>OY728165.1:523341212-525841212 GCA_963277665.1 Viscum album
ATAAAAATAAAAGGGTTACAATAATTTTAATTAAGGGAAAATCAAAGGAAATGTAGCACTAATAATCATCAGGGATAATATAGAAGGCATAAAATTATAGAAAAATAATAAGAATATGATTCATAATATGGAAATATGTCAACAACATAAATTTATATATTCATAATCTAATCATGAAGGTTAATCACCAAGTTTCTATAAAAAAAATCAGCAAGGTATAATAATAATATGTATAATATCTAGAGATTAATATCATACCCATTTCAATGGAGTGCTGTTAGGGAGAACCCTTTATGTTTCTTAATTCATGTGTGCCACAATGACCATAATCAATCATTTCATAAATAAAATATTGAAGAAAAATTATAATCTTCATATAAGATAATGGAGTATATTTTTTTCTAGAGATAAAATCATTACATCTATTTTAACCACAAAAATGAAATGTGGGTATCATATATGTAAATCCCTGAATAATCAAATTATTTTTTCATTGATGTTAACACTAAGGGTATTTTTGTTGAAATATATATGACAATGAAGAAATAAAAGAGGGGGGGGGGGTTAATTTTAGGATAAAAAACATTTGTTTTATATTTAAAGGTATTTAGTTTAAAAGGATTTAATGTAATTAAATTCACAATGTCTCTTAATGTAATAGAACATTAATAAGATAGTGCCCTGGGTCCGATTGCCAAGGTATAATAATCGGAAGTTTATAATAAATATTCTATATGTCTTAATTGAAGTTAATAATATTTATATTAGGAAAATGAATTAAGAAAAGTGGTATATGGATTGTAATCACATTGGTTATGATGAATAATGTGACAAAATTAATGATTATATCATAAAGAATATGGATTTTTTTTTGAGTTAATGAATTGATCATAATCCTAGAAATCATAAGAAAAATATTGTAATAATAGAATAATGAATATGAAAATTAATATATAAAAAAAATTCACTTTATATTATAATATAGTGTAAATGTAAAAAAATTAAATGAATAAAATTATTTTCACCCAAACAGACAGGTATCCAATAACATTGGATAGAAGTCCCATGATTTATACTTTAAACCAAGATTGTCTTACCCAACCTTGGGCATTCCCTTGATATGATGATCGGTCTCTGTCCTGCTGACCCAACATGCCCTTGATCAATAAGGTGCTTGAAACCTATTTCTTTGAAGCCTCAAAATCCCTAAATCCACCAAATATCGACACTTTTTTTTATCTTATCCATGAAATACTTAAATTTTATTCACACCTTTCAACATATCGGAATGAAAAATAACCATAAGATTACATGTATATGGAACAAGTAGTTTAGAACACATGCACTTTAGAGTTTTTGTTCATAGAAAAATTTATGAAGAGCTCTCGAATAGTGTATTATGTTGATCATTCTGTTGGAAGAGCTCATTCAAATGATCTGATATTTATAGGTATTTGTCCCAACAAAAATGAAGGTCTCCAGTGGTTGGATTTTCTCCAGAAATATTGGAGTGACATAGACAATTGGAACTCCAATGGTCATCTTATTACAAAAAAAGACAATGTTTTATAATTCATATTGAAACCTAATACACAATATCATTTTTATTTAATGGATTTCCCATAATTGAGATACAATTATATGGATATGATAAAATGAGTTTTAATGAGTCTAATGATTCTCATTACGATGGGGAGTACAATATAAATGTCTATACGATATTGGATAGTGTGTACAATGTAAACCATTTACAGTGCATAAAATATAATTGTATTTGGTTAGGTTAAAATAAATTGTTTCTATAGGGTTTGATAAAAATAGTATCTGACCTCATTGTGATGATCAATGAATGAATTGTTTTTGCAAAAACTCATGACTACAATAATCATTATACACATATTAATGAAATAAAAATGACTAAATATGACTCAATGGACTTACATAAAGTATGATAAAATAATATATGATTCCATCCTAAGAATACATAGGATATAAATGAACAAGTGATTAGTTATTTATGAAATAGTTTGTGATTTCCAAAATAAAGGAATAGATAAATACAATAGAATTTTGACTCAACAATCTCTCGTTTTTTGAAATCACAAATGAAAAGTCTTAATTATATTATTTCTTTCTATAAATTGGGTCCAAAAAAATTATATATGACTTACATATTAAACACTTATACTTATTTCCCAAATTTTTAAACCATTTTTGAATATGATTTTGATCATAATTAACCACCCCTAATTATAACAATGTCACTATGGATCATATTATTTTTACTCTCCCTTAGTAAAGCATTCTATTTTTGTGTTGTATCATTATCCACCAATTAAATACATCCCCTCTCTTTATAAGTCATTATCCCACATTGTCATTTTGAAAAAATAACAGGGAATGTATTCTAATACCTGAATGTGGATTTATAAAAACACACAATACAAGGTAATAATTAATTTTATAATCTAGGATAAGTGAAAGGATAGTCATCGAAAATAAATTAGAAAACATTCAATCCAATTATATTTATAATTAACATCCTACAATACCGTTTCATGGAAAATACAACAATAGATCATAGAGATGTATATATTTTATTTTTACTTTTTCTTCTCCTTCATCATGAGATCTCAAACAACATTCTTCATCATTTTAACACCTTTATATCATCAATTATCTTTTCAAAATATTTCTCTTGTAACTAATAACCTTCTTCCAGTGGTTCAAACTACATATCTAGGGTAAGAATATTTTCCTCATAGTGTTGAAAATTTCCTTCCAGTGTATGAATTTTTTCTTCCCGATATTTGATTTTATGATCATGAACATCAATTATATCAACCAATAAGACATTTTGAATTTTCAAATCTGTTATCTCATTTTAGTAAAACATCAGCCTTGACCCTTTTATTTAATAATAGTTATCTTATTTTCAATCTAATTGAATTATTTTGTTTGTTCTACTCATAATCTTTTTAAATGTTTCATCATTAGATCAGTATAACTAGATAACATATTGAAAGAAACTATCACTTCATTCCCCGACCTTCTAATATCTTAAATATAATATCCATGAAGTTTGAGAATTCTATTAGTTTAATGGGACGACTTCTCCACATTGTGTTATTATTTTCAATGATCCATACTGCCATTTTCATAAACATTGAAGTTAGACTCATGATTGATCAGTCTTCTCCTTAGAATCTTGACAGAATCAGATCTCTTAATTTGGTTATCTGAAAAAAAAATTTCCCTTAAACCCTTATAAAATACTGAATTTTATTTTATATTATTCTAAGTGTCTGAACGATATACTGGTCCCTTTTCAATGAGATATAGTTTTCTTGAATTAGTGTCTTCATCATAATTATGATGTTATTCATTATGACTTCTGGCATCTTCACCATCAAAATTATGATTTTTATTGTCATCAGATCTTGTTTCTTCTTCTGTATATGAGATATGAATGAATTTCTTGGTTTTGGATTTCTGATTTGCATTCTTTGAAGATTATTCTCATTGTGATAATATCTTTCATTATGAGGCTTCTAATGATCTTAATTGAATTCTATCAGATCATGTCTTTTGATCATTACAAGATTATATTTCACTTAATTCATTTTTCACATTCATTTATATTTTAATTTTTTAATTTTGATCTATTTCTTATTCTTTACCTCTTTTAACCTCTTCCATAAGATATTGAACAAACTATCACTTTTCAAATTCCACTTGATCATAAGAAAATTTATATTGATAATATTTTGGAGAATTTGATTACGAATCTATTTGTTTTCAATTTCAATTTATTGGGACATGAGTAATTTTTTCATCAAGAATGGGTTCTCTGATATTGATTACAAAAAATTTCATTTCAACCCCATTAAAAAAATTATCAATATTAATATTATTTGACTTTCTCCTTTTCAAATTTTTTTTATTCTCATTAACTTTGTGAGTTTCATTATGCTAGAAATTTTCGGTGCGAGATTCTGCATGATCAAGACCAAACTATGCGTCTCTCTCGTTTCTTTTGGCATTCTCTTTTCTCCATTTATAAACAATCTCATCAGTTACTATATTTTTCTTATTTTTTAATTGAAGATTCATACATGGATTTCATTTCTTTATCTAATATAGTTGGCACTAATTGTTTCATTATTACCAAGATTCCTCCATCAATTTATTATGGTTCTTCGAATACATCATATATGAAAAACATAATTTATTTAGGATGAAAATTAAATTCCAGTATCTTTATCATATCTCTACTAATTTAAGAAAAATTTAAATTTATTTGCACTGCTTTGAGTGGAATATTGAAGAACATAAAAAATTATACAATGAACATGTTAATAATAACTATAAATATGATTAATTGAGATTCAATTACACAAGACTTTAAACTATTTATGGTTATGAATTTGTAAACCATCGGATTTATCATCCCCATGTTCAACAAATAATCAAGGATGAAGACATACAAGAATATGAGATCTTCACTATCACCTATTATATGAATTATGAAACCTCACATCCAGAGTGCATTAAGTCTATTTTCCGCGGAAAGATGGTTGTTTTTTTTGGACTCATGAATATGAAAAATAGATTTTTTGGCTCTACATTTAATGATGGTTCTCTGGTCATTTCATAACTTATGTGAAGGGAAAAAGGAATCACCCTCAGATGGTACACCTATGATGTTTTCCATTAGTTTTACTAAAGTAAATATCTATTTAACATACATAGAAAAAGATAATTTTAAATAATCATCAATATTTACTGAATTATAAAACTTTTTGACCCCAACTATAATGATCAAATCTTGACAGGTGTAGAGTTTTTATAAAAAATAAACTCCTAAACTTGGAATTTAATTATTTTTAAGTGATGAATCATACTTTTCATAAACATACCCTGTGACTAAACTTTAATGGATGAACATCTAGTACTTGAAATCATAATGAGGAATTGTCTTCAAATAATATGCAGATGATTCACACATGCATATGTTGAAATTCCCTATGTAAGAAAACATTCAGAAATGAAATTTTTAGGGGTAACAGAGCTTCAATGCAAAGTAGAGACAACTAATTTTGTATAGGTTTGGGGGTCCCATAATGTATGGAAAGAAAATATGAATGTTTTTATTCTATGACTAATATTTGACCAAGTTTATCTGACTGTTGAGATAAATGAACTGTTAATATTTTTAATAAAAACATAAATATAATTTATCGTATTTATGTTGAATCCAATATTGTTTAAAAAAATGAAATACCAATACAAATTTAATTTCATTCTAAATGAAAATTTATGAAACATTTTCATTTATAAAAGTAATAATGATTTGTTGGTTTCAATGGATTATTCTTCAAAAGGAATTAAAATTTAAAAAAAATGAGTACAAATTTATTTTCTGAGTACAAATATTTCTATGTACACAAAATTTATAAGTATAAAAAAACTGAAATTTTATCTATATGATAAATATTCAATGTGAAAAATAAAAATGATTATGAAAATTGTTGGGTATAAAATTTTTTAGTTACAAAAATATTTAGTTAAAAAAAATTTCTTTAAAAAAGTTTTACTTCTGATTTTTTTGTATACAAAAATAGTTGATGATGAATATATTTTGTTACAAAAAATTTTTTTATGAAATATTTTTGGTTTTATGAAATATTTTTGGTTTTATCTGTGGGTAATGGTTTTGTAAAAATATTACAAAGTTCTAATTGTGTTCTGATAAATTAAAAAATTATATCTTTTTTAAGTGTGTGATACCTAAAAAAGTGATGCCTTATATCTATGTATATTTTCTATGAATGATGTGTAGGGTTTTTACATAATGATATAGAACTTGTGTTATCTCATAGTATTTGAGTTTTAGTAAAAAAATGCCATAATTAGTGAGTGTGTGTTTCATGTAGAACATTTGAGCACAAAAACTCATAGCTGCCACATATTCATCTTGGGAAGTGGAATGTTCAACAAAGTGTTGTTTCTTAGAAGTCCATGAAACAAATAAATCACCTAATAAATGACATGTTCCTGATGAATTTTTTCTATCCATTCTATAACCACCAATGTCATTATCAGAAAAACAATTTAAATAAAATTCACAGCTAGGAGAATAGAGTAGTCTTAAATCCATAGTACACTAAAAATAACAATAAATACTTTCTGAAGAATATAAATGGGATTCCTTGGGATTTTAGTGACGCTATTTACATTATCATATTGAAAAAATTATGTTTTGATTACTAGATGTTATATAATGTGAACATTCTATCATTGTTCTAAAGGTTTTTTGATCAACTGGTTACCCAGATTCATCCTGTTCAAGATTATTTAATTTACCGATTAGATTAATCATATTTTAATTATTATCATATCAATTATTTCAAATATGATCATTAATATACTTAATCTGAGATATATATGTTAATTTTTGTTTTCAAAAGATTTGAAAACCAATAATGAATGTTAACTCACCCATCATAATCATTTAAAAACTAAATTTTATAATATTCAAAAAATATTCTATTAAATAGAGAAACATTTAACGAAATATAATGTCATCAACATAGAATTAAATAATAAAGTCATTTTTGTTTTCATTCTTTATTAAATGATTTATAACATCTGTTCACATAAAAAAAATTAATAATTTTTTTGTTAATCTATAATTCCAGGCTCTAGGGGATTTTTTAAGTCCATAAAATGATTTGTTATATTTGAAAATTAATTCATGATTTTTTATATCTTCAATGATAAGATTCTATTCAAAATAAAAACATCATATTATAAATATCTATTAATGAAATCACACTTCACAACAATTTGAAAAAGTATAAAATTATATAATGTTGTAAAGCCTAATAGGATTCTAATGGATTCATGTCTTGGTAATAAAGCATATGTTTCTTCATAATATACTACATATAGTTGATTATAACCTTTAGCAACTAGATTTTTTATTCTTATTGATTATTCCATTTTCATCAAATTTTATTCTGATGACCCATTTTACTCCAATTACAGTGGTGTATTTAGATCCTTTAACTAAGGTCCAGACATTATTCCTTTTAAGTTAATTTTGCTCATATTTCATTTAGTTAATCCATTTTTCCTCACCTAAAGCCTCATTAGAAATATTTGGTTCAAATTGAGAAAGGAAGGCTAGATGTTCAACTCTATTTCCCCAAAAATATCTAGACCATACAGGTTTATTTACACCACCATTATACAATCACTAGAATTATTGTAATGAAAATACTGACATGGGACTTATAAAAACTATTCATCAACATAAGGTATAAATTCCTCAAGATTAAGTACATTAGAAATAGTTTCTTCTATATTTCCTTATTATAAGAGTCTTCTATCAAAGGATGAAAATCAGTTTTGGAAAACACATATAAAGATATAGGTTGGGATTGTATAAAAACAAAAGGATAAGATTCATTAAATTTGACTTGTAATGTTTCCTCAACAAAATAATATAATTTTTATAGGTATCAATATGACTTATAAGTAGTTAAATAGCTTTAATTCTACCACCATTAGACTTGGGAGTGAATTTGTGAAAATTACATTCTATATTTAAAATGAATACATAGCCTAAAAATACATTAAATTTTGAAACATTTCATTTTTGGCCAGTCCATAACTCAAAATGTGTTTTATTAGTAAATGTTCTAGTCAATACTCAATTTATATTATTACAAGATATTCTAATACCTTAATCCCAAAAATGTTTGGAAATAAAATATTCATCAAACATGGATTTTAGTATATCTTTATGAATATAATTTATTATTTCAATAACCCAATTTTGATGAGAAATTATGGGGGTTTAAAAGTTTTTAGTAATGACTTTCTTACTAAAAAATAATTCAAAATCTAAATTTACAAATTCATCAACATGTTCACAAAAAATAGTTTTCAGTGGAAGGTTTTTATCATTTTCGAATTTGGATAAAAAGGTTTTAAAATAACTATAGTCTTCTGATTTTTTTTCTAGAAAATAAACCCATGTATTTCTAGTGTATTAATAAACTAAAAATACATAATACTTTCCCTCAAATAATTCTATTTTATATCGATCCTAATAAGACCATGTGAAATAACTATAACTAATCTTTATTTGAGGCTTCGGTAATCGATTCAAATAATAATTTATATTTATTTCAATATTAACAAGGCGTAAATACATTTTATGAATCAAATATATGTTCTATTAGACCCATAATAAGTATTTTCATAGATAATTTTCATAAGTTCATAAGATTACAGTTCCCAAAACATCTATGCCATAACTGTGATTGGCTGTATATTTCACTAAGGCTAGGTAAGTCTTGGTTCCTAGGGGTTGATAAATCAAGTGTATAAATATTATTATGACAATGGGAAGAAAGAATGAATCATCCATGGAATTTTGTACTATACATTTTTCATTCAAAAAATTCACTAGGAAGCCTTCATCACATAAATTAGTTGTTGTTATGAGGTAGTGCTTATGTCCTTTTGAAAGTAAAATTTTTTTAATCATTGCATTTCAAAGAAGATTAATATTATCTATAATAATAATCTTTCGTTGGGAATTGTCTATGATGGCAAGTCTTCCACCTTTAATTTCAAAAGTATGTTCAAAAAATGTGTTTTTACTAGTAATATGTTAGGAACATCCAATATCCACATACCAAGTAAAATTGTTGTTGGAACTTAATATGCATTCCTGAAAACCAAAAATAATACATTTGGAATCCAGACATTCTTGGATCAAAAATGTTATGAAGAAGAATTATAGGAATCCATGATTTTTTTTTTAAATGGGATTTTTGAAACCATAAATATTGAATTTAATGTAAGGAAAAAACTTTATTCCTATAAACTCCACTTTGACATTTTGTGAAAAGAGGTAATTTTTAGGAGAAAAGTAATTGGTACTAAAACTAGGTTTTGAATGAGAATTTACCATTCTAGAACAATTACCTTATGGATGATTTTATTTATACATTTTATAAAATACATTATTACCAGAGGTAAAATATGATAAGAGTTTCTTTGAATATATGATTTCATAATTTAATCTTATAACTAAATTCTTAACCACTTTATTATTAGTTTCAGAAGTGAGTTTTGTTTATATAGATTTTTTCACAGAAATGAAATTCTCAAAATATTTAGATAGCTTATCCCTATAAAAATTATTGTCCCCAAGGATTTTTGAAATATAATTAGTTATAAATGACATCTTATCAATATCTTTATAATGATAAGATACTTCTTTATTCATTTCATTTATTGTATAATTTTGTCTCTCATGTTTCTTACTAACATTAAAATTTTCATTCAGAACTAATTTATAAAATGTTGAATCCTCATCATATGATGTTGAATTATTATTATCACTGGATGATCAAGAATCCTTATTGGAAGATATAAATTTTCATCTTTATAATTTTCATTTAAAGATATAATTTTTAATGAAACGGAAGTGTGTATATTATCCATATTACATTGACCTTCTAATGGTATTCTTGCATGGTACTAATATTCTTTTGATATAACCTTTTTCCTTTGAAGAATAATCATAAAAATATCCTCCACTAGTAATCCATGAGTCATTAGATTTCAAAACAGCATTCCTTTTTGTATTGAAATAGTTATTTTAATTTATATCGTAATACCATTCAATTATCTCTTTTATTTTATGTTTTGGGCAATTAGGGATGATATGTCCTACTCTATTACATTCATTTTATGTACCTTAATAATCTATCTTATCACCTTTTTCCATGTTACTACTATTATATCGATATTGAAAATTCTTCTTTAATACTATCTTGTTCATCCTTCTATAAATACTAGCATACTCATTGTCATTTTTTTGCTGAATCGCTTGATTCAGATTGAATAACAACATTATTATTTATAGAATACATGAAAATATTATCTTGTATTTATTATATAATAGAGTTTTTATTAGATTTTATAGAATCTTTACTATTCTTTTTTGTTACTTTTTCAACATTTTTTTTCAATCTAACTTCATACTGTAAAAGAGTTCAATAATGATCATCAAGGGTAACCACTATAATCTTCCAGGATTCATCAACTATTGTCCTATTGGATTATCAATCATTAGTTATAATTACATTATCTTTTCCCCAAGAATTTCATCTTCCAAACCTTTCTTTCCCAAGGATTGTAAACTATTTAATATTATCGCAGATATCTGTTGAACTTTTGTAACATGTTCATCATAAGGAAATTAAAATACTTGATAGTCAGATCTATGAATTGATCTTATAGTTACAACAACCATTGAAGTTTCGAAATGAGTAATTTTTAATTTCTTTTAGATGATATTTCATTCTTCAGAAGATGAAATCATACTATAGATATTTATAGTCATAGAACATAATGAAGTATTTATCACTATTTAATTTAGTTGGTTTTCTCGTTCTTATTAATTCTTGAAAGTAGTCAACTCCTTATCAGGAACTTCCTAATCTCTAGTAAGCATGATAATGCTATCTACTCCAATATTGATAACATAAGTCTTCATTTTATCTCTCTAGTGTTCATAAAGTAGCCCCATAAAAAATCAGTGGTCTATTTAGATTGAGATAGTAAAATGTTCCAAAATTTAATCCATCCATCTTGAAAACAATAAAAAAATATTTCCAAAATACATGTTATTGTAATATGAATTTATAAATAGACAATTTATAAAAAATATTGAAAAAAATAGAAGTAAAAATATTAATAAGAAATAGATTCTAAATCTAACTCTGATTCTAAACGTGAGAATAATTATTATAGAGACATGGATCTGATACCAATTGTTGGATCAAAATGTACATGCATAAGAAAAAATACAAATGGGGGGGGGGGTTAATTTTTGGTTTAAAGACTATTTTTTATCCCTAAACATATTTATTTTAAAAGTATTTAATCTAATTCAAATTCAAAATGCGTATTAATGTATTTTAATAATAATTATTTAGAGACTTGGGTCGAATTGACAATGTATCATAATTGTATGTTATGATATGTACTCTACATGTAATAATTTAAATTTATCATATTCATATTAATAAAAAAAATTAACCAGAGAAAGTGTGATAGGAATCGTAATCATAATTGTTACGATGAACACATTGTAACAATTAATGATTCTATCATAAAGCGTATAATTTTCATTGAGTTAATAAATTTATCATAATAATATAATTTTTAATTACAAATATCATAATCAGAGTTTAGAGAATAAAAAATTAATATATAAAACAGTTCAGTTTTTATTACAATGCATTAAAAATGTATAACAAGTAAATAAATACAATTATTTTAACCCAAATAAATAGGTATCTAATAAAATTTGATCGAGTTCCCTCGATTTATACTATCAAAGAAGAATGTATTTCCCACACCTGGGTCATGACTTGATATAATGATTATTCTTTGTTGTACTATCCCTGCAAGCCCCCTCTCATAAAGGTGATCAACACTCTCTTTATTGCATCAGAATCCCTTAATCCACAGTAGATGGATACATCTATCTTCATATCCACAGAATCCCTCAGTTGTAATAACAATGATCAATATAACCCAATGAAAAAAATTCTTACAGAATAAATGTATATAGAGTAAGTAGTTCACAACTTGTTCACTTCATAGTTAGTAGCAATTTGGTAGAGCTCCCACACAGTGTCATGAGTTCATAAATCTGCAACATGATTTCATTCAAAAGATCTGGTATTTAGAGATGTT
The DNA here is from genome assembly GCA_963277665.1 of Viscum album. Classification (NCBI taxonomy): domain Eukaryota; kingdom Viridiplantae; phylum Streptophyta; class Magnoliopsida; order Santalales; family Viscaceae; genus Viscum; species Viscum album. Next base: position 523,353,003 of record OY728165.1, read on the forward strand.
TTTCCCAATGGTCTTCTTGGTCCCCAAATGAAGGATTTTTTCTTGAAATATCAGAGGGACTTGGACAAATGGCACTCCAACAGTCATTTTAAAACTAAAGAAAAGACATCATTTTATAATGCCAATTGAACAAAAATACATGAAATCTATTTTTTTTAATGGGTTTTCTTTCATTACGATACATTTTTCTGGATATTATAAAATGAGATTAAATGAGTCCGAATATTCTTATTATGATGGTGAGATCACTTTAAAAGTTGGTATGATACCAGATAGTGTGTATGATGTAAACTATTTCTGATCTGTTTGATATAAATCATATTTGGTGAGTAAGATATAAATAAAATCTAAAGGGTATGGTGAAAATTGAATCTAACCTCATTTCGATATTCATTTAATGATTTGTTTCGACAAAAACTCATGAGTATGATAACTATTATTCAAATATGAGAGAACTCACAATGAAAAAATTTTAATTAAAGGACTCAAATACATTATTATCAAATGATATATGATTTCATTAAGAAAATGCATAGTACATAAAAGAATAATTGAATAGTTATTTAAAAAGTTTTTGTGATGTCCAAAACAAAAGGAATATAGAAGTCAAAAATAATTTTGACTCAACAAACAAGCGAAGAAGTGGATTCAGTATTCAATATATAGTAATATTTCTTTTAAAAGACAGAAAATCAAGAAATTAATTTTGAAGGATGATAGTATGAAACATGGATTAAGGAAGGGGAATAATGAGGGTAAAAAAGGTCTCCTATTTATAAAATTTTAATTTTCTTTGTAATGGGATAAATAAAAGTTTTTGTAAAGAAAATAAATCAAATTGTGGAAGGATTAACACTTATTGGTTCTTGAATGGAAAAGAAGAAAAGTATAATTCTCTTAGCATAAATACTGATTTATTTCATCTCCTTTTCGCCTACTAAATAATAGACTAATGTTTATTCAAACTTGGAACCATAAGTTAATTATGTATATATATTTTTTTCTGTTTATCAACAATAAGAATTGGATAATATTTCCAAACATAGATAATTAAATGTTAAATATTTTGATATAATACATTTTAAGGATTTATAGTCTTTTTTCAATTTAATGATTTTGATTAATCGATAAAACAAAATCAATATACACACTCTTCATGGGCATTTATCAAACTGATATTGGGATATTTTCAAAAGTGTAGGAAGAGAATTATGAGGGATGAGTAACTTTAAAATAAGACAATTTTAGTATGTTATCCTGATTAATATAATTCAAACATAATACTTAATTGATATTTTAATATTTGGGTTTGATTGGAAACGGGATGAAGATTCATAAAAGAGGAAAATAAGAGAAGAGTTGATCATTACATAATCATTTCTTATTATTTATTCTTTTTTATGACATTAAACTCTATATATGTTTGGAGATGGTTTACATTTGAATATCTTTATGTATTATAATAGGTTTGATTGTCAGTATTCAAGTAGAGGATTGGATTTAATAAGTTAAGGTGTATTAGTTTTACAAGGGGAGGTAGCAGGTTTTTGATATATGAAGAGAGATGCATTTTAATATAAATTATTAAAAAAATACTTTATAGAAGACAATGATTTTAATAGTGATTTTATTATATTATGAATTATATATTAATAATGTAAAATATATTTATGAATTTGAACCACTTTCATAACCTAACTAACTAGTTTATTAAAAAAGTGGAATAGATGAAAAAAAATATGTTAAGGGAACACTTTTGACAATAGACTTTGGAAACTACTTTTTAGGTTTGGAAATTTTATTTTATGGATAATTTAATTTAGTAAAAATGTTTTTAGTCAATCCTCAATTTATTCTATTGATTAAGTCATTAATAAATCACAAATTATATATTTTAAAATATAATGTTTATAAAAAACATTATTTTTACTATGAACTTAAATATAGAATTTTTTCAAATTTTTTTAAAATGTCCATTTGAAATGTTTGACCTGATATATAATAAATACTTATTGATTTTTTAAAAATAAATCTCTTACATAGATTGTTTTAATTTTTAATATAAAAATTATAATATTTATGAAATACTTTATAATATATTTTATTGAAAATATAATTTTATATATTCTATGTTTTTAATATTTATATTTATAATATGGCCCTATAAATCAAATATTTGTTGACAAATATTATTTATATTACATATTATTTTTTGTGATCAAATTACTATTCCAACAGAGAAGTTTTTATTTCCAATGATTATGTTACTATTCAAATTGCCACATTACTATTACAATAGTCACATTACTATTCCAAGATTTACATTACTATTTCAATGGTCACATTAACATTCTAATAGTCATACTAACTCTTATAAATACCATTTAATTTCATCATTCATTATTTACCAAAATTACTCTCATGGTTTTATATCTTTCCCTTTTATTAAATGTCAATTGTTTAACTAATAGTCTATTTTATGTATATATTATTTTTAATGGTAGTGATAATCCTTGTAGATTGGTAAGATCTGAATTTTAACATTCAAATTTTAAAATTTTACATTTTTATAAAATTTATTATTTTTGGCATTTTTGTGGATTTATTTTTAGACTAATGTAACTATATACATTAATGAAATAATACATTGTTCATTTTTATATGAATTTTATAAGTAAAATTCTTTATAATATAAGAATGAAAAATTTTGTAATGAAAATTCACTAATAATATGTGTATAATTAGAACTCATCTCTTCATGATAAAAATTAAATAATATTAGTTTAAGAACAATTAATGTTAAAGATGTGATTTTTTTTCTAAAAAAGTGAGTTTTCTATATATTTTCCATTTTTTATTTTAAATAGAATTTTTTATAATTTTAGAGTATTAACATTAAAAAAGGGTTTTTATACATTTAAACTCATGAATAATAATTCAAAACGATACTATGATTTTTTTTATAAAATAATATAAAATCATATTGTAGTAAAAATATATATTTTTTCAGAAAACTATTTTGTAAGTGTGTAACGGATTTTAATATTAATAATTTATAGTATTAAATAATTAAAAATAATTTTTATTAAATATAATGATTATATATTCAATATAATAATTTAAAAATCATCATTTTTTTTACTATGAAAGTAAAGTGAACAAATCATTTTATGTTTCAAAAATACATTTTTTTTTCTGAAAGTAGTTTTTATATATTTTTTTGCACATATATTAAATTTATTATTTGAAATTATTTGAAAATATATTTTAAGAAATAAATTTTGTTTTTTATATCAACATATTAAAATTATCTTGATGGTATTTTTAAGATTTTTATAAAAAGGTTGATTTTGTTGATGAATATTGAAAAATCAATTTTATATAAAAACATTCATTTATTTTCAAAATTTTAGTAAATATAATTTAGTTTTGCATTAATTTTAAATTATCATTCATAAATTATAACTTAATTAAAAAAAATCAATAAAATTTTAATCACCGTTATAAATTAATTTGTTATAAATTCATTGTTAGGATTCAAAAAACATTTTTCTATAAAATTATTATTCATTTCGTTTTATAGTTATGTTTTAAAAATATATTCCAAAACTTCTAAAAATTAAATCTTAATAAATTTATTTCATATTATTAATAATCTAGTAAAAATTTATTAATTAGGTTAATTTCATTATTGGTTATAATAATTAGCGATGAAGGGAGACTTTTGTCACTATAGTAAATGGAAAAACCGGTTAATGAAGGTAAAAACTAAGTGACATAGTCACAAATTCTTATCTCAATTAATATTTTATGTCATTATTTTTTCCCTTATCACATTATTTTATAAATATAAATGATTTAGTGATATTGTTCCATTATTAATACATTTATAAGACTTAAAACATAAGAATAATTACACGAGTTCCCCCTAACTTATAAAAGGGAACCTCCTCTCTTACCTTATTCCAAAACATAGGGAACTCTAGATCAGGAAATCCTTTCAGAAATACATTACCAAATCTCTTACTAAAATTTTATAAGTTCTAAAATATCCACCATACAATCCTATAATGTTTAAGGTTTAATCCAAACAAGGTTTTCTAAATAATAGGTACAAATCATAATCCAGTTCTGTCATGTTTATTTCTTCTTCTACCTCCTTCAAACCTATCATAACAATGCTAATATAAAAAAAATTAATTTTCAAGATTATACTTAAATGTTATTGTGTTTATTTTAAATTCCATTTTTATCCCCTTTTCTGTTAAATGAGAAATTAAAATATCACTCATGCATACTCATGGACTAACACGTCCCCGAAGCGATGAATTTCAATTTCCATAAAAACCTCACCCAAAAAGCTATAAAGATGTTATTAATTAATATATAACTTTTTCTAAAATTATAAATATTTTTATAATATAAAACATTATATATATTCTTGAAATTTTGGTTAGATGGAAAATGATGACCCAGATTGTGCATACGTGTGGACTACCACCACCACAATGCGATGTGATTCATCTTTCATTTATACCTTACATGGATGGTCATAAGGATGGATATAATAAATATATATATCAGAATAAAAAAATATTAATATTTTTTTAAAACATAAATATTATCCAATTTATTTATTTTCCACTCATTGAAAAAATAAAAAAAGCAATCATTAGTACATACTAACAATCGTTTCTATGAATCAATGTTCATTATTTTTCATTACAAACATACAAAGATGATTATAAAATAGTACTGATTATATTAACATGATAATTTCAATACTATTTAAATCATATGTATAATTTAACCCTTAAAACTTTGACCACTGTCAACAGAGTGATATTATTTTGAGGTCATAAACCAAATGACCCCAAAATACCAAACATGAATGTTAGATTACGAAACTCTATATGAAATAGTAATAAACGAAATTAAAGTTATTATGATAAGGTAATTTACTGAACATGGTTATTAATATATTTTAAAATTAAAATAATTTTATCATTTAAGAAATTAATGTACGTACATGGTGATTAAGGAGGCCGTATATGATATTTTTCACGAAATTTTTATAACAATTTGAAATGATTCTTCCTCCACGTACATGTGATTTAAATTGATTTAAAGTGGTTTTTTCTAAATAAAAATTTGGATAAGTTTATTTTTGAAAACCTTTTAATCTATAATAAAATATTTAAAAGTAATAATTTCAAACATTTCACTTATGTATCACTTTGGACACTTTATAAAAAAGTGAAAAAGAATATATTTTAACATTAACCATAATAATAAATTTTCTATCCATCATAGAAATAGTTTTTTTCAGGATTCCTATAACTTTTTCCATCACTTCTAATGTCAAATCATATTTCATGTTCCTATAGGAAATTTCTTATTTTAATATAGTTAAATGAAAATGTATTTTTATCCATATATTTATTTGGAAGCCCGTATGTGTTATTTCATATATATTAAACATAATTTTTTTAGATTTTTTAATTTAAATAAGGGATTTTCAACATTTTCTCATTATTTTATTAATATAAATTTTTTATGACAATTGGTGATCTAGATATAGATCAGATATTGGGTGACCCCGATATGGTTTTCTAATGCATTGGGTAAATTGACATAGTTAATAAGAATTAAGTTACTCCAAAGTTATGTGATAGGATTAACCATAAATGTTATTCCTTAATATTAGATTTTATATGTTTTATTTCCTAGAAAATTTCATAAGGAATATACACATTTTTCCTATGAATTGAAAATCATTTTCAAAAACATTATTTTATTCTATCAGGTGAACAATGAGTTTATAACTAAAAGGAATGTTCATCATATTTCAAAGGTATGATGTTTTATTTCAATAGTACTCATATTTTTTCAAGTAAAATTCATGAGTATGTTTTTAGTTTTATACATTATTACATAATAGTTTAGGAAAATATTTCCATCTAAAGTTGATTTTATGATTATGTATTATTCATTGAGAAATATTTATTATCTATAAGGGAAAATTTAATTACAGGTATTATAGAATTTTGAAAATGAATAACATGTTTACACTATTTTTTTATATCATTTAAGGATATTTTCGTCAGCATGTTTTTTAAAATGTGTTTTAGAGGGATTAATCAGATGTTGGGATTATTGTATGGTCAATGGTGGAATGTTTTTAATGATGAAATACAATCATGAATGAAATAGGAATGTAAACATATGAACATATATTTTTAGAAAAAAATGCACACTTTTTGGAATTATATGTATTGATATATAATTTTGTTTCCAATTCTACAAAAAATTAAAACATAATGGTCATTGAAATGAATGAATTTGAAATATTTTCAGTTAATGTCATAATAACAGGTTATAATAGGAACTAGTCCTTATAGTTTCTAATAGAGAACGTTTTTAGATAACTTTTGAGTTTATATGTTTATTGTTGATAAAATTTTTTTATTCAATTTATAACAATTTTTTATTATTATTTGATATACTCACACTAACTGGAATGGTTATTGTAGTTGTCTAGAATAGTAATAAAACATGTTAAAAATGGGTGTGGATAAAAATTATATAGTTTTAGGAATGAGAAACCAAACAAAATGATATATATAGTGAAAAATATTATGGTTATGTTTGAACATGTATCTTAAGTTATTATTAACTCCTTGATCCTATGTGAGATTCCAATCACTAAAACCAATAGAAAAATGTTGATCTATGGTTGTTTTTAGATGAATATCATGATGGTAAGAAGACGTGACATCTATTGTTTCTAGAATACGTAAAGAGGAACTCAAGGAAATGTTTTAAAGGAATGATATGAAATTTCATCTGTTATAATAGTGGTAAATGAGATATAAAATTCAAAGGAAAATGAAGTGTTAATTTAAAATCATGTAGGGTACTAATATTCTTCTTAATGTTTCAACTGACCATTTTATATTTAGAAGTATGGTTAGTATGTAAATCAATTCCTTATAAAAAATTTCCAAGAACTTTATTAGTAAATCATACAGGTAAATGTTTATCATGATCATATAATGAAAATCATGAAATGTCTGAATTAAATGTCATGATTTATTGAAGATCAAGGAAAATAATAATGGTTAATGGTTTATAATGGAAGTTCAATGATCGAACCATATTTATATAAGATTTCAAGAGTTATGATATAATTGTATTTTATTTTTTGGTTGATAAATTTAAGGATGATCAACAATTTTTAATTCCTGGATATCCTTTTATGTTTTATTTTAAGGAGTTTATGATGATTAAGAATTCATTGGGAGACATTTATCAAATTTAAAAATAAGATTGAGGTATATATACCACTTAAGTTTATCATGCGACAAACTATTAATGTTATTTGTGAATACTGTTTTAATTTTGGGGTTATAAATATAATCCTCCGGGTTATTGTGATATTTGAAGTTGAGTTCATTATAGTTAATTCCGATAATGTTTTATAACATTTTGGGAAAAAATGTTTTATTATACAAATAAACATGTAAAAAAAACTAATTTGGTGAATAAGTGAATAGTGTTATTTTCCAAGAGGACCACTTTTTTTGAAATATATATGATTAATGGTAAGTTAAATATAAGGAGAAAATATAGTTTTTATTTATGGAATCCTATAAAATATGATATTGGTTTAATGGTTATTGAAATAAATTATATGGAAAATATTATCATATCTTATAGAATATTTCAATTGAATATATATTTTTGGGATGTGACATTATTATTGATTTATGTTTCCTAGATTTAAATTTTATGTAGATATTGGAAGAATATCTGATCAAATAATTATAATATTTGGTTTTAAATATTTTTATAACATATTTTTATGCGTTTTAATTTTTATGTTGTTCCATGGATGTTTTTTAGGATTTCAGATTGATGTCTAATGTTGTATTCATACTAGATATTATGTTAACATGAACTGACAATTTTGGTTTTAGTTAATTGATATAAATATTAAAAATATCCATTCATCATTTCATAGATCTTGGGATCTGTTGACTGTAAATTTTTGTGCTTAATGAAGAAAAAATTTAATAATTTTATATATCATTTAGTGTATTAGAATAAGATTAGGTTAAAAAAATCTCACAATACAGTTGATGGATGAAATTATTAAAATAAATAAATTATGAATATTCTATCTTAAGATCTACCTCAATGGTAAATAATTCACCAAATCAAGAAAGATAAAAATAAATCTATTGAGTATGATAGTGAAAGTGACACTCATAAATAATGGTATGTTTTTAGAAACTCATTAACAAGTAAAAGTCTCACAATGAAAAATGCAAGGATTAAGAAATATTTACAAAATGATATATTTTGTAGTCTTGGAATTGAAATTAATTTTATTTTTAAAAATAAATGATATCAATGTGGATTAGAAGTTATTTCTGTCTAGTTATTTATATTTATATTCCACACCTTGGAAATTATTATGAAAATATTTTTAAGCCATTTTTATTAAACACCAGATAAAATTAAGAGTAAATAATTTAATTAAGAGGGATGAATGTGAAAACATAGAATATAACTTACTTTAAATGAATACTATGTTTTATAACATATACCACACTAAACCCAAATATTAAATGATCCCCAACATTATTATTTATATCGTAGCACTATAACATATCCATTGGATCAGTGGAGATGAATGTGGGTATCAAAATTATTTAATAGATATTTAAAAAAAATGTAAAATACAAATTTATTCATTAATAATGTAGAATTATATAATCATTTTTTGAATGATAATAAATAAATCTTATAAGGTAAAAAAAATTAACATTAAAGCGGTCATTTATTAATGAAACGAGGCTTCATTATACCTTATATATTTTATTGTGAAGATTAATTTCTTGATTTAGAGTGGTAAATTATTAAAATAACAATTTTATATACATTTAAACTTGGGAATAATCATTCGTACAATGATTATCCAATTGATAGAAATTATGATAAATACCTTTGATGAAAAAATTGATATTTTTTGGAAATCTATTTTGAACTGAATAGTGTAATTTTATTAGAAAAAATTAAATTAATCACTAATAATTAATTTTTTTTAAATTTAATGATAATATTATTTTTAAAAATAACTAATAATATTACAATGGGTTTTACTAGGAAAAGAAAGCGATGAAATGTTTTTTTGTGAATCAGAAATAAATTATTTAGAAAAATTAATTTTATTTAGTTTGTGTTAGTATATTATATATATATATATTATAAAACGTTTAAAAAAATTATTTTATAAAATGAATATTATTTTTTATATAATAATATAAAAACAACCTTAGGACTAATTGTGTAGAATATTTAGAAAATCTGTATTTGGGAATGAATAGTAAAAATATCTATTTTATTAAAAAATATATGTTTTTATACAATTTAAAATGTAATATATTTATTTATATTAGGTTTGAAACTAAATTAGTTCAATTACACTAAAAATAATACAACTAGTTCAATTCTAATCATTAGTTTTCTTTATTTTGGAATCAAATGATTTGCATGCTTAAAAAAGAATTTTTCAAAAACACAAATTTTTTATTATTTTTCTTTGTCATTTTAAAATTAATTTTTTACACTTATATTAATTGAATCTTGAAAATCGATTTAATATTAATATTCATTATTTTAACATTTTTTAATGAGTGAAAGTTCATTAATATTGGTAATAAATAGTGAGCAAGATAAATTATTATCCCCAAGGTAAAGGGAAAACAAGATAATTTTGGGTAAACATAGGTGATAATGTCACAAAATCATAAATTAATTATTATTATATGAGAAGAGTTTGAATATTTTTAGCTTGTATAAAAAATAATATATATTTAGTTCTAGTTTACTATAAGTATCAATTTATAATATTTAAAATTTAAGAATTATTACACGAGTGTCACTCCTCTCACATAAAAAAGAAACCTATTCTCATTCCATTTCAGAAAATATGAACAATACAGAACATATATGACCTAAAAAAACAACCCATATATCCACCAAACAGTCTATAGTTTTTTATATCATGAAAATACCATCCTATATGGAATATGGTTTAAGCCATTGAATGTTTCCAAAAAAATAGGTATAATTGTTCAACGAGTTCTTTTCTAATTATTTTTTCTTCTACCTCCTGAAAATCTTTCACAATACTTATGATTTAATAATATTTGTATCCCTAATATTCATAAATTTTATAATTTCTATGTTATATTCACTTACTCATCTCTATTTACATTATATGAGAAATTTAACCATCATTCGTGTATATGGGTGGACTACCACCTCCACAAAGTGATGTATATTCTACGACTCACAAAGGTTCTTATAAATATTGTATTAATGAATAAATAAGATGCATATGAAATTAATATAATTATATAATTATATTATATTATTCACTGTGTTACCCATTCCATCTGTTAGAAAATGAAAATTTCAATCAAGCATTTGTGTGGACTACCACCTTGATGAAATGATGCCATTAATTTTTCAATTCCAAAAAACATGGATTCTTATATAGATATAAATAATGAGTAAATATTAATATAATGAAATATTTATGATTTTTTGAATGTAAAATGTTATATAATTTTTTTAATTTCAACAATGTAGAAAAATAAAAACATCGTTCTTGTGTACATATGGACTATCATCTCCATGAAGTGATGTTCTGCAATTTTTATGATTTCATTACATGGATGGTTTTAAAAGTGAATGTAAAGTAAAAAATTTTTAATAATGAAATTATTATTATTCTTGGGACAAGAGAACAATGAACCCTTTGACCATGATCTACACCATAATGAAATTTTGAGGTTTTAAACTGAATAACCCACAAACACCCAACATGAACACTATGAATTAAATTAATATATAACTAATTATAATTATTGAAATAAAAGGCATTATGATAAGGAATTAAAACTAAAATTTTTTATTAATAATTTTTAAAAATAGTAATATTTTATTATTTTGGAATGTGAAGGACATATTTGGCGAGTCAGGACATGAGGAATGTGATTTTTCTTGAAAACCGAGTTATAAATGATTTAAACTCATTTTCCTCCATCTCAATTTAATTTAAATTAATTTATGGAAGTTTTATCTATAAATAAATTATTTATAACGTAATTTTATTCTATCTTTCTGTTTCCTCAAAAATAATTAAAAGTAATTTTTTATAACGTTTTTCAAATATGTAACTATTGAAATTTTTTACAAATGAGAAAAAATGTTTTTAATGATTTCCACAAGATAATATTTGACCACCTTTATAGTCATTAATTGTTACTAAGATTCATCTACAAGTCTCAATGCTCGTTCAATGAATTTTTTTTCTGACTCCATTACTATTTCTTTTTTAAAAATATTTCAAAGAAAATGGATTTTGAACTTATATTTATGTGAATACCAAAAAAGTTTCTACATATGTCTTAAATAGAATTTTTTAGGATATTTTATGATTTAAATGAAATATTTTATTTATTGTAAATGATATTGGTCATGTGAATTTTTTATGTCAAAGGGTGATCCCGACATAACTCTAATAATGAGTGATCCAAATATATCTCTCCAATGCATTGAGTAATTTGAAATAAATAATGATAATTAATCTACTTTAAATGTATATGTTTTAATTAAACGTAGATATTTTTTATAAGGGACATCATAATGTTGTTTGAGATGTTAATGTTCTAATCTACTTAAATGTTATTTATATTCATTTAAATAGATTTTTGTTGAAATTGTTTTATTTCCCAATGTAAAAAATGAGTTGATTTTGAAATTCAATGTTTATGATCTTTTAAATGTGAAAGGATTGTTTTCACAAGATCTCTTATTTTCCCAATTAACATTCATTATTATATTTTTACCTTTATGATTTCATAGATTTTTTTTATGATAATATGGGGTTTTTACTTAATTTCAAGAGTACATAATTAATATTTTCAGCTCAATGTGATTTATATCAAAATTAAAATTTACTTATGGTTTTTCATGAATTTTTAATAGCACTAATGAGTTTTCATTATATTTATATGTCTTACCAAGTACTGCTTTTCTCATCCCATGTTTTTATCTCTTTCTTATAAGGATTCAAAACATTTATGGATTATAGAAAACTAATTGATGATATTTCTAGAAATGAGTAAATGTATGAGGACCGTAACACGAATTTAAACATAAGAACCTATTTTTGAGTAAAAAATACATACTGTGTGGGAATTTCCACTATGTTATATAATGGTTTTCTTAATTCTCTAAAAGATAAATCCTAAATGATCCTTGGAATGTATGAATGTAAAATCCAGGAACGTAAAATAATAATTATGGGCTATGAATGGAACAAGTCCTTATACTAAATGATATTTCGGAAATATTTTATTCAATAAATCAAATGAAATATAGTATTTTATTTGAATTAAATAAATATTCATCTTTTATATTTGATTGATATGATCTGAAATTAAGTTTAATATTTTTAAAGTAAATATTATACTCATTAAAAACATTTTAATGTATTTGACTCTTATAAAAATAATTTATTTATATTTTCAACATTATGATTTAATATTTAATACCATATTGAAAAAACTATATTTTCATTATTCTGATAAAAATAGGCTTTTTCATAAAAATAAAAAATAATCTTTGGAATATAATTCTGATGTGATGATTTCAAAAAAGATCTCCGTTTTATTTGATTCATATTATAATTACCAGAGGTTTATCTTTTGAATAAGAATTTATGATAACTATTTTTCTATGAGTGAATTTATACATTATAGTTGCAATAATACATCAATGACCTTATTTATTTTCTAATGGATACCTTATTTAAATTTTCAATCCATTTTCTGATAATAAGACTCTAAATATATAATGAATTACATTTTTAACTAAAATTGAAAAATTATTCCAAATGATATTTCAATTTAAAATATACTAAATAACTTTTTAAAGGGAATGTTTTAGATTACCCAATATAGTTGAAAAAGTAAGAAAAAAGTCCATTACAAATGAAATAATTATTTTTAAAATTATAAATGACTAATAAAATATTAGTTCAATGTAAAAATATTATTTGACCATTTATTTTGTTATATGATGCATATAAAATGTCACATGAATATAACCATTATTATTTTATAATCTATTGATATATATTACAACTGTCACACAACAACCCGAATACCCTATTAACATGATAATTGATCCATTACTGACATATTACAAAGGGGCTTGCTAACCCCCACAAGTTGGAGACTAGAACCTGGAATCATAAAACACAAAGGGGGAAAGAATTTTCCTCAAAACAAGAGAAGAAAGATAAAATAGTCAGAATTCATTCAAGACTAATCCATAGGGACAACTGTACCAGAAATCAAATAGAAAAAATGTTCATAATATAACCACAATATACTGAAAAATAGGATAAAAAACACATCCTAGAAGACACCGCACTCAGAGTCCAAAGTTCAACAGCTAGCAAAACCTCAAAGTGGTGCCTTTAATGTACTAAAACCTATAAAATGATAATATACAATCACCCAAAGGCACATGTAGTATGTGAGCTAAATTCCAAGTAGGGTCTCACTGAGGATTCCATGAAATTATTCCAATTTTTAATTAACCAAATTAATGATTAAATTTTAAATTAATTGGCATGTTATATTAGAGGAATATTTAAAAAAATAATGATTTACTTTTTAAATGATATAAATAATTTAAACAAATAGTTTAATAAATGTTTTATATATAAAAATGTATATAAATTTATATGTCATTGTAAAAAGTTTACAATAAGAAATTTCATATATTTAAAATATAGATAATGATAAAAATGGTCATATACCAAAATATATTATAGTTCCAGGATATGGATTCCTTGCACCGTTAATGGTGAATCATGACAATATGTGTACGCACATGCCTCTTTGATATTTCCAAAATAGGACTCATGATCATCCCATCAGGGATGTGACCTACTACACAGGGTTTTGTTTCAGTTGTAAAGAATCAAAAGGGTTCTATATCAAAAACTCAATAACTAATAGGCTTCCATTTTCTCTAATATAAATCAATATTTTGATTTTTAATTTATGATTTTTTAAAATACAATTCATCCCATTTTTTCATTTCAAATATGCTAATTAGGTTAAAAAATACACGGGGTTTAAATCATATCATGCCTTTTTCTAAGATAAAACTGATGGGTTTCTTTCAAAACCATTTTTATCCATTTTTATCAAATACCAATCAGAAATCAATTCAATAAATTTTTTTCCAATTATAAATTGAACAATTTAAAATTCAAAAATATTCCATCAATTTTACAAATGTAACCCAATCCAATGGAATTGGGGGGGGGGGGGGTTGCAAAATGCATCCCTAAAACCGATTTCAAACCCCATATTCCATAGAATTGGTTTTTTAACCAACCAATAAAAATAAATTTACTTTATAATGAAATTGAATTTAAATAATTAAATTTGGGGTAATAAAAATTGAACGTCTTCACATAACCACCAAATTCAGACCCATGATATCTCGTAACTGAAATATTTATTCAATAAAATCCAATGAATAGTGTCAAAAATGAAGATCTGAGACTCTACAGTAGATCCAAAATCTAAAATAGTTGGTATTAGATCATTCGACAACACATATATTTATAAAACCTGTGGTAGAAATAAAGAGAGAGCGGGAGAAAGAAAACATAATGAGGAAACCATAAAAAGTAGAGATCAAACACCATTAAACTAGCTTAAATCTTCTTATGTAAAGCTATAGGGGTCCAAAAGATCCTATCATGAGCCTTCAAGGAAGATGAAACAGTTTGGCATTCATTTTGGCCTATAGGGTATCTAAAAATCAGGTATCAAGATTTTAAAATTAATATTTGGATTAGAAAAATCTCATACACATGGTTCCATGGGTATGGATACACACATAGAAACACAGTGTTCCCTATCAATGTGCCTATTTAGAGAGAGTTTCATGCTTTCTCCTTGTTGGGATCATAGTTGAGGAAAACTATGTTGCAATAATGAATATCCCAGAATCATTCAAGGTTTTGAAAATTTTATCCTGAGACAACCCCAAATGAAATCCAACCAAAGAATATTCATAAGAGATGTTTAGGAATACCTTAAAATAGTAACAATATGTTACTACCTACCAACCATTGAATCTTGATGTCATAATAAATCCTACTAGTAATCATCAATTTTTAAATGTAGAAGCCACTTCCCTCTCATCAGTGCCTCCCTCTCCAATGTCACTTGAGAATTAGAACTATGCTACCAAAGAACTCAAACTAAAGGTATTTTCATCCCATGAAGTAAATTGGTTTCATAATCCACTATACTAACTGGATACTAAGTCATGGGTAAATCTGGGTACCCATAATATCACTCCTTTTCAAAACATGATATGGATCAGATAGATATGTTCATAAAGTATATACATGAAACATGTTATTTATCGACGTCAGATGTGGAAGACGTCTTATATGAGAAGCCACTTTCCCCACATAATAAATAACTTCAAAATGACCCACATAGTAGGGAGAAATATTCCATTACCTCTCATTCTAGTGATGAACCAAACTGGGTGAAACATTCAAGAAAACAAGGCCCCCAATTGAAAATTAAAATGATCTATAATTATCATAATCATAATATTTATAATTAATTTGTTCCATAAACATCCTCTAAAAAAGAACTGAATATTTGTTCACATCTCATGATCCAAACAAGGTGAAAATAGTAAACATAAACAAATTTTCAACCAACATTATGAAAATCTATAAGGAAGACGAAACAAGTCCTCAAATGGAATCATTCTAACCATTGACCGGTAAATATTATTATATGAAAACTCAAAAAGCACCAGATTGTCATCCAATGCCCCACCAAAGTCAAAAATTCAAGATTAGATCATATACTCAAGAATATATATTGGTCTTTCCATTTGAAGATATGAATGTGGATGATAGGCCATGCTGAAACAGACATAAGACCCCAATGCCCCCTAAAGGCCTCTCCAAATGTGAGAAGTAAGCTACAAATCCCTATCAGAGACAATATCAGAAAGAAACCTATGACAATAAATCTATTTCATATAGAGACATCATAACTCTTAAACATTGGTTGTATCATGAATTTGTATAATGTGCACCGATTATTTTAGTCAATTGCCCACAACCCATACAACATTATTCTTTATCAAGGTATGTGAAAATTCCATAAACCCTCACCCCCCCCCATAAAGACCTCATCCCACATCCATGATGGATTTGGAAGTGGATATAGAAAATTTTAATTATTTTGGTCCTCTGTGTTGACCTATTATCCTGAATGAAAATGAATGGGAAATTCATTAATGCCCCATATCATACCAGTCCACTAGAATATCTGTTGTAGGTCATAGAATATATTCATGGTTCTAGGGTGTACTAACCACTAGGAATCATAGAAATAAACAATCATTTTCTTAATTACAATTTATAGATCAATAAATTTATTCAATAGAATTGAATTACCTCATTGTAGAATTACCAGTCAAACATGTCCTATCTACCATAAAGACAATCTCTAATGTGGTTAAATTAATCATCAAGATAATTTTCCTAAATAATCATCTTTATAAGAGTCAAGGTCAACTGAAAACTGGTCAAGGATACCACTTCCCCTATTTCTCAGACTCCAATGTGAAAATACACAAAAATATCCCTCAAGTTCCACTCTTATGATGATTTTTTCATTGTATGGGTTGTAATATTCCCACTCAATGCATCTTTGATAAAATTCGATTTCCCAAGGGTATTTGAGATGTAAATTTAAAATTATTTTAGTTATTCCACCCAATGTCTTGGGATGATATTAAACCCATTTTTAGAGAATATACAACTCAATCTATTATGGTCGGAAAACATGGTAAGTCATTCTATGTAAAGATTGTGCTTCCAAATCGTAAGCACGTGTATCAAAACCACATGTTCATGTTCATGGGTAAGATAGTTCATCTTGTGTGGTCAAAATTTATGATATATATAATAAATGAAATGATCAATATTCATTATGATGCAACACAAACCTAAACCCTAAGAATCCCAAAAGACCACATATCCTCTCCCACCCTCTGGGAGAGTCAACCCTGTCATGGTAGTCAAATTCATTTCATATAAAAAAATAATTCAATCATTTCTCATCATATGAAAACATTATTCCTAGATAATATAGATAAGTCATTATATAATCCATCATTGATAAGTACCTAAAAAAATTTCTATAATACTCAGCTAAACACAAGAATCTCTAAAAATCAAAAACATTTCATGATTTTTCTAATGTCATAACAACTTCCACCATCTCATTATCAACTTACATAACATGATCCATAAAAACATGTACCCAAGAACATAAATTATTGAATCTATAAATCATATTTGGAAACTTGGAAATTTTTTTATGATTTCATAATAATTCTACAACTACTCTTAGATGACGCAAATGATCCTCCTAAAATTTAGATAAAACATGGTTTTAATAAATAAAGAGCACCATGAAGGTATCATGTTAATCATGTAAATTCTATTGATTAAATACAAAGGGAATTAAGGATCATTGGTTAGACAAAAAGGCCTGAAAAGTTACACATAATGGTGGTACCTTCTTTAAAAGGAGATTTTCAGAATGTTAATTTCATTAATTATCAAATGTTTTCAACCAGATCAAAAATAAATATTCAAGAACCACTGAATCCATTTAAAATTGTAAAATAGATCATCAACCCAAGACATGATATACATGTTCTTTACTGTAACATTATTTAATTTTTGGAAATCCACATAATGTCCTAGTGAACTATGATATTTCATTGAAATGGAAACTGATACTTCCAATGGAGACACACTCAAGAATATAAATCAATTCTTTACAACATCACCTAACAAAGTATTCATCTCTTTCATTTCATCTTGTACTATTTTATAAGTGGGAATAATAATTTCTAGTGTACTGTGAAATAAATTGATATAAAACTCTACCTCCCTTACTTGTGGAAACCTAGAGATGTCAAAAGGAATGTTTTTGAGAAACATGATGACAAATTGAGGGAGATCAGTTATTAAAGTTTCCCTCTCCAAATAACAAAATAATATTACATTAAAAAACTTTTGATAAGATTGTATAACCCTACTGAAACATGGGTCCCATTTTCCTTGAATGGTAAAAAACTCCATTATGTGTGGTAAATGAGATTTTTTGAAGAAAACTATCAATCTAGGCTTCATTATCAATAATATAATCAATCTTGAATATAACATCAAGATTTTTTATGTTGAAAACTATAAACTTCCATAAGATATCAACATATGATAAAGGGAAATCCCAAGAAGGAATTCGAAGACCATGCCCTCTCATTGTTTCAACGGGTGTAGTAATATCTGTCACATAAGACAAAAGCTCCATATTATAATTTATAAGATTAAAAATATGGATTGAAATTCATGAATTAGATGAACTAGTATAAAATAAATTATTAACTAATGATGATTCTATTGTGATGGTTCCTCCTACAGTCACTGGACCCATATCTGCTTCCACTTGATACTATTCTACTATATAAAGAAGCATCATTCTTTATGCTTGTGGATGAAACCCATTTTAACAAGAAGAATCTAACTTAACCACAATTTTAACAAGAAATAATGATTCTGTTTCATAATGTGGAGTGAAAAATACATGGAAAAATATTTTTAGGCTACTTGAGCATCTACATGAACCAAATATCTTGGGTGCCTTAGTGTAACCCATCTTTGAATTCTTATGATTTTCACATTGTTATAAAATCAAAGAGTCTATGGTAGTAACTACTAGAGATATAAAAAACGTCCTATCATGAAACACCATGAAAAATCATAATGCTTCCTCTTTACTTTAGACACATTCCCACTTCTATGTGGAGAAAATGAAACTCTAGTCAATCCTAACATTTTATCAATGTCCATTTAGACCTTCGACAATATATACATAACATCAATAAAAGAGGGTATATTTAGTAGGAAAACCTAAAAATGAATATCAAATGAAATTTCTAACTCGAACTATGAAGTATTAATATTCATATTTGACACAATATAAAGGACAAATAGAAAATGTTTAGAAAAAGAAATTCATACTCAGTCATGGTCTTGTTATCATGCCCAAGTTTGAAAAATGGATATCCTTGAACATCAACATACAACCAAGATAAAACTGGTCAGGGTAAAGATCATTGATGTCTTTTCTATCTAAGACATCATGAATCATCACTATCACCATTGTATCAAACCATCTTTTACTCGACCCTTTTATCATTACGATGGAACACTTCACCATAATTTAATATTGTGTATCCTAGAATTTGAAAAAAAAGCTCAATATTAACCATCCATTCTATAGACTCTTGAGAATCATTGGAGCCTTTGAATTCTAGTTTCTTTTCGAGAAGTAACACATGATAATGATTCCACATAACATACTTTTGACATTTCATAACTAGATCCTAAATGAGAATGGGTTGGGGTTTCTATCCTAGAGATTGGACTGTACACATAATGAACTCCACTAGACCCAGGTCCATGAGAGGATTTTCACAATATGGTTCACCAATATCTTACTCTTAGATCTTATTTTCATGGATTCTCTAAGGCATTATAAAACAAAAAATCAGCAGAGAACATTGAATACATTAGAATAAAACTCAAACAAAGAAATAGGGGAAGTTGATCCCATAGATTTACAAACTTGATTTTGATTTCAACTTATCCAAATCAAAATAACTAAAAATACAATAACTAATCCTGAAGACTTCATTCAAAACCCACACCTATTTACCAAAGGCAATTTTCAATTAGATATGGTGAGGAACTCAACTCCAACTACCTCGTATGTCTAGACAATAATACTACTAAAATCAAGGCCAGATGATAAACCTACACCACTAATACCATTTTTTCACAAACCGACCCGTACACAATTGTAACCTAATATCTAAGTTAAACCCGGCATGTCCAGAAGGTAATTCTTAATCCACATGGGTTGGTGACTATAACTTGGCATCATAAAATATGAAAATGGGAACATATTTTCCACAAAAACAATAGAATAATTATAAAAAAGTCATTGTTCATACCAAAAATCTCAATAGGGATACATGTACAAGAATATAAATAGAAAAAATAAATCCTGAATTAAAATAACAATGTACCATAAAATAAAATAAAAATCCATATCCAAATGGACACAACACTCTGTATCGAAGGATCAACAAATACTACCAACTCCATGTGGAACCTTACCCTTTCTTGAAGTTGGAATAATATAGTATAAAAACACCTGATGGCACATGTAGGGTGTGATATAAAATTCTAGTAGGGTATCAACAAGAATTCCATAATAAGATTAATATATATAATTAACCAAACAATTATTTTGATTTTAGATAAAGAGAAACTTCATTTCAAAATAATATTTAATCAAATATTATTTTACATTTAAAATTATGGAATAATTTAATCAAATTTATTAATAAACATTTTATATAAAATAGTTTATATAAATTCATAAGGAATGGTAATTAGTTCACAATAAGAAATGGAATATATTTAAAATATATAAAATGAGAAACGTGATCATTTAACAAAAGGTATGATAGTTCTAGGCCACATGATCCTCAAACACTTGAAGGTGAATCAATTAACTATGTGTATACAAACATTTTTTTATACTGTCCAAGGAGGACTTATCACAATACCCTCAGGGATGTGACCTACTACATAAGGTTTTGTTTCTGTTGTTAATAATGAAAAGTGTTCTCTCTATGTAACTCACTAAATACATAGGATTTCAAGTTCTTTAATGAAAATAAATTATGGGAAATTTAATTTTATACTGTTGAAACTACATTTCATCCTATAATTACACTTCAAATATAACAATTTCCTTTTTAAAACAAACATAAAAGTATTTAATCTAATAAATCTTTTTTCAAAGATAAAACCAATTAGTTTATTTCACAAAAATTAAGACATTTTTCTCATACACATATTCGAAATCAATTCCATCAAATCAATTTAAAATATAAATTTCACAAATCTTCAATCAACTACATAAACACACTCATATTCAAAGGATTCTAAGTTTTATCCCAAAATAATTCCAAAAACCAATTTAGGAACCCCAATAAATTGAAATGGGTTTTTAATCACCATATTGAATGCAATTTCATTTACCATGAAACATAAGGAAAATAAAACCTCATAATTCAAATAAATAAATTTAGGGTTAATAAAATTTTTCCATCATAATAGAACCACCCCCACAGGCTCATTGGATTTCTCAAGATAAAGCCCTAGTTTAGAAACTCCTATAAAGAACATCAACAATAAATATTCAAGACTGAAACAATTAACCACGATCTTATACAGTAGGTATTAGATCTTCTAATAACAGAAAGATCTATGAAACCATAGGGAGAAATAAAGAATGATTGGAAAAAAGGGAATGGGAAGATGTAACCAACCATGCAGATATAAAACCTCATTATACTAGCTTCAATCAGCTTCCAGAGGGGTATAGAGGGGAAACTATTTTTCCTTGGGAGTGTCCATAGTAAAATAAAAGATATGTTGTTAATTCTGGACCCTCATGAATCTAGAATGTGGGATTTAGGATTTTAAATTTATTATTCAGATTATAATAATATCATATGCATGATTTACTGGGAAGGGTCACTAGGTTATGACATCCATGCTCAAAAACCATATTCCCATTTCAATGGGGTTTCACGTCTTCTCCTAGGTCAGAGGATAGTTTGTCAAACTATGTGTTGGATGTGCAGACCCCACTATCTGTGTTTTCCCAGCTTCAACATAGATGGTGCATGACATAGGAAAATCTTACACCAACCATGCACAACCTATAAGCTTTGAATATTTCCAAAATTTTCACTTCAGGCATCCCCAAATGAAAACCAACCAATGAACAGTCAAAATAGAGGTTTTGGAATTCCTTAAAATATTAACAGGAAGTCACGAAAATTATTTCACAATTAAAATACGTAAAATGTTATGGTAAAAATTAGAATAAAATTAATATGTTTCTATTAATACAACCATATGAAATTTACACTATCAATAAGATTAGTGTAGTTATAAAATTGAAATACTTTTGTAAAAATAATCACCAATTCATTAAAATATTTTATTAAACCCCATTTTTATTAATAATTAGTTTTCATAAAATTACGACATGATGGATTAATTTTTAATAATGTATATAGAAAAATATTAATAATTATTATGTTTATGAGAATAATATATAAGAATTGGGATATATTCTATGTATCATACTTTTAGAAAATGAGAAAATGAATTTATAATTATTTATAAAATTTCAGAACTACTTCTTATTTATAAAAATGTTTTTAAATTACTAGTTCATATATTTAAAAAATAAAAAACAGTAACATTTAGTAATTTCATATCTAAGGTAGTAGTTTTATAAAAATATTATTTGATAATTTGTAATGTTATAGCAACGTCCTTTGCAAAAGCATCCCATCAGATAAGGAAAATTTCAAACTCTCTTTATCACACATATGTTAAAATCTAAACTCATTGAGGGAATCCACACCATCCATGTCCCATAATATCCTTATTATCCATTAAAAAAAATATTTCTCAGAATTGGACCAATCACTAAGCTGGTGAAATGATTGGTTAAATTATTTAAAGGGTTAACCAGTGGTATAATTATCATTCGAGTTGGATATTTTTAAATAAAAAATATATATAATTTTGTTTTATTTTCATTAGAAAATTATCATTATTATAATAAAATATTTTTGTAAGTATTAATGATATATATAGATAGTCTATATAAATATAAGGTAGAACTCATAAAACATTTTCTCTTAACAAATTCATGGAACTATTATATTGCGTGGTTTAATCCTCATAAAATATGGTAATTTCCTATATTTTATGTTTCTTACCAAAATGCATGGATGGTTAGATTTGTTTTTAGGTGGTGGATTGGTTTCTCTATTTAGATTATGAACAGTTGGGTATTGGTCCTTCAGGGCATGACATCATCGAGGTGTAGAACTGGAGGGGAAACATGGTTTTTACTGTGTTAAAATAGAAATTTTCCACTATACCTTGTTGGACCTATTAGATGAATGGGTCAAAAAACAAAGAATATAACTGTTGATATAATATTTTTATGATATAATTTATCATAATCATTATGTTTCCAGACCACTTTATGTAAATCACAAAACTCAACATCGATAGTGAATATATCCACCCATCACATGGTTAATATTAGGAGACTCACAACCACCCAAGGGTCACTAAATACCCTGATCAGGAAACATTTGTGAATACCCATCAATGTTACACTAATACCTAGTGACTCTACTTAAAGTAGTAAGTGTAAAGAAATATTCTAATAATTAACCAAAATCCTAGAGGGTATCTCTCAAGTTCTTGATAAACATACTGTTAGTAAGGGAACTTGCACAGTTACCATCCCAACTGCACTAACCCATCATATAATGTACTTTTTTACATGTTTCCAAAATAACCCAATATGAATCATCTTAAAATCTACAGAATAATATTAAACAGTCAAATCTTGAGAATACCTATGTACACATTCTTTAAAAAACATTAACCACATACCTAGGGTCAATCAGACTAAATCATTTATCAAAAAATTCTATCCATCAATTTCCTTATAACATACCTCATATAAACATTAAAAAGAATTTTTATGTCCATTTAAAATGGAATCATATAATAAATTTAAATACCCATGGCCCTTCTCTATGATTTAATTAATATATAATTAATTTAAACAATTTACATTCCAAAATCTTTTCAAATACATATATTTGAAAAATTATTTCCCTTTCAAAATAAATATAATTAATATACCTTTTATTAAAAACCATTTTAATTTTAAAATATTTTTTCAAAACAATATTTTTTATTTAAAAAATATTTTTAATTACTAACTAAATACCACGTAAAATCCTAAATTAAAAATTTACATGCACATCCTATACAAGTTTTAAAATGTTAATCGAACACTCATCACACTAAGGAACCATAATATATGTATTTTATCATTGTGCTACAAACATACGAAGAAACACACCTTCAGTGGGGGGGGGGGTGAATTGTCTTGTTATGTTTTTCACATATATTATTTGACCTTATTCATATATTGGAATTAACATTTACAACCTATCCATATTAATGACATAATATATATATATATAAGGAATACAATGACATGAATATTTTTCCTAGTTCTCTACTAAGGTCTACTCCAAGGATTATAGACTAAAATTTTTTAAACATAGCATCAGATATCACTACTCTATGTAGATGGTTACAAGTTTTATGAAAGATGAATTTTCAATCCATGATTCACAACCTTCTCTCCCTATCCACTCTCAACATCAAAGAAGATTTAATAAAAAAAATTATTTAAATATTGGTCATAATTATTATTCTCAAAGAATAAGAAACGAAAAATTATGGGTTTTATCATTTTGAATTATTTCATTCTATAAACTCATCATATTCATTGAAATTATCACAATAATATCATCTCTCTAAAACACTAATGTGTATAATATATCCTTAAAATATTCTGTAATTATTATTTTAATATCATAAATATCAATGGTTAAAGCATCTTAATATATTAATTTACAACATGTTAACAATTAATTAGTTCTTGAAATATCCCATTAATCACTAATTAAATTTAAAAAATAAAATAATGATCCCACAAAATATTAGATTAATTGTAATGATAAAACATCTTAGATTTACTCTCTTCATAGTATGAATTCCTTATTTATATCACGACACTAATAAAAACATTTAGGTTATAGTGTCATGTTCCCAACTATATCATGTTACTTAGTGAATAATAAGATCCACACAATTTGTAAATAATATTTTATTAAAAACCATTGAAATATGATATCATTATTATATAAATATTCATTTTTCTATGACATTTATAATCATGATCATCCTATTATAGTGTGATCAAATCAGCCATCACATTCTAGAACCATCGAAATTTTTGGGGCATTAACAATTTAATAACATTCTATTTTAAAAATAAATAAATATATTTATTATGTTACTGTTCCATTTTTCACAGAACTAGTTTTAGGCTACTCTAAAACTCTTAATCATTTATTATTGACATAAATGAAAAGTGTTATTTATATTGATCTATTATAGTGTGACAATCAAGATGTTTCTCTTTATTATTTTGTATTTTGTTACTATACATGAATAGTTGTGTCATGGTATATTACATAATATAAAATAAAATTGGATAATACTCATGATTATTCATATATACTGTAAGTCTACTATTTTTTCTAGATTGTTATGATACATTGCCCCTTTTTATAGAATAATACTATTACATCTCTATATCTATTTGTTATTCCATAACCATCCTTGTAGTGTGGGATAGAATAATATGATATATATTTTCGAAAACTAATCTCATGTATCATAATGTTTATATATTATTACTTAAGTAGCATATGACTATATTTTAGTGATCATTGATTATTATTATACACTGACTACTATTGTGTGATCTACCCCATAAAGCTATGACTAGCCATATAGGAAGAACCAACTACAAACATACACTAAGATCATCCATGATATATATAATAATCTCTTAATATTTTGATTTTCAAATATAAACATAAAAAATTCAAACAATCTAGACACCTTAATTTCATAATTCTAACATATGTCCCACCGAACACAACCAATGACAATCATTATTCCAATGGTCTCCACCATTCATTTATTTGAAATCTAAAGTATTTAAAGAGAATTTCCACTCCAACATGGCCTATAATGTTATTTAGTAACCCAAACATCACTCTATGTAAAAAATTATATGATCAGTGTAGAAAATACAAGACCAATAAAAAGTTTTATTCATAGCATGTATGTTAGTCTTAATCAACATATTGATAAAAACATAAATTTATAGAAAACCATATCAATATATTTTTTAAACTATAATCACCATGAATATATTGTGTCTCCCCTTTCTTCATAGAAAAGTCTACCCCTCAAATATACGACATCCACGAGATATGTAACCTACTAGTATATTTCATCAAAACATTTTTAATATTTATCTTCCATTAAAAATTAACCCAATGAAAATTTCCAAAAAAAACAACCATGTAAATATGAATAAGTGGAGATAATATTTTACAATTCCATTTATATAGAGACAGCTGGTTAAATACCAAGGAACTAACAATTATTTTCATCTACATATACGGTAATGGTTTTGAAAAAAATTATATAATATGTTCATTCATAATAATATGCTTCACCATGAAGATACATTTCTAAACATTATCATTAATAAAGTTACACCATATTTAAATATAATTCACATGAGAATTTTAATTAAATTCATGGATAACTAAAGTGAATTTTTTTCATAATGGACATGTATGGTAATCTCTCTATCTTCATGGAAATATTGAAATTATGGTTGCATGAACCATATTTATTTACATAAATATGTGTTTGAAATGTAGTCCTCTAATTCCATGATAAATTATTACCTTCCTTTTTCTTCGTAAGATAGAAAAAAAATTCATCTTGTAACGAAAACTCATTTGTTTATGTACTATTTAGAAACAGTTCTCCCAGATTGGTCTACATCTGAATAGAAATAGAAAAATTGATAATTTTTTATAGAATACAATATCAAATTATTTATTATGATATGAATTTACCTCATGATTCATTCCTTATCCATGAATTATACCTTTTGAGAGAAAACATTGATAATTAATAGCTAATAAAGTAACATCGACTATATCATAATTTTTTACATCTTTTTACATCATTAAATATGTTCTAAAATCAATTTTTGTTGAAACCGATTTGATATCATGATTTTTTATCTTATAACTAAGTTTTTTTTATAAATTTATCTTATGAAAAAATTTGTATCACATTTTTTGGATTTTTTTACATCCAAATAAAATATCTAAGATCTATAAAACTCATGATATAAATCATAAAAATAATTTATTATGATATATAATGCACCATATTTTTTTAATTCCAAATATGATGTTTTAAACCTAGGAAAGAACTATGATTTTCTCTTCTTTTGTTGATTAATCATATTGACTATGATCCAAACCAACTGTTCTAAATTTTTCCTTCAAAAATAAGGTATCCATTAAAAAATTCCAGGATCTATGTGCATGTTTCAAGATGTATAATTTCTTTATCAAACATTATACTTCTGATTCATCAAGTAAAATTAAAAATATCACTATTCTTTCATTATAAAATGGCTCATTGTTCACTATATTATGTAACAAAATGTTCAAATACATTTTAAAAATTATAAAATTCATTTGATTTAACATATCCAGGAAGATTATTATTGATTTTAGTATGTCTAATAGTGTAAAAATTTCATCCACATAAACACCTTTATCATGGGGAGGATATTATTTCACCAGCCTTACCTTATTAAAAATCATCATACTATGCTCGTCATATTTATTTTTAAACACGTAAATTTTCTCAATGATGTTGTGAACCATAATTATCATTATGATAAAACATGTTTTATTTTTACATATTTTATCTAACTATAAATTCATATAATTCAAGATAAATATCTATTTTTTAACTATACTAAATGATTACGACTCCAATTGAGATAATAGTGTTGTAATTCCGACATTCCTCATCCTCTGAGTTTATGTCAAAGTATATTTAACCTTAGTGATGATTTAATCACAAAATAATCATCAAACATTAGATTAAGTGCACCATCAAAATTTTTATGAATTTATTCTTCTTTTTATCTACATGTTGTTCTCAAATATAAAATTCTATATTTTTTAATACCATATTCATAAAAAAACAAAATGCTAAACCAAATTGGGGATTCCATAAGGATGGTGTATTATTTTTTAATACATGTAAACTATGAAAATTATTGAGATGATAATAATTATTATTCAAATTTATTCATAGTTCCAAATAATTGTATGAACTATTTTTTAAAATATTATTAAAAGAGTTGGATCCTGAATTTTTATGGAAAAAACTTGTATAACTATATTGATAACATTTCAATTGAGTTCATTTTTTTAAGAATCTAGCTGAATAGTGGGCCACTATATATTTTTAAAACCACAAGAAAGGAATGGAAATAACATTTACACTACTCTTAGATGATGTTTTTTAATATCTACAAATTTATGTAATTTTATTTAAACATCCCTTTAGTAATATTATGATTAATAAATAATTAGAAATATTTGTATCTAAAGGAATGTACATATGAAATTAAGAATTTTATACTTTGTAGAATGACTTAAGATATCATTTGATGAATATAAAACAGATTTTATGGCTTTAGTTTCTTAATAATTATTCATATTATAATTTTTATAGAGAAAATGACTTTAGTGTTAGACAATGTGTGTCTTCCAGAATCCATCATATGACATCCATATAGTTTAAGTATTCATCACAAGAATATTTCATTAAAAATATGAATTACATATGATATTATTGTTATATAAAGTTTATTCACCCATAGGATGAGTGTGTGATTACTAGATAAAATGGATTTAAAATATATCTGAATAAAATGAATATTTTTTATTTCAAGAATCATGATATTCTTAGGAATATTAAAATAAATAAATTGATAAGACTCTATTCATTATTGATCAAACAACCTAATGACATTTGGATCATGATTAAAATAGATATGAAAGAAGAACCATCCTAGGAAATAATTTAAATCAAATGAAACCCATTACATACCTCACTACCAACATGGTTATGGTGAAAAATTAAGATAATTATGGAAATTCCATAATAGAAGTTGTTTCTTACATGAAATTGGTAAGTACTAATCATTATCCCATGATGGGGAGTTTTTTCCATGTTTTACTCATGGTGATTAATAAAAAGAGTCATTTTAGCCATCAATTTTATGAAATGGTTAATGATTAAATACCAAACCATAGTAGTGTTCATGGTGGGATTATAATTTTCATCTGAGATAAATAAAGATAAACATACTATGGAGGTGGTTATAGTGACTCTTGGTGAGTAAATACTATGATTTTATGGATGAGAAACTCAATGGAGTACTCCACACCATGTTTCAATCTTCATGAAGATTTAAGAGATCCATTTGAAAAGAAATTTTTACATTTTCTAGTAAATGTTTATCCATTCTATAACACACATAATAATGCATCTTGATTTTACAGATATGGATTAATTCCATGATATTTTTTTCTAAATATAAATAATTTCAATATTTAATTATGACATCATGTAGAGTACCTGATTCATAAGGACAAATTTATGGGGGACCAAGAACCAAATTTTGATGAGACTGAATGAGTCGATCTATAACTCAATAATTCAAGTAGATTTACATAACTATTATGGAGTACAGTTTCTCACAAAATTTAACGAACTGAAAAAATAAAAATTAATAAATTGGATGGTTTAAGAATTTTGTAGAGGAGAATAGATAAAATATTTCATTAAAGATAAATAATTGAGAATATCTATTATAGATTTCTATAAAAGTAATATGGAGAAGAAAAAATCATTTAATTTTATGTGTAGGATCATACATTTAACAATGATCTTTATTTTGAAGGATTTTGTTTGTAATGCTGATGTATGTTAGTACATTGTTAGTCTAAGTTGTTTCATGGTCTCACAGTCATAACCTTGCTCATGTTCTTATGGATAATAAGATTAAAATTGTGGGAGTGGGAAAATAACCCTAACACACTAGGGACATAGTTATCCTTTAAGGTGGTGTGTCTCATTGAAAAATCCACAACATATATTTCCAATTTACATTGGGATAATATTTATGGAGAAGTTTTGAATATTAATGAGTGTTTGAATGCGATTTAAATATTATGACATAATAATTCACTGACTCTTAGTTTGTATCTACATTCAAGTGATATAAAAATTGGCATTTAGTTCCAAGCTCCACTCTTTAACACTATCGAGTATGTGATATAGATAAAAAATACATATTTAGAGAAATTGAAACCCTATTTTTGATAAAAAAAGGTTTCATTCATGAAAATAGAGAATAATACCTTAAAATATCTCTTTAGGAATTGATGTTCATTATTTTATTTAATATTTATTATTTATTCCATATGAGAACTCCTTGTTGTACCAAATTAGAAAAAAAATATTTGAAAATTATGGGAAGGCAAAGAATGATTTATTGTAATTAAAACAATAGATAAAGGGAATGTGATAAAAAATTACTAATTCTATTTGGAATAAAGATCATCAAATTTAAAATATAAATTTAATGATGAATGAAACAAATATAAAAATCAGTCAATTATAGTTTGTAGATGTTTCAATGTAGAGGTATCAAACAATTGATGAATTCTTTTCTATTTTGAATCATATTTCATGTATAATTAGTCGGTAGAAAACATATAAAAACTAATGTGGTAAAAATCTTTAAGAAAATCCTACACAATAAATTTTATGTAACGGTATTATCTATAGAAGTAAAAGACTTTGATTAATTTAAAATTTTTAACCCTTACGATACTTTTATATTATTGAAATTTGAAGAATATATTCTCTTAAACGAAATGAATTTTTGGAAATGACAATTTATTTTAGTGATTTCAATGATAATAATATAGACAAGAAATATTAATATTTTTACTAATAATAAAATATGAAAGATTAAAATGAATATACTAATTTCTAAACATGTTCATTTTATCTTTTAAAATAATATTCAAAATTTATTGAGAAATACTCGTTTTTAAACCTTAATAGTTTTCAAAACACTTATAAAAAGATAATTTGAGTTCATAAAAATTATACAATCATTTAGGTTAAATAAATATTATTTTGAAATATTATTTTAAAAAAAATTATTTATTAAAAAATCAATTAATCCATGAAAATAAATTCCTTAAAAGAATTTTTAAATTACCTGAAAAATAAAAAATATTTATTGACTAAAGATCAACATAATTTCTAATGTAACAATAATAGAAGAAAAATATATTTATTATTCTATAAAAAATAATTTAAATACACATATTTATAGGTAATTGTTTCATATCCCTTTAATACACAAGAAAACTCCACAAGGGTGCGTTGTGCGACTATGAGACATTAATGGGTAGTTGGGAGAACATGGTTTGGCCCATGAAATTGATGAGCTTGAACTTATCCCATAATTGGTCTCTCCCATTCTTATATTGTTTTATTTCCTTTTGGGCTTGGTCAAGAGAAAATACTAGAGTCCATGTCTCCCTCAGAAACTATGATACATGGTATTCATAGGAAAAATTCTTACTAGTTAGGGCCATAAGTATCTTTGTCTATGTCAATTGAATTTGTTAAAACCATATATTTATACTAACATTTATTAATTGTTCAGAAAATATTTAATGAATGTTAATGATACATAAATTTTCTTTAAATCCAAATGGATATAATAAATCCAAATAAGTGAATGTGTTTTCTATAACCATATTACATAAATAGAAATTTAATTTAATAATAAGGGAAATTTTAGTTATTACAGAGTGGGTCATTACAATGGTGAATACTCTAAAAAACCTACAACATGTAGATATTGAAAAAAAAGATATATGATATGAAATGTTAAAGTAAAAATGAGTTCTGTCAGAAAAGAAGATTACATCTATTGAATAATCCAATACTGAAATACTATATAAAAAAACAAAAAGTTCTGATGTAATGTATACATATTCTTAGATAATGAATGGGATAAATTTAGGAAATCATAATTAGTTAGTTACAAATGTTAATGCAATAATTACCCAAAATTAAACTTTTGTGTCATTGAATGTAAGGGAAGAATACCAATCAATATGAAGACCTATTTAATAACAAAACATTTATCATGAAGTATATTTCAAGGAAACATCAAGGGTTTTTTTATTTTCGATACAGAATAAAACTGTTAGTATAATATGATTATATATTGACTAACAAGATAAAAATAGTTTATTGGGAAACCAAAACCATAAATGAGAATTCAAAAAATGTCACAACATCATGCGAATAATGTTTAATTAAATTAATATTCTCAGAAATCAACAAGAGTAAGGTTGAAGATATGATTAAGAAGTTAGTACCTCAGATGTACGTGGTTATTCTATCCCAACATATTTTAATATATTTCACAGTATTATACAAAATTATAATGTAATTGAGATTAAAAAATAGTAAAATATAGTTGATGTATCTTTTAGATAGTTTCAATTTAAAAAATCCACAGATCCTGGCTAACTTGTGTTCATATAACATGATAAGTGATCTGAAAATCCATAATTTTTTTGAGAAATATGATGGGGGTGTAGTGAATATTTTTAAATATCTTCCACTAACGTTCAATGGTATCTGAAGAAATTTATTGGAAAAAATAAAAGCATTCTAAGTAGTGTGTTTTTTATTAACAGACTGAAGAGAAATTTGTTGAGTGTATAAAAAATATACATTTCATGAAATAATTTTTTTTGAGAAAAATAGATTCATATTAAATATAATAAAATATGGGGTTGTTGTAACAATGTGTATGAAAACCCCATTAAATATTTTTCAAATTATCGAATCATATTAATTATATAAGTCGAAATACAGAACACAATCAGTGGAATATATGTATTAGACAATGTGGTAAAATGAATATGATAACACTTATTAGAGAAGAAGATTTTTTGGATATATGTATTCTAAAATAGGGTGCTACAACTAATTTTAATTACGTTATAAAGGGAAAATGGTGAATATAAAACATATAAAGGAGTTGAAATTTAAACACTAAATACTCTTCAAATGATTCACTATGACGTATGTGGTATTTAAGGAAAGTAATTCTAAAAAATGAGAATGATATTTCATCACATTTAATGAATTTTCCACAAGGATGAAATGATGCTTGTTTATGTCATAAAAATTACATGCCCCGAATAGATTCGATAGTGTTAGAATACATTCATGAAAACAAATAGTATTGTACTTGAATGGATTAAGATTTGATAATGGGAGTGAATATGTCCACATAATGTTTACTAAATATCCCAACAATCATTACATTAGACATGAATTTCATTCTAAATATATTATTCCAGAAAATGTAGTTACTGGAAGAAATAATTCGAGTCTAGTGGATATGGTTAGAACTATAATGAATGAGCATGAAATCATAAGATATTAAAATGTACATTCTATAATGATTATAGGAATAATACAAAATGTATTTATTGTAATCCCAACATAGATATTACAATATATGAGACCTGTTTAAATATAAATCCATATTTTAAACATAATAGTGTATTTGAGAGTTCATTCTTTATTAAAAATAATGATTGAAGTAGTACAAATAGTGATGAAAAAATAATGATGTAATGTTTGTCGGATAACAAAAGATGGGTAATTCTACAACCATTACAAAAACTACTACGAAATAATTGTTAATAGTGATAAATTTATAGACCATTAAAATGAATATGGAATCAGAGACACTATCATTATAATGAGTATGATGATTTAAACTATAAACCTATTAATGAAAATATAATTTTTCTTACTGAAGACATATATTATGCATTCTCAGGTGCTGGAGGTAATTAATTAAAGTCTAAAGTGGTGAATTAAATGATGTGAGACATGTTGATGAAGAGAACATGATATTGTATCATAATCAGCGGGTTGACACCCAATGACAGATAAGTGTCATTGGACAAATGGTTCTACTATTATAGGTTGAAATTCAAGTAGGTGAAGATAATTTTGAACATAAAGACAAGGTTTAAGCTATTAATTTTGATCATGAATAGATTAATAATAATAGACATGTTAACTTATAACTAAACCCAAATTAAAAGATTTTATTTGAAAAAAAAATGATTCTTTAATAATAATATGGATGAGAAATCTAATGTGTACATAAATAAGACATTTCTAGTTTATAAATGATTTTCATAAATTGACGGTGTTGAATTTTTGGAAACATTTTACCCTGTATCTGGACCTGAATCTATTAGTAAATTTCCAAAAATTTCTTCATAGATTGTATTTCAACTTTTTGATATGGAAATCAAATATGCATTTTTTGAGTGGAAAATATGGTAAATAAATGTACATGGGACTACAAAAAGATTTTATGATGGATTCATATGGTAGAAAGGTATGTAGGTAGAAGAAACATATCTATGGTTTGATGTAGGATTTAAGATCCTTATACATTGTGATTTATGAGTATCTTAAATTCATGATATTGTTAAAAGTATAGGTGGATAGAAACTATTACATGGAAATGATCAACACGAGATCACTTTTTTGTGATGGTGTATATGGATGATATTAAATTTTATTATCATAGAGAAATTATGTGTGAGTATTTATCAATATACATGAATGAATGTTTTATAACATAAACTGTTGATGAAATGATATTTTTCATTAGACTCTATTTTTTCTTAAGGAACATTATATTATTATTTCATAATAAAAATATACAAATGAGATGTTGATGTTATTTTATATATAGAAAGATATATGACGGTCTGAAACAATTTATTTGGGGAAAATGATAATAATGGGGATGAAAGTAAAAATGTTAATGAGGAGTAGTTTAAAAGTTTGATTTAAATATTGCAATAACTATAATCATTAAGGCCTTTCATTGTATATTTACCTGCACTATTACAGATATCTATCTGATACAATGGAAACATTTTTTTTCATAAAAAATTATCCCGAGTTTCATCTCAAATACATTCAATTATGGGATAATGTATAGAATGTAAATTGAGATGGATTTAAATGGATTAAATATGATTTATTGAGTTCTAACTATTTATAATATAAAATACACATAGAATGAATCTTTTTTAAGTGGAAAAATTATCTCACATGCTAATCAAATAAGAACACTTCAGTGATGATGAACTCAAATAAGGCTAGATAAAGCCACCCGACATCTCTTACATTATTATTATATCAATTTAATGATGACAAATATATATGTTTTACAGAAATGGGATCAAAAGGTTTATTGTCTTTGGAGAATTAGTGTCTTACATACATTTTATATAATAAAATATAAATATTAATTTAATTCCATCTTCTCTAGCTTCTTATTGTCCCTCATTTTCCCCTTAGTACAAGTATCAACCTAAGGATATTCATCAAAATATGGGGTGAGATAAAATCCCAATAAGTGGATGAATAAGTGACCTAAATCATGGGTGAGAATAGAAAAAATCATTATAATATATGTAAAGGATCATAACTATAGTCCTGATATGAAAAATTAGATATTTCATGAAATTTGAAAATGAATAACAATGAAACATCATGTCATAGTTGTCAACTACCAAACATAGTTGTGAAAAAATATAGCTTTATGTTCAAGCATATTTCACTTTATCTCATGATATTTATCACATTAACCTATGAATTAGAGATCTATATAATTGTGGAATAACCTATCAGATAAAAATATTTACATGCACTATATAATTCTTATCACAACGATCACATCATAATACATACATTATCATTGATTCCATATAAAGAATATATCAATTATAAAAATAATTTAACCCATGGATTGGAATGGTTTGGATTTTTAAAAAAAAAATTATGACTAATTATTGGGGTTCCTAAAAAAATGTGGAAAAAACATACTTGACAAAAGACAAATCAATCTTGCATGAAGAAGAAACAAACTCAGAAGAAGTAATTTTGGAAGGAAGAGTTCTTTTGGAAACATATTTTCATTTGTTATAAAAGTTGATTTGAAACATGTATATCCATGAAAACTTAACGGATTGATAAATAAATTATATTTATGTATCTTTGATAGAACATCCATACTAAAAATTATGAGAAAGACGGAGTCCCCAAATGAAGAGAGTTGGGCTTGAGAATACTCTTATCCTATGTACGAATTATTTCATCACATTAATATCATGGGTGATAAAATTAAATTCATTAATGTACATATAATCTTGTTTTTTTACATTAATTTTTTTCTTTGGTAATTTTATTATGCTTATTTATGGGCTTTTCAATGAGTTATAGAGTTCAATGTCATCATTCCAGAGTGTTTGTTTTTCTTGGTTTTCATGATTGATTTACTTGTATATTATTATGGAAGATAATCTTAAATGGGAATTATTCTGAAGAAATGAAATTATTTGTTATTAATGAGAATAAATAATTGTATTTAGAATCATATCTACTTTTTATATTATGAGGATGAATCAATAGGAAAATAGTTAATGAGAATGATTTAATTTATGTGGTGGATTTCATGACCATTATGTGTTGGCATCCTTTTATTTAACATCATGAATATATATTTTTTCTAGAAAATTAGTTAAACATTAATATGTATAAATTTTTTTATTTAACCATAATTATTGTTTTACAACCATCCTTGAAGAAGGTGGTAAGAAATGAAAATGTATCATCCTGGTGGCGATAAATAGACACACCACATACAATATTTTAATCTTTATAATGAAAGGTAAATGGAATAGATTACAAGATTAATTATTACCCTAACATGATAAAATTAAATTATATATAGAATAATAGAGTTATAATTCCTATTTTATAGTTAGAGGTGAGAAGAGGGTAATAAAAGAAATTAAATAGAAATGAAATTAGAAGGAAAAGAATGAGGGGTTTACATCTTGAATATCTCCTCACTGAGAACGTCCATAGGGAAAAGGGTTTGGTATTTTGATGAGACCAAGAGCACATGGATGTGAGAAATGGTATTAAGAAGTGTATTGGGTTTAACATGTAAAAGGATCAAATAATGGATGGTGTAAAGAGAATAGGTGGTGAGGGTGGTATCTATAAGGGAGGAGAGGGTTCTATTCTCATTATATTAATAATTAGATTATTATTTATACTCAAAACTATAAATATTTTGAGCCTTATCTCTAAATATAATAAAATAATGAAGCAAAGTTCAAATTTCTTGTCATACGTTATCCATACATCAAATATGACTCTATAAATCGTATATTTTAGCTTCAATAAATAATTATCATATTTTAATATTCTAAAAATCATGTATTTTATAAAAATTAGAAATATTAACCCTTTCTAGTTTTTGTTTTTTAGAATAAAAAAACTAACTCCATTTTATGAATTTAATTTTCTAAATATGAAAATATTTATTTTTATTTGAAACCATAATTTACATATAAAATACTTTAAAACTAAAACTAGTTTAATATCACATTAAAAAATTAATTATGTAATCATAAAATAGTGTTATAATCATAAGAACAAAAGGGTTAATTTATGAATATATTTTTATAAAATAAAATTTCTATTTAAAAGCTATATTAATTACACAATTATAAATAAACATTTATGTCTATAAAAAATAAAAACACATAATTAATAATTTTTAAATATTTATTTACTTATACTTAGATATAATTATATCGTACTATCTTTTATAAAATGAAATTTTTTTATTTATACTCTAATAGGCGAGGAAACTTTTGAATTTGTTATATTACAATTCTTAATGTCTATATTAATTTTCTAAATGTTATGTTACTATTAAATTTTCAATGTTTCCGTAACATCAAGAAATACCTCTCATTTCGTTCATTATTCATTTATAATTTTATTTATTGTTTCCATAAAGTGATTTAAAATATATGTAAATATTATAAGAAACAGAATTTCTATTGATAAAATTTTCGTTCATTACATTCTTCAACCCTTATGAAATATTACCCTTGAAATTTTATTTTACAGTCTTATTTGAAAACATGTTAGGATACATATTCTTGATAACGTCCTTCAGTTTTAATGTTGCCTCCACATAAATATATCTATTGTTCATTGACCAAGTGATTAGTCTTGTTTTGTAGGAATTTATATCTATGGTCCATGATCATCACTGGATACACATCACATGATAGATTATTTTACAATTGTACCTCCTTTGGATTCAATACATGGTAGGGACATAGTATATACTTTCCCAAGAGGGATACATAGAATAAACCATATAATAGAGACTTGGTTGGTGGATGTTCTAGTTAATAATCCACATTTCTAAGTCAATAATGAATATTGAAGGGGATGATGTACCTGGGACTCAACTTTAATTTCTTACAAAATACCTTGATCCAATTCCATGGAGATATGGAGAGGAATGCCATGTATCCAACCTTAAACTGATAGCATCATCGATGATTGTCCACATATATCTATTACCGAATTTGGGATGCCTTGATGTGATACTAAATGGTTTTCACTATTCCAACCATTTCATCAACCATTTATTTCCTAGAAACATATGTTCACCAGCTTTATCCCAACATGTCACTGTTCTACATATTTTCCCATAAGGGGCCTTATATGGATCCATTTATATGCTCACGAGGAAAAAATTTCTGTTGGTGAGCTTAAACTAATGTAGATATTGGTCCCATCCTTCATTAAATTACATAGAACAATATATAAACATGTATTCGAATTTTGGAATAGTCTATTTAAATTGGACCTTGTATTTTGGATGATAGGCCATGCTAAAAATCAATTATTCTCTCATACTTGTTGGGGTCTTTTCGAAAAACATAGAGATGAATCTCAGATGTAAATCAGATAAAGTCAATTGTGTCACTCCATGAATTATTTCATGTTCTCTATAGTATATTCGTGCAATATGATCAAGTTGGGAGTGTCACGACCCGTCCTAGTGGGGCCTGAGCCGCAACTCCCCAAGACCGCCTCCAATAGGCCAGGGGCTGGTGACTAGCACTGAGTAGGCATACTACTAACATGGGAGGCATTTCCTATAGACCTACACAAACACCCACATCTCCAAGACCACAATGCTGAAATGTAAAAACTACAAATAGAAAAGATGCATGCATACACTAAAAACCCAACCACATATTATGATAGGGAAGTAAAGTACAGTAAGGTAAAACCCTGGGACAAAAGTACAATCCCACCAAAAAGGAAGCCTGCAACAAGTCCAACCTGTAGAAAAAGGTACCGAGACTGCAACCTGTCGCCGAAGGAACACACCTCGGCCTGTCTGATCTCACTAAACACCGTCCGGTCCTGGTCTGCCTAGAATCATGTCAAAGGCTCACTCGTCTGCACAAGACACAACACATGTGGGAAAAGCCCGTGTAGGGGTGAGTATAACAATACCCAGTAGGACACCCCAAAAACCAAAAAGGAAAATACAACAAAGGAAAATACCACAAAGAAAGGTACAGTCAGCTCTACACAGTATATGTCTACGGAACATATAATAATACTATCTAAATATACTCATACACAAACGACCATCATGATACCAGCACTAGGATCCAGCCTGAAGATTCCACTAAGCATACCATCGGGAGAACAGACTCCTAGGTCTGAAGAGAGAGATATGAAGTAATCGTTTCAGGAGAACACACTCCACAAGTCCCTTGAGAACAAGATGTTCAGATGAGGATCACAGCCAAGTCATGGGGTGATTCTGACAACTCAGTCTGAGCTAATCCTCTAAGCAGAGGATCAGCGCCCGGGTAAAGTTGGTCACGTCGATACCAAGAACTCTACCTAGGGATCCAAGAATGAATAGAGGATCCGAATCTAAGTCTCATAGAGGGGATTCCAACAAATCTATTCGAAAAGTTCTGCTGAAGGGACCATACAGCATGAACGAGTTGATACCAGAACCTTTAGGGGATTACCAAGGGTACGAACCATAAGGACTAGTCCAAGTCAAAAAAGGCAAGTCGGTCAAGCCATGAAGAAACAGTTACATGGCATGTAGATAAGTTACACGCCGTGTTACTTGACCCCGGGTACTGCCCGTGTAAATGGCCCATGTCCTTCATTCAAGCCATGCAAAACCAAACCACACGGCGTGTAGAAAAGTCCACGCCCTGTTCCTTGACACCGGGTTCTGCCCTTGTAAACGGCTCGGGCCCATCGGCTTTTTGAATAGAAAACAACTACACAGCATGTAGAAATAATCACACACCGTCTTCAAGCACCTGGTCTCACTCCGTGTACGCTTGCCATGTGACCGTACACGGTCTCTGCCCGTGTCCGTGTCACCTGCCCGTGTACCAGTACACGGGGTACCCTGTGTATCTAGCCTGGTCTAGTTGGGGAGGGGTATACATGGCGTGTCTATGATCGTTTATCCTGCCCGTGTCCATGTACTTCCAGAGTACACGTCGGGTTACCCTACCAACGAACACACGCCGTGTAGCCCATACTACACGACATGTAGTCGGGAAAATTCCAGAATTGCTGTCTTTCTCCGCGCGCCTCGGCTGATCCTCCAGATCTTCATTTTCTTGTCTGTTCATCCCAATGCTCTAGGGTTTGGTTCGCCTTATCATATAAACACCGAAAAGGGTGTTTTCGGCTGTTAAAACGAATCATAAATGCCGAACAATCCATCCGAAGAAAAATGCCTGAAAACTCGTATCACCCGATCTGCTCCAAATCGTCTTCCAAAACCGTCGTCGCAAATCCGTAACACCACGTCGTGGTTGGATCCACAATCTCAGATCGTTGCATCGTAGAACAAATGCGCAGAGATCCGTTGTTCATTGCCCCGCGAAGAATGCGAAGAACGTGGAGGAGAAAAAGGGGAAAAAATCCAATGAAACAAGATTGAGGAACGAACCTTCGCCGTCGTTCTTCACTGCGTTGATCCGCTCCCATTAATAGGATTTAAATGGAGAGGAAAAGATAAACAACAGAAGAAATCATCATGGATTTAATCTCTCACAATCCCTGCAAAAGTTCATCCCTCAAGAACGATCGATCCGCAGACTAATCTCTTCGTGGATTAGCCCACTTTCGTCGTAGAAATCGAAAATGGGGGAAGGAGAAATCAATAACAATTATCATACCGGGATTCACTGTGTTTCCCGGTGAAGATCCGCTTGTCGCGTCGTCGTCACCGTCAAAATCTGTCAAGAACATCGCCACCACATTTGGGGTTTCCTCCAATGCTTTCCCAGAGCCTCCAGAGAATTTCAGGGTTATGGGGATTTTAACCCTGATTCCCCTATGAAATATCTATTTAATGATAATAGATATTTGACGTAAAAAGCTTTAATAAAACATCTTAATAAAAATTTTATTACGATTACGCCCCAAAAACCAGATTTCACCACCGACCCGCGCCAGCCAATGTTAGGTCTCGCGTAAGGTAAAATCGCTGTTCTGAACACAATGGTGCCCTCCGATTTTTGATCTGAGAACCCATTCTAGTGTTATCCACTTTTTCAGGAAAACCGCATACACGCGTAATTTAATTATTAAACAAAATTCAAACATTTGTTCCGGGATTACTGGGCCTCAGAACTACACGCCGTCTCAGATCCTGGTCTCGAAATAATTCCCATATAATATTAAAATAATAAATTGAAAAATCCCGGACATTACATCACACCCAACTTAAAGATTTTACGTCCCCGAAAAGACAAAACAAGGACTACTCAAAAAGGTGTGGCTACTGCATGCAAATCTGGGCCTCCCACTCCCACGTGCTCTCCTGGAGATTCCCGTGCTGCCACCGGATACACACCAAGGAAATAGCTCATCAACGAAGGTTCTTCTCCTGCCGATAATCGATCTCCACTGGGTACTCAGCAAAGGTTGCTCCATCGTCGATGTCCATCTCGCCCCAGTCGATGACGTGTGATGGATCATGCACGTACCTCCGTAGCTGCGACACATGGAAGAGGTTGTGTACCCGGTCCATCTGAGGAGGTAGAGCCAAGCGATACACCACCTCGCCAACTCTACTCAAAATCTGAAAAGGTCAAACGATCCTCGGAGATAGCATTCCCCCTCGGCCAAATCTTCGCAATCCCTGTCGAGGTGAGACCCTTAGGAACACATGGTCTCCTTCCTCGAACTCCAAAGGCCTCCGCCTCCAGTTGGCATAAGACTTTTTCTGACTCTGCATAGTCTTCATCTGCTCTTGGATGACCTGCACCTTCTCTGTAGTAGCTCTCACCATCTCTAGTACCATGAGTGCTGACTCTCCCGGGTCAGTCCAGCAAAGTGGCGACCTGCAAGGTCGCTCGTATAGAGCCTCGAATGGTGCCATATGAATAGTGGAATGATAACTATTATTATATGAACATTCCACCAGTGGTAGGGGATACTTCCATCTACGACCGAAGTCAAGTATGTAAGCCCGTAGCATATCCTCCAGGACCTGGATGGTCTGCTCTGTCTAACCATCAGTTTGGGGATGAAACACTATGCTCAAGCGTAACTCAGTCCCAAAAGCTTCCTGTAATCCCTTCCACAACTTGGATGTAAAACGAGCATCACGATCTGATACGATCGTGGATGGTACTCCATGAAGCCGAAATATCTCCTGCATGTAGAGGCGTCCCACGCTCTCTACCGAAATCTACTCCCGTATGGCTAGGAAGTGGGATGACTTGGTGAGTCGATCAACGATCACCCAGTTGGCATCGTGTCCCCTGGACGTGCATGGTAAACCTGTCACGAAGTCCATGGATATCTCAACCCACTTCCACTCTGGCACCTCAAGCGGCTGAGTCAAACCTACTGGCACCTGGTGCTCTGCCTTTACTTGCTGACAAGTAAGGCACCAAGAAACAAACATTACCACACTCTTCTTCATCCCTATCCATAAGAACCGACGTCAGAAGTCCTTGTACATCTTTTCCATGCCTGGATGCACCGCCAAAGGGGATGTATGGAACTCCCTTAT
Organism: Viscum album; assembly: GCA_963277665.1. Classification (NCBI taxonomy): domain Eukaryota; kingdom Viridiplantae; phylum Streptophyta; class Magnoliopsida; order Santalales; family Viscaceae; genus Viscum; species Viscum album. Next base: position 523,395,992 of record OY728165.1, read on the forward strand.
AACCTCATCCCGCAAGGTCACTAGTACTACCGTGCACCCTCTGAAAAAGACAATGTGATATCCCCCTTAAGAATACCTATCAGCAGCATCACCTGTGGGTATCTGAGCATGTAACGTCTCACAGCTAGCATCCTCGCACTATGCTTCCTTGACTCACTGTAAGAGTGGAGGGGTAACAACCATCGACTGAAGGTAATCTCCCTCATCTCCATCCACAAAGGACAACTGCAAAGAAGCCAACTGCCTTGTCACCTCATCCAGCAACTACGAACTAGATTTCCTGCTGAGAGCATCAGCCACCACGTTCCCCATCCCAGGAGTATAAACAATCTCAAATTCATAATCCTGGAGGAACTCAAGCCATCGCCTCTGTCTCAAATTCAGATCCATCTGAGAAAAGATATATCTGAGACTCTTGTGATCAGAGTAGACGGTGAACCACTCGCCCATCAGGTATTGTCGCCACATCTTCAATACGAAGACTACCACTGCAAACTCGAAATCATGGGTCACGTAGTTCTAATCGTGTGGCCCCAACTGACGTGAGCCATAGGAAATCACCGGTTGGCTCTACATCAGGACACAACCAAGCCCGATTCCTGATACGTCGCAGAACACTATGTACACGACAACCTCCTCCGGTAATCTCAAGATCGGGGCACTCGTCAGACTCTATCTCAACTGCAGGAAAGCCTGCTAGCATTTCTCGGTCCATACGAAAGGCTGTCCCTTTCGGTTCAAAGCTATCATGGGTGCTGCAATCCTAGAGAAATCATGTAGGAATCTTTGATAGTAACCCGCCAACCCAAGGAATCTTCGCACCTCCATCACGCTCTTGGGTGGCTCCCATGCTAGCACTACCTCCACCTTTGCTGGGTCCACTGCTACACCATACGCTGAGATAATGTGTCCTAGAAAGTGGACCCCCTATAACCAGAACTGAAACTTCGAGAGTTTCCCATACAAATGGTGCTCTCAGAGTGTGTCCAGAACCATCCTTAGGTGTCTCAAGTGCTCCTCATCGGACATAGAGTACACAAGGATATCATCGATGAAGACCACCACAAACAGGTCTAGATAAGGCTGAATGATCTGGTAAATTAGTCCCATGAACACTGCTAGGGCATTCATCGTGCCGAAGGGCATCACCAAGTACTCATAGTGACCGTAGAGACATCTGAAATCCGTCTTCGGTATATCCTCTTCCTGTACTCGCAACTGGTGATAGCATGATCGTAGATCAACCTTTGAGAACCATCGTGCCCCTCTCAACTGGTCGAAGAGGACATCGATCCTCGGTAGTGGATACCGATTCATCACGGTCACCTGATTCAAGCGCCGGAAATCCACACATAGCCTCAAGCTCCCGTCCGCCTTCTTGGAAAACTGCACTGGGGCCGCCCCGGGTGAAACGCTGGGTCTCACAAAGCCCTTCTCCTGTAGGTCGTCCAGTTGCACCCTCAGCTCACGAAGCTCTGCAGGAGCCATCCGATAAGCTGATGCTGATATCAGGGTCGTCCCGGGTTGCAACACAATGCAGAAATCTATATCCCGATGGGGAGGTAACCCGAGGACATCCTCCAGAAAGACATCCTTGTACTCAGCCACCACTGCTGGAAACTGGAAACTTATAACATATGCTGCACCAAGGGCTAGGCTAGCCAACTGATGTGAAATCGGTTGTGCCCTCCTACGCAAAAGTCCATCCTGCGCTGCCTGGGTCTCTCTTTCACCGACAAAAGAGAACCTTGTTCCATCACTGCGGACACAACACACCCTTCGCCTAAAACAATAAATCGGGGCATGAACTGTTGATAACAAATCCATGCCAAGAATGACATCATAAGGCCTCGACGCTACCACCAAGAGGTTCCAACCGAATCTCTCGCCTCCAAGGGTCTGGTCACACTGCCTGCAAAGGTGTGTGATCTCTGAATCTTCTCCAGTTGGTGTTTCTAAGCGTAAGGGCCAAGTCAACGACTCAACTGTAATCTCAAGGTCTCAAACAAGATAAGAAGCCAGAAAGGAATGACTAGAACCTGTGTCTATCAATATGGAAACCAAAGTTGAAAAGAAACAGATAGTACCTCTAATCATTCTGGGAGTACCTGGGTCATAAGCCTCTGCCGCCTGCAGCTGTCCATGTCTCTGTCCACTAGTTCCTTGAGCCTGGGGGGGTGCTCCTGGGGGTGGTGGTGGTAAAGGGTCGAAACGCCGACCACCTCCAATTGCTCTCCCAACTCCCCTGCTATGTCCGCCACCTCGCGGATCTGCCTGCTCCACATGTTGCCTCTGCCTCAGTGGTCCATTCACTGCTCCCAGAGCAGTAGTACGGCGGGTCGGACAATCTCGAGCGAGATGTACCCTTCCGTCACATGAGTAACATCACCTATCTCGAGGCTCGCTGGAAGCACCCTGTGAACCATGAATGGCTGATCCCCTGTCCTGGGATCTCCTCTGGAAATGTCTCCCACACCTGGGTCCCTGACGTCGGCTCCCAGCCGCTGAGGTCTCTGCTCCAGATCGCCCACTACTGACAACTATCGGCTGTCCCCGCTCATCCAGGAAGCTCTCGACCACGAAAGCTCGCTCGAACACCCCAACATATATAGGAATGCTCATAGGGATGATGCTAGCTCGGATATCTCTGCACAAGCCCCGCTCAAAAGTCCGAGCTCTGAATTACTGAACTCTGACCATATCCATCGAGTACCGCGAGAGGTCTTTAAATCTTAATGAATAGTCAGCCACTGTCATGGTTCCTTGATGGAGCTGAAGAAGCTCCTGTATACGTACTGCTCTTAGGGTAACCAGTGAAAAATCCTCTCTGAAGAGACACTCAAACTCCGACCATGCAAGAGTTGCCTCATCGTGAGTCTAGATGAACAAACTCTATCATCGCCCAACCGAACCATATAGAAGGCTTGCTACTAGGATCACCATCTATTCTTCTGGTGTCCTAACCAAAAAGAAGACTCTGGTCACTGCCTCAAGCCATTCCTCTACTTCCTGAGGTTCAGACTCGCCTCGAAACCTGAGGGGTCTCTGTCTCTGAAACTCGTGGAGTGCGCTCAACCCGCGCTCCTCCTCCACTGGTATAGCAGGCACTAAACACTACTCTATAGGGGGCGGGATAACTGGCACTCCACCTGGGGGTAGAACTGGGGGATATGGTCCCTGTATCGAAGTTTCCTCACTGAGGGGGTCATCCACGTGATCGAGCTCCTGGATCCTAGCCGGTGCGCATCACAGAGGCATCCTGTACAAGAAACAAGATGTATCACCGTCAGTGGCTATATCTAGAGAGATGAATCAAGAAGGACATGGAAACCACAACCCATTCTTATATGATGGATGTACCATTATTTCCCCCATGCAAATAGTGTTTTCATTTTTTGAGTCGAAAAGTAAATTATCAGAGTCCGGGTGTATGGATACGTCGGCCGCCACACCAATACTGGGGTCCCTGTCCAGAGAGCCAAACTCCAAACACTCAACATTATTTCCTCATACCAACTCACAAACTCTCAGTCCTAAGGTAGAACCGACCACCTTTGATACCACTCTGTCACAACCCGTCCCAGTGGGTCCTGATCCGAAACTCCCCAATCCCGCCTCCAGTAGGCCAGGGGTTGGTGACTAGCACCGAGTAGGCATGCTACTAACATGGGAGGCACTGCCTATAAAACTGTATACACGCACCCACATCTCCAAGCCTACAATGTTGAAAAGTAAAAACTACAATAATAAAAGATGCTTGAATACACTAAAAACCCAACCACAGAGTACGATAGGGAAGTAAAGTACAGTAAGGTAAAACCATGGGCCAAATGTACAAGCCCAACAAAAAGGAAGTCTACAACAAGTCCAACATGTAGAAAAAGGTACTGAGACTGCCACCCGTCGCCGAAGGAACACTCCTCGGCCTGTCTGATCTCATTGAACACCGTCCGGTCCTGGTCTGCCTAAAATCATGTTAAAGGCTCGCTCATCTGAACAAGACACAATACGTGCGGGCAATGCCCATGCAGGGGTGAGTTTAACAATACCCTATAGGACACCCCGAAAACCACAATGGAAAATAAAACAAAGGAAAATACCACAAAGAAAGGTACAATCAGCTCTACACAGTATATGTCTAAAAAATATATAATAAGAATATCCTGATATACTCATACACAAACAACCATCGCGATACTTCCACTAGGATCTAGCTCGAAGATTCCACTAAGCATACCAACGGGAGAACACACTCCTAGGTCTGAAGAGAGAGATACTAAGTACTCATTCCGGGAGAACACACTCCACAAGTACCTTGAGAACAAGATGCTCAGATGAGGATCATAGCCAAGTCATGGGGTGATTCCGACAACTCAGTATGAGCTAATCTTCTAAGCCGAGGATTGGTTCCCGGGTAAAGTCGGTCACGCAGATACCAAGAACTTTACCTAGGGTTCCAGGAATGAATAGAAGATCCGGATCTATGTATAATAGAGGGGATTCCAACAACTCTATTTGGGAAGTTCTGCTGAAGGGATCATACTGCATGAACGAGTTGATACCAGAACCTTAAAGGGATTACCAAGGGTACGAACCCTATGAACTAGTCCATGTCACAAAAGGAAAGTGGCTCAAGACACGAAGAAAAAGTTGCACGATGTGTAGATAAGTTACACGCCGTGTTCCTTGACCTTGGGTACTGCCCGTGTAAACAGTCCATGTCCTTCATTTAAGCCGTGCAAAACCAAACCACACGGCGTGTAGAAAAGTACACGACGTGTTCCTTGACACCGGGTTCTGCCCGTGTAAACGGCCCGTGCCCTTCGTCTTGTCAGATAGAAAACAACCACATGACATGTATAAGGAATCACATGCCGTGTTCGAGCGTCTGGACTCGCTCCCTGTACGCTGGCCATATGCCCGTACACGGTCTCTGCCCGTGTCCATGTCGCATGCTTGTGTACCAGTATATGGGGTACCCCATGTATCTAGACAGGTCTAGCTGGGGAGGGGTACACAAGGCGTGTCTGTGACCGTGTATCCTGCATGTGTCCGTTTACTCCTAGAGTACATGTCAGGTAACCCTACCGATGAACACATGTCGTTTAGCCCAGACTACACGGTGAGTAGTCGAGAAAATTCCAGAATCACTGTCTTTCTCCGCGTGCCTCAGCTGATCCTCCGGATCTTCGTTTTCTCGTCTGTTCATCCTAGTGCTCCAGGGTTTGGTTCGCCTTATCATATGAACACCAAAAATGGTGTTTTCGGATCTTGAAACAAATCATAAACGTTGAACGATCTATACGAAGAAAAATTCCCGAAAACTCGTATCTCCCGATCCACTCCGAATCGTCTGCCGGAATCGTCATCGAACCTCCATAACACCGCGTCGGGGTTGGATCCAAAATATAGGATCCTTGCATCGTATAATGGATGCGCATAGATCCATTGTTCATTGCCCTGCGAAGAACGCGAAGAACGCGAAAGACAGAAAGGGGGAAAATCCAATGAAACAAGATTGAGGAATGAACCTCTTCCGTCGTTCATCACGGTGTTGATCCGCTCCCATTAATAGGATTTAAAAGGAGGAGAAAAGATCAACAAAAGAAGAAATAATCTTGGATTTAATCTCCTAGAATCCCCACAAAAGTCCATCCCGCAAGAATGATCTATCTGCAGACTAATCTGTTCGTGGATTAGCCCGCGTTCATCGTATAAATCAAAAACGGGAGAAGGACAAGTCAATAACCATTATCCTACTTGGATTCGATGCGTTTGCCGGCGAAGATCCGCTCGTCGCGTCGTCGTCGCTGTCGAAATCCATCAAGAATGTCGCCGCTGCGTTGGGGGTTTCCTCCAGAGCTTTCCCATTGCCTCCAGATAATTTCAGGGTTATGGGGATTTTAACCCTGATTCCCCTACGAAATCTCTATTTAAAGATAATAGATATTTTACGTAACAAGCTTTAATAAAACATTTTAATTAAATATTTTATTACGGTTACACCCCCAAAACCAGATTTCACCACCGACCCACGCCAGCAAAAGTTAGGCCTCGCCTAAGGTAAAATCGCTGTTATGAACACAATGGTGCCCTCGGATTTCAGATCCGAGCAGCAGTTCGAGAGTTATCCACTTTTTTAGGAAAACCGCACACGCGCGTAATTTAATTATTAAATTAAACTCAAACATTTGTTTTGGGCTTACTGGGCCTTGGAACTGCATGCCCTCTCAGAGCCTGGTCTCGAAATAATTCCCATATAATATTGAAATAATACATGAAAAAATCAGGGACATTACATGGAGTCCTCTTGAACAATGATAATGTGAACTGTCTTTGTTAGATGATCCACACCAACCCATGTAGAATTATTACCTCTATATTTCTTCGGAAGTATAGTAACAAATTTCATGGTGATGTTTTCTTATTTTTCATGTTTGTATGGGTAATGGTTGCATCATCCCCTTATAATTTTTAATTTCAGCCATCACATTTTGACATATCATGAACATTGAAGTATATTCAACGATCTTCTTTTTCATATTGTACCACCAATAACTTTTTTAGATACCCCGATACAACTTTCTGCTACTTGAGTGAATATATAAGGTTTATTTAAGCACATCATTCAGAATATCCTTCTTTATCTCTTAAATGGATGGAAAACCTAATCATTCCCCAATTCTTACAACTCCATAATCAATTTTAAAATATGAGGATTTCCCCTTTATTATATCTTCCACCGTGTTTTGAATTTCCCCATCATTTCTTTGAGTATCCATTATTCTCATCATGGGGGATAGTTTATAAAACATTTTAAAAATAATTTATGATGTTATTTTCTTAATTATTCTCATCTACATCCATTGAAAACCTAATAATAATGGTTCCTTTTTAATTCTCATCATTGATAATTATGAAGGATCTTCTCAACTAAGGGCATCCACCACATTATTTGTCGTACCCGGATTGTAGTTGATTGGGTAGTCATAATCATTGATGATCTCAAACCATATTCATTTATCATATTTAGATCCTTCTATATTAATATATATTTGAGTATCTTATGATTAGTATATATTTAAAACTTCTCCCAATATATATAATACTGCTAGATTTTCAATACAAATATCACACGAGAAAACTCACGATCATGAATTGGATAGTTCTTTCCATAATGTTTAATTGCCTCTTGGAATAGGATATCATGTTATCATCTTTCATCAATACACAACCTAATCCCTTCTTTGAATAATTCATAAATATCAAAATGAGTTCCCCACTATTCAGAATACTAAGTACTCGTTTGGTGATGAGACTATTTTGTAACTCTTTGAACCAGTCTTCACATTCACCATTCCAGAAAATCATTTCTCACATATAATTCATCTTGGTTAGTGGGTTTAAAAATCATTATAAGTTATTCAAAAATCAACATTAATACCCATCTAGGACAAGGGAACTATGGATCTCTATTATAGATATTGTCATGGGACACTCTTCAATTGTCGTTATCTTGGAAGGGTCCATATATATTCTTTTTTCGATGATAACATGACCAATGAATGATAATTCCTCCTTCCAAAACTCACATTTAGTGTAAATCTAATAAATTTTCACCCTTCCCAATGTCTTTAGCACAATATTCCGATATTCATTATGTTCCTTCTTTATATTGGAGTATATCACAATATCATCAACAAAAATTGCCTCAACGTTTTCAAGGCAACGTCTGATGAATACTTTTATTAATTCCATGACTATTTATAGAGGATTAATGATTTTAGAAAACTCAATATGAACTCATTTTATGCATAACTGATTAAAATTTTTATCTTTGGAATATATTCTTTCCTCTCCTTTAATTAGTGGTAACCCAACCTATGGTCCACCATTGAAAAAATCATGGCCCCACATAGTTGATTGAACAATTAATCTATCCAAGAAAGAGGAAAATTTTTATTTATTAATATTTTTTGGAGCTCAAAATAATCAAAAAAGAGGCACACTTATATATCAATCTTCTTAATGATGAGGAATGATGCACCATATGGTGAAGAAATCGAGCATATATCACCTTTGACAAGATTCTCCTATAACTATTTCTTATGTACATTCAATTAAATGGATTATATTCTATCAGTTGTATTAGATATAGGTAGAGACCCAAGAAAAATCTCCATTGAAAAATTAACCTATTGGTTAAGAGGAAGACAATGAAATTCATCAAGGAACACAGAAGTTTCGTCCCTCATAATGGTCTTGTATTAAATTATGACTCCCTCCTTTGTCTCAATCATTTGAGATAGATATTCTTACTTATAAGGAAATAATATTCACAATTTAGTTGATGCCTCTAATGAAGATTCATCATCCTCCTTACACCTATATTAAAATGGATGATGACTCGTGATATGAATAGTTATCTCCCTTTCTTGATAGTTTCTGGTATCTTTGGATACAAACAACCAATCCATTCCCAATATATTTCCAACATCAAAAAGGAATCCTGACAAAATTTTATTGGCAGTTCATTCCACCATCATTAACTTGGGAGAAGTTATATACTATGGATTCAATTATATTATCATTTTCTCTTCTTAATGATAAATCATCCTCTATACTCTAAGGGGGTGTTTGAATTATTCTAGTAAAATTTAATGATATGAAAGAATGTGTAGAACCCACATAAAATAGAATGTTTTCAATTCATGAAAGAATAAATATAATACCTATCACCAAATCATGGTTAGGGTCAACCTTAGTAGTAGTGATGGCATATGATATCCCATTCTCTTTGGTTCTAGTGGTTTTTGAGCCTAATTACCCTCAATAACTCATGTTTTAGTGCATTAACATCATTATTACCCTTTCTCTCTATATTTGAAACATTAGTACTTGGGTGGTCCTCTCCTTTAATCCACCACATTGTATTATTTTTTAATTTCTCTTCAACATTCATGAGTTTGTAGAATTCTATCACAAAATTATAAAATTTCCCTTTCTCTTTGATGATGTTCCCCTGATGCCACTTCTGATATTTTTTAGATGGGAGTGGTTGAAATTCTGTTCTACCTTTATCATTAGATCCTCCATCTTAAAACTCTATATTTTGTTTCTTATCACCAATTCCATGAGAGAATTCTCCAAAACTACACCTCCACTTTGAGAGAACATTGGAAAAATTCTTCATATCTCACAATGTCTCGAATTTCTAGAGCCTTTTGGATGTCTGGATTTAAGCCAATAATTAATCTAGAATTTGTTCTATCCCAATTGATAACAAAATCAAATGCATACATTGATAGCCTTGTGAAAATTTCATCGTAGTCCATGACTGATTCACCTTACCTTTTAACCACCTTTATGAATTATCTCTTCATCTTTGTAAAATAATCATAAGGAAATACTTGTTAAGTTAAAATATCTTAAATTCTTACCCCTCCATGAATTCAGTTTATACCTTCAACTAGGTGTTCTTAATCAACGACCACCATTTTTCGACATCTGCATCTGAATGATAAATTACCAGAGTAACCATATCCATATTATAAAAGTGATGAATAGAAAATAATTAATCTATTAAGATGACATAGTATTCTACAATGAGTGGATCTGAATACCCTTTAAATGTTGGTGGTCAGTGCGACATAATGGAATCGATAGCTAGTTTATCTCACTTAGGTGAAATTAGACGTTCCCCATTGGAAATTTTATTGTACATATCCTAAGACTAATGGGTAAGAATAGCCATGAAAGTTTTTTCTCTGCATTCCAAGGAATTGGGGATGTCATTTGAGAAATTGATGCATTCCCCTCGCATTGGTTTTTGTTCTGGTTTCTCCAGGTTCCCACTATTCTCTAAAATAGAAAAGTTTAGACAAAAATGTAAGCCAATATGTCAAGAATAAATAATTTATTCCTTCTTGAAATTTATTTTAAAGGCTTATATTGTCAGAATATTCTAGAACAATACTTCTTTGGTGAATAAATATATAGAATATTATAAAAAGGGTTTTCACAAAGGTTCTACAGTCTGAATTCCCAAATTAATTACCCATTATATGATACAAAATATAGAGGTCTGGAATTATTTCAAGTGGAATATAATTGATAACTATAAAACAACATCAAGGAAGGATAATACTCCTGGAAAGGACACACCACATGAGCTGTAAACACATGGAATCTGAGGGAAAGAACGTGCCCCACACGCTCGATGGGATTCAAAAAATATCGACCGTTGCCTCGCCGGATATCCGATCTCAGTTGGCAGTTCTAGACCAGGAGATCGCTTTACCTGTTGTTCTTTCCGTCGTTGAGGCTCAATATCCTTTTGAACACCCCTGTCCTCCTCCCTGTCGTTTCTCCCCTGGTGGTCCTTTCGAGATGCCTTGTGCGGCTCGTCCAAAAGATCTCACCTGATATGTTTCCCATATGTGAGTATGGTTTCCCTGGCGGTGTCATGAGACATTTCTATAATATCTTTGGAGGTTCCCCCTGTGGAATTATTGGAGGAGGTGTATTGCCTCAAATGGTCCCTACTGGCACAATTTGGGGTGGGGAAGCCGCCCCTAGCACTTTTCTGATGCATCATGGATTCTTGGGGCTTGCTTGGTGCGGTGCGAATTTCTTCGATCCATCCTAAATCCATCCATATAGTGATGGAGTCAGAGTCAGATTTCATTTGGTATTAGTGAAAAGATGCTCGATCCTTTGGACGCTGGAATTTTAGTTTGCCTCCATGGTCAATGCAGGCTTAGAGAGGGAAAAAGTCTTCCAGAGCGGCGGTCTGTGTTGGTCTCCTTGGCCTTATTCTTCACTTACAAAATGGATCTTTCCTTAAGGCCATTGCAGACTCTATTATGGGGTTTCATTGTGTGGATGACCACTCCCTATCCTGCTATGATATCATAGTTCCTATAATTTGCATAGATTTGGATCATTCTTTACCGATTCTAGAATAGATCTCGTAAAAGTTTTGTGATGTGGTGACATGGGAGCATGAAATCTTCTACGCAGTGCTCCCATGGGTCTCCACATCTTGTTCCCTTTAGGGTCACTCAAGGAATGTTTGTAGGAGCTGAAGCTTAGGAAGCCCTAGCTAGGCTCAATGTGTTCCTTCATCTATGGCCATCACCCCTTTGGCGCAGGTTGGTCACGTGCCCTTCCCTTCTCGGGAAGAGGGTACTAAGATAGTGGTTTTTTATCAGGAGGCTCCATCCTTTTCTCCTTAGGCTTCTTATCCTTCCCATCATGATCTGTTCTAGTGTTCTAGCTTGGTGTCCCTAAGACTAGAGGCTCAGAATTCAAGGCTTTCTTGCCTTGTGGCATGCATTCTCTGGCCGCATCAAATGTTCTTAGTAGGGGCATTGTGGAGTTGTTTCTTGACCTCATTCTTTCCCACTAAGAACAACCCGGTGATCCTCCTAACCTAAACTTATCCCCTTCCTTCAATTTTTAATGATCTAGTGGTGGTAGCTTACATTTCCCCCTATCTATTGTTGTAGGCTCGGAGGAAGGCCTTAGCTCGGTTTGGGATAGTCCAGTCTGTCTGTCTCATTCAAATATAATGGCTTTGAACTCCCTTTCTCATCCTTTCGTAGAGGTAAGGCAAGGGGTGTGTGCTGATCCCTCCTGACCTCAAATGCCCGTATCTATCATTTCTCATATTCGGAGGCATGCAGTGCAGATGCGTACAAGTTTGAGACATCTTAGGGAGGGTCATTCCTCCCAAATCAAAAGGTTTGAGATGCTTCGTGTCAAAACCGGGCCTTGTCAGGTTTAATGTTTTCAATGCTCATTTGGATCATCCGTGTCTTGGGGGCCTGGGTGAATACTAACTTCATTTCGTTGGAAGTTATGATAAACAAGGTTTCTATTGTGGCTATCCAGGGAACACAGACAGAAGAGGGCAAAAATGAAGGACTTTTGTGGTAAGGTGAAGATGAATAGTTCTCTCCCTATTGACCCCACGAACAATCATATCTATATTTTTTGGAATAATGAGGCGATCATGGATCTAATTAAGAAATGTGATTAGTTTGTTACCATGAAATTCTCAAAATGCATAAAAAAATTTATGTATAATTTGAGTATGGTAGGTACAACTCTCAAGTCAGGAAGCCTCTATGGAAATAACATAGCTCGTTCAACCCAGAGGAGCTACCGTAGCTTGTGGAAGGGGACTTAAATGTTTTATTTGGCCCCGATGAAAGGATGTGGTGGGGATATTTATCACGTCAATAAATAATGTATTTTCTTCTAGTTTGTGGCGAGCATGGGGCTTCTTAATATGGGTTATTCTGGTGATCTCTATACATGGTGCAACAATCAGTGAGGAGACAGACGTTGTAGGATCCTCCTTGGTCATTGTATGGATAATAGAAATGCTATCAAGTCATATCCAAATTCAAAGGACATTCATCTTTTTCGTGTACTTTCTGATCATTCCCCAATGATTTTTTCCTTGTTCCCCTGTCTGGACTTGTATGAGGATTTCAGGTTCTTCGAGTAGTGGGATGGCCTTCTAGGCTACCAGAGTGTGGTCTATCGTTTGTGGGAGATAATATCTCAATGGTACTCTTTAGAGGGTCATCATAATAATATCCACTGGGTATAGAAGGGTCTTGAAGCATGGAAGAGGTCCTTACCTCCAACAGACTAGAACCTTGAGGACCTAAAATAGTACATTAGTAACATGGAATATCATCTGGAGGAGGGGTGGGATGACGCGGTGTTTGAAGAGCTGAGGGTCAAGAAGGAGAGTTGGGTCGAGCTGCTCCTGAAACATTAATGAATGCCAAGGGATCGATCCTATGTGAAATTTTTGAAGGAGGGTGACCAAAAATCTGTGTTTTTTTGTGCTTGTATTAGAGATAGAAGAAATATGATTCAGCCCCATGTTTTACATAAAGATGGATCTTACACCAATGACAGGAACACCATGGGGAGCATGGCACATTCATTCTTCAAGGACCTTCTTTATGGTGCTAACTAGAGGATGCACAGTGGGTACCCAAGTGGTAACACAGATATGTGGGTGGGGATTCCCAATTCGGCGTCTACCCATGACAATGAGGGTTAGGGGATATCCTAAATTAGGATGAGATCCACATGGAAATGATGCATCTTGATCCTGAGAGTGCACTCGACCCGGACATTATTCGAGGATCATTTTACAAAGGAGTGTGGGATGGGGTTAAGGGTGACATCATTGGAGCTATCCAAGAATTTTTTTCGCGGAGGGAGCCTCCCTCAAGTTTCTTGTGCAACTACCCTCATTATAATACCGAATGTAAAGGACCCCTCTTATCTATCGAATTACAAGCATATTAGTTTGGGTAATTTCCTATATAAGATACTTGGTATTATTATTAATATTAGGTTGTCTAGATTTCTACACTGTTGGATCTCACTCCAGAAGCATTATATTGTTAGGGGTCACTCCATTTAGGGAGTTATTTCTCTGGCATTAGAGATGATTAGGTACATTAACATTAAAACCCACATATCCATCTTAGAAATCAAACTTGACATGAACATGCTGTATGATCAGATTTAATGGAGATTTCTTTATAGAGTTCTCTCAAAAAATGGGGTCTCTTATGGGATGGTTGATATTATCTTTCATTGTCTTAGCTCTTCCTAGATGGATCATTCATTTTTGTACAAGTCTCATGGATTATTCAAGGCCACGAGAGGTCTTCGTCAGGGGGACCCGCTGTCTCCAAGTATCATCATCCTAGTGCAGGATGCCCTGCTCAATCTCATCAAACAGGGGTTGTCCTCTAGAGTTATTCTAATGTACTGGAGGAAGTCGAATATTCCCTCTATCTCTCAACTAATCTTCGTGAATGATACACTCATATTTACTAATGGTGGTAGTGGATCAGTTCAAAGGCTTAAGATGATCCTCGATCAATAATGTGTGTGGAGCGGGAAAGTGACCAACATCTTCAAAAGCAATATCTTCATCAATTCTAAAAGTTCTCCCAGTCATGTCACCTCTCTCTGTAGTCGCATGGATATGCGTCACAACTCATTTCCCATGGAGTATCTGGGAACGCCAATTTCATCAGGAAGGCTTCAGGAACATTACATTGACAACACTGTTAACAAAATTACTAGTCATGTACTTAACTGGAAGAATTGATACTTATACATTGGGGGTCAAAATGCACTTGTTAATAGTGTGTTTCCTACCATACCTTTTCTTGTTTTGGACTCCACTAATTTCCTACATGTTGTCATCAAAAAAATTGATATGGTCCGTAGTGGTTTCTTCTAGGATGCCCTGTCTGTGGGGTAACATTTCTAGGCCTCGTGGGAGAGGATGGCGAGACCTATCCATGATGGAGGGATTAATTTTAGAAGACTCCACAGTACCCTTAATTTCATTTAATACAATCTTGAATGGGATTTTTTATGAGGAATGTACATTGTGTGGTAAATCAATGTCACTTATCTTCAGAAAAAATTAGGAGGATAAGCACAGACGTGCATCTCCCTTCTATTTTAAGATCTTCCTAATCTTCCATGAACTTCAGAAGAACTCCCATTGTATTGCTGGTGAAAGAAGAATCCCCTTCTGGCATCAGAACAGGTAAAGATCAGTGATCGAGTTTCTTGGATGTCCAGCCCCTATGATCACTTTGATGTTGGCTTGGTGTTATCCAACATTTAAAAAGGCAGTTCTAGATAAAGATAAGTAGGACCTTCATAAGTCCATTTTATTAACTCAGATCAAGAAAACTGTGTGTTCATGGAATCTTCCTTGGGTTCATTCAATAATAGGGATTTCCATAAGCTGTTTGTGTCTCTGGATCATCAGGATAATTTGAATGATGTGGTGTGGTATAGAAGGATCCCTATTATGTATAATTTTCTTTCATGGCATATCAGTAACTCATAAAACGATATATATTAGAATGTTAACTGAGTTGTTATTGGTTTGGACTCGATGTTCCATTGTTTCATTACCAGGAGTGAAGAGAGTACTAGTCACCTGTTCTTTGAAATCGAATGAGCTGTTGTGCTATGGTCTTCCTTTAGGGGATTTACTTCTTTCTCTTTGCAGAACCTATGGGATACGGCCTTCTTAGAGAGGTGGTTCTCTGGTACGTAAGACATCATCATTGAGAGGTTGTCCAGGTAGACGATTCTCAGCACAAGGTGTTGGTGCAAGTGGCAAGGTAGAAACCAGGAAAGGTTTGATGGGTCTCCTCCATCGGGAAGGTAAATCATCTGAAGGAGCCAGATATTATTGGGGTATAAGTTTTATCTTATCTATCATTAGTGGGATTCCCCTTCTCTAGTTTTTTTTACATTCTAATAACCCTTCATATCAACCTCCAATGTCCAGACTGATGGGAAGATGGGTTTGCTGGAAGCCTACTGATATAGTCTACAAGTTGAATACTAATGGCTCCTATGTACTGGGAAACATATGAGGCGGGGGTGTGGTTCGGGTGCCTGATGGGAATTTGGTCCTTCCCTTATATTCATTCTATGACAATGGATATTCTCTTTTTGATGAGGCCAAATCCATGCTTATCAGGCTTACTCTCTGTACACAGTAGAATATTGATATCTCCCAGGTAGAGACAAACTATTTGATCCATCACAACTCCCTACATGGTAAGGCTCCACCCCATTTTCAATATCCTTTATTGTATAGCAATGTAGAGAACCTCCTCCACAATAACATTTAGGTGACCCATTCGTGGCAGGAAATAAATCTGGTTACAGACTACCTTGTTTATTTGGAGGATCAGATCTCCATTAACATTTTTCTTCTCAATCCTATCCGCTTATGTCCAAAGGGTGTTAATTTTATTAGCTTGTATGCCTTCATCTTGATTTAGTTTAGTCCCCCTAACTTTTTGGTGTCCTTTGTCTCTCTTCTTCTCTTCAAAATAATAATAATTTGATTTGGAGGACACACCGCCATCCCCAGTGGCATCCCTTTCCTCATGAATCCCATGGTTAGAGAGCCATGATTGGTTGAATGCTCACATATGATGCTTCCCATGGATTATATATCATCCTTTTCTTTTATACAAACAATTTCGTCCATAATTTATTTACATGGTTATTACATCATTTTAAATATAAAAAAAAATATAAGAGTTACACAACTAGGATCACATGGTTTGTAATCATGTAAAAATTATGATCATATATAAATTTTTGAAAATAAAACATGAAAATTTATTTTTTTTTTATTATCTATCTTTTTAGTGGTCCTCGTGTTCTCCATAGTATAAGTATTAACCTAGGGATATACAGCGAAAGAATGGGTGATCAAAATTCCCTGTAAGAGGATGAATAAGAGACATGAAACATCAATGAGCATAATAATATATTTTATAATATATGAAATTGATCATGACCATAGGCATGATATTAAACCCAATATTAATTCATAGAATGTGGGAATGCTTAAAAATGAGACATCATGTCTTAATGGTCAACTAATACACATAGTTTTGTGAAAAGATAGATTCATGTTCCAAAAAATTTGAATATATCCGATGAGATTAATCACATTACCCAATTAATTGGGGTGATATATAGTTATAGGTTATCCCAAAATATCCTAAAATTTACATATTTTATAAAAACTATGGCTCAAACATCAAATAAAAATATTTATATTATCATGCCTACCATAGAGAACATATATCAATCATGGACATAAAATTACCCAAGGAATGGAATGGGTTTCATTTAATAAATAATACATTCATGAATAAGAATTAGTATTTTCAAAATAAATATGGTATTACATACTTGATAAATGATTTTTTTTCAATCTTGATTGATGTAGAAACAATTTCATAAGAATTACAAGATATAATTTTTTATAGAAGAGTTCTATAGTAAAAATATTTTGATTTTTCTTAAATTAAGATTCGATAAATGTATATCCCATAAAATATAATGGATCAATAAATAAATGATATTTAAATATCACTAAAAGAACATCTATACTAAAAATAGATTGGTAGAGGGAAAATCCAAAGGAAGAGAGTTGGGTTTGAGAATCTTCTTACCTTATGTCTGAATGCATTAGTCATTTTAATATTTGGGATAATAAAAATAAATTCATTAATTTATAAATCATGAATAAATTAATTTGATCCATTATTGTTTTCTTAATTTCATTTATGTGCTTTTCAATTAGATATAACATTTAATTTCATCATTCGGGAGTGTTATTTTACATGGTTTTCATGATCAGTTTGCATATATATTTATATAGAGGATCTTGTAAAATGGAAATGATTCTAAAGAATTGAAATTCTGTATTATTAATTAAAATAAATAAGTGTATATGGTATAATATTTCAATTTTTTATATGATATGAGGATGATTCATTAGATTAATAGTTAATGAAAATGATTTAATTTATTTGGCAGATTTTATGACAGGTATGTGTTTGTATAATTTTAGTTGACATCATGATTATATATTAGTGACAGAGTATTTTATAAACTATAAAATTAATAATAAAATATTATTTAACCATAATTATGGTTTTATAACCATCCATTAATGTGGTAGTGAATAATTAAAATGCATCAACCATAGTGGTGGTAAATTGACACATAACAAACAATATTTTGGTTTTTAGAATGAAAGGGAATGGGTAGATATTAGAGGATGAATTATTACATTAAAATATTAACATTACATTATGTAAATGATATTATAGTGATCATTATTCTGGGAAATTTGGATTTTAGGAGAGAAGAAGAGAATTAATTCAATGGAAAATAAATTAAATAGAAAAGAAATAGGGGTTTATCTCTTGAATTTATCCATCTTGAGAACCTATGTAGGGAAAAGGGCTTGGTATTTTGATGATTCAATGAGATCCAATGCATGAAGAATGTTATTTCTAATAGTATTAGGTATAACATGACTAATTATTAATTATTTAAATATGTGAGGAGAATTGGGGGTGAGGGTGGTATTTATAGGGGAGGAGAGGGTTGTTTATTCATTATTTTACTCATTAGATTATTATTTTGTCTAAAATTTGTATTTTTTTAGAATTATCACTAAATATATTAAAATGATGAAGTAGAGTTCAATATTTTGGCATACATCAGGATTACATCATCTATTACTAAATAAAGCTTGTATTTTCCTTTTATTGCAAATTTTAATATTTCATTATTCACAAAAAATTCTTGTATTTTTGAAAAATACCAAAAATTAGCCCTAAATATTGTTTGATGTGTAGAATTCCATAATAAACTCCATTGTATGATAATAATTTCTTATATATGGATTATTTTATATTGTAATTTAAAAAATAATTTTACTGGAAAATAATGAATTTAAAATTATAACTAGTTTTATAACACATTGAAAGATAAATAAATTATCAATAAATTATCATATAATCATAAGACAATAATGTTAATTTATTAATCAAATTTATATAAATATATATTCTTTTAAATAATTATATTAATTATAAAATCATAACTAAACATTTATGTTTATAAGAAATACCAACACCTAGATAATAATTTTTAAAATATTCATTTACTTATACTATGATATAATTTTATCATATTATCATTTATAAGATTAATAAATTTTATTTATACATTCATAAGTTACGTCACTATTCAATTTTCTAAATTAAAATTAATAATGGTCACATTACTATTCAAAAGGTAATGTTACTTTTCCATTGGTAAAGGTTTCTTTTTTCTTATAAATACATCTTATTTCATTAATTATTTATTTATAATGTTTTTATTGTATTCACAATGTTATTTTTTGTTATTTATACTACTAGAAAATATTATTTGAAGGGAATTTCCATTGACACAATTTTTGTTCATTAAACTAGATCTTTGGAAACATCAAAAGAAATGACACGTATGATACTGATAAAGATATAGTAAAATGGCTTGAATGTTGAAGCATATTATCATATGATTATAGGATTTTATAATTAGAGTAATGACTCTCTTGGAGAACATGCTTCACGGGCCTTCGGATTTTCATATCCTCCCGCCCATTTCTTCCATCTCCGCCATTCCTCTGCCACTCCCTTCATCCCCTATGTCCTTTGTCCCAGGGCCTTTCCCTACTTCTTCCTCTCTGCCACCTGCACCGGGGTCGCCACTGTCCGATCTTCCACTCTCTGCCCCTGGGCAGTCTTCTTCTTGTGCGTTGGGTGGGTCTAAGTCTCATTCCCTTCTTGATCAGGCACTGTTGTAGGGTCGTGGTTCCAATATCCCCTCTTTTAGAGATTCTCTCTGTTGTTCTTATTCTTTTGCCTCCCAAGCCTGCTTCCCAATGATTTCCATCGATCGATCATCAATTTCTCATGATGGATCACAGATCTGCCTTGATTTTCCAGCGAGTTCATTCACGGAGGCTTTGGTCTATCTACAGTGGACACTGATTTCTCACTTTTGTTTCTAGAAGCCGCCCCTTCATGCTTTCTAGAATTTTATGGGGTCGTGGGGCCTCCTCCATCCAGCTCTGATCTCCTCGATTTATCCTTTGTCCTTCTACATTGTCTTGGGCTCTAGGGAGGACTTCATCCATGCTTGGTGTCATGCTCCGCACTCCATTAGGTGTTGGTCCTTCAGCCTCGCGAGATGGTCTTTGGATGTGCACAGTGGAAAAGAATTCCCATCAGCAGCGGTCTAGGTTAGTCTCCCTGGGCTTCCGCTTCCTTTCATAAGGATCATTTCCTTAAGGTTATTGGTGATTCCTCTAGTGGGTATCATTGCTCGGATCCTAGAACCATGTCTGGTGCGGATGCCTTGATGGCTCATCTGTGTGTGGAACTGGATCTCTCTCGCCCGGTTCTAGAGTCCATTGCTCTTTGGGTGCAGGATACCTTCTGCTAGAACCAAGTTATTTTGTATCCTGTCTTCCCACGCTTCTACTCCAATTTTTTCCTTTAGGGTAATTCCATACATGTGTGACATTGTTGATGTTTGTGAGGTCATCGTGGGCATCCACAATTTGAAAAGTACTTGAACAACCATCCTACCCCTCCTATGGAGCATACCCTGGGAGGGTCTTAGGGGGTGTTTCAGCATGATGGGTCTCTGGATGGTAGTACTGCACCAGTGTTGTCCATTGTTGAGCCACTGGACGAGTGAGGGGTGTGTCAGGATATAGTACCTCTCTCTCCTAGATGCGTGCCCCAGGTTCAAGATGGTCACTTTGTGTCCTTGGTTAATTTGGGATTGATTCGTGTTGGGTTTAGATGCATTGATGTCCTATACGGGTATCCTCGAACCCTTGGTTTTTTGGTGTTGGCGCATCCTCAGCATGCAGGTCCTTCTGGTTTCTTTAAGGGCAAGTTGGTTTTTCTCCCCTCTTCTCTGGGCCCTTTGGATGGCTATGGGGGTAGGTTGGGTTTTCTACCTTTCACTCAGGGCTCTCCAATGGTTCAACCTCTTTCTCTGGGGTCTCCATCAGTTAAGGGTCTTCCTACCTCGTCCTCCCCTAAGTATGTGGGACCAGTTGGGGTCCATGCTCCCTGGAGTTCATATGGTGCAGGGTGGAGTTTTTCTTTCTCTCTAGGAAAGCATGAAAGGTTGTCTACTCTTATCCATTCCCCCTTATCCCCTATAAGAGCTCTTGTCACCGACACGTAGAGTTTGTACTAGGTCTCAGTCAAGAAGCTTGAAGGTGATTATGCACTCCAACTTTTCCAAAGCTACGAGTTTTGGAGCCAATCCCAGAACCCTCTTTTATAAATGATTACAATCCTAATATGGAATGCCCGGGGCATTAATTCCTGGGTTAAAATAGACATTGTGGCTTTCGAGGTTAGTAAACAAAAGATTACACTGGTTGGTATTCTGGAGCACAAACAACATCTAAGCAAGATTGGTGATTTTTCATTGAAAATCTAAATGCATGGATGTTTGCCTGTAGATCCCAATAATAGACACATCTGAATCTTATGGAACATGTCTTTAAAGGTGGATCTGGTTGGGGTGGGAGATCAGTTTATCAGTGTTAGGGTCACCCATTGTTTCCATATCTTTCTTGTTTCTTTCATTTAAGAGAGTTGGGATCCCCAACAGAGGGTTATCCTGTAGAATGAGCTCATCGTTTTCAACCCAGGAAATATTTACTGACTTTTGGGCGGTGACTTTAATGTCATGGTAGAGCTGGATGAGAGGAAGGGGAGAGGTCCTTATACTAGAAGGGCCAGTGTTGATTTCAACCTATTCATTTCTGACAAAAGTATTCTCAACCTTGGTTATTTTGGGGATAGAATTACATGGTACAACAACCAAAGAGGAGGTCGTAGATCATGGAGTCACCTGGACAGATGCTTGACCAACATGCATGCTTCTTCCATGACACAAGTGTGCTTCATATGGTTTATGGTATTTCAGGCCATTACCCAGTTTTGATATGTCACTATTCTGGTAATGATAATCGTGTGAGTTCCAGGTTTTCTCGGTAGTGGGTCGACGCTCCTGGTTTCCATGATATGGTTAGGAAGGCCTAGAGAGATCATGTCATAGGGAACTCATGGACTTCTTTTCATAACAAACTGAGTAACCTCAAGATTAGTCTAAATGTATGGTCGCAGGACCTTCCTCACCTGGATAGGGACTTATATGTCACCATGTAGGATGTTGATATCATAGAAAGGTGCTTGGAAGAGGTTTGGGATGATCGCATTTTTTAGGATCTGGTGGGGAAAAATATATCATGGAAGACTTGTTACTGAAGCAAGCACGCCTTTCCCGAGAGTCAGCAAGGACCATGTGGTGGAAATATGGGGATCAAAATACTGCTTACTTTCATGCTTGCATCAAGGAGAGAAGAAGGTTCTTTAAACCAAATATTAGGCTGGAGGATGGATCCTTCACTAATGATAGGGATGTCATTAGTTCCTTGGATAACTGTCACTTTTGGGATCTTCTTGCAGGTCATTACATGAACTTGCCTATGGGGTATCCGAGTGAACCCATAGATCTATTTGATGTTATCCCAAGAACTATTTCTCCCCAAGATAATGATGGTTTGGGTGCCCTTCCTTATGAAAAAGTGGTATTTGATTCTATGATGAATTTAAATCCTAAGAGTGCGGCTGGTCCAAATGGGTTTCATGCCTCCTTTTACAGAGCCACCTAGGGGTTAGTTAAATAGGTTTTGATTGAGTATATTTAGGACTTCTTTCGTGGAGGGAATCAGCCTCGTGTTACAAGTTCCACTACACTTGTGATCATCCATAAGTACAAAAATCCTATATCCATCCTCCATTTTCATCTTATATGTATGTGAAGTGTACCATACAAGATTCCGGCAGGTATTATCCACTCTAGGATTTCTGCTTATCTTTCCCAGTGGATCTCAATGGAACAACATGGTTGTGTGACGAGGCGATCTATCTGGGGGGTTATTGCCTTTGCTCAAGAAATGATCATGGATATCACCCTCAAAACTCGCTGTGCTAACTTAGTCATGATGCTCGATATGAACGAAGCCTTTTATTGTATAGAATGGAGCTTCATTAACAAGGTTTTGGAAGGTATTGGATTTCCTACTTATAATATTGAAATTCTTTTCAGATGTTTTATCTATTCTTTGCATTCAGTATCGTTTATGGGAATGACCTATGGCTTCTTTAAGGCTACTCAGGGTCTTCGACAGGGGGACCCTATTTCCCCGAGTTTCTTTATCATCTCCCATGTTTTCCTCAGTCATCTCATCTACAGAATCCTGAACAATAGAGTTGTCCTTCTGTATTTCCACATAATGGGGTCACCTTTGGTGTCCCACATGATGTTCGTAGATGACACCATTATTTTTATGAACTCTGCTAGTAGATCTTTGCAGATATTGATTAGGATGCTAGAAGACTACTTTCATTGGATCGGCCAAAGTGTTAACAAAAGAAAAAGTTGTTTTTACATTAAATTCAACTGTCATTAGAGTCGTGTTATTACAGTGAGCATCATATTGGACATGCCGAGAGGGGAGTTTCCCATGGAATACCTGGGGGCCCTTTTCTCTTCAAGAAGGCTTCGTATTCTTTATTTTGATCCTCTGCACACTATAATCAATGATCAAGTTCTGAATTATAAAAATAATGTCATGTCTTTCGTTGGAAGGATAACGCTGGTTAATAGTGTGCTATTTTCCACCCCGATGTACGCTCTCTTCATTCATGGTTCCTAATGGTGTCATTAAAAACATTGATAGAATTCTTTCCAAATTCATCTGGGACACCAAAGTGGAGGGTAAAAGACAATGGGTTTTGTGGAAGAAGATGACATTTCTGGTTATCGAGGGTGGGATTAGCCATAGAATCCCCGAGGACACCATCCGTTGCATGCGTGCTAAGTTATCATGGGAGGTGTTGGAGAACCGTACCTTAAGGGGGTGCTCTATGCATGGTAATTATACAGGTGATAAGGTTTCTTTAGAAGGCTGTGGTTCTCCATTTTGGACTAAGAATGGTCCCATCATCAGTTCATTTATGCTCCACTCTCATTGGATCATTGGAAGAGGTGATGTCTCATTTTTTCGTCACAATTGGAGTGTGGAGATTGTTGGTTACCCATTCTGCCTAACCACTAATATTTCATTCAAGGACACTATCCAGTACCCGGTGTTTATCAAGGTCATCCTAAACAGTTCCCAATATGAGCTGGGTAACCTCATTGAGCTCTACCTAAAATCGGATAGGAGGGTTTTCACTCCTTCCTCCTCTAGAAAATTCACGATGCGGGACAATCTTAAGACCATATTTTTAGAGGATAACGGGGAGGTATAGAATTCTATCCATTAGACCGACGATATACCCACAAAGTTCAACATCGATGTATGGAGAATCATAAATAGATCTCTTCCCAAGGATGATAATGTCACGAGTTCTAGTGTTTTCTTGCTCTCGAGATGCGTTTGCTGTAAGCAGCATTAGGTGCAGAGCTCGAGCAGCAAGTTTTTTTTAAAGCGAGTGGGATCATGTTGTCTGGGTTTTTTTCAGAGATTTTACTATTATATCCACTTAGATAATGGCTGGTTATCCCTTCCATGATCGGTGGTTTAATGGTTCATGTGATGGAAGTTTGCAGAGGTCTGCCCATACCATTATCTTTCATGAAGGGTGCTGGTGCATGTGGAAAGTTTGTAATAAGTGGATACATGTCAAGGTAGTCTGAAACAGTTACCAGATTATCTTCAAGGTTAATAGTCTGGTCATAAACTTGCCCAGGGATCTGAATAACTAGAGTGAGGCTCCATCCTTGTAGTGCTTCAAGCCTGGCCCTCACCACTCTCCTTAAGAGAACGCCAATCTCCTGGGCAACTGGGTATGTTGGCTCCCCCTTCAGCAGGCTTGAAGCACAACATCGATGGGTCCTGTGTTTCAGGTTGTATCCGTGGTGGTGGGATTGTGCGTGACAACAATGGAACAGTCATTCTTCCCCTTTAAATTAGGATTTGTTAGGGTTTGGCCCTTCAAGTAGAAGCCATGTCCATGTTCAATAGTTTGAAAATTAATAGGGAGAGAGGCCTGGACATCCGGGAAGTGAAAACATACTCTATGATCCTACAAAATGCCCTTCATGGGGTGGGAAAGATTCCATGGGTATATTCTTTACATCATTAGAAACTACCGTGTCTTTATGGGAAATAACATCAAGGTTTCTCATTCCTGGCGGGAGGGGAACAAGGTAGCATACTACATAGCCTCAGTGGAAAATCATGGTCTAGAATGCTTAGTCTTTCAGGATATTCATAGAATGAAGGCAGAAGGGGTTAATATTATTTGATTTCATGCCCTCGATCTCCACCATTTTAGACCCCCTTAGTCCCTTCATTTCGTTGGCCTGCTTTTTCCTGCCTTGGATACCTTGTATCTTCAATTTCCATGGAATAAAAATTTACATGATGATGATGATAATTAGAGTTCCATTAACTTATCATAAAATATACCACAACACTCTATATCAAAACATATAGATACATTATTCCATTTTCAAAAGGATAAATATGAAGACTATATTCTGATGCTAGAATTTATTCCCTCTAAAGAAAAGGTTGAAGTTATTTTGACGAAACATCTCACAAATGGAAAATTTGTGAAGTTATTGTAGTTGGTAGTGAATCCCACTTCCTCTAATTAATGAATAAGGGATCTTGAGTTTCTATTATATATAATTTTTTAGTGAAGTTTTTATATGTGAGGTATAAACAATATTTTACCAATTAGGGAAATAATTTTTTTTCTTCAATTCATCACAAAAAAATATTCTTTTTTCTATTTCAGGTTGTCATATTGGATGAGCACGGATCCCAGATTCTAAGATGATTTGTGTCTAAATAATGGTAGTATGAAATTGTTTTTAGTTATAATCAGACCTATTTTCTATATATATAGATCATATGTAGACATATCCTTGACTAAATATGGAAACATTTCATTAGAATATTCGATTTTGGTTTTAACCCTCCCTTGTTTACTTGAGTTTTATTTTCAATATATTGGAGAGAGATTAGTGGTATTATAAACAAATCCAAAGGTTGAGAATATTTAACCATTTCGAATCTAGAATGAGGATGAAATTTTTTTAAATACATTCTATTTGAGATTTTTTTGACACTGTATTAATGACATTGAAAATGTTATGATTAGGTCTACAAAACAATACAAAATAGTTATAATAAATTTATAGAAGGGTTGATTTCTGAAAATAGATTGATAAACCTGTATTACTAGATTAAAATATTTTCAATAAGGTTGAATGTTTTGTTGAATCTATTAAAATATAGAGAATAAATCCCAATGATAATTAACATTAATGATCTTGAAATCACTATTACACTATGCATGGGTGATGGTTTCAAAATTATGGGAATGGATGGAGTTTAATTGAAGAAACCCGAGAGTCATTTAGAGTTAAATTGTAATGTATGGATCTTATAACCTTATTATAATACATTTGTAGAATTTGAATCCATCACTGGACATTGTAATTACATATTAATTTAAATTCATATCTACTAGAGTAACTAACATACTGGGAATATTAGTTCATAGATCACATGACATTAAGATTCATATGAAACCCTGAAATATTCTGATTTTAGGAATCATGAAACTCTTATGGTGATTAAAATTAGATGATATAATTCTGGATTGTTTATGGATCAAGCCGCATGATCTCACACAGATTAAGATTCTAGCTATGATAAAAGGAAAACCAAATAAGGAAGGAACTAAAATAAGTTTAATCCCACACTACATCTTAGTACCAATATGGAGATAATGAAATATGGATTTGAAAGTATTTTTGAAATATTTAAAGTATTAGAGTATTTGAAATGGGAAGCTGATGTTCACTACACAATATTGGTGATAATTTTAGGTGTGTTTCATTATAATGTTGGAAAAAAAGAATCATTTGAGCCTTCATGATTATAGAATAAAGAAAGAGTATAGACCATGTAATAGTAGTGGTTGTAGTGAGATTTTGATTTATCTGTGATAAATTGTGAGATAAAAATTTCCATAGTGATGTTTCAGATGTCGAATGATGAGTATTGACATAGAGTTTAAGGTTGGTAATCTAAATAGTGATCCGCATTCAATTGTATATTCATAGTGAAAATATTTATTATTCCCTAATAATATAAGTAATATAATTTTCATCATAAGGAAACCAATTATATATCATACATTATATTACTAAATGGTTCATGAGGATATGGAATATTTCATTTCATTCATTTTTTAGAAACTAATTGACTATGATATTCAAATATGAAGTGTTATAGTGTAGCATAGTCTTAAGGACAAATTTAAGGAGGAAATTGATTATGATTTCATGAGTTTGAATGAGTAAACCCACACCACCAATATTTGAGTAGATTTCCCTATCTCATATGTAAATAATATTCTCACAATATTATAAGAATCTCTATAACATTAAATGAAAAAATATAGTTTTTGAGAATTATCAGAGAAAAATAACAGAGACACTTCTATAGTAAAAAATAATAAATGATAATATCCATAGAATGTTGTAGTTTATGGAAGATAAATAATATAAACACTTTTGGAGTCCATGTGGAAGCTCATAAATTCTCCAATGATCATTATTAAAATGGATTTGTTTGTTCTATTGATACATGATTGTAATAGGATGGTGCCTATAGTTTTACATGTTCTTGGTGATACCCTTGCATTGGTTTCCTTTAAATATTAATAAAATATATGTTTCAATGGGATAATAACCTTTAAATAATAATGGAATATTCATCCTTAAATAATTATAACCTCCTTAATAATTGTGTTTTTTTCCATTTCGTTTTAAAATTTGTGTGAATCCAAAGACATTGGCACAATATAATCTTGTGAGTTTGAAGAGGGATTTAAAAATATATAATACTAATTCCCCACATTTAGTTTTCATAACAATTTGTATTATACAACACATTTATATAATTTCTTCCATGATCTTGTTCAAAAAATTGTTATTGATATCTTAGGAATCACTCATGAATTATAATTAAATGTATATTTCTTCATCCACTTCATCTCTATATTTTCCAAAATTCCCTTATTTTTTAAAATATAGATCTTGACCCCAAACACCATAAGTATTCTTAGTTATGGTTTCCACCCATTCCGCATTCTATGAGGAATATTATTCTCTTTGGTTCCCCACAAAGCCCACATTTTTACACATCCTTATAGGAAATTTATTTCTATTTATGAAAATATATTCTAGTCTCAAGGGGAAAGAATTTTCCATTTTAAATTATCATCATTTTTCTTCTAAAAACAAAAATACATTTTTTTCTCATTAATAATATTTCATTACTGATGCCATGATATTCTATGTAAGCATCCTTTTCATTTGGGTTTTATTCAATGAAACTAACATATCATAAAGCACTGATTGTTTTTTAATATCATGTTCAAATATTTATCAAAATAGATTGATAAAATCAATTATGTGAACATTTTCATACACAAAGATTATTTAACCCATTATATTATAATCATCAAGAATCATGGTAAATTATATCTTACTACGTGTTTTCAGAACATTCATGGGTCTGCACACATAAATGTGAGTATTTT
This sequence comes from Viscum album, assembly GCA_963277665.1. Classification (NCBI taxonomy): domain Eukaryota; kingdom Viridiplantae; phylum Streptophyta; class Magnoliopsida; order Santalales; family Viscaceae; genus Viscum; species Viscum album. Next base: position 523,424,104 of record OY728165.1, read on the forward strand.
TCTAATATATTTTAAGATACCTACTTATTTATTAGGTATGAAGTTGTCAGTATTTTTCCTCTTTAACATACATCACATGTCTTATCCTAATCATCTCTATATTTTTAATTTTAACTACATCTTTCAACTTTTTTGTAAATTCTCCTTAATATATTGATTGATAGAACAAATCCTTTCTGACAATTTTTTTTCCACTTCATTCATAAGGAGAATATTTTCCTTCTTAATATCCACATGATAGAAGTTACTTTTTGATTTGCAAACACATGTTAATGAATTTATCAGATTCGAATCGATCAAATATCCCTTACTATTTAATGTGTCTGCAATTTATGAGTAAAAAATTTTAATAAGTCTCTAAACATTATGTCACAGACAATACACATAAATGGAATTCATATTTTTATTCTCATAATAATATATAATTATAATTTCAACTTTATATTAAAAGATACAATATTTAATGAATGAGAGATCTGATAGAAAATAACTTCACATTATTTAAGAGGATATTTTTTGTGGTTATATGGAATGAGAACCCCATAGAAAGAAATTAGATGATACTGTTCTTAATTTCATTGAGAAAAATATCAACCACGATTTCTTTCGAATTTTTTCCCTTTTAGGATATTCTTAGTTGTGTAGACATATGGGATGTCCATTCCTCATTTACATTATCATAGATAGTGAGGCTATAAACGTTCTCATTAAATGGGAAAAACTAGTGTCTAAAGGAATAAAATTTCATTACATTTCAACTTTTCACCAATAATTTCTTTTGGAATACTTTTAATTCCACACCCCTACTACTCCACATAATTAGAATGAAAATAATAATAATTACTGAAATATCCATATAATTATTCATTTGATATGACTTAGTATATTCTCTCATCATTTTAGTTTCTTCTCATGTTCTTTTCCTCCAAATTAGTCTTCTAGAAAGTTGTAATAAGTCACTATTTTTATGAGAAAGCCACAAAATAGACACTTCATCATATGAATTATTTTCACAATATCCCTCTACTTTCATGTCACTTGTTAGATCATTGTGTTTTTATAAATTATCAATATTATAGAGTTACCACTAATATTGTTTTTCATTATTTACTTGTAGATCCTTCAATTTTGAATGTATCTAATTCATATATAACTCTACATTTTCCCATATACATGGGCCCCTCTTCACATATATTTTTATTTCAAAAACTCCTTACTCATCACATTCATCAGTCTATAATATAATTTTACCAAATATTACAAATTGATACATCTTTTTGACCTTTTTATATTTTCCATATTCATGTTCACTTCATTAGCTCACCAATTTTTCTTGAGGTGGAGAACCACAGTTCATACTCTCTTTGATTTGAGAATTAAGGTCACCAACATTATATTATTCTATAATAATTACATTGAAATACACTGATTATTTAATTATGATTTATTAATATCTATGATCATACACTATATTATAAAAATGATTAATTTTTAACTACATGTTGGTAAAAATATTTATATTAATCATCTAAAATCACACCAATTATTCTATTTTTCCTCCTTAATATACCCGAATTCTTAGGAGAACCTTTATATGAAAATTTTAATTTAACAATGACTTATGGGTGTTCTTCTTTCCATAGTTAATATTTTATATTTTCATATATTTCCCTCATATTATATTTAAAATTTGATATAAATTCATAATTATCAACTTCAAAAATAACTTATTTTCATCTCATTCTTTCCTCATCGAGATGTTATGTTGAAAACATTTCAAATATGAAATTATATATTTAAAGTGATTTTGGTGGGAAACTATATCTATTACTTTGGTAAAACTTCATATTTATGTTCCCTATAATCCTTTATTAGAATTAATGTAGTTTCACATAGAAATTTTCAGTAAATAGTAAATCTAGACGTATATTACATGCTTACTATACTTTTCCTAACATAAATTAATTACTACTAGTGTAAAAAAATCATCATTTACATCTTCTAATTCCTTTCCAATTTCAATTATATCATGGATCTCCATGGTTTAAAATTAAATATCATTTGATAAAAGTATTGATGTATTCTATGTATTTAACCTAATTTTAAATTTTTATAACATTATATGAGGATCATAAATAATCACATTCACTTGGTTTTACTCTTATAGAGATGACTCCTTTGGATTATAAAATTCTGGTAGTCTCATAAAAATTTTATTGATAATTTCATCATCATTCATCTCAAATAAAAGACTATTGATAGATCCCTGAATTTCAATGATATGTTTAATGAACCAACAAACGTTCTATTTTTGGAATCATTTTAAAATAATAGATCTTGTTATGAAACAGTTGTAGTTTTGATTTTTCTTCATTGTGTGTATCCATTATAAACTCTAAAAACGTTTTCCCAAATTACATTCACTAAATTAATGTCCATCAAATTTTTATGTTTTTGATTTATTAAAGCTCTACAATATTAATAGCAATCCATTACATCTACATTAAGTATATTTCCTTAATTTTTTTCATTCACAAATTTATTTCCTAACTTATGTTGATTACATACACAACTAGTAAGTAAACATTGAGTCTAAGATATTTTAGTTGAGGTCTCATTTTTTTCATTCATATTTATTAGTATCATCAATAAAATAATTTAAGTACATTTTTATTGAGAAAATTATAAAAGAATAAAATTCAAAATTTATAGATTCAACATTAATTAAAATTATGGATCTAATACCACAAGTTGCAACCACAAACCCATACACACCACATGCATGTGGGGGGGGGGAGTGTATTAGTGTTTTATGTCTTCCTATATCCATAAAATATTTCACTTCAAGGATCATATTAAGAACTATCATGATATAGAGGATACCTCCATAAAACGGACCTCATTCCTGATAAAGAATTATAACCACTTTAAATTGGTTTGGGATGTGATGTTCAATTCATATGATGTTTAATTTTCAATATTTTGGATTTATTCAGATTCCCAGTCATCTTTATATGTTTTTCTTAATAAAAATATAATATTTGCAGTGGTGAGCTTTTGGTTTAGGAATGAATCACTATCAATCCAACGGGTACTTCCTTTTCTCACAATCCCATCACTACATTACATTATAGATACAAATTTTTAAGAACATGAATAAGAATCATCGGGATTATTAACTAATAATAAACATGAAATTGATATGGGTGTTGTAATTGTTCTTACATTATTTTTATCCACTCTAGTTATTCAATGAAATTACGCACATTATTAACAACTCACTCAAAAGTGGATATGTAAACATTCTATTCAAAAACTACTATCATATCATTGTAGATATCCCAAATATAATGGGATTAAATATACCATTTTTTATCCAAAATATTACCACTTGTAACCCATTAATTAGTTATTTATAATTCCCATTAAATTTTAAAATATTTTTTATGTATCAAACCTAATCACCCATAATATGAGATGTGGTTTCATTATGAAACGTCTTGGATTTTCTCAGTTCATTAAACGAAAACAATATTTATGGTTTTATACTCATAAAAAGTCTGAAGCTGAACTGTGATGTTCTCCACTACATTATAGTATGATGTAACCAAAAACAATCTATGAAATTTTCATAGAATATGCTATTAAAAATCACTAAAATATTTCTCTAGGATTATCAAGACATTCATTAATGTTTTTAATTTTTTGTAATGTTCATATGCTAATACAGTGATTTAATAATCCTTCACATTCTTGAACATCATAAATATTTCATGAGGTATTCATTACAATTCCCCCTTTCTCTTTATAGAGTAATGTATATCATTAATGAATGGATGGGAATCATTTCGGTAAATTTTATCTATGCATCTTATAAAATTTACAACATCCATAAATAAAATTATAGTATGGTATTTCAACCTCTCAATTTGTTAAAACATGATAATAAATAATTTAACAATAGATTTTATGAGTTTCACTTCTAACCAATAATAGTGTCACCATTGTTTTCGCCTTTATTATATATCTGATCATCATAATATAAATAGTATTCACACAAACTCTCAATGTACTCAATCACAAGATCACATACATTATAGTCACATCTTTAATTTTAGAATATTCTTTTTTTCTATAGATTATATTATACTTTCTTAACCACTTCTGTAACTAGGTATATACTATTGTTGAGTGGCTTATCAAGAACTAATTTGGGGTATAATTACCCTTTTAAAATTAATATTTCAGTCCAAAAGATTATCATTACATGGTTTAGGGTAATTTTAATATATATAGTCCATAAGGTGTGATGTATACTATTGAAAAATTAATAAAATCAATAAAAAACTAACTCTAGAAAAACTCAGATCCATCTAAGTATTATACAATCATCTCTGAATCATGTGATATTTGGAATATCAACTTTAATACTTCCACTAATACAAAATCAATGGTTCCATAATTTTTTATTTGATCCAACTAACACAATGGATGAAAACTATTATTCCTATAACCATAATACATGAGAATACTAACACTCCCATCACACAAATATTGTATTGTTGAATTTGGCTCAATTTCCCATAGTTGTTTTCTATAGGGTTAAATTACTATCATTTGAAGTGGACTTGTTCAATTTGAGGATCACCACCACCATTACCAAGCCATATTTAAACCCTTATTAAATCTATAGTGGGATTAATGATACATGGTTACAAAATAACTTCAAATACACATCCGAGATGGATTTGTATCATGTGATGAATATTGAGGAGCATTGAACATTTGGTTTCATTTCTCCTCCCCTTATGGTTACCCAATTGATTTGAAACAAAAAATTTCATTATGATACCATGTAATATACATGCATGTTGGCTCTGCAATCACTGATATTTGATATCATCATCTTTGGTTCACTGTGACATGGTTTTGTTATCCCAAGGCATCACTAAGTGTAGCACCTCATATAAACCCTCATAGATCCATGGGAAAAATAATTTCATTACACAAAGGGCTTTATAGAATATAATATAAAAATATTTTTACATTTTATATCATTTCCATAAGATATACATTAATTCTCATAATAAACACATAATCCCAAGAATATAAAGTTTATTGTTTTTATGTTTATTTTTATATATGAATTCTATTTGAAAAAACTATTGAACATTAATCCATAATCAAAACACATTATATTCCCTTTTATACTTCTCCTATGTCATTCACAATTTCATAAATTTTATAATAGATTGATACAAGCGGGGTAACCTTAAAAACCTAGTAATGGAATATGAATCAAAATTCCATTAATTGTTAGATCTAAATAATGTGAAAAAATAAGAGTAGAGGAAAAATATATCATTTAAAATAACAATATTCAATAAGTGTTTTCTATAAGTCATGATATAGGGAAGGTTAATCTCAAAAGAACAATCACGAAGCCTGTGAAAAGTTTGAGGACTCATGATAGATAAAAATGGTAAAAGAATTATAACTATTGGTATATAACATAAAAACATGGAACAATAATAAACATAGGTTACCAAAACTATTTTAAAATAGATTAATACATCAAGCCTACACATAATCTAGTGAACATAGAAAATCTATATTAGGTTCACAATAAATCTTTTGAACCAAAAAACTCATATCAGGGTCAAGCAAAATTTTGTGAACTAACCTATTCTATATAGGATTCAAGACCAAGCTTGTGAATCTAACTAATCTGTATCTCGTTAACTCTCAATATAGTGAATCTAGAAATTGCACATCAAGTTCATTCTCCACCTCATGAATCTAGATAATCCTCATTGGGTTCATTATCAACAATATTATATAATGAGATATAAAAACATAACTAATATATTAAAGGGTGATATTAGAACCCATCAATAAATCAAAGATACATATGTGTGAAATTTTAGTACAATAATTCATCACATAATAAAATACCATTGACGTGAAAATGTGTTTCATAATATTTATATGTGGAATATCATAAAATACATAAATACTTATATTAGTTGATTCCAAAATTATACCATCCAAGAGGATTATTTCAAAATTCCATTGAGAATGTTTTACATAAAATAGAACTCTATACTAGATAAATATTTATAGTTATATTGGGAGAGAGCATTAAGGAGACATTTTAATGAATTTATTTTCAATATAAATAAAATAAAAAGCTATGAGTCACTTTAAGAAAAATCAATTTTATGAAATTTAAAAGAATGAATTTTTAAAATAAATATAAATAATAATTTGTATAAATTGATAAAAAATGTCTAAAAAGTTGAAGTGAAAAAATTTGAAAGTGTTTAATTCTATGAATAATATTTTTTAATGGAACCATCAAAGAGATATAAAGGTTTAATATAGATGAAGTGAAATCACATTGAATATAAATAATTTTAAAAAACACCATCAATTACAGATATATGAAAATAGATAATGTTTATAAAAAATAATGTGATTTAGGAGATAAAAATTATTACTATGAAAAGATGTGAAACCTTTTTAATATTTTGAAATACCTATGTTGAAATCCCTCAATGTAAAATGATAAAAAATAATTTATTTGAAAATTGGTTAAGGGAAATATTAATTTCACGTGAGATAAAAAAATTGGTTCTCAAAATATGAAGGATATTTTTGGGAAGTATTCATTAAAGATAATGAGATTTATTATAAACAATGATATACTATTTGAGGAAGAAACACATTAAGGATGAATATTTGATCTTAAAATTCATTCTACTCATTGAGTAAGAAAAAGTGTAGCGAAATTAAATCATAGGGTGTGATAACCCATTTTTATATGAAATAAGTTCAATAATATGAATTATGACTTAATGAATGGAGTTGAGTTACCAAAGTACCTTAAATTTTTTTAAATTTTTAATCAAAAGCGTACAAAATATAGAATTTGAGATGGATAAATAAATACCATATATTTCATGAATGAATGTGAGAAAAATATAATGATGTCTAATATATATATATATATATATATATATATAATTTATAAATACACATTATATCTCATTTATGTAAAATTGAGAGGTCAAGACCCTTAACGTTAGTATAGATTCACTCTGTGGGTGCACCTAATATCTAGAATATTGAAATAATGTTTATTCAAAAACATTTTATGATCTTTTTTCCTTATATTCTACATATTTATGGTTAATTGATTATCATATGTTATTTTTTTATTATATAGTTTTATATTATATTTTTTACTTGCAGTGGTTTAGTCAATTTATAAAAAACAACATCAGTATATTCTCCATGCTAAAATATGTGTTAATTGAGGATTAAAATTTCTATAATTTTAGAGGGTTATGTATTTTTATATTTTATTAGAAAAAAGTGATAGTTATATCTGTTTTCCGAAAATAGAATCAAATTAATAAATATTCCTAGATAGGTTTATTTTTGGTGGTTAAGTTCACCATGACTATTTATCATTAATATCACTTATAGAATGTCATAAATTATCTATACAAATTTTTAATAGTTTTATAAAAATAATTTATATAATTTATTAATGTTATCCCTCTTAGGTGTTATTGAAAAATAAAATACATCAATCTGTAGAAGTGGTAGTCTAGCTCTATACACAAAAATGTTAGAAGGTATTATACTAGCAATGTACATTTGCTATGAAAAATGGAAGACATCATTCATTGATTTAGTGGTATCCACATACTTATGAGGAAATATTCATTTATTATAAACTTTATACCATTGGTGAAAATTTTGTTGACCCCATACTGTCTATTTTTATGTATTATAAATATCGTTTACAAGTACTCTAATCACAATACATACTATTAACTTAAACATTTTAAATAATAGTAACTTCAAAATTTTATGAATTAAAAAATTTCTTATTCATTAATTTATTTTTACCTCATAAAATTTTAATTCATTTCCAAGAAATTTTGGTTCATCCATAATTTATTCCCAATTTCCATTAATACGTCACATACAATAAATTATAATAAATATTAGATAATATATAGAAAAATTAAAATATTATATATATATAATCAAAAATTAATTTCGTCAATAAAATTATGTATAAGACATTACAAAAAAATAATAAATTGTCATGAAATACACATATTATATTCTATAAGAATAAAAACAAATTTATTTCCTCAAATAACCAATAATGATTCTTAATCATTAGGGAAATGAAAATAAAAAATTACTAAGATGCTTACTTCTATTGAGATAGTGATATATAACATGATATTTTTTTCCAGGCCCTATATAACCACCAAACATGAATGTCCAATGGTTTGAAATAATGTTATAATGACCTTGTAAATGGAATCCTCAAATTACTACCAATTATCAAAAAAATTGAAGGTTATCAAATAGGAATATTAAATAAAGAAGAATGGATGATACTTTACCATTAATCATTTAATAGGTTTTCCCAGATCTTATTGGATTTATGTGAAAAAATTGAGGAAGCAACGAATAAATAAGTATGGATTAAATTTTATTTGGATGGGTCAGACTAAAAAAATATAAGTGGATTTAATACAAAACACCTGTAAAATACCAAACTTCTCCCACCCAAATAGTGGGATGGTTTATTCCCCGAAAATTCTTTTTTGAATACATTATCACATAATCACACTACTAAGCTCTCAAAGTTCTATCACTACCCTTCTGGAGGAAGGGAATGTGTATTAATTTTACTATTCATCCCATTTAAATCCTCGTAAACATCAACCAATGTACTTTTATATTTCACTACACGTTACTAAGATTCATTATTTAAAAATACCACAAAATTATCACTACAAAAATTGATTTTACCATTATTAAATCACTAAAACCTATATTTAGAATTTATAAAATAATAAAATTCCTCTCACTATCATTGAAAATCGAAAAATTAAAATTATGGTTAGGTTTATTCCACTAAAATTTCATATTTTTTAATTTTTTAGTGACCCCTAAAAAAACATTACAGGAATCACATGTTAATTTCTTTAATCGTGAATAATCCAACACTCTCTAACCATAAAAATTTAAAACAATATCAAAAAATATTCATCTCTAACCATGAAACCATTTCTTATTAATAATATCACAAACATATTTTATACCATTATATAATACTGCTCTTATGTACAACCATGACACCAATATGGTTCACTGAGGAATCATCCATTCCAGAAATACAAAACGTTTATCAATTCCAAATAATATGGAACCCCCACTATATGAAACCACTATATGAAATCTATAATGCTTACTTATACTCTATTTAATTGGATTAAACTATTGAATCACTATATACATGATTGAATAGTTTGATCAGCATATCAAAAATAATCTCCTCAATGAAGAACAAAATTCATATTCTCAAGAATTAAGAAAAATACCCAGACAATAGAAACCCCGTGGCACCTAAAAATAAGTGTTGTGAGGATATACATACCAATCATGGATCACCAAGACCCAAAATTTAAAATTAATTCAAAATCATTTGAACAACTCTAGGACCTCCCCATATAATCAAGGTACCAATTTATAGGATGATCGATTTATCATTGGGAAAACATTCTGAACAATTTACACATATAAAAAACATCTAAAATTTTAAAATACCCAAATGGAATCTATGATATCTTGTTTTAAAAAATATTAAATCAAGAAACATATATTTTATTTTTCTTCATAAAAAAATTATTCATATATAACCACAAATTTAACATTAATTTGAAATAAATATTTTAAATAATTATCATATGTTTTCACTAAATAAAGTAATTCAAAAATCGTTGGGATTACCATTTAGAGTTTTTAAAACAATTTTCCCTGGTTTTCATAAATCATTAACATCAAAAATATAAAATCCATTACCAAATAAAAATAATAAATACCATGTAACATGAAACCAACTTATAATGTAGTTTTATATATCATATGATATTTCATATAACATTAAGTTGAAAATATAATTTTTATCTAAAAAATTAAAATTATTAATCCTATCGGGGTTGAACCGTAAAAATCAATTGGTTTATCAAATCATTCAAAGAAGAACCCTAATATTGATAAAATAAGACTCTATCTATATTTTATTTTACAAAAAATAAAATAATTATTAATGAATGATAATTAATATATTTCCATATGAGGTAGTGAAATCATTTAATGTCACTAATGGGAAATGGAAAATTCGTGGCACATGCTTCTATGATGATATATGAACTAATATATATACTAACCACTTTTCAATACCTATTGCTTATTTAAAAATGTATAACTATATAAAAATCCATACATTTATTGTAATGTTTTATCTAATAATATCTACAACTTATTATAAAATCTACAATACGTTAAAATGAATGCTCATTATTTCATTAAGGTAGAATATAACAATATAAAGTGAAATAAAATTATAATAATGAAAAATAAAATATAATTATGAATATTTTAATGGGAATAAAGCCAAAAATAAATAAATAGATGAAAATATTTCTATATTCATCCTCATGGTTTCATATTAGTATCATAATTCTAATGGTAACTATCAAAAGTATGAAAAAATAAAAAATATGGTGGAAATAAAGAGGATCAAAATAGGACGGATGATTTTAGTGAAGTATATATGAAAATATATAATAATTAATTGAAACCACCATCTATCCATTTAATATATATGGATGTTGATAATATATGGTCATTGGTAATATATTGTCATTGGTTACATTCATTTATTTGGTTATTCGAATAAAATTTTATTACAAATTATTAATGGCATAAATTATCGTAATTTTTTTAGAATAGTATTGATATTCTAATAATATAATCATGATTTTTAAAAATTATTAAATAGAAATTCATATGTAGTGTGTATCTTTTAGTAATCACAATGTAAAATTTATTTGGCAAATAAGAATCTATGACATAAATTGGTTGGATTTACCTATATTAGGTTCTTTTATTTAAGAATTCAAAGGTGATAGAATCAATTTGAGTTTACTCTAACCAAGACCTAACTATAATTAAATAAATATTCCTAGGGAAACATTTTAAGTTTGAAAATTAAAATATTTTGTAAATCAACATGAGATATATTATTTTTAAATTGAATCTTATGACCATGAACATTACTTATTTCATACTCATGTATAATGAATATCCTAATTTAATTATGACGAAGGATAATGAAATTATTATTTCACTTGATTTTCTTCATACCAAATGGTCAATCTGGGTGATAAAGAACAGATAAATGAAGAATAATATGATTTAACTCTTATAAAAATGGGAAAACATAATTTATGTTTCTCATATTGTATATGTATTTAAATAAATATGGAGAAACTAATTTCTTATAAATCACATATAAATACATATTGAATAAAACTAAATATAAAATTGATGATTGGTAAGATGATTTGTAAATTGTCAAAGTACAGTGTTTTGGAAAGAGAGGTATCTTCCTGCGACATAATATATTTATGGATACTAGAGGAGTTCAGTGAAGAATTATACAAGAAAATTTTGATGGTACAGATACAATTAAAAAAATAAATGTTTCTAGGATAAAATATATATATGGTTTGGGGTGAAAATTCATCCACAAATTGTTGATCGCGATGTCTTAAATCATAAATAAGAAAGTTTACTTAGATGAAGGTTTGATAATTCTAATTTTGGAGAAGAATTTGGAGAGGCAATGACTGGTTATTGATTTATATAGATTTTATTATTAATATTCTATAAGACGCTGTAAATAAGATTCAGGATTCAGTCTATCCAAATAGTATAAAATTTCTATTGTAATGAGAATGTGTGATTTTAATCTAAAACTTTCATAATAGTTATATGAAGATTATGTAAATGAAATTATGTGTTAGAATAAATAAAACTTGAAAAATAACTGAATGAATTAAAATAAACATGAAAATATAAAAAATTCACCACAATTCATTCTTATATGTACATAGTGATGTGAAAATGAAAATTGGAAAAGTCCTGAGGTATGTTGAGATATATAAGATACATTGAACTAATACATAAAATCCACCATTTAGCTTAATTTTAATGGTTGGTGATTTTCATATGTAAAATGATTATGAATAAATATTCATAATATTAATAAGTAAATTCTAAAGATGTTATTGAATGAAATAAACAAAAATATTACTCATATGGATTATGAATAATGATGATTATTATGAAAATTATTTTCATTCCATAGTGAATAAGATAACTCTTTTGAAATATAGTGCTTATGAGGAATCTTTCGATGTTGAATAGGTTATTTGGGATATAATAAAACATAAATGAAGATTTCTATTCAATTATGTAAAATTGAAATGATGTACCAGTTGAAGATCGTTTTTTGGGGTTTTTTGTGTATCCATATTGTAAGAATAAATCGAAAACATAATCGGTTTTATGGAGAATCTCAGGTGATGGGTACACACTAAAATTTAAGTGTCCATGTAACTTGTCACAACCCGACCTCGGGGCCCGTGCCGTGACTACCCCAAGCCCGCCTTCCATAGGCCAGGGGCTGGCGACTAGCACGAAAGGCGTAAATCCCGATAACTGGGAAGACATTTCCTTTATAAAAGTAAACAATCACCACAAAGTGAAAGCAGAAGTAAAACACTAAGTACAAGAAAGAGCTGAAAAGTAAATGGGCCAGAATACAAACCCAAAAGAAAGTACAACTACAACTGAACGAGTACAACAGGAAAAGTCAACCGCTGGAAGAACAGAAGCGGCTCCTGGGTCGTCCTCCTCGGATCCTACCTGAAGGGTAGGTACAGATGGCACAACTCCTGGATCGTCCACCACAGATCCTACATGAAGGGTAGGTACATATATCCTCCACAATGCTCTCTCCCGTCAACCTCCTCCGAGTGGCGTCTCACCGTGAAGTCCACCTCCAGATACTGACTCGTCGTGTAGTCCACCTCCGGGTATTGACTCGTCGTGTCGTCCACCTCCGGGTACCGTCCAGTCCTCGAACACTCGGCCTCCGTCAGCACTGCTCGTCGTCTGCAACCAACACAACGAGGTGCGGGCATAGCCCGTGAAGGGGTGAGTATAAAGATACTCAGTAGGGACCCCGAGACCCTAAATTTTTTCACTAAAACCAACATGGATAACCACAAAAAATATCTCAACAGATAACCTCTACTTAGGTATATGCCCATACATAAACCTAAGTTATCAAGTAACCCATATCAATCATGAGAAAACACAGGGATTATGAAATCAATAGATAACCACCACCCAGGTATTTGCCCATACATATACCCAAGTTATCAAGTAACCCATCTTAATCATGAGGAAACACAAAGATCATAGACTCAGCTCAAACCAGGATTTTCATTATCGAAACTGTAACTACCGAAGAACCTCGTCTCTAGAGTGTACAGTGGTCCTATCACGACTCCGAGGTACTGCTCACTAACCTAAGACTACTGAGATACTCCTCCCGTCGAGTACCGCGGGCCTGCCACCTCACACAGTAGTGCTTCCCGCCATGGGTCTGCCACCCCACACAGTAGTGCTCCCCCTCATAGCCTACAGAGGTACTCCTCCTATCGAGTACCGCGGGTCTGCCACCTCACACAGTAGTGCTCCTCTGCAGTGGGTCTGCCACCTCACAAAGTAGTGCTCCCCACTGGGCTATGCAAGTCACTTCGAGTCGAATCGGACAAGCAGTCATCAGGTCTCAGCCGGCTACACGGTCTCCGCACTCCGCACGCTCGTCTCTGGGAGGGTCCTCTCCATGAGCTACTGGTCGATACTCCAAAAAATCACAAGTCCCACGAAGAAGTATCTCAAAGGACCTCCTCATCACAGGGGTCTCAACACAACAGACGGCGCGTCAATCAGACGCCCGGTCTGTGAGTTATTAGCCTTTTCGTCCCAGGGGCCCGGTTTGTTTCGTAAGCGAACCAACCCGGCCGTATCTCAACTGTACCCCGAACTCTCATAGGGTATACTCATAGGGACCGTTTCTCGACGAGATCACCAATGCCGCTGACGGTTCGTCAAACGGACGTCCGGTCTGAAAGATATCATCTTTTTCCGTTCTAGGAGCCCAGCTGGATTTTGATTACAATCCAACCCGGCTATAACCAAACTGCATCCAAAACTCGGGAGGAGGATTCCAAAAGTTCCGTATCGTCAATAGAAACGCAACGCAACAGACGACGTGTCAATCAGACGCCCGGTCTGGAAGTTATTGGCTTTTTCGTCCCAGGGGCCCGGTTGGTTTTTAAGTCAAAACCAACCCGGCCGTACTCCAACTATGTCCAAAACTCGAGAGGAGTAATCCAAAAGATCTGTCTCCCTTAGAGGAATCCATCAAAGTCAACGGAACGTCAATCGGACATCCGGAGCTCAAGATATGAGTGTTCCGCTCTGAGGGCCCGGTTGGTTTCGTGGATGAACCAACCCGGCCAAACCAAAAGTATTCCGAAACCTTGAGTTAATATACCGAAACGACCGTGTCGATCCAAGAAACGTGTTGCCGCTAACGGCGCGTCGATCGGAGGCCCGTAGCTCAGGTTATGGGCAAAAGACCAAAAAGGTCCTGAAATGGGGGGGTCTGGGCCCGGGTCGACCTGGCCCGACCCCCCCGGGTCGGCCGAACCGGGTCGACGCGACCCGGTTTGAACCCAGTATGACCCGGCAAGGGCGCGGCCCTGCCCGGCCGGCCGGCCCGGCTCGGCTCAGCAGAGTGGCCGAGCAACACGGGGCGCTGCCCTCGCGTGACAGCACCGCGGCCCCTGCGGGGGGCCACCCTTTTCAACGGACGTGGAAAAGACGCGTCCTTTTTGCGCCGGACCCGCGCGCCCGTGGGTCAGCTGGCGCCGCCGCCGCCGCGGCTTCAGCCGAGGCGGCCGTGTGCGGCGGTGCGCGTCGCCGGTGGCTTCCGCGAGCCCCCGTAGTTGCTCCGGTGGTCCGATTTCCTTTCCGTCTGCACCGCTGTTCATCCCGGGTTCCGTTCTTCACAGCGGGATCATTAAATCGCCTCTGCGGCACGTTTCGTCATCGCCCTCCAAATCCGCACAACAAGGAAGAACTGCGGAGGGTTGTCGGGCCGTGTTTGTTTAGCTCGTGCCCTTCACGTTAAGTGATATAAATTGGCAAATTAAACATTTGTTCCCAACAAATTATTGAGCACATACTTAACCATGAAATTAGACGACACCCAGCAAAAGTAACCCCGCATGGACGAACGGTCCACGGATCAACCGGGTAATGGTTGGTCCACGCTCGTCGTTCTTTTCTCAAGGTTAAGAGGAAACAAATAAAATTCCCCTACCCACAATCAAGAATACTCATCCCACAACCAAACATCCCGCGGATCAACTTAGTATTGAGTTGATCCGCGTTCTTTATTTTCAAAAGGAAACATCCGAGGAAAAAGGGTATTGTTATTCTCAATTAAAAACCCTACCTCTTCAGACGTGTGTTCTTCACGGAATTGACCGTCGCGGAACAAGTGGAGCGTCGCGTCGCGGAAGGCCGTCGCGTCGATGATCTTGTCGTTGTCGATTGAAGGTTGTCATGGGGTTGGATCGTCACGGAAGAAGCGTCGCAGAGGGAGAATCGTCGGCGTCGTGGTACAGGGCGTCACATCGCTGATCTCCACGGGTTCGGCATTCTTCGTCGGAGGCCGGAGTTCTTCGCGTTCTTCGCGAAGAAGGAGGAAGATACTTAGAGATTCTTCAAAGGCTTAACACAACATTTCAAAAGGAAGGTGTGTTGGCCTTATTTTATTAACATGCCAACAAAATGAAAACTTGTTAAGAAACGAACGAAATTAATTCATATAATTAATTTCAACGAATAAACCGCCCATTTAATAGGAGCGTTTAATTGTTTAAGAAAACGCCCCTGTTGACTTTTATTTAATAGGGGTTTTCGCGGGTGCGTTACTTAGTAGAATAAAATGGTGGGGCTCATGTGTGCCCCACCCCACAAATATCCTATCAAGTGGATATGATATTTTGGGTTGCACTCTATCCGTTTCAACTGATCTTAAGTACCTTAAAGTGGTCTTCAAGCGGCTTTAAGTGAAATAAAAATAAAATTTTCGCACAACTTTATTTTATTTCATAACTTAAAACCCAAAAATTAAAAACCACAACCGAGAAAACGAAACTCCGGAAGAGGTGTTTCTAAGAAAGTAGCAGTGCTGCAATTCCATCGGTGCCCTCAGAATTCGATTCTGGGCACCGGTTCAAAAGTTAGAAAAACCCACTCATCCGTTCACTGAACGTACCCAAGCCAAACTTCGGAAAATGATTCCGGGCACACCGGGCCTCGAAATCAGGTGTTTTCAGAAATTACGTTCTTGTAAAATTCCAAAGAAAATGTAGGAAAAAATTTCCCTTGAAATTTCTGGGTCTTTACATTGCTCCCACCACAGGGCTTTACGTCCCCGTAAAGCTTCAACATAATCTAGAGTCACAAAAGCGGTACAGAGCACGCATCTGAGCCTTCCGCTCCCATGTGGTCACTTGGAGGTTCCCGTACTGCCAAAGAAAGTGCACCCAAGGAATCGATCATCCTCGTAGGATCTGCTCCTATCGATCCTCGATCCCTACTGGAACCTCTGTGAAAGATACCCCATCGCCATCATCCAGCTCCTCATGGTCGATGATATTCGTCAGGTCGTGAACCTGGTGCAACTGAGGTGGTAGAGCTAGGCGTTAAGCCACCTATCCAAATCTCTATAATCCACGTCGAGGTGAGACACGCAAGAAGACGTGGTCTCCATCCTCGAACTCTAGTGGCCTCCGCCTCCTGTCAGCATAAGACTTCTGCCGGCTTTGAGTTGTCCTCATCCGCTCCTGGATGACCTGGACCTTCTCTATCGTGGCCTGGACCATCCCTGGTCCCACAAGAGCTGCTATGATTTCTTCTTTGTTGATAAGAGAAATCGGGTCTAATCCCCTAGATGAACCACGTTCATCGCCTAACACAGTCAATCCCGATATGGATGATACTAATCCATACTATGGACGACGTCGTAAAGCCTCGACGCTACTACCAAGAGATCCAACCATTACTCTCGCCTCCAAGGGTTGAGTCACACTGTCGGCATCAGTGTGTGGTAACTGGGTCTCCTCTAGTAGAAAACTTGAAATTGAGGGTCAAGTCAACAGTTTTAACCGGGACCTCTCAGTATCAACCCAACAAAAAGACATGGAAGAAAACACCATAAAGATAAGAGTCTTTTTTATTATTGCATCTCATTATACAAATACACGAATACAACCACAACATGGAACTAGAAGTACAAAGGACGTATCCACTAGTTCTGCTCCTGTCCACCTTCTCCTGGAGCTCTACTGCCTGGTCCACTGCTCTGTTGTTGCTCAAGAACTCATCGCTGCTTCCGCCTCTGTGGCTCCTCCAACGCCTGCGGATCGACTATGCGAGGATTCAGATATTCACGTGCCATGTGACCCTTCCCGCCACATGAGTAACACTTCTTGCTCCTTGTACGGCTGGCTATAGCTTTCTTGGACCTCTGCGTCATCTGTCTACTGCCCACAGATGACTCGGCTACTGATCAAAAACCCTGCGACAAAGGAAGAAGCTTCTGTACATGCTCGGGGTGTAGAGCTACTGGAACAAACTCCACCCGGAAGAAGGTCTCAATGTCTTCCCATGCGAAGGTCATCCCGTCGCAAAACATAAACAAGTGGATACTCCACCTTCCTGCTACTGCCTGAAAAAGGCTGGCAGCAAAGATCACCATGAGGTCTGTCGCCGTCCCCACTAGCCTGAAGACTCTCACCATAGCCTCTAGCCAATCCACAGTCACCTGCGGGTCTATCCCTCCCTGGAACCTGGGTGGCCTCTGGGGCTGGAACTCGTGCAACGCGCTCAAGTGGCGTGAATCGCCTACTGCTGGGGTTGGTGGCATCAGTGGCCCAACGTATGGTAGTACCGCGGGTGCCTCCACTGGTGCCTAAAATGCAAGAGGGCCCTGTACCGATGCCTCGTCACTCGACAGGCTGTCAGTACGCACATCCCTCTAGGCTCTAGTAGGTCATCCGAGAAAAGGCATCCTGAAAGAAACAACTTGACACGGTCAAAAGATTATACCTGGTGAGATGACCTGGTTTGAGCTGATATTAAAATAAAACTTCTGGAAACACACACGCAATCAGTGTTTTCATGCACAAAGTCGGAAATCAGTTGTCAGGGTCCTAGTGTATGGATACGTCGGCCGCCCACACCAACACTGGACTCCCTGAACTGAAGACCACACTCGGTACTCTTAACACTATTTCTTCACAGAAATAAAATATCAGAGTTATAAGATCTGCGGTAGAACCAACTCCTCTGATACCAATTTGTCACGACCCGACCTCGGAGCCCGTGTCGTGACAACCCCAAGCCCGCCTTCCATAGGCTAGGGGCTGGCGACTAGCACCAAAGGCGTAAATCTCGATAACTGGGAAGGCATTGCCTTTATAAAAGTAAACAATCACCATAGAGTGCAAGCGGAAGTAAAAAACTAAGTACAAGAAAGAGCTGAAAATTAAATGGGCCAGAATACAAACCCAAAAGCAACTACAACTACAACTGAACCAGTACAACAGGAAAACTCAACAGCTGGAAGAACGGAAGCGGCTCCTGGGTCGTCCTCCTCGAATCCTACCTGAAGGGTAGGTACAGATGGCACAGCTCCTGGTTCGTCCACCACGGATCCTACCTGAAGGGTAGGTACAGATATCCTCCACAACGCTCTCGCCCGTCAACCTCCTCCGAGTGTCATCTCACCGTGAAGTCCACCTCCAGATACTGACTCGTCGTGTAGTACACCTCCGGGTACTGACTCATCGTGTCATCCACCTCCGGGTACCATCAAGTCCTCGAACACTAGGCCTCCGTCAGCACTGCTCGTCGTCTGCAACGAACACAATGTGGTGCGGGCATAGCCCGTGCATGGGTGAGTATAATGATACTCAGTAGGTACCCTAAGACCCTCAAGGTCTCACTAAAACCAACAAGGATAACCACAAAGAAGATCTCAACAGATAACCTCTACTTAGGTATATGCCCATACATAAACCTAAGTTATCAAGTAACCCATCTCAATCATGAGAAAACACAGGGATTATGAAATCAATGGATAACCACCACCCATGTATATGCCCATACATATACCCAAGTTATCATGTAACCCATCTTAATCATGAGGAAACACAAAGATCATAGACTCAGCACAAACTACGATTTTCATTATCGAAACCGTAACTGCTGAAAAACCTCGCCTCTAGAGTGTACAGTGGTCCTGTCACGACTTCGAGGTACTGCTCACTAACTTAAGACTGCTGAGGTACTCCTCCCATCGAGTACCATGGGCCTGCCACCTCACACTGTAGTGCTTCCCGCCATGGGTCTGCCTCCTCACACAGTAGTGCTCCCCCTCATAGCCTAAAGAGGTACTCCTCCTGTCGAGTACCGCGGGTCTGCCACCTCACACAGTAGTGCTCCTCCGCCGTGGGTCTGCCACCTCACAAAGTATTTCTCCCCACTGGGCTATGCAAGTCACTCCGAGTCGAATCGGACAAGCAGTCATCAGGTCTCAGCCGGCTACACGGTCTCCGCACTCCGCACGCTCGTCTCTGAGAGGGTCCGCTCCACGAGCTACTGGTCGATACTCCAAAAAATCACAAGTCCCACGAAGAGGTATCTCAAAGGAACTCCTCGTCATAGGGGTCTCAACACAATAGATGGCGAGTCAATCGGACGCCCGATCTATGAGTTATTAGCCTTTTCGTCCCAGGGGCCTGGTTGGTTTCGTAAGCGAACCAACTCGGCCGTATCTCAAATGTACCCGAACTCTCATAGGGTATACTCATAGGGACCGTTTCTCGACGAGATCACCAACGCCGCTGATGGTTCGTCAAACGGACGTCCGGTCTGAAAGATATCATCTTTTTCCGTTCTAGGGGCCTGGTTGGATTTCGGGTACAATCCAACCTGGCTATAACCCAACTGCATCCAAAACTCGGGAGGAGGATTCAAAAATTTACGTATCGTCAACAGGAACACAACGCAACAGATGGCGTGTCAATCGGACGCCCAGTCTGGAAGTTATTGGCTTTTTCGTCCCGGGGGCCCGGTTGGTTTTTAAGTCAAAACCAACCCGACCGTACTCCAACTGCGTCCAAAACTCGAGTGGAGTAAGCCAAAAGATCCGTCTCCCTTAGATAAATCCATCAAAGTCGACGGCATGTCAATCAGACGTCCGGAGCTCAAGATATGAGTGTTCCGCTCCGAGGGCCCGGTTGGTTTCGTGGATGAACCAACCCAGAAAAACCAAAAGTATTCCGAAACCATGAGTGTAATATACCGAAACGACCGTGTCGATCCAAGGATCGTGTTTCCACTGACGGCGCATCGATCGGAGGCCCGTAGCTCAGGTTACGGGCAATAGACCAAAAAGGTCCTTAAACGGGGGGGTCTGGGCCCGGGTCGACCTAGCCCGACCCCCCCTGGGTCGGCCGAACCGGGTCGACCCTAAACGGGTCGACGCGACCCGGTTCGGACCCGGTCCGACATGGCAAGGGTGCGGCCCGGCCCGGCTCGACACAGCCGAGTGGCCGAGCAACGCGGGGCGCTGCCCTCGCATGACAGCACCGCGGCCCCCGCGGGGGGTCGCCCTTATCAACGGACGCGGCAAGGCCGCGTCCTTTTTGCGCCAGACCCGCGCGCCTGTGGGTCCGCTGGCGCCGCTGCCGCCGTGGCTTCAGCCGCGATGGCCGTGTGCGGCGGCGCGCGCCGCCGGTGGCTTCCGCGGGCCCCCGGAGTTGCTCCGGTGGTCTGATTTCATTTCTGTCTGCGCCGCTGTTCCTCCCGGGTTCCATTCTTCACTGCGGGATCATTAAATCTCTTCTGCGGCACGTTTCATCGTCGTCCTCCAAATCCGCACAACAAGGAAGAACTGCGGAGGGTTGTCGGGCCGTGCTTGTTTGGCCTGCACCCTCCACGTTAAGTGATATAAATTGGCAAATTAAACATTTGTTCCCAACAAATTATTGAGCACATACTTAACCATGAAATTAGACGACACCCAACAAAAGTAACCTCGCATGGACGAAGGGTCCGCGGATCAACCGGGTAATGGTTGGTCCGCGCTCGTCGTTCTTTTCAAAAGGTTAAGAGGAAACAAATAAAATTCCCCTACCCGCAATCAAGAATACTCATCCCACAAACAAACTTCCCGCAGATCAACTTAGTATTGAGTTGATCCGCGTTCTTTATTTTCAAACGGAAACATCCGAGGAAAAAGGGTATTGTTATTCTCAATTAAAAAACCTACCTCGTCGGACGTGTGTTCTTCGCGGAATTGTCCGTCGCGGAACAAGTGGAGTGTCGCGTTGTGGAAGGGCGTCGCATCGACGGTCTTGTCATTATCGATCTAAGGTTGTCGCGAGGTTGGATCGTCGCGGAAAAAACATCGTAGAGAGAGAATCGTCGGCGTCACGGTACACGTCGTCGCATTGCTGATCTCCATGGGTTCGACGTTATTCGTCGGAGGCCGGCGTTCTTCGCGTTCTTCGCGAAGAAGGAGGAAGATACTTAGAGATTTTTCAAAGGTTTAACACAACATTTCAAAAGGAAGGTGTGTTGACCTTATTTTATTAACATGCCAACAAAACTAAAACGTGTTAAGAAATGAACGAAATTAATTCATAGAATTAATTTCAACGAATAAACCGCCCATTTAATAGGAGCGTTTAAAATTTTTAAGAAAACGCCCCAGTTGACTTTTATTTAATAGGGGTTTTCACGGGTGTGTTACTTAGCGGAATAAAACAGTGGGGCTCGTGTGGGCCCCACCCGACAAATATCCTATCAAGTGGATATGATATTTTGGGTTGCACCATATCCGTTTCAACTAAGCTTAAGCATCTTAAAGCGGTCTTCAAGCGGCTTTAAGTGAAATAAAAATAAAATTGTCGCACAACTTTATTTTATTTCATAACTTAAAACCCAAAAATTAAAAACCACAACAGAGCTAATGCAACTCCGGAAGAGGTGTTTCTAAGAAAGTAGTAGTGCTGCAATTCCATCGGTGCCCTCAGAATTCGATTCTGGGCATCGGTTCAAAAGTTAGAAAAACCCGCTCGTCCGTTCACTGAACGTACCTGAGCCAAACTTCGGAAAATGATTCCGGGCACACCGGTCCTCGGAATCAGGAGCTGTCAGAAACTGCGTTCTTGTAAAATTCCATAGAAAATGTAGGAGAAAATTTCCCTTGAAATATCTGGTTCTTTACATTACTCACACCATAGGGATTTACGTCCCCGTAAAGCTTGAACATAAACTAGGGTCACAAAAGCGGTACAGAGCACGCATCTGAGCCTTCCGCTCCCATGTGCTCACTTGGTGGTTCCCGTACTGCCAAAGAAAGTGCACCTGAGGAGTCAATCATCCTCGTAGGATCCGATCCTGTCGATCCTCGATCCCTTCTGGAACCTCTATGAAAGATACCCCATCGCCATCGTCCAACTCTTCATGGTCGATGATATGCATCGGGTCGTGCACCCGGTGCAACTGAGGTGGTAGAGCCAGGCGTTAAGCCACCTCGCCAAATATCTATAATCCAGGTCGAGGTGAGACACGCATGAAGACGTGGTTGCCATCCTCGAACTCTAGTGGCCTCTGCCTCCTATCAGCATAACACTTCTGCTGGCTCTGAGCTGTCCTCATCCGCTCCTGGATGACCTGGACCTTCTCTATCGTGGCCTGGACCATCCCTGGTCCCACAAGAGCTGCTATGATTTCTTCTTTGCCGATAAGAGAAATCTGGTCTCATCCCCTATATGAACCACGTTCATCGCCTAATACAGTCAATCCCGATATGGATGATACTAATCCATACTAAGGACGGCATTGTAAGGCCTCGACGCTACTACCAAGAGATCCAACCATTACTCTCGCCTCCAACGGTTGAGTCACACTGTCGGCATCAGTGTGTGGTAACTGGGTCTCCTCTAGTAGAAAACTTGAAATTGAGGGTCAAGTCAACAGTTTTAACCGAGACCTCCCAGTATCAACCCAACAAAAAGACATGGAAGCAAACATCATAAAGATAAGAGTCTTTTTTATTATTGCAGCTCATAATACAAAGACACGAATACAACCGCAACCTGGAACTAGAAGTACAAGGGACGTATCCACTAGTTCCGCTCCTGTCCACCTGCTCACATAGCTCTACTGCCTTGTCCACTGCTCAGTTGTTGCTAAAGAACTCGTCGCTGCTTCCGCCTCGGTGGCTCCTCCAACGCATGCGGATCGACTATGTGAGGAGTCGGATAGTCACGTGCCAGGTGACCCTTCCCGCCGCATGAGTAACACTTCCTGCTCCTTGTACGGCTGGCTCTGGCCCTCTTGAACCTCTGTGTCATCTGTCTACTGCCCATAGATGACTCGGCTACCGATCGAAAACCCAGTGACAAAGGCAGAAGCTCTTGTACACGCTCGGGGTGTAGAGCTACTAGAACAAACTCCCCCCGGGTCGGCCGAACCGGGTCGACCCGAACCGGGTTGACGCGACCCGGTTCGGACCCTGTACGACCCGGCCAGGTGGCGACCCGGCTCAGCTAGGCCGAGTGGCTGAGCAACGCGGGGCGCTGCCCCCGCGTGACAACACCGTGGCCCCCGCGGGGGGCCGCCCTGATCAACGTACGCGTAAAGGCCGCGTCCTGTGTGCGCCGGGGCGCTGCCGCCTCCAGCCGCCAGCGCCGCCGCGCGGGCGACCCGCGCCGCCGGTGGCTTCTACGGGCCACCAGAGTTGCTCCGGTGGTCCGATTTCATTTCCGTCTGTGCTGCTGTTCCTCCTGGGTTTCGTTATTCACTGCGGGATCATTAAATCGCTTATGTGGCACGTTTTGTCATCGCCCGCCAAATCCGCACAACAAGGAAGAACTGAGGAGGGTTGTCGAGCCGTGTTTGTTTGGCCCGCGCCCTCCGCGTTAAGTGATATCAATTGGACAATAAAACCTTTGTTCCCAACAAATTATTGAGAACATACTTAATAATGAAATTAGACGACACCCAACAAAAGTAACCCCGCATGGACGAACGGTCCGCGGATCAACCGGGTAATGGTTGGTCCGCGCTCGTCGTTCTTTTCTCAAGGTTAAGAGGAAACAAATAAAATTCCCCTACCAGCAATCAAGAATACTCATCCCACAACCAAAATTCCCGGGGATCAACATAGTATTGAGTTGATCCGCATTCATTATTTTCAAAAGGAAACATCCGAGGAAAAAGGGTATTGTTATTCTCAATTAAAAACCCTACCTCGTCAGACGTGCGTTCTTCGCGGAATTGACCGTCGCGGAACAAGTGGAGCGTCGCGTCGCGGAAGGGCGTCGCGTCGACGATCTTGTCATTGTCGATCTAAGGTTGTCGCGGGGTTGGATCGTCACAGATGAAGCGTCGCAGAGGGAGAATCGTCGGCATCACGGTACACGGCGTCACATCGCTGATCTCCACGGGTTTGGCGTTCTTCGTCGGAGGCCAGCGTTCTTCGCGTTCTTCACGAAGAAGGAGGAAGATACATAGAGATTCTTCAAAGGTTTAACACAACATCTCAAAAGGAAGGTGTGTTGGCCTTATTTTATTAACATGCCAACAAAACAAAAACTTGTTAAGAAATGAACGAAATTAATTCATAGAATTAATTTCAATGAATAAACTGCCCATTTAATAGGAGCGTTTAATTGTTTAAGAAAACGCCCCAGTTGACTTTTATTTAATAGGGGTTTTCGTGGGTGCGTTACTTAGAGGAAAGAAACAATGGGGATCATGTGGGACCCACCCCAAAAATATCCTATCAAGTGGATAGGATATTTTGGGATGCACCCTATCCGCTTCAACTGAGCATAAGCAGCTTAAAGTGGTCTTCAAGCGACTTTAAGTGAAATAAAAATAAAATTGTCGCACAACTTTATTTTATTTTAATAACTTAAAACCCAAAAATTAAAAACCACAACCGAGCAAACACAACTCCGAAAGAGGCATTTCTAAGAAAGTAGCGGTGCTGTGATTCCATCGGTGCCCTCAGAATTCGATTCCAGGCACCAGTTCAAATGTTAGAAAAACCCGCCCGTCCATTCACTAAACGTACCCGAGCCAAACTTCGGAAAATGATTCCGGGCACACCGGGCCTCGGAATCAGGTGCCGTCAGAAACCGCGTTCTTGTAAAATTCCAAAGAAAATTTAGGAAAAAACTTCCCTTGAAATTTCTGGGTCTTTACATCACTACTATAAAAATATTTATGATGTTCTGTTAATAATTAATCCATCAAACTATATCACTTACATTACATGTATTCATATTGATAATTTTTTAACTAACAAGTGATTTTAATGAATTTTTAAGGGTGTGTTTCCATGATTATTACAAGTATCATGGAGTGAGGAATTACAAATAATTATAATTTCATGTTAGGATAATATAATGGGTCTTCATGGGAGTTAAAAGATAAAATTGATGGAAGGTTTTAATGATATCAGAGTCTAATATTTCTAAATTGGTTTAGTTATAAATAATAGATAGAAAAAAATATCATAGTTCCATGAATATATATTCCTGGAAGAATGAAATTATAAAATATATCAAAAACTGAAAAATTTAGATAATTTGTTAATAAATTACAGAATTATATATTTATATATTGGTAAGAGAAGTAAAATATGATATTCAGGTAGAGAAAAACCGATTTTTTTGGGGATTAATAAGAAAATAATATTGAATTATGAATAATACACATGATATAACTATATCATAGAAATAAATGAACATGGTAGAATATGGGAATTACTAGAATACCTATATCTTTTTATATAATAGAAAATGACTCTGGATGAATATAGTGTGTTGAATTATTTTATCTATATTCATTTTTAATTCTGATATCGAGTGAATAAAACAATATGCCTTTTACTTATAATGTATATCTCTTTTTTTCTTGGATGTTGAGGACCTGATGTTGGAGAAAATGGTGTCATAAGTTGATGTAGAGCCATCTATTTATATATTTTATATCTTATTTGTGACCTTTATTTAGTAAATAGAAGAAAAATAGTGATTCAATATAATAATGTCATTGTTGTTAACTAATTAAAGGCCTGTGATACATCACTAGTACCTCAAGGTAGTGTCATGAAAGGATCATTCATATATACAGATATAGTTTATAGCTTCCCACCTCTTGTGATTATTGAGTATAAGGATGATAAGATTTCTATTGATTTTTTAATCTCTTCAATACATAGTAATAATATATGTTTGGGACTCAACCCAAATATTGGAAGGAGTAGGTACCCACATTGGGGCCAAACCTTATAAATGTTTTGTCTAATATTATTTCTTGTATTTTATTTCAGTACATGTGGAGTTTGGTTCCTAGAGAAAAGATTTAGATATATTCATATTAATCTAGTTATAGGTTTTATAAACAAAAGGAGATAATATATAATATAAATTAACTTGAAAAAAGGTCACTTGATTCGACCCTATCAGGTGACTACATGATCAAGTGGTACATACAATAGTTATCACATCCATTTTCCCTCTGATTGGATCAATTTTATTTCCCATTTAATGATCATTGTCCAAATTTATGTATAGATTTTGAGAATTACAGTATATTTAGATATAGAAAATGATTTCAATATATATTAGATAAAAAATTGTGGCATCAATTTTTTATTAAATATGATGAAATTAGAGATGGAGAAGTTGTGAAAGTCTACAAAGAAAATTTATGACATACTACTACTTTTTTAATGGTTAAAGTGGTAGTTCACCTATTTAATAATTTGATAATCATCCTTTTTATAATCAAGTTTCATGAGTGTAATAATATCATAAATGTCATAAATTGAATGTAATAAAAAATTTTAGTTCATAAAAAATACACCATAACTATTAAATAATTGAAACAAATTGAGGCAAAATCAAATATAAGAATGATCTATTAAGAAAAGGACCGTTCTATTGAAAAACACAATCATAATACTCTTGTATTTATGGATTGTTAAATTTATATAAATGATAAAATAATTAATATCTATAGTAATTATTTTTGAGAATTTAGAAATATTAATGATGGATAAATTATGTTGATAAAGAATGAGTGGGATGGTTGATTGATCTTAGTTTAATTTTATAAAAATACATTCATTATGATGTATTTTGAGTTAGAAGTCCAAAAGGAAAATATATTATCATTTAAATTAGAGTCTTCCCATAAATATAAAAAGATAATAGATTCTTCTATGGACAATTATTAAGAATATTATAATCATAAAATATCTAAATATTGTATTTAAAGGTTCATGATATTATTTAATGATAAATATATTTATGTATTAACCAAAAGATACCATCCATTCATGAATTTTTTCTGTAAATTAATTTTCATGAATAGTGATTGTTTCGAATCCAAATCCAGAAAAATTATATACGAGGAAAACTGATGAGGAACCCATAATTAAATATGTGGTATTCGAAATTAAATTTATATAATATTTTCCACAAAATATTCCAAAATTATGTATAATTTTGAACTAAACCTCAAGGTGTTCATTGAGAAAATGTAATATCTATGAAAAAAGTATTATATATTTTAGATATTGATGGTGATAGAGATGGGTCATACACAAGGTACAAAATTATTAGTAAAATATATTGGCACATAGAAGTTAACGGAATCCAATATTTATGGAGAGCATAGATGAGGTAAAAAATATACCTACAATAATATGAAATATATATTTACCTCAATTAAATGTAAAATAAATAAAAAAAATTATAAATTGAAATAAATCTGATCATAATGAAAATGTATCTATTTTCAAAATAAACATAATTTTTCTTAGATATCATGATAGAGGATGAAAAAATTAATGAATAAGTAAAACTATGTTCTCCTTGGGAAATAAAGAAAAGAATAATTCTGATTAGTGGAATCCCAAGAAGACTAATAGTGATGCCTCCGCAATAAGAACAAGTTATTTATACTATGTTAGAAAAGGTCATGCCATGGAATATTTAAAACAACCAATGTGTATTGGTGTTAGTGTAAACCAAATAATTAATATGGGAATATCAATCTAATATAAATAAAAAATGATTGGTTTGGTGATAAAATCTCATTTAAATTATATGGATGTTCCAAGATATCTGAACATGCTTTTATGGAAATCATTATGACATGGGCATGTCAATTTGAAATGGAATAGAAGATTGGAAATGTACAATATAATGTGAGTGATATAGTGAGGCATGTAACTCCATATAACCAAGAAACAAAATATAATTGTTGGTTATCAAAAATGGATTAACCCAGAGGACTTGAGAATTTATGTGGGTGGTGAAGGTGGGTGGACTCATTTCAATATATTGTTTGATTATTTTAAAAACCTATAAAATGTGATAGGGAAGATGAAGATGACATTAAATGCACTATTTTATGGGTTTTATCAAATGTATGTAAGGGAATTCCACACAAGTAAAATTTTGATAGTAGAACAGAAACCAAGCATTTCAAAGAGAACACCTCATTGAAAATGTAATAATTGATAATGCACAGTTCACCCACAAATGGTGCTTGATAGAATAGGGTATCTTGATTTCTAATTAACTATCAATATAGTTTCTCTAACTATGAATAAAAGTACACACTCATATTGATTAATTTTTTTATGTTTATGTATTTAAAATTGAATGTGTTTAATTAATGGGGAGATATGGATGAGTGATTCAATCACAATATAGTAAGAGAATGCATCCATTATGCAGTATAAAATGAATCTATTAAATATTTTCAAGAGGTACCAACCATGAGGAGTAATAATGGATTTAATTTATTAATAAGGATTATCTAAGAGGATAATATACTAGGTTAGTATAAAATTATGTGATTTTAAATTTATAAAATATTTGTCGAAAAGGAAGTATGATGTATGATAATCAATTTTCCACTCTTATTTTAATTGTATCCAATCTAAGTAATTAATAGAGTGTTCATATTAGTGTGGTATATTTAAATAAAACTAGAGTAATATACCATGTAATTGAATAGTTTAGTTGTGTTTGTTGATTATATTTATGGTGGATTGATTTCCTAAAAAATCGATTTCTATTGAAACCAAAATGTGAAACATGTGATGTTTTCAAATATTGAACATGTTATGGACACCCGACATTTCTCAGTTCATAACACATGTTATCTATATAAATAAATAACCAAATAGACATAAAGTATGTAAATTTGTACCATATTTATAATTGAAATGTGTTTTTATTCTTCTCCCAAGAAAATCAGTTTTTTTTCACTAAAGAATAGGGGAGAATATAATATGGGGTAATGAAATTTTCAGATTCACAGAAGAAGCATGAGATGAGAAAATTTTCCCATAACATATCAGCTATTGAATTTTTAAAATTCGGATAATAATAATGAATTCGGAAACAAAGTGGGTATAAGGACCCATCCTTACAACATTAAATAATCTTGAATTAAATGAAAAATTTACATCGATGATCTTTTAAGGTTTATAGTTTTATATATCTAGGCCATAAAAATTACATTAAATCTCAAAAATTACCAAGTAGACTCTTCTACTTAGTTTCCATTTTTACTAAAATAAAAACACATGAAAAAAAAGAGTCATGTCTAGTTATATTTTTTTGAAATCATGAAATTTCCCTGATCCCATCCTTGACCCTATTCATTTTAAGTCAGGTCAAAAACATTTCGAAACATGGGTTGGGCCTAAAAAGATCAGTAGGGGTTAAAAAATAAATAAAGGATACATTATTCCATAAAAAAAAATCTTTCTAACATACCTCATAAAATCATATGATTTATGAATAACACAAAGAAAACAAAAATCTTAATGTTAACTTGCGGAATCCATAACATTCTTACGTTGTAGCTTTCACAAATACATAGGGAGTTACATTTGGAATACCCATCACAATATATTCCTTAAATCTCTTAGGAGAAAAATTAAAGTTTACCTCTATGATGTTAACCAATGCATTGGAGTTCTATCTCAGGCTCACCCTCCCTAGGTTTATCACCAAGCTACCCATATACTTAAAAAACTCCCAATAATCATAACATATTCATAACATATAAATAAATATAAATGAAATATAAAATTTTTACATTTCAATCACAATATATCATTTCAAGATATTGAAATCCATTTTAAAAACCATTTTCAATGAAAAAATACGTAAATTTATGATATGGTATTTATTTTCCTTTTAAAAACAGTACGACTTGTAGAGGAAGCCAAATATCAAATAATTCTAACTGTGAAGGAAAGGTTGTTATCACCACATACATTACAAAGAAACATTCCATTTGGTCATTTAGTAAAATTATACATAGAAAAAGATTCCCTTTATATGAAATGAAAAGTCAATGGTATTTATACACCATATAAAAGATAGTCATGTATAAATCAAAATATTCCTAAATGAAAGGAGATTGAGATGAAGTCCCTTACCCTGTGTCTGACTTTACTCGTTCGTTGTTTAATTTCTTAAATAATAAACTGAAGATAATTTTTACTTTATAAAGAACATTTTTCAAGTTTATTATACCTTTTATATTACATATTAGCCCATTATAAACATTACATAATCATTTATGTTAATAACCGTTGTTTTGTTGAAATTGGGTACTTGAGTCAAAAATGAACTTCGTATAATTAAAAGTTGCCCATGTGGTCAAATGTAAATTATCTCCAAAATAATATTCATGATTTAGATATCTTATATGTCATATATATCAAGTATATATATATGTATTTATAATTGTAAATAACATTTGGAGATAAGAAATGAAATGCACCGTTCATGGAGATAGTTAGTCATACGTAGGCATAAACGCTAATTTTAATTTCTATTTTGTATTTAATGGAATGAAAACATAATGATACAAAGGTATATTATAATTCCATTATAATATAATATATAATTTCTATAACAACATCCTTTATACGTTCCATGTTGGTCATGAACGAGTCCTATCACTTTGATGGGGTGGTAGTCCACACTTCCTCAAATGAAATTATTGTATTTACCCATTATGGGAACCATAAAGGTATGATATAAATGAAAAATACAGAAGCATAAAGACTATATAAATATAATATATATCACATATAAATACAGTTCTATCATAATGGCCACCATGTGAGGCGGTAGGAGATAATCAAACAATCATCATTTCATGAGACAACAGTTCTCCATTCATAGAAACAATATGTTTGTATCCGTTATATGGAGGTGTTTATATGTGTATATTGAATACCTCTCATAAAAACAACCTATAATATTGAGGATAATGGTTTTGATATGTAAAAAAATAATATTATGAGCATAGGGAGTGAAGAAGTAAAATAAAAGAAGAGAACATCAGAGAAGAAGTTACATTTAAATCAGGTAACTTCCTTTGGTTTGAACCAAAAGGCTTTCTGCATGTACTTTTGGCATAAGGTAATTCTTATAAGAGGAATATATAGATATTTAGAGATTATTTAGGTATAGGATGTACCATCCAAGGGGGCTTTAGAGGTGTGAGTAATGGTTAGTGAGGATGGATTTTTATAATGGGGAGGAGGGACTCTTTAGGAAATTATGAAAATATTATATTATCATATAATGATTTTCAATTTCTAAAGTCCAAAACTTATTTAATTTAAATATAAGGTATATCTATGTCTAAATAAAATCATCCATTAATAATTGGATAGGTTTTGTAAACTTTATAAAACTTATATGTTTTATTTAACCATTTGTTAACTTATTTAACTTTTACCAAGTCTTCTTATATATTCATACTATATGGTTAATATATTTATAATAAAATTCCAAGAAACCCAATATGGATCCTTAATGACAATTTTAACATCATATATGTCATTTTATTCTTAATCATAGATTTTTATGACTGTTTTATCATTTTAAAAAATATTGGTAGATTTAAAAACTCTTTTATGTCAATTGTAATACTATTCATATCATGACTTTTTAAAAATCTAAACCAACTTTATTATTTAGAAAAAACTTCATTAATTAGAATATAAAAAGTCCTACTAATCTCTGAAATTATTTAATGGATTAAAAATTTCAAAATAAATGTATTTTAATATTTATAATATCATTTATTTGAATCCTTTGTTAATGAATCAATTACAGCATCACCACTGTGTCAAAATTAAATTTGGTTATTCAATGTATAAAAATTATTAATTAAAATACCATGATTTAATAAATCGTTCTAGCTTTCTAAATAATATTTATATTCGATGAGATAACTTATATAACCCCATATACGAAAATTTTAGTAAAAAGATTCATGATTATGTTCTTTTTGTCTTTACTGTAAATTTATTAATAATAAGTGTCATTATCTCTCCCAAGTGTCTCCATGGGGTCCTATAATTGATCCAAGTATTATCATGGTCAAACATGTATCAGAAAAAAGGTTTAGGACAAGTGTAAGGGTCATTTAATATTATTAAAATATTATTTTCACCATTATTTACTTAATTTACCATTTAACCATGGTCAATAAAATATTTACTAAAATAAATATTAACATTTTCTCATAATAACAGATACATATTTACACAAATTGGAACCCCTGATTTCTAATATGGAATCCATTTTTCTAAATTGAAAAAATAGAAGTGGACGAAATTAATTAAAAATTAATTCATGTTGTCAAAACAAAAAGAGTGTTTTTAAGAAATAATAACTACCAAAAGATTTACCTTTTTTTATGTCCCTATTAAGAGTAAAATTACATCCAATGACCAAAATAGGATTAAATTGTAAAAATATAATCCAACTTCACATTTTAACCAATTAAAATAACAATATAAGTATACAAGTAAATTTTATTGAATGGATTTTTTGAATAAAAATGCAGTATTTTTACTATTCATTAAAAAAATGAACAATATCAGAAAAATACCAAAAGTTCATCCAATATAAATATTGACATCCTGATTCTGAGTAAGAATTTTATTTTGTCAAATATAACATATAAATGTGGCAAAAACTATATTTAAAAAGGGTTCTCAATATAAAGGTGGTAAATCGACCTTTTGAAGAATATTATAGTGTTTGTGCATAAAATTGGATTTATTCACATTCTATGCTTCTAAATTTTATTGGATAAATATATAACCATTATATAAACATGTATATTTATAATTTAGTTAGTTCTATTCATTCCTGCCAATACAGTGGCTATGAGTTAACTACTATTTAAAATAATAATATTATTATATTATTTTTCAGTATAACTCCACATTGTATGAAACATATGATTTCAAAGAAACATGTTGTTGTGTGTCAGGTCCGCTATCTTACATAGAATCCCCTTTAAAGAAAAATTATTATTTAATTCGCAAATATTAATAAATATGAAAAGGTCATATTCATTATTTTCCTAGGATGTCACATCCTTCCCCCTTTCAGAAATAACATCCTCGTAATTTTATTCCCTTATCAAATAAATTGGGGTATTTATCCATCATACAATTCTCAGATTCCCAAGATCCATCATTAACAAATTGGGTTTTTCACTAAACCTTTACCTGATTAATTACCTTATTCTGAAACACTTGATCTCTTCAGTCCAGAATCTGGATTGGTTGTTCCTCATAAGAAATATTGTCTTCTAACTGAACTACCTATAGACTAAAAAACATGAGATGAATCCGGCATTTAAATTCCAAACATTGAGAGATGATACAAATTTTTTTAACTAGGATAAACTTGGAGGTAAAAAAAATCTATAAAAAACTAATCCATCATTTTCCATGATTTCATAGGGTCCAATGAATCTCAAACTCAGCTTTCCCTTATTGCTGAAACGACACACAGTTTTCTATGGAGAAACATTAAGAAAGACATAATCACCTACCTCAAAAGAAAGATCCTTCATCTGATTATATGTATAACTTTTCTACCTACTCTGAGCTGTTCTCATGTGCGTTTGAATCAATTGAACGTTTTATGCCACATCTTCTACCAATTCTGGTCCCATTAGTTTCCTTTGTTCTAATTCATCCCAAAATGCTGGACTTCGACATCTATTTCCATATAATACCTCAAATGGTAACATATTTAATCTATAATGAAAACTTTTATTATATGAAAATTCAACCAATGAATGATGTTGGTCCCAAAATCCCTAGTAATCTATTGAGAAAACAGGTATCATATCTTCCAAAGTATGAACTATTCAGATACAATAGAGAGGGAAACTCCATGAAACCTGACTATCTCTTTAACATAAAACTGAAATATTTGATCTAAAGACAATGTATCTCAAATAAAAATTAAATGAGTAGATATAGTCAATCGATCAACAATATCCTACATTATAATGATACCTTGAGATGTTTTTAGTAATCTCCTAAAAAATTCAAGGGATATATTTTCCCATTTCCACTATGAAACTAGTAATGACTGAATCATCACTTCTGGTAACTATTTCTCTACTTTAACCTGTTGAAAAGTCGAACACATCACACTAAATTCAACAATATATCTTTTTATTTCATACTACCAGTAATACTCCCAAAGATCTATGTATATATCATTACTGTTAGGATGAACAGATATCATAGAACTATGATCTTCACATAAAAAAATCATTCTTAAAATGTTATTCACATGGAAAATGTAATCTCTTACCAAACCCGAAAACAAAATCATTATCAATGTTAAATTCAGATAACATACCCTTCAGAATCAACTCTACCTTTTTATGCAACTCACTGTATTCCTTCTACGATTGCTTAATTCTGTCTGATAGAGATGATTTCACTAACACCTAAAACAAAATAGATTACTTTTCTGCAACAAAAAAATCTATTACAAAGTTCATAAAATCAATAATCAAAGGATATTGTTCCAAATTTAAAATTACTCATTCGACTCGAAGCATAAACCACTTTATTTCTCTTACCCTTATGGAAATTGATAATTCAATCATAATCCTTGATTAATTCTAGGCATCACCTCTGTCTAATGATCAATTATTTCTGAGTAAATATATACATCAAACTTTTGAGGTTAGTATGTATTTCATATTTTACTCCATAATTATGATGCCTGCAAATTATTAAAGAAATAAAAAACAACACCTAATTCCCAATCATGTGTAGGGTAATTTAACTCTTGAGGTTTCAGCTGATGTGAAATAGAAGAAATTACCGGATCATTCTTTATTCACACACAACCAAGTCCATTCAACTATGCATAATTGTAGATATCAAATTCACCATTTCTGGTAGGCAATGCCAAAACTAGAGTATTCACCAATCATCTTTTCAATTCTTGAAAAAAAATCATCACATTCTTTTGTCTAGATGAACATAACACCTTTTTGAGTTAATTATGTCATTGGGCTAGATAACCATGAATTTTTTTAACAAACCTCCAGTAATAACCAGTTAAACCATGAAAACTATAGATCCTTATGATATTGGTATATCTTGCCAATTCTTTATAAACTTTTGTTTTAACAGGATCAATAGTTATTTTCATTTTTTTTTTAAAATGTGACCAACAAAAGAAATTTGTTATAACCAAAACTCACACTTGGGGAAGTTCCCATCCAGTTTCTTTTTTTATGGTTTGAAATAAATCCCTTACATTACATTCATTTTCCTCTTTACTTTTATAATAATCAAAAATATCATCAATGGAGACAACCAAAAAACATATCTAGGAACTCAAGAGAAATACTCTTCATAAGATCCATGAAAATAGCTGGTGCATTGGTTTACCCAAAAGTCATAACTACAATTTAATAATAGCCATATCTATTACAAAACATAGTCTTTGGAATGTATACTTCCATTAAATTCAACTGATGGTACACCGACCTCAATTCAATCTTCAAAAAATAATGATATCCCAAGGGGTGATCAAACAAATCATCAATATGAGGAAAATGATATTTGTTCTTAATAGTGATGTTATTAAATGCTCTATAATCAATTTAATGTCTCTTTGAACCATATATATTTTTATCAAACAAGATAGTATTTCCCCATGCTGATGTGCTTGGTTGAGTGAAATATTCATCTAATAACTCCTGTAATTGCTTCTTTGACACTAAAAGTTCAATTTGAGCCATTCCATTTGTGGGTTTTGAAATTGGATTAGCATTAGGAACAAATTCAATAATAAATTAATCTTCTCGATTAGGTATTATACTAGGAAACTCATCATAAAAAACATCAAGGTACTCATTTACCATGGGGACATAATTAATCTAGATAGTTCCTTTGTTTTCAATAATATATTTAAGGAAGAAATCATTTCCATTTTTACTAGTTTCCCAGCATCTTGAAATGTTATCAAAATCAATGGTTCATTCTCGTACACAAACAGATTTTTTTTGAAAATAATCCTCTTTATCTATGCAATCAATCTTAAGGTGGTAAATGGAAAGACAATCCATACCAAAAATTACATCGAACCCTACTAGAGGAAAAACAATAAAATTTACATGTAGATTCTTTCCACAC
Organism: Viscum album; assembly: GCA_963277665.1. Lineage (NCBI taxonomy): Eukaryota > Viridiplantae > Streptophyta > Magnoliopsida > Santalales > Viscaceae > Viscum > Viscum album. The sequence goes on from OY728165.1 coordinate 523,460,750, forward strand.
ACAAGGACGTGAAGGATCTTATAATTTTTTGTCCTCAAATTTTCCTCCCGGTGTCTTTACTATAAATGAGGATTCATATCTTGATATGGAATTCCCAATTTACTAAAAAAACTGAATAATGAAAGAGGGTGTAGACTCTGATTCAAAGAACAAATTGGCATAATCAGAATAAACAAACAGTGTACGTAATACTACATCATTTGATGGCCAATCATCTACTGAAGTGGTTTCAAAATATTTCACCACCCCTTTTTCCTTGTAGTCTGACTTCAATCCATCAGTTGAGTTCTTATTTGGATACTCATTTTCATAATGGCACATGTCATTTCACATAAAACATTTTACTAACATAAAATTAGATATTGTCTTACTATTACCTTGATATTTTTCAGTTCTATTAAGAGCCTTAGGTCTCAATTTACCAATCTGTAGCACATACCAGAAATCAAAATAGATTCCCAGAATGTTTTTAAAACCATTTTCACAAACAATAATCTTATGTTTATTACTATCATTCTTTTTTGATGAGTTTTCCCTTTCTTCTACCACCTCGACCTCTTAATCTATTTTTTAAAGAACATATGATCATTGGCCAACACTATTTCCACCAAATCCACACATCAAACATGTTTTTCCTAACATTTTAAATCAAATGAAGATAAATCCCTTCGATACATTGGATTTAATCCTGTGTAAAAATGATTGATTTTACTATCACGATTTCCCATGATGTTTAGAGAAGACCATGCGACTCGAGTGAATTTTTCTTCACAAGTAGCCACTGATTAAACTTCCTACCTCAATTCCTAATTTTTTTTTCTATCCTAAGATGAACCACCTTAGGAAAATATTTCTCAAGAAACTTACCTTTGAATTCATCCAAATGAAGAGTATATATCTCATCACTATCCCTAATATTTTTCACCATCATCTAACACTGATCATTCTCGCCTTCAAAATGGTAAACAACATGACTAAACTTTGGATTTCTTGAATACCCCATGACATCAAAATTCATATATTGTGATTTAATCCACCCTTCACCTATCATAGGGTTAAATGATCCACTGAATGTTGGGAGATGTTGCCTCATGAAATTCTCCATTACTGACATGTTCCTCTGTGGTTGATATGGATGATCTCAGGAATGGATACCACCACCCTTTATATCCGGAGTCAAATATTCTATCACTGCAAAAAAATGTTCAGTTCAGATTCCAACTTTCTCAGGTTGCTAATTTGGAAGGTTTTATTCCTCCTGACATTGTCCCATCATAGTGGCCAAGTTTACTTTATCAAACACCATTCTAAATACAAAAATAGCATTGACAAAGAAACATAGTAATCTCTAAATTCTATATATTTTCAATATTAACAATAATTAATTTATGGATAATAATTTAACAATAACCTAACTTCTAAAGTTGTCTAAACCGACCTATGATACCAATTATAAGGACCCATCCTTAAAACATTACACAATCATGAATTAAATTAATAGTTAACAATGAGAATCTTTTTAGGTCTAGAGTTTAGTATAATTATGTCACACCTACTACATTACATCTCAAAAAAACGAAGTATAAACTTATACATATTTTCCATTTTCATCATAAATTAAAAACTCTTGAAAAAAAGAGTCATGTCTAGTTCCATGTTTTAGACATCATGTCTTTTCCATGATCCCATCCGAGACCATATTCATCTTTATTTTCTTTGAAAAACATTTCGAAACGTCGGATGAGCATAAAAACCTCATTAAGGGTTATAAAGTAACAAAATAAAACACTAGTCCATCAAATCAAATGAGTTTCAACATACCTCATGAAATCATAAGATTTATGAATACCACATAGAAAATAGAAATCATAATGGTAACTTGTGGCATCCATAACATACTTACGTTATAGCTTTCACAGTTATGTAGGGAGTTAAATTTGGAATACCCATCACAGTATATTCCCAAAATATCTTAGGAGAAACATTAACGTTTACCTTTGTCATGTTACCCAATGCATTGGAGAGCTCTCTTCGGCTCACCCGCCCTAGGTTTATTACGGAATCACCTGAATACATAGACAATGACCAATAACCATTACATATTCATAACATATAAATCAAACATAAAGAAATGATAACATTTCTTTATTTAAATCACATTATATCATTTCAATATATTGAAATAATCAATCCATTATCAAAACCATTTTCAACACCGAAATTCACAAAAAGTGTATATTGTATTTATTTTCCTTTTATAAACACTACACCCTATAGAGGAATCCAAATATCTAATAATGCTCGTAGCGACGGAATGGTTGTTGTCACCGCATACGTTAAAAAGAAACAATCCTTTTATTCATTTAATAAAATTATATGTAAAAAAAATAAACCATTTGAATGAAATGATATTTCAATGTTATTTATACATTTTATAAATGAAATTCATGTATAAATCAAAATATTCCTCAATGAAAGAAGATTGAGATGCAGTCCCTTACTTCATGTCCGACATGACTCATTTGTTCTTTAATCTCTTGAATAATAAACTAAAGATAAATTTTCCCTACATAAGAACCTTTTTATTGTTTATTATTCCTTTTATATTACCTATTACCATGTTATAACATTACATTATCATTTATGTTAATAACGATCGGTTTTTCGATATTTGGGACTTGAGTTAAAAATGAAAATATTTTAATTAAAAGTTGTCAATATTGTCCAAAGTCCATTATATAAAGAATGATATTAATGATTTAGATATCATATAGATCATATATATTCAGTATATATATGTATTTATAATAGTACATAACATTTGGATATGTGAAATGAAATGCACCGTTCATGGAAACTATAAGCCATACATACACATAAACGCTACTTTCATTTATACTTCATATTAAATTGAATTAATGCAGAATTATACATAGGTATATTATAATTCATGTATAATATTATATATAATTCCCTTAACTCAATCATTTATATTTTCCATGTATGGTATGAACAAGTCTTATCACTTTAAGGGGGCAGTAGTCTGCACATCCTAAAATGAAATTGTTGTATTTTAACATTATGGAAACCATTAAGGTTTGATATAAATGAAAAATAAAGCAGCATAAATCAAAATATAAATATAATATATATCACATATAAATACAGTTTCATCATAATGGCCACCATGAGAGGAAGAAGGAGATAATCGAACAATCATCATTTCGTGAGGCAATAGTTTTCCATACACAGAAACAGTATGTCTGTATCTATTAGATTGAGTTGTATGTATGTGTAGTTTGAATCCGTATCATAACGAAAACATATTATATTTAGGATACTGATTTCTTTTTAAAAAAATAATTATATGATCATAGGGAGTGAGGATGTAAAATAAAAGAAGATAACTTGAGGGAAGATGTTACATTTAAATCGGGGAACTCAATTCAGTTTGAACCAAAATGCTTTCTTGAAGTGATCTTGGCCAAAAGAAATGCTTCTATGAGTATATAGGGATATTGAGAGATTAATTGGGTAGAGGTTGGATGTGCCAAGGGGTCTTGATAGTTATGAGTAAGGGTTAGAGTTGATGACATTTTATAAGGGGGAGGAGGGGCTCTTTAGGAAAGTATGAAAATATTATATTATAATTTAATTATTTTCAGTTTATAAAGATACAAAACATATTTAAATCTAATATAATGTGTATATAAGTTGAAATAAAATCATCAAATAAGAATTGGACAAGTTTTGGATATTTTTCATCATTATATTTATTATTTAACCCTTTTTAACTTATTTAAATTTTACCACGTCATCTTATATATTCATACTATATTGTTAATATATTTAATATGGAATTCCAAGAGACCCAAAATGGATCCTTAATGACATTTTTAACATCATATATGTCATTTTTACTAATATTATATTTTTAAGACAAATTTATAATTTAATTAAATATTGATTGATTTAAAAACTCTTTTATGTCAATTAAAATACTATTCATATCATGACATTTTAAAAAAATCTAAACCAACATGATTATTTCCAAAAACCTACATTAATTAAAATATAACAAGTCATAATATCTAAAATTATTTTATGGAATAAATAGGTTAAAATAAATTTATTTTAATATTTATAATATAATTTATTTGAATCCTTTATCAATGAAGCAATTAGTTCATCACCATTGTGTCATAATTAAATTTCATTTTTTAATGTCTACAAATTATTAAGTAAAATACCATGAATTATTAAATAATTTTAGCTTTCCAAATGATAATTATAGTCTATGATATTACTTATATAACCCCATATAATTTTTTTGAGTAAAAATATTCTTCTTTATGTTATTTTTGTCCTTACTATAAATTAATTAATAGAAAATGTCATTATAACTCCCATTTTGCTCCATGGGGTTGCCAAATCTACCCATGGAATCCCATGGCCAGAAATGTATCAGAAAATATGTATTGGACAAGTGTACGTGTGATTTAATATTAGTATAATATTACTTTTCAACCTTATTTACCAGATTTACCCTTTAACCGTGGTAAATGATATATTTAGTGAAGAAAATATTCATAATATGTAAAAATAAAAGTTTTCTATTTACAAAATTTGGACCTTGAAATTCCAAATATGGATTCCATTTTTCAAAATTCAAAACACAGAAGTGATAGAAATTAATTTAATATTAATTCACATTGTGAAAATAAAAAGTGTGTTTTTAAGAAATAATAACTATTAGAAGATTTACCTTTGTTTTTGTCCCAAATAAGAGTGAAATTTCTTCAAATGAACAAAATTGGATTAAATGGTAAATATATAATCCAAATACACATTAAAATAAATTAAAATAACAATTTATCTATATAAATAAGGTAGATAAAAAATGCAGTTTTGAATTAAAATGTAGTATTTTTCACTAATCATTAAAAAATCAACATTATCAGAAAAATTACAAAAATTCATCAAAATAAAATTTTGATGTCCCGGTTCTAAAAAAAATATTAATTTGTCAAATATAACTTATAAAATTGACAATAACTATATTTAAAAATGGTTTTATATCAAAATGTGGTAAATCAACATTTTTAAGAATATTATAGTATTGATGATTCAAAATGGATTCATTAATATTTTAATCTTCTAAATATTTTTGGATAAATGTAAAAACATTAAAAAAATGTATAATCATATTCTAGTTAGTTATGTTAATTACATCCAATATAATAGCTATGAGTTATCTACCATTTAAAATAATAATAATAATATATTATTTTTCGGTATAACTCAATGTCGTGTGCAATGTAATATTTCAAAGAAACCTGTTGTTGCATGTCGGGTACGCCATAGAACATAGATTACCATTTAAAGTAAAAATTAATATTTAATTCACAAATATTAATAAATATTAAAATTCCACATTCTTTATTTAAATGTGATGTTAGAGTGTGTATTGAAAAAATATCCAATATGTGGACCTCAATGAAGAAAAATACCATTATACTCATATATATATATATATATATGGGAAATTGAAACTGATGTTTCTTCCATCATGAATAAATGGAAATAGGTGTTTATATGAAGTTGTGTCAAGAAATTATTATATAAATAGATTCAATAAGGTTATATTAATATGCAATGATCTCTAAGAATGTTATAATCGATATCGTTTCATTTGGTTTTTAGTTCACTATCTACAATAGAATATATTTACTGATTCTATAAGGGATGGGTTAATTTTGATAAGCTAGATGGTAGTTGAGATTTATGTTCTTTCTATAATTACTGCATTATAATGTTGCGGTGATAAAATATAATGTTTGTTGGGTGTTTGAATCTATCTATAGATTTGAAAGCATGGATACATCTCTCATAGAAGAAAAATAGCCCTTATATGACAGATTCAAAATACTATGATTAGATTTGGAATAAAGTGGAATTAAATGGTTATTGATATACACATATTGGATTATTTACACCCTATAATGATTTGGAAGAAAATTAATATTCATTTTGATAGTGGAGTGTAAAATTTTAAATGGAACGAACATGCATAAAAGTTATCTAATGTGTGTGTAACAATTTTCTAATGATTATATATATGTAACTATGAATAAAATTCGAAAAAATTAGAAAAGGTAAAATGAAAATTAATATAAAAGTGGGAATATTAAAAAAAACTCAATGAATATGTATAAGAAGTAATGTAATTAAAATAACTAAATTACTAAAGTATAATGGTATATAGGGATACTCCAGAGTCATTGGACTCATATATAAAAATATTCTTATTAATGTTTTTTTATAGTTTGAATATTTTAAAAACTAATACTTTTCTGAAGGTAGATTTAGAAGCTAAATAAGTTTATTCAAATATTTCTCTTCAAATAAATAAATATCAGACTTATTTCGAGGGATTTGGATTCAAGATGAATATTTAGAAAGTGTTATTTATGATGTGGGTTAGAATATCACTCAATGGACCTATGGTGAGTATGACGTACTATTCAATGTTAGATGTAATTTGTAAGATATAACCACATAATGAAAAATAATTCAACACCAGGAAGAAAATTTGATAATGAAGCTCTATCGAAATGTAGTTCGAGATTTTTAGGAGTTTATATTTTATAAGAAGAAATCCATGTTGTGTTGTGTAGAGGGAATAATGTCCTATGAATGTTTCACATAATGATTAGACATTCCATGTCCCTATTATGAATCTATTTAAATAAGTTGTGTTTTAAGAGAATCTGTGACACAACATTTCCTCCTTACATTATTTGGAAAACATATTTTTATATTTGCCTTCTATTTTGAGTAGTATTTAATTGTATATTCCTTGGATAATTACTAGTATTGTGGAAAAAGAAAGATGATATGATTTTGATATCAAATGATGATAATAGATAGATTGTTCACGGTAATTATTGGATAATTTCCACAATAGGATTAAATTGTATAAATGATTGATAATTTAGGTGGAATAAAAGTTTGAATAATAAAGAGAAAATATCTACGTAGTTATCTGAACACACATGCTTATAAGAAAAAAAGTGAAATTATGTCCAATGTTTCTATTTTATAGAATCATATATATAATTTTAAAAGAATATTTATATATATCAAAGAGTTAAGTATAATAAACAATTGATCATTAGATAAACCCATAATTTGAGGTAGAAGAAGGATAATAATATTTTAAAAAGAGGAATCCCTATAGTATATAAACATTTTAGAAGGTAATACATAACAAGAAGGGAATATATAGATTCCATATGATATTTTTTCCATAGATTACTGAAGGAATAAAAAATTGAGTGTATTCTATATTCAATATAAAACATTCATTCTAATATCCAGTAAATAAACAAATAAGTCCATCATGAATATACTACCAATGTTTTTTAGAACTCAAATGCTTATTATTGAGGAAGGATGTCCCATCAGTTGATGTATTTTTTTAAGTTACCAATTTATGATCATATTAATGAGTTCATATGGACTAAATTAAATAAGAAAGATTCCAGGAAAAATACTATCATACTATTCAAGAGACATAATGGCCTTCATGATATTTTAGCTACCATAATATAGCATTAAAAAAGTATGACAACTACCCAGGGATAATGATGTGTCCCTCCCACCAATTATATGTGTTTATTTTAGTATAATAAGCATTTTAATGATTTTTTAGTCACATCATTTTATATTTATAATCTATTACATAGACTCAAAAAAACATAATAAGGATTAAGAACCCATATTTTGATTGAAAATTGTTAAACATAATACATTTTGTTTCAGTCATTCTAATATGGAATGTTATATAGAGATAAGTATCAAGAGGAAATTTTTATACAAATGCATATTAACTACTATGTATGTATGAATAAGAAGGTGAAATTTAAAAGTGAAAATTATTCAGTAAAAATTCACCTAATTCAACCACTACAATCAAGTGGTTACAAGATCAATTAATACTAACCTCTTATATCAATTTTTGATTGGGTTTTTATTTAGTCAAGATTATATCAATTGGAAATTATTAATTTAATAAATATTATTACAATAGATATATAAAAACTCATATATATCTCTTTGTGTGTATTATATTTTTTTTATATTTTTTATAAGTTATGTATTTTTATTAAAACAATAACATTTAATGATTTATTTTAATTAATTTCTCTACATAATAAGTAATAATTTAACATTTATATAATGATTATCATATGGTAGTCAATAATATAAAATTAATGAAATGTTTAAATGTTATTATTTTTTTATGATTTGTGAATTTCTATCTTAAAAATAATTTTTATGGCTTTATGAAACTGAATATAACAAAATTGGATTCATACATTAATAATACATGTTTAATTTTTTTAATGTAGTTAATTTTATTTTTTGGTTGAAAAAATGTTGTCGAATTAAACATTGAGTTAACATAGAAATAATTTCACTATAAATTTACCCAATATATCTCAATTATATATGAATTATGGAGTCATATTTATTTTTAAAATTACATTTATTTGAAATTTATGAAAGGGTAATTGGAAATATTCAACTCAAAATCATCTATAAGAGGGCACCTCAACCACCCAATCTATACCACTCCTCTCATTTGATTTCATTTGCATTATTTACCAAATTTCAGTTTCTAATAATATATTCTTACATTTTTTATCTTATGTTCTATTTACATCACTAATAAATCATTTAAAAGAGGCCCCTTAAGAGAATATTTGACTCTTAAATGTAATTATTTCATTTTACTTAAATTAATTTGTATTTTTTATCCACATATTCTTCAATCCTATTAAAAAAATTAGTAATATTAAATATATATGATTATTCATTTCTAAAAGGAATATACCAATAGTACCATAATAAAATTTTACAAATTCATTCTTTGTGGAATGTTCCATTCTGGGTCAGTTTATGAACCTAAATGATTAAAGGTATCAAATTTTTGTATTGATTGATTAAGAAAACATAATTAATCTTAATATGATATATTAATTATGATTTTAGTTAATTATAGAATTTATAGTTATTAAAAAAACAATTTCTTTTTGTTGATTCAATATTTATAAAAAAAAATATTACCCACTCATTACAATGTATTATTGATGCATCTATAAAATAATCCTAGAAATACAAAACAATTTACGAAATTTCTATATAATATCTATGATAATTCCAAATGTTATGAACACATGATTCAGGAAGAAGGACTAAAATTATATTGCAATAAATGCGTAGAAAAAATGGAACAATTGACACCACTCAATTCATATTAACAAAGAATGGTTAATAAATTTCAAGATAATTAATATATATGATTAATTAATTAAAATAAATGTAAATTGGCTAATTTCAAAAATCATTTATAAATAATAATTTATTATATATGGGTTTATAGCATGTTTCAGAAATTAGGAATGTATAATAATGACTTTTCGTTAATTATTCTCGTTTTATCGAGTTATATAAATTATTTATTAATAGTATTATTCTAATTCTGATTAATTATACCCCTTATAAATAATGTATTTTATTTTTTCACTCATTGTATATTTATTAAATTTATTAAGAAAAAACTAAATTTTTATATATTCTTATTCAAAATAAACATTATTTTAAAGGAAAACATGTACCATATATTTTGAGTATTTATTTCTAATGTCCATAGCTTAGAAAACTTGGAAAGATCTGATTAAAATGATAGTACATGAAAAAAAGAATAATAACCATATACTATAGGTTTGTTGACTAATAGAGAGATTCTATACGGAGTTATGGAGAGATTATTCCCAATAGGAAATATAACCTTAAATAATAGTGAATGTAATAATATGAAAAAGTTATCATAATATGAATACCTATGGGAATTATGAATAAGTTCCATTAATAAAAGAATAAAATATCAGAAGCTATATAAAAATGTGCAATGCTAATGTAACATTTTATATATTTAAATAAACAAGACAATAAATGATTTAGTTATATAAAACATTATCCAAAAATAAATAAAATACTTGTATTATATAAAAAACTATGTCGTATTCCTTTCCAAGAATTCTCTCCCCCCACAAACCATGGATCTATGATTATCCATCAATAGTTACACCTTCAACCTGTCCTATCTCACAACCCCTAGTGGTTGTAGGTTCACCATTGTTCTCAAGTAGTGTGTAATTTAAACTCAATAAGATTCCACAAACATCATCCCTTAATAATTCAAGAATATATAAGTGCATAAATGTAATTATTTTTAGACAAACCTAATTAAAAAATGAAAAAACAATAATTCGACAACCTCAAGTAATAAAATGTCCACAATGTGGGAAACAAAAAAAATATTCTAGTTCCAAATAATTATTTTCATATAATAATAATATCACATGTTCAATGAAGTATAATTTTTCAAGGCATATAATAATTTCATCAATAAGTGAATCTTAATAGGTAATCTGAATAATGAGATAAAAAATTGTTAATTTTCCCATTTCTTTGTTGATATCAGTCAATAGGCATCTAAAAAACCTTCTTGGAATAATATAATGTTAATGGTTAAGTAGGAAGTTATATATATCTATATCTATCTCTACCCATAAGCATGTTAACCCCAGTACATACCAATATGATGGAATCTGTGAATGGTGATTCATTCCAATAATGATCTCAGCCCAATGAAATATTGACCCAATCTAACAAAAATGAAAAGAAAACGGGAAATATGGTCCATGTAAAAAAACATCCACCCCAAGGATTTTTATCCAAGATCATAGTAGTGGATTGGATATTTGAATTGTAGTCCCATTCCAACAATGATATCATCCTTATTGTATCTATTTCCCAATATATTACAATGAAAAGAAAATTAGAAAGGTGTCCCCATGTATTTAAGGATCTCATCCGAGAGTCATCTTGATCCACAATCCTAGTAATATAATAGAAATATGAATGGGATTCTCATGTTTATAATGATATCATCCCCAAGGCATCTGAATCCCAATATATAATAATATATAGGAAATAGGAATGGAATTCCCCAATAAATAATGAACTCATCTTTTATGCATCTCATAGAGTTTACCCCATTATGGTATAGTAAACAACTTAACAAAATATCAAATCATTTTATTATTAGGTTGTTATAATAAAAATAATAATTAAATCCAATATAATTTTGGGCCTCATAGTCACGTCATCTTTTTTAACATCCCATATATTGGTAAATTCTATAATAACTGTAACTCCAAAGGTTGTAAACGCACTCCTCATAATCATATCTAAATAAGAAAATAAATTTTAGGGAAACCTAAAGGCAGTAATAATTGGTAATTCTTATGATATATCACATGTAAATTCAAACCACTTTATTTTTTTAGAAGGTGGTGTCTCAGTCAGAGACCCAGGAACAATTTATATAATAGAGAAAAAAGGGAGATATGATTCTAAAATATGGAATTTTATTACAATCATTATCAAAGTGTGGAAGAAAATTATGAGGTAAGAAATCCCTCCTAGTTATTTCCAAGTTGACTCATTTGTTAGCAAGACCGTATGAAATCATGTTCTCTTCATGAAAAGAATGTGTAATAAAATAATTGATTTCTATAAACAAAGAAAGACTATTCATCCAACGGGTAGTAAGAGGCTAGACAATATGGACCACACCATTCAAAATAGATTGAAAAATAGTGGTTGAATCACATTCAATCCAAATATTATTCCAACCCTTATTCCTTTCATAATAAACTACATGGATCACCCCCACCACTCCCCTTTATCAATGGTGATTATTTATCATTTACTAAGGTCCAATACTTCCTAACATATTCCATGGAGTACCCTATTTCATTATGAGAATAAGTTCCATCATATTTTATTTCAAGAATATGGCCATCGAAAATAATGGATTAAATTTACTATCCATTTATGAGAACTTATGAAAACAATATATTACCATATTATATTGATCTCTAGTGATCTTTTCATATTAGTTTAATCTCAAATGCATATATTAGATGGAAACAAATTCTTTTCTTTACATGAAACTAGTATTAACCGATAAAAATGTTTTGGAATCACCCACCTTGATATTATAGAACCCCCTTGATAAAGATAACTATATGATTTAACTCTAGTAAATGATTTCTTAAAATAAAATAAACATATATTTGGTATTTCCTCATATAATTATGAATTACTAAAATAAACCAAAAATAGATTGGAATTGAAGGATATCCTTTCACATAAAAACCCCTCAATGTAGATGATACTTTAATCAGTGCACATAAGAGGGATGAAAATAACATTGGTGGAAGGTATTCCCAACGGAAGATGGGTCCATTCATGCTTCTTTTGAGGGGGGGGGGAGGGAAGTAAGAATCTAATTTATTAGATTTATAATTCTATATATATAATTATAATTATAAAAAAATATAGGTGAAAATTATACCATTAACACCTGGGTCATGGAGTAATGTCCCTCTCTTGGTAATGTTGTCCTTCAAAACCTCAATCCATGTGGAATTACCAACCTCAAGAGTGACTCCAAGAAGTCACATCCAATATTTTAATCTATAGTATGTGTTCATAAAATGTGACTCCTTAGTCTACATCATGGAACATTCTATTTGAGTGATTAACACAACACAGTTATTTTGGGTTTCGTCTTGATACACCATTTTGGGGGAGGGGGTTGTGTTTTTTTAATTCATCATTTTTCTATTACCATTATTATATCTTTTTGGATATTATTCATATTTTTGTAGAAATATTTTTCAAAATTTTATTCAATTATATTATCAAAATATTTCACCAAATGCATAAATTTAAAGAATTCACAGGAAAAATGGATTTTACATTGTAAACCATGAAGGGATAATCCATATATTTATTTCTAAAAGAGTTTAAATGAAACAAAAATTATCACTACTCAATATTAGTGTTATATAATTTTTCACAAAAAATGCACTATTAATCCCATGTTCACCAGAACATCTTCTCCACCATGAACTGATTCAAGGAAGGATTGAATTGTTTATAGATGTATGGCTTCTTCATATATTTATAAACATAATTAAATACCCATGTTGTAACGACCCATAATTTACAAATCATACTTTTTTTGTGATAAAATGGTTTTTACTTATTAAATCATACATAAAAAATATAAAGAAAAACCAAATAATATATATTCTAGTAAAAATAATCATTACATTGTTCAGTAATGAGACCAATTAAAATTCCAAGCATTACATCTTGGAAAAGAATATAAAATACAATAGCTAAAATGAGAAATTATGGATAACAATAATTGACTATAGTCATCACCCCACTATGAATTCAATGGAGTTAATGTAAAATATTATCAATCCAACCAACATCTTATGAAAATTAAAATATAACCTTAAGATTAATTTTAGTGAATATATTAGTCTATGAATGAAGTATTGTTGATAGGGTATAATGGGAAATGTGACCATTTATATTCAGCAACTATACAACAATTGGTCAATATGAAAATTTGAAATAATAACTTGGTTGATAATTTTACCATTATAATTAGCGTCTATTAGTAGTAATGACAAATGATAATTACTACAAAAAGTAAAATTGATAGCCTTGACCAGTAGAGTTGTTCCATTTCAAGAACATTTTTCAGAACATGGATGAGACGTATCATTGATGGGGTTATATCTTGACCAATCCCAATATGAGATTCAACAAGTGAATCTTGAACAAAATTACATATATTATAATTTTATGTTATTAACTATTTCTACTCGGTCGATGTTAGCCTTGACACCTTAAGAAAATACCGCAATCGCAAAAATCGTGCTTAGTATTTTATGATGGTGTAATAAGGGGTTAAATGAAAATAAAATATTTAAATAATGTTTAATTTCATCTATATAAATGAAATTAATCTCCATAAATTTTATTTTGGAATATTCTTTCTCAAAAAAATACTTGTACAATTGAGATGAATTTGATAACATATTTTTTGGATGAAAATAAAACATAATTGTATTTTTCTATAAAATATATACGATTTTTATAAAAAACATATGTTTTATAAATATAATTTTACAATGTAATATTTTTTCATAGCAATTTTATTAAAATAATAAGTTATACTATAATTTTATAATTCTATACAAATTTTTTATAAGGGTAGGAAATTTGACCAAGCCTTGAAACATCTCTTTTTATATAAACACTTATTTCTATATTAAAAATATAATAATCCGGTTTGTATATATTTTTTATGGTAAGATAAATTTCATTTTTTAAATCATCATGTATAAATTAGGCTACTATACATTAATGGGTATTTTAAATACATTTTTTAGCGAGTAGTAAAAAAATACAGTTTTAAGGTTTTAGAATATTTTATGAAATCGAATTTATTTCGTAATGATTTAATAATTAATTAAACCAAATACCATACCTAAAATGAGTTATTTTATTAATATTATGCATTTTAATACTTTTTAATCAATTTTTAGAACTATATGTTACATTCCAAATTCTAGAAAAAATTGATTTCAAATAACAATCCATTATTAGAAAACTAATTTACCATGAAAAAATAAGTATTTAAAATTGAAGTTAGGTTCTATTGGATTAAAATTACATAAAAATGACCCAAATTTCCAAAACCATGAGCATAAACCATGTGTTAGAAAATGGATTTCCAATTTCCACAACATATTTTCCCGAGATATATATTTGGAAAATATTAAACAAATCCTCCAGTTTTCTAATAAATAGTCATCAATTTCCCCATTTAAATATACTCCAAACACATACACCATGAATTTTTATTTATATTTCCTCAATTTAGGCCCCCAAAAGAGTACTCATTCCCCCCAAGGTTCCATACTCATGTTTCAGGAACATGTATTTGTGGTAAGTTAGATCTCCACTTCTCTTCTCCATTCAACTGTCCTTTTGTGGTATGTCGTCCCATTTCCATGGAAATTCATTTTTTCCACTTTCTATTATCCCAATATAGTATGAATATTATTATATTAATGGGACACCCCTGTACCAACTCATTTTACCATTTTATAAAACCATTAATCATACATTTCATACTTTCAATGTTTTTTATTTTCTTTCTTATTTGGATACCCAAAACACTTTTATTTTCATTGGTTATTCATCTATATTATCAAATGGGTTTTTATTTTTTGGATTTACTTATATGAACGTCACATATCATTACATGAGTTTTAAATAACGTAATGATCATGTATTTAAGCTCTTTTGGTGGAATGATTTTTTGATAAGAAACATTTTATTTATAATCTAAGTATTATTAATGTAAAGGTTTTTATGATCATTGTTACTCACATGAAATTAATACATTTGAAGGGTAAAAATTTATAGTGCTCCGGAATTTAATCTCAAGATATGACATGTTTTACAATAGCTTGGTAATTTTTATTTTCCACATCTTAGTGATAGACCTCGGTGATATGATTATTAATTTATCATTTAAATGATATTACCTTATATTCATGTTATGATTCATATTTTTTATCATGATATGCCTCTTTTCAATGCATCATCATTATGCCTTATGTTATTATTGTTACGTCTCAAGATCAAGAGTTACATCTCTCTCTTCTTTGTCCCCTTACCAGGAATCATGATCACCACATTACATTGAATTATATCACCAAGTTATGAGATTAAGAGAGTATAACATAGGTTTAACCCATGAAAATGTATTCCACATCTATTTATAATAATTTTTTTATGTTTTCATTTATTATGAACTTTTTTTTCAACGAAACTATACATGAAATATTCCTATGTTTTATAATATGAAATAGATAATTATTTAATAAAAAGGAGGGATTCCATATATAGTTTCAAAGGGAGGTTTAATATTGGTAGAAATTATGAATTCAAAATGTTAGGAAAAATCATAGGGATTTGTATAAATATAGTAAATCATCATGGTATTTTGTTGAAATATTTTGTAAGTGGGTTCGGAGAAAATAAATCATATTTTGGATATGAAAAAGTGGATGTGGTTTTGGAATAGATGTATCTATGGGTAAAACATGAAAATCCACTCTGCGATAGTCTCAAACGGGAACTTGTGCATGAGAAAAGGAATTTCTTTTATCATGGTTTCACACTCATAGGGGATATGTTTAGTCAATTAGAGTCTTTTTTTGAACCACTATAAATGTTATATAGAAAATTTATTATTTATTGGAAGATATTAATAACATATTTAAGAATTATGTTTGATGGTATAAAATAAATTTATAATTATATGTTTTTTTAAAGGTAACAAATATTCCACTAAGGTTTAATAGTTTTAAAAAAATGGAAGGAAATAAAAGGAACAACATTAATGTTGAGTGCAATGGAAATTGCACAAAATATGTTCCGATAGAATATGGAATAGAAAAATTCATGAGGATGAAGAGTAAATTAACTCATGTTATGAACAACAACATGAATCCAGTCAAGAGACTAGATACAACTCAAATGGAACAAATTTACATTGGGTTATTCATGCATCAAAAAGAATCTTCTTTTAGTGGATCTATAAACCCATAGATTGTTGAATAATGGATATGCTCTATTGAAAATTTATCTTCTATAATCCAATTGTTCAGAGTAATAGAATGTCACCTTGTCAGTATAATTCATAGAATGAGATGATGATCAATGGTGGACACTGACTAAAAATGTGATTCTAAGAAGGGTGGTCAATGCAATGGATTGGGAAGTGTTTAGATGAATCTTTTTCAACAAATAAATTCTCAAATATTGGTGAATGGAAATGGAAAATAAATTCCATGAAATTATGTATAAGGAAAATGAATCAGTGGGAGTTTATGAAATGAACATTAAAAGACTCTATTGAAAAACCTCTATCTCAGCTATGAATCCTATGGGAAAAGGTGATAGATTCTATTGTGGACTGAGACCCTATCTATGGATTAATATTTCAAATCATGACTGTGAAATCTATGGAGAGATTATTTGTAGTGCTAAGAAGGTTTATATAGAGTTTGGAGAGACACAATGGTCACATAAGTTTAATTAAAATAAGTGATCTATGGATCAAGACTCCTGGAGGAACAATTATCATAGAGAGGAGAAAATAAATTGAAGCATCCCACATGAAATAAACATGGGTTGAATCATTCAGGTGACTAATTTATTGGTAGAAGAATATTTCCCATTTTTGGATGAAATGGACATATAGCTCAAAATTTTCATATAGAGGTGGATCCTCAACATCTCAACACTAATAATAAATGGAATATGATGTGGGACCAGTCGAAAGATAAATGGTTCAAATGATGATAACCTTGGAATATTGCTAATCAATGTTCAAATAGATATATAGTAGAGGGGAACCACCATCAATGTTAGCTTATTCCAAAAGTGCAAGGATGAGAATTTATTATCATTATTATAATGTGGAATCTCCAAATGATTTAGTGGAACTTAAGCTCATTATTCTATTAAATCTAGAAATAACATTGTTTGATTCTAGTTCCACACATTCTTTTACATCATCCATGTTTTCAATGATTTTGAATTAATCCCTGAAATTATAGAATTAGATTTAATATTCATGAATCATAGTAGATTTTTCTTTGAAAAATGTGATTATAGAAACTCTAGTATTATATTTGGAGAGTAAAATATAATCACAAATCATGTATTAATTTCCATGTTAGAATTTGATACTATACTAGGGATGGACTACCTCTCAATGTATTTTTATATGATAAACAAAAAAAATGGAAATTTTAGTATTATTCAATCTTCAACCCATATCCATTTTCAAACGAGAGATATCTCAGCATGATATTTTCATAGAATCACATACCATATCATTCTTTATGGATATGATCGAAAAATGGGGAGATCTAAATAATGGTATAGATAGATAGAATGTTCCTACCAATTATGAATACGTTGAAATATTTCTTGATGTGTTACCTAGGCCTCACCCAAAAAGAGAGGTAGAGTTATCCATTGTACCCATACCTAGATCCATGTCTATGTAAAAGTCCTTATATAGAATAGAAAATATGGAGTTATTGTTACTAAAGAAACAACTTAATGGTCTCTTAGAGAAGGGTTTTATCTGACCATTCAAGTCTCCTAGGGGGGAACCTGATCTCTTTTAGAATAATGTGGGTGGATGAAAGCAGAAAAGCATTGATTATTGATAACATACTGGGATTATAGTGAATAAAAAGTAACCTCCCCCAAGGATTGATGATTTATTGGACCAGATTTGTTGGGATCAATTCCTCACCAAGATTGATCTCTGATATGGGTATCGTTAACTGATGTATAATAAAGAATATTTTCTAAATACCTCCTTAGTAACAAAATATGGGAATCATGAGTTTGTATTTATTCTATTTAGATTGAATAATACACCATATATATATGTACATGTTGAATTGAGTCTTTAAGGACTACCATGATAAGATCATGGTAGTTTTTATTGATGAAATTATGATATAATAAAAATTCTTTGAGAATCATTAGCATCATCTATGGGTTATATTGGGAACTTTGATAATGGTGAATCTATTTTGAAAATATAGAAATTGTGAATTCTAGTAACCAAATGTTTAATTATTATTGAATATTGTAACAAATAAAGGAGTCCCATTTAACCATACAAAAGTAATGTATGAATAAGAGTGGCCTTATCCTAAAATTATATTTTGGGTTCTTAGTTTCCATGTTTTATCATGATATTATTGGTTGTTTTTGAAAAACATTTCATGTATTTTTAATCATATAATGAAGTTAACTGAAGAATGGGATAAGTTCATATGGATAAATATGTATAAAGAAAGTTTCCAAGAACTATAGAAGAGATTAGTTACTATACCATTGTAAACTCTACCCTCTCTTAGAGATGGGTTCATTCTTTCTTATGACTCAAATCTGAAATGGTTTGGGTATGATCTCATTCAATATTACAATGTGATTTCTTATGCATCTGAATAGATATATCCTCATGAGAAAAATTACACTAAGCATGAACTAGAGATAGTTGTGGTAATTGTTTATCATAAAAAATGGATGCATAATAATTATGGGGATAAATGTCATAAAGATAGAGATGAAAAGGTTAGAAATATATTATCACACAAAAATAATTAAACATGATACAAAGGATATGGTTGGAACATCTTAAATAGTATAAATAATCAAATCACTATGACATGATAAGATAAAATAATGTCACAGGTGCATTACGTTGGAAAGGCCCTGTTGTGTGAGAAATGATTTTGATTCAAGAAGATTATATGATAAAAAACCAAGTAAAACTAGACATGGGAATCATAAGGCTAGGGACTTCATCAACATTTTCCCTACTTAATTATAAATATCATTTCAAATTATGATTATGAAATCTCAATGGGATGATCAATTTTTACAATGGAAGATAATGTTTGTGAAGAATGTAATGTTTCTTGTGTTCAATATTGATCAGTAATTTGTATTGAATTTTCATAGAATGATATGTGTTCAGTCTATACTGATGATAATGATGGTTATGATGGAAAAATATCATATATATACATTTTATATACATTAAGGAAGAATCAAAATATATAAGGGCCTTCATGATCATTATTTTTGGGATAATATGAAAATGGATATAGTCGACTACAATAAAATATTCATGGAATATCAACAAGTGAAGGAAGAGTGACAAATTATTAAAGGGGTATTAAAACCACTACCCATAAAAACATGGATGTGGTAAAATATCACTATGGAATTAAACACTTGTCTCCCAAGAAAATCCAAATGAAACAATGTGATATGGGTTATAGTGGACCATCTCACCAAAATTACCCATTTAATATCAATTTGGAAAGATTTATCTTATGATTATCATTCTAAGATATACAAAAATGATTTGGTGAGGTTTTTTCGGGTTCCAAATTCTACCATTTTATATCAAGATACAATGTTCACATGCAAATTTTGGAGATGTTTTCAACATTGTTTGA
Organism: Viscum album; assembly: GCA_963277665.1. Classification (NCBI taxonomy): domain Eukaryota; kingdom Viridiplantae; phylum Streptophyta; class Magnoliopsida; order Santalales; family Viscaceae; genus Viscum; species Viscum album. The sequence continues at coordinate 523,480,825 of OY728165.1, forward strand.
ATACATAATTGAATTTCAGTAAGTCCTATCACCCAAATCCATGAGCCAATCGGAAAATACTTTTCAGGTACTCAGGGACATGCATAGAAATTACCAATGGAATTTAAATCAATATGGGATCAATACCTATTATTAGTGGAATTATAATGAAACAACATCTTCCACCCAATTATTCAAATGGTACTATATAATGCTCTATATGTAAAGAAATGCAGAACTACTACTTTTTGGGATGATGTTGGTGAGAGGTAATTACATAGTCATAATCATGTAAAAGAGAAGCCAGAAAATTTTATTTGCATCCAAAATCACATAGAGGCTACTCAGAGTCGGCATAAGAGATATGATGAAAACCATTGAAGGTACATGGATTTTTATGTTAGTAAAAAAATTTCTTTCAAATCTCACCATGGAAGTGATTCATGTGGTTTGGGAATAAAGGGAATCATAGAGTTTGGTTAATTATCCCCTACGAAGTCCTTGATTTCATAGGAGAAGTGACCTATAATATATAACATCCATCAAACCTATCTCAATTTCATCTATCTTTCTTGTGAAACTATATTTCTAATCCCTTACATTTTCTGAATCTAGAGGTGATACAACTGGAAGACAACCTTTATTTTGAGGATTAGCATATAAATATATTGGGCCATAGAGACAGGGTTCTAAACAACATGACCACCCACCTCATAATATTTTTTGGGAAGAACCTTAAATATAAAGAAGAGATGTGGGAAACAGATGAGATAATGATATAGAAGTGCCCAAAATATATATTAACATAGAAAATGATTTGATGTTTTTGGAATGAAATTTATTAAGGGGGATGAATGTTACAACCAAGAATTATAAATGATATTTATTTACAAAATAAATCTTTGTTACTTAAAATATTATACTTATACAATATAAAGTTAAAAAATATTTTCTCATAAAAAATGATCAATACATTAGTCATATTTGAAGCTAATTAAAACTCTTAACAGGAAAACCTCATAAGGAATTTAAAATATAATATCTAAAATGGGAAAGTAAGGATAACCCAAATATACTAGAATCACCCCCAATACAAATGCTATATTAATAAAACAAAATATCATTATCCCAACATACATCTTACGAAAAAGAAAATATAACCATAAGAGAAATTGTATTGAATTTTGAGTGTATGAATGAAGTAGTATTTATTGGGTATAATGGGAAATGTGAACATTGAGATTCAACCATTATATGACAATTAGTCAATGGATGTAGGTCAATATGACCATTGGAAACTATACCTTCATTAATAATTAATATTATAATTAGTGTTAATAAGTTATAATGACATAGGCTAAATAGTATAGAAAGGAAAATTGATGTCCTCAACCAATATAGTTGTACCTTTTGAATCACATTTCTCAAAACATGGGCGGGACATATCATCGTTAGGGTACTCCCATAACCATGCCCAATCTGATATTTTAAAAGTGAATCTTAAATTAACGTGCATATATGAGAAGTTTATGTTAGTGGAGATTACCACTTGGTTGATGTTAGTTGAGGTACCCCTCGAAACTACCCCAATCTGAGATCTTACCATTAGAGTGTTTGTGGGTGTAGTAATGGGTTACATGTATAAACATTTGTAATTTAAGGTGTGGTGTAATTTTTATAAATAAATTAATTTTTACATCAATTTTTTAAAAAAAAATTAAATTAAATACATATTTAATTAATATGAATTTTATAAAATTTCTTTTGAATGAAAATAAGAAATAAAATTCTATTTTTAGAAAATATATAAAATTTTTATAACCAATCACATTTTTCAAAATAGATTTTTTCATAAGGAAATATCCATTTAAAAAACATTTATTTAAAAAATAAACATTAAAATAATTTTATAATATCGTAATATATTTTTTATAAGTTTCATAAATTTGACTAAGCCTTAAAAACTACTATTTTTAAATAAATAATAATATTTTATATCTAAAAGTTAAAATTATCATTTTAATGATTTTTTATGATAAAATAAACATAATTTTTTAAAAATGTATGCCAAATTTATTCTAGGGTAAATTTATGATAGTTTTCGACAATAATTAATTTTTTCTTTGACAGTAAACAATAAAATTCTCTAAGATTCAGTATATTTTATGACATAATATTTATGTCACAATGATTTATTAACTAATTAATAAAATAAAATAACAAAAATATGATACTTTATTAAGATTAATCATTTAAATATATTTTATTCAATTATTATAAATATAAGTTACATTAAAATCTCTAAAATATAAAATTAGATTCATAAAAACATTATTTGTAAAATATTACTTTTCCACGCAACAAATAACTATATAAAAAATATTTTCAGTTATGGTTGATTATAATTACATAAATTGTGACCCAAATTTCCAATACCATGATTAAAAAGTATCGGTAAGATTGGGGTTTTTTATTTTCCACAACATAATCTTCCAAGACCTATATTTGAAAAATTTTATACAAATCCTCCCCTTCTTCTATAAATAACCTAAAATTTCTCAACTTCCATTCACTCAAACAACATATTACACACATTTAGGGTTTTTTCCTCACATGGAGTACCCAAAAGGTGCCCTCAAGACCCCATGATTCCATCCTCATGTTTTAGGAACCCCTCTTTAGGGTAAGAGAAATCTTCACTTATATTTTCCATTGAAGATTCCATTTATTGGTATGTCTTCCAATTTCAAATAAAATTCATTTTATCCACATTATATTACCCCAATGTTGTATGAATATTGATTTATGAATTATTTTCTTTTTTCCCATATCATTTAAAAATATAAAAAACCATGTTTTATATCAATCTTGCTGCTAAAAGTTTTTCTCAGATTTTTGTCTTTTTAATGAATGATTCTATTTTCCTTTTTTTTGAATTCACGAATCTATTTTTTAATATGGTTATTAAAAAATATTTAAAATATTATTTTTATTCATGGATTTACATATATGAACCTACAATTTATTTTCATGCATTTAATCTATATTGATAACATTTTTTATGATAACAGAGTGAATAACCCTTATAAATTTCATTAACAACACCTTGGTGATAAACCTCTGTGATATTATTATGAATAACTCATTTCAATTTTTTTCCACACATCCATGTTATGATTTTGTTTCTTATTATCATTATATTCCTTTTCCTCCAAGATATATTTATTCTTTATGTTATTATTGTTATGTATTAACATCCCATGGTATATATTTCTCTTTTTCATTCCCTTTATAGGCATCAGTCTCACCCCATTCATTTTATGTATGTCCCAAGGTTATGGGATTTAGTAAGTATAAATTTGTTTCAATTGATTAAGATGACATTTATGTGTATTTATAATTATTTTTTATATTTTCATGTACTATTTAACATTTTTCCCATGAAACTAAACATGAAAAGATAATTTATTTTTAACATATAATCAAAAATATATGTAATAGAAAGTCAAGATTCCATACATGTTCAACACATGGCATTACATAAATCATAGAAATAGATTTGATACCACTTTGAAATCTTCTTTTTTAATCTCACTATCTTTTATGATATATTTGATAGACACCTCCCTGTATAGGGATCAATCAATTTTTTCCTCAACATTAATGAAAAAAGGCCTTCATTCAAATGAGGATCATTATTGGTTAAAAAATTCCAGTTTCCTTTCTCCTCTAGGAATCAGATATAACACTATAATTATTTCATTCCTTTATAATAACTCCATTAGAAAAATATATATGGAAATGAAACTTCTCTCTACTGATTTGTTTCTTCATTTCTAGAAGTTTTAATATCACTCAAGCTCCCTTTTGAATTCTAATAATCGAAAACATTGATTTTATATAGATCACCTTATTCAAGATAAACCACAAGATTCTACATAGATAATTTTTCTTCCAACCCCCTTATACGAGGGTTTAGTTCAATAATTTTAATAAAATATATCTAATATCATTACGGGTATACCATCATATTTCATGTAGTCATAAATGTGATATAAAAATTGAGTAAATTCATGAATCTTCGTCTAAATATTCCTCATTTAAATGAAAACTAAATTTATTCGTTAATCATAAGACAAATAGTTCCTAATTCATATTCATCATTCATGAAATTACATGGATCAAACATGATACTCCATAAAATTATAACCATAATTAAAACATGATAGATGGTCAAAAAATAGATATAAAAATTCTCTAATTATCATTTATGAAATCCTACACTATTCAAGGAAAAATCCACTAGTTTTTCATTAACACGTGATCTTATTGGGACACATAATACTTATTCATAAAATGAACTACTAATTCAATGCTTAATAGACCGAATGTAAACATTCATGACCCTATTTCCTAGTTCATTTTCACTATTTCACTTGATAGGTTTTGACATATCCATCTTTTATGCCATTTAGGGAACTAGATTAACATTATCACCAAATTACTCAAATTAGATTCATTGTGAAATAGATATACTGGGAAATTGTCTATATAGTTCTAGAAAAAACGATGTATTGAAAAATAAAATATTATTTGAAAATATTTATTTATATATATAAAATATTTTTCGATAAGAATTAATATTAAATAATAAATTTAAAAAATAATCAACATGGGATGGAATAAAAATCCCTATGCATGGTGTTTTCTACTTTTTATCAAATTATAGAACTCACAGAAATAATATTCATATATGGGAACCTAATTAATTTCACTATTCAGAAACCTCTAAATAAATAAAAAAATAAAATATATTTAATATCACTTGAGAATCAAATTTTATTCAATTATTTGAAACTAGATAAAATATATTTCATATAGAAAAAAACCATGTTTATGAGGAAAACATTACCCATTAGTGGACTCTACCATTAAAAAAACAATGAATCATAAAAATTAGAGAAAAACCACATAACATATAAGTTTACTAAAAACTAAAAACCATAAAGTATAACAGTTCATTTTAATACTGAGTAATTTTAGATCTGTAATAGTGATTCTATACCAATACTAAAACTTTGTTTTTTTCTTATATGATATAGATAGTAACATAGCCTTCTTATTTTTTACATTTACCTTGTTCAAAAAACTACACATCACTTCCAAAGATGTGATCATGATAAATAAGGATATCATGGTGTCTATTTGCATTTCCCTATAAGTTATTCATTATAAAAATACCCTTGAAATAATCTATGAACAACCCTAGAGAACCAATTATTCAATTTATACACATATTCTAACTATATTGTATGATTCTAGCGATTGTGACCAAATCCAACACCCAACACACCTTTGGTTACAACATCCACCCTCTTTAAACATTTTTCAATTATAGAGTACATTAATTATTTATTAAATAAAACAAAATAAAATGTATTTATGATTCGATGATATGTCCCTTTGATATATATATGAAAAGAATCCGTTAATCTATATATATTTTAATATTATCCCCCTTGGTGTAATTTTTTATAATATTCTTTCAAGTATTATCCTTATATTTCCTAGAACTGTGTAGGATTTCCATCATTGATATAAACCCTTTAAAATTATTTTTAATGATATTTAATATAGAATAGATAGGTATATATAATCCACTTCAACTAATTATATTCTATAGTAATATATATCGGTTACCCCTTTCTCATGTAATCCATTCCCAATCCATTTGACACAACATGTTTACATCAGATATATGACATCCATGTTATTTATTTCTCATTAAAAAATGGTTTATTATATAAGGTAACAAATAATAAAACAATAATATTTAATAAGAATATTTTCTTCTATAATTAGGTACATTACATAATAACTCAAAATGCAGAAAAATTGACTTTATTGAAACCATTCTTAACATGCTCCAACATAAAACTACAAGGGAGAATCTGAGGACATATATAAGAAATTGGTCACCTATAAAGCCTAGTAAGGGAATAAAGATTAAATTAAATGAATATAATAATAAAATATCGCCTATATCAATATTAATGGTTCCTAAAAATAGTAGTAAATATAAACATAAACAATGATATCTTATATATCACGATAATAATAAAACTGACATGGGAAATGTTGAAACAACATAATAAAATGATTCATTAACATAGGTCAAGGATAAATTCCATGAAATAATGATTGAAAAAGTCTCATAAATGAATAAGTTACACTTGTTATCCATACATGACTTCTCCTAACACTAACCATTACCCAATAAATTTAATTACTATATAATTCTGAGTATACCCATCACATTTATTTCATTCTCATGATTAAGTGTGCCACATAGATCATATAACATGGATTGATACATCATCATATTTTATTCCATGATAATGAAGTGTGGAATACACACATGTAAACCCTATTTCAATAAATTATAGGTGTATATGTGTGAACACCATTTATTGGAAATGAGAATATTATTCGCTACATGGTTTTTTGGCATGAAAAAGCGTAGGGAAATTTCGATAGGATAACAACATCAATTGAAAATTCATAAAATTGGATTATAAGAGAGAAACGGATTATCTAATAATATCTACATTAAATTATAAATAATAAGGATATGTAATTACATATCCAAAAATTATGAATTGTAAATAAAATTTAGAAAATAAAAATGAAAATTGAATAAAGATGAGAAGGTAAGGATCCCATACTAAATTTCGGTATGGTAAGAGGTGTACATTAAGGGTCATGGGTGGTATTAATGAGAGTGAAAGGGGTTTCTCATAACTTAAAAATAAAATTAACATTATTTGGAATATATAATAACATATCCCAATAAGAAAAAAAACTAGTAGGCATAACATAAAACAAGTGCTTTAGTAGATATCAGAAGGGAGAAGTCCCATACACTGAGTGTGTGACACCATATACATTGGAGGAGCTTATTAAGAGCACTGAGACACCATTTTAGGAATCTATAGTGGTGTGGGTAGAGTAAGGACATAAATCAAGGATTTTTCAGGGAAGGTAAATGGGATCATGTGTGGGTTTATATAGAAAATTTGTGGGGAATCATTTATGTTGTCCTAAACTTATACTTTGGACTCTATATAATAAACATTAAAAAAACTAAAAACCATCCTAGGGGTTTCCAAATGTTTCTCTCAAATGGGATTGGTTTTAATTATATTATAAGTCAAATTTTATATAATAATAAAATAATATCCTTGCAGATGTAGAACTGATTCATACTCTCAATGAAAATATTTTAAAACCTTAAAAAATATTAATGGTTTTTGATAATTTATAAAATCATAAAACAATTAATCAAATAAACAAAAAACAAAATGACTTTAATTAGAAAAAAATATATTCTGTCATTGATACACTTTAAAATATTTATGAAATCATTTTTGGGTAATTATGATGTCATAATACACACCCTATCTTTATACAATATTTAATTTTATTCCAAAAATTCATCTATCTTGAAAAAAATAAGAAAAAGTACACATTGGATAATTTAAAATTTTTTATTCCAAAAATAATATTTATATTATGCAAATAATTATCTAAATATGTTAATTAACACTTTAAAAGTGGGAATTGACTTTTAAAGAGAAATGGTGGGTTTTCTTTGACAATAATAATATTTATACATGTATAAAAATTATATTCAACTTCAAAAAAAATTTATGATCATTTATATTTGATAAAAATTATTTAATATTATTATTTTAAGAAAAAATGATTTATTTAAAATGTCCATTAATACATCAGAATGAATGCCTGGATTGAAATTGTGTGTTTCTTAAAATGCCTATTTTTATTGCATTGTAAAAAATAAAATATTTACGAAATTAATTAAATAATTATTTATAAATTAAAAAAAATTAGGATTAAATATAATAATATTCATTAATTAAATTTAAATATAAATATTAGGGTTATGTTGTTTCTATTTATTGTTAAATTATTTTCCCCTTAATTAACCTATTTTCCTTTTACCGTAGTAATTAATATTTACTACCTTTTATATTCATATTTAACAAATTAAGTTGACCATATTGAATTATATTAATTGTGATGATTAAAAATATGAAATAAATTTTATCAAAAATAAACTCAATGAGATGGATGAAATTAATATAAACCCCACCAGAATAATGGAATACAATTATTCAATAAGTACATTTTTTTGGAAAAGACAATTTTACATTAAATCAATAACTAGTAATATTTATTATATGAATTTAAATTCATAATGATTTATATATAATAAAAGAATTTTATTTATATCATTATTTAATATATTGTATTGTAATTAATTATAATTATAAACATTAGGGACTTTAAATTAGTTATCAGAAATTTTATTATTTAATCATAAAAATATATATGTACCTAAATCTTCTATAAAGATGATTTAAATATATTTGTTATAAATAAATATAAAAATAGAATTTTTTATTAAATTTATATAATATTAAATGTATAATTCATCTTTTAAATAAATTATTATATGAAATGAAATAACAATATTTTATTAAAAATTGTATTTCAATAAAAATTCATTTTAAACTATAATTTGTTTTGAAAAAAATCAAAATTTTCACAAAATGTAAATTTTTATTTGATGAAATCAAACATATAGTTTGTATATAAAATATATTTTATAAATCATTAATAGAATAATTATAATTTTTTTCATAAAAATAAATAAAAAACATTTATGAAGAAAACATATTTTGATGAACAAAAATAATTTAAAAAATATATCAATCATTTGCAAGGAATTTATCAATATATATAAGATATATTTATATATATATATATATATATCATAAAGTAGTTATTCTTACCTATTTTCAAGAAATTCATTAAAGGGTTAACATGGTCATATTTAAATAATCATTTTCTGTTTGGGTTTGGGGTTGCGTATTTCATACACCATCAAACTTGTTTTTCTTCTTTTAAAAAATAAGAGTGTTACATGAAATCTCCTAGAATTGTTAATATTTTCAAAATTTATCTATAAAAAAATATGGATATTTTAACCAATTTTGATAGAAACTCTATCTCATCATCTTTTAAATCCCCTTGCCACCATCAATCCTTTTGGGCCGACGGCTTTACCACTAATAATTTATCTATTCAATAACCAGTTAATAGATATTGTTGTTTAAAAAAACTAATATTTAATTTATGTTTTGATTCCACTTGATGATTGGAATTTTTGAATGAAAAAATTTATCGATTGTCATTTCAGCCACTAAAAATAATGTGAAACAAAGTAACTATAGGTTGACCTTGTTTTGATATTTGATCCACTTTCTACCAGACAACATTATTTTACTCAATGATTTATATTGAGTACATTTTCCCATTAGAATTTATTTAGTATCCAATTATCTATGTTTACTAATGTGAAAAAAAGATTATGAAATAAGTGTATGATTCAATAAAATTAAATCCATCCATTTCAATCAAATATGTTAACAAATTCTAGTTATTACGAATTTCAATGTATTTAACAAATCCTATTATCTCAATCCCAAAAAAACAAAACCATATTAAAAAAAATAATAATAAAAATTTTGATACCTACTATATATATAACTAACTAATACAATATGATTTTCATAAACTTATGATACCACATGAAAATAATTTTAATCATTCCTCCATTGGGTTTCTCTACTTCTTAATGTGGCCAAACCACCATAAAATGTTCAAAAATGAATCTCCATTAATTACTTCAATAATTTTACCTTTTTAATAAGATACTATTCTAAATGGATAAATCAATTATCATTTATAAGAATTTACAACAACCATATTTTGGTACTGTGAAATCAATTAGCTAAATAACATGTGTTACCATATAAAATAATAATCCTAAAATAATATATGTTTCTTCTTCTCTATTAGAGTTATATATTCCTTAATATATTGTCTTGATACCACTTGAGATATGGACTCACATCACATGTTAATATAAATGTTTTCCTAATGCCACTATAACATTCAAATATGGAATTGAAACCTCTTTTAAAACAGATCATGATCAATAGCAATTGTTCTTCCTTATCCCTACATGAATCTACACGAAATATCATTGAAATAAAAAATGGCCTCTTTCAACCACATGTTGATTTATATCATGATATTTATATATATTATCTTTCTATTTATGATTTATAGATGATAATAAATATAATAAATCTTTCTCTACATTGTTTCATTAATCTCATTTCATCCAATGCATATCATGTTTCTACACCTATTTAGGACCTCTATATCAATAATTACACCATGGGTTGTATATACCCTTATTAATGAACAAATTACAAGAAATATTAGAAATAATTAACTCAAGGTAATATGGGTTCATTTTATACCCTTTGCTGAAGATTTATTTTGTTTTTGGTGAAGTAAATATTTTATTCTGATTTGATTATAATCATTTTTTGCATTATCTCCATTTATGGAAATTTCTCTTCGAATACATTTAAAAAAATTATTATTCTTACATTACATGAAATTCAAATTTACTATGACAATCATCTCACCGGTCATTTTTCCTCTATCAATGAACCATATTCTAATTCCATTCCATATTTCTTTTTCCATACAATAGACGGTCCATCGGTCTTCCACTGTTGATTTATGGTGGCCTATATAAAACCATTTAGCTATTTATATTTATTATATAAATTAATTAACTTAAATTTGCATAATATTTTCATATACATAATGAGACTTTCTTTTTTACTTTATGTTTTTGGAATAATCTTTTATATCTTGAATAGTGACAGTCCTTCTTTAACATCCATCATGAAAACCATGAGAGAAACCTCTTATTTTTAAATAATTATATTTTATTGGTTCTTCTAATTTATGGATGGTTAATGTGATCGAAAAATATTTAGTGCATGAATCAGAATCATATTATTTTTCCAATGAATTTATTTGTTAGGAAAATTTACTAATAATACTTTAGGAATTATATTTTTCCATTCCCACTTTTGTATCATTTATCCATGTATAACCATTTTTGAGTGGAAAATATTCCTCTCTCCTCTATTCATGCTATCTTCTAGTAAGAGGTGTAGAGAATATCATCTTGGTGACTTCATTTTTTTCCTATTTACTATACCATATATCCATTACTAACAAAAATAAAACATCAATTATTGAAATTAACATAATTTTAAATAAACTTCCACAAATAAATGACATTATCTAGTTTCCATTGAATTCACATACCTAATTATTCTTCAAACACATCAATTGTGTTCATAATTTTTATACAAAAATAACACTTCTTCCACACTCCAATATGAGAGTTGTTATTTCCAAGTCATGTTCTGATATTTTTCTTTTATATTAATCATAGATTTTTTCCTTCTTACTACCAAATGAAATATATTTCTGATAATATTTAATATTCATTTTTTCATTAAAAATTTTCTTATACCATAAGATTCTAAATATATTAATCCTTTTCCATTAAGTACCCTTCCAAATACAAAAAATTGGGAATTATTTTCATTATATACAGTCTTTAACCACATTTTATCTATTCTTTAGGGGTATTCATTGATGCTTCATTGAGATTATATTTTTATAAGATAAAGGATATCACATGAACTTGTTCATAATATATATCACATTGATCCACAATTTATTTATTGTAATAATGTTCTCCATTGAAGTCATCTCTTATTTCATCGACTTTTTATTTTATTCCACTGAATCTTTAATGTGTGAATAGTTCTTTTCATATATATCCTTAACAATTTTACTTCATTCGGCATGGCCTGAAGCTCCAGTATCCATTATATAAACAATCAATTGATATTCAATATGATGTGGTTTCATATCTATATATCTATTCTCTGACCATTCATTTGATTCATGATATTCATCTTCCAATTTACAAGAAAACTATATATTTGATATAGATTAAAAATAATAATAAATGAGATAATTTTTTTTCACTTATATAGGATTTCAAAATTTCATAGTTTCCTCATTATTCATAATTGTCTTACTTCAATACCAAAGAAATCCCTCCTTAACATGCTTAAAATATAGATCTTCCATTGATTAAAAATTAAAATTCATATAAGGAAGATTATTTTATCATTTACCCTATAAATCCACTAATCTAAATCACATGTCCTTTGCCTCTTTTAGTGATCTATTTTCTATTGTACCATTGCAGTCCAAGATCTACTTTAAGAGGTTATTAACAAATGCATCAATATAAAATTTTATTTAATCCATCTCATATTAAAATCTATTCATACATGTTAAAACATATATCATTAATAAGATAACTAATATTTTCTAATGTGTACTTCCAAACGTTATATGAAGTAATTTTTCTAATAAGTAAAAATATTTCCAAAAAAAATGAACATTTTCTATTGGACACTTATATTTCAAAATCATATAATATTAAAAAAAGTAATATGCCATGTTTTAACCAACTATTAATCAAATCATCTCCAATACCACAATTTTCAACATCATACACACTTATATGGGCGTATTGGGTTTTTTCCTAAATAATGTTCTTATTATTTTTATGTTGATTGTCTCTTTTTGGTTGTTTTTTACAAAGGAGAATAACTATTTTCAATGTATTGTAAAATTACATTCTCTTTTGAAGTTACAAAATATATAAATGTAAAGCATTTACTTGGAACATTGAATTTAATTTTCTCACTATAACAGGATAATACATGGGTAAAACAACATAGAAAAAATTTACAACATGTACCATATGTTATACAATATGTTTTTGGATATATTTACTATCAATATTGGGTTCACCAACCCTTCTTATACATGGTACGAAAATTCGGGGAAGGTTTGGTATATTTATAGACATGATATATTTTTCAAAATCTTATAGACGTGAAGGTATACCCATGGAAAGAATTGAATATTTCTTTCAATATGAATTTTTATTTGTTTCTACATGGAACATCACATTGATACACTATTCTTTTTTGTATCTTAGATTAGATGAACTCATCAATGTGAGGATTAAATCGATTTCATAAAAAATAACATAGAACAATCAAGTCCATATTCATGATGCCGAAAGGCCAAAACAATAACTATCTGGTCCCCCCCATCTATTATCCACAAAACAGATATATCACTACAATCCTTGGGCCTTTATAACCTTCCATATTGAGAAAATGATATGGAAATGGAAATATACAGAATGAGACTATTTATTAAATTCATGATTTTTCAATATTTCATAGGATACTTTTTTATATTCTTTAATATGAATATTCAATTCAATTAATATAATATTGTATATATCTACATTGAGTAGTTATATAGATCATTTTTAAATCAATCAATTTGATCCATGTATTTGGATCTTTCTTTATTTTCCAATATCGCTACAATCGTACCATGTGAGCCCCATGATTAAATGTGGTCATTAACAAGTATTCATAACCGAGTTAATTATTTGTATCATACCAAATTTTATATATATATATTAAATTCACATTATAGTTACTCATTAATAGGTATTTAATCCATATACATCATGATTTATTACATCACAATGTGACTTATTTTAACTCCATCTTCCTTACTAAATGGTCACCTTTATTGGAGTGCGATTCATTATAAAATAAAATAACAATAAAATCAACCAATTAACTACTTTTTAAATCCTCTACATTTTATGGTGTGATCTACTAATTTCTAATTGAGAATCAAAATAGTCATGACATGGTCTTCTTATTTATGATTCTAACCAATGACTTGATGATAAATGACATATGTTCGGGCATCCACATTTCTTCTTCATGGTGTATTATGTTCCATACCATTGATAGGATATGGAACAATAATCCTTTATGGATTGTAAATATTATAATAACTAGAAATAATAAATTTACCAAACCATCTTTTTGACATGACTAATACATCATGGAATGATCTAAACTTCTCCTCAAATCATCCATGGATAAAAATATAAAAGCATTAGAAAAAATATTATTTATCTATATTCAATATTTTGAAAAACTAACTAATATTATTTAACAAATAAATATTCCAATTCATCTTGTAACGGTTTCTGAAAATCCCCAAAATTTATATTTTTCCAACTTCTAAAACAATACACTACTCTGAAAAATGTTATATTTATATAAACCATAATAATTTTTCAATTCATCACACTTAAAATATATTAAATAAATTAAATATTTTAGGTATCAACAGGTACTCCTTGAATTTTATAATTTTCTAACTACAATATGTATATTAAATATAAAAATTCAATTTAATTATTTTAATTAAATATTTAAAATTTTTAAGGCTTTTTGATTTTCAATATGAATTATGATGTTCAATAAGATAAAAAAAATTCTTTCCAATCTGAAACAAAACCATAAAACTTATGTAAACTACGGTCTACCAAGAAATAATATGTTTCAGAAATTTAATTACTATGGGGTTACGATAATCACACTGTGGGTTTTTTCCTAAAACATCTAAAGTGTAACTCAAGCATCTCATTTCAAACATAACCTTATTCAAACCACTACACATAAATTCCAAATCCATGACCTTGATATATATATATATATATTAGTTTTTCTTTGAATTTATGCACAAGTTATTCAATTTGAACCTATAATCAAAATAATACATTAACACAATCAAATGAACAATCATTATTGTGTTTATTTATAATAGAAATGCTACATAACTCTAGTGATTGAAAACAAATACAATACCGAAAACCACCATGGTTCCAACAATCAGGTTGTAGATGGGTCCTCTCTAAACTCCATAATATAATAATTTTATTCCACCCATTCCATGCCACAAAAACTGATGAAATTAATCAATCTATTTTATACAGTATAAAATCCTTCCATGCTAGTGAAAACCTATCAGTTACTAACACCCTACCATCGCCAATGCCTCTAATAAATAAAATCATCAGAAAGATGCATCTCTAGGGAGGAAAATAAATATATTTGTTCTTCGATAAAAACAAGATGTCACAACCACCACAATATATACAAATTTGTGGTTGAGAATCAATATGTAGAATCACCAGAAAAAACACTGACCATAACGCTGGAATAATAGACACCCTTTCATAGATGACTCCTCAGATATTACCATGATTCCACTACATTTGTATTAATGGAACTATATTCCCATATATTATCTTCATTATCAATTCCACTATATGAACCTATCATTCCTTAAATGATACATCAACCTACATCCTGATATCACCATTGAGGACCACATCCTAAGGGTTAGGGAGGTATTTACCAAATTGAGATATTTGTAATTCATCCGGAATCATGATTTTTTTAAAGAGACATAAATTTTTATGGAAAAATATTGATTCTCTCAATTTATTTAAACCACCCTATATACCTATGTGATGGCTTCCCCTACCTCTATATATACTGGTTTCCTAATCATGGAAACACCCTCATAAAAACTCAGTCTCCCATAAAAAAATCAAGAGGATGGATTCTCAAGTTTTCATATAATCACTTATTCTTTTAAGAAGACACTATAAATATATATTGATAAATAAGATATGCATCAGGATATCATTCATGATACTTGACCAAATTATATAATAATACCAACCTCTAACCAATACAAAGGTATGGACATTTCCTATTGTAGAATGCATTAAAATGGGTTATCTTAATTAATGACATATAAATATTATTATTTGGAAACATAGTATGGTTAATATGAACATCCTACATAAAATGAAATAAATTTTGTAAACTAATAATTTTCATCTGATACCATGATAGAATTCTAATATTACACATAGGTCATTAGATTTTATGCTATTCTGAAATGAATTTGAGTTTCATGAACATTTTATCGACCTTTCTAGAATAATGATGTAAATTGAAAAACACTATATGATAAGATATGTCTCATTCCCCCATGGAGATTTCTTATCTCTTAGATATACAACCATCATAGATCATATACTTGATATGTATGGATTTTTCATAATTAATTAATCATTCCACAAATACCCATAACACATCAATATTATGCAATATGTGGAAAACACTATAATAAAATCAATCAAGCCACTATCCCACATCAACTCCATAATTGGTATTAGATCAATAATGAAAATCCATCATTGTTCCTTGAACATTACCCAAAAATAGTTATATCATGTGTGATACTGTAATACCAATAATATGTTCATATTTTCTCATACATTTTCTTGATCCCTAGGTGAATAAACTATTTTGAGGCATGAATAATTTCAATTCAACAACATATTCACACATTATGGGATTCAAAATGAACCTAAAAAAATAGAAACACATTTTTATTCGGAAAAAAACCTAGTGGAAATTCCACAAAATATATTATATAACTATAACATGGAATTCAAATTTTGACATTTGACTCTCTTTCACTGTACCATAAAGTGAGGAGTTAAAGTTCATATTTAAAAGTGTTTCTTTTCCCTAAGACTCGAATACACACATGTGAAGCCTAGTGAAGAGGCTCCCCAATTGTAATTCATTAAAAATATAAAAACCCACATTATCATATGAATACAAACATAGAGAATCAACAATAATGTTCCATTTATTAGGGGGGTATTCTCTATCAAACTCAAATATCTTTAGAAACCTTACCAACCATCTCATATTAAAAATTTAGTCATGTTAGAATAAGATATATCAAATTATATTTTGATCATTATACACTAATAACCTATCACATCTGAATTCATGACATAAACATCTCATCACATGAAATTCCATAGCTACCTCTAGATCATGTGGTTTGTAATTGCACTCATGATGTCTATGAAATATTGTCCCATAAGAGACTACTCACCCATTTTTATCAACACTGGTCTATGACCTACCATTGAGGCATAAAAAACATCATATACACATTACATGAATATGTTAATATAATAATCATAAAAATGTGAACCCCCCTTCAACATTTGGATTTGACTCTTATAAGGACCAGGTACATCAAACATCTAACAAGTTTTTTCTAAAACTAGCATCGACTATGCTAATCGGGAGATGTAATTAATTAGTATCATATTGCATCATTCCAGTACAAATAAGATAATAATATCAAAGAAATTGTTGGGTTTATTCCAATACAAAAAATCATTTACCTCCCAAGGCCCCATTAATGTTCTTATCTATGATATTAATTTTCCAAATAAAAAACAAATTGACCCATAACTAAAATATTATTATTAATATTCCCTGAGTGTGTAGAATAAAAACTTTGAATATATAGAATTATTCTCCCACTACTATCTATACACTAAAATATCATAAAAACTATCATAAGATAATCTAGGTATATTTGGATGAAAAGTTTTATCATATCCAAAAACCCAACTCCTGTGTTCAAAAACCATATGGAATCATTAAAAAAATCATAGAAGACTTACTTATTCTATCAAAAAGTACTTTAAATATCTATAATTAACATTACGTAACCAAATGGGGCTTATGTTATAACTATAACAATTCCACCTTAATTTTTCCGAGGCAAACAAAAATTACAGAAAGCGATATCTAACATGGTATCCCATTTCATATTGTATATGTATGCACACACCCAACCATATAAATGAAAAAGAGTATATGAATAAAAGAAAAAGATTCATCATAAAGAGTAATAACCATTAAAAAAAGAACTCTGGGGAATATTTAGAGTAATGTAGTCTGGACTGCAAGGTAATAGAAAAAAGTGCACACCAAACTAGATTGATTTTCCAACCTGGAAAAACTGGAAAATAAAATTCTGATAGAGCATAGATCTTTCTCCCGATTCTCCGACCATCATAGGGGGTCCAATTCACTATGTATCCCTATGATCTTATAAAATATCATCCAAGATTCCCATCAACTATATAAGACATGATGCTTTTGGGAATGAACTGTATGGGGGTGAGTATATACATAAATTACAGGATTCCCAGAAAGATGATATTGGCGTAGTAAGAGATAGAATAGTAACATACAAAACATATATCTAACCCAAGGTAGAAAGTAAAAAATTGAATTACATGGATACAAATATATATATATATATATATATATATATATTCCCAAACAAATGAAGTCCAAAAAAGAGAGAATGGAGAGCTCCATATCACTACTAAGCCTAGGAAATATTTCCCTCAATAATAATTGGTCTATCATCAATGCCTAACATCTCATAAATTTGTCCAAGGATATATCTATGTAATGACACACATCAGCACTATAACACATAGCTTAGGGGAAACAATCACTAGGTATAAGAACCATTCCCTAGTAAAATATAAGGGTTCCATTTAGTTGGTGGCTATATGGATGATTCCCAATCTCAGTAGGAGGGTGAAACTCAATGGTTGATAGGGGAACCACTCCAAAAATAGATAGAGAGTTTTACTCTTGTAGTAAGTAGAGTAACCATTCCCAATCTAGAAAAGGGTTACACTATTGTATTTGAGGTCTTATACACTAATGTTATGGGATGATACCACTCAAATTTGAGATATATGACCCATGACCTTGCCAGTAGGAGGGTTCCACTCTAGTAGGTGAAGACCCGTGTACTGACTCTGCAGGAGGGTGCCACAAAGTAGACATATAGATGACCCATTCCCTATTAATGTAAGATGGTAAAACTACTATATTCTGTAGAGGACTCATGACCAGCCAAGCAGGAGGGTGCTAATATAATAGTTCATTGGGGACCCATTCCTTGACAATCAAAATGGTGTCACTCTGATCTCCCAGATTATACAAAATGATCACTTCCATCATCGACCACCCCCTATGTATGTGTGACAAAAATAAATTCTAATAACACTTATCAAAATCTACTATGGTGGCCACCATTTAATTATACATGTAAAAAACCAGGGATAAGCTACTCGCAAGGCAAAATGTGAGTCCAAATAATGGAGATGTGAGATTCTAAAGATTTATGAAAAAGAAAGAAGTGTTACATGGAATATATGGCGTCCCACATGGTGAGTGGTCCAACAACACAGCTTTTCATGTCCTTAATGGTACATGGATTAAAAAATATGTATAACAACATAGTGTGTAGTTTATGTAAATAGACCACTTTAGCCACTAAGGTTCATGATTATGTCATCGATTGTGTTCGTGTAAGTCTAACAATTTCCATGCACATTGGTTAACAATGTTTCTCCTACATGGGGGGGGTCCTAACTATGTGATTATCCACATTTATCGTCTACCCAAAGGGAGATAAATTCTTTATATTCCATCCACTTGATTTTTTATCCCTACCTTTCTCAAAACCCTTCCACCATAGGAAAATGGGAACTACAGAACATATTTTATCACATCACATTCCATGTAGTTGAGTTTTTCATATAATGTCAGATCTTCTC
Source organism: Viscum album (assembly GCA_963277665.1). Lineage (NCBI taxonomy): Eukaryota > Viridiplantae > Streptophyta > Magnoliopsida > Santalales > Viscaceae > Viscum > Viscum album. Next base: position 523,500,272 of record OY728165.1, read on the forward strand.
ATGATGTATTATGTTTTTCCTCCCCTCCGTAGATATTTCCAACAATATTGAAAAACATGCAATAAAATGGTCTATGTTCATTAGTTCCAACCCTGTAGTGGTCAGATATTGGATTCATATTCATTTATATGGGTTATCCATACACACCACATGGCTGGCATGCCTACATGCTTAATACTTTTTTTTCTTAGATCCTAGATCTATAAAAAAATAACCGTCTACTTATTATTCACACTGGTTCATCTTCTATTTTCCAAATAATTTGTTGAAAATGAATCTACTACAATTTCAGGGGTCCAATCCGGCTCGATCCTACGATCCAGTATTGATCCATGGCCCCATAGCCTAGTGACAGGGAACATGAATAACAATTGCTAGGAAATGAACCCAAAATATGGTTTAAAATTATTGGAAAATAATTCATAGAGAAAAATTAACATTGGATATAAATGGTGAGAAACAATTGAATAATCAATAAAAAATGTTACATAAGAGAATGTGAGGGTTTCCAATTGATGCACAATGAAATAGAAGATCACGATAAAAAAAGTTAACCATTTGCTGAAGAATCCAAAAAAATGTTGAGTCCTACCGAGGATTGGATCATTATTTGATGAATAACATGCTTCACAATGAATAATATGAGTAATTTCATTTGTTGCGTTTCAATTTCCCTAGAAATAAAGGATCGCCACCATTGGATTATGATTATCCATCTATGGGAAGGAGGAATACCTATCAAGGATCATATAGCTAAGCATTTAAAACTAGAGATTAATGATAATGTATAATTTATAGAGAAACATAGTTTTTATATTTAAATATTATAAATAAATTTGATTATTCATTTTTCTAAAAACACCCACCCATGACTTCTTTTATTAGAATTTTCCACGATGACCTATTTTAGTTTGTTATTTTTTTAAACATTGAATTTTAGAATCATCAATGGTCTCATATTTATGATTTGGAATTATATTTACGTTTTTATACTTTTTTAAGAAACTACTCACACATAATATAAACTCTGTTTAATAATTTAATAAAATTAATTATAGGCACATCAGGCCTTATAATCACATGATGACTTACTTCCTGGCTCAAGAAATATATCTATAAATATTATAATGTATTGAAAGAATTAAATGAGTATCTATAATATTCAAACAGTCAGGATTTTGATCGTAGAAAAGAAAAATTAAAGAAAAATCTCAAGATACTTTGCACACACATGGATATCCCACATTCTGGAGGTATCCTACATGATCCATTGCTTCTACAACACTCCAACCTAAGTAATGGTCCATCCACACAGGGGCGTCTCTTGGTGAGCATAAGTTTACATTGGGTGCCCCTAAAATGTGGATAAATCATCAACATATATCTAACCACTTCAATATTGTCCATAAGTTCATTCATGTATCACTTCAGCTGTGACACAAGGAATTCATCGTTCACCCACTCCAATTGTGGGGATATGGTGAGGTGGAAAGCAGCCTCACAAACCCTCTTTGAGATTATGAATGACCCAATAAACCACAATGATACCTTACCTCCCTATACATATCTACTCAATCATCATCATGGGGAGACTCTCAAGGAGATTTTGTATCCCTACCTAAACTCCAAGGCCCCACGACATGAATCAACATAAGATTTCAAACTTCTCTGAGCATTCCCTATCCACTGATTGATAACATTGACCTTTTCCATCATCACCCTCACCATCTATATATCGAAATTATATGTCTTTCTAATATGTATCTAGAACAAAGGTTATATACAAGTTATATTGTTACTAGCCTAAAAAGGTGTCATTCTGATTATAGAGTCGAACCTATTGTTGTTCACAAAGTCTACCAATGGTAACCGATTAAACCACCTATGGCCATAGTGTAACATAGAATCCCTCAATCTAAACTCCTACTCCTATATAGTGTGCTCAATGTTCCTCTATTTATGGTGTGAATGGTTGTACTCATCCTCTTCTAGGTCCTGAATTCATCCTACATGCATCTGCATAATCTTGATTGGAACAAACATCACAGTCAGAGAAAATCTCCTTGGGAACCCCATGATGGAGAATAATATACCCTCAATAAAAAAACGAAACACACTCTTACAAAATGTAAAACATGATAGCAAGGAAGTCTGAAGATGTTGTGAGTCAGTCAACTATTACCAAGATGGAATTGTGTCCTATCATTGTATCTAGAATTCCCATCACAATGTCAATAGATATTCCACACCATTTCCACTTAGGGATTTTAAGGTGTTGAAACCAAAATTAGGTAACCAATTTCTCATCCTCTTCCTACAGATAGGTGAGCCACCCTATAAGAACATAACCTCACTCCATCTCATTGAATACCACCACAACATACGCTAAAAGATGTTATACACCTTCCCCACATAGGGATATACAACCATTAAATAATTTTTCATCTATCCCATCACCTCCTCTACTATGTTGATAGGGACCACCTTCCATCCCTAGAATAGTACGAGGTGATTTCATTCTTTAAAAAATTAATATGGATAATTTAGAATGGGAAAATAACCACACAAGCTCTCAATGTTGATGTCTCCCAACTGGGTGTCTCTCACATGATGATGGAATAGAGGGGATTCAACACTATTGACTGAATAAAATTCTCCACCTACTCAACTAGGGTCGGGTACAGGGAAGCCAAGTTCTCATATTCCTCATACACCAAACATGCCAGATACTTCCTACTAAGGGAATCTACTACCACGATATCATTCCAGGTATTAAAGACTACTTCTAAGTCATAGAACTATATGAACTCTGACCATCCCTTATATATTAGGTTTAAGTCTCTCAACCTTAAGACATATATGATAGTTTGAATATTTGAGTAAAAAAATACAATATTTAGGAAGATAGTGCCTCCTTATGCTCAAATAATAAACTTCCACTACCAGTTTACTGTTAGGAGTCTCATAGTTATACTCATAGGGTATTAACTAGCTCATCTATATGTCATTTCTACCTACCTTACCATTATCTTTCAGATGATTCCAACTGCTGAGGCATTACAATACACTACATACAACACATCCTCCTATTGTAGTCTCAAAATAAGATCACTTGTCAGCTCAATCCTCAACTCCATAAAGTCTCTCTAGCTTTAATAATTCATTGTAAACATCTACCATTTTAGAATCAAGGTGTTTAAACTGGATATAATATTCAATAATTCATTACAAACCTATAGTAGTACCCCTCAAAGAAAAGAAATATCCACACCTCTAACACACTCTTGGGTGGATCACAAGCTATCATGGCACCGATATTTTTACTGTTCATTTCTAATACATGCTCAAAATTGAAATTTCCATAGAATTGAACCTCATCAATCTATAAGTGCAACTTTGAGAGAATACTATAAATATTGTTCTCTCAGTTAAAATTCTAGACCATCCCCAAGTGATCTTCTTTCTCTTCCCCCAATAAAGAGTATATATGTATGTCATCGATGTTGAAAATAAATAATTATTCTATTTATAGCTTGATGTTTTGATTAATAAAATCCATAAACATAGTGGGGTAATTATTCACACCCAATGGAATCACATGTAACTCAATGGGTCCATAGTGAAATTGTGACTCCATTTTTAAAAAACAACGTCACAAACACTGAACTGGTGGTAGCCAGCTGGAGGACATTATTCGAGACCCATGTCGTTCATCCAAACTGATCTAATATGTCATGAATCCTCAACAACATGTACTTCTTATTTATTGTAGTCTATTTTAGGAGGTGACAATCCAAAAATATGTCACAAGATCATGTCTTCCTTATTTATAAAGAACATCAGATCATCCTTAGTGGGGGAAAACTTGGATAGACAAAACCCTTCTCTAGAAGGACCTCCAATTACAAAAAAATATCCCAGAGCTCAATGGGGATATCATATATTGCGTAAAAGATATATGTGTATTCCAAGGAAGAAATAGATACAAAACATAATCTCTCCACACCCCTCAAAGGATGTCCACAATCATCCTTGGGGAGGAAATTTATAGAATCCTCCATGAATGAGGGAATCCAAATTCCTAAATTGAATTAGGAAAAAAATGGTGAAACTCGTCAACTAATTAGTGATGAGGTGAATCTTCTTTCTAAAAAAAGTCATCCTTCAAGAGATCTCTCTTTCCCATAAATAATAATCTTTTCCACTAAGAGAAAAGTTATCTAACTCATCTTCAGATATTTTCAATTTGGGCTCTGACCATGAAAGTCAATCCATACCCAAATTACATCATAATGTTCCATCATGAAAACAAAAAATTACCACAAGAAATTATGTAAAGACCCGAAATTTCCATGTATTTTTTAAAATGTATGGAATTTTTACAAGTTTGTGAAAATTGACGGCATGTGATTTCAAGGCCTGGAGTGCCCAAAATGAGATTATGACCTTTATTTCAAGTATGTTCAATAAACGTGTGAGCGGTATTTTCAAACATTTGAATCGGTGATCAGAATTGATATCCGGGGTCACCATTGAACTCACAGCGCCGATATTCGCTTATGGAGACCTTCACCTCGACCGCAGTAGGTCGATGGTGGCTGTTAGATATTCACATATTCGAGAAAGAATAAAATATGAATAAAACTGTGTAGCTTTTATTTTTATTTTTATTTTAAACACCTTGTGGATGTTTAATAGGTGGGGACCACCTGAACTAAACCTCCCATTAGAGGTTATGGTGGTGGGGACCACCTGATCTAACCTTCCACGAGAGGTTATTGTGGTGGGGTCCACCTGAGGCTAAATCCCCTTGAACTCCCTCCTATGTGTGGGGAAGACTCTTAAACTTCCCCCACTTTAATGGTTCCACCCCCCTTAATTTTTTTGTTCCAGCCACTATGTAATTAATTAATACAATTTGAAATTTTGCTGAAAATTAATATTGGGGAAACACAACTATTGGATATTTTGATTTTATGGGAATGTACTTGAAAATGGGAGAGCTCTTGGAGGATTTATTTCTCTAACAAAGAACTTATTCCATGAAGAATGGTCCTCTAACAAAGAATGCTGATGCATAACTTCGACTTCTTCCTCAGGACATCCTCCAACATGGGACGTCTTCAATCGATGACCGTCTTTCCCTCTTCATCGAAGACAACAAATGAACGAGGTAGGGTGTTTGTTTGATATTTTTCACTTTATCATTCTTGAGAACTCTTCGTAATTAAAGAGAGATTATAGCTTCTTTCTACCACTCTAATGCGGAGAGTGCGGGCCAAACAAACATGGACCATCCTCTCGACAATTCTTGTGATGATTTTTGGTGTTCCTCACGATAGAGGAGGTCGGCGAGCAACCACAAAGGGGCACGAGAATGGTGGTAAGCACCACCACTGGCCGCGATGTAGGCGGCTGCCCAATGGCACCACTTCGCAGCCACTGTCCCCCGCGACCTCCGCAAATCATTGCCACCGCTCCCCCGAGGCCTCGCCCTGCCACCCTGCGGCCTTCCTGCGCCAGCCCTTGGCCATCCGCGCCGCCTCAAGGCCAATGCGCCCCTACAGCCAAGACTCCATCATGGAACCCTACGCGACTGAGCTGCCCCGAGGCCTTGCGCCGCCCGCGGCCTCACGCCACCTGCGGCCGAGACCCCCCACACCCTCGCGCCGCCACCATGGCCGAGCCGCCCTCGCGGCACCATCCACAGCTGAGCCACCCCGCGACCTCTTACCACCTACAGCCGAGTGGCCCAATGCCCTCGCGACACCGCTATTGTGGAGGCACTCTCTCGTAACCCTCTCCAGCCGAGCCACCCTATGACCTCATGCCGCTCACGGTCGAGCCACCCTGGTCCTCATGACACCCCCGCGGCGGAGCCCCCCACGACCTCGCCTCTTCCCCAGATGAACCACTTCGCGGCCCCACGTGACCCTCGTGGCCTGCTGGGCCGCCCATTAGGCTAGGCCAAACCCAACCGGCCGGGCCTCCCAGTAGGTCAGGCCGGACCCATTGGTTTGTGATGCGTCGGTTTGACCAGGTCAGATCATACCCGTACCCACTTCAAACCATTTACGTTGTTTTGGACATAACTCTTGCACCAAGCGACCGTTTTATGAACCGTTAGCAGTGTTATAAACCATGGAGTGAGATAGTCCCTTTGAGTATACACCACTATAGATTTGGATTAATATGGGTTACAGTCAAGTTGGATCAAGTACGAATCCAACCGGGCCCCCAAAACTAAATGACTAATAACTCACGGACCGGACATCCGATTGACGCACCGTCTATTGCATTGAGACCACTATGACGTGTTTGTCCTCTGGAATACTTATTCGGGGGACTTTTTGGTAGTTGGAGTATCAACCAGTGGGTTGTGGAGCGCATGCTCTCGGAGATGATCTAGCATAGCGCGGGAAACCAATAGCTGCCTGTGACGTAATGAATAGATCCTTTGTGGGTATAAGAATGAGGGTCCAACATGGAACTGCTCTAGGATTCCATGCAGGATTACCCAAGAGATCTTGTTTGGGTGAGCACATAGCGATCCTGTGTGGGTGAGCACCTAGTGATCCAGTTTGGGTCAGCACCTAGTGATCCTGTATGGGTCAGCACTGAGTGATCCTGTGTGTGTCAGCACCGAGCGATCCTATGTGGGTAAGTAACAGGAGATCTTATATGGGTCTGATGATGATTAGAGATCTTTCGTGGGTCTACCTCTTAACAAAGTAAGATGATTCGGTAGTTACATCTAATCATCTATACTATTATACTTATGTATTACCTGGTCTGAGATGATTCTCTACATGTGTGGTACTTTTCTTCATGGTAATACCATGGTGGTATTCTATTGTGTGGCGTGCCTTTGTGGTACTTACATATATGGTATTCCTTCCTTCATGGAACATTTGAGCTCGGGGCTTTGGAGTTTCACTCTATGTTTTCCTCATGATTGTGATGGTTTTACTTGATAACTTAGGTATCTGTATGGGCATATACCTAAGTGGGGATGACAATTGATTTCATGCATGTTGTTTATCCTTTGTGGATTTTTGAGACCTTGAGGTTCTTGGGGTCCCTATTGAGTATCATTATACTCACCCCTGTATGGGATATGCCCGCACCTCATTGTGTTTGGTGCAGACGATACACAACGTTGATCGAGGATGATAGAACCATGACTAGATGGTGCTCATAGGTGGACCATACGATGTGTCAGCATGCAGAATAGACAGGTGGACGTGGAGTACTGAGGAAGCAATTTGTAACTACCCTTTAGGTAGGAACCTCGGAGGACAACCAAATTGCTATGTTTCTCTATCTTCAGCTGTATTGTATTCATGTTGAACTTGTACGTTCCAGTTGGGCTTCTATTATGGCCCCTTTTACTTACAGAACTCACTCTGTTTACTATTTAGATTACTTGATTTCGTATCTTGCTATGAGATTGCTTGCTTGTGCTTATTGGTTATGAAGTCAATGCCTTCCCAGTTTTAGGGAATATGCCTTCAGTGCTAGTCTCCACCCCCTAGTATATGGATGGTAGTCTTGGGTTAGTCACGACATGGGCCCCATGGGACGGGTTGTGAAAAATAGATATTAGAGGAGTTGGTTCTACTGCAGAACATATGACTCTAAACTTTCTATTAACAACAATAGTGCTAGGTGTAGTGAGTGTGGTTATCAGTTTAGGGAATCTAGTGTTTGTGCTGTGACTGATGTATCCATACACCAGGTCCCTGACTTCTGATTTCAGACTCAGTGCACAAAAACACTGATTGCGTGTGTGTTTTGAAGAGTTTCCTTTGTGATCTCTTGAGTCATCTCACTGGGTATAACTTTTTGACCATGGTGCACCTGTATCATTATATGATTCCTCCAAGAAGACAACCAGCTAGGGTCCCAGATGTAGTATGCACTGACAACCCACCAAGCAACGATGCCTCGGTGCAGGGCCCTCTTCCACTAAAGGCACCAGCAGAGGCACCAGTGGAACAATTACCTGTTGGGCCACTGATGCCACCATCCCTAGCAACATAGAGTGCACATCGCTTGTGTACTTTGCACATGTTTGAGAAATAGAGACCACGCAGGTTCAGGGGAGTGACGGACCCATGGGCCACTGAGGATTGGTTGGAGGCAGTAGTGAGAGTCTTCCGACTGGTAGGGATAACAGTCGATCTCATGGTTATCCTTGCTGCCAGTCTTCTTAAGGCAGTAGTGGGTAGATGGTGGAGCTTGATGGTCCAGGATCATGACGAGATGAAACTTTTCTGGATAGACTTTGAGAGCCTCTTTGGAGTAGAGTTTTTCCTATTGAATATTCACACAGTGCGCATTCCGGAGCTATGTAATCTGCAGCATGGCAGCATGACTGTGGCTCAGTACTGATTGAGGTTCACTGACCTCTCATGCTACTAAAACATTATGGTGTGGATCTCATTATACAGGGACTCGACCTTCGTTGAGGGACTCATGTGGGAGATCAGGGCTTTGATGATCTCACTCAGCAACCTGAGACATGCATGGGTGTTAGAGAGAGCCCTCCAAGTAGAGAGTTTCTTTTCTGAGCAGTCAACAGTTGCGAGACCCACTACCAGCCATCATGTAGAAGAGTCTTCTGTAGATGGCAACAAAAATATTACATAGTGTTCCAAAAGTACCAAACATTCATGTGGGAGAACATAGGACTCAAGATCAGTTTTGTGGGGAACAAGAGGCATAGCCAGTCATGCCAGTAGCAGGCAGTGTTACGCATGCAGCGGGTAGGGTCACATGGCCTGTGACTATCTGACCCGATGTATGGATGATCAATAGATGGTCGAAAGAATACCCAGGCAGAGACAAAGGTTCGACCTAGGAGGTCTGTAGAGAGCAGGTGGACATGTCATAGGATCTGGTTAGGCAGCTGGCGGTGGGTGATGATTCTAGATGTTACTGCCACCCCCACTAGGTGGTCCACTCGAACCACAGGGAGCAGGAGGACATGGGCGAGCTCAGCTCCTGGAATCTGAGGCCTACGACCATGGCGCTCTGGTGATGATACAAGGTACGATTTGTGTCTAATCCACCATAGATGTGGTATTTATTGACATAGGTGATAGTCATTCTTTTATTGCCACTGCCCTCGTTCAGAGCATATAGATTCCGACGAAGCCGTTGGCTCGATCATTATGGCTAGATACTCTTATGGGAGAAGATTCGATAATTACACATTGGTACTGGCAGTCTACCCATACTCTAGGAGGCGATAACATCGGCTAGGATCTCCTAGTGGCAGCGTCAAGGCCTTACAACGTCATCTAGGGTATGGGCTGGTTATCTACAGTCCATGCTCAAATAGACTATATTACGTGAAAAGTGCGGTGTGTCCGCATGGATGGGACCAGGTTTACCTTCACCGGCAATAAGAGAGCCTTTGAAACACAGGATGGGCTTACTCGGAGGATGGTACAACCGATTACTCATCAGTTGGATATCCTTACCCTCAAAGCGGTTGATGTGGATAGTCCGAGTTATCCTATAGTGGTGGACGAGTATGCAGATGTCTTATCTAATGATGTTTCTAGATTACCTCATCATAGATAGGTGGATTTTTACATTGACTTGTACCCCGGGACAACACTGATATCTACACAAGCACATCGGATAGCTCTTGTAAAGCTTTGTGAGCTTCGGGTATAGTTAGAGGACTTTCATGGGAAGGGATTCATTCGTCTCAGTGTTTCACCATGGGTAGCCCCAATTTTTCTTGCCATGAAGCCGGATGAGAGCTTGAGAATTTTTTTCGACTATCGATGCCTGAACCAGGTGACTATTAAAAACAAGTACACACTCCTGAGGATTTATGACCTCTTTGATTAGCTGAAAGCATCATGACGGTTCTCAAAGATAGACATCAGATCATGCTATCACCAACTCAGATTACGGGATGAGGAGATACGTGCCTGACCCTTCCCACGTCATCAACCACAGCGAGCTGGGTGTCGATGATGGGGCGAATTTTATAGAGGTTCCAGGAGAGATTGGGGATAGACATGAGAATTCCCTATGTGGGTGGTCAATATTTATGATGCACGTTCATTGGCAGCCCAGGAACCTCCAGGAGATCACATGGGAGCGAGAGGCTCAGATTCGTGCTCAGTATCCCCCACATGTTTTCCTAGTTTTGAGTTGTGGATTACGGGAACATAAATCCCTAAAGCGGGGAGAATATAAAGAACTATAATTTCCATGTAATTATTTTAAATATATGGAATTTTTATTAGTCTATGAAAATTGACGGCACTTGATTCCATTGCCCGGAGTTCGTGGAAGGAATTTCTGAACCTTATTTCTGGTACATTCAGTAAACGTGCGATCGAAATTTTCATACATTTTGAACCGGTGCTCGGAATTGAAATCTGAGTGCACAACTGAAATTGTAGCACATATATTCACTTAATGAGACCATCACCTTGACCGCAGTAGGTCGAGGGTGGGTGTTACCTTTTCACATATTGGTGAAACAGTAAAATAAAATTAAAATTGTGTAGCTTTTATTTTTATTTTTATTTTAAACTCACTGGGGATGTTTCATAGGTGGGGACCACCTGAACTAAACCTCCCATGAGAGGTTATGGTAGTGGGGACAACCTAAACTAACCTTTAATGAGAGGTTATTATGGTGGGGACCACCTAAGGCTAAAACCCCTTGAACTCCCTCTTAAGTGTGGGGAAGCCTCTTAAACATCCCCTAATTTAATGGTGCCACCCCATTAAATTTATTGTGCCAACCACTATGTAATTAATTAATCCAATTTGAAATTGTGACTACAATTAAAATTGGGGAAACAAAACAGTTGGCTATTTTTATTTTGGGGGAAAGTAATGGCAAAGGGGATAGCTATTGGAGGATTACATTCTGCAACGAAGAACTTCTTCCAAGAAGAATTCTCCAATAATGAAGAATGCCGATGAATGACTTCAAATTAATCCTATGGACATCATTCAACATGTTATTTCTTCAATAAATGATATCTTTCCGTCCTCATCAATGAAAAAATGGACGAGGAATGGTGGTTGTTTGAAATTATTCCCTTTATCATTCTTGACGACTCATCGTAATTCAAGAGAAATTATAGCCGCTTGATACCACTCTAATGCGGAGAGTGTGGTACGAAAAAACCTGGCCCATCCTTTACGCAATTCGTGTGATGATTTGTGGTGTTATTCATGATGTAGGAGGTCAGTGACCACCCACGAAGGGGCATCAAAACGGCGGATGACACCACCGCCGGCCGCGATGAAGGAAACGTCACAACGACGCCGCTCCGCGGCCACCGCCACCCCGCTAACTCGCTCGACCGTGGACCCCGGCACTTGCGGCTTCACCTCACTGACCATGACCCCCACCTCTTGTGGCTTCGCCTCGCTGCCCCGCGCCAGTCCGCACCGCCCTGCGGCAAACGCGCCCCCGTGGCCCAGCCGTCCTCGCGGCACCCTCCACGGCCGAGCCGCCCCACAGCCTCGCACAGTCTGCGGCCGATTCACCCCGCTCCCTCGCGGAAACCCTGTAGCTAAGATTGCGTTGTGGTACCCTCCACGGATGAGCTGTACCGCAGCATCATGCCACCCGCGGCAGAGCTGCCCCTCTCCCTCACGACACCCCCACGGTCGAGTCACCCATGCAGCGCTGTTCACGGACGAGCTACCGACTGACCACTCGCCCCCCATGAATAAGCCACACCTCACCCTCGAGGCACCCCCATGGATGAGCCGCCCCGTGCCATCGCACTCTCCACGGCCGAACTGTTCCACGGCCCCTCGCGGCCCTCACGGCCTGCTGGACCGCCCAACACGGGTCTGGCCGGACCCTGATGGCCGAGCCACCAAGCAGGTTGGAACGAACCTAGTGGGTCGGGCCAAAAACAGCGGGTCAGGCCTGGTTGACCCCGACAGGGTCGGTCCAGGCCATGTCCGACCGGGTCAGTGCGACTAGGTCGGACCGAACCCAGACCCACTTCAACCCATTTACTCTCGTTTGGCCATAACACTGGCACCGGGCAACCATTTGATAAACTGTCTGCGGTGCTAGAAACCTTGGAGTGAGAACTTCCCTTTGAGTATAACCCACTGGAGATTTGTATTAAGATGGGGTATGGTTGGGTTGGATCAATCATGAAACTAACCACACCCCTGAGACTAAAAGGCTAATAACTCACATACCGAGCGTCCGATTGGCGCACCATCTATTGCGTTGATACCTCAATGATGTGGCTGTCCTTTGGGATACTTCTTTGCGGGAATTCATGTCAATTGGAGTATCAAATAGTGTCTTGTAGATCGGAAACGAGAAATCTTAGTGTGGGAACCCAGTAGTTGGTCGTAAATTAAAGGGAGAGATCCTTTGTGGGTTAGAGATTGAGGGTCCCACATGGAACCGCTCTAGGATTCCATGCGGGACTACCTGGGAGATCTTGTCTGGGTCAGCACCTAGTGATCTTGTGGGGGTCAGCACCTATTGATCCTGTACGGGTCAGCACCTAGTGATCCCGTGCGGGTCAACACCAAGCGATACTGTGTGGTTCAGCACCGAGCAATCCTATGTGGGTCAGCACCTAGAGATCAAATATGGGACTGATGATGATTAATGATCCTTCATGGGTTTGCCTCCTAATAGAGTAATTTGATTTAGTAGTTACACATTCTCAATCTCTACTATTGTACCTATGTAATACCTCGTGTGAGCTGAGTCCGTACCTGTGTGGTACTTTTCATCATGGTAATACCGTTTTGGTATTCTTCGGTGTGGCGTAACTGTGTGGTACTTGCTTATGTGGCATTCCTTCCTTCATGGAATTGTAGAGCTTGGGGAATTGTATTTTTACTCCATGTTTTCCTAATGATTGAGATGGGTTTACTTGATAACTTAGGTATATGTATGGGCATATACCTAAGTGGGGTTGACAGTTGAATTCATGCATGTGGTTTATCCTTTGTGGATTTGTGAGACCTTGAGGGTGTCAGGGTCCCTACTGAGTATCATTATACTCACCCCTGCATGGGATATGCCAGAACCTCATTGTGTGTGGTGTAGATAACAGACAGTGATGATCGAGGCTGAGAGTACCAGGACTGGACGGTGCTCGGAGGTGGACCATACTGCGTGTTTGTACGAAGATGAGACAGGTGGACGTGGAGTTATGTGGAGGCGATCTGTACCTACCCTTAAGGTAAGAACCTCATATGGCGACCCAGTAGCTATATTTCTCTCTCTTCAGTTGTATTTTATTCAGTTGTACTTGTACTTTCCAGTTGGGCTTGTATTTTTTCCCCTTTTACTTACTACACTCACTCTATTTACTATTTAGTTTACTTGGGTTTGTATCTTGTTGTGTGATTGGTTGCGTGTGCTTACAGCTTATGAAGGGAATGCCTTCCCAGTTTCACGGAATATGCCTTCATTGCTAGTTGCTAGACCCTAACCTATGGAAGGTGGGATTTGGGTTGACACTGCACGTTCCCCGGGGGACGGGTCGTGAAAAATTATCTCCACAATGATATAAATCTCACAAATAGTAAATAATAGATTTGAAACAAAATTCCCCAAAACAGGGCAAAGGAAAACTGTTGGGATAATGCCTCAACTTGGGGATCCAGTTCTTGGAATAGGATAAATGAGTTGATGGAATATCTCACTCTTTTTTTGTACTAATAATGAATCCAGAGAAGAATACACATAGATTGAAGCACTAATTACCTTGTGTGTCGTTGGATCATATGACTCTTTATCATGAAATTATCTATGGACCCGACAAACATCTCCCAGAGGATGATGTTGGCCACCTTGTGGTGGTGGTGTAAGTAACTCATAGAATCATCTAACACCCAAAACAACACCTCATGATGATGTAGATACTCCTCTACTCATTCCATCTCTATAGTGGACACCATACACTCTCTTAGGAGATCCTTGATCATGATTTTTCCTATTCCTTTGTTTCCCATCAGGTATATTACCATACTCCATAGCATGCATGGTCTATAAGTAATGAGCCATGTGACTTATCCAATCACATGAATAGAAAAAATCTTTATTTGCGACACCATGGTCCTCTATGCTACCCCCAACCACACGCCCATTCTGTGTTAATCTCTTATGCCTTGATCAACATGACTAGTGTTTTCTATTTATAATAGATGAGTTATCACTATAACACTCAATTTCATCCCCATCAACCTAGTGTCTACATAACATGAATCTCTTCATCACTAGAACCCGCACCAATACCCCAATGTAGGTGAGATTTCAAAAGGGGTACCATAGTGGTATTTATATCTCTACAGAGTCACTACTTAATCATCTTTGATCATAAGTAGTCATCTCATATCATGTCAAATGATATAACATATGGTATATGAACCTCCCAAAATTCTTAGATACTAGCAACCCTTCATTTTGTAGCTCATGATGCTCTTGAATATGAATTGCTCTCAAGAATGATGGATTGTACTCTTCATGAAACATATGCTAGAATTCTGGCTATAAGAATCTCAACTCCTCATGTTTCTATCTAAAAACATTCCACCACTACCCAAATTCTCCATTGAAAAGTATTATTGACATATCAATGACTAGATCAGTCAGTTTCTTGATAAGAATGAATACATGGATAACCAATTCATTCCAATCATTCACTTCATGTCGGTCTGGCTCATCATGGATCCTTAACAACCTCTTTCATTGGAACCCGTGGAGCATGTTACGAATATACAAATCCTAGGATAGATTTCCTAGTACGAACATCATGTTTATAAGAGGGAGTGTGGATACCTATGCACCTGAAGTAAGTATCTCAACGGATGGATTGTGAACTGAAGCGTCATCACTCGTCATATTATCATCATGATCCATATATGGTAACCTTACTAGGTGTCTTAACAGAGGCATCCTGAAAATTTAATGAAAATTTACCATGTTCATATTATCAAACACACACACACACATATAATGGGGAGCTAAATAATGTTGTATAGTCAAAATAATCAATCTTTTATGAATCATTTACCATTAATCCCTGCTACCAATGTCTATGTATGCTGAGTCGATGAGTAGGCAATCATGTTCTTGTTGAATGGATACGTTAACTGCCACACCAACACTGGATTCCCAGTAATGATATCCAAAATCTAGACAATTTGAAACTATTTCATTAAATACCTAACAATTAATCATAAGGGGACTCTTCCAATCATTATCACATGGATTGAACCATATTTGGTACCAATCGGTCAATACCCAACCCAACAAGACTGAAGTCGTAACTACCGCATGTGAACCTCCAGAGGAAAAGATCACTCTACCAGCACCAAAATGATTATCTAATAGTGGAGGACAATGCCTAATGTACCAATACAAGGAAACCTAACCATATAGATGAAAAAGGGAAAACAAATAAAATAAAAGATGAATCATATAATGTAATAACTGTTCATGTGAATCCTCTGGGGAATAGAAAGAGTAATATAGTGTAAATTAAAAGGTAATGGGTAAAGATAAACATCTAACAATATTGATGACCCAACCTAACAAAACTGGGAATGTATAATGTTGAGATATCCTAGCTCCAGAACTCCATGAATTTCCACTACATGTGGTTCAATAAACTCACTATTCAAATGATTTTATGTAAACACTATATACATTTCCTCCATCATTATAAGACAAAACATATAAAAGAAATTATTATCATGAATAGATGAGTATATATATAACTAGTAGGATTCCCTGAAAGCTAAAAGAGGAGTGGTAAGAGACACGATTAGAATTGATAGTAGATAGATGAACCAATATAACGATAAATGTATATTGGAAGTGATATATATATATATATATAATTCCCCCAATTAATCCAAAACAAGAGAGAAAGGGGATCGCCATCTCACAGCCCAGCCCATGAATGTATTCCAAAATCTCCAAGAGGCTCATTATCGATGCCCAGTACCTCGCATGTCTATCTGAAGAGACGTACAAGGAAATACATGCCTAATTACTATGACACATAGCTGAGGGGATAGACTAATTATATAGAGGACCCATAAATAATTAAAAAATGAGTGTTCCACTCATTATGTACCTAGAGGACCCATGCCATGTCCCAACAATAGTGTTTAATTAAATGTTTGTTTGAGAACCCCTGCATAACCAAGATAGAGGGTTCCAATATCATAGTCATTCAAGGACCCATTCCCCATTTGGATAGAGGTTTCCATTATAGTAGTCAAGGACTCAATCCTTGATACCATATAAGGGTGCCACTAGGACTTTAGATAGAGGATCCATGACCTGGCTAGTAGGAGGGCGACACATTAGTATTCAAGGAACCATACCCTCACTAGGTAGTGGGTTACCCTATAATCTCTAGGATCATTACGTATGGAAACTACCATAATCATGTGTCACTATAGTAATAATTATTCCCAGAACATGTTGTATCAAATCTAAAAAAATATACTACGGAGGGAAACATCAAATTCTATATGGAAAACAACTTTTTTACTGGAAAATCATGGGCCAAAATATGAGTTCAAATGAAAGAGATATGAGAAGCTAAATATTCCAAAAAATAATGAAGGGGGAAACAGTGTTTAAGGGGACCCCCAAAAAATGTTGTCCCAATACACTAATTAGATGTGTCCCAACTTGTACATGGATCACTTACTGTGTATCATTGCTTTGTGTATAGGTGGACTACACAGTAGGACTCGTCCACTTGGGGAACTTCCTTTGCTCTTCGCCTTTTCCATGTATGTCATTCCATGTTCATGTAACTAGGTACATGATGTATTATATAGCATTGTGTCTTGCACCTATCCCCTACCACATAAATTATTTACCTGTGGAGTGATATATGGTGTGATTTCCAGCCACATAGCATGTCATCCTTAAATTTATCAAAACCCTAATGCTTCATCCAAATAGGAAGTAGAAAGTGTTTTCTCTTTGTAGGACACACTCTATATGTTTTTTTTCTCAGAATGATAGATATGATTTTGACAATCAGATATGGGCTCGCCTCCTAGGATCCTACCATAGTGACTCCCAAAATTAGTTGAAATGTTCTTTTTTCCAATGTTTATGTCTATCTAATGGGCATATATTGGATTCTAATTCATCCATGGGGTTAGACATATGACATTAATGGATCACACATCTTCCCTATCACAACATTATAGACATATATCTAGGATCCATGATACAATATCTTATATACCAAGATTCATCAAATTCATCATTGATTCCCCAAATCATTTGTTGCACATTAGTACTCCTTGTTTCAGGGTGTCCGATGAGGGTCCATCCCATTTGGAAATGTAGATCCATGAAACTATATCCTAATGAAGAATAATGTGTAGAAGAATTAGTGGAGTAACACCAAAAAAGGTGTACAATCATTGGGGAATCTTTCCAAGCTAACAAATTCAAATTTGTATTTCCAGGGTGAGAATGAATTGAATAATCAATGAAAACTAGTACACAGAAGCATACAAAGGCTAAAAATAGATTAAAATAAAAAAAGGGTGATCATGATCATGTAATTCAACCAATTGGGGTAGAATCCACAAATTTATGTGTCCTATCTAAGAATGGATCCTTCATAAACAATTAATATTATTACCAATGTAGAAGATGAGTTATTTTTTTCGCTGTGTGTTGATCACCATTGATCTTGAATTTCTTCATCATCAAATCTTGATTATCCAAATTAGTGTAGTATTAAAACCACTAAACAGTCCTAGGGTTTTGTGGATATACAAGAATATTAATCAAAATAGATAATTTATTAAGAAATAATGATAGGTTAATTAAATTAAATAAAAAAAATTAATCATTTATTTAACTAAACACACCCTCCCTTGACTTATTTTATCTAATTAACCAGTGATGAACTATTTTGAGTCAATATTAGTCTGATAAAAACATTACTTACTTGATTGTGGTATTCTACTTATGATCCCTTATTCTATTTTACTGTTATGCAATTTTATTTCATAAAAAATGAGTGAATAATATAAAATTGATTTAATATTTTTGTAAAATTAATTCCAAAACATTAGGCCATAGAAACACATGCAGTTTTTGTTCCAAGACCCAAAAATATATCTTGATATATTCCAATGGTGTATAATGGATATATATGGTGTCTAGAAAATCCTCTCCCATATATAATGATACCTCTTCTTCATGTAAATCATGGAAAACCACTTGGATCTCATTTACTGATTGAACATGTATACTATAAAATGAGTATAATATAGATTCATGGATATCACTTGGTACAACCAATGTTAATCCACACATAATAAAAATGAATTATTACCTATATTTGAGAATAGAATGGGTGTAACACAATGGGGTGTGATAATATGAAAAAATAAATTTACCATAAAGTCTTGTAACAAACCATTTATCTTTATATGATTGATGGAAACTGTATGGTATAAAAAAATAGATATGGTCTCTATGATTGATAGCATATCATTCATAAAATTGACCTCTATTTGTAGTATAAACACTAAGAAATAAATTGAAAATATATTTTAGAACTACTAAAAATATTATTAAATACCATCTAACATATTTCATTATCCCTCATAACATTGTAAGAAAACAGGGATTACAATATTCCTAACTACCAATATTCTGTTCTTGAATGGTCTTATTGTAAATTCTAATATATGATATAGGATTTAAAATAACCATTGATTGACAAAATGGATTCTAATAATTAATATCATTTATGATTTACTTGATAACGAGTTTATTAATCAATACCTAAAAACTCATCAAATCTACACTAATCCAGTATAAAGGAATCATATAGAATCATATACACACTAATCTTAATATACCACTCTACAAATCCGTGAAAACACTAGGATCTGAATCCATTGTGTGTATCGCTAAAAATCATCACATAAAGATACTCAATAATTGGACCATGACCATGAGTAAATTTAGAAGAGATAAATGAGTTTGATAAAACCCTATTGAATCAATTAGATGCAAGATTTTATAGATCTAGAATCATTCTGAACCCATTGATGTATCCTTATGATTTATGTATATAATAATGTCAATAACATGAAGCTACCCTAACCCAAAGCCTCAGTCCTGGTTATTAGTTGATAACTACCATATGGATAACAACCCAGATACCTCAGTTGAATCTGAACACCATGACCTCCTATATACCTTGACAACATGGATGAACTAAAACTGCCACCATATAGTATAAAATCCAATCATAATCTAGATCCTTGAACATAAACCACACGACACCAACAAGATGATTGAGAAAAGATTAAACATATTATCTATTCAACTTCTTCTAACATGATCAAATCTTTAAGGTGACCATTGACACTATTTTCATGTATTCTCTACTCCAAAAAAACTAATTAAAAAAATTAGAAGTAATACCTCATAAAAAAAATAATGACAAGAATCCTTCACTAACCATTTTTTGACTGATATGTTTTGAATGATAATAAAACCATTTTATACTACCATATAATTTACTCTTATATGTATAATATAATCCATACTTTCCAAGGTTTTCACTCAGAGATGAGGTTTTAATTTACTAGCATAGAATGTGTTTTTAGAAAAAGGAATTCACCAAACAGTATCAAACCATAAAATATAAATTTTTTTAAATGGCTGTCATAGTTTATCACTAGAATAATCCCCTAAACACAAAAAATTACCTCATAATCTCTATAAACCATCAATGAATTAAAAACCCTATTGGATAAAATATCCAAAAATTCCATATAGGAAAACCTCTCACATTATTATTTGTCTACTAGTATGTCACACCATCACATCATAGGGTATCATAGAATATATATATCTTGATTTGCTATAAAATATAAGGTGTTATCAATATTTATAAATACAGACAATAATAAATAAACCCACAACATGGTAATACGTAGACCACTCTATTCAGTAAATTGTGGCTGGTGTTATAGCTGGAACACTCATGTAAAATCCAATATAGAATGAACTATGCACTTATATCTAGTTATCAATGAGTGAAAACAAAAAAACACACAAAGTTGATAATTATTTAAGGGTTATCATAAAACATGTGGCTTTTTTCTCAATTACAGTTGGGGCATGGTCAGTCCCTCCGTCCTAGAACCTAATCGGTGGCTGTTATGCAGAAATGTCACAAAAATATTTGAGACATTACAAAGAACACACTTATAATAAATATTTATACTCATGATAGGAAAATAAGTAAAATTTATTACTTCTGATTACTTTATAGTCATACTTGATATCATAAATGTCTTCCATAGATGAGGTTTTATCAGTAGTTTAACTAGACAAATTCAGGGGGTCAAAAAATAAATATAGGATTCATATATCATACCATAATAATATATCACAAATACTACAAAAAAGATATTATTTAGAAATAATTCCAATATTTTGATATAGAGGAAAATAGTATATATGTTTCTATTTAAAATTAATATAACTAACCTATAAATAATAGTAACCTCTTTGCAAAAGAAAAACACTTGAGTATGATGTTATTCCTATTTGTGAATTATGATTCACAAACACACATCTTCTTTTCACCATGAACTATGAGTAAACTAATATGATAGAATTTCACGTCCCATTTATTTTAAATCTTGAATAATATTATTTTAAAACAATGAAAAATAATTATATCCTTCGTAACATTCAATTTCTCAATTCATGGTTTAGAAACAACCATGTATAATTGTTTTATAAAATAATAAAAATGTGTTATATCCATTACAATTCATAAATATAATTAAAAAAATACAGGCTATAATAACACTTCATAACATCTATAGGATATTCATCCCAAAATTATTTGATAAATAAGGTGAACAACCCCAAAACATTCCTCCATGCATATTGAAGGATTTCGAATAATAACGAGGGTCTATTTGAAACTATAAGGACACTATATAATTTGGAATAAATAAAATAAAAATAAAAATATTAGTAATATGAAACAATATCTAGAATATAACAACAATAAATGGACATTTTATTAATGTGACAACTATAATTCTAGAGAAAAAAAGAAAATTCTATATCGATATATTTAACTATAATGTCCCAAAAGTCATACAAAAATAAATAAGATGAGGTATGTGTTGATCATATACACCATTTTCAAAAAAATAAACAAAATATTTGTGGCATAAATAGATATACATATTTTTCCCCAACCAGTATCACCTCCATCTCCAACCATAGAATCCAATTCATCTATATATAGATGGGTTATTTCCCTTTCCTTTGGAATAAACTATAAATACTATAAGTGTATCGAGATACCCTTGCAAGGTGTGATTAAAACTACATAGGCCCCCACTAATGGTTTATATAAACTTATCTATAATATTAAAGTGAAATCATGAAATTATATACCCATTAAAATAATGAAAAAATAACTTCAATAAAGGTCACACACACAATTTCTAATCAATTCACCTCCGGAGTAACCATACACACCTTAGTGAATTCCATAATAGGTTTGAATAGATCATTATAATATCATATATCCTATGGAGATTTACATTCTAATTCCCATAATGACCTCATCCATAGGGTTATCTTGACCACTTTTATGAATCACGATATAAAAAAGGAGAAGGTGTTATATTTATTTATTGATCATCGTCCATAGTAATCTTGACCATGGAATATTATAATGTGAAGGTAAGTGAAACAATAATTCTTAGGGACATAATTATCTCATCCCAAAGTAATCATTATCTCGGCCCATAAGAATGTAATGAAAATGGGAATAGAGGAACCATATAAATTCTGATATTGTACCTGTGGAATAATAATTTAGAATCCTAACAATGAAAAGACAGTTACAAATGTTCCCCCTGTTAATAATGATATAAAACCCAAAGAATATTGATCTATGATTGTAAAAATATAATGATGATAGGAATGGAAACCACAGGTCTATAAAAAACCCATCCCATAGGAATCTCAATCCCAATTAAAAATAATATAATGAAATTGTTGAAGGTTACCCAATATATTTAGAAATATCAAAACAAAATCATAATGGTTCCATCAAATTAAAATTTAAAGGATATGATAATGGCATTCCCATATTTTAAAAATGAAATCCCTAAATAATGTCATAAAAATAACCATATGATGGTTTAATAAACTACCTAACAATAGTCCAACAATTTTATTATTATGATGGATTATAATTCAGCATGGATTCAATCCAATACAAGTTTTTGTCCCAGAATCATAACCCATAACTCAACTTACCTTTTATATAGAACTACTGAAAAACATAGATACATAGGATTACAAGTCATACATCACATACACATTAGAGGTATCTAATACAATTTTGGGAAACTAGAATATCCCATCAAAGGTTAATCAACTAACATCTATTCATGTAAAAGTATATAACTCTATCTAAGGTAGTTATGTTTCATTTAAAAATACCCAATATATCATAATAATACTCTAGGAACAACTCATTTGAATCTTAGGATGTGGACTATCACAAATTAATTCATGTTAATTATTATTGGTGATTGTGGCCTCAAATTATTATGCACAATGGACTACTGACAGAACTAAACATTCTTAAACCACTCATATAGGACCAAGGGGAACAATTCATACGTTTTCAGGTTAAACAAACACATTTGGAGTGAAATTATTAAAAAAAATCATTGGAAACACATATAATAACCAACATAGATTAAATGGAATCACATTCATTGGTGATCAAAATACAATTCAATCAAAATTATATAATTTACCCAAAACTTAATAGAAAACCTTTAAATTAATTATATCTCATGAATAGTGATTAATTTTTTTGAGAAACCAATAATAGATGAATTTATAAAGTTATATTTACACTTATTGATCCTCTAGGGTAGATAAATGATTAATTAGGGATAAAACAGTTGAGTCAATCAATGTTGGCAGAGTAAAATCATATATGGAATGGGGGGATGGTAACATGGCTAATAGGGGAAGAAATGAATGAAACCGTTTATTTTATTTATCATATAGTCAGTATATTTTACAATATAAAAATACTAGATACGGTAACCAATGTAGTGTACAGACAATGGTCATTGCACAATTCTCATATCATGGTGTTAGTGTGTGGCCATTTGGTAAGTGCTAGAATGACCTAATTTAGATAAGAACTAAAAAATAATGATCTAAATACTACAACATAGTTTGGGTATTTATTATGCAAGCTATCTTTCTGAATTCTGCATCCCCTCATTAACATGTCCTCATGGAAAAATTACTCTTGTTACTACAAAGCTCTCTACTTACTATTGAACACTAATATTATGGAAAACAAGCTATATAGTAATATTCTATGTTATGAAGTGGTAATTTTCTTGAAGAATGAATTCAACAAACATAGATGTGTACCCCCAGAATACTATACCCAAACAATTACAATTCCTATAGTTTCTAAAATACATTAAAACTCACAAGGATTGGTTTAAATTTAAATATTTTTATACATTAGAATATGTAGGTTATTGTATTCTCTTACACATTCATATTCATTCTTAATGGAAATATTTATTTTCTATATTTTGAATGTGAAATATTTTTTATCTTATTTACCCTTCATATTTCACATTATATCATTCCAATGGGAATAATTGTATCCTTGTAATCCTTCTGGGTTACCTTAAACCTAATAAAAATAATTAAAAGGAATTTCTTTTAATTTATACAAAATTTTATATATTCATTCAAATTTTTCATCTACATTGTAATTATTTATTTTCAATGATCCATTATTATAAAAATTAATATTAAAAATAGTTTTAAAACTACATTTTCCATATTTTTAAATTATTTCGAAATTGAAATGTGTCATTATTTTTATAAAAACACTTGTAAAGTAAAAAAAAATTCATGATTTATATTTCCTTTTTATATCTATTTCAAAAATATAGATCATTTATTGAAATATGGTTTATTTTTTATCCTCTAAATTATATTATTCTATAAATATTTTGGTTGTTTAAATTTTGGGTAACATTTGATCAATGTAACCATTACTTGTTAGTATACACCTTATGAAATCTTTTTATAAACAATTATATTTCCATTGGTTAATCCATACAAGGTTTTAATAAATGATTGATTGATTTTATGTGGAACACATATGCATGGATCTATGATTATGTGATGGGTGGTTATAGAATTTTATATCCCCTTAATGAATTTTTTAATTCTTTATATATAATGACAATACTTCAAGACATAGGTAGTGTGGCCTAATCCACTATATAATGGGGAATGTGTAGTGATTTACAATCCACTAGGTTAATGGATGTGGGTAGTGATTCTGAATCCACATAGTTATTATGGTATATTCAAAGGGATTGAGTTGTGTTTGGATTTTATATTGTAATTCACATAACCAATTCATATTTTATATCACCATATTTCGTGATTACTAATTTAAAATTAAAATGGAATAGAATTTTTTTATATTTTAAGGATAATAAAATTATAATTATAGGATTTAATTCATTGATCCATTATTATTCTATCATTTCTCATGAACACATATATATTTAAATTATCATATAATTTTTGGCATTATATATCTCCCATATTGATATTCCTCTTTGGATTTCATTCTAATGATAAGTTCTCTATTGACTCATGTTATGAATTCCAACCCATTAATCAACTCCTTTGACACGTTTCTTAGGATTAAAATTTCTTGAAGTTATTGATAGTAATATTAGGCAAGATATATCTATAATTTAATCATGTGTGAATAATTTTCTTTATAAATGTATACTATATCATGATAATGTTATGTTTTGTAGAAAATCTATATAGAGACTAAATATCTAGTTGTAGGTGTGTTTTTTTGAAAGATAATGCCTTATAATTTGAAATTATGTTTAATATTTAGATATATATATATATATAATGTTTCGATCTTTTAATATTGAGTTAGAGTAAGATTGATTTAATTTCGGGGATTGGGTTATGAAGAATAAGTGGATAAATCTGAATGTAACATATAATAACTAAATGTGTCATTAATTGAAATAAAAATTTCATTGGTTTATGTGACGTTATTTTAGGGAAGGTCATATTATGTTTTATTTTTCAAATTCATATGATTTTTTATTATGGATCTATTGGAGAATATTTCAAATTTCCCAAAAAAACATTATTGTTTTAGTATGTGGATAAAAATTGAACAATGAAAGTGATGTGGTAATAAGTTTCATCGTTATTAAAAAAATTATTTCATTCTTGTTTTAGAAAATTATTTATAACATTCAATGTTTATAAACCTATTGACTATGACACTCAATGATTTGATATTGTGTTATAAATGAATGAAATAGATAGTTTGATGATTATATCCCAAGTATATTACTCGTATTTTATAGTTTTTATTTTTATTATACTTCCAAAAAATAAATTTCTTTTTTGTTGAAACTCATGCATTTATGGGTTGATGGATTTGGAGGATGGTTGGACATCTATTAATTTGGTGGATGATATAAAATGATATATTAATTTTAAATTGGGGGAATGAAAATTAATTTATTTTTAAAGGCTATATGGGTTATTTTAGAATATGTTTTTGTTAATAAATTCATGAAATAATATTTCAAGAGTTCAAATAAAAGACAGGGTGTTGGTAGAAAAGTTCCACTATGTACCCATTTTTGGACCATAAGGTACCTGGTGAATCCAAAAGATGAAAAGTCTCACTAGATAACCATCAAGAAACCTATGTCATAATAGAGACATAGTATGTGATACTGAATACATGTTATTCCATAAATTCATTTTTTATATTTGGTAGGACTATATTTTTATAGTCATGACACCCTTAATTTTTAAATGAATACGTATTAAGGGAGTCTATTTAAACTGAACATATCCCCTCATCTCTCCCAATTTGGATCCCCTTTTATGTTTTTTATCTAAAGGGTTTAATGAGAGTTGCATCTTCTAGTAAATTGAGGAAATACTATCTCTTCTAGTCCCTTTTTACCCAAAAAAAGTTCCATAATGATTTAGGTGTTATTATTTAGTATTTTTTCTTATGATTCCATCAAATAATGAATTAATTTCATTAATACGATACATATTTTATTTTTAGTGAATATTGGTTGTAAATACTTGTTCTATTGTCACAGTTCAATACTATTCATCTAATGGTAGATAAAAAATTGATTTATTTAGGATGTTTTAAAATTTCAGGGTATTTTGATGGCCAATTCATGTTTATAAATAAATATTTTACGTTTGTTTTCCTATGTGTTCTTAAATAGTTTAGAACACCTTATTACATGTGTTTTAAGCACTATTAAAATTATCGATGAAAAAGGATGGTGAAATATACATTATTGAGTCTCCAAATTATTGAGATTATAATTTTTTATTAGTATTAAATTTTTTTGCACATTTTATGAATTTTTTATCTAACACTATAAATTGGTATTGGGTTAAACAAGATTAATATTAAATAGGGATTTTATAACTGTTGGAATGGTTCACTGGAGGTATTAGGCTTGAGCTAGTACCGATGGACACCTTTATGTATTTTTGGTGGCATGATTGTTTTGTAAAGTAAATTGATATTATTATTTAAATTATTTTAGAAAATGGATATTTTTGGGAAAGTGGATTTCTAGGAAATTATTTTACACATTAAAATGGGATTAAGAAAATAAAATGACTGATTTTAGGTATTCATTTTAGATAGAGTTTCTAAATTAAAGTGGTAAATTATGTAGATGGTTTTGAAATGATATTTAAAAAAAATGGTTTCAAAAGTGGTATTGTTTTATATTTTTTCCAAGGCCCAAATATGAGTGAAGAAATCATGTGATGATATTTTAAAATTTTTTGTTGAATGTTTTTGAAAAGTATTTTTAATGTAATCCCACAAAGACTTCTTTTGATTTTTTTTTCATTTATGTATTCTATGGGAGATTCCCTATTTTTATAAATCTCACATTGTTGTTTGAGATTCATTATTTAGGTTTCATTTTATTTTTTCTTTTATTGTATGAAAAATTAGATCCATTGGTGAAACCTTCCCTCGTAATATTTTTTCGATAGATTATATTCAGAACCATTTTAAGCATATTTACAATAGTTCCATATAATCCTTTGGATTCTAGTTATGAGTGTGATTCATTGATAATGTTCAGGTGATGGGTGAGTAATTCACTATCAACAATTGGGAAGTTTATTATGAGTGTATGATTATATTATTGGATTTGGTGCCCTAAAAAACATATTTATTATTTATGTTAACTTGAATTCATAGTTTTGAATATTAATAAAATTATTTTCACATCAGTATTGTTCTTCTATGTAACATAGTATGTGATAATGTCTAAATATTACTTTTCACACTAAAAAGTCATAGTAGTTCCCTACTATGATGAGAACCTTGAAGTGCTACAAAAATATTATTAAATATATCTTCTATATCATGATGATAGAATTTTAGGGACACAAATGATACATGCTATCTGGGGTGGAGACTCAAAGGAATTTGAGACACCATGTCATAGAGTATTCCCAAAAAAATATCTAGTGGTGGATATTATGAGAACGATACCCAGCAGCAGTAAATCCAAATTTATAATTGTCATCTTTTGTTCCTATCTGTGGATGTCTAATTGATCCTTATACATTATGATTATTATTAATCAGTATTACGAGTAACTAAATTTGATGTATTAATGAAAATTGAAACGATAGATGTTCATGATGAGGTAGGATGTGATAGGTGCAACACGAGTAATATTTTATAGATGAATAATGACATAAAGGATATATCTGTTCTATTATTTTCTATAAGATGATAAATTAGGACCTTTTATGTAAATGATACAACATAAATAAATCCATGTCCATGGTGTTATATAAGAATGTTCAAATTTTAGTAATACAAAGAAAGATACATCGAGCCCATAGGTTATTTGCACTGGCATGAAACCTTATTGATTTGATATATCATGATAAATGGATTATATTACACAATAAGTATCCTTACGAGGTATTATGTCATTGAGGTATTATCATTTTTCAATATCGGTGCCTTGGCTTGTTTCTGGATTCTAGCATTAGAATTCATGATACTTCTCCTAATGCCATTAAGAAAGTGGCATAGAGGGCCAGACACTACATGTATCCAAAATCTTAGTTAAATAATAATAATATTATTTTTTATTAAAAAAGATAAATAAATATTTTTACCATATGTGGTTTAATAATTATTCATTTTCAATTGACCTAATTTATTCCACCACGAGTTATTTGTGAGAATATATTACCTGTAAAAAATTTAATAAATATTTTTCTACCATTTAGTGAAGATAATATTTATTTATTTTTTCATCAAAAATCAATTGATATTTATTTAATAGACAAATACACATTATTCAAGGCATTATCAATATTTAAGATAAATATTGGATCTCTTTTAATAGTTTGGTGGAAACAAAATTAAAATTTATTAGTAGTCAATTAAATAATATTTAAATCAATTCTGATGTTATTTGTGTGTCACGAAATAATAATAATAATATTTTTATTTAACATGGGAAACATTAGATATAATTTAAATAATAACAAACACTTATGAAATTATATTATTTTAACCATAACTGTATATAAACCAAATAATATTATATTTTTTGGATCCAATTCATTTGTTTCATTATTCATAACTAATTTGGAGAATCCTCTCAAGACATAAGGATTTACATTCCAAATGAATGATCCCAAGAACATAGAGGAATATTCCCCCACCTCCCAATCTCAATTAAATAGAGTTCAAGGATAATGCATTGGAAGCGGTTCTATAGGTAATAAAATGTGAATGATGCAAGTTACATGATCTGGCATGATAACACCTGAAGAATCCGATGATGATGTTCAGAGATTTATGAAATATATTTGGATCACTAATGGAGGTAATTTGGTCTTGACTCATACAACACAAAGATAGTGAAATGTATATCAGTTGTCAGATCCATCAACAGATAATGAATTCTTATAGGGCAATTCTATAATTAATTAAATTGAAATTGAATAATATGTGACAATTATTTGTATAGTTCCAAAATTCTATCACTTGTATATATTCATTAATTAAATTCAATTCATCATATAATTTATCATTGTGTAAATATCGGATTGATCATCGATCATTGAAAAAAATGAAAATTCGGGAATGACCTATCGCATGCTTCTGCTATGCCCAGATCCTATATGTTCTATCAAAGAGACCACATAATTTTTTATAATTATTTATTGATTACAGATTTATTTATGGAATTTTAGTTTTTTTAAATTAAATTTTATTTTTTCTTTTAATCATAATTGTGAGATCTTCTTCTTCCCCCATAACGTCTCATAGATATAATCAGTATGATTTTATTAATTAAATAATATCAAGGAACTCATCCAAAGTTTCCAAGGATTGGGGCATGATAACATTAGAGTAATTTCCATGTAACCATAATTTCACGATGTGTACTTTTGTTTAGTGGATAGGAATTAATTTGATAATTAATTTAAACTCAGTTCATTAATGAAAAGCAGTGTATTCATTTCATTCACTACATGTTGACAAGCCCATGGTGGAGAAAAATTAGACATAGTACACATCATGTATCCCACATATAGGACTTTTAGTACCTTTGATTCATATAAATTCCATATATTACCATACAAGACGTATCTGACTAGTGACCATGTACCTCAGAAATCACAAACCGTGTAGTCACTTATACATAATTCACTCTCATAATTTTTTGGAAAAAATTTACAAGTTGAGTACCCAAGTGCATGCCTCAGATACATGAATATAGATGTACAACCCATGTAGATATGTTGTACATGAAATTTACATTTACCAAATAAACGTGAATTAAAATTTATTTCTTATATTATGTAAACGATATAGACATGTGCATCTATGTTGTCATTAAGTTGATAGGACATTTCATGTGATAGGTTTTGATATATATATATATATATGTTCACTTAATATTTATGTAATTCTTAGATCTATATATCATGCATGATCCATTATATAGTTGTTACTCTATGTGAATTAAATCAAGGAAAGTTATGGAAATATCATGTGATCAGTGTAATCCTTAATTTGATACTACACATCATAAAAGTACGTGATAAGTCATGTATTACATATGTGACAAGAGTAAGGATTATATGAGTATAAAAAATGTTACGAATATTTGGATGACTAATCATAATGTTTCGTCCAAGGTAAAATTATGTTAACAATTAATTTTCAATAAATATATTAATTGTTTAAAAAGTTTGATGGATTAGAATCTCAAAAAAATTCAGACGATAATTATGATAAAGGAATTGATTAATTAAATATTATAATTAATTCACTTGATCATGATTAATCATATATAAGAACGATTAATAATTGAATTCTAGTATTATAAAATGTTTAATTTTTTGCTTGAATGTGGACGATCTTGATACTAGACCAGACCTATATATGATATTTTTAGAATGAAATTTATTATTAAATAAAAATTTCACCATCCATTCTTTCCCTTAACTTCTTATGTAAGGGTATGTCTACCCATGGTTTTTTATGTAAAAATATAATTTCCCACACATATATATATGAATAAAAGAATATGTAACGAATTGAGCTCCCATGATAGTGGAGGCAGTTTAATTTTGGAGCTGATGTGAATCCAATCGAAGAGAGATACATAGGTGGATAGGTGAAAGTTGCATCTTCATCATTAATTAGTTCACGGTGTTTTTTCCACTAGGTCAATTGTCAGTTTATCAATCACAAGATAATTAACCATTAGTGAAAGTTCATGATCATAACTCGTTATTATTTTATTTCTATCAAGTTTCGTGGTTATTTCATTAGGAATGTTTTTGTACTGATCAAATGAATTATTGAAATTATTAAGCATGCATGAAAGAAATAAATAAATTGGCTTATTCATAAAGACTATATAATACATTGTTAATCCCTTAAGTAAATCCACTTATTATAAACAAGAATATAATAAATATAATTATTTTAAGTTTACTCATAAATGGATAAAATTTATCATACATATATATATATATATATTAAGTTTGTATATCCTTCAACTACATCTGTTAA
Organism: Viscum album; assembly: GCA_963277665.1. NCBI lineage: Eukaryota > Viridiplantae > Streptophyta > Magnoliopsida > Santalales > Viscaceae > Viscum > Viscum album. Next base: position 523,531,528 of record OY728165.1, read on the forward strand.
AATTGAACCATAGTTCCAAGTGCTTGACCATCCAATTTTGTGGTGCTTTAAAATATCAAGGAATTCTAATTTGTCATTTTTGGACTGACTTGTTTTATTTAACCTCAAAGGATGAATTCTAATGTAGGACATACTGTAAATAAGAGAAAAGGGGTGAGGAAATCCAATTTCATGGTGTTTGGATTTGGGATTCCACTCAATAGGCTAAGAAACTATGTGTTAATGCAGTTGGAATTTTGAATTCCTACATATAATCATTCATGTTTCTTTACCAAAAAATAATGGGGGTAATGAGATGGGGAATATGGATCCTTTCAAATTGAATTTCTTACAGATATGGTATTTTGATGACAATTGGAAGAGATATTACGTTTCATTAAAATAGTGGGATATTAATAAAAATATTATTTATTTATTTTTCTACATTTGTCACATGATGTACTAAACTATATGCTCATATTATTTATATAAACAACACTAAAATGACATAAAACAAACTAGTGTGATCTATAGATGAAGAAGTCAACATTATCACCAAAAAAATTTAACCAAATGTAAAATGTTCTTGCATGTTATCCTTCTTAATTAAAGGAAAATTTATCTTCTTGATGAACCTATTCATGATGCATTTGGTAATCAGGCAAGTGATAAAGAGTAACGATTTATAAGAAATATTTGAATGATTCCATATACGGTCAATGTATCTTGCTATCATCCATGTACCATGATATTTTTACGAAACATGATTACATGAATGCATATATCATGATGTATCAGCATTGAAATCAATATCAATAGAATGTGAGACAATAGAGGTATGAGATCTCAAAATACTTTTTTATGACCAATCATAGAGAGTATTCACATACTAAAAATAAAATAGTCAAGATTAGGCAATATATCGAATAATTTTGAATATTATGTATTAAAATCCAAGTTAATAAATGTACAAATCTCATACCTTCATCAATGCTGAAGACCATATATAGTTTTAATGTTAATTAGAATATGAGAAATAATGAGATGATTATTTGAGACCATGTTACATTAATTCTCCCATTGGATAAGGACATGAGGCCTGATAAACTCAGGTTCCATATAGTGAATAAGAAAGGTAAGAATAAGGAAATGTGTCCTAAGACTCAAAAAAGTATAAATATCCCAAGAACCATCCTTCAAAGTAGATGAATATCTTGTTATGTGGAACGGAAAAAGGACACTGTATCTTTTTCCTAAGACAAGCCATGCCACTTGATGTGGAAGTACACCCGAAAACAAGGGGATGAAATTTTGTTTTTGTTACAAAGTAAAATAATTCAATGTCTACAAATTGGTTATTAGATATATATTTTTGTGATCACATATGTATCCAAATGGATAAACCATGTATATTATAAAATATTTCATGAGAAGAGGTGGATCTTAGTGTTTCTAATGGGCCAAGGCTATCAACTCTAGAAATTGGTGACTACCACATTAATTTTCACTTGGGAATGAAATTAGGTTTAAAATAATTTTATCATGTACCTATAATTACAAAGAGCATAATTTTTGGTATCATGCCCAAATACAAATGTGTTTCTTTTTTATGTTTTGAAGTAAAAGCTCTTTCTTTTATAAAAACAAATATGTTATGGTATGCCACATTTAAATAATGGTATTTTTTATTAAATTATAAAAAATACTATAAATTGATAATTAATCATGTTCACATGACTCATATAACATCGAAAATTGGAATCATAGTCATGGTCATGTAAAAAATAAGTGTTTGATAATCCTACGAAAATATGGTTATTTCGACTCTTCTATGCTAGAAGAACTTCAATATGTCATTCTTGTATACAGGGGAAAATGAACCAACCACCATTTACTAGATAATGTAAAAGGGACTCAAATATTAGAGTATTGGTACCCACCAATGTGTGTGACCCATTTTAAATTGAAGCTACTAATTGATATTCATATCATATTAATTAAAATGATGACTTGAGTAGATAAGGATTTTTTACTAGATTAGGTATAAGTTTGACTCCTTTGAGAAATTTAATGAATTAAAGAATGAAGTAGAGAATCAAATTGGAAAGAGGATAAAAAACATAGATATTATTGAAGAGGTGAATATCATTCCAAAATTTCATCTAATATTTAAGAGAGTTTGGCCATATATCTCAACTCACTCTACATTACACATCACAGTTTAATTGTATTAGTGAAAGGAGGAACCATACATTATTAAATATGTTAAGGTTGATGATTAGTCACATAGATTTTTCCTTATCCTTTTGGGGATATTCATTAAAAAGTTCAACATACACCTAAAACTATGTTCCATATAAAATGGATAATTGAATTACCATCTAGTTATAGAGTTGAATGAAACCCATTTTTCAACATACAAGAAAATGGGGTTGTGAGGAACTTTTTATGGCCATCTCGTGAAACAAATTATTCCCACAAAGAACAAAGATTATATTTATTAGATATCCCAAAATACAAAGGATACTAGCTATACAACGTCTCAAAAAAAAGTTATTGTTTACTGAAAAAATGTCATTCTTGAGGATGAGGAAACCCTAAAAAAGTATACAGGGAGTAGTATTGATGTATATTCTGTTGATACCCAGAATACAAAAGAGTTAGGGTATATACATGTTCGGCAGGTCACCATGTAAGATGTAGTTCTTGAAATAGATGCACTATAGTGGAAAATAAGAGAGGTAAGAGAACCTGAGAGAAATGATTTTTAGTCATTGAATATGGTGACTCATTATGGGTTTAAAATTATGATAATATATTTTAAAAAGGTATTGGAGAGCATGAAATATACAATATAGAAATAACACATGGTTTACAAAATGCATTCCATGTATCATAACCTTGTTTGGGTTCTGTTAGATACACCTATTGATGTAAATCCAATTGGATGAAAATAAGTATTCAATAGAAATATGGAAATGGAAGGTATTTTGAATAAATATAAAGTATGGATACAATATAAAGGAATTATAAATCTATAAGGAATTGAATATAGTGAAAAAATTTCACCAATTTCCATTATTAAAACCATTCGAATTCTACTTTCTATAGCAGCATACTTTGAAAATGAGATTTGGATGATTGATGTAAAAATCGAATTCCTTTGTGGGATCCTTAAGGGAGATGTCTACATGACACAACCACAGGGGGTTGTGAATCTAGGTGATTCTAAAATGACTTTATGATTGGATAGATCAGATAATGTATTAAACAGATAATCATGTTCATGGATCATTAGATTCGATGAAGCCATAAAATAACTAGGTTACATTAATACAGAATGTCAGACAAGTGTTTACAATATGATTAGTGAAAATATGGTCATTATCCTTTTATTATAAGTTGATCAAACATTACATATTTGATTTGACCAAATAATATTATTGTCCGTTGAAGACCGGTTAAACGAGTTTTACTCTATGTTGGACTTAGGTGAAGTATCTTATATTTTGGGGATTAAGATCATTCATGATAGATCTAATATGTATCCAAGACTAAGTGAACGATCATATGTTGACCAGATACTAAAGAGATTTAGTACAGAAGAATCTAAGAGCTTATTGGCTCTAGTGTTCCATGGTTTAAATATTTCTATGAAAATGTTTCCACAGGAAGACATGAGAAAAATGAATTAGAAATATCCCATACAATTCCGTGATATGATAAATCATGTGTACCGTTGTATGTACTAGACATGATGTTTCCTATTCATTCATAATATTATGAAGATATAAATAAGAACCATGATAAAATCATTAAGCTTCTATTATGGAAATCCTTAAGTATCAGGGAAGAACAAGTATATTTTCATGGTGTTTGTTGGAGATGAGGAGCTGGCCATCATGGGCTATACTGATGATAGTTTTTAGAAAGATCATAATAATAAGAATTCACAATTAGGATATGTTTTATGTCTCAAAGAAGGAGCTATAACATTGAATAGTTCAATGTATCCACTTGTCGCTGATTATACAGTGGAGTGTAATTATATATTGACTTATGAGGTATCCAAGGATGAATTTTGGATAAATAACATTATCGAGGAGATCAATGTGGTACCAAAGAGTTGTGGACCTATCACATTGTTTAGTTATAATAATATATACGTGGATCTTGAAAAGGAGTCATGTTCACACAAAAATACAATGAATATACTCTTGAAGCATCACCTCTTGATGGATTTTTATCAGAGGGGTGATGTTTCTCTATGTTGATTTCCCACAGAAAAGAACATTGAAGACACCTTGACTAATGTCATGTGTAACCAAAATCATGAGTATCATGTGATACCTAGTGGGATAAAGGTTGTTAGTAGTTTTCTCTAGATAAATTTACAGTCTGTTGAATTTGGTGACCTAAAACCAACTTCTATGTGCTTTATGATAACCTATATTAATTTTTTTAGAATATTAATAAACTTATAATCACATAATGATTGATCATCTGCAGAACATATTATATGGTAATATCTTAATATTAACTGTTGCAATAAAAAGTAGTATTAGTTCCCTATTATGATGAGATCATGGTTGTTTAATAAAAAAATTCTTAAATATATTTAATATACCCGAATGATATATTTTTATTGACATCAATGAAATAGTCTCTCAAGGGTGGAGAATCATAGGATATTGGGGACTCTTTCTCATGGCATACACCCTTGGTATTATCCAGTGTATGATATTATGTGAAAGAGACCCTCCTCTAGGAAAACAACATTTATAAGTTTCATCGGATGTTCCTATTTGTGGATGTGTTTGATGATCATCAGACCTTAAGATTTTTATTAATGATTATTATGAGTCACATAAATTCATTTATTAAAAAAAATCGTGATGATGGATTTATTTTATGAGGTAAGATATGTTGGGTGCATCACGAGTAATATTACATTAATGAATAATGTGGAAAACTATTTATCCATTACATTTTTAGGAAGGTTGATATGTCATTCGTTTTTATGGAAATTGTATAGTGTAAATAAATACATGGATATAGTTCTCTTTAGGTATGTTCAAATGATATGATGAAAATGGAAGAGGCACTAAGCACATAGATTCTCTGAAACATCATAGAACCTTATTTATTTTAGATATCATGATAATGGGATAATATTTCATTGGAAACATCCATATGAGGTATTATTTCATTGTGAAATTCACTTAATTATTTATGGGTGCCCAATCTTGTTTCAAGATTCTATATATGGACTTTAGGATACTTTATCTAATTCCACTTAGAAAGAGGCCAAGAGGGTCACATACCAATTGTATCCAGAAGCTATATTATATAATAATATTATTATTTATTATATAATAATAGGAACAATTATTAGTCCCGAATGTAGTCTAATAATTATTTCTGTTTAATTGATATCATATATTATGCCTCTAGTTACTAGAAAGAATATAATTTGAGAATAATTTTGAATAAATATTTATTTGATATTTTGTGAATAAAATATTTATTTATTTAATGTTTAGGAATACAATGATATTTAATTAATTAATATATATACATTATTCAAGGCCCAAAAAATATTATGGAGGAATGGTGGATCATGTTTAATTGTTTCGTGAGTAATAGTAAATATTGAATATTTCTTGATTAGATAATATTTAATTAAAATCACAAGTTAAGAATATGTGGAGAAATAATAACATTATTAGTATTATTTGGAATGGGGTTCTTCAGAGATTAAATAAATAATAAACGGATCTTGTCGAATTATTTTATTTTAACCTTGGAAGTGTATAACCCAATTATATTATTTTCTAAGAGAGAGAATTCATTTATCTAGTTATGAACAAAATATTTTGAGAATCCTCTAAATCCCTAGATATTTCCCTTCTCCAATAACTGTCCCAATAATGGAGAGATATCTTCCTACACCTCCCACTCTCATGTCAAGAGAGATTATGGAGAATACATTGCAAGTAGTTCTTCAGGTGATCAAAGGAGGACAACACACCAGATAGGATCTGTCATGTTAGCATGAAGCGATTCCTATAACGATATTAAGATATTTGTTGAACACATATGAATGACCGACAGACAGAATATAATCTTAATTTACACAACATATTGTTTGTAAAATTTAGATCTATTTTTAGATCCCTAAATAGAGAAAAAACTCAATCAAGGTAATTCTATAATTAATTCAATTGACTGAAAATAAAATGTGATGATCCTCTCACTAGTTAAAGCTTTATTCCCCTTGTCTTTATTTAATCATTAAATTTCATAGATCATGGTTTTTATCATCATGTAAATATAATATTTATCATCCATCATGATAAAAATAAAAGTTCAGCACAACACATTGTATTCTTCTTCAGTGCATGGAACAATCATATATAGCATATTTATGTCATTAATGAAAATCCTCATAGTTGACCTCAATTGTTGATGTTGAAGTTTTCAAATGTTTTTTGATTAATGAGTAAGGTGTGATTAATGAGGAGAGGTATTAGTGATGTTATGATCTATGTTATAAATATAAATAAGTATTATAATATGCGAGATACCTTATTTGTGATGTTGGTATGCCAACTGTAGGTTTACATCATTTGTGTTGTTGAACCATTACATATTAAAGGGAGGGTATATTTATATAGACCGAGAAGAAATTCGACTAATGTGATGCACCCCGTGATTATGATTAAATTCCTGTTAAGGGTGACATATATAGTGACCATAGAGTAAGATGTTTATATTAACAGTCATCTTATACTTTTTTAGGAGGATGAATAATTTATCTGGGGTGCATTATGGGGATACAAATCACAGTAGGTCTGATCTTACTAAATAATATCACAACATGATGTGATGGAAGACAAGGTTCTATCATGAATGGTGACCGAACCCTTGGTGCTGTTAGTGGGAATAGAAGATAAAACTAACTTATATCATTCTAAACACACACGTAAATTTAGACCACAACCAAGGGATATACTATTCTATTTGATTATGATATTTTTAAGGATCTTAGTTATCATTGTTTCTCTTTGGTAATATTACAAAGTATAGTAGGAGACACCACCCAGGAAAACATATGATTTCTAGGATCATTCTAGTTTCCCTCCATGTTTTATCGTATATCTAGTTTATGCAAGGATATATAAGATGTTATAGGACATAGAATAAGAGACGAGTTATGTTTTTTATACTCTTAGAGACCATTATTTATTTTTACTATTTGGTTTGATCACATGATTATTGTTCGGTTTTTATTTGATTTTTGGGAACTATTTGTCCACTAATAGGTAGTATTCATTTTTTTAATATATTATTGAACGTTAGGACCCCTATGATTATCTATTGTAATTTATTTTTGCTAAAACATAATTTAATATGAATTTTTTTTTCATTTGTGGGTATTGATGATTAGTGTAGTGATGTAATAAATTAAATTGACGCAACTCAACATGTCACCTAACATAGGTCTCTAAAAGTACCAAAGAACATTCTGTATCTCCATAAAATAGAAACATTCACCATATTATCAACATAATTAAAATTTGAATAGATTTTACCCTCAGTCTTTGAATAAAAAAACATGGGAAATATGTCATTACCCATCCATAACTTTGATACCCACTCCATAAAATAAACAATCCAAACAATATTAAAATCTACATAAAATCATAATCACCACACCTAGTATTAGATAGACAACCATAATTAATTTTCAATTTACAAAGAAGATATATATATATATATATAATTTATATCAATAAGTTAATGTAAATATAATATCAAACTCAAATGAAGGTTGGTGAGGTCGATACATGACATCCCAATGTTCCAAAATTGATCAATACTCAACCGTAGTTGATCTAGGAGACAATTATCTCTACTATCCATAACCAAACATTGATTTATTAATAAATAGATGAATATATCATCATGGATACCTTACATATACTTGTTTCTAGAAAAACCACTTCTTCATATACACAAAGGCACATGTAGGGAGTGAGTCAAAGGACTTACAAGACAACACCATGAATATAAATATGAAATTTCTCAAAGAAAACTAATAACAATAGTTTAAAATAGACATTTAAAACAATGTATATTCAAGATAACTTTTTTATGTTCTTTTTTTCTTAAATAAATCATATTTCAAAATCATTAATGAACAATTGTTAATAAAAGAAGAAACTCCCAATGGAATGAACAAGGTTAACTCAAATAAACATGGAATAAGCCTAATAAAATGAATAGTTATGTACTTTACAAAGTGATTTGGGAATTAATATAAAAAAAATACAAATCAATAGGGTACTAGAAATATGCATCATTGGATCTAAACAACGGAATCTATCATGGCTTAGATTAAAAAAAGTTTTATATGATGTTTACTAGGCCAAAAAAATTTAGAATCTTGATCAGTGTTCATTATGCCTAAAATTACTCCCATGGGTTTCCTTAAACCCTTAAACATATTTCCCTATGGAGTTATCATCATAGGTTAGGGATTCAGTGATCTAAGCCACCCACAAACCCAAGGACTCCCATGTTTCAGAGATTTCTGATAACATAAATCATTATAAAGTTTATTCCATTGAACAAAATATTCCCATAATAAATACATAATTCTAGGATGGTAAATTAATTTCAGAAACATCATTTGAAATAAAATTGATACCATAAATTCATTTTAAGAAATTTTAAAAAACTAATTTCATAAATAAATGAAAATTATGTTTTAAAAAACATTTTGAACCCTAAAATTTCCATCATTCATAATGAACTAACATAAAATATATATAAACAATTAATAATAACTCAATTTAAATGAATATTAATAAAAAATACAAAATAAATTAATAACCAAAGTAAATCCATTTAAAAGAACCCCCATGTAAAGACACATACAATAAAACTAAGAGAAAACACATCACCTTTTAAAGGAATCCCTTAGAAAGGGAAAGAGGGACCTCACAAACCATAAATACAAATAAATTTTATTAAAAATACATACCACGCACTAGGTTCATCCCTATATGGGATTTGAAGTTTTAATAATATAATGAAAATAGATAACAAGGGTTTTACGGAAGGGAAAAGGAGGAAATTCAATGATATCAACTCATACATGATTACATTTACCATGAAAGAATGAGAAGCCCAAGGGAGATAGAGGAAATATTTAACAAAAAGGAAAGGGACTCCTGCATGATAGGTTAGATAAAAAAGAATTATTGTTAAATCCTATGATAGAATATTTTCAATGTTTCCCAATTTAGAACATTCAATGTATACTATTATATTTGGATACATCATTTTCTAAATCATTATTCAATCATGTTTGTAAGATCCCCTTTTTAAAATGGGATGGATATTTCACTTCGAGGTCCTTCGTGGTTAGAAAAACTACATGGTAACCATAAAAAATCACACTATCCCATGAACACCCCTCTTATATGGTTAAGCACATGAATATTAATATCAATTTTCTAAAAAAATACAATTAATAACTTGTACAAAAAAACATATTATTTGTTACCTCCACATACTACTAACTCCATAAGAAATTAACTAAATAAATTAAGCTCAAAGTAATTTTCACTAGATACCCAATGGGTGTCATAATTCTCCCCACAATACCAATATTTACCACTAGAAATACATCAAAAACTCACGTATAAAAAATGGAATTCCATATCCCCCTGAATAAATGATCATGAATCTAATTATAATGGCTATCACCATAATTATTTCATTGTATAATAACAAATGTGATTTTTTTACCATATAACACCTTGTTAGAATAATCTATGTTATGAATAGTCTACTCAAAAATGATGGTGTTTGTCTCAAACTCTAACTCTTCCCACTCTATAACTTAGTATGGGTCTGGATGGTACTCATTTATTTGTCATACTAGAAGAACCTAATAGTTTTTGTCATACATAGTGTAATCTCAATACCCTATGATGCATTCCCAATATATCGCATAATTTGAAACATCCTGATTATACACAATGAAATTTTTTCGTTCTCTCAGAAGTGATGAAATAACATTCTTTCCTGATCAACATTTCAAATGAGGCCACACATATAATGTTTAAATATTATTAATAATTGATTAAATTGAAGAAATATCATCATGGATTGATAAAATATGATATTCTAGCATGTGGTTTCAACAAGGGGAAAACAATCCATGTGTAGCATGTGCATACCAGGGAAATAATGGGATCTCATTTCGAGGATATCATGAATGAAAATTCAAATAATGGAGGTTATATCATTCGAATGGTGACTATTTATGTAATGAAATCTAACCACATTGTTTTTTAATATAATGATAATATTTTATTAGATGCGACTTTTTTGTATTCTAATCTTCATCAATTTATAATTTTTTGTTAAAATTGACTCTTAAATATAAATATTTCATTTTGGTCTAACTATAATTGGAAATTTTTTTGACTAAAATAAAAAATCTAATTACTCTAATATATTGTTAAAAAACGTTGAATCAAGTTGTCATTTTCTATTTTTTCATAGATGAGGCTTGGTCCCAAAAAGGAACACTCACACCACTCATCTGAACACAATAATGACTGACAAGGACATCATTGAAATGAATCAAATTGGGGGATCTTTGTTTAGGATTTAACATTAGTTTTGAATAAAAATTATCTAATTATAGATAATTTCTCCACAAACCCTTGATGTTATGCATGCATTCCAAAAGAATATCATCATTAATCTAGAGGCCCTAATATGATTGATCATCCATCTATAGGGGATATGTTGTTTTGTAGATTAGGTGAATTTAAATGAATTTATAGATACCCTTCAAAAAATGATAATTAAAAGAAGAATCATTGTTTGAAAATATGGTTATGGGAAATACAGGTAGGTAAAAGAACATCCAAGCATACAACTTTCCAAGATCTTCTACTATAAATGTATCATTAATTAGTATATAGATTTTGGATTCAGTTAGTTGATTTTAAGTCAACCAAATAGATTTATTCCCACTACGTTTATGAGTTATACCAATCCATAAATCTATGAAAATATCATCACACATACATATGAGAATGAGAAGAGGTTGAAGTAACCCATCCAGCCTATGACATTTGTCTCTGATCATTTTTAAGGAAAACAATATGGATATAAATTCAACAATAAATAATCTCAGTTAATAATCCAAAACTTCATTTTAAAATTATAAAATATTCTAGTTCCCCCAATTCATTACCTACTTCCTCAATGTCAAAATAACTACCTTGTAATCACTAAATAAGAATGTTTCATTGGGAGATAAGGACTAATCACCCCTGGTTTTTATATTATTTAAAACACTACTAATCTACTAGAAGTTATGGGTAGATTAATTCTAACACCAAACTTAATGAATCATAGAGAGAATAAAATGATTACTGGTAATGAAACCCTCACATAATCCACCCACACTTCAATCTAGGCTCAACTAAAAAATCATTAATATCCACCCAACCATAGTTTATTTTACTTCATGGGTGAGAAATTTCTTGAACAAGGCATAAATGACCACATTTCCCATACAATGGGTATATAATATAATAAAATAATATTTATAAAGATATTAGCTCCAATCTATCTATCTAATGTTCAATAATCAGTAGGAGAAGACGTACTTTAGGCTCTTATGATTCGAATAAACTATAATATGATCCATGAAGAGTTAATGGTTCTATCTATTAAATTATTTCATTAATGATACTAAATCTAGGTCAGGGTTCTCTTAATTATTATCAAGTTGTAGTATATAATACAAGACTTATTCCATAACATGTCTATATTCCGTCATCTCTCACCCAATCCAAATACCAGAGGCATCTTAATACATGGAAAAACCCTTCCATGGATTTGGAAGAATAAAAATAGTGGATGATTTCAACAATACTTTTAACAAATCAAAATACATTTTTATCATCTCATTCAACTCAAAATTAATCCTATCTCTAGTTTAATTTATCAAATTTAAAGATACACTTGGGAAGTCCTAATAAAATAATTTTAATATGTGACCAAAACAAAAACAAATATTAATCTCAAACACATTCATGGGACACTACTATGAAATGAATAACTAGATATTAAAAGGGTATATTGTTTTCCTTTTCATAAAAATCACATGGATATATAATTTCACCCCTATGTACATAAATGATATTTAAAAATCACACAATAATTTTGATTATCTATATATGGTTTCCATTGTGTTCCACCATTGTAGAGTACACCAAGATATCATTAAAAAAAATCGTTATGATTTCGGAAAATAGATATCATGTATGGATTATTAAATCCAAAGATACTAAATGATTATTGGTAAGGCCAAAAAGTACAACTAAATAATCAATGTGCACATATGGGATTCTAAAGGTGGTCGTAAAAATATCCTCTTTCTAGAAACCCAAATGTGTTCGTCCTAATCTTAATTAAAATTTTGAAAATCATCAAGTTCCCTTAATATGATCAGAAAAATCATTATTTTGATTCAATGGGTATTTATTCTTAACAATATCTAGATAATCCTTTCTGTGATCTCTGCAATCTTCATGTATAACATCAATCTTATTTACAAAAATATTTGGGGGAACCTAAATTGACACACTAAGATGAATAAATTCATTTCATTCAAGATCTTCATATGAATGATTTAGATCAATTAACATGGAATTATCCATCCAATATAACTTGAATAAAATGGGGATCATTCACATGTTGTACTTTTTTAGAGAATGTAACCTCTAAATAGGGATACCATTTGTAGATATTACAATGTAACACCCTAGGGACCATTCAATTATCACTTAACAATGATAATCTGATCAATTTTCTATAATAATAAAGAAAAACTAGGGTAGTCCACATGAAACCAATGATAAATCTAGAATAATGGGACTTTACCCCCATTATCTTGGTCCCAATAATGTTAGAATACATGTATGTTCTCCACAGGAGATGAAAACTAGATACTATTATGAGAAGAATTAATATTAACATTAAGATTGATCATCTAATCTATGCTGATTATGAGATAAAAACCTATAGGTACAATAGTGGGAATTCACAGATGAACACTATTTGAAAAACATAGTAATGAAACTGAGGTAACATAAAGCCTTACTCTATCTTACTTAGATTTATGGTAGATATGTCAATCATAAATGTCATCAATGTATCTTGAAAACCAATAAAATAATAAAAATATGATGAGATAATCTATTGGAAAAAACATATATCAATTACATCTAAGGAAATGTGATAATAAATAAACAAGATACCTATCATAGTGGTTGGATTAGAATTTGAGTTCCCATGTGCCATATCTACTGTATAATAAAACAATGACTCTTCCTAGATTTTATAAATCATAGCTAAATGAGAATCCCATTTGGACTAAGGATTAGATGATGTGTCATTAGATTCAAAATATCACTCATGTGTATCTTTATAGAATGAAGTACAAACATCACTCTATTGAATTATTAATGATGAACCAAACATTAACACCAATGGAAGAACCTTAGGTCCTCCATTTTATTACGTATAATGGGGACTATCTTCCTGTTCTAAATATAGGTTATAGGATTATTCCATAAAGATGCCCCCATAACTGGACATGATGAGTGGTGATAAACTCTTCCACAACTCAAATTAGGTTTATCACATTTCCTCTTCTAGCTGGAGAAAAATCATTAGCTACCACTAGCTGTTGAAGAAACTCTATCAAGAGCAATATTTCTGGATAAGGCACAGACAACCATAAATTCTTTATCTACCAACTTAATTTATGTTGTCAAGAGTAATAGAATAAGAATCCATTTCATCAATGGTTCAAAATACATAACAAAATGGTGACCCATGAGATCATCATTCATGATGAGCATGTGTGAAGATTTAACCAACTCGATAAACCAAGTAGTGTATTACATCACATAATGTTCCCCTTGTTTCCATGTTTGTGAATTTATGGACTTTTACCACACCCAATGTTTTGGGAAAATAATAGTTGATACAATATGTTCTAAATTACAATCCAAGTGTTATCCCCATGTAAATTCACATGAATTCTGGATTCTCACCACATCCTACCAACCCATTCCAACATCTATGTGGGGAATCCAAATTTTTTCCTATGTTTCTACTCAAAATTAATGATATTCTCAATCATTTAACTCCATTCCTTTAGATAATGGGATCCTTTATGATAATGGAAAAGTGGTGGATTCTTCTTGGTAAACATAGATGTGTGGTCTGTAGTCCATGCATGAACTCTTCCATCATATTGTTCACATAAAATGATTATTGAGATCATCCATTCCACTTATTAATGGTCGACTAGATCATTTTCTAATAGAAAATTCTCTATATATCTATGTCTATTATTAGAGGAGGCCCTTATGAAAGGAATTATCTATAAATATATATGTAAAAACTCATTCAAATACCTATTAAATATTCAAAACAACAATTAAATCATACCATGAATTTAGAATAAATATCAAACAAAAACATTTGTATATAAATAAATTAAATTAAAATAGGTTTGAAAATATCACAAATTTTAAATTTTACTCAATGTCAATGGTTTGTATTAACAATTTGAAATCCATGCACAAAATATTAATAGTTCAAATGGAGGGATCACAAAATATGATTCATGGTTTCCATATTTTTTATACTAACAAATCACCTAAACTATGTGACACTATTATCTACACCATTTTACAATAAAAATTAAAATTCCTCAATATAACTAATGGGATTTCTATTAAACTCATAACCAAGAGGAATATAAATAAAATACCATTAATAGAAATCAAAATCATGCTCAATTCCATGAAAAAACCTATGAAACCCCCCAGAAACATAATGTATGGCATGATAGAGAGCTATCTTGGCACTCTTATGTGCCTAACTCACTATCCATGGTTTCTATACCACTAATTTATTACTAACCTATAAATGACAAGGGGGATCTAATAAATAATTTTATTGATATTTCCATCGTCAAACTAACCTGTAATGTGACCCAGCTAACCATAAGTCCTGATATGTATTATTGAATTCTAAGGGATGGTGAGAAGGAAAAATGTATCAACATAAGTCAAAATGGAATAAAACATAAAGCAACGATTCTAAAGAGACAAATATATAATTAGAAATGTAAATCTAGATTAATAATTCCCAATATTGAAAATTGATGCCACCAAATAATAATTATTAGTAATATAGATCATCTTAATAGTTAATATATAGTGAAAAGAATAAAAAAGACTCAATATTGACATAATATTGGAATTTATCAATAAAATACATATAAACAATATCCATAATTCAATGTAATTAATAAAATAAATGAGATCAAGTCATGTGAGGTTTATACATAATATATCGATGATCAAAATCTATAAAACACTCTACATGATCTAATATCCATGAGACCATTACCTCCACCATCCCAAACCAACTATGGATAGGTAATGGAATGGATCCATCAAATGGAAGGGTGAAAAAAAAGTACTTGAGTCCTACAAAACCATGTATTAATTTTCCCAAAGGCATATACAAGGAACAAGGGAAAATTCTTGTTGGATACTTTCATGAATCCATATATGGACACTCACTATGAATACCAATAACTAGATTTTGAAATCCAAATTGAAAAAAATTATTTGAAAACATTTATATCAACATACCTTAGGTTTTATTAATGAAATAAGAAATGTATTAAATGTATGGTTGAATAAAAGTAAATAAAATGATTTGATTCCAATTATATTAAACATGTTTAACTCCCCAAAACATGGTGTAAGTGTAATCAGAAGAATAATTAATAATCCATCAATGGTTTTATGAAAATATATAAGGGAATCCAAGTCAACATGGAACAAGAAACATGCATCTGATGCTATTACTTATTAGAAAATTTATGGACTAGTCAAACATAAGGTTCACTTGCCAACAATGTGATAGATACAAGTACTAAATATACCTTATTCATACCCAAGACCTACACTCCTCCCATGGTAAACCATATTCCCTTGGGAATTATTATTTATATTTTTCTAAACCTAGTCTACATCTTCAACAATCTATGAAACCCACACACTCAATTTCTCCAGTTATCCAAAAATTCCTAATAATAGAAAACATTATAAAAAGATAATTAATGATTAATTTTTAATAATATTTAATCAATCATTAATCAAAATGTAAAAACCTTTAAAAGCCCTTTAAATTTTCATTTGAGATGAAAAATCATGACGAAGAATTTTATAGATCGTATCACATGCATCAAATCAATTTAATTTTTATAGACTATTTTAACCCACAAGTTGACCTTATTCATCTATAACTAAACAAAAAATTAGTAATAGATAATAAATACACAATTCAAAGGACACATAATAAAAAAATTATTGGAATTAAATATCAAAATAAAATTAATGGGAAATCACCGTTATGTAAAGACACATTCCTAAACACAGAATAAAACACCTATCCTTATATATGAATCTCTTGAAAAATGAAATTAGGGTCCTAAAAAAACAAATATTTAATTTTATAAAAAATCTCTAACTCGCACTAATATTAATGACCATTTCCCCTAACATTTCCAAAATCCCATGTAGAAGGTAGAACAAGGGATTAAAGGGAAAAGCGGGATGGAAATCAAAATTTATAACCCTACCGTGAAAAATCAACCAAGAACTATGGATAATAGAAAAATAGAAATTGGGAAAGGTCTAATGGTATGGAGAGGGGATTCCAAATGAATGGTTGTAGAAATAGTGATTAAAAAGTTAATTCACTTTAGTGAAATTGATAATATATCATATATTAAAAATTCCATGAAGATGAAGCAATTTGGACACAACATTTTGAAATCTATGTGCCAACTGTGTACGTCACCTCCCCTTTATAAAATGGGGTACACTCATTGAGATATCCCATTAATATAAAATATGTATTGTAACTATTTTGATCTACACATTCCCCGAAACACCCCTCTCAAATGCTTAGACACACATTTACTAATAAGCGTGTACTAACCATGTAAATTAGACTATTTATTCAAATAACTAATTATTGTTTACCCAAAATCAGTGGAACCCAATAAATAAACAAAAAAAAATATAATGAATAAAATATGACGTAATAATCACCTGTCGAGATTCATAAGTGACAGATGGGTAAGGTAGAAGTAAGCTTAGTGAATTTTTATGATATATTTTTATGTCTAGATAATTATTTATAATGAAATGAGAGTTAATATGGATCACGTTTAATTGGGTAATGATGGTATGTGAGTCATAGATTATAAGAAGTTGGGATATATTGGGTGTTTTTGGTTTTTAGTGTGAGCCTTCAAGGTTTGCATCTTCAATCATCTATGGAATATGATTTTCTTATAAATTCATTCATTTGAATTATTTTTGGGAGTGTTTTTTTCACTAATAGAAAAGTGTCACTCACCATTTATATTTCCATGAATATCTACTTGATTATTAGAAGTCAGTGGGTTTAGTAATACATATGAATGAAACCATGTTGTAAGACTCATCCCAACACACATACACTACATTTGTTACTATATACATGGGTAAATCGTGATGTTTTCATTCAGTACCAAATAACACATTGGAAATAGATGTATGGATCATGTTGGGTGTTATATTGGAGACCTATTATTTATCATGAGTTTGATATTTTAGCTATCTCATATTATATTGTAAAATTTTATTTCAATAAAATTCATTTTTATCAGATACTGGGCATGCTATGCTTAATATTGAAACATGTTTTTTCAATAATTATATTATTTATCTATTATGTTTGATGAATCAAACAGAATATTCAATTTTCTATTTTGGAAAATATGATTCCCACTAAGATCCCTATTTATTTACTATAGGTTTAAGACTGTTAGTTATACCGAAAATTAATGTTGAAATTTTTATATATTTTTGTATAAGACACATGCATTAAATTTAAAGATATATTCTCCCCGTGACTTATTTTGGTCTTCAGTACTATTAAGTAGTCTATATAATATAGTGAGATACCCTCGAGGTCACATGGCACCCCAATCATGTTGGTTATGGATGTTGGTTTATGTACCATATTAACATTTACCCCTTGATATAATTTTAGAGAATATTAGGATTAGAATACCTCTATCTACCCAGATATCATATAAACTATCATGATAGGAAAATATTATTTCATATTCCATCTCATTCCATGTTTATATATCTTTCAAAAAATTAATATTAAAATCCTATGATAACTAGTCCTTTGATATGCGTATTGATAATAAATAATGAAGGATATTTACCACAGATAGTTGGGGAGGATTATGATATTTTCTATATAAATATCATACCCTAAAATGTTGACGTATTTTATAATTATGTTCTTAGTCAAAACATATATTCTGTGGTTTATGTTTCAATTAAATTCATAGAAAATTATATGTTCATATTGATGTGTCCTTATATAATAGACCACATTGAATTTGACGAATTGATGTTTCAATTATAAGAAAATCTGGTTAAGGGTTTTATATTCCTAAGTGATTGTACATGGAGTATACCAAGCCTATTTGGTAATAATTATGGGTTAATTCATCATTGACTTGACTATCATAATATTAAAATGATCATGGCCAAGAATAATCATCTTATACCCTGTATAGATGACCTTTTTTCAACACGGAAGATATTAATACATCTAAAAGATGGATTTTTAGTCTAGATATCATTAGATATGTGTGAAAAGGTTATATAAACCCATGAAAAAATTAAATACAAGTTATTCACACTATATATTATTAGTAATTACCTTCATATATACAAATTCCTACAAAATATTCAGTGATAAAATGAATATTCCTTAGAGGATTCCAAAAATTATATATAATAGTAATTATTTGTGATATTATTATATATTAATCTAGTAAAGAATAACATAATGGTTTTTTAAGGATTGTTTTGAAAACCCTAGTAATGGATAAGTGGTATGCCAAATTAAATAATTCTGAATTTTGATTTCAAAAAAGGATCCTTCCATGGTTATGTAATAATATGTGAGAGTATATCTATGGATCCTTCAAAGATAGAGGTAATTATGAACTTACTAGAATAATATATATAATATATATCCACTGATTTCTTAGATTGGATGGTTAATAATAATTATTTATGATACATTTATCATGATTATCACATCCAATAACCATGTTAATTTATCGGGTTAATGTTTCATAGGATAAAAGAATGTAAAATTTAAAGGAGATATATAAGAGAATGGTAAATAAACTGGCACATATATAACCATGTATTGTATAATGTGTTGTGATATAAAATTAAGATTTATAAAACAACATCAGTTCTTTTACCATGAAAAATAATCGTGTGAGAATATATTATCAGCGTTAATTAATGTTTCATGTGAAAAAGTTCCCTATACATAATAAGAGTGAAGTAGCTATTATATTTATTTTTAATTACATATATGAACATTATTTATATAGATATATATGTTTATATATATATATGGATAAAACTATATTAACATCAATATTAACAAAAAATGATCTACACATGTGCCAAAAGAGAGGGTATTAGTTGACTAAGGATTATGATTACGTAATACATTACTATAATCGTAATAAAAAAGGCGTATACTGTTATAAGTAGACAAGATCATACTACCTTATGCATAGATGGATTTAAAGAGTCCTAGTCATTATAGATATTTAATGGATTGACATGTAAATTATAATTAATGGTATGAATTCCCACTTTACACAAATGAATTCTCAACTATTAGTCATTGTGATGTTCAATAGAGTAAGAAAAGATTATCTTGAATAACAAAAGTATTTTAGAAATATTAAAGACTTCATCCTTTGATATTTTAGAGTAATATGATTTAGAACATGGAAATGTGTTCCATTAATCCTAAAATATAAGAAAATGTATTTAGATGATTCACATCGATTATTGTTCTTTATTTACATTGGATAGAGAAACATATATTGAGAGGTCATGGACAATTGTTTTTGCATCATAACATAGGGAAATATGTTTCAAATAATAAATCATAATGCATGGTCTATGTTGTGTCCAAACAATAATAGTTTTAGTGGGAGATTAATACCATTACCAATACCTATATGAAAATGGGATAAAATAACTAAAATTTCAACATATGAATTCCTATAACCTATAATGAAAACAAATTTCACTTATGTTCATGTTGATCAACATAAAAAGATAGTATGATTCATTTCAATTAGAGGTTATGTCTCACTCAATTAATTTTTTATGATATAAATAAAGGAAGTAGTAAGGCTGTATTGATAACGACTTATAGGTTTATCTCATTGGGATCCACTATTTTCACCAATGTTCTTAAGAAGTTTTACAAATAAATTAGATTCATGGAATAGAATTAACACATATTATCATTTACAAAAAAAAATTCAATATAAATGGAAAATTTATACAATTAATGTTATTCTATGATAATTCTAGATGTATTTGACAGTAAAATAGGGTAAAAAAATTACTTTTATCAAGTTATTATATAAATAAAATTTATATAGAAACATTAAAATTTCACTATATGAGAATATGTTTTAGAAGAAATGTTGAACGCCAATATACTGGGATGATATTGTAGAATGAAATTTATTATTACAAGATCATTAATAGGAAATCACATGGAAACATAGAAAACTTCATTAATAAATTAAATAGAATCAATGTCAATTGAAGTTATATTCTGAAAATTGTTACTGAGACCAAGATATATAAATTTCAGAGAAGGAATTCCATTAAATATTACCCAGAACAAGGGTTATGGGTTTTTTAGGAATTCAATTTTATTCACTAGATACAACATCCCATTAGAGATTATTGATGAAGAAGGTATTGTAGCATATTAATGGGAACTTCCACCGATCCTCTCACAACTGGAAAACATGTTTCATGTGTCACTTTTGAGGACGTAAATTCAAAAAATATAATATGTAGTAATGTAGGAATTCATATTATTAGAGAACAATCTCTCATATGGGGAATAACATATGGATATCTTGGATCATGAAGATAAATTACTAAACTAAAAGACACTATCTTAGTCAATTTTTTATAGAGCACTGTATTGTATATGGATGTGATATGGGAACATAAAGATGTAATGTGGTAAATTTACCGTTATTTTATGTCTTCAGAGTAATTTAATTTCAGGAGAAAAATTTTTAGGGGGGAGAATATAGAAAACCTTATATTTAGTTTGAATATTTCATAAATAATTTCAATTACATGTTCTACATGATACAAAAATATTAAATGAATAATACCTTATTTTATTAATGTAAAATATGAATATAAAATGAAATATATTATTTGAATGAAAAATAAATAATAACTAATAGAATTACAATATGAATAAAACTATATGTAAATAAAAAGTATAAAATATTTTAGCATCCTTTCTTGTGGTCGTTCATGAAGATATTATTCATTACGATAATTATAGAAGGAATGGATAACATTAGAAATAAAATAGAGATATTTAAAATTGAAATCTAATATATGATATTATTGGAGTATGTAATGAAATGTATTAGAGTATAATTTTACAATTATATGGATTATTGGTATATTAAACTATATAGTACATAAGGTTAATATATATTTATAGTTTTTGAATATATTGATTAATTATTTTTATGAATACCCATTGTGAATAAATGAATAATTTAAGAAATATTTTTGGTTTAGAAAAATGTAAATTCTATATTTAAATAAATTTAAAAATAGATTTTATTGTTATACTAAAGTTGTAGATATAATGAGTATACATAGTAGTAATCACATATTGAAATTTTTATATGTTCTCACATCAATTACTAAGACACCTCCATATGAGGATCATTTATCTATTCATAGGGATGTGGTACCATTAATATATTTTCAAATTTACCAATAACAAACTAAACATCAACAAGTGTAATGGGAGAGAAATTTTCAATGGGATGAGTTTAAGTTCATGGAAATCACTACGAGATCAAAGTTGTCTAAATCACCACCTGGGTCTTTCACCATTTCTTATTTCACCCATTGAGACAATGTATATGAATGGAAGGATTTTATTAGTAAATGAATTGACTTTTTCAATATTTAATAATTAATTTAATAAATGATAAATAAATTTGTATATATATATATATTATTAGTACTTTTAATATAGAATTTTTATTTTTTTGTATTTTTATTAAATAAATCACAATTAAATAATGGCTTGAATGTAATGAATAGTATATATATATATAGTCAAAATATATTTTATGGTTATTAATTTTTATGAAATGAGAATAATTTTATATTATACATTAAATATATATTTGTAAAACGAAAATTTTATGCTCTATATTTTTTTCCAAATTTAGAAATAGATTTTAACAAATGGGACATAATATATTTAATCAAAATCATGAAATTTTGTTATAAGGTCAATTTTAATTTCATGGGAAAATATAAGATACCAAGGTTAAATGTGAGTTACCAGGACAAAAGATCAATTGAGGTAATGGTTTCAGATAAGAAGTAATGTAAATATTTACTGTTAAAATTTTCTTTATATTATGTAGATAAGATATTTCATATCCCACTTATGTTATTTTCCTATTTATAGATACATTTTTTGTAAAATAATATTTTTAAATCCATAATGAATTAATGATTAAAAATAAGACACTGAATCAAACATTTAAAATAACCCCTCCTCCACCCTCTCCAAAACACACATCTTATTTGGCTGATCTCTAATATGTACTAAATATAACAACATAATTATAATATCACTCATTTTAGATTTTTTAGTCATAATAATGGGTTCTAAATACATTATTTAGCATCCAACCCATAAGAGAAGATTTGAATTTTCAATTTTAATATGTTATTTTTCTAAATTAATTTATAAACCTTTTTAAACCGTTACTTCTTGAAACTTATTTAAAACATTAATAGAATTTAATTTAAATATATAATATTCAATAAAATCATATTACTATAAGAAAATATAATCTTACTCATTTAATTATTATAACCTGTTTTTGTTTGGGTTGCATAATTCAATAATATGAATGATGTCAAAACATTTTTATCTCAAATTATTAAGATAAAATAATTACTAGCAATAAATTTTGTTTGTAATTAATTTAGTCTATGTTTACAATTGTTGAATTATAATATATTTATGTATTTTCAAAAATAAAATAAAATAATTTTATGTACTTAATATTCGTAATAATGATAATTCTAACCACTCTTTAAGAACTATTTGTGTATCATCAGAAAAATAATATTCCGAATCCCAAAGCATAACAAAAAAATATATCATATCCATCATTATTAGAGAGGTGATTAACACCAGGTAAAGTTGTTAAAGGTGAAATCAAAATACCAAACGAACCATTAAACAATTGACACTATATGATTAATATAAACTATGAAGAATTATTAAATAGATGATTAAAATATATGAAAGGCTTGAATTATTTAATCTAAATGAAAATAATGTTATTTAAAAAATATAATTAAGAATACGTTGATTTTTTTAGGATTTAGAGTTTCTTCTAGTAATAAAGAATCCAAGGTAATTTTTTTTATTTAATAATCCTCATTTCACTGATACATTATCTTTATTTTCTTAAATTTTTTTTTTAGATTTTATACATTCATATATTTTATTTTTTCTTATCGTTTATTCTTGTAATATTTTATTGTTTTGTAAAATATTATTTTGATTGATTTTTTACTTAATAAAATACATCTTTATACGGGAAAAGTACTTTCTTTACTTTGTGTATTTATTTTCCATGTCCATATTTTGTCATTCCACAAATAATTACTTTTAATATTTTTAATTCAATAATGATTTTATTATGTTTACCCTTCTAATTTATCTATATCTATTTTTAAAAATAATGTTCATATCTCATTTATCAATGTGGGTTACATTGGATCTGTAATAAATTGTCTAAAAGGTATTTATTTATGTTTTGGTACCATTTTTATCTTATACTTCATTTAATTTATTGATTACCTATTTTTATTTTTAATAATAAATTATTAATAATATTATTATATACAAAATATTTTAATATTTTTAACCTTTTGAAAATGATTTTAAAAGTGTCATAAAATTTCATTATAATAATGTGACCAAAATGTAGAGAAAATTATTTTTATTCCATTTTCTTATCAACCATTAAAATATTCATCAATTATGTATTTACGCTTCATGTATAAGCCTCTAAATTATTTTTTTATATGTTTGTTTTTTATAATAAAATTTTTGGTGTCATCCTATTCCAGTATGAATTAAATCTTATCAGATACTTTTTAAAAATTGTTTGTGATCCATTTTATATCCACTGGTTAATAAATAAATGTTTCTAATGAACATTTTCTTATTTTAATGTATCATAAATATTTATAGATTTATCATCGAGTGTTGGTTCATACCATAATTATATATCAAAAAATATATTGGAAAATGATTTATGTCTCATGAGATTACATTCCATCATAGGTAGTGAAGCCCATTAAGCTACATTATGGAATGTGAGTATTGATGCTCAATACACTATGTTATGAAATGAATGATGAATATACTTGACATAGGTTATGATACTATTTTCTTATGCATGATCCACATACATATGTCCTGTAAAAATAGTATAAAATTATTGATTCTACATTATTATTCTATAGAATATTTTATACTTTCATTATAATTAACAAATAGTTCAATATTCCATTTACATGAGATATTATTCTTCTATGATTCCCCATGGTTAGTTTTGGTTCCATGATCTTTTTCCATTTATCACATTGCTTCTCCCACATTAAATTTCTATCACATTTGTAATCTAATGATAAATTACATATTGATTCATTGAGATAATTTTACCTTTATCGATCATTTATGCTCATCATTATCCCATGTTTCCCATTTATATATGTTATGATTAATAATTTCTTTCATGATATTTCTATACTATACTTCATTATGAAGCAGTTTTAAAAAAATATATACAATGTATCATGGAATAAGTTGTTTTTGTAGCTAATATCCAAATACACAATCCCCTTGGGTTATTAGAGTGTGTTTTGTTTATGATATTTAATATATAATTATGTGATGTGATAAATAATATATTTATCTATTTTTGGTTGTTATCATTCTCATAATATAGAAAACCCATTAAATATAAGGTTTTTAAACATTATTCAATAAAAAGGAATACTTGAATCTAAACTTATATGGTATGACAATTGTTTCCACTTATAACTGAAGAAATTCCTCAAAACCATATAATTTGAAATAATTTTTCTTTGTCATGGCCTAGATTTTATATAATTATTCCAATGTTTGAATTTTATTTGATATTAGTAACACCACCTTATATAATATAGGTCACCAAATATCAATTCAGGACCAATAAAATTTTAGAAGATTATTCTGCAGAACATCCAACCAAGCTTATAAAGAAAATTACTAAATATTCAATATGGACCATCTATATATATTATTCATACCATCTCAAGAATAAAAAATTAGTAAAAAAATATCATCTCATAGCCTAATATATTAAATGGAATCAATGAATATGAATAATTGATACAAAAATGTAACAAACCAATAATATACATAATGTAGCACATACAAAGATATAAACAATAATGGCCCATCGTCAATAAATATCTTTTTCAATTTCCAATATAAAATTACTGGTCATTAGATCCACAAATACATTACCATATGACGTCGTCTTGAATATCACTAATCACCTGATTCCAAGATGCATTTCTACATTGTTTTTTGAAACTCTAATAAAATAAATAATATTATCACATAAAATTAAATCTATTTATTGATTCATGTAATTGGTATATACAATGTCACAATAGGTTTCCTTGACTCCACAAAATTTAATGAGTTCTATTTATCATGTGGATGAATGTATATATCCATGAGGACTACCACTCAACCAACCCAAAACACATAGCACATATAAGAAATTATTAAACATATATATGAAATTTTGATTTAGAAGATCAATGCATACATAAAATACTGAATTATATGGTAGGTAAAAACTAAATATTTATAGGGATACATACCATTTCACATCATACATGTGTTATTGTGTAAGATAATTTCATTCCATTAGAAAAAAATTAAATATAAATCTTATGCCACATCCCTAACACACATATATAGACAAATTTTTATAGTCTTATGTAGCTCATCAGTTTTCTCAAAAATCATAAAGGAGAAAGACCAAAAACATCTTTGGAATAATAATCATAAAAATAAATCATAACATTTGAAATAAAAGAGCCCCAAACCATTATATGAAAAATGTAAAACAAAAATGAAAATAAAATGTTATATAAAATGGGCTAAAAAACACTCTCTAATGTAAAATGTGTGAAACATTTATTATTGAACACATATAAATAAAAAATATATACCCCATCTCTTATTCCATTCCCAATATCACAACACCATTACTCAAAAGATGATTTATATCAGAAAATGAATTTCTATATCATGTACCCACTAGGGTTACCCTGGATCCGAGTACCCGAGCTAGCCTTTGATATGGACCAATGTTGTTTTCTCATTACCACATGTTGGAAATTAGTTCATGGGCATGAAAATTAATATCATTGGGAAATAATTGGATGGATAAAAAATTTATGATTAATTATTCCACCAATAATTCTAGAATGACCACTCCATATATAGAGGAACTCTGTATATAAAATATTTAGTTTTCATATTAGGTAAATAAAAAAGGTGTGGGAGAATATCAAAACTCATAAACCATAATACAATCCCATATATGAATCCCATTAAACATTATTTTATCAAAAAAAAATTTCATTAAAAAAACACAATTTAAAATAAAATAATTAGAATGGAATCCAAATTTGCAAGATAGAAAAAAAATCAAACAACCAAAATGAAAACAAGATCCATGATTACCCATTCTGGGTGTTAAGGAAAATTAATTTCTCATAAAATTGCCACTATACATAAACATGATCAAAAATATCATCTTCCATATCCAAGATAAGATTATAAAAAACCTGTAACATGATAGGAATGATAATATAATTCCTATAAGGTTTCATCCCCATGCTCCACATATATCCCATAAAACTAATTTAATTTCATGAAATTTTAAAATTATAAATATTTATTTAATTTATTAATTTTAAAATAAAACTTTTCAGATAAGACAATCACATAAACTAAATAAATATAAGTTTAAAAAATTAACCATTTTAATATATTAATCTATTAAGATATTACATTAATTGATGTTATTTAATGTAAATGCTGTTGTTTATAGCCCATAATTTAAAAATACTCTCATTATTGAAATGATAAAAATATCCCACACTTTTTCAAGTGCATTAAAATTTCATATATAAAGAATACAAGAGTCAAATATATATTTTCTGAATGAAATACTAAATCAGAAATATCACAATCATAATAAATTGAAATCAACTAATTTAAAAACTGTAGAATGAAAACCAATATTGGAAAAATACATGGGATGATATGGTTAAAAACACTATGATTATAAAAATAAACTAAACTTATAAATGTCAACAATGGACATACCACATTCTAGATTAAAACAACTACTGGTAATAATAACTAGTAAGAGTAAAAAATTAAACTAGTAATGTTTTATCAACATTACTAGAGAGATTGATAGTGATACACTGTGGTACTTTTCATAGTTCACAACATAAGTACATAAGTTTTACATTACATACCATGATAATTTGAGGAACATCTATCCTGAAATGAATATAAAAATTACCTTAATGAAATGTGGAATCATATAACAAATAATAATAATATAAAACCCCCACATATAAACTCCCTTCCAAGAATAAATACCTTTCTATAAATAACAACAAAATTATATCAACATCATTTTATATTTTATAGAATAACTTATAGGCATTCACTTCATTGGAACTGTAACATCAATAAATTCCTTTTTACTGAAGTTCCAATAATTTCATCCCAATACAGTTATAGATGCCATGTTATAAAATAAATTTTCAAAACCAAGATAATAAATCATCTTCAATGTAACTCAAATAATTATTTTAAATAAGAGTAATTTATTAAATAAGTAAATAACACAATTAACATGTAAAAAATCCATAAAAAATTAATTTTACACAACTAAAAATTGATATTGGATTGATACACTATTTTTTATTATAAAATTATTTAAAATGTTTCTCTTTAAAATTTAGTGAAATGCATAGAATTCACAATTAATATGGAAAAGTAACTTTTTCAAAGATTCATGATAAATCCCCTATTCTAAACACAATCCAAGAGGAAATGTATCTTCCTTTTAAAAGTCTAAATATATATAATTATTTTAATTTCTAATTTGTTCAAAACATGATGTAAATTGTGAAAGGAAACCATTAATTTAAATTTAATGGTATATGCATGGATTAACATACCTCAACACTATCCTTAAATAACCACGATGATAAATTAATACAAAAAGGTAGGATAGACCATTAAAAATTATATAAGGAGGCCTAAAATAAGCATCCTAGAAATAAATATAATTTTACTCTAAACCATAATTCAATAATAAAAAATTATGGTGATAAAAGAAAAGAGATAGGAGAAGGTGAGTAGATGTGGTGGATTAGATCACTCTACCCATGATGGATAATGCCAAATCATGAATGAAATCCATGGAGGATCTAAAAGGAATCAGGGAACTATAATTGAATGAAAATTAGGGACGTGTAAGTGAAGTTGGATTAACAAGGGACTAGAATAATTCTAATTTTTTTAAATGAAATATATAATTCTATAAAATATAAAACATGTCACGACATCATGGGATGAACCTCTCATTCATTGAATGATTCCCTTTTCTAGTACTGTTATATATACATATATCATATAATATAAATTATTAAAATTTTAAAATATAGGTCCCATTGTTGAATCTATGAGAGGTACCATTGGGGATGGTGAATTGGGGTATAGAACTCATTTCCAATTTAAGCAGTTTTCCATTAAAAACCCCTTGTCCAACAGATCCCGAACTATTACTTATAAGGGGCACATAGTTTTTTTTCTTATTATCAAATTTTCTTTGATCAAAACATCACTTGATAAGAACATAATTAGATATTATATATGTTTATTTTCTCTTACATTGGGTATTTTATAAATATTAACAATAATGAAAACTAATATAATTATGATTTAAAGGGCTCCCCACTAGGGTATAATCTTTGTAAAAAGTACAAATGTTTTATTGTGCACCAAATTCCCTGAATTTAAAAAATATTACAATGACTGTATAAGGATATGGTCATTCCTCTCCCATGGACTAGTTCCCTTCTTCACCTTTAAATATATATTTTGGAAGATCATCCACCATTAATAATCTTTCAAGTCAAACACAGTTTATGAAAATGGGGACCACTATGATTAGAAACACCAACATCTACTTATTCTAGGCAGTTGAACCTTTCATTTCATCATATCCTTATTCAAAGATAATATATGAACTACTCTACATGAAACAACATCATGTTATTTAATAGGATCTTCAATATAATCGAAACATTATTTTTTTATTTCAATCCCCCTTTTCATAATTCCGCATTTTTTGACATTTGAATGTGCAATTCCATATGGTCTCCTCTCACTTTTTATATTTCTATAACTAATATAGGAATTTTTATAATACCACAATAAATACTTTTATTTTTTGTATTAATCTCCATTCATTCTAATATTTATATTTCTCTAGGTGTTCCACACTCTCTAATGTTGTCACTTAGTACCCTTAATTTATCACCCGGATGTTTTTATGAAATATTTTCATTAAACATTTTTTATTCTTCATTATCTTCATTTTCATGCAATCGTGAGTTTAAATGAACTATGAGATTCCCTTTATTTAAAATTACATTTATAGCCTAACCGTTATATTAGTGGGAATAATTATAACGATATTTTGAAAATACATTATAAAAAATATAAATCAATTAGATATATTTATTTTATAGTGAATAACATTTGGTAATGAAATAAATAAGATATATATGTATTATATAATCAATAAAATATTATTAATATTCATTCATTGAATATTTTATTCATAGGTTATGAATAAAACCCTATTTGATGATTTTTTAAAATGGTTAATTTTACACATTTTAATGGAGGAACCATTTTAAATTATGACATTAAAACCGTAATTATTTTTATATGACATCATAAATATTTTATTTTGACGAAGGGTATAAAAATTTACTTTGGATAAATTTTTGATATTTTTTGATAACATTCAAATTTTGATGAATAGTAGAAATAAGAAAAATTTTAATTAAAATATACTTTTTTATTGAGATAATTCATGTGGTTAAATTATAAAATTTAATGGTTTTGAATTATAAATATAATATATATTTTTACTATTTAATATAATTTATGTCATTATCATAAATTTTACATTTAATTCGTAGGTAAAAACATTTCAATCATTTTCAATATTTTAAGTTTTAAAACCCATTTTCTCAAAAAAATGATTAATTTTAAATTAATAACTAAAACTGACGTGTTTTGAATTTTGAAAAATAGATTCTATATTTGGAATCATTAGGTCTAAAATATGTTAATATGTTACTTTTATTTTTAGGCATTATGAATAGTAACATTAGAAATTATTTTTATCACCATGGTTAAAGGTGAATTGGGTAATTAAGGGTAAAAATAATATTATAAAATTGATGTGAAACCTATAAATATCCTATTGGATAATTATATTAGACCCTTATAATCATTTTTAAAAATTTAATAACTTTATTTCCACTAACCTATGAAAATGACAAGAATGTACTAACAAATAATGAAATTGGCAATGTGTTAGAATCTCTTTTTATATAAGTGATCTAATTTAAATATATGGACGATTAAGAGATAAAATAGTCTATAGATAGTCTTTGGTAATATAAAAAAACAAACAAAACATAGAAATATATTTATAACTTTAAGAGACTAAATAATTACTATTAATAATGACACAATAGTGAGGTAGAAAATATCTTATTAATAGAAATATTAAATTAATGTTTTTAAAAATGTTTTAAGAAATATAATATGAACTAATTATTGTTATCCATTAATTTTAAAGTTTACAATTAAAATATAGGGTTATATTTTATAAATTTTTTCAAATTTATTATCTCTGGGAATTTTATTTAATTTCTAATAAATGAATAGTGTCAGAATTGAAACTATTTATATTTTTTAAACATAACATTTTATTAGAATATTTAAAAATCATAAAAATAATTTAAATTAAAAAATTGATAAATATAAGGTATAAAGATCATAAATTATCCATTTATGGTAAATTTACCCCCTATAAGTAAATGATCATTACTAATAAATTTGTAGAATGCTATTTCCAAAATTAACCTTTAATAGCATAACTAAGGGACTATTAAAATAATTAGTTTTAAATTGACACAATAATTTGTCAAAATTTTATTTATTAATGATATTAAAACCCTATATAATCTCATATTATAATTAGGGACACATTGGAGGTTTTTGTGAAGGTTTTGATTTTATTATAATTTAATAATTTTGAGAGTTTCCTAAAGTGCCCCTCTTCTCTCTTATAAATGGGAACTTCCTCCCTCTCTTATTAAATCAATTTTCAGCCTAAAATCTCACCCAAACCATACCCATTACTCTCCTAAACATCCCTAGTAGCATTTTTTAGGTTTTGGTAATTTCAAAATACCAACTCTAGTGCCCTTGGTGGAAATTCAAAGGAGGCAGGTCGAGGAAGAGGTAATCTCTTCTACCAATTCTTTCAAGTTTCTTTCTTCATCTACATACCCTTATTTAGTTTTTTCATTATAAAATAATATATTCAGTATCCCTCATATACGGATATGTTATTATAAATATTAAATGACCTTATTTCACCTTCTATCCATCCTAAAATAAATGAAATCACTGTGCTTGTGTACGTACATCTTACCGTCTCCCTAACGTGGTGTAATATGTTTTTCCCCAACACCATACATGGATGGGTTTAATGGTGTGAATAATATCTATATAAGAATAATATAAAATTATAATAATTCTGATATACTATACACGATCCACTTTAATAACATTAAATAATTATGGGAAAGATAGCATTGCACGTGCATATGTACGACTTACTATCTCCATAGTGCGATGTGATTCGTTATACACAATCTTCATCAAACCATGATTATATAAATGAATTGAATGAATAAATATGATATATATTATAATAATACCATGTTTTAAATGATATAACTATACCCTGAAAATAGGAACAATAAGTTATCCAACAAAAAATACGTAAGAACATAAAGCATTTAATACCCGAATAACGATTAACAATGAAATGTTACTAGAAAACAGAAGAAAATATGATCATAAATGATTATGAATCTAGATAAAATCCATAACATTATTTAAATCATTATTCAGGATGTTCGGATTCATATGGATCATATCGATCCTAAGGTAAGGGATAACTTTTCCAATCTCGTTTTTATTTGATATTTTTTATTCGTAAGTATTTACAAGGGTTATATATCTCATACATGTATATGTTTTATAAATGTGTTTTTGTAAAAATTTTACTATTATTAAATGTACATTTAATGTCATTTTACCCTTTGTTTAATTTTCCCACTTTGTATGAAAGGATTATTTTTTTGTTTACCATATGAGGCACTTTATGGATTTTCTGGTAAAAGTATGAGGAGAATGTTTTTCTTTAACTTATATGACATGAACGACTTTTTTATAGTTTCATATATAATTATTTCCATTAATATTCCTTTAAATATTTTCTAGATTAATTTCAATTAACATATTTTCTTTTAAAATAGCACGATATGTTGAGAAAGTAAAATATTTTTGAAGAAGAAATGAAACTTTCCACAAGAACTAAGTTTAAGTGTTTTTATCAAAATTATTTTCCATCTATGATGATACATGGTTATGTTTCTACAACTATTTTTACATTAATTTCATTATGTTATGATGGAACTATTTTTATGATGTCCTTTTATCTTATATGGATTATGATGGAATTCTGTTTAAGATTCCCATTTTATTACATGGGTTTTGTTATGATGTATCATTTATGATTTTGTGGAACACATAAGAATGGTTTCATTATGTGATTTGTAGAACCTATATCTCCCTCCAATTCTTTGCATAATTATTTTTATCTCATTAGATATACATGGCTGATTTAATCTTCATTAGTGATACATGACAAGAACGAGGAGTGAGCTCGGTCTAGTAATGGACTTTTTCTACTATGACGGTTTTAGCCATGAGCCATTACTAATATGAAATGTATTTCTATGTGTATGTCTGTAAGACACAATGATTCATGTATGATGTTATGACTATTGGGATTAAATTTTATTTCTATGATTTATCTCATGAAATGATATTGTGATCCTTTATGTAGGATATGATTTTCAAATGATATGTTATTTTGATAATGATATGATTTATATTTCCTTTTTTTACCCTTACTAATCATTTGAGGTCACCCTTTTTTATGTTTCTTTTCCCCCTGTTAGAAATATGGTTATTAAATATGATATGCCAAAAGTAGTCAATTTATGATGAAATAAACATGAGACAATATAGTTGTTTTAAGAACCAGTTGTTTATGTTTCCTAGTTTCAAAAAACATAATACCTATACGGTTCTATCATGGTTTTGTTATATGTTGTAATAAATATACATAAATTCTGAAAAAATGAAAATGTATGTAAAGTATAGGTCATTATAGTTGGTATCAGAGGAATGGTATAGTTAACATTTGGAAACTAGTATCAGAAAGCCTTAGTAAGAACCATAAGGTTATTTCTAAGTATAAGATACCATCCTAGTGTTATGGAAACAACCATAAATAACCTCAGATAAAACCAAAAGAGTGCGAAATTGAAATTTTATTCTTGATAATGTGGTTTTACTATTATGATTAGTTTTTCTCACACAATGCTTCATGGATTTAGTCAATGTTTGAAACTCCAAGAAACCATGTTAATATTTAATGTGATGGGAAATGCAATGACTCCCCACTAGAACAAACCAAATGTTATGTGAGCTAGAATGAAAAATCATTTATCCCTTCTCACACAACTTTTTCATGATATGAATCAGGCAGGACTTCTAAATAAGAAAAGGAATGAGTAACATTCTATTGAATGCTTTATGAGGTAGTGTTCACCATTATTCAATGGGTCTTCTGATCTATTAGTGGATGAACGATAGATCAGTACCACTGAAAAGATATTTTCAGTTCTACAATTTTCTGAACATGAAAAAGTCATCTAAGTAGTATATCGTTTGGATGGTGAAGATGATCAATGGTGGAATCTTTTCAAAATTACAAGGCAAAGAGATTAAATTGAGTTAATAGAATGGTAGAAGTTCCGGAACTTATTTTTCAATAAGTAATTCCATCACATTCTTCGAACAAAGATGGAGAAGGATTTTTTTGAACTTAAGAAAAAGGATGATGAATCTTTTGGTACCTACGAATCAAATTTTACAAGACTTGTAAGGTATTATTCTGGAATTATTAACTAACTTGAGAGTTATATCAATTGATTATTAAGTTCCCTAAAACCAAGTCTCATAAGAGAATTAGACATAAGGGACTTTAATAGCTATGTGAAAATTATTTGATGTGCAATATAGGTTGATATGGAGATTATAGTAACACATCACTCATATGGATTTGATAAGAATACAAAAATGGAATTGAAAGGATTATCTAAAGAACAAATTTAAAAGAAGATGAGTTTTCCCTTATGCTCAAGGTGTTGAAAGAAACATAGAAAGAATTGTCTTAAATGGAAAAAATAAATGTTTTAATTGTGGATAAGATGTTCATGGATAAATTGAATGCTAATGTAATTGGGAAAAGATATAAATTGATGTGATCAATGAAAAAGATACATAGAATGAACCTATTACACATAAATGATACAAGTGTATGGAAATGGAGAATTATTCCAATCAGTGCTCTAATCCAAAGGTTATTGATGATGATTGACATCAAAGAACTTTGAAGGCCAAAGACAAAGGAATGTCACATGTAATTACTATTGCTGATGTGGAGTACGATAATGAAGTGGTGAAAGCTACACATACCATTCACTCTAAAGTAGAAAATGTATTATTTTATTATAGAGCCACACACTCTTTTATTTCTGAAGAAATTTATAAGGGAATCACTGTATTACGTCAAAAATTAGATTTTGAGTTAGCTATGACATCATCTAATTGAACAACCGTCACATCAAAAGATTACAATTATTCATATATTGAAGTTTGTGGGAATATTCTTCCTAAAAATCTTGTGATACATCATATAGTGGAATTTGATGTGATTCATGGCATGAATTGGCATTATTTATATGGAGATCGTATCAATTTCAGATGAAGGGATGTCATATTTCATATTCCAGATCAATCAATGATAATCTATCGTTGCAATGATGAATATAACCTTCCAGTAGAAATTTATTATATATTATGGATATTGATTCCAATAAATGAGGGTTTTTTATCTAAAACGGTTGGTGAGAAACTCATGATTAAGAATACACCAATTTTATGAGTATTTTTTGATGTCTTTCTATAGGAATTTCCAGGACTTCTACATATTTGTGATTTTTTTTTCAATAGAACTCATATTGGGTTATATACCTATTTCAAAGACACATTATATAATTTCCCCAATTGAGTTATAGGAATTGAAGACGCAACTCCAAGATAAACTTGATTAGGGATTCATACGCCCAAATGCATCACCTTTGAGAGAACCTGTTCTATTTTTTAAGAAGAAATATGTACCAATGAGATTCTACATTGATTATCGAGAACATAAAAAGATCAGTATCAAGTATGAATATCATATCACACTCATTGATGACTTATTTGACCAACTACACATAACTGAATACTTTTCCATGATTGATCTTCATTTAGGGTATCATCAATTAAGGGTCAAAATGGAGGATATACCCAAGACATCATTCAGTACAAAGTACCAACACTATGAATTTTTAGTGATGCCTTTTAGTCTTACTAATACCCCTGCTATCTTCATGGATCCATTGAATGGAGTCTTTGGAGACAATCTTGATCAGTTTGGGGTTGTTTTTATAGATTATATTCTTTTCTACTCAAAGAGAATATAAGTACATGAAGATCTCTTGATAATTGTACAGAATAACATGAGAATAGAGATCATTATTCCAAATTTACCAAGTGTGAGTTTTGGCATAAAAAATCATTTTAGGGTCGCATAATCTAAAGAGAGAGGATATCTATGAATCCAACAAAAACAGAGGTTATTGAAAGATGGTCGAGACCAACAACAATAACTAAGATCCGATTTTTTCTTTGTTTTGTGGGGTATTATTGACGTTGGGTGAAATATTTTTCATGATTATCTAATCCACCCACCATGTTGACTCATAAAAGAGATTAGTTCATTTAGAGGTATGAAAGATAAGAGAATTTAAAAGAGGTAAAAATAAGTTTAGCTAGTGCACCTGTGCTCACAATTCCTTTTAGTGGAGAAAGGATTGTGATCTAAAGTGATGCATCCAAGAAGGGTTTGTCTTGTTTTCTCATGAAAAATGATATGGTGATAGCTTATGCCTCATGATAGTTAATGATTCATGAGAAAAACTACCCAACTCATGATTTGGAGTTAGTTGTAGTAATACTTTCAATAAATAAATGGAGGCATTATCTTTAAGGTGAAAGGTGTTATATTTATG
The DNA here is from genome assembly GCA_963277665.1 of Viscum album. Taxonomy (NCBI): domain Eukaryota; kingdom Viridiplantae; phylum Streptophyta; class Magnoliopsida; order Santalales; family Viscaceae; genus Viscum; species Viscum album. The sequence continues at coordinate 523,568,574 of OY728165.1, forward strand.
ATGATCACAAATGTTTAAAGTATATTTTCACACAAAAAGAGATGAATATGTGGCAAAAAATTTGGTTGGAGTTGATTAAAGATTACAACTTCTCAGTACATTACCACCCTGGGAAAGAAGAAAAGGTAGCAGATGCATTATTTCTACAAGACCATGCCAGCTTATCCATGATGTGGATCAGGAAAGATCCATCATTTTTATATTTTCAAATGATGTGTCGTGAAATTATAACAGAAAGGGAGAAATCATATCTTTCTCAAATTAATGTTCAACTCTCTATACATGTGAAGATTAAATTGGCTCATAATGAAGATGTAAAGCTAGAAAAGAAGGGGATAAATGTTCTTGAATTCAACCGTGAATGCGATGAAACAAAATGGCTTTATTATTGATAATTTGATCCTCCCATACCAAAATTAGAGAAGAATATATTGGATGCGGATCATATGTCTTCATTCTCTATTCACCCTAGAAGCACAAAGAAGTAAAAGGACCTGAAAGAGTACTTCTAATGGGATTTCATGAAAAGAGATATCACTAGATTTGTCTCTAGATGACTGGTTTTTCAGAATGTTAAGGTTGAAAGACACTAGTATAATGGGACGTTTCAGCCATTACACATACTAGAACGGAAATGGGAAAACATCACTTTCAACGTTGTCATCGGACATCCCAAAATATCAAATATAAATAATGATATCTAGGTTACAGTTGACTACCTTACTAAGTCGGCACACTTCATTTCTATGAGAGAGGATTTATCTCTTCATCATCATTCCATGATATATGTAAAGGATGTGGTAAGATTGCATGGAGTACCACTTTAAATTATATCTGATTGAGACCCAAGTATTACCTCCAATTTCTTGCGAAGTCATCAGCATGCTCTAGATACAGTGTTATGTTTCAACACTAATTGTCTTCCTTAGAAATATGGTCAGTTTTAGAGGATAATTAAAACTCTAGAAGACATATTTAGAGCCTTATCTATAGATTTAAAATGTGGTTGGGATCAAAACATACCATTGGTGGAATTTCTATACAATAATAGATTTTACTCTAGTATTCAGATGGCTCCTTATAAAGCCCTCTACAGAAGAAAATGAAGAACTCCAACATGTTTGGATGAAGTTGGGGAAAGAAATCTATTAGGTCCTGATATTTTTGATGAAATTGAAGAATAGGTAAGACATTCTCAACAACATATAAGATCATCTTCGAGTCAAAAAAACTGTAGACGCCGGAAAAGTCCGTTGCTCCCAAACGAAGCTCCGGATGCGGAAAGCGAGGTCATATTTGGAGTCGGAAGGATGTTTCGGAGGGCCCGGAGGCCTTGCGCGGAATTTCAGAGGCACGCGCGCAAAGGAGATGTCCCGCGCGGAAAACCCCCGGGATGCGCGCAATGCGCCGGCTCGGCGCGCAATTCTGCGCGCCGCGGGTCCGCGCGCCTCCCTTACGCGCCGCGCCCGATTCCGCGCCCGCGAGAAGAATTTCGCGCTCGCACCCTGGATTCCGCGCCCGGGGTGGCCTATAAATACAAGGCGACCCCCAACGTTTCAAAGGTTGCTAAAAGTCGAAACGTCTCCCGTGCGCGCAATTCCACCCCTTCCGCGCGCAATGACGAACTTCAGGTAACCTCCTTTCTTTCGCGCAAGAAAGCCTCGGGGTCCGCCTTCGCGCGCAATCCCCGCTGGCTCCTTTCATTTGAATAAACACTCACCCTAAGGCCTTTGCGCGCAAAAGAACCCGCTTGCGCGCAATTGCCCCGGGGTGCGCGCAATCCGGCCCGATTGCGCGCACCCCCCCTTCTTTCAAGTGGCCATTCATTAGAGAATGAGCCGTTGCCCCCGCGCGCTATCCGAAGCCCGGTGTGAGCAATCTCAAGCATCCGCGCGCAAGGCGCTGGCCCAATTGCGCGCCAGCCGTCCCGATTGCGCGTCGGCCCGCAGTATTGCGCGCAAAGCTTCCTTTTTGCGCGCAATCTGCCAGGGTCGCCCCCGTTGACCTCCTAAGGGTACCCGCCTGTGTGGCACCCGATGATTCTCATCCCGGGTGCCCGCACCGTGCGTTGTCTTCCCGTGCGGCCCTCCAGGCTTGCGCGAAGTGACACGCACCTATGTCCAGCATGACGTTAAACTGCATATATGTCCAGCATGATGTTAAACTGCATATATGTCCAGCATGACGTTAAACTGCATATATGTCCAGCATGACGTTAAACTGCATATATGTCCAGCATGACGTTAAACTGCATATATGTCCAGCATGACGTTAAACTGCATACTCGTCCAGCATGACGTTAAACTGCATATACGTCCTGCACGACGTTAAACTGTACATCGTCCGCGCTGCAAGACGTTAAACTGCCAAGTGCTTCGTCCGGCAACCTATGCCCAGCATGACGTTAAACTGCACACCCGTCCAAGCTGCACGACGTTAAACTGCCTAGCCCCCATCGTCTGTGCTGCAAGACGTTAAACTGCCAAGTGCCTCGTCCTCAACACATGACGTTAAACTGTACTTCGTCTGGCAAGACGCTAAACCGTCCGCAACCTGATCCCGTGCTCCGCACGCAGGGTCTCCCCCGGTTTGGACGTGGCCCCCACCCGCTCGTCTCTGCAGGGATGTCGGGATTGTCCCCCTTTTGGGACGATTTAATGGGAGTGGCTTTTCCCTACGGGGGCAGGGTATTACAAACCCCTAGTTTCTCGTGGGAGGCTGCACATGTGTATCTCCATTGCACCTCCCCACTGCCGAAGCCAGTAGAGGGTCTGACTGGGATCGAGGTGTCTTTTGCTTTCGGTCCAAGTCCCTTCCAACTGAGTTTTGCAGTATCCGGGCTGCCCCAAGTGCGTAAGTCCTGACAGAATGAACTACGTGGACCTTGATCCCTGTCTTCTATACAGGGTACGTAGGAAGCCTCCCTGAGGTCCAAGCCCACCACCTGGTCGTCCCGGTCGTATTTACGTCGGTTCGTCCATCAGTGGACCCCTCCAGGGTTCACGCTTGCGTTGATTCACCTATGAATCCGCCCCTGTGGGAGACTGCCCGTGTGTATCTCCACGGTGCCTCCCCACAGCCCCCCTTTTCCATTTCCCCTTTTATCGTCCAGCATGACGTGAAACTGTGATCCACCCGGCCGTTCCATCCCCCTCCGTGCGAGGTGGTTCGGTTCAATCCTCCGCCCAGCGGCCTCGACCTCTTCGTGAGTCGGCTTGCCGACGTCCAGCATGACGTTAAACTGTATGCCCGAACTACGTTGACTTTGATCCGTGTTAACGCGCGGTACGTAGGAAGCCCCTCTGGGGTCCAAGCTCTTTACTCCATCATCCATCCTGATCCTTACCCGGGCCGCCACATCCCGGTGGGGTCATGCCACTTCACTTCACTCCACGTTACTTGGGAAGCCGCCCATGTGCTGGCCCCAGCGTCGGAGGTTCCCCGCAAGGGGTTCTATCATCTGATCCACTTTTCGTGTTGATCGGTCCGATGCCGTCCCCGCTAGACGTTAAACTCGCGGCATACCCCGTGTTAAACACGGGAAGCTGAGGAAAACCTCAGGTGACACAGTTCCCCGCACCTAGTACGGGATGCCTCAGGCCATCGTGCCTTCGAGAAGCCCTATTAGGGACGGAAGACAGACGTGCAGAGCCGCAGTGTTACAACACGCCCCCAGCACCCAGAGCCACCCGGCCTTCTCACCGCAGGTTGCTGCCCCGCCCAGACTCCTTGGAACGTCCGGGCGGAAGCAGCGTAATTAACCGGTGTCCATGAAGATATGGCGCCGGGAACGAGATTCACGAACATTCTTAAGTCTATGAGGGAGACCCGGATTAGGCGACAAGTTCCGAGGAGACGTCCGAGGAAGGAGGAGCCGACATCCCATCATCCCGGTTTCGATCAAGGAGCAGACGCCCCTGAATAAGGGACGGATGCCGCCCGCCCTTGGAAAGCGGGACTGCGGGACCACAAGCCGCGCGCCCATCCCCTCGGGTTGACGGGTGCACGCGCGAACGCGTCCTGGCGGAACAGCGTAACCCGACGCACATCCGCACCGAAACAGAAAAATGGTGAACCTGACGTGGATCTCTTCTCCTCGATACGAAGACCGATGGCTTTCAGAGGTGTTGGAAGACCGGCGTGTTGCCCGGCCAAGCATTCAGTCTTACCCGCCAGGGGCTGGGGAAGGGACATCGGGCACTCCGTCTCGCAACGTCGAGGGCCTGGGTTCCCCCCACGGAAGGCGTCGTGGCGCTAATGGTTGGTTGTCGATTCCTTTTTCCTGTCAGTATTAATGGGCCATTCTCCCTGCTTTCAGAAATCAGGTCGCCCGATCTAGTGCCCGAACGCCACCCGCCCACTGGCGCAGGGACAGGGGAAACACCGACGCGGCTACTCCGCGCGGTCCCGCCCGTTCCACAGCCGTCCCAGCAGCCGCAATTGCGGGACGACCACGCCCTCTCTCCCCCTCGGAGGTCATCCAGAGAAGGGTGATCAACACTCTGGTGCGGAGATACGAGGAAGAGGGAGTCATCCCCACTAGGGACATGGCTCGCCTAGACCTTGAGGAGGCTGCGCCTCGCCACCACCGCCGCCCCCGAGGGCCGCGCAGGGAGGCACCACCGCCTACCTCAACGTCCAATCGCTTCGGGAGTTTATCCCCGGAGCGCTCTGACAGTTCCCTTCCCTATGCGGATGAAGTGGAAGATGCCCAGGATCACCCTATCCGAGGTCCGCTCCAGGGATCCACGATAAGGGCTCCCGCCAGGCCACGGCGACATCGCCCCCAGGCCCCTCAAGTCGAGGAACAGGCTCTCCACCTGCCCGCGCCGCTCATCCCGGCTCGTCTGTCTCGACGCCAACGTCGGGCACGAGCGGAAGAGGATGCCCACCTTGGGGCTCTAGCAACAGCGGCCGCATTGGCCCAAGCCACTGCTGGCTCCAGTCGCCAGGCCTCTGTGCATCCTGAGCGGGGGAACTCCTATGCCCGACCCGGATCGAGGCCCCGACCGCCCCAAAGGCAGGTTGGGTTGACTCTCCCGGTTGCTGGCACTGGCAGTAGCCACCGCGGACCACCTCGCGGTAGCGCTATTCACCGGCAGGATCTACTCTGTGTGGCCGATCCAGGAGGCATGGGTCATCCCACCTCCCGATCCCGGCCCGGAGTCCTGCCCGGGATCATCTCTCCCCGCGTCCCCTTTGATATCTGTCCCGGTGCCCCTCGCACCTTGGTTCCCAGTCCTCTCGGCCCCAGCACCAGTGCGGCCGGAAGACGCCAGGACAGAGATCAGCCCTGCCCCGAAGAACCACCCAGGGGCAGGAAGGCAAGGCGTCGACGCCGAGGGAAGAATGTTGCGGAGTTCCGGACAGAGATCCGACCGGTTTGCTTCTCTGACTCAGAGGCAGAGTACGATTCGGCGACAGAGCCCCTTCCCCAATCCCGCCAGTCAAGGGCAGGGGTAGGAATGCGGCACGTCAGCCTCGTGCTCCCCGAGAGCGAGATCGATGTGATCCCCGCGTCTCTCCGAAGGTATATCCGGAGTAACGAGGGCCTGGTAGACCCCCAAGGATCAAACTTGCGGTTGGTACCGGCCCCTCCGGAAGTGCCTTCCGTCTCGATCAGAGAAGCCGGAGACTTTTTCTGGGGACCGACGGTCGAACCACGATCTGGTGCGCCCTCGGCGAGCACCGATGCTACGGCAGGATGTTCGCTCGCCGGCCCGTCCTATCGTGATGTGGTAGCTGGGGCACCGCCACCCTCAGGGGGAGGCCCGGGATATGGAGGCCAATCGGCCTGCTCGCCGTATTCACCGCCGGCCAGCCCGTCGGCCCGACGGCCCGCCTCGGCACCACTACCAGTTCCCCGTCCGTTCCCAGCCATGGAAGAGGACCGAGGAGATCTGGGTCCCGAGTTTGAGTCGTGGAGCTTCTGGACCGTCCTTGCAGAGGGCCACTTCCCTGAGAAGTTTTGGCCAGTCGCAGGACCGGGCTTTGATGCACCCGAATCGCTCACCCCGGATGAGTTCGAGTGCTTCCGCCGAACTCTCCGGGAGACTCACTCCCGTCTTCACTGCCTACAAATGCCATACCCCGGGAGTCAACTACACCTGGAGGATATTGGTGAGCAGTTCCGTCAAATTGACCTGGCCATGCTCCCCGCGGTTCGGCACCCCGGGTCATTTGGGCACCACGAGGCCCTCCAACAACGATGCGTTGAGTGCTTTCAAGTACTCCGCAAAGTTATCGAGGAAGCCACTCCCCACGTGTATATCCGTGGATGGGGGCAGTACGCTGCCCTACGCTTCAGTGTGATCCGCCGACAGCCCGATTCGCTGGGTGGCCCTGAGGGTATATCCCCAGGGACAGGAACAGTCAATATGGCTGACCTGTCGGGAGAGGGGAACGACTTGGAACTTCTCGACGGGGGCTTCCCCCCCGAAGACAAGCCGTCGTCAGACCCATCAGTGAGAGTTACTCGTCATCAGAGGAACCTCCTGGGGCTCCCCGCACCCACTGAAGCACTGACGTTGAGCCGAAACGTCAGCAAAGGAAAAGAGCACAGCGAGGCTATAAGGCCCGCCGACCCATCTGCCTCCATGCGGAAGGCAGAGGAGGATCCCGAGAAGGCTACGCTACGTCAGCAGCTCGCCGAACAGAAGAGGCTGGTTGACCAGCTCCTCGCCGAGCGCGCTGCAGAACGGCGGCCTGACTACGGTGATCCCAGGCCAGGGCAGCAGGGACCGGAACAACCACCCCTCGATGAGACTCTCCCGGGCAACCGTGATTACGCCGTGTTCGCCGACAGGAGAGAGGCCATTGCCTACGGCAAGAGGGCGCGGTATGTTTCGCCACACCCTCCCGAGCGGCGCGACTACCCGGGAGATCCCGCTCGGATTCCTCCCGCTGCCCCAAGGGCCACTCCGCCAGCCATCCCACGAGCTGCCGAGTTCGACGATCCGGTCGACGACCCGATTGAAGGGCCATGCAATGCGCTCGTGGTTAGAGATCCTCGCCAGGACTGGAACCCATGTCCGGACGATCCGATGGCGGCACTCATTGCCCGCTTGGAAGCCTTGGAGACTCGGCAGGTGGCGATCCCACCGGACGGCAAGCCATACCCAGCATGGGTGGATGACATGCCGGCGCCTCCGGGATTCGGGAATCCCACTTTCGCCCCCTTCAACGGGACCAGATATCCGCCACAACATTTGGCCCATTTCAACTCGAGGTGCGGGCCTATGTTGGGGACTCCGGCGCAGCAAGAGGCCGCTAAGCTTCGCTGCTTTGTCCAGACACTGGAAGGGCCAGCATTTGTCTGGTACAGCCAGCTCCCCGTCGGGTCGGTAACCAGCTGGGAGGACCTCCGTAGACAGTTCCTCTACCAGTTCAGTTCCACGACCCGGAAGACGAGTATCGCAGACCTCTTCAAGTGCAAGCAGAGGCCTGATGAGCGAGTCGCGGACTTCGTCGCCCGATGGAAGGGTCTCACGTATTCCCTTGACATGCCATTGACTCAGGAGCAGTTGCTGACAATGTGCGTCGGGAACGTCAAGACCGAGCTGGTCCCTTCCCTGATTACTCAGAATTACCCCGGAGGGTTCAGGGACTTCTCAGACAAAGCTCAACGTCTTGAGGAAGCCCTGCAACAGGCCAGCCAGGCACACCCGCTGCCTCCTATGATTCCTGCAAGGAGAGCCAGCAGGGCTGAGCCCGCTGCTGTGGCCCAGATAGAGGCTCCCAGGCCGTTGGAGCTGCTGCCGGTGAGGCCAGCTCCGCAGCCTCACAGGAATCCGCCTCCACGGGCTCAGTTCCCGGCCCAGCAACGGCAGCCTCAGAACCGGCCGGCCCCTCCGCGTAATGTACCGCCACAACCCAGGCGAGATAATCAGGGTCCACCTCCTCGGCAGGCCCCTCCAGCCCCTCGTCAAGACCGCGCTCCCAGGGGCCCGCGACACCTGACGTACTCATTCCATGAGGATCAGGTCCCCGGTTATTTCCGGAGCGCCCTGGAGCAGAGGATTGTGCGACTGCCTGAGTGTTGGAAGCCAGAGGAGGCACATCTCACGGATAACCCCCGCTACTGCCCCTACCATCGGGCCCTGGGGCACACCATCCAGCGGTGCTATGTGTTCAAGGACTGGCTCCAAGACCAGATTAACAACAATGTAATCAGGTTGGGCCCAGCTCCAGCACAGGTAGCGGGCGTGTTCGTGGGATCAGATGACGATAGTGGCAACGAGGACGAATGGCAGCTGGTCTCCGACCGCGGGTCCCAGAAGTATAATAACTGGATGGCCCGCAAGACGACCATTCGCGCCCAGGGAATCATCCGTGCGCGCTTGAATCAGCCTGAGCCCCCAGAACCTGCGGGTGCTGCTTCGGCATCGTCGTCCCAGTCTGCCTCCTCCAAGAGGAGCAAACGGCGGCAGCGCAAGAAGGAAGAGCGCGCCCCGCCAGTTCCGCCACTATCCCGTACTCTCGGCGATTTCATGCCCCCGGGGATGGGGGTCCCTCCTCGGATCCGCCCGGTGATGGATGATTCGTCCGACGACGGTATTGGGTACGCTTCGGTTAACACCGTCGAGCTGGTAAATCCCTTTTCGGTTCCCGACGTTGAAGAACACCAGGTGGACCTCCCTAGCGTCCCCGGTCGTCGCCACCGTCGGAAGAACCGCAGCAGCAGGAGTCGCCGGGGCACAGCCGTCGGTACCTCCGGCCAGGCCGTGCACGCCACTGAGACTAGGCGGCAGGCTCAAGATCGAGCTCAACGTGCGCAGGCTCCCCATCCGGGGATGACGGATTCGCCTCCGCCACTGTTTGTGGTATGGGACCGGGCAGAACCGCCTCAGCCGCGTCGCGACCAGCTCCGCCCTGCCACAAGTCCATCCCGGCCTCCTGACTCCAGTACGGTGACCATTTCCCGGACTGCGACCAGTGAACAGCGAGATGCGCCAAGTACCAGTCGGCCGCCGATCCAACCGGTAAGGCCCGTCATGCCACCAACCGCAGAGCAATCTCCTGCAACCAGGAGCTCGCGCTTGGCCAAAAAGTATGATGTCCTGAAGCACTTGGCCGACATCCCAGCAAGGCTCTCCATCCTTGAGGCTCTGCGCATGTCATCTGAGATGCGCGAGGCACTCGCTGAAGCCCTGAAGAGCCCCCTCCAGTTCGAGACAGAGGTTGCGGCTGCAGAGGCCTTCCACGCCGAAACGATCGAGGACGCCGAATGTCAGGCAGTTATCTCGTTCTCTGGTAAGGATGAGGACCCTCCTATACAGGGACACATCCGTCCGCTGTATGTCACTGGCCAGTTCAATGGCCTTGAAGTCCGGCGTTGTCTTGTCGACACGGGGTCCGGGATTAATCTGATTCCAACTCGGACGCTCCGGAGATTGGGGTTGTCTGAGGATGACTTGATTCCCTCCGACCTCAGGATCCAGGGGTACGACCGCACCGAGCAAACCCCGGTCGGCAAGATACGTTTGAAGACCCAGTTCGGTGACTTGGTTGCCAACACCGAATTCATGGTAGTCTCTCAGGACACTGCGTATAACGCATTGATGGGCAGGCCATGGCTTCACCTTCATGCGGCGGTTCCCTCGTCATACCACCAATGCCTCAAATACTCCCTTAATGGTCGAGTAGGCGTGCTTCAAGGAGATGCCTCTCCTTTTGCCTCATGTGAAGCCCGCTATCTGGACGCGGACTATTACAAGAGCAAGGATAAGCAGATCCTGGCAGGTGAGGTTGAGCCTGTCGCTGTTGCAAGCGATCCCTGGGCAAGTCTGGATGACGCTTACGTCCTCCCGATTCACCGGTTGGACGTCGCCATGGTCTTGACGGTCCGCGAGTCTCCTGATGAGACGGCCGCGACCGCCCGCGCCAGCACCAGTGGCCCAGCAGGATCTGGTAGCCCCAATGCAGTTTCCAACGCAGTCTCTCCCGTGGATGATCCCTCCCCGAGTGGAGAGGACGTGGAAGATGCACCCCCAGCCTTTGAGGAGGGCGTCCCCGCCACGGTCGATGAGTTAATACAGGTGAACCTTGGAACCGAGGCAGATCCAAGACCCACATTGGTTAGTGCCGCCATGCCCTCTGAGGAGCGGCAGCAGTACGTGGACTTTCTCAGGCAGCACCGTGATGTGTTCGCTTGGGGCTATGACGAGATGCCGGGGCTAGATCCTCAGGTAGCCGTCCACCGCCTAGGTCTCCCGGCGAACCATCGCGGGTTCAAGCAGCCTCCCAGGAAGATGCACCCATCCCATGGTGCCATGGTTCAGGCCGAAGTTGACAAGCTTATCAAAGCCAACTTCGTGAGGGAAGTTCAGTACCCCAAATGGCTGGCCAACATTGTGCCGGTCAGGAAGAAGAACGGGCAGATTAGAGTCTGCATCGACTTCCGCGATCTCAACCGCCACTGTCCGAAGGATGATTTTCCCCTTCCAGTGACAGAGCTGTTGATTGATGCCACAGCAGGGTTCCAAGCCCTCTCCTTCATGGATGGATACTCCGGATACAACCAAATTCGGATGGCCCCTGAGGATGAGGAGTTCACTGCCTTCAGGGCCCCCCAAGGTACCTTTTGCTACCGGGTCATGCCCTTCGGCCTGAAGAATGCAGGTGCCACCTACCAACGGGTGATGCACCGCATATTCAAGCCAATCCTCGGCACACTGGTGGAATGCTACGTCGACGACTTGGTTGTCAAATCACGCCAGCGTCAGGACCATCTCAAAGATCTTGAGAAAGTGTTCAGCTTCCTCCGGTCTCGCTGCCTGAAGATGAACCCGTTGAAGTGTGCCTTTGGGGTCACCTCCGGAAAGTTCCTTGGATTTGTGGTAAGATACCGGGGTATTGAGATCGACCCAGAGAAAATCAGGGCGATTAGCCAGATGCCTCCCCCGGGTACCGTCCGGGAACTGCAAGGGTTCCAAGGCCACTTAGCCTATATACGCCGATTCATCGCGAATCTGGCCGGCAAGTGTAAGCCCTTTTCTCGGCTTATGAAGAAGGGTGTCACCTATGTATGGGATAAAGAGTGTCAGACCGCTTTCGAGGAAATCAAGCAGTACCTGCTTCGACCTCCGGTCCTGATGCCGCCCGTATCCGGAAAGCCGCTGGTCCTTTATGTGACCGCCCTGGAACGGTCCCTGGGTGCCCTTCTCGCCCAGAAGAACAACGAGGGAACAGAGAATAGCCTCTATTACCTCAGTCGCATGCTCCTCGATGCGGAGGTTAGGTATTCCCCCATCGAGAAGAGCTGCCTGGCGCTCGTATTTGCCGTACAGAAATTACGGCACTACTTGCAGCACCATGAGGTACAGTTGGTTTCTCGGGTAGACCCGTTGAAATATATCCTGAGCCGACCTATGTTGACTGGCCGTCTAGCGCGGTGGGCTGTGATTCTCCAGCAGTTCGACATCAGGTATGTGTCTCAGAAGGCCATCAAAGGGCAAGCGTTGGCAGACTTTCTGGCCGCTCACCCGACCTCCGCGGATCAGCCGCTGGATCTAGGCTTTCCTGATGAGACCATTCTCTCGGTTGATCGAGCCGATCCATGCTGGCAGATGCACTTTGACGGTGCCTCCCGGAGCCCCACCGGTAGAAGACTCGATAATCCTAAGCTCAATAGAGTGGGCTTGGGCATCGTCTTCATTACCCCGGAGCGAGCCGTGCTGCCATACTCTTTCCTGTTGTCAGAGGGCTGTACCAACAATGAGGCGGAATACCATGCCCTCATCACCGGCCTCGAGTTAGCTCTCGAGATCGACGTGCCCCATCTGTGTGTGAAAGGGGACTCCGAGCTGGTCATTAAGCAGATCAATGGCGACTATGTTGTCAGGAAGCCGGAACTTGTGCCATTGTTGGAGTGCACCCTCCTTCTGATGGCCCGGTTCCCTTCTCGGCCAGAAATTGTCCATATTCCCCGGTCGCAGAACGGTCGAGCAGATGCTTTGGCCAGCCTGGCTGCGTCACTTGCGGAACCTGAACAGGACAACCTGATCGTCCGCGTGACGCGCCGCAGGCTCATCGCTCCCGTTATCCCGGAAGAAGATCGCGGCCCGTTGGTAAGTAATCTCACCACGGTTGCCCCTATGCCCGGAGCCCCGAGTACCCCAGATATAGCAGTCGGATCAGCCCCTGATTGGAGGACGCCTTTGGTTGAGTACCTCCAACATGGCATTCTTCCGTCAGATCGGGCCGAGCGCGAGCGAGTTCGACGCCGCGCATCGCAGTTCGTCCTCCAGAGCAGTCCCGGCCTGGAGCAGATCCTCTACAAACGCGGATTTGATGGTGTTCTCCTCCGTTGCCTTCAGGGAGTTGAGATCCCACGAGTCATGCAAGAGGTTCATGCTGGTTCATGCGGCGCCCACCAAACTGGGCCGAAGCTGTCCCACCAGATTCGGAGGTTGGGATACTTCTGGCCCTCTATGATCCATGACTGCATCGAGTACGCCAGGAGGTGCCATGCGTGCCAGGTTCACGCGAACTTTGTGCATCGGCCGCCGGAGCCTCTCCATACCACAAGGTATTCCTGGCCCTTTGCAGTCTGGGGACTGGACGTTGTGGGACCTTACCCGCCGGCGACAGCTCGCCAGTGCCGGTTCATTCTGACCGCCACGGACTTCTTCTCCAAATGGGCAGAAGCGATTCCGCTCAGAGAGGTCAAATCCTGTTCGATCGCTGACTTCGTGACCTCCAACATCATCTATCGATTTGGAGTGCCTCACGCTATCCTCACGGATAACGGAACCAATTTCCGAGCAGCCGAGTTGAAGAAGTTGTACGCCAAGTATAACATCCGCTCGAACCATACATCTCGCTATCATGCGCAGGCGAATGGACAGATCGAGGCGTTTAACAAAACCCTCTCTAACATTCTGCAAAAGATGGTTGGTCAGAACAAGAAGAGTTGGCCGGACAAGCTCCCCAACGCCCTCTGGGCTTATCGGACGACGACTCGCAATTCCACCCAGATGACCCCTTATTCCCTGGTGTATGGAGCTGAGGCCGTCCTGCCCATCGAGATCCAGTTACCGTCCTTGCGCACTGCGGTCTACGACCAGCAAGCGCCGGACAGAGTTGCTGAAGCCCGTCTAGTCGAGTTGGAAGCACTGGATGAGAATAGACTTCGCGCTTTTCACAACTTGGAGAGGCATCAAAGCAGGATGGCTCGAGCTTTCAATAAGAAGGTTCGCCTCCGCTCCTTCCTACAGGGTGATCTAGTGCTAGCCCTAAGAGCACCGATGATCCCCGGCAGGAAGCCGCCCAAGTTGGAGCCCAAGTGGGAGGGACCTTTTGTTGTCCACAAGGTCTATCCCAATGGCGCGTACTCCCTAGCGACTATGGATGGTGAGCGTGTCACTCCTCCCACCAACGCTAGGTTCCTCAAGCAATACTTTGCCTGAGTGTCACCACGTCCTGCACGACGTTAAACTGCATTCGTCCAGGCTACAAGACGTTAAACTGTTTAGCATTCGTCCGCGCTGCAAGACGTTAAACTGCCAAGTGCTTCGTCCCGCATGACGCTAAACTGCACTACGTCCGAGCTACAAGACGTTAAACTGTTCAGCATTCGTCCTGCATGACGTTAAACTGCCTCTCCAGAACTACGTATGGCTTGATTCCCATCCTTATGGGATACGTAGGACCGCCTGAACCCTCGTGTTTCAGGCCCAGCCCCATCCTTCGGGAATTTCCATCCCATCTCGGGCCCTTGGCCCAGTTGCCCCGGGGTGTGCGGCGTATGGTGTGAGTGTGGGGTTATGCCCTCATTCACGTCGGTTTGCTGGTCACGCTGTACGCCCCCCTCCACGTTTGGGGATGCCTTCTGCTCCCCCCTTCTTTTTTCCTCATCGTCCTGCATGACGTTAAACTGCACTTCAAGAACTACGTATGGCTTGATTCCCATCCTTATGGGATACGTAGGACCGCCTGGACATCATGTTTCAGGCCCAGCCCCATTTCCCGGGAATCCCTATCCCGCGTTGGGCCTCTGGCCCCAGTTCCCCTCCTTTTTGTGCGAGGCGTATCGCGTGAGCGGGGGATTATGTCCTCATTCGCGTCGGTCTACTGGCCGCGCCGTACGCCTCCCCCGTGTGTGGGACTACCTCACACCCCTCATCGTCCTGCATGACGTTAAACTGCCTTTCCAGAACTACGTATGGCTTGATTCCCATCCTTATGGGATACGTAGGACCGCCTGGACGCTTGTGTCTCAGGTCCAGCCCCGTCTCTTGGTTGATCACGGGGACCTGCCCCCCTTCGGTTGCTCTCAGGGTGAGTCCTCCGACCCTTTCCGGAGATCTGTTAACATGTTTTGGGGTGCTTCGGTCTATGACTCGTAGTGTCAGATTCAATCCCGACAAGTCCTGTGTTGCTTGTCAGGCCTCGCGCTTCCTCTTGTTCGAGCCTTCACTCAAAGGGATCCTCGTTAGCGGTTTGGGTACGATGCCTCAGTGCTCTCCCACCGCTCCGGGTCGATTTACCGGCGGGTCTTGGGCCGCAAATCGATATGAATCCTGCGATTGAGCGGTTGATGCTCGTTTGCTTGCCCCGTCTTAGGCTGACGCGATCGGATGTTGTGTTGCGAGTGCGTCAGCAACGTCCTTGATCGCCATGTCAGCTCTCTCGGGCTCTGAACATTGGTTGCGCAGTCCTCATCACACTCCGCCTTTGTGCGTTGTAGTGGGATCTTGACACTCTCTTCATACCGACCTCCGGTACGCCTCTACACGTTAGGCAGACCAACCGGGGTAATGATGTCGTTCGAGGCTCCCATGATCTGAGCACCAAGGATATATGCAGATATCCTCCCTAAGGGCCATGCGTAGCTGGACCCTCGTCCCCATAAGGAGGAGGGAGTCGCCCGAACAATTGCGTTCTGGGCCCAGTATATCTGGAGGCTAGCATCTCTGCCCCTCGGGTGATGGACATACGCAGACCCCCATCCCAAGACTCTTCTCCTGGAATCGTGCGTGACCGCAGGGCTGGGTATGCTCCCACCTCCGCCGTGTCCGCCGTACCGCGGTAAGCGGATTCCTCCATGGTCCGAACCACACGACCTTAAACTGTGTTGTCTGGTCCTACCACACGACCGTAAACTGTGATCGTCTTGGCCGCCCGACGAGAAACGGCACTGCATCGTGATGTCCTCCTCAGGGGACACTCATGTTGGGCGCTGGTTAATGACCACGCCATTCATCAATGCCTTCCATGGCTTGATTATTGTGGCGACGCCAGAGATTTCTCAATCACGGGCATGTCGCCGCACAAAGAAAAACCATTCATCTTTAAGGACAAACAAGAAATATCAAATGCCGCTCCTTTTGTGTGCGAGGGTCAGACCCGCACTCTTCCCCGCGCTGGTGCCCGATTGTGTTGCACCGCGCTTCAAGAACTACGTGCGGCTTGATTCCCATCCTTATGGGATACGTAGGAACGCCCGGATGTTTGAAACTTCGGGTCCAGCCCCCCACCTCTTAGAGATTCCCCCTTCTCTGGGGAATCCGCCGCCTTCAGGTCACCCTCAAGGCGTGTTCCCCGACCCCTTGCCGTGGTCCACCGGTGTCAAGAGTACTCTGGTTTATTGCCAGGAGGGTCAGGATCCGCTTGGTCAGGTTTCCTCCACTTTTCAGGCTTCGTGCTCCCTTTCATTCGGACCCATCGTCTACGCCCTGGGTGGAGCCCCCGTGAACGGTTCGGACACAATGCCTCAGTGCTCTCCCACCGACTCGGGCCGGTACCCCCAATGGCCTCGGGCAGCAAATCGATATAAATCCTGCGATTGAGCGGTCGATGCTCGTTTGCTGCCTCATTCCACCAACGGTTGGTGCGATGTTGATGCTGCTTTTCCGCCACGGTCGGCAGTATTCTCATATCGTCACGCCGGTGCTCCCGGTCCTCGAGTGAATGGCCGCATGATTCACATTTTCCACCTCCCATTCTGACCAGGCGAAACCTCGACACTCTTGACACTATCCCTCAGTGCATCTTCGCATATCCAGGGGATATGACCACGATGTGGCGTGCTTTGAGCCCTTATGGTCCGAGCTCTAAGACCTTAAACTAAGATCTCTCCTTATGGTCCGAGCTCTAAGACCTTAAACTAAGATCTCCCCTTATGGTCCGAGCTCTAAGACCTTAAACTAAGATCTCCCCTTATGGTCCGAGCTCTAAGACCTTAAACTAAGATCTCCCCTTATGGTCCGAGCTCTAAGACCTTAAACTAAGATCTCCCCTTATGGTCCGAGCTCTAAGACCTTAAACTAAGATCCCCCCTTTATGGTCCGAGCTCTAAGACCTTAAACTAAGATCTCCCCTTATGGTCCGAGCTCTAAGACCTTAAACTAAGATCCCCCCTTATGGTCCGAGCTCTAAGACCTTAAACTAAGATCTCTCCTTATGGTCCGAGCTCTAAGACCTTAAACTAAGATCTCTCCTTATGGTCCGAGCTCTAAGACCTTAAACTAAGATCTAGCCCTTATGGTCCGAGCTCTAAGACCTTAAACTAAGATCCTCTAGCCCTATGGTCCGAGCTCTAAGACCTTAAACTAAGATCCTCCACCTTTATGGTCCGAGCTCTAAGACCTTAAACTAAGATCCAGCCCTTATGGTCCGAGCTCTAAGACCCTAAACTAAGATCTACCCCAAATGGGGTCCTACGTCCTGCATGACGTTAAACTGCACTCACAGAACTACGTGTGGCTTGATCTCCAGCCTGATGGAGTACGTAGGAACGCCCGGACATTTCGACTCGGGTCCAGCCTCAGGGATCGATAAGTCCCGCCCCTCCTCGTCGCCGGCCGTCTGGCCTGACTTCGGGTAGAGTGGTGCAGTTGTGATATTCTCCCCGATTCAGCTCGGGATGCCCCATCGCAATGATGGGAAGCGACAGTTTCCTCGTCAGAGAGGTGCTGTCTGAGAATTGAGGTGACTCACGGCCAGATTAGTGCATCCGCCCAATACGCTTTCCCCACGGTGGCGCAATTTTGAGAGCGTTGGATTCTGTCCGAACAAATCGTCACTTCGCCCCACGCTTCGCATGCCCTGTTGATCTGGATTTTCCACCCATGTGTCTGAAGGAACCCCAAAGCGGTATTCATGATGACATGTGGTCCGCCTCCTGCAATATGAATGATGGCCTTTTTCGGTCCGTCTATTGCAGTTGTTATGGTCGATCCACTGTCCGCCTACCGTCTTGGGCATTTCCTGGAAGGCCGATCGTTGTGGATGTCTGGATTCGGGACACGCGATTCACCCTTTCTCATTTCCCTATGTTCGGATAAAATCTCAACGCCCCTAGCGTTGTCCCGCTCGTGTGTTGGAACAAGTTGGGGGACGATACATTGGTTAGGTCTGAGGTCTCCTTTCCCAGGAATGACCTCCCTCTTTTCTCCAGAAACCCAGGCCCAATTATGGATGCCTGATGCTTGGTTAACGCTCCCACGAGACAATTTGTGGTTGAGCATGTTAAACCAAAAGACGCAGATAAATATGGCGATTCGTACAAGTGGATCAAATATTAAGTAGCGGAAGCAAATGTTCTGGGAATGGCAAAAAACAGCCCTTAGGGATTAGCGTGCTGAATGAGTCTTTCTAATGCCGCTACCCTTTGGCTGGCGGCCTCCAGGGCTGCTTCTCGTTCTCTGCGTGCCCTCTCCTCGTCGGCGGTCGCAGCACGCAGTTCGTCAATCCTGGCCTGTGCACGCTCCCGCTCGACTTGGAGTGTGACCATCTGTTGGCCCGCCTCCGTCAGCTGTACCTGAGCGTCGATCAGTTGTGCCGATAGTTGCTCCACAAGCTCGGTACATGCTGCGACGAAGGCCTCCTTCTCTGCCGCCTGCCCTTCGAGGCGCCGGACTTCCTGCTCTGCCGCGATGAGCGCCTGCGTGCTCTCCGACATGTCCCGACTTTGTGCGACGTCGGCACGCCGGCGGCTCTCGCGCATCTTCTCGGCCATGAAATCACGGACCGTCAGATGGAGGCGTTGAGCATCAGCTCCCCCGGCACACAGGAAGCGCAGCCAGGTCTGAAGTGATCCCATGCGCCCCAGCCATTCCGATGGGTCTCGCTTGAGGAAGCGCTGGATGCACTTCCACCCCCTGCGTCGCGTTACCCGGCTATCCTCGACCGCCTCCGCGTCCGAGTCATCCATCTCCTCTGGGTCGGCAGGCCGGTAGGCAGGGAAGGCAGCCAGCAGGTCTGCTGCAGGGTCCGCCCCTGGGAGGTCCTCACGAGGGAAAGGTTCCCCAACATCCGGGCAACCTTCTTCTCTCTCCCCAGCGGCGCTGACACCCTCGTCAGCCCCCAGCCTCTCTCCGGTGGCAGCACCGCCGACGTCCGCAGCCCCTTGATCAGC
Source organism: Viscum album (assembly GCA_963277665.1). NCBI lineage: Eukaryota > Viridiplantae > Streptophyta > Magnoliopsida > Santalales > Viscaceae > Viscum > Viscum album. The sequence continues at coordinate 523,586,935 of OY728165.1, forward strand.
AGTTGGTGGGGCCGGCTCGGTTTGGGAAGCCTGTTCCGGAGCAGGCGGCATGTCCACCACTGGTCCACTCGTAGATGGCCCGGGTTCGGCAACCCGACGAGCCTCCGATGTTGAGATCACTGCGCAGGGCATGCCATGGTTAGTCACGGATCGTCAATGGCAAGCACCAGCAGTAAAGTAGGGAGGCTTACGGGAGTTCGGAGCATCATCTTCCGCTACCCCGGTCGCCGCAGGAACAGTTGCAGCAGGGGACCCCTTAGCGCTTGTCAATTCGATAATGGGTGCCTGGCCCCCGCCTTGTCCTGCTGGCGCCTCTCCTACTCCTGTTGAGGACGCCTGACCGACGTCCGTGTGCTCCTGAGAAGGATGGAGAAACGGGTTAGAAGCTGCATAAGAGAATGGATGAAGCAAGTTGAGTAGGGATAGAAGTGGACCTCGAGGAGCTCAGTGACATCAACGTTGTCAGAGCCGGCCACCTCGCCGCTCTCCCGTGGGCTCCCCCGATGGGACCTTCCCTCGGAGCCTTCATCCTCCCCCGTCTCCTCCTCCTCCTCGGAGTCGTTACTGTCATCTTCTTCCGGCGGCATCTGTTCCGGAGCGGGCTCGAGACCAAGCATCACCTTCACCAGAAGGGATGGCTCCGCACGCTGACCACGTTGGCGCGCGTACTCGTCCATGGCCGTCAGATATGCATATTGCCGGTTGAAGTCCACCCTGTCGGTGATCTGGAGGCGCCCGACCTCTGGCAGATAGATTCCTTCTCTGAGTATCTTTCGCCAGATGACGTCGGTCCCCAGTGACTGCCGCAGGGTCATCCAGGCCGACCACAGCGCCGGGAAGACTGCATCGTGGGAGGGTTCGAGCAGACGTCTCACCTGCTTCCCGGGCCGCTCCTCGACCGCCGCATGTGCCCCCTCTCTGGGCGCTGAGGTCGTAGCGGCAGCCTGCGATGCGCCCGCCGCCGAAGTCCCTGCCCGCGCCGGCTCCGCTGCTTGGCGCGCCTCCGTTCTCCCCCGTGTGGCGGCGCCTCGCCTCCTTCCTTGACGCCCGGTCTCCGCACGGGTAGCCTCGAGCCGCCGAACTAGCTTCCGCAAGAGCCCCTCAGGGTACGCGATGGCCCAGTGTTCGGCGTACTCGGTTGCCAAGCCTGCGTTAACTCCGGTAGGAGGGAGGGTGATGACGTCGCCAGAGCCGAAGGCGACGAACATCAGCCACATCTGGCGAAGGACGCCGGGGTTCGTCTCCTCCCGGACAGCAGTGAATACCCTCTTCGGCATCCGCTGAAGGCACCCGAACTGCCTGGCGAACCGGGTCGGCACGTAAGGCTCGCAGATCACCTTCCCGTCGATCCGAGCCACGAGCACCCCGCCCCGCATGTTCAGGAAGTATTCATGCTGCTCCAGCGGGCCCTGTCCGTTGTCGATCATCTGGCCGACGGGAGTGGGGAACGGGCTGAAGTTGAAATTGGCATGATTGCCAATCCGAACCCTCACGCCCTCCTCACTGAGGGTCATCGGAGCGACCCCCGCAATGTTCAGCAGGGAGGGTCGCAGGCCGTTGCCCGGAGGACTGATGGCATTTGGGAACGTATACCCACCAAGGTGAGCAGCCACCCAGCCGTGGAAGAACTGAAAGGGCCCACAGATCCTTCGTGGCGACCCCCCTCGTGAGATGCGTCCCAGAATGGCATACAGCCTCGCCAGTACTGGGACCCCGAGGTTGTACCTCTTATTGGCAGCCATGGCGCCCGCCATCGCCAGCGTCGCCGGACGGACGCCCATCCTCGCATCCCGCACTGGCAGGAGCCACCCGCTCAGAAAGGCGGCCAGGAACGCCGCGTACCGGACGTTCGGGTCCCGGGCCTCGATGACGCGGTACCCCCATGAGCGGTAATCGCCCGTCTCCAGGACCCGCCAGTACGACCCGTTCCGGCTCCTCTGAGCTGCGGTCGGGCACCGCTTCCCCCTGCCTGGCATCTTGACCGCCGGGTCATGCTCCAGGAACTGGCCGAACCAATCCTTGTAGGCTATGTCCTTCTGGAAGTCTTGGATCCCGAGCCGCTGCGTAGCCAGGTCAAGAAGATGCCAGGTCAGAATGGGAGTCCGTGACCTGTCCTCCCAGATGTTCTTCGGTGGCAGGAACTCATCGTACTGGTAGCCCTCCAGCGGGATACCTCCGATGCAGTGGATGTCCCAGAGACCGATGCCGACCTCCCCATGGTGAAGATGGAAGGTGTTGGTATCCGGGGACCAGCGAGTGAACAGCTCCGGCCCGAGCTCAGACTGCTGGTAGAAGTGGAACTGCGACGTCCACACCGCCTCGAACAGGCCGATGTACCGCAGCTCCTCTGCGAAGTGATCGCAAGTGTGGCGTACCCAGAACGCCCAGGCCCATTCACTGGTAAAGTTGCCCCCGGATCGCAAGTCCCAGTCCTTCAGCCAGCCCTTGGTGTCGTCAGTGACACTCTGACGGTATGTGCTCGAGTAGAGGGCTGGAGAATTCTCCGCTGTAGGCTCACCCCCATCAATGGTTCGCGTCCTCGGGTTCAGGACGTAGACATCCAAGTGCCTGGTTTCCCTGGCAGGATGCCCATTGTTGGTGATGTTATAGCGGTGAAGCTCGTCCTCCCGAGTCACCCAGGTTCGCGGCACATCAATCTCGAACCCTGGCACCGGAACCTCATCGAGGATGCCGAAGTTCCAGAGCGGCAGGTTGTCCGACAGTGGATATGTCTTCTGGGCCGGCGTTAGTAAGTCGAACAAGGATTGATTGTTGGAAACAATCTCCTTGGCTCCGTAAACCTCCTCGTTCGTCGCCATCTCAGCTCTGCGAGTGGCGGCATCCCCCTCATTTCCTCTGTGCGCGGCCATCTCAGAAGTTTCGGGAGTCGTGCGGGTTAAGGGATGAAGAGTGCGGGATCGGACGAGGCTGGTGGAAAAGTTTGAAGGTTGGCGCGCAATCCAAGTGGACGGCGCGCAATTGGGAAGACTGTCGCGCAAAGTTCCGGGGTTTCGCGCAAAAACAGGCGAAATCCGGACGGTTTTGCGCGCCGATCGGGCGAATTTCGCGACCGGAAGAGGCAATTTCGCGCACGAGAGCTTTGGAGCTTATCGCGCGGAAGGCCAGAGTACGGAACGCGGGACCCAGCGCCCCTATTTATAGGCGAGGCCGGGCCCGCGCTGCGCGGAAAGCGCTTTGCGCGACCGCAGCGGCGAATTTCGCGACCGGTGCCCCTTTTTGCGCGCCTAAGTCCCGCGCCGCCCAGGACTTCGGCATTCCGGCGTCTCCCTCGGAACCCGATCGTTGCGACCTCTCGCCGATCAGATTCCGAGGGGGGGCTTTTGTAGACGCCGGAAAAGTCCGTTGCTCCCAAACGAAGCTCCAGATGCGGAAAGCGAGGTCATATTTGGAGTCGGAAGGATGTTTCGGAGGGCCCGGAGGCCTTGCGCGGAATTTCAGAGGCACGCGCGCAAAGGAGATGTCCCGCGCGGAAAACCCCCGGGATGCGCGCAATGCGCCGGCTCGGCGCGCAATTCTGCGCGCCGCGGGTCCGCGCGCCTCCCTTACGCGCCGCGCCCGATTCCGCGCCCGCGAGAAGAATTTCGCGCTCGCACCCTGGATTCCGCGCCCGGGGTTGCCTATAAATACAAGGCGACCCCAACGTTTCAAAGGTTGCTAAAAGTCGAAACGTCTCCCGTGCGCGCAATTCCACCCCTTCCGCGCGCAATGACGAACTTCAGGTAACCTCCTTTCTTTCGCGCAAGAAAGCCTCGGGGTCCGCCTTCGCGCGCAATCCCCGCTGGCTCCTTTCATTTGAATAAACACTCACCCTAAGGCCTTTGCGCGCAAAAGAACCCGCTTGCGCGCAATTGCCCCGGGGTGCGCGCAATCCGGCCCGATTGCGCGCACCCCCCCTTCTTTCAAGTGGCCATTCATTAGAGAATGAGCCGTTGCCCCCGCGCGCTATCCGAAGCCCGGTGTGAGCAATCTCAAGCATCCGCGCGCAAGGCGCTGGCCCAATTGCGCGCCAGCCGTCCCGATTGCGCGCCGACCCCCAGTATTGCGCGCAAAGCTTCCTTTTTGCGCGCAATCTGCCAGGGTCGCCCCCGTTGACCTCCTAAGGGTACCCGCCTGTGTGGCACCCGATGATTCTCATCCCGGGTGCCCGCACCGTGCGTTGTCTTCCCGTGCGGCCCTCCAGGCTTGCGCGAAGTGACACGCACCTATGTCCAGCATGACGTTAAACTGCATATATGTCCAGCATGACGTTAAACTGCATATATGTCCAGCATGACGTTAAACTGCATATATGTCCAGCATGACGTTAAACTGCATATATGTCCAGCATGACGTTAAACTGCATATATGTCCAGCATGACGTTAAACTGCATACTCGTCCAGCATGACGTTAAACTGCATATACGTCCTGCACGACGTTAAACTGTACATCGTCCGCGCTGCAAGACGTTAAACTGCCAAGTGCTTCGTCCGGCAACCTATGCCCAGCATGACGTTAAACTGCACACCCGTCCAAGCTGCACGACGTTAAACTGCCTAGCCCCCATCGTCCGTGCTGCAAGACGTTAAACTGCCAAGTGCCTCGTCCTCAACACATGACGTTAAACTGTACTTCGTCTGGCAAGACGCTAAACCGTCCGCAACCTGATCCCGTGCTCCGCACGCAGGGTCTCCCCCGGTTTGGACGTGGCCCCCACCCGCTCGTCTCTGCAGGGATGTCGGGATTGTCCCCCTTTTGGGACGATTTAATGGGAGTGGCTTTTCCCTACGGGGGCAGGGTATTACAAACCCCTAGTTTCTCGTGGGAGGCTGCACATGTGTATCTCCATTGCACCTCCCCACTGCCGAAGCCAGTAGAGGGTCTGACTGGGATCGAGGTGTCTTTTGCTTTCGGTCCAAGTCCCTTCCAACTGAGTTTTGCAGTATCCGGGCTGCCCCAAGTGCGTAAGTCCTGACAGATTGAACTACGTGGACCTTGATCCCTGTCTTCTATACAGGGTACGTAGGAAGCCTCCCTGAGGTCCAAGCCCACCACCTGGTCGTCCCGGTCGTATTTACGTCGGTTCGTCCATCAGTGGACCCCTCCAGGGTTCACGCTTGCGTTGATTCACCTATGAATCCGCCCCTGTGGGAGACTGCCCGTGTGTATCTCCACGGTGCCTCCCCACAGCCCCCCTTTTCCATTTCCCCTTTTATCGTCCAGCATGACGTGAAACTGTGATCCACCCGGCCGTTCCATCCCCCTCCGTGCGAGGTGGTTCGGTTCAATCCTCCGCCCGGCGGCCTCGACCTCTTCGTGAGTCGGCTTGCCGACGTCCAGCATGACGTTAAACTGTATGCCCGAACTACGTTGACTTTGATCCGTGTTAACGCGCGGTACGTAGGAAGCCCCTCTGGGGTCCAAGCTCTTTACTCCATCATCCATCCTGATCCTTACCCGGGCCGCCACATCCCGGTGGGGTCATGCCACCTCACTTCACTCCACGTTACTTGGGAAGCCGCCCATGTGCTGGCCCCAGCGTCGGAGGTTCCCCGCAAGGGGTTCTGTCATCTGATCCACTTTTCGTGTTGATCGGTCCGATGCCGTCCCCGCTGGACGTTAAACTCGCGGCATACCCCGTGTTAAACACGGGAAGCTGAGGAAAACCTCAGGTGACACAGTTCCCCGCACCTAGTACGGGATGCCTCAGGCCATCGTGCCTTCGAGAAGCCCTATTAGGGATGGAAGACAGACGTGCAGAGCCGCAGTGTTACAACACGCCCCCAGCACCCAGAGCCACCCGGCCTTCTCACCGCAGGTTGCTGCCCCGCCCAGACTCCTTGGAACGTCCGGGCGGAAGCAGCGTAATTAACCGGTGTCCATGAAGATATGGCGCCGGGAACGAGATTCACGAACATTCTTAAGTCTATGAGGGAGACCCGGATTAGGCGACAAGTTCCGAGGAGACGTCCGAGGAAGGAGGAGCCGACATCCCATCATCCCGGTTTCGATCAAGGAGCAGACGCCCATGAATAAGGGACGGATGCCGCCCGCCCTAGGAAAGCGGGACTGCGGGACCACAAGCCGCGCGCCCATCCCCTCGGGTTGACGGGTGCACGCGCGAACGCGTCCTGGCGGAACAGCGTAACCCGACGCACATCCGCACCGAAACAAAAACGTTATGCAATAAACTGACTAAAAGACCTAGATATTGAATTGGGTCATAAGGTGTTCTTATGAATATCTCCTTAGAATGGAGTAATGAGATTTGGAAAGAAGGGAATGATGAGCCCCAGGTATATTAGTCTGTTTGAAATTATGGGTTTTGTTGGGAAGGTAGCTTACTGATTGGTACTTCAACCAAACATCTCTCAAGTTCATGATGTGTTCCATGTATCCCTCTTGAGAAAATACATACATGATCCTTCAGATGCCCTAAGATTAGAATTCATATCATTGGAGTAAGATCATTCGTATGAAGAAAAACTGATAGAGATTCTTGGTCGTAGAGAAAAAGTTCTATGAATCAAGACAACTCTCTTGGTTAGAGTTTCTTTGAGAAACCAACAATTATAAAATGCTACATGGGAAATTGAAGATATGATTATGGAGTTAGAGGGTGATATTCAGTTTAGGTGGTGTAAAATGAAACACCCTGATGTTTTTATGAAATATTTTCTTTAAATAATTATTATCCTTTAGTAGCTTTCTTTGAATGCTATCATGAGTTTAAACAAACTTTGAGATTCTCTTAATATAAAATTATCATTATAGATCTGTCGTTATGTTACCATGAATATTTATAACTAACTTATGAAAATTAATTAGGAAAAATATAAATCAATTTGATATTTGTATTTTAGAGATTATTAATTTGTTTTAATGAAATTATTTTCATATATATGTGTTATATACTAATTAAAATATTTTATATATTTATTCAATGGATATTTTGGACCTTGGTTATGAATAAAACCCAATTTTATGTATTTTTTTAAAAAATGTTTAATTTTACACCATTGAATGATGAACAGATTTTAAATTAATGCTTTGAAACATTAATGATTTTTAATGACAACATAAACAGGTTATTTTGAATCAGGGTATAAAAATTTACTTTGAATAATTTGTTGATATTTTTTGATAACAATCATATTTTAATGATTAGTAAAAAATACTATAAATATTATTTAGAAACAATTTTTTTAATTGAGATAATTTGTATGGTTAAATTATAATATTCAATTGTTTTAATTTATATATAGAATATATATTTTTACTATTTAATATAATTTATGTCATTGTCATTAATTTTGAATTTAATTCACAAATAAAAACATTTCAATCTTATGGAATGTTTAGTCTTTTAAAACCTGTTTTTCTCAACAATGGGATTAATTTTGAATTAATTACTGAAACTTCTGTGTTTTTATTTTTTAAAAATGCATTCTGTATTTGGAATAATTATGTCAAAATTATATTAATCAGCTACATTTATTTATGGGAATTATGAATAGTAACATTGGTAATTATATTTATTACTAGGGTTAAAGGTTATTGAGGTAATTAAAGGTAAAAATAATATTATAAAATTTTATTAACATCTATAGAAATCATATAATATGATTAAAATCGATCTTTATCATCTATTGTTTGAAACAGAATCACTTTATTGCGACTTACCTATGAAAATGATATGAATGTAATAAAAACTAATGAAATGAACAAAGTCTCACAATCTATTTTTATATAATTGTGTGAATTTGAATATATTGATAACTATGAGATAAAATAGACTACAGATAGTCTCTATAAATTTAAAAGAAATAACCACATCATAAATATTTATTTATAATATTTACATATTAAATAATTACCATTAATGAGGTCATTATTGATATGTAGAAATTATTTTATTAATAGAAATATTAAATAATTGGTTATAAAAAGGTTAAAATAAATATCATATGAACTAATTAATGTTCTACATGAAATTTCTATCTGAATATGAGATGTTAGGAGTGTATTTAATATTATTTTTAAATTTATCTTCATTTTGAATTTTATTTAAAATATAATAAATGAATTTTGTCAAAATTGACACTATTGATATTTGACAAACATAACAGTTTATTACATTATTTAAAAATCCTAAAAAATATTTGAAAATAAAAAAGTGAGATTTATACGGTCTAAAATATCATAAATTATCCATTTATGGTCAATTAACACCATAGAAGTAAATATTCATTACCATTAAATATTTAGAATGTTATTTCCCAAATTAAACTTCAATAGAATAACTGAGGGTTAATTAAAAAGATAAGGTTTTAATTGAAAATATAAGTTGTTAAATTTTTTTGGATGATGATATTACAACCCTATATCATCTCATATTCGAATTAGGGACACTTTGGAGGTTTTTGGGAAGGATTTCATTTTATTATAAACTAATATTTTTGGGAGTTTCGTAAAGTGCCCCTATCCTCTCTTATAAAAGGGAACCTCCTCCCTCTCATATTCAATACTTTTTTAGCCTTCATGATCGGCCAACCTTTGACCATTACACTTATAAACATTCCTAGAAACATTATGAAGGATTTGGTCTTCTAAAAGATATAACTCTAGTGTCCTATGTAGACATCCAAAGGAGGCACATCGAGAAGAAGGTAATCTCTTATACTGATTCATTCAAGTTTCTTTCTTCTTTAAATTCCTATTTTATAGTTGTTTCATTATAAAATAATAACTTCAGTATCGTTAATATACTTGTATGTTATTTTAAATATGAAACAACCCTATTTCGCCGTCTATGAATCCCACAAAAAATTAAATCACCGTGCATGTGTACGTACAGATTACAGTCTCCCCGCTGTGGTGTAATTTATTTTTCACCACCAACATACATGGATGGGTATAATGGTGTAAATAATACCTATAAATTATTAATATAAAATTACACTAATTTTGAGATACTATACACCATCCCCTTCAATACCATTCAACAATTATGGAAACAATATTGTTGCTCGTGCATACGTACAACTTACCATCTCCATAGTGCGATGTGATTCATTATACAAGATAATAATTAAAACATGATTATATAAAAAAATTAAATGAATAAATGTGATATATATTATACTAATACCATTCTGTAAATGATACAACTATAACCTAAAAATAGGAACACAAACTTATACGATAGAACATACGTGAGAACAAAAATCACTTAATACCAAAATAACATGTAACAATGAAATTTTACTAACAAACAGATGAAAATATGTTCATAAATTATTATGATTGCGGAATAATTCCATAACATTATTTATATGATAATACTAAAGGTTCATATACATATGAAGCATATCAGACCTAATGTAAGGGATAACTTTTCCAAACCTGTTTTATCATATATTGCTTATTAATAAGTATTTATGGGGGTTATATTTATCATCCATGTACATGTTTTCTAAAAATGTAATCATAAAATGTTTACTATTCTTCTATATATATTTAAAGTCATTTTTACCCTTTATTGGATTTTACTACATGGTATATAAGAAATCATTCTTTTTTTTACCATACGAGATATTTTTTTGACTTTTCTGGAAAAAGTATGAAGGGAATGTTTTATAACATATATGACATGAATAGGTGTTTTACATTTTTATAGAGAATTATTTCCATGAAGCTTCCATTACATGTTTTTATGTTTATATTCAATTTACTTCTTTTATTTTTAAATTGCACAACATATTGAGAAAAGAATACGTTTTTGAAGAAGAAAGAATATTTTCCTTAGGAAATATGTCCAAGGGTTTCTAAAAAAAACTTCCATCTAAGATGATATAGGGCTATGTTTATATCCATTTTATTTGTATTATTTTATTAAGTTATGATTGTATTATTTTTACAAAGTCCTATTATATTATATGGATTATGATGGCATGAAGTTTAAGAATCCAATTTTAATATTGTGGTTATGCTATGATGTAGGATTTATGTTTTTGTGGATGTAATGTTCTGGGTTTTTGGGGTCCATTACTTTGTGAAAATCTCATGTTGGGTTTTCTAGTATGAGAATATCTGTGAAGTTTTGCCTAACGATAGGCCTACCAGTTTCCTTTGCCTACCGGTAGCAGGCCTACCGGTACCTCGGTCTACCGGTTACTGCAGCTACTGGTAGCTCTGTTTACCGGTATCTCAGTTTACCGGTGGCTGAGAGCCACTGGTAGCTTGGCTACAGGTAGCTGCCAGCCACCGATAGCTCTCAACTACCGGTGGGTCTCGGCTACCCCCATAGGGTCTTTCCAGTAGCGCTCATTTTTTGCGTGGATTGGATTTTAAACCCTATTTTGACACCTTCAATCTTGTTTTAAATCCCAATAATGCCCATAAATGTTTTAATTAAATATTTAATGAATTAACCCAGTGTGTACCTCGATTTAGTACACTTTATTAACGTGTGGGGCTGCGAGGTCAACCCACGACCCCCGCTCATTACACGGTTTCACGTTCTTATCTCAACCATCCACGACCCTTATAAACTAAGGGTTAGTCATGGTTTCTTCTTTTCTTGATCACCCTCTTCTAGTTGTACCCTTTGTTCAGACGAACATATTTTTGTTCAGGTGAGCCGCATCGCTATCCGTAAAGTTCCGCAGCCAGATGCAGCGTCGATCTAAGATCAACAAGTAGGGAATTTCTCCTCGTATCTACCTTTAGTGTATCATACGGGGTGGGAATGAATTTGATTCTGTATAATTGGATGAACCCGAACCTTAATGAAGATAATGAACGGACTCAATGAACCGGGGGGGGGGGGGCTGTGATTGATGATGCTGTCCTGTTTTAAGATATTCTTTTCTGAATTGTGCGGGCTTACGCCTACTGAAAATCATGGTCGTTGGTGGTCTTTTCTCTGTGCACTACGGAACCTTTACCTCTGGTGATGTTTAAATGGATCATGTTTGTGGTGGATAACCCTTACTGTGTAAAGGAATTTTGATTAATCACGTATATCTGACTAAATAAATTGAAAGCACCAGGATCAATATCTTCTGTGATTTCTCCGGTAAAGGCAAGGAAATTGAAATCATGGATTGTGTTAAATCTTATAAATCTGAAAATACCGGCATGGGACTGCTTTGCATGGTGGAGGTGGTTTGATTGTTCTTCTTTCACGATCTAGTTGTTGGGAGATATGGGAAGGGATGGGATCCCCTCTTATTATACTCTCGGTGGTTGTGGAATTGGGGATGGGATCCCCTGTGTTATGATTTAGGTGGTTGTGAATTTTAAGACTAGGTGGTTACCGTGTTATATAACAATTTGGGGTCGGGTCCTCTGTTGTTGAGAAAAATTTTGGCTCTTGGATATTGAACATGGGACTATATCATGGGGTTTTCCTTGGTTCCTTTTGTGGTTGTGACTTTACGAGAGAACCGGGTGTGGATGTTTAAGTTGATGTTGACTGTACTCTTTCCTTTTCTTGTTCTTATGGTTTCTAGTTTCCCAAGTAGGCGAAGAAACTTATTTAAACATAATTACTGAACATGAAAACAAGGATGGGACAAATGGGTTTTGTTTGGTGTGAGTTGTGATGTGGACAAGTGTACTGTTTGTGTTCGTTAAGATGGATAAAGAAAAACGTAATATTTGGGTGAGTGTTTGTTACCGCGCCCCACCCAAGTTGAGCACTTAGTGCCGAACACCCCCCATTCATGGGGGAGGGTGTTTTCCCAACACTAGTATTAGTGGCTGGTTATTAGCTCCTTTTCTGCTCCCTTTCTCGGATAGCCCATGTATCATAGGGTAGGCTGTGATGGCCTAAGGTCCATTATTAAACCAAGACCCTTCGGGCGTGGTAGTGTGGTGGTTATGGCCCAGGTCTGTGAGGGAATGTATTTTTCCAAGTATCTTTGGGATGAGGCCCAGGTGTCTACGTGTGTGGAAGTGGATCTTCTAGCCCATGTGTCTTTAGGCGTGGTGGTGGTTGTTCTGGCCTAGGTGTTTGCAGGTGTGGTTACATGTGACAGTTGTGGCCCAGGTGTGTACGGGTGGGATTTGGCAGTGGGATTGCATGAGGATATGGCCCAGGTGTGTGTGGGCAGGGTGTGGCAGTGGGACTACAGTGAGAATGGCGGGATTGGTCTGATGCGTAGGATGTCTTCAGTAACCAGTGGGAAAGTGGCACGGGGTACCCAAACATCGATGTGCTTTTACTATATATTACCTTGCTTGCGTTATTTGGTGAGTGTGGCTGGTGAGTGGGATGGATGAACTCCTTGATAGTGTTGGTTGTCTGCTTCTCAAAAAACATTAGTACGTTCCCCCACTTTTTCATGAGAGTCTTTGGTTCCTCCCTGCTGAGTATACTTGTTTTCTCACCCTACGTATATAAAACTGCTTTTAGGTTTCCAGGAGGACTTCAGGGGTCATGCGGGACCATACTAGCATAGACCTTTGGGGCAGTTGTTGTTGTTGTTTTTCTCTCTTTTGGTACTTTATCTTTGGAGTTCCTGTAACATGTGTCATTTACTTTTGAACATGCATGTGGGAATGGATTACTTTTGGCTTTACTTTTCCTTCAGTTTTGGTGTTGTTCTAGGATTCACTATATTATCTCCTGATCCTATTAAAAGAAAAAGGGTAATTCCTTCCATTTAGTGTGTGATTCTCTACCCTTGGTGATAGTCGCCACTCCGTGACCTATTCAAGGCGGGTTTTGGGGGTCATTATCTCTCCTTCAACTAAAAGAAGGAAGGGATGGAAATCTGCTGACCCTTCTCTCCTTTTGTTGAATGTGGGTCGTTACAGAATTGTATTAGAGGTAGGTTGAGAGATAGGATGGAGTCTAGAGTTAGGAACAATTAGGATTGCATGGGATGGTAGGGCAACAGTGTTAGGTGACCTTGGTGCATGAATTAGGCCAGGTAAGATCGGCTAAGACACCGGATATTAGGGCCCCCTGTGATCCGATGCAAGGACTCTAGACCTACCGAACGACCAAGTGTGGCCACGCTGATTACAGGGTAGGTACCCTAGGAAAGGTACATGCATCATAATGACTTGTGTTATCATGTTTATGGGGGTGTCTTGGGAATTAAGAATAAATAAAAAGTTTAAGAAGTTTTAAGAACAAGATTATGCACTACTTGGGCTTAGGCATTCCTTGTTTAATGTGTAGCAATGGCACCTGGAAGGCGACCACATTTGGTGCGGGTGATCGAGGCCCCGGAGACTACCTTGGCCGATTGGCAGAGAGCTGATCGAGAGGAGGTGGATGACCAGTGGCAGAAGACACTTCGGGCCTTCCAGCAAAAGGACCTCGAGAAGTTTGAGGGCAGCACCTCTGATATGAAGACAGATGGCTGGCTAGAGGCACTGGTGATAGACTTCATCTTGATCCGGGCTTTGATCGAGTACTCGGTTTCTTTGGTCGTCAGCCAGATTCATGGAGCAACACGTCAGTGGTGAATGCTTTACATAGGGGATAGGAGAGAGGCTGAGGTGGCACAGGCAGATTTTGAGAGGGAGTTCCGGGCGGAATTCATCTCTTCGATGATGAAGGCGGAAAAGAGACAAGAGATACTCTCCCTCCAGCAAGGGATTATGTTAGTTAGGTAGTTGTGAATCAAGTTCAAGGACCTCCTACATTTTGCTCCTGACCTCTTTCCCGACGATGAGTCTCAGACAAGATGTTTGGAGGAGGCCCTCTGACCCTCCATTCAGTATGTTGTTACCCTCTTTTCCCAGCCGATGCACTTTGAGGTCCAGAAGAAGGCCAATGTTGTGGAGAGGATGCACGCTTTAGGAGGTGTTTCATGAGAGGGTATCCAGCTGGGACCATTGAAGGGGAAGGCCATCAGTACCAGGCCTCCAGTGTTAAGACCCTCCAGGTTTTGACCAATAGGGAGCATGCCGCAACAGTTTCCGTTTCGATCCCCTCATCCTCACCCTTTTCCTTTGGGCCCGAGACCGCGGTGCTTCATCTGTGTGATCCATGGACATCTATGGAGTCTGTGCCCAGACTGGGTACAACACGGTGGTGGCGGTCATCCCCAGCAACCGACCCAACACCAGCTTCCAGCAAAGCCTTTCCAGCAGCAGCAGTGGGGACTGCGAGCTCCTGCTCCTCCGAGGGAAGACATAGGAGGAGGAGGCTGACCTCAGGGCACTCCTCAGGAACCTCTACTGGGGCGTGGTCTGGGAGGTGGCCGATAGCCAAGGGGAAAAGGAGCTAGGCGTGGACAACTACATGCCGCGAAGGCGGTAGTTCCAGTAGGGTCGTAGGTTGTTCGAGGTAAGATCAGTTTGTTCAGTACCCTTGATTTTGCCTTGTTTGATACCGGAGCTTCGCACTCCTTTGTTGCACCAAGTCTAGCTCGTTTCTTGGGTCTAGATGCCGAGTGACTTCGAGTTACCCTGGTTCATAGCACACCAGTGAAAGGTCAGACCGACTTTTTATTTGTTTGTCGATGATGTAGAATGATGATAGGGCCACATCAGTTGGTTAGGGATCTTCTCCTACTACAGATACAGCCATACATTGTCATCCTAGGCATCGACTAGCCATTCTTTGTGTGTGTCGTCATCGACTGCTTCTGAGGAGGGGTTGTGTTCTCATACTAGGGCAGCCAGTGCGTTACCTTCACCGGTGAGTGGAGCAGTCAGAAGGGCAGCAGGCGAGAGGAACCCCTCCTCTCCTTATTAGCTGATCTGTCAGTGGAGTCAGTAGATGCTGAGATGGTGGAGGTGCCAGAGATCGTCCATGAGTTTATGGACGTCTTCCCTAAGGAGGTGACAGCTCTACCCCCTCTACGTGATATCGAGTTCTAGATAGACCTGCAGCCCGACACTCGTTCGATTTTGATGGATCCTTACCGGATGGCACCTTTAGATCTACGAGAGTTGCTGATTCAGATTGACGATCTGATGAAGAGGGGTTATGTTCGGCCGAGTTCATCACTGTGGGGTGCTCCAGCCTTTTTCTCAAATAAGGCAGATGGTGGTCTCAGGTTCTGCATAGACTACAGGAGGCCAAATTAGGTGACGATCAAGAATAGCTATCCTCTTCCGAGGATAGAGGATCTTTTCGACCAGCTGAAAGGGGCAGGGTGGTTCTCGAAGATCGACCAGCGGTCTGGGTACCACCAGTTGAGAGTAAAGGAGAGTGACATCCCGAAGACGGCCTTCAGGTGAAGATATGGACACTTTGATTTATTAGTCATTCCCTTCGGTTTTATGAATGCCCCGGCTGTGTTCATGGGGCTGATGAACTCCATCTTCCGAAAGTACCTGGATCGGTTCGTAGTTGTGTTCATCGACGACATCCTGATCTATTTGAGATCAATGGAGGACCATGCAGTGCACCTGAGGATGGTTTTGGAGGTCCTCCGACAACACCAGCTATATGGGATGTTGTTGAGATGCAAATTCTAGACACGAGAAGTGCACTTCCTCAGGCACCTGGTGTCCAAACAGGGGGTATCGGTGGACCCATCAAATGTGGAGGCAGTTTTTTCTTGGGCAGCACCCAAGAATGTGGCAGAGGTCTATAGTTTCCTCAGGCTGACAGGTTACTATCGGAGGTTCATACCCAACTTCTCCCAAGTTGCATCCCCTTTGACGACCTTTACAATGAAGGATCAGGTTTTCATGTGGAGTCAGCAGTGTGAGGCAGCCTTCAGCTATATGAAGGAGAAGTTGGTTAGTGCCCCAGTTCTGAGGCTACCAGAAGAAGGGGCGGTGTACGAGGTGTTCTATGATTCTTCAGGGCAAGGCCTGGGATGTGTGTTGATGTAGAGACATGGGATGATCTCTTATGGGTCTAAGCAGATACGCCCTCATAAGCGTAATTATGCCACCCACAACCTGGATCTTGCAGTGATCGTTTTTGTGCTAAAGTTATGGCGGCACTACCTCATCAGAGAACGCTTTGTGGTCTTCACAGATCAAAAAAACATGGGGTATACCTTCTCCCAGTGGGACCTAAACTTGTGGCAGCGAAGGTTGATGGAGTTCCTCCAGGATTACGACTTCGAGATCTCCTACACTTCAGGGAAGGGGAATGTAGTGGCTGATTCCTTGAGGAGGAGTTCACAGAAGGATGCGGTCTGAGAGTCCGTAGACACATATAAGGCAATGCAGGAGTTGGTTGCCTTACACTAGGATTTGAGGATGGATAGCAGTACATGTTTCCTGTATTAGATGACAGTGTAGTCTTCTCTGTTGCAGCAAGTGCAGGAGCCTCAGTGGGGAGACCCAGAGTGCGAAGTGATGCGTGACCGAGTTGACCACGGAAATGCTCCGGAAGGATGGATAGAGGATGTTCAGAACCAGATGCTTTTCTGGGAAGATTGTTTGTTACAGAAGTGATGCGTGGAAAGGTTCTCAGTGAGTTCCACAACTCACCCATGGTGGTACACCCTGGTGTTTCCAAGATGTACTAGGGTCTGAAGAAACTGGTTTGGTGGGCCGAAGTTAAGCGATCAGTGGAAGATTTTGTGGCCATGTGCTTTGTGTGCCAGCTAGTGAATGCTGAACACTAGGTTCCAGGCGGCCTACTGCAGTCTTTACATGTCCCCGAGTGGAAGTGGGACGACATCTCGATGGATTTTGTCATGGGACTACCTAAGGTCCAAGGGGATACGACACCATTTGGGTGGTAGTGGACTGTTTGATGAAATCGGCTCACTTTCTGGCGATCAGGGAGTCGAATGTAGTGGATGCTTTGGCATGAAGGTGCGTGGATGAGGTGGTACGATTGCATGGAGTTCTAAGGTCTATAGTCTCGGATAGGGATGCACGGATTACCTCGTGAGTCTGGAGAGGATTGCAGCATGCCTTTGGCACCCATCTATGGCTTAGCACTACTTTCTATCCCCAGACAGATGGACAGATAGAGCGCACCATCCAAACCTTAGAGGATATGCTTCGAGCATGTGTTCCGAACTTAGGAAGATCAGGGGTGTGGGAACTGCCTCTGGAAGAGTTTTCCTATGATAATAGATATCACTCTACCATTGGTATGGCCCCGTTTGAAGCATTGTACGAGAGGTCATGCAGCTCACCTGTGTGCTGGACCGATGTCGGAGAGGCGGGAATCCTTGGGCCGGAGGTGGTTCAGGGCACAAAAGAGAAGGTTCAGCTCATATGGGAAAGGGTGAAAGTGGCCCAGGACCGACAAAAGTCGTATGATGATAACAGGAGGAGACCCTTGGAGTTGAGGATGGTGACCGCATGTTAATGAAGGTCTACCCTCGGCATAGAAAATGAAGGTTCGACAAGGGGAGTAAGATTTCTCCCAGGTTCATCGGTCCATTCGAAGTGTTGCAGCAGGTCGGCGAAGTTGCTTATTAGCTAGCGTTACCACCGCCCCTACTGAGGATACATGATGTCTTCCATGTGTCCCAGATCCATCGGTATGTGCACGAAGATTCACACGTCCTCAGCTGGGGAGAGCTTGACATCGAGGATGACGTGACTTTTTTGGAGAGACCAGTGATGATCGAGGATCGCAAGGAGAAGGTGCTTCGTGGGTGAACAATTTCCTTGGATCGTGTTTTATGGAGACATGGAGAGCTTGAGGAGAGTGCGTGGGAGAGGGAAGCACAGATGTGTGCCCAATCCCCAGAGTTGTTTTGAGTTTGTGATGTTATGTTTGTTATACATGTTATGGTAGAACGTTTTACCTTGTTGACAATGAAATACTGGTTTTCTTTCCTCTGAATGTGTGTGAAAAGCCCTGGTTGTGGGGAGGGGAGGACCCAACCCCTAATCAAGACGCATTAAGGTTGATGTGATTAAACCCGTGTGGGTAAGTCAGTGCCGCCCAAAGAGGATAGTATCTTGACATGGGGAAGGAGACCCTCCAACCCACATGGCTGGGTTGTTTGACATGTTGTGTCACTTGGTTCTTGACAGGAAAGTTTTCTTTAGTTAACAGTAAGGTTCACTCACAAGAGGTATCTTTCTAGGATGTTGATCAGACACTATCTTTCCTTCTGGGATGTTTTGATTCTCGAGGAAAAGAATCGTTTATGATCTATCAGATGTAATGGCCCAGGTTTTTGGGGTCCACTAATTTGTGAAAATTTCGTGTTGGGTTTTCTGGTCTAGAGAATCTCCATGATGTTTGGCCTAACAGTAGGCCTAACAATATCCTTGGTCTACCGGTAGTAGGCCTACCGGTAGCTCTCTGCTACCGGTGGCTCTCGCCTACCCCCATGGGGTCTTTCCAGTAGCGCTCCTTTTTGTGTGAATTGGGATTTAAACACAATTTTAACCCTTCAAGCCTGTTTTAAATCTAGGTAATTCCCATAAATGTTCTAATTAAATGTTTAATGAATTAAACTGGTGTGTGCGTTAGTTTAGAACCTTTTATAATGTGTGAGGCCACATGGTCAACCCACGACCCCCGCTCCTTACGCGGTTTCACGTTCTTATCTCAACCTTCCACGTCCCTTATAAACTAAGGGATAGTCGTGGATCCTTCTTTTATCGATCACCCTATGATAGTAGTACCCTTCGTTCAGACAAACGGATTTTCGTTCAGGCGAACCGCAACACTATCCGTGATGTTCCTCGGCCAGATGCAGCGTTGATCATTGATCAACAAGTAGGGAATTTCTCCTCGTCTCTCCCTTTTGTGTATCAAGTGGGATGGGCATGCTTTTGATTCTATAGAATTGGATGAACCTGAACCATAAGAATGATAATGAACAGACTCAATGAACGAGGGGGGGGGTGTGATTGATGATGCTTCCTTATTTTATGATATTGTTTTTTGAATTTTGCGGGCTTACACCAACTGAAAATCATGGCCGTTGGTGGTCTTTTCTCTGTGCACTAATGAACCCTTACATCTATTTATGTTTAAATGGATCGTGTTTATGGTGGATAACTCTTACTATGTATAGTAATTTTGATTAATCATGTATATCCGGCTAAATAAATTGAAAGCACCAGGATCAATCCCTTCTATGATAATCCTGATTAAGGCACCTAAATTGAAATCATGGAGTGTGTTAAATCTTATAAATCTGAAAATACCGACATGGGCCTGATTTACTTGGTGGTGGTGGTTTGATTGTTCTTCTTTCACGGTCTGGTTGTTGGGAGACGTGGGAGGGGATGGGATCCCCTATTTTTATACTATCGGTGGGTGTGAAATTGGGGATGGGATCCCATGTGTTATGCTTTCAGTGGTTGTGAATTTTAAGACCCGGTGGTTACCTTGTTATATCATGAATTGGGGTGGGTTCCTCTATTGTTGAGAAACCTTTTGGCTTCTAGATATTGAAAAAGGGAATGTATCTTGGGGTTTTCCGGGGTTCCTTTTGTGGTTGTGACTTTACAAGAGAACTGGGTGTGGATGTTTAAGTTGATGTTGACTGTACTATTTCCTTGGCTTGTGCTTATGCTTGCTAGTTGCCCAACTAGGTGCAGAAACTTATTTAATCATCATTACTGAAAATGAAAACAAGGATGGAAAAAATGGGTTTTGTTTGGTGTGATTTGTGACGTGGACAAGGGTACTGTTTGTGTTATTTAAGCTAGCAAAAGAAAAACCTAAACTTTGAGTGAGTGCTTGTTACATATACATATAATTGTAGTTTTGTGTTTCTTATTTGTGCCCCACCCAAGTTGAGAACTTAGGGCCGAACACCCCCAATTCATGGTGGAGGTTGTTCTTCCAAACACTAGTATTAGTGGCTGGTTATTAGCTCCTTTTCGGCTCCATTTCTCGGATAGCCCATGTATCTTCGGGCAGGTTATGATGGCTTGAGGTCCATTATTAGCCCAAGAACCTTCGAGCGGGGTAGTGTGGTGGTTATGGCTCAGGTGAGTGCGGGCAGGTAGTTTCCCAAGTATCTTCGGGATGAGGCCTAGGTGTCTACGGGCGTGGCGGTGGATCTTCTAGCGCAGGTGTCTTCGGGCGTGGTGGTGGTTGTTCTGCCCTAGCTATTTGGAGGTGTTGTTATGTGTGACAGTTGTGGCCCAGGTGTGTACGGGCAAGATTTGGCATTCGGACTGCGTGAGGACATAGCCCAGGTGTGTGCGGGCGGGGTGTGGCAGTGGGACTGCGGTGAGAATGGCGAGATTGGTCCGATGCATAAGATGTCCTCAATAACTAGTGGTAAAGTGGCGCGGAGTACCCAAACATCGATGTGCTTTTACTATATATTACCTTTCTTGCGTTATTTGGTGAGTGTGGCAGGTGAGTGGGATGGATGAACCCCTTGATAGTGTTGGTTGTCTGCTTCTCACGGGACTTTAGTACGTTCCCCCACTTGTTCATGAGAGTCTTTGGTTTTTCCATACTAAGTATACGTGTATGCTCACCCTACATATATAAAAATGCATTCAGGTTTCCAGGAGGCCTTTTGGGATCATGCGGGACTATACTAGCGCGGACCTTTGGGGAAGTTTCTATTGTCGTTTTTCTCTCTTTTGGTACATAATCTTCGGGGTTCATGTAACATGTATCATTTAATTTTTAACATGCATGTGGGAATGGTTTAATTTTGTCTTTACTTTTCGTTCAGTTTTGGTGTTTTTGTGGGATTCACTATCTTATCTCATGATCCTATTAAAAGAAAAGGGGTAATTCCTTCCATTTAGTGTGTGATTCTATACCCTTGGTGCTATTCGCCACTCCGGGACCTATTGAAGGTGGGTTTTAGGGGTCATTATCTCTCCTTCATCTTAAATAATGAAGGGCCTGGAAATCAGCTGACCCTTCCCTTCTTTTGGTGAAGGCAGGTCGTGACAGTGGAACACATAAGAATGGATTCATATGAGATGGGTAAGACCTATATTTCACCCTAATGCATTGTGTAATGATTTATATATCCTATGGTAGACATGGATGGAATGGAAAGTTAGTCAGGTTCAGTGATACATGATTGGAACGATGAGTGAACTCAGATCAGTAATGGACTTTTTCTGTTAGGATGGTATTAGCAATGAGCCTTAACTAATATAAAATTATTTTATATTCTTATGTGTGTACTAAACAATGTTTCATGTCTTATTTAATTATTATTGGGATTAAATTGAACTTATATGATTTATCCTATGACATGATATTGTGATCTCTTATGTAGGATAAAATTTTCAGATGATATGTTCTTATGAATATGATATGATAGATATTTCCTTTTTTTACCCTTACTATGAATTTGAGCTCACCCTTTGGTATGTTTTTTCCTCATGTGAGGAAGAAGGGTATTAAATATGATATTCCAAAAAGGAGTCTAGTTATGATGAAATAAACAGAAGACAATGTAGATGTTTTATGAACCAGTTTTTCATGTTTCCTAGTTTCCATAAACACTATACCTATAGCATCTTGTCATGAATTTTTTATAAGGGGAAATAAATATAATTCAATTCTGATGAAATAAAAATGTTTGTAAGAAATGGGTCATTATACTTAAATATATGTTATATACCTAAAATAAAATCCTTATCATGTTTCTAACTCCTCCATAAAACTAGAAAACTATGTTGTGGGCTCATCATCTATGGAATTTTCATCCACTTCATATTTTCACTATGGAATAGGTTCTTCTTCATGGAATATACATTGAGATCCTTCAAATATTATGTCATGTCATTCTTCTCATATTATATAACCTCCTGGTGAACTTGTTTATAAATCATTCACATTTAACTTCCCTATAACACAATAATGTTAATGAAATGACCTCTAAGAAACATAAATAGAAAATAGAATTTTTTGTGTTGTTGTACAATTTCTATAGAATGAACACCTATATACTTACAAATCATTAACTCAATCACTATTCAAAAAAAAAACACTCCATATCACAAGGAGATTATTTTATATAGATTTATTATATTCTACATTATTACAACATAACAATTTCCATTTTCAATAAACAAATTATAGGTTTATTCAATCACATCTTCATATTGGTCTCCATTTACCTTTACATTATTCTCAAATTACATTATACATGTTTTGAGTTATCTTGATGAAATAACCTCCCTCTCAGGATTCAAATTTTATATGATAGTTTTATCCTAAAATAGTATAAAAGTAAATGATCTTGTATATTACCCAAAAATAGTTTTATTTTTTTATGGTTACAACCATTAAAAATCATTACAAATCCGTATTTATATATCACTCATACACTACACTATCCAAAGGATCCATTGATCTACTATTATTTGATGCAATTTTTTCCGGGAATAATCTTATGCATGGTGGGATAGACCATATTATAATGTAACTATTGAAATATATCACTATTATTTTTCATAAAAAACTCTATTTATTTTAGTACATATTCCTAAAAAATTTGTTATGGTGTGGTGTCATTCAATGTTGTATACATTTCCAATCTACCAAAGGGAGAACTATAATAAACATACTTCTGCAAATCATAAATGGTGAGATAAAATAGATAGTCATATAAATAATATGCCATAGCACAGTTTATTGTTCTTTTATAGTTTTTACATTCTCACCATAGATTATATTCATCCTCTTGTTTTCCATCATAATAATTTTTTATTAACAAAGTTTCTTAGTGCATCTTTGAAATATGTTTTTTTTCAATTCCATCACAAAATTATAAGGTTTATAAAACCTCCCCTTGTTATTTTATTAATAATAGAAAATCCTTGAATATTCCTTTCCCCTAACCCTACCTTAAAAAAAAATTAATCGTGGAAAACAACCCTATAGAACATCCTCATATTTTCTCCCCATCAATGTATGAGTATATTAGAAAAATATTCAACTAAAATTTTAGTAAAAACATCATAATTATTATTCCCCTTTAGTAATAATGTTATTAATATCATATATTATCAAAATAAGACAATTTAAACATGAGAATATATTCCCCATTTATGGTTGGGGAAATATCATTCTTTGTACCCCCTTTTGAAAAAACACTTTATATTTTAGTCCTTGACCACATTTTAGTTAAGAAAATAATATAATTACTTATTTATGTTATAAATTATTAACTATTATAGTGATTTTATCCTATTATCCCTACTCCTTGGTATCTTTAAAACACAAATAAATCCAATGAGTGATCAGACCAACTATCATTTGTGGTTTCAAAAAATCGTCTAAGATAATTGTTCCTAGGATTAATGTTAGAAATTAGAGTAAAATTTAACATCCATAATTTTATCCATGTAACTTATGAATACCAATAAATCAATAATATATTTGTTCTATCTAGTTCTCAACACAAAAAAAAAACATTTGATATCATCACTACTTCACATAATCTTTTATAATAGAAGTATGAAATTTGAGGGTGTAAAAAAAACACATAAAGAATCATTTAATACTATTTATAAATACATATTCAATAATTCTAAATAGATTATATGTCTTCCAAACACTTTTATATTCTTTCACTCAAAATTAATCTGATCATATCTTGAAAATTATTGATCATGTTCCCCTTTAACGCAACATCTTTTGACGATACAAATAATGAGATAATTTTGAGCATGTTGATACCACTTGTTGAGAATTAGTTCTAATATGACAATATATATAATTATTTTTAATCAACTAATAATTGATACAAATTCATAAAACATAAAAAATGATAAGAATGAAATTTACCATTGTAACTGCTTTCTTTTCGGTACCAATCCTCCACTTTTAAGGTTCCAAACCCATAATCCTCATGACGCATTTTCATCCATATCTAAGAACTTTCAATATATTTTTAAGCATTGAAAAATTATTATTGGATGTAACCACTTCTTGAGATAATTTATGACAATAGATACATTAAAAAAAATTATGAATGTATACAAGAATAAAATCTAATATTCTTTCATCCTAATCACTTATTTTCGTTCAACAAATTAACCCCATATATTTTCTCACAACAGAATTTTCTACACCACATCAAATAGTTAGTAAAATATAAATAATAGGGGGAAATGTGTAGCATACATTTCTTTATGATGATTAATATATCTAATCATAATGATCCAAACTCCATCTTCACATATTTGTTTTCCCTTCCATACTATTTGGGAATGGAATTTCACAACCTCTTTACGATCTTCTTCATCTTGAAAATGTTTTTCAACTATTTTCATCAAAACATTTCCAATGGATTTTTTTGTGTGATACCACATGGAAATAATACTACATCAATGAGAAACCACTTGTTTAATCTTATTTTGTGATATTCAACAACATTTGAATATAATCTAAATATGTATGTATCCACTGTAATTATATAAATAAATTATCACTCTTTTGGATTACATATCCATTATAGATATTATCCACAAGTCTTCCACTCTATCGATAATATTTTTTATTATACCCATAGTAGTTAATCCTCCATAATGTCTACTGAATCCACTTCGACCATATTATTACCTATTTTATTCTTTTCTTCAATCATTCTCACAGTTTTGGTTGTCCCATTTTTTTCAAATACTGTATTCTTTCTCTCAAAAAGGAATGTTTTTTGAAAATAGACATGGGGATTCCTACACCCTTTTTTGATCTTTACCATTTGCATATATGGATTTAAAACTAAATTCCGTGTTAAAAAGATCTTTTCATGGTTAAACTCTCTCCTTGAATGGATTAAAAATAATGTAATTTCTTTTTTATTCATTCCCCTTCAATTAATCCTTATAACTTAAATTCATTTTTTTCTAACCAGGTCAAGAACAAGTTAAACATATACAATAGTTATAATTCCTAATTTTGTCTTCTCTTGGATACAGGTTTTTCATAACAATTTATCTTCTACATGTTTATCTTTGGGTTAATAATCAGAAGCCTAAAATGTTCCCATGTCTTACTAAAAGGTATTTTTTTATAGATTTTTTATTTAATAGATCTATTTAACATAATTTACAAGTTGATTTTATTGTTTTTATGAGTATTCTTTTTTATTTATACCTTTACATGTAGATTTAATATATATATTAATTCTTGCTATTCAAAATGAAGATTTTATATATATAGTATTTTTTAATGGAATTTGTTAATTTTCTACTAAAGATAAATGATTTTATCAACCTTCTTATTCATTATTATAATCATTTATTTTATCCTTGAATAATAATCCATTCCTTATTATATTATCTCTTCATGTTTTGTTATGATTTTGTGATGTTTCCTTCAATTTTTTCACAAACATCTAATTGATATTATATTATGAAATATCATAAATAATATACACTTTATTCATTTATTTTACTCCCATTTTCATTATGTAAAAATTCATGGATACCTTCTATATTTTTTATTCTCTTATTCTCTAGGAAAAAATGAACTAATCACAAATGATATGCATTAGGGGTGATTCATAATAATAAATATATTCTTAAAAGGATTAAATTTATAGTATTTTTTTCATGAACACTTCCAAAATTGAAATTTTAATGATCTCACCACATATTCATTAGAGTACAATATCATTTCTTATTATTTATAGAGGATGAGTTTTTTGAAATTTCATTTTTCCTCTAAACAATGTTCAAAATTATGGACAACAAAGGATATAGAAATATTTTCAAAAATGAGAGATTTTATCAAAATTGGTGTAATTCTACATCTTCTTAGTTTTATTTCCATTTGACATATGTCAATATTTATCCACTTTACTCAATGATTGTATAGAATCTATACCATACAAGTCACTCAATTCTAATGTCTTTTATTTGAAAAAATACAGTAATAAATCATTTTTATCTAATATTATCATAATTAATAGCATAATAAAATAAGTAAATATTATTAAATATCAAAATTTCTTTAATCATTTTCAGAAAATAAATATATTCCAACTAAATTATTCAATTACATTGAGAAATAATTAATGAGGAACCCCGAATTCTTACTTAAATAATGTAATGGAATCATGACTACAATTATTTAATGAATTCCATTAATAAATGTATCCTTAACAACGGATGAAATACCCTTATAGAAATTAGTGACCAAGTAAGTGAAAAATTGATTCAAATATAAAAAAGCATATTCTATTCTACTAATATTAGGTCCCTCATCAGGAATAATGAGAGATACCCAGAGGGTGTGGGAGGGTGTATTATGTTATAATAGTGATTTCCAATATAAAATATATTACTTAAAACTATCAACACTCAAAGGATATTTACCTATATCATTATATGGACCAAAAATTTATATCTTATTTTAAATTTGGTCAAATTATAATTTACTTATCAATCCAATTAGGTGTTATTATTTTTTGGTTTTTTATCCCTATTATGAATTTTAGAAATGTGAATAATAATGGACTTTGAGACACATAAATTTACAATGTTTAACCCTATAGTATAACAGTTGGACTACACGTGAAAATGATTCTATAAACTAGAATTACTTAAACTCACTTCCCTTTCAATGATTTTTAGGTACAACTTCTCTCCTATCCAAATTCTCACATCACATAATCACCTTCACAAAAATAACTAGAATGATTTATCATACTTTATAGACATTTAGGTTTTCTGATGTTGAATCACATATGAGTTCATCATGATGAGAAAAACTTCTATACTATTGTTATCGGAAGATGTGATGACTATATTTTTGGATGATACTCCAGAAATTATCTATGAACTCCTATACTTGCTAAAAATTCATTTTTTGGTTGGATCTCCTCAAGATGTGAAAAAAATTTCTACTTATTTTTAACACCTCATAGAGAATTAATTTATTTTAAAAAATCTAGTGTGAAATTCTTTCTAATCTTCCATCCCTCACAAAAAACACACAAAAACACACACACACACTCTTTTCCTATATCCATTGAAATGTTACAAGTTGTTTCATAATCCTAAATCACTTAATTAAAAGCTTCAAATTAATATACCTTCCTTATCGTCTTGAGTTTTCTCTTCGTATATCACACACAATAATGTGGTCTTTTGGTTCCTTTAAATTTGATGAAATGATTTAAAATACATATTTTATAAAATCTACAACTTTTCAATAAAAAATCCCGACTATAATGTTTTCCAATATTCTAAAACATTGTAACCTAATTCATTAAATCACTAGAGTGTATCATCTTCTACTATTATGAAACTATAACATGAACTGACCCACTATGGCTCTATAGTAGTTAGTGGTAGGGGACAGTACCAGACTAATCCATTCTTGAATAAGTTAAGAGTTGGAGACTATCACCAAGTAGGACTATAAAAAAATATGAGAGTCACTAAACATTACAATCCAATAACAAAAATTTCTCCAATGAATAATATAATTCATTATAAATTAGGAAATATCTTAACTGAACAGTAAACACTGAATACATGAGTTAATGTTTATAAATATATTTGGAATGGTATGTATGAATGAGAGCCAGGAACTAGAAAATACATTGATGTAAAATCCCAGAGTGGATACCTAATGGTACATGTACTTTTGAATAACTCTCTAGAAAAATCATTACCTGCTATATTCAAAAATCATTATAATCATTAATAAATAATAAATAACCATTGGAGTCACACTATGAATAATAAATTCTTGTTACACATTTAATTAGACCATCCCTGAACCCATGATACATTTACATGGACACAACATGTGTGTTTCATGTCCCATATTGAGGTGAGTATAAACAAACTCAGTTGGACACCTCAAAAAAATGGAACTTAAAAACATGTTAACTCAAATCATAGTATATGAGATATGTAGGACGAATATATGGTGTTTTTTAAATACACCAAACTATGTCAATAATCTTGTTTCAAAATAGTTATTAAATGATTATAATAAAACAATACTCTGAATATTCTCAATCACTAGTATTAAACTAGATATAGAGTAGTCCTAGTAAAATCTTCTCGAATATACGAAAGCAATAACTCCTGAATTATCAGAGTTTCTCATAATATTAATGAGTTGATGAACCCTAAAATCAATATGCAACCACAATATCATGTCTTGAAGGTAACCCCTTACGTTTTATGGAATCAAAATCCTTATAGAAGATTATAATTATTAGACCTAAAATAGTTATGCCACTACCAAAAACCATAATGGGGAGATATTCCATCCCTAATACATGCTTATCTTAAGGGGAAACACCTCTACCTCGGGTATATCAATTCTTAGTCACCAAATCAATATATATAATAAAACAATCAAACATATTTAAATTCTTTGCTACTCACCCTTGACCACAACATGATCACCTTGAAACCTCTTTCTAATATATAATTGGCTATTGGATACTCTACCTTACATAGAAGGAACACATATATGCATGGAAACCATCAAGTCATTTGATCATCCAAAACCACACCATCCACTTAGCAAAGATAATCTATGGAATGAAAATACTATCGTAAACATGACTTAAGTGTGGCCCTTTCTACAACAGTATATAATCATGTATGATAATTAAATCACACATTCGCATTTATATCCAATTACCTATACACAGGAATGAATTTTTTGTAATTTCTATTACATAATCTCATCCATGGCATGGGGTAAGTTTTTGTGGTGTTTTCTTCTCTACAATTTCAAAAGACAATGTACATTTCCCATAACCTTATGTAGTTCCATTTTCAATAGTTATAACCATTTCAATGCCATGGAAATCCATAATAACATATGAACCTTATTTTTTATCCAATTTAACTATAGAGTATGAATCATTTCATTACCATTAAATGATGTTTATTTTTCACATGTTACATTTACACGAGGTGGGATTTACCCTAATGCGTAGAACCTTCGAGAATATTCAATTATTCTATAATATGGAAATGTTATCTTCATTTTATAATTTTTGGATCAAAATATAGTGATTTTGAGAGCAATCTCGCCATAGTGTATACAACATTAATCTTCCTTATAAATTATTACAACCAACTAGAAATTATGGGGAAACAGTGGGTACTTTGAAGTAAATAAATCCCTCTATCAAACACTATAGTGTAGTCTATGGTTCTACAATGTGGTTTTTTTCCTGCTGAAAGATTATATTCAGTAGATCTCCATCATTCATGAGAATATATTAGTAAACAATATTTTAATTCAATATTAGAAAAAATATCACCAAATATAACACCAACATATGAAGTTAAAACTACATAATATTTATAATTCATTGGTTAAATTCATAATGTTTTTTTAAAAAAAATTAATAATTGATTTTTATTTAAAAATATAACTAGAAGAGTAAAATATTATTTTTTTAGAGATGAAGATATTTAGTTATTTTGAAAAGTGGTTACTCTTATATATCATTAGGGTGACTATTACATAACATATAAATGAAAAAAAATGTATTTGTGAAATAAATCATCTATATCACACATTATCACTTGAGTAACCCTTACAAAATTTTCTTTTACTCTTATATATTACTGTGAATACTCTTTGTTATTAAAAAATGGAAATGTAATATCATTTTGACATCAAAATGTTAACCTCTTAAAAATAACCTTGAATTTTATGAAAAATGTGCCTTCGTAATATTTTTTATTATGTAATGTATTTATATTAAATGCATTATTTTTCATTTGTTATTTTAAAAAAATTTAAAATAAAGGCATAAATTTTCACTCATTCTTAATAGAACACTAATAATCAAAATGATTTCTAATATAGATGATAAATTTCGATTATTAATATTAATACATATTAAAGAGCATATATAAAATCTACTTGACTCATAATAATGATGTGATGTCCGTGACTAGTAGAATCGTACCTTATAAATCCCATTAATAAGAGCTTTTGTGGGAAATGGTATCACAAGGGTTTACCCTTGATCAAGACAGAACCTAGTCTGAAAAATATGAATCCTTAGTGAAAATGTTTTTATTAGACGTTATGTCCTATACATTTGACCACCCAAAAAATATTTATAGAACAACCCTTAGAATGTAATACCATCACACACCTTACCCATAGGGATTACATTGGTGTAATTAGGGATTAGTTATATAGACCCTATTTGTATGAAATTTTAATTTTAAATGTAATAAATAATAAAATTTTTTATTATTTTTAATTCTAACTATATTTATACATGATTAAAAAGAATGATAAAAAATAGATATTTATATAATGAAACCAAAATTATTGATTTTTGGAAATTATTTCATTTAAATTAATACAATATTTTTTATAAATCCAATATGTTTGAAATAAATATTATTTGTTTGAAATAATTTAATTCAATAAAATTTATTCATATACAAAAGGTATTATAATTTTTTGATAGTCTACAAATTGTTTTATGTGTTCTAATTTTTTTTTCATCATAGAATCTTGTTTTCAAAATTAATATGTATTTTTATTTTAATATATAAAATGATATATTGTAAAAAAAATTATAATATAAATATTATTTATTTACTAAAAATGTTATAATTTTAAAAAGGTAAACATTTAATAATTATCGGAGAATATTGAAATTTTGTGGAAAATATAAATATAGTATAAATATAAGGTATATATTAAGAGATAATGATATATAATAAGTGATAAAATAAATAACATGAAATGAATAAATGAAAAAATAGGGTTTCCATTTTAAATAATATACATTTAATGTATTTGGATTACTTTTACAAAACAGTATAAAATCATCCGAAACCTACATTATATTTTATGGTTTAAAAAATTATTAACATGAATTACTTTGACATTGTAGATGGTATCATTTTTAGTAGTTCGGTTCTTAAACATATAACATATTTGTAAAAACTATACTTTTATAGAATCAATGTGAAAAAATCAATGGGTAATATTCTGGTTATGATTACGTTCTACATAGTGTCCAAATCATTTGTTTAGAAAACAATAAACAATTCCCCTCTCTTTTGTAACAAATACCCACCCAACTATCCTTAAATATCCAATTAAAAAACATTTCTAACTAATTCACTCTACTTATACATATCTAAATCCCTCCAATGGTTACCCATTGCTCTTTGAATGATCCTAACATGGTTTTATAAGAATTTAAT
The DNA here is from genome assembly GCA_963277665.1 of Viscum album. Classification (NCBI taxonomy): domain Eukaryota; kingdom Viridiplantae; phylum Streptophyta; class Magnoliopsida; order Santalales; family Viscaceae; genus Viscum; species Viscum album. The sequence continues at coordinate 523,617,950 of OY728165.1, forward strand.
CATGTATGGGATTCAATTCCCCATAATTTAACCAAATTGATTCCCTTTTTATTTCAAATTTTTTATAGTGAAATATTAATTTACAAATAAATTTTCTATTGTAATTATTTTGATGAAGTTATATAAAAATTGTAACTCCCATTAACCCCTCCATCAATCATTATGTATACTTGTTATGTTGCAATAATTATTCAATGATTTTACCTTAAATGTTTTATAGGGAATACACACCACCATTTCTACATTATGGTATTCATATAGATGTACAAATAATTCATTGATTGCTGAATTAAATTTATGAAACTCACTTTCTTGAATCATGAGATAATATATTTTTTATATGATTTATTACGATGTAAAATCTATATGGATCACAAATTAATGTACATGATTTTATTATCGATGGTGTGAATGAAATTATATAGACTTTAAAATCATTGGGATGTTTTTTTATCTTGTGAGATAATAGTTATGGTACATATGAGGTTAGACTAAGAACATTATGTTATGAAATATTTTTTTATCCTTTTCCAATTCTTATAATGTCGTGATTTACAATTATTCTACATTACAATGAATCATTGATGTGACCATCACATATTTAGATTTTATATTCATGATTATGTTGCTAACCGTTCTATATAATTATGTTATTTCAATTGACTATCATGTACTACATTAATTTATGAAATTACTTAATTATTCCCTTACATACATTTATACTTCCCCATTTTATTTGTATGTCTATAAGATATTCTATGATTTATTTTAAGATGAATATTATTTAAATGAATGGTATCATGTTTTTAAATATTGTTTTTATATCAATATTTCTTTTGATTTTTGTATATATCCAATTTCCCAATGATTTTATACCACTAATTCATCATGGATTTTAATTTATTTTTGTTTATGTAATAAATCAAGAGAAAATGTATATAAAAGATATGGGTTTCCACATTACATATAACGTGGTTAACTCTTGTAATTTATACTTATTAATTTTTTCTGACTATATCAACCCTTATGTATTCAGTACCCTTAAATATGACCCTTAAATATTGGTGTACCCTTACATACCAGAGGGTTAACTTTGTGTATCTTCCCTTATGTTTAATATTTATTCATTTGTTTCTTATTATGTGTTGAGTTAACCATATTTATTAGAGATTATTTGTTACGTAAATGATTTTTAACCCATATATCGAACCTTATATATGAGAGGACCCATATATAAGAGTAAACTTATATGTATAATGGACAATAATTATTTGACTCCTATCTTTTTCATACATACAATAATTTCTTTAGATAGAAACCAGTAAGTAATATACTTTTCATTACATAATATATATATTATATGGAATATATCATATTTAAGGGTTTTCACATTTCAAAAAAGCATATATGTAATATATTTATTCATATATAATATAAATAATTCATATGTAATTTATTTTCCATTGAAAAAAAATCTATTTTGTAATTTGTTAAAATTATAATAAATAAATAAAAACTATTTTTTTAAGAATTTAGACATAATAACAACTTCACTCTAAATATTATAAATATGTTTACACCTTAACAATGTCATAGAACCCCTTGGATATGGTGTGATCCTAGATCAACCACTCACCACTCAATAGTTCTACATATCATGATGTTTTTCTGTTCATATGGAATTACCATCCTCATGAATCGTCTATCTGCAAAACTCGATTCCTCACCCACACCAACACCCCATAAGGAATGGAAGGTTCCATGTATACTTTCTCAATCTCGGATGTGACTGAAATAATGTGATAAAGAAATTAATAAAAAAATATAGAATTTCACACCTGAAAAATTCACAATGGGTGTTTTTCATATTAAACCACCTTAAAATATCCTTCATCAGAACTCCCAAAAAAATTATTCTTTAGGAAACACTCACAAAAAATGGATATCTTCACTTACATTTAAAATGAAAAAAAATATAATTAAATCATTTATTAAAATCTTATACACTTGTGGATATCTCTTATCTATTTTGTCTTAATCATACTACCAAGAGAAAATATGGTTAAAATGAAAATATAGAAAATGGAAACTGATTGATAAATGAAAACCTATTAAAAAAATAATTGAAAACATTCAAGTCCTCTTATAATAGAGTTACCATATATGGAAACATGTTATTCAAAATAGAAACTATTCTTATGATATAAAACATTCTGAACATAAATACGGACTATTAAACTATGTAGTATAATTCATATTAAATTAATGTCAAATATTTTACACATTTAAATACCAATAGTGTCATAATATATGAAAATAATACCTATAAAATAACATTTTATATCTAAACCAGTGTTAAACATAATCACATCAATAAAACCGAAGCCAAAATATAAAGTTAAAATAAAATTTGAAATAAATAAACATTCCCTTTTTTTCAATAACATTTATTTTTTTAGAAAAAAACCTAAAAATTTTAAAAATATAATTTCCAATTTTATGAAATGTATAGTTTTTAAAATATAATACATAAAAAGGAATCCATAATTTTGTAAATGACTATGGTTTTTAATTACATAGGATAAACTAATTTATTAAAGATGAAGGGGAATTAAAAGATATATTTAGAGAATAAATCCTTTTAGGATGTGTGATTTTTAATATTTATAATAAATATATTGTTTCATATCACAAACACTATCTATATTAAAAATAAAATAAAATATTTTCTCATAAAATACGATAATTTTATATAACCAAACACAAGGATAAATTATTTCTTTATGAATCACTAATTTTGTTTTGAAGCATATAACCAATAATATTTGTAAAAATTGTTTAAATAATTAATAAAAATTTTATTTCATAAAACTATAATAAAATGAAAATATTCACACTCATATGGTTATTTATTAATGATTTAACCAAATATATATCATAGAAAACATTAAAATAGAAAATTTCATGCCCATTATTTAATATGTAGTTATAATTATTTATTTATAGATTAATTGAAGAGGGGAAAAAAAATCAAAACTAATCATTTCAAAATAAACAAAATATAGAAATAATTTATAGTTGTTATTAAAGAATAATATCCCGTAAAATGAACCAAAATCCCCTTTTTAAAACTTTTTCACCTTAAATAAATCATTTATTCTTATCGATGAACCATATTTAGTACTAAATAAATTGATATAAATTTCTTTACATTTTATAGACTTCTTTTTTAAACATAATAACATATTGCTTCCACTATTAACCAATAGTTATATGCCTATAAACATATAAACTAAAACAATTAACATGTAACTTGTTCAAACTGATTAAAATCCACTATAAGAGTTACTGATTCAAAAAAACAATAATTTTAAATTTAATAATATCATATAAAATATCTATGATTAATAAGTTCATCTTAAAACATAAAATTCCACAGGACAACACATATTTTTGAAAACAAAATATAATTAAATAATTTAAATACCTTAAATATTAATTATTTAATTTAAAATTTAAAAAGAAGATTTTTAAAATTACATAAAAACATTAAAAACATCATAAATATCAATCATTACAAATTTTTATCATTAAAATGTAATATTATGAATCATTAAAATGAAAAAATAACCTTAACATTATAGAATTCATGACCTATGTGCATTATCTAAATCCACTAAACCCTTCCCTTGCAACCCATTAGTTTCCCATACAATTACCTTTTATTATATAATTATTCTCATAATGGATGGATAAATTTATCACAATTCTAGAAACAAACATTATCAATTTCACATAGAAGTTAATGATTTTTTACTATGAGGGATGGATAAACAATTCCTAATATATACTTTTTGAGTTTTGATAATCATATATGCTACCTACCTAGACATATTGAATAAAAATGGTACCTAACAACATTTTTTCATAATCCACTAAGGGAGACCCCTCCTCTATGTTCTATTGATTTCATATGATTTGAAACAAGAAAACATCCTGGCCACTTAAATCTCAAAAAAAGTTACTGTGAATAATAATGTACTATTTTGGGAATCATCTATCCTAGTATCGAAATTAATAAGTATGATTCATCAACATAGTAGTACAACATGACCACTCCATATGTTTGGGAATCTTGTATGTGGAATATTTAATTTTTATAATTGGTAAATCGAAACAGCGTGTAAAAATATAACATAACTCATCATCTATAGTAACCCAATAAATAAATGAAATACATCTCAATTATATCAAAAATAAATATTAAATTAAAAAAAAACATAGAAAAATGGAAACTAAAGATAATTGAAGTCATAATTCCATGATATAACTGAACAATAACAAAAATGTAAGAACCATGAAAACCCATATCCATGTTTCATGAAAATTATCCTTTTGTTGTAACATCCACCTAACTCAATCATAAGCCCAATTATGTTACTCTATATTTATGTGAATCAATTCTTATGATATGCATGATAATATATTACTGAGTATGCATACATCCCCTGTATCATGCATAATATTTAAAAGTAATTTCATTCCATGATATTTTGGAAATATAACTATAAAAGAGTTATATTAAATTTTTTTAATTAAAAAAAGAAACATGAGACAATCATTTTAATTTATTTTACCCAATATGGACACTTCAACAATTTTAGAATACCCATTTTTTAATATATTTTATAAAATGCTAATATTTAATGTAAAATGATTAGTTAGAAAATAATACTTGATATATACCCAACTTGAGAAAGTAAAGTAAATAGACCTCAATTTTAGAGAACATTTAAATTTAATGTTTACAGAAAAAAGGCGATATATTTATAATTTTAATAGAAAATACATAATGTTAATTAACACAAACACAATAATCACAACTAAACTAGAACCAAATTAAAATAATCACTATTAATAAGGGAATAATCCCAAGGGTGGTAAAGTCAAGACACACTAGGATCCTCATATTAATCCACTGCATTACATAAATGATGTGTAGAAACTTCTATTAAGAGGAGAACCATAATATAGTGGTAATAATCATTTTGTAGACTAAAATACTAAATGTGTTATTGAATCAAATGTTTTCTAGGTTGAGTAGAATCAATAATTTTTTTCCTTTTCCTAGTTCCTAATTATGTTATTGGTTTTCCCAATATCAACCAAATAGAGGTGATAAACATCAATTAATTATTAAAAAGAGAAAGTCTCAATAGATAATTATGTTTTACAATAAACAAGAATCATATTACAACCTCATCTATAAACATCCCTTAAAGTATAAAACCCTTCTATATAGAATCAATAAGATAAATTTTAAATCACTTTATCCATTAAAATATATATGTTGGGGATCAAATTAGGGGAATACTTACATTAAAAAATGATTTATTTTTATGTAAAAAAATACCTTCATAATTACATTAAAGAAACCATGTAATAAAATCACATTTTAAAACAATATCAAATAATAATTATTAATGTACCTCAAATAATTTTTAGATCATAATATAACTTATTAAATAGTACCACCACATCCATAGTTTTTAAAAAAAATAAATATTACATTATCCATTATGGAATGAATAAGGGAAACCCACATATAATTAATGTATTTTTTAAACTAGTATTTTTAGAAATTCATAAAAACACATGGTTTTCATATTTATAATGAAAATAATTCTTCACAGTAGGATGAGAAATACTCTTTTCTAAATAGAAACATGGAATAAAACATGGACTATTTATCAAAGAATAATAGATATGAATAATGTATTTTTTAAGTGATTAATGAATGAGGTAAATCACATGATCCTCAGCCCGGTTGGTGAGGACTATTCATGTGCGTCCATAAGAACCGACTTCAAATCTGGGAGGAGTCATATTTTTCGGATGCTGTAGAAGTATGGTAGTAGGTACTACATCATACACTATAGTAGGTATTGTGTGGTACTGTAGCATATTTAACTATTCACCTTTCGACCACCATATTGGGCCTAGAGTTCATAAGAGCATTGAGAAAACCCATGTACTTTAGGATAGATAAAGTTTCCAGGTCACGAGATGGCCTTTGGGCTACCTCAATGCCTTTTTACCACCTCATACTGATCATGAATTGTAGATTCAACCAATCATACCAATGGAACTAGCTCTAGTTGAGGACTCAGGGTAGGCAGTATAACCTGAACAAAGCTATCAAGATATGGATGAATGAGAGGGTATAGAAACTTCCATATTTACTAGGCCTATTCACCTCTATACATGTATTACTAGCTGAAAAATTAATGTGAATGTGGGATGATGACATCCAGATCAAGATGATGGGGAGGTTTATTTTAAAGTATCCATTTCTTAGATGAATATTTTTATGACATTCGGGTCATTTATCAACATATCCTACAAGTGTTGTAAGGGTTCCCCCTCATCCATTGAAATAGGGGTTATAAAAAATCCATAAAAATAAGTCATTCAGGCAATTCTACAAAAGGATGATGCAATAATAATTATTTTTTTTAGGGGTTTAAATGTAATTGAATATTCCTAGAGAAACCTACAAAAAATTTTAATTTCACTACCATTGGTTTTAGCCCCTACCATAAGGTATGTTAAACCTTTAGAGGTCTATAAGGATCCATAAAATTGGAAATACCCATGTACAAATAAATTAACACTAATCTTTATGTCAATATGAATATATTTGTGCTAGGAAAGAGAAGTGAAGAGAAAAGGAGAGGATACATTGTTGTTTCTAACAATTTACAATGGAGGATGATCACCAAGGAAAAAATGGAATATATATAAAAATGTAGAAAAACTGGGAAACGAGAGGGTATGGACTCTTTGGGATATGAAAATTTAATGTGATGAAAGATGGACACAAGGGGCTTAATTCAAATAAAGAGTAATATTAGAGTTGATTAAATTCTACAATTGGACATGGAATCTCAGTGTGACCCTCATGCTCATTGAGTGATCCTCCCCCAATAACATTTACAAATTCATAAATATGATAAAATAAATCTGATTAGATTTTATTTTCAAATTTTCAATCATATAATTCTATTTAATATCTTATTCTACGAAATTTCATGTTTCTATATTAATTATTTCTAGCGAAATATCTAGTATTAGAAAAAAAAAATCAAGGTTAGTGATGAAAATATCTAGTTATGAAAAAGTTATGGCTCTTACATATCATTAGAGTGACCTTTACATACAATTAAAATGACCATTTTATACCAGGGAAATAACACTTATGTATCACCTATTGTTATAGGAGTCAACCCCACATAAAACTATTTACTCTTATATTTTACAATTAAGACACTTACATAATAAAAATTATAAAATAATGAACTCTTATACATTGTGAAGTTAAGAACTACATATTCCATTTTTAACTCTTATAATTCATACATTATTATTTATCTTAACCATATCAACCCCTATTTACTGAGTACCCATATGCATGACCCTTATTTATCTGATTACCCTAATGTTCCAAAATGTAACCATTACATCACTACCCATATATTTGATAATTTATAATTTTGAGCTTTATTTATACATTTACCCTATTTTATTATAGTTAAATCCACACTTAAATGATTTCTCTATCCCAGATTAGGACCCTTATGTATGTGTTAACCCATACGTAAACATAAAACATTAAATATAATGACTGTTATGTATGATCAATATATAATTATCATACATAATATAATTTTAAAAAAAATAAATATGTATTACTTTTTCATTATAATATATAAACACATTATAATTAATATATTTACAAAATTTTTGATTTATGCTTTGTCAGAAAAACATTTATAAAATAAATTTATTCATTTATAATATGACTATTCTTTCTAGAATATATTATAATTAAAAAAACAGGTTTAAAATATATTAAAATTATACTAAAATAATATATAAGTTAAAGAACATAAGAATATATACATTAAACCCCTCCACTAAGAATATAATAAATATGTCTACACTATAATCATGCCATCATACCCTTGAAAATGATATGATCATTGATCAAACAATATCCATGTTGTGGTTCCCAATGTCACATAATGTTTCATTCCTAGTATATAATCACATCTTCTAATCTCAGGCTATATCCCAAAATCTATTTCTAGCCTATGTAGACACCCCGGACACCATCATAGGAACTAAATATACACGGTCAACCAAATATTTTACTAAAATAAAGATAGAAAGACAAAATTAAATAAATAACATTTCAAAGTTGAAAAAAATACAATGTGTGTCAAAATTATCCCCAAATAAAACATTTCATGCTCACAAATTATCAAGGTATTCCATTATAAGATAAATTCACACAATATGGATAAATTGTGCAAAACTGAAAAATAATAAAAAACATCATGGAATTATCTTTTTAAACCACATAATTTGGAAGGGATCTCCCGAAATTTTTGTATTTGGAATACAAAAAACTAAATATATAAATAAAATTTTATTCTAAACAATTGGAATAGCAATATAAAATAAACAAAAATAATAACATAATTAATTTAAAATATTCAAGTCATATTTATCCAAAGATACCATATAAATAAGAACACTTTAGAAATCATAATCCATTTTTAACATATAAAACATTATTAATAATAAATTGGAAGTAATAAAATAAATTATATTTTATATTCAAAATATATAAAATATTTTAGTAACATTAAAACAAAATATGTCTAATTTAAAAAAATATGACAAAGCCCTACATTATGCATCTAAAAAATATTAGATAGAAACATAAACCTAAAATCTATAAAAAACTTTCTCTTAATCTAAAATAATTTTAACTAAAATAGAAACAACTTTTTAAATTAAATTTAAAAAATATTTATCCCAATATTACACTATTAAACATAACTATTCCAATATAAAAATACTAATGTTTTGATAAAATAATTTGTAACATGATCATCAACATTTTTGGAAATGAAATTTTTTTAAATCCTAAAGGAAGAGTAATATTCATAGATAGGAAACGACATTAAAATCAAAATAAAAAAAATACATTTTCCAATTTTAATTTAAATTAACTATGTTATATAGAATGTGTCATATACTATTCACAACATATATTAATTAAAAAATAATGTTTTCTCTCAAAATATAGAACCTTATTTTAGAACCAAACACATTGATAAATACATTCCTTTGAATCACATGATAATTTTATGGAATGATCTCACCAATAATGTTGCTTAAAATATATTAAACTATCATGACTCTTTTTTTAAAAGGTGAAATGAAAGTAAATATTCTCATCCACATTGTTATATTTTACTAATATATCAAAACTAATATCATAGAAAAAGTGTCTTTTTAAAATTTAATGATCATAATTACATAAATATTCATACATATTTATTTTAAAGGACTATGAGTAAGGATATACAATGAAACTAATCATGTCAAAACAAACAGAGTCTAGAAACCTCAAATATGCGATGTTAAAGTATATTATCCAATAAAATGAATTGATAAAACATTTTTAATTTTATATTCACTAAAATAAACCAATTATCCAAAGCTATAAAACATATTTGGTAATGATTAAATTGAAGTTGAATGGCTTACATTTATGGTATCTTAATTTATTGATAAATGAAAATATAACCAATAAAGATGATTTTCATGACTATAAACCAAAAAGAGATGGAAATTAACATTACATTAGTTCAAACCATTGAATATCATATTTTGGATTCATTCATTACATATCAAAATTAAAATAAGATAGGATTAAAGTAACTTGAGATAATATAAACTTCATGAATATGATCAAAATCATTTTATAAGATTAATAAGAACCATTTAGAACCACTGATAATGTAAAACACCATAAAATCACACCATTAGTTGATGCACAACTTTCACACATTATCTATTAAAATAATAAAAACACTTGGCAACTCATTAGTTATTCTTCCACCATTCAAAAATGATAAAATTTTACACATAATGAAAAATTAATCAAACTGAAAACAAGAATAATAAATTATTAACATCTCAAGATAACTTATAGTTTTCTAAATATACTAATGGTTAGAAACATCATTGTACTAAATTACAGAGTTCTCATGATCTTATCATTAGTCTACCTGGTATTTCCAAACAAAACATGGCTCTGATACCATTTTTTATTGTTCCAACCTAGTATAACCCTAATAATAATACCCATTCATGTTTTTGACATGAATAAAGTGCATTCTCATTCACCATGTGCTAGAAAATAAGGTTTGTGAAGCTAAATAAATACCTACTATAATAAATTATTTAGTTCAAAAAATAAATTGATGGATAATTACAACCGTAATTACGAAATAAACACTATATTTGTAATGTAATCATGCACATGGAATAATAATTTTTTATAATATAAAAAAAAAGCCATGAAACCATATCTTAACCCATCGACCCAAAAAATAAATAAATAAATCCAATACATACAATATTTATTAAAAGTAAACATTATATTACAAAAAAATACTTGGGAAAAAAACTAAGGAGAAAGAAAACTCAAGTTTCTAAATACACCATATGAATAAAGAACAAAAATAAATCAAGAATCAGAGCTACTCATCTACATGTGTCAAGAAACATATTCATTTTTCTTGTCACAAAATTAATACATGATCCTAAAACCATTGATCCTATTTGAAATCCATTTGAAATTTGTTTCAAACCAATAAAATGAGTTGCGTAGGAAAATAATTTCCACTAGGTATTCTCCCAACACACAACACACACCCTTTAAAAGAAATTACATTTCATTATATTTTGATATTTTAAATAGACATGACTAATTTTTATTTTTAATTAAAGAACATAGATGATGAAATCATTTAAATTTTTTTACCACAATTGGAGAGTACACCTATTATATCACTTTCAACTAATAAGATATATTATTTAAGTATATAATTAGATGTAAAATAATCAATTTGTAAACTATAAATTAGAAATAAATACATTAAATAGATGTTAAAAATAACCCACATTATAACACCTTTTTCAAATATCATAATGAAATCACATTAGAGATAATTTAAAATATTTAAAATTAATTAAATAAAGATAATAAAAACTTACATAATAATATCAAATAAAATAGTATAAAAATAATATAATAGTAAGAAACAAGGGATGAATATTTTGGGTAATAAGGATGATACACATTAGGATCTTCCTACAAATATATTTCCATGCATGCTTACTATTCACAACCCACTAACAAGAGTGGAATTGTAAATAAATTCTAAAAAAAAGATAGATCATAATATTTGGGTGGTTTTGTTACCACATATTTTCTTGGCAAAGTTGAATCAATAAATTTGTAAAAATTTCATATGTCCATTATAAGGCATCTGTGGTTCCCATGATCAACCAAATTTAGGCGAGAAATCCAATAATGAAATAAATTTTATAAAATACCAATGAAACATTATAACTTATATTCTACAATAATCCTATCACACCCTCACATTTTAACAAACATAAAATATGTAACAACTTTTTATCAAAGAAATATCATCATATCAATATCACTAAAATGTTTTTACAAAAATATGTTCTAGAAAACATCAGTGTTTGGTTAATTTAGTAAATTGTTCTTCATTTTAAACAAATATTTACAACATCTTTAAAGAAACAACATTATAGAATAACATTTGATAACGAAACAGAGGAAACATTAATAAGTTTCTCAATAAATTGTTGAGAAGAATAGGCAGTTATAAGAAAAATAAAAAAATGCTTTTATTTTGTGAAATATCCACTAAAATATAAATTTTATACTTTTATTAAGGAAAAAAATTCTTTTAATTTATCAAAATCGTTAAAAGGGACACTCAAAATTTTTTACAAACGTTTGGTGTCACGAACCAACCCGGGTCAACCCTGAACCGGTCACTCGAGCCGGTCCGCGACATGACCCGAGAGGCGTTCCCAATCCTCTCGGGCTAGCGACAAGCGCCAGGGCATCAACAGTGAGCAAGTGGGAATGATTTCGCCCAATAAAAATAAATAATTAAAGCAGCATAAAAAAAACAGAGCAGCACAAAATAAATAAACAAAGTAAAGTAACTAACAAAAACAAAAGAAAATAAAACTAACCGAAAGTGACAACCACTATCTCTGTGTGACCTCGCGGGTCACTCTCCAACTCACGACCAAACGTCGCCCAAGGTGGATGCACCCAAGCTGTAGCCTGCACAAACACTAAAAACAGAAAAGAACTATAGGCGAGATTATTAAAACTCAGTAGGCTAGCCCGAAATCTATTCCCAATGCACTACCTTGAAATAAAGAAATTTACCAATTACAGGTTTGAACTAAATATACAAAATATTAGTTTTCACACACACACACTTCCATTTTTAAAACAAGTATCAGTCCATTTCCCTTTTTAATTTTAAAACAAGTTTAATGTTTGAAAGGAATAGGTATATTTCTTTTCAAATCATTTTTTGCGAACCATTTATAAATCCAAACTTCAGTTATTAGGAAAAAAGGAAAAACCACACATAATACACAACACACACCAAGGGAAATGGAAAAAGGGCACACAGGGGCCAGCAATCGAACTAGACCTCTCAACCATCTGCCATATATAAAAAGAACACTAAAAGAAACATGGGTCAAACCTAGTAGATCGTGAACAATCTAGAACGTACTATACATCTGACTCATCCTGAAGGCATGCCCTAACTCGATGACATCATAACACCCTAACACCCAGCATAGCCCTACATAGACTAACTAAGGGGCCCAATCCCCATAGAAGTAATAACTCAATATTCCCCTGCTATAGGGACACTAGCCAGTGCGTAATCTAAACTAGTGCAGTAATCATTCTCAGAAGATTCCCTCACTATGCCAGGTTCCCATGTCAACACATACAATAAAAAGAGGGGTGAATCAAAATGCCAAATAATCAGTCACGATGCACAAACATCACATACATCTCAGGAAATCAATGCACACCAATGATCACCCCTGAATGGGTTTTCCAAAATAATTTATTTTACTAAAGTGCCAAACGGGCCTTCACAACTTTTAATGCAAAACCTCATTTTTCAAGAAATCTCAAAACACTTTCTCATATGAAATCATTTATCTTTAAAACTAAAAGTACATTTGAAATTTCTTGAATTATGTTTAAAGGCTAAACCGGAATTCTTTCAATACTGGGTGTCTGCCCGTCAAAAAAAATGTTCTAAGTGTTCAGTATAAAATAAACGGCTCTTTTCACACTAAATAATCATTTAAAATTTTATTATCTAATATTATTTCTCATTCATTAAAATTTAACAAAAAATCAAGTAATTAATAAATTCTAATTTTAAAGGTGAGTGCAGGGGGGACCGACCTCATGACCAAGGCGCGACGACGATGCATGCTCGGAAACCAGGCGGGACGACGACACTCACTCGGAAGCAAGCACGATGATGGTGCTCACTCGGAAACAGGTGCGACTACGACACTCACTCGGAAGCATGCGAGATGACGATGCTCACTCGGAAACAGGCACGATGATGACGCAACCTCAGAAACAAAGCGCGGCGATGGCACTCACTCAGAAACAACCCGCACGGGTCCTAGAAAGTCAAGCTGACCCAAATAAAAATTAATTAATAAAAACTCTAATTAACCCAAGGTAAATATATATATATATATAATAAAAATATCAAAAGGAGCATCAAATAAAAGGGTATACCCATCGGGGGGGGGGGGGGGGGGGGGCTGCGACAAGAAACGGACCACCTGAGGGCATCGCGCCGGAACATCGGAAGGCGCGCAACTGGACGCGGTCCGACCAGGGGGTGCGTCAAGGGCCGTCGGATAGCAGTGATGAGAGGAGACCGATGGTAAGGGTTTGCGACCAGTCGAAGGGCCCGCGATGGGTCTAAAGGCACGCAACAGGAGGGCACGAGCTGGTCGGAGTTGTGCGACGGCTGAGAAGAGGTCCGGACAGTCAGAGACGGCGGTCGAAGGGTGCGCGGTAGCCCGAGGCGGACAGTGGCTGGTGAGGACAGAAAAGGAGGGCTGCAGTGACCAGAAGGGGAGGTGAATAGAGGAGTGGATAGGGGGGTGTGATGCCGGCCCAGGGCAGTCACGTTGGAGGGAGTCGTGCCAGCAAGCTGAGGGTGCACCGGTGAGAGGCTCGTGTGGGGTGTGGCGGCAATGGGCAGACAAGGCAGGGATGGGATGCGCATGGGCGCGATGGCTGGAAATACAGTTGGGAGGGTGGTGTAGCGCTAAAGTAGCGCAGGGTAGGAGAAGCACAAGGAGAGGCATGCGGCGAGGGGCCTTGGCCAACAGTAGGGTGCCAGATCAGGCGGTAGAAGTCCACTGGTTGTCGAGCAAGCAGGGGAGACGACACACATGCCTGGAGGGTGGCACTTCCGCTGGAGCACGGTGGTGATCGGCTGCTGCTGCTAGGAGGCGGAGCAGGGCACTGGGGGGCTGGCTGGTCGCAAAGTAGGAAGGGGGGAGGTGCGGCTAGCCGAGGGCTCGGGAGAGATCTACCGGGGCACTGGATCAGAGGGCGCTGCTGCAAGAGTCCGGACAGGATGGATGGTCGGATGCTGGCCAAGGCTGGCTGCAGTTGGAGGGTGATGGTGCGCCGAAGAGAGGAGTAGGGGAGGCGGTGTGCTGCCAGGCGGTGCTGTGAGGGATGGGTGTGGGCTGCTACGAGGCTGGCCAGTGGTGGCGTAGCCAGTCATGCGGGAGGGGTGACGGGAGGACCGAGCGGGATGTAGAGCGGCGGCCGAAGGGCATGTTGTGTGTGGGATACTGTAAAGGGATGCTGGGTGGTCAGCTGGCCGGGACGCAGGTGAGGCAGCGGAGAAGGCAGGAGGCAGCTGCTGGGGCGAGGCACCGGTTATGTAGGAAGGTGGAGCAATGTTAGGGGAAGCTCGCGCGGGAGGCTGAGGATGCCTGGCGCGCTACAGGGACATGGAGCAGGAGGGAGGGCAGCTTGCACAGGAGGCCAGAGTTGCAAGTGCAGCATGAAAAATAAAAATAAAAAAAAAAGAGGGAAGAGAGGCAGGGGAGCGGGTCGCGCGCTGGACAGGGGGACAAGGAGCATCACGCGTGGAGAAAAAAAGAGAAGAAGAAAGAGGAGGAAAGAGAGGGGAAAAAAGATAAAATAAATAAATAAAAATGTAAAGTAAATAAATAATAATAATAATCTAACAACAATAATAATAACAATATTATAAATTATCTTATTATTGTTGTAAAACATTTTATAAATAAAACTTTTTAATTTAATTTATTCTTTTAATTTTATTATTCTTCCAAATAGGTGGGCAACCGTGCACTCACCGGGTCCGAACGCACGTCCGCCGCTAGCGGTGTGGTGACAGCGCACCCACCCGAACCAAATGCGCAGCGACCGCTAGCAGTGCGGTGACTGCACACTAGCCTGAAACCCACCGAAAACATCAACGCTTCAACGAAAATTCAAACCTGGTCCCAACGCAACTCTTCCCAAAGTCGCGGGACCGAGAAAATAGTAAAAACATGGGCGTCTGTGGTCGGGGTGTGATAATTCTTCCCACCACAGACACTTTCTACCCCCAAGAATTAACCAAGCCAATAGTTGACAAAACATTCATTCATTCCCAGACAAATTTAAAGAGGACCGAGAGCTTCGGGGTAACCATTCCCAACAAACGTCACGGCTGACCAAATCAATAAAAACCACTTCCGGAGATTGAGGGGAGAATATGAGGGGGTTCTCCCCACCACAAGATTTTACTAATACAAAAAACCTTGAAACTCGAACAAACCATCCCCTGGGGGGGAAACACGGGGACTCCCGAACCAAACTCATTCTTTTTCCCCACATGTACTGAACAACACACCTAAGACTTGATGAAAAGCGTGTCACGGAACAATCCAACAACTTGAGGATGAGAAATTAACTCAACACCTCCCATCAACTTTACAAAATGAACATTCCCCTATCGAACATAGTTAGGACCAATTCAAAAACAGAACAGGTACGTTTATTCATGGACCCACACCATTCAGAGAGACCAAACAACTTAAGAACCACACTGAGAGCAGATAAGACCACTTGGATTGTGGGGAAATAGGATCATCACGACACCACAACAAGGATGAGCTTATGACTGCGATGATAATAGAAAAAGGTAAATTTTTGGATATTTCCATTCCAAAGCTGAAAGCATTACTCGGACCGAGGTTCCACACACCCTCGGCAACTCCTGACTGTGCGCGAGCTTCACCCCGAGACCTGTGGCTGGGGCCCTGATAGCTGAAGCATCTCCTGCCTCAAATTCAGGCATTTTCATCTCTGGGTTTCTAACTCCTTCTTCCGTTCGATGATTCCAACAACCACGATGGTCGTACATTTTCAAAGGGATGCAACATGATGACTTAGAATGGCCGGACATGCCATACTGGTGGCGCACAAAAGAGCGGTCCAACGAACTAGGAGCTGGTACCAACAACGATGGTTTCTTGGAGAAAGGATCCACCGGCCCGCACTCCTTTCCAGGTGGGAAACCTTTTCGGAAGTCGACCACCATTAATCACACTCAAAACTGTAACGACGATGAGGCCATTCGTCTTTACTAGTCCAAAACTGAACCCTCAAATAACTCTAGGGCGGTACGAACCTTAACTATCATGGGAGTTCTCAACAACCTGAAGACACGCTATCTTTCAGAACTATACAACTACCTCTAATAGAAATCGACTACCTCGATAAGCAAAAAACACACAAAAGGAACTGAAAACTGAGAATAACTTATTGGAAACTTTGGGAGGCTTTCTGGGCGGCATACTAATGACAACACGAAAAACACCATAGAAACAAGCATCAGGCCAAAACTCAATCAAAGAAACAACACAAGCCAAGGACAATAGGTCCATAATCCAATCATATACAAGACAAGGAGAAATCACTTTTCTAAAACCATTATCTCTTTACAATTTTAAAAAATCACCTATGGAACCCTATGAACCGTCACATGTGCGTTTATTCAATCCCACTCACATCATATGTGAACAAGTGCCCCCACACACTTTCCATACATACCCACGCACATGTGACCCTCTATAAGTAGTGCCAAGGTTCAAAGACTTCTTCTCCTTACTAAATCTAAACACATACCATGTTTTTCCAAACCAAAACACTTTCGCATTGAAAACCTGCTTTACTAATTTCTAAAACAATTTGGAAGAAACCCCTTTTTTCATTTCTAAATCTCTTTCATTTTCAACACACACACACATCCACTGAGTTCAAAACGAAACACGACCAACAACAAACCACCAGAAAGAGGAACTAGTTCGTATTCCTAACTCGACGACATGGTGGTGAGCCATATCCCATGTAAGGTATATCACTAAAAGGACCTTGAACTGGACATTTAGACTCCACATGGGTCACCACCCCATGTGAGGCCACAACATGAACCAGTTTGCCAACATTATCATCCCTCAAACCATATCAATCAAAGGAAAAAGTCTCAAAACCCAGACTACCCCTGGTAACTCAGGTCTCGTCACGGGTGGTGGTGATCAAGCACCAACCCGCAACATACCTCCTGAGCCCCGACACTCCTAATCTCCTTCTACCAGATATCCCAAACAACAAAGGGCGCTCTGAATAGTGAGGTCTGCCAAGGGTCGACCTGGCTCTGATACCATTTTGTCATGAACCAACCCGGGTCAACCCTGAACCGGTCACCCGAGCCGGTCCGCGACATGACCCGAGAGGTATTCCCGATCCTCTCAGGCTGGCGACAAGCACCAGGGCATCAACAGTGAGCAAGTGGGAAAAATTTTTCCCAATAAAAATAAATAATTAAAGCAGCAGAAAAAAAAACAGAGTAGCACAAAATAAATAAAAAAAGTAAAGTAACTAAAAAAACAAAATAAAATAAAACTAACCGAAAGTGACAACCACTATCTCCGTGTAACCTCACGGGTCACTCTCCAACTCACGACCAAACGTCTCCCAAGGTGAACGCACCCAAGCTGTAGCCTGCACAAACACTAAAAACAGAAAAGAACTATAGGCGTGATTATTAAAACTCAGTAGGCTAGCCCGATATCTATTCTCAATGCACTACCTTGAAATAATGAAATTTAACAATTACAGGTTTGAACTAAATATACAAAATATTAGTTTTCACACACACGCACTTCCATTTCTAAAACAAGTATCCGTCCATCGCCCTTTTATATTTTAAAACAAGTTTAATGTTTGAAAGGAATAGGTATATTTCTTTTCAAATCATTTTCTGCGAACAATTTATAAATCCAAACTTCAGTTATTAGGCAAAAGGGAAAAACCACACATAATACACAACACACACCAAGGGAAATGGAAAAAGGGCACATAGGGGCCAGTAATCGAACTAGACCTCTCAACCGTCTATCATATATAAAAAGAACACTAAAAGAAACATGGGCCAAACCTAGGAGATCATGAAAAATCCAGAACGTACTATACATCTGACTCATCCTGAAGGCATGCCCTAACTCGATGACGTCATAACGCCCTAACGTCCGGCATAGCCCTGCATGGCCTAACCGAGGGGCCCAATCCCCATAGCAGCAGTAACTCAGTATTCACATGCTATGGGGCCACTATCCAGTACGTAATGTAAACTAGTGCAGCAATCGTTCTCAGATGATTCACTCACTATTCCAGGTTCCCATGTCAACACATACAATAAAAAGATGGGTGAATCAAAATGCCAAATAATTAGTCACGATGCACAAACATCACATAAATCTCACGCAATCAACGCACACCAAAGATCACCCCTGAATGGGTTTTCAAAAATAATTTATTTTACTAAAGTGCCAAACAGGCCTTCACAACTTTTAACGCAAAACCACATTTTTCAGGAAATCCCAAAAAACTTTCTCATATGAAATGATTTATCTTTAAAACTAATAGTTCATTTGAAATTCTGTGAATTATGTTTAAAGGCCAAACATGAATTCTTTCAATATTGGGTGTCTTCCCATCAAAAAAAATGTTCCAAGTGTTCGGTATAAAATAAACGGCTCTTTTCACACTAAATAATCATTTAAAAGTTTATTATCAAATATTATTTCTCATTCATTAAAATTTAATAAAAAATCAAGAAATTAATAAATTCTAGATTTAAAGGTGAGTGCAGTGGGGGACCTACCTCAAGACCAAGGCGCGACGACGATGCAAGCTCAGAAACCAGGCGTGACGACGACGCTCACTCGGAAGCAGGCGCGGCGACGACGCTCACTCGGAAATAGGAACGACGACGAAACTCACTCGGAAGTAGGATAGATGACGATGCTCACTTGGAAATAGGCGCGACGACGAAGCAACCTCAGAAACAATGCGCGGCAATGGCGCTCACTCAGAAACGCCCCGCGCGGGTCCTAGAACGTCAGGACGACCCAAATAAAAATTAATTAATAAAAACTCTAATCAACCCAAGGTAAATATATATATATATATTGAAAATATCAAAAGGAGCATCAAATAAAAGGGTATACCCATTGGGGGGCTGCGATAAGAAACGGGCCGCCGGAGTGCGTCGCGCCGGAACAGTGGAAGGCGCGCAACTGGACGCGGTCCGACCAGGGGGTGCGGCAACGGCCGCCGGACAACAGTGATGCGAGGCGACCGATGGTAAGGGTTTGCGACCAGTCAGAGGGCCCGCGATGGGTCTAAAGGCATGAAACAGGAGGGTACGAGGTGGTCGGAGTTGTGTGACAGCTGAGAAGAGGTCCCGACAGTCAGAGACGGCGGTCGAAGGGTACGGGGTAGCCCGAGGTGGACAGCGGTTGGAGAGGACAGAAAAGGATGGATGTAGTTTCCAGAAGGGGAGTAGAATAGTAGAGTGGATAGGGGGTGCGATTCCGGCCCAGGGTAGTCACGCTGGAGGGAGTCGCATCGGCAAGATGAGGGTGCACCGGTGAGAGACTCGTGTGGGGTCTGGCGGCAACGGCCGAACAAGGCAGGGACGGGGTGTGCATGGGCGCAATGGATGGAAATGCAGCTGGGAGGGTGGTGTAGCGCTAAAGCAGCATAGGGCAGGAGAAGCACAAAGTGAGGCATGCAGCGAGGGGCATTGTCCAACAGGAGGGCGCCAGATCAGGCGGCAAAAGTACACTGGTGGTCGAGCAGGCGGGGGAGAAGGCCCACATGCCTGGAGGGCGGCGCTTCCGCTGGAGTGCGGTGGTGAACAGATGCTGCTGCTAGGAGGCAGATCAGGGCGCAGGGGGGTTGGATGGTCGCAAAGTTGGAAGGGGGGAGGTGCGGCTAGCCGAGGGCTCAGGAGGGACCAACCGGGGCGCTGGATCGGAGGGCGCTGCTGCAAGAGTCCGGACAGGAGGAATGGTCGGCTGTGGCTGGAGGGTGATGGCGCGCCGAAGGGAGGAGTAGGTGAGGCAGTGTGCTGCCAGGCGGTGCTGCGAGGGAAGGGTGCGGGCTGCTACGAGGCTGGCCGGCGGTGGCGCAGCCAGTCATGCGGGAGGGGCAACGGGAGGACCGAGCGGGATGTAGAGCGACGGACGAAGGGCTTGTTTTGTGCGGGATACTGTAAAGGGATGTTGGGTGGTTGGATGGCTGGGACGCAGGTGAGGTAGCATAGAAGGCAGGAGGCTGCTGCTGGGGCGAGGCACCGGCTATGCAGGAAGGTGGAGCAATGTTAAGGGAAGCTCGCGCGGGAGGCTAAGGCTGCCTGGCGCGCTGCAGGGACATGGAGCAAGAGGGAGGGCAGCTTGCACAGGAGGCCAGAGCTGCAAGTGCAGCATGGAAAATAAAAATAAAAAAAAGATGGAAGATAGGCAGGGGAGCGGGTCGCGCGCTGGACAGGGGGACAAAGAGCATCACGCGTGGAGAAAAAAAGATAAGAAGAAAGAGGAGGAAAGAGAGGGGAATACAAGATAAAATAAATAAATAAAAAGGAAAAGTAAATAAATAATAATAATAATCTAATAACAATAATAATAACAATATTATAAATTATCTTATTATTGTTATAAAACATTTTATAAAAAATAATTTTTAATTTAATTTATTCTTTTAATTTTATTATTTTTCCAAATAGGTGGGAAACCGTGCACTCACCGGGTCCGAACGCACGTCCGCCGCTAGCGGTGTGCTGACCGCGCACCCACCCGAACCGAATGCGCAGCGACCTCTAGCAGTGCGGTGACTGCGCACTAGCCTGAAACCCACCGAAAACATCAACGCTTCAACAAAAATTCAAACCTGGACCCAACGCAACTCTTCCCAAAGTCGCGGGACTGAGAAAATTGTAAAAACATGGGCGTCCGTGGTCGGGGTGTGACATTTGGTATGCATAGTTAATATGAAAATTTAATTTTAGGAATGTACATTAACATATCCCATATATTTGATTTTTTAATAAAAAATTTATCATCATTTAAAAATGAAAATTAGATTCAATTAATCATTAATATAAAGTGTAAAAATATTTATTTAAAAGTATCTTTTAGTTCATGTTTCTAAATATTAAATCCCATGCATGAAAAAAAAAATCATTAATTTCTATAACCATAATGTTATTCCACCAAAAAAGGAAGGGAATCACTTTAGAAGGCCTTATGGACAACTAAAATATGAAAACAAAAAAATATAGAGTCACTAAACCCTAGAATGACAGGATCATCTATTTTAGATGAATGATTATAAATGGGAGAAAGAGAAGAGAAGTGGATGTTTAAAAAACATAATAAATATTAACATCATTTAATCATAAATTAAATCTATGAATAAAATAAGAAAAATATGATCAAAATATTAGAGTAATATTTTGGGTTGTAGAAATGAAATTTCAGAAAAAAATGGACACTATGGTTTTCAATTAAATAATAAAAATATGGAAAATCTATGAAATTTTAAAAAAAAATAATGCATCAAATCATTACCCTCGAACTCAATGTGTGATCCCCCCTTCTACACATTTATAAATACATAAATATAAAAAATAGATATTATTTTAATTTATAACAAATTTATGAACGATATGTTAAAATTTATAACAGTATATTATGAAAACCCACTTCTTCCATTTGAATCATTTTTAACAATATATATGGAATCATAAAATACAATTATGATCAATGATGAATATCATAACTACTGATAAAATTGAATAACTATTCATGAGATATTTTTATGGAATTATAAATCCTAAAAAAGAAATGATTTCATAAATTTTTAATTTTTATAAAAATTAATATTGAAGATGATTTAGACTAACCTCATTCATTTAAGTCTCTTAAAAATTATTTTGATTCCACTTGGTTTCCTGAGGAAATTGAAGTACAATTTTGGATGAATTTATGAGAAATCAAATAATACTAGATTTGATTTTATAGATTTATCGAATTAGGAAATAAGGAAATAAATATTATTTTTTTGATTTGATCTGAAATATTTTAAACATCAGAATGAATATTTTTACTCAATTGTGTAATTTGTGGGATGAGTTAGAGTTGTGTTATTAAGTGAGTAATGCTTTTTTTGCAATTTTTAGTTAAGTATTTATAATTTGTGTCTGTATGACATTGATGAAGTGAAGTTGAGCTAATGTTGAGGATGTTGTAATATTTATCATACATATATAAATAAAAAATATGATATTTATTTTAGTGATATTTTGTTGAGAAGATGTTGATAAAAATTAGAGGTTTCTGGAGATACTTATTGGTGTTCTTTACATGAGACATATGTAATAAGATATGAATATAGAAGAAAATATTTCATGTAATGTTATAAGCAATAATTGTTGAGGTGGAAAAAATAATACAATATACTGAAGACACACATGTACAAAAATGGTGGGGTGAAAATAAAATGAGATCATGGTCACCAAATGATCTGATAATTTTTCATATTTTAAATATAGAAAGATTATTATGGGTGTTATACATAGAAAAAATAAATATATCGAGGTAGAAACATATTTTGAACCTATGAACCCAAGAGAAAAGATGAAGTGAATAATTGAAAAACAATTTATATTAAAGAAGTAGGATTTCATACTTTTCTTGAATAACTATATTATTAATTAGAGACATGATCCAATTTTTTTGTTTTTTTCATAATTAAATATTTTTTATGAATTGATTGTGGATAATATTTAACCATAAAATGGGATGGAATTTAATATTAATTTTAGTATGTTATTAATATTTATATAAAAATTTGAAAAACAATTCACTCACATTTTGTAAAAATTTGAAACATTATTTGACAACCCTTGAGTAAAAATTTGGGAAAGGCAGAAACTGACAACTAACGATAATTTGGAAATTTCTAGAACTAAAATCAAGTGAAAATTTGGAATAGTATAAAACTAAACACATGAAGTAAAAAAGAAATTTCTACATATTTAAAAATGAACTGACTGCATAAACAATAATGAAATCATCATATGAATTAAAATTAAATGATGATAAGAATAAAAATGTATTTACCATAATATGATAGATGAATTGACTGTATGAATATAAATTATATTACCTAAATAAGAATAATGAATCTTCCATGAGAAGAAAAATAAACCTACGATAAATGAAATTTTTTTAATGTACTAATCCGACCATATGAATTAGATATTTTGGAATATGTTGAACCAACCTTATGGACTATAGTAACATAATGATTTTGATATATTTTTGATAAAGAAATTATTTGTTTTAATTATTCATATATATTATTTCACGTTTGTTTCATATTATTCATTTAATTTAATTATTCTTTAAAATTAAATATGTTTTTATAACATTGACAATTTATTTCGAGGTATTTTATATTGTATTTAAAATTCATTATTTGTTATAATACATGAATAAATATACAAAATGTCTTCATAAAACAATTAAATTATTAAATTGATATTTTTTAAACTATGAAATTCATATATCATGTGAGTTATGGGATGTTTCCAAGAACATTTAAATTTATTTATTTGAGTTTATTTATAGTTTTATTAAATTTTATACAAAGTGGTTTTACACAACATATTTTTGATCAACATGTTATTACGGTATACCCACATAGGAGGAATTTTCAAGTGAATTAAATGAATAAATCACATGTATCCAAGGGAAGGATAAAATATAACAGGATTCAATGATTGAATAATTTGTATATAAATAAACTATATATATTGAGTTCCAAAAAACCATATAAATAAAATGTTTTATGAAATTCTTAAACTATATTGTATGATACATAGTGGAGAACAAACACAATATTTCTCTATACATCAATGGTTTAATCCATCACTATTGAAGAGAAACTTACTACCATAACACATCGAACAATACATGTTCATTTTATTTTTGTAGTTACTAGTTATTTATATTCATATCTATAAATAATAATATCGGGTTATAACAACCATAAAAGGTTCAAGTTTGGTAATACAATCCCATACAAAAGGTATGGGTTATCATATAACTAGTAAAAGGAAAGGGGATATTTTATGGATTTTTATATGAAAATGATTGGTTATTATTTCACCTCCACTTTATTAATATTCATCAATGTTTTTCCTTTAGGTGAGACAAAGGCAAGGCTATCGGGATAAGCCGCTAGGTAAAAAAATATTATGGCTTGGGATGTGCCTCCATGTTTTAAAAAGTTATTGGAAAATGGTTTTTTACCTCCTGTAAATGTTATAGGGTCCATTATTGTGGGATCAATTTCATTCTCTGTTTTAGGGGATTAATGAGTCGTGTATTATCATTTAAATATAAACAATTATAAATATTATTTTTTTCAATTCGCTTTATTTTTTTGATGCATTAACATAAATTTTATAACAAGATAAAATTATTTTATGATTTTAATTGAAATAACTCTTTACCATTTCACCATTATCATATAGAACAAAAATTTCAATGAAAGGAGGTTCCCAATTGTTTTAATATTTTTATACCATTTTTACTGATAAAATACTAACTTGAATTGACAAGGGGAAAAGATTTGACTTGAGATTTTAAGAATTAATTAAAATGTTGTGTAGAAACCAAAAAAACATCTACTCATTAATGAATATTATTAGGGATAAATGACATCTCACATGGAAGATTTTCATAAAATCTTAAGCATTAACTATTGGGAAATAATGGTGAATGCACACAGGATGGTTGCAGTTGATCTTAAAGCATTAATTTCTAATTCTTTTGTAATGCATGTGCTAAATTTCTATGTTATGAATATTTAGAATTTTGAAATTAATAAAAATGGTTATAGTTATTTTTTTGGAAAAAAACATATTAAATTCATCAAATATTTCAAGATACATATCTTGGTTTATAGAAATATATTGGAACCAAATTAAGAAAATTTATTGAAGAGTATTAAGATTTTGAAATGGGTAAAATATAGATAGTTAATAAAATGAAACACTAAAATGATAAAATTTTTTAATATATAACTCAAAAATATAACACATTGGATAATTGTATTGACTAGTTATTAAAATGAAAATTATAATTTAAAAATATTATTGTAGATAAAAATTTGAGAAAAAAATATATTAATTTTGAAAAAATAATTCAGATCACCACACACACTTCTGATTCAAAATTTAAAAGTAGTAAATGAGATATTGTTTTACAGTTTCCAAAAAAAAGAAGGAACAACGATACACTTTGTGAAATAAAATGAATTTCTCATGGAATATAGGGATTTAAATTGGTAATAATGATAATTAACTCATTTGTTATGGAAAAATATAAAAATGCTACATTAAACTAAACAAACAAATACTCAAGTTAAACAATAATAAGAAAGATAAATCAAAATGAATGGAAAAATAAAAAATAATTAGATTTACACTTTATATTATGATTATTGTTATGAATCTAGTGTAATAAAAGAAAAACCAAATTGGTTCCTAAGGAATGATCAAATTAGGTTTGTAAATATGGTTTTTATTCCTCTTATAAATTGAATAATATTTATTATAAATATGTGTTGTACAAAGAGATTGATATAAGAAGTCATAAATATAAAGAATTTACTAGATTAGGAAAAAATTCTGAGAGTAAACATAATTAAGATATTAATAAAAATTAATATTTGAAAAATAATCCTTCAAGATCCAAAGAAAAATTATGTGATGCTCGAGAATGTTTTTTACATGAGAATCATAATATGAAGGACTATAAGTTTAATAATAATGAAGCGTATATAATTATGTTTTAATCTATATTAGATCATGATTATAGGCCTAGAAATGTAATTCATTAGTTGAAATATGATTTTAACTAATTTTTTCAAAGAATAAAAAGTAGTTATAAAATAATGATTTTCAATAAGACTAATAAAATTTTTTTTTCTCAGATATAAAAATATCTTATCAATGATTTTTAAAAACTATTTATTATTTTTTAACGATAAATTTTTCAAATGTTAAATTCTTTCAAATCAAATGAAATACAATTATACAATAGAATGTTCTATGTGATATCCAAAGACTCATGTACATAATAAGGATTATACATAATTGTTTTAACCTTCTATATTTCCTGGAAACTATTTATTTAAATTTATTTTGATATTGAATAAATATTATTCTAACACGATTTTGAAAGAATTCACATGAGTAATAAATACTCTTAAATATATTATTATAGGAAACATATCTTAAAAGCATAAAAAATGATGTTTTGTCTATGGATGCAACATTATGATGTCATATATCAAATATTATTAACAAAATTATATCCTTTAATAATTTTGATTTTTTTAATATTATCTTTGGTTTTAATTATGGGGGAAAGTATATTCTGTTAAATAAGATAAAATTTCAAATTCATTTTGTATTTGATGGATTTATTTGTTAAAGATTTAGAAAATTATATAATGATTATCTTATAACTTTTGGTGCTAATATGAATGAAAAATTATAAAAGAAATATGTAATGTTTTTACTAAAGAACCTATATTGTTTTATAGAATATTAATAGAAAAATATATATATATGTAATTATTTTTACTAAAAAAATTAAATTTATTATATGTGTTTTAATATAGACATGTTTTTTGTCATAGGATACGAGGCCATGAAAATTTCATGTTGGCACCAAATATTTCATTAATTCAATAGTTTTTAGATCTAATGGATTTGATACTTAACAACACATATTTATATAAGCATTATTATAGGATAAGATGCATAAAAATTTAATCATGATTTTCAAAGTGTCTCAAAATCAAATAATACATCCATATGTACATATAAATTTATTTTACCCAAAAATAACTTTTTTCATTAGTGGAAAATTGTATTATTTTTTATTACTGATGTCTATTGAATATTTATATGGGCTTATCTTCTTCCAAATGAAATATTATGTTAATATTTATTTAAGGTTTGAAATTTAATTAAAAAGAAAATGGTAGTCCAATTTAATCGATTATATGTGATAGAAAATGTGAGTTTTCACAATGGTAATTAGTTATATTGAATATAGATAATGGGTAAAATAATAATTTCTTATCACCTAGGACTCTAAAAAAAATTCTCATAGAAATTTAAATTAATAATTTGTAAGAAAAAAATATAATAATGTTAAATGAGTACACATTACGAGAATATTTTTCAGTAGAATTTGTTAGTTTAGTTCATCATTATTAGAATCAAATTATATTTATTCATTTTTTTAAAAGATACCATATGTAATATTGAATGGAAATAAGCCTATAATTGGATATTTTAGAGTATTTGGATCCTATGTTTACATTTTAAATTATAGCGATTCAATAGAAAATAATAATTTATAATGGTAAAAATGTATTTTTCTAGGTTATTTGAATTCAATAGAAACACAAAGAGTTCGTAATAAAAGAAAATTTTTAGATGAAGAATATGGCCTAGTTAAATTGGATGATAACCATTTAAGGAAATGAAAAAAAGATTTAGAGGAGTTTTAGGAAGATTTTAGAGATTTCAAATTTTATAAAACAAATATATCGAGATGTATGAATCTATTAATGGGGGTATTTCATATCATGAACTAATTTACAATTTTCTCAAATATTATCTTATTGAAAAATAAATTATGGATACAACTTTTATCTTTAATAAAACAATATTAATAAATATTTGAGATTATCCTAATTTATTTTTGAATTTTATTCCTCAAAACTCTAATAATGGTTTGTTTGATTAAAACCAGATTGTGGAGACACATGAATATTTAAATCAATTTGATAGAAATAAATTATAGGCCATATTTGGAAACAGTAAAGGAAAATTTATTATTTTAACAAAAATTAAAATAAGAATACTGTTTGATGAGTCGGTGAAAAAAAATTAAAAATGCATTAAGGATAGTGGATCACTATTAATATTAAAAATAAAAATTTTTTATTTATGAAAATTTTCCATAGTTTCTTGATTAGAATTTATAATAATTCTTTGGGACATACATATCATTATATAGTTAAACATTTTCAAATGAATGTTAAAATTTTATAATAAAAAGGATATATCTATGCACATGTTTTTGTGAAAAAACATTGGGTATTAATAACGAATATAAACCAACCAATTTTTTTTGATTAAATTACAATAACATTATGGTTTGAAATAATATCCTTTATATGGGTATGAGTGGTTATCACTATTTGTTTGGATTAAAGGTCACAAAATGTTAAATTTTTATCCTACTTTATTTAATAAATCAGATTCAAACTATAGTTTAGTTTCTTAAATATATTTATTTGATACTATATTTGGATCCTCAATTAATTTACTTTGATATTATTTTTCAAATTTGAAATCTTAAGAGATTAACATGGGTCCTATGGGAGAGCTTATGTTATTTTGGATAACATAATTTTTTTAGAGGAAGGAGAGTTTATATCATGATGAAGAATAATATTCTATATAATTTATTAATCGATTTTAGTCATGATAATAGAAATATTTCAAATATTATCATGATTATTTTTGCTAACCAATAAAATAATGAAGCATGAAAATAATTTGATAAAATTATTTTTAGAGATATGATTAATATCATAATTTATTTGAAATTATATTGACCACATATTTTGGTTTATGCATGTGTATATGCTAGATTCCAATCTTATAAATATGAAATTTATTTTATGGTACTTAAAATAGTATCTATGTATGCTAACGTATCTTTAAAAATAATTTTATTTCATTAAACATATACCTCATTTGAGCTCATAAGATTTCCAAATTACAGTTTTGGTGGGTGAAAATTATAATGAATAAGTAAAATAAGTATATGCCACAATATTGGTAATTGTTTTTGTTTCTTGGAGTTCTAGGAAAAAACATTATATGGATTTTCCAACATTTTAATTAATTATGTAATTACCATTT
Source organism: Viscum album (assembly GCA_963277665.1). Lineage (NCBI taxonomy): Eukaryota > Viridiplantae > Streptophyta > Magnoliopsida > Santalales > Viscaceae > Viscum > Viscum album. The sequence continues at coordinate 523,647,385 of OY728165.1, forward strand.
CTTTTTATTAATAGTAAATATGAATTATGAAAATACTTTTTAATTATGGTTTTAATTTTTGAAGAAGCCAACATATTGGGATAATACTTCTAACATTTATATACAAATAAATACTTTCTAACGTTATATTACTATACACATTGATGTAATGTAATAATTATTATATATTATGTTAAAAATTGAACTATTATATTGTAATAAGTTTCTTTAGAAGATAAATATTATGAATTTTATTAATAAACCCCTAGATTTAACTAATATTTATATAATCAAATTCAAACATTATTTGATGGAAATATAACATTAAATATTATTTTTAGTTGTCTGTATAATTTTTTATCATAAAAATTATTATATAAGTATGGATGACATTTTTTCTAAATATCACAAACTCAAACGATAAAAGTTTGATATATTTTATTTTATTGAATAAAATCCCTTGGAAGTTTTTAAATATTTTTCACGGAGCTTTAAAGAATCTAAAACACATTTACCAAATAATTAATTTAATTTTTTTAAAGTATCTTTTTATTTTTTCCATAATGCTCGAAAATATAAGAATTTAACAGACACATAGTTTTTTATTTGATGTAATATTTATGATTAGTTTAATTACAAGTAAATATTATGGGGAAGATTTTAATTATTGATATTAATATTAGAAATGATAGTTTATTTATTTAGAATAATTTTGTTGGAGATCACATTGATCAATTTTAATTTGAATTGTTATTTTCTTTATTAGTAAAGATATTTTATTTTAGGGGGTCATATTAAATTATCAACTATTGGTACATTTTAATGGAAATCTATTAATTCTATTTGACCAATATTAAAATGGTGGAGAACATTTTTTTTTGGTTTTTAATAACTAAAATTCCAGAGAATTTAAATATTCTTCTAGAAAAAAGTTTTTTTATAAAACAATAAAATATATTTTATTAATAATTGATTTAATTGAAAAAAATTCATATAATGGTAAGGTATATTATATTTTTTATGTATAATGTTAGTATTAACTTAAAAATATGATAAATTCTAGAACATACCTTGACTGAAAATGTAGATATCTATAGAACAAACTGTGACATAAAATTTAAAAATGTATGGAAGTAAACATTAGTGAATATTTTTTAATGTCTTAAAATTACCTCAAAATGGAAAACAAAATGATGACATAAAAATGATGAATTGATTTCATTATGAAAAAAGAGCTGGTCCTACAAATAAAAATGAACTGGAAGCATAAATAAAAATGAACAAACCATAAAAAAAATGAACTTACTAATAGAAAAAAAAATATGAACATTTCACCCTAAAAAATTGAACTCACGTGATGATAAAAATGAACTGATCATATAATGAACTATTAATTGACCACATGGAGAAAAGTGGATTTTCCGCATGATGAAAAATGAATATAATTTAATAAGAAAAATGTTCTTACTGTATAATGTATATTGAATTGTCCTCAAGAATAAAAATTAAACTATAGGAAAAAGAAAAATAATCAAACCATATGTGAATGGTGGGAAAATTATTAAAGCTTCATAACAAAATGGATATTTCGAAATGCATTGAATCAATCGAATAACCTATAAAAAATTAATGAATATTTCATAATTTAGATCAAACCTTGTTTTGTTTTTTCATATATTATTATTATTAATTATTGAATGTTTTTTCATTTGTTTCTCTTAATATAATTTTACCTTAAATACTAAAATGTTTTTTCAAACCTATATAAATTTAATAGGATATGTTATATATTGAATTTAAATTTTATTATAATTGACCACACCACAATTACTATATAAACAATTTACTTGAATATTGAAATTTTTTATAAGCGATAATTGTTGTGGTGAAAAGAGGAATACAATATAATTGGAGACAGAAATGTACAAAATAGGTGATGAGAAAATAAAATGAGATTAGGGTCTCCAAATGATCTGAGAATTTTTCATATTTAAAATATAGAAATATTATTTTGGATGCTATACACAGAAAAAATAAATATAACGATGTAGAAACATATTTTGAACCTATAAATCCAAGAGAAAAAACTAAGGGAAAATTTTATGAACAATTTATATAGAAGAAGTAAGATTTGATACTATTCTTGAATAAAAATATTAATTATGTAGAAATATGATCCAAATTTTTTATTTTGTTGATTATTAAATATTTTTTTAATGAATTTATTGTGGATAAAAATTAACCATAATATGGGATAGAGTTTAATATTTATTTAATCCTATTAATTATATTTAGATAAAAACTTGAATGAAATCCCTCCCATTTAGTAAAAATTTCAAACAATATTTGACAACCGAAGAGGAAAAATTTGGGAAAGGCATAAACTGACCACTAATGACAATTTGGCTGTTTCTAGAACTAAAATCCCATGAAAACTTGGAATAGTATGGAACTAAACACATGAAGTAAAAAATAAATTCCTGTATATATAAAAATTAACTGACTGCATGAAGAAAAACGAAATCATCACATGAATTGAATATAAATGATGATAACAATAAAAAGGAATTGACCATAAGATAATAGAATAAATGACTGCATGAATGAAAATTAAATTACATAAAGAAGAAAAATGATTCTTCCATGAGAAGAAAAATAAACCTACCATAAATGAAAATTTTCTAATGTAATAATCTGACCTTAGGAATTATAAATTTTAGAATATGTTGAACAAACTTTATGGACTATAGTCACTTAACGATTTTGATATAATTTAGCTAATGAAATTATTTTTTTAATTATTTATATATATTATTTCATGTTTGTTTCATATAGTTCATTTAATTTAATTATTCATTAAAAGTAAATATGTTTTTATAACATTGAAAATTTATTTGGAGATATTTTCTATTATATTTAAAATTCATTATTTTTTATAATATATGTATACATATACACAATGTCTTCATAAAAAATTAAATTCTTAAATTGATATTTTTAAAACTATGAAATTTATATATGATGTGAGTTTTGGGATGTTTCCAAGAACATTTAAATTTATTTTTATGGTTTCATTTATAGTTTTATGAAATTTTATAAAATGTGGTTTTACACAACATATTTTTTTCAACATGTTATTATGGAATACCCACATAGGAAGAATTTTCAAGTGCATTAAAAGAATAAATCACATGTATCCATGGGAAGGATAAAATATAAAAGGATTCAATCATTGAATCAATTGTTTATAAATTAACTCTATATATAGAGTTCCAAGAAACCATATCAATAAAATGTTTTATGAAATTCAAAAACTATATTATTTGATACACGGTGGAGAACAAACACAATATTTCACTATACATTAATGGTTTGATCCATCCATATTGAAGAGAAATTTACTACCATAACACGTTGGACAATTCATGTTCATGTGATTTGTGTAGTTAATAATTATTTATATTCATATCTATAAATAATAATAGCGGGTTATAATTCCCATAAAAGGTTGGAGATTGGTTATACGATCCCATAAAAAAGGTATGGGTTATAATACAACTAGTAAAAGGAAAGGGGATAGGTTATGGATTTTTATATGAAAATGATTGGTTTTTATTTCACCTTAACTTTATAAATATTCATCTTGGTTTTTCTTCTAGGTGATACAAAGGCAAGGCTATCGGGATAAGCCACTAGGTATAAAAATATTATGGTTTGGGATGTGCCTCCATGTTTTAAATAGGTATTTGAAAAGGGTTTTGACTTCATGTAAATGTTATAGATTCCATTATTTTGGGATCAATATCATGCTATGTTTTAGGGGATTGATGAGTTGTGAATTATCATTTAAATATAAACTATTATAAATATTAATTTGTTCAATTCCCTTTATTTTTTTTTGATGAATTAACATAACTTTCATAAGAATATAAAATTATTTTATGATTTGAATTGAAATACCTCTTTATCATTTCACCATTATCTTATAGACCAAAAGTTTCAATGAAAGGAGGTTCCCAATTGAGGGAATATTTTTATACCCTATTTAATAATAAAATCATAACATGAATTGACAATGGGAAAAGATTTGACTTGGGATTTTAATAACGAATTAAAATGTTGGGTAGAAACCAAAAAAACATCCACTCTTTAATGAATATTATTAGGGTTAAATGAAATCTCACATGGAGGACTTTCTTAAAAACCTGAGCATTAACTGTTGGGAAATAATGGTGAAAGAAGACATGATGGTTGCAGTTTATCCTAAAGCATTAATTTCCAATTATGTTGTAATTCATGTTCTAAATTACTAGGTTATAAATATTTAGTATTGTGAAATTAATAAATATGTTTATAGTTATATTTATTTTAAACAACATATTAAATTCATAAAATATTTCAAGATACTCATCTAGGTTTTGGGAAATTCATTGGAACCAAATTAGGATCATTTATTGAAGAGTATTAAGATTTTTAAATGGATAAAATATAGATAGTTAATAAAATGAAACACTAAAATGAAAAAATTTGTCAATATAAAACTCTAAAAGATAACACATTGGATAATTTTATTGACTAATTACTAAATTGGGAATTATAATTTAAAAATATTATTGTAGAAAATAATTTGAGAACAAAATTTATTTATTTTGAATAAATAATTTAGATCACCACCCACTCTTCTGATTCAAAATTTAAATGTAGTAAATGAGATATTATTTTACTGGTTTCATCAAAAGAATAAATAAAGGCTACTCTTTGTGAAATAAAATTAATTTATCATGGAATAAAGGGATTGGAATAGGTAGTAATGATAATTAACTCATTTGTTATGGAACAATATAAAAATGCCTCATTAAACTAAACAACCAAATACTCATGTAATACAATAATAAGAGAGATAAATAAAAATGAATGGAAAAATAAAAACTAATTATATTTCCACTTCATATTATTATTATTGTTATGAATCTAGTGTAATAAAAGAAAAACCAAATTGGTGTTTAAGGAATGATCAAATTAGGTATGTCAATATGGTTTTTATTCCTCTTATAAATCTAATAACAATTCTTATAAATATTTTTTGTACAAAGAGATAGGTAGAAGAAATTATAAACATAAAACATTTACTAGATTAGGAAAAAATTTCCAGATTAAACATAATTAACATAATTAATAAAATGAATATTTGAAAAATAATCCTTCAAGATGAAAATAAAAATTATGTACTTCTCGAGAAACTGTTTTACATGAGAATCATAATATGACAGATTATAAGTTTAATAATAATGAATCATATATAATTAAGTTTTAATCTATATTAGATAAAGATTATAGGACTAGAAATGTACTTGATTGGTTGAAATATGATTTTACCCTATTTTTCATAGAAGAAAAAGTAGTGATAAAATAATGATTTACAATAAAACTAATAAATAAAATTTTTCCTGGATATGAAAATATTTTATCAATGATTTATAAAATCTATTTATTATTGTTTGAAGATAATTTTTTTCAAATGTTACATTCATTCAAATCAAATGATATTATATTATACAATAGAATGTTCCAGGAGATTTCCAATGACTCATGTACATAATAAGGATTATACATACTTATTTTTACCTTCTATATTTCATAGAAACTATTTATTTATTTTTATTTTAATATTGATGAAATATTATTCTAACACAATTTTGAAAAAAATCACATGACTAATGAAGACATATTAAATATATTTTTATAGGAAACATATCTTAAAAGCATAACAAATAATGTATGGTCTATGGATGCAAGATTATGATGTCATATATCAAATGTTATTACAAAATTTATATCCTTGAATAGTTTGGAGTTTTGTAACATTATATTTGGTTTTTATTATGGGGGAAAGTAAAGTTTTTAAAATAACCTCAAAATTTCAAATTCATTTTTTATTTGAATGATTTATTTGTTAAAGATTTAAGAAATTATATAATGATTATCATATACCTTTTGGAGTATATATGAATGAGAAATTTTAAAAGAAATAGGCATTGTTTTTACTAATGAATCTATCTTGTTTTATGAAGAATCAATAAGAAATATTTACATATATGTTTTTAATTTTACAAAAAATAAATAAATTATTAAATGTGGTTTAATATAGTCATGTTTTATGTCATGGGATATGACACTATGAAAATTTTATGTTGGTACCAGATATTTCATTAATTCAATAGTTGTTAGATTTAATTAATTTGATAATCAACAAGACATATTTATTCAAGCATTATTATATGGTATGATGTATAAAAATTTAATCATTATTTTAAAAGTGTCACAAAATCAAAAAATACATCAATATTTATATTTCAATTTATTTTACCCAATAATAGCTATTAGTCATAGTGGAAAAAGTTATTATTTTTTAATAATGATGTCTATAGAATATTTATATTGGAATATTGTCTTTCAAATAAAATATTATGTTTATATTTATTTAAGGTTTTAAATTGAATTAAAATGATAAATGTGGTCCAATTTAATCGATTATATGTGATGGAAAATGTGAGTTTTCACAATGGTAATTGGTCATATTCTATAAATATAATGGGTAAAATAATAATTTTTCATCACCTAGGACTCCAAAAAAAATATTCTCATAGAAATGTAAATTATGATTTTGTAAGAAATAAATATAACAATTTTAATTGAGTAATAATTACGAGAATATTTTTCTTTATAATTAGTTAGTTTAGTTCATCATTATTCTAATAGAATTATATTTATTAATTATTTTTAAATATACCATATGTAATATTGAATGGAAATAAGCCTATAATTGGATATTTTAAAGTATTTGGAACCTAAGATTACATTTTAAATTACATGGATTCAATAGAAAAAAAATAATTTTTAATTATAAAAATATATTTTTCTAGGTTTTTTGAATTCAAATGAATCACAAAGAGTTCGTAAAAAAAAGAAAATTTTTAGTTGAAGAATATGACCTTTTTAACTATAATGATAACCATTTAAGGCAATAAAAAGGATTTAGAGGAGTTTGGGGGGGATTTCAGTGATTTCAAATTTTATAAAACAAATATACCGAGTTTTATGAATCTATTAATGGGGGAATTAAATCTCGTGACCTAATTTATAATTTTCTCAACTATTATCCTATTGAAAAATATATTATGGATAAAACTATTAGCGTTAATAAAAAATAATAAATATTTGAGATTATCCTGATTTATTTTTGAATTGTTTTCCTCAAAACTGTAATACAGGTTTTCTGATTCAAAATAGATTGGAGAAACAAATGAATAATTAAATCAGATCGATAGGAATAATTTTTAGGATATAGATGGAAACACTAAGGAATTTTTTTTTAATTTAAGTAAAACTATAATTAAAATCCAATTAGATGAGTCGGTGAAAAAAATTAAAAAACATTAAGGATAGTGGATCACTAATACTATTAAAAATTAGAATTTGTTATTTATGACCTTTTTTCATAGTTTCTTGAATAGAATTTATAATATTCCTTTTGGGACAAAAATATCATTATATAATTAAACATTTTCAAATGGATGTTAAAAATTTATAATAAAAAGGATATAATTATGAAAATGTTTTTGTAACAAACATCAGGTTTTAAGAATTAATATAAACCAATTAATTTTTTTGATACAATAACAATAACATTATGGTTTGAAATAGTATCCTTGAGATGGGTATGAGTGGTTATCACTATTTATTTGGATTAATGGTCACAAAATGTAAATTTTTTTTCCTACTTTATTTATTAAATCTGTTTCAAACTATAGTTTAGTTTCTTAAATATATTTTTTTGATTCTATATTTGGATTCTTAATTGATTTATTTTGATATTATTTCTCAAATTTTAATGAAAAGTGATTAACTTGGGTCCTACGGGTGAGCATATATTATTTTGGGTAACATAAATTTGTTAAATGAAGGACATTTTATATCCTGAGGATGAATAATATTCTATATAATTCGTTAATAGATTTTTTTCATGATAATAGAAATATTTCAAATATTAGCATGAGTATTTTTTTCTAAGCAATAAAATAATTAATCTTGAAAATAATTTGATACAATTATTTTTAGAGACACGATTAGTATTCTACTTTATTTGACAGCATAGAGACCACATATTTTGGTTTATGCATGTGTATATGCTAGATTCCAATATTATAAAAATGAAATTTATTTAATGGTAATTAAAATAGTTTCTATGTATGGTAAAATATCATTACAAATAATTTTATTTCATTAAACCTATACCTCATTTGAACTTATAAGATTTCCAAATTATAGTTTTGGTGGTTGAAAATTATAATGAATAAGTAAAACTTATATGTGCCAAAATATTGGTAATTTTCATTGTTTCTGAGTGTTCTAGGAAGAAAAATTCAATGGATATATCAATATTTTAATTGATTATGTCATTAATGTTTCTTATTGTTAATAGTACATATGGATTAGACAAATACATTTTATTTATGGTTTTAATTTTTGATAAAGCCGACATATTGGGATAATACTTATAAAATTTATGTACCTATAAATACTTTGTAACATTATAAGACTATAAACATTGATGTAATGTAAAAATTATAAGATATTATGATAAAAATTGAACTATTATATTATAATAAGTTTTTTTAGAAGATAAATACGATGAATTTTATTAATAAACCCCTAGATTTAACTAATTTCGATAAAATAAAATTCAAACATTATTTGATGGAAATATAACATTTAATATTATTTTTAGTAGTATTTATACTTTTTAATCATATAAATTATTATATAAGTTTGGATGATTTTTTATTAAATATCACAAACTCATACTATAAAAGATTGATATAGTTTAATTTATTGAATATAATTTCTTGAAAGTCGTGAAATATTTTTCACAGATCATTGAGGAATCTAAATCATATTTCCCAAATAATTTAAATAATTTTACAAAAGTATGTTTTTATTTTTTTCCATAATGCTCAAAAATATAGGAATTTAAGGGACACTTAGTTTTTTTGTTTGATGTAACATTTATAATTAGTTTAATTATAATTAATTATTTTGGGGAAGATTTTAATTATTGATATTAATATTAGAAATGTTAGTTTATTTATTTATAATAATTCTGTGGGAGATCAAATTGATCAATTTTAATTTGAATGGTTATTTTCATTCTTAGTAAAGACAATTTATCTTATGGGGTCATGTTAAACTATCAACTATTGGTACATTTTAAGAGAAATATATTAATTCTGTTAGATCAATATTAACATGGTGGAGAATAGTTTTTTTGTTTTTGGTGTTTTAATTACTAAAATTCTAGAGATTATAGAGATTCTTATAGATAAAAGTTTTATTATAAAAAAATAAAATATTTAATATTACGAATTTATTTTATTGAACAAATTCATAAAATGGGAAGGTATTTTATATTTTTTAAGTATGATGTTAGTATTCCCTAAAAAATCTGATAAATTCTAGAACATTCCTTGAGTGAAAATAACGATATCCATATAACATACCATGACACAAAATTTAGAAATGTATGGATGTAAACATTTGTGAATATTTTGAAATGTCTTAAAATAACCTCAAAATGGAAAACAAAATGACAACATAAAGAGAGATGAATTGAATTCATTATGAAAAAAGAACTGGCCCTAAGAATAAAAATGAACTGGAATCATTAATAAATATAAACAAACCGCAAGAATAAAAATGAACATACCAATAGGAAAAAATATGAAAATTTCACCAGAAAAAAGTGAACTCACGTGATGATAAAAATTAACCGATCATATGATGAACAATTAGTTGACCACATAGAGAAAAATAGATTTACCACATGATAAAAAATGAACATACATCAATAAGAAAAATGTTCTTACTGCATGATGTAAATTTAATTGACCTCATGAATAAAAATTAACCTATAGAAAAATTAAAAATAAGCCAACCATATGTAAATGTTTGGAAAATTCTTAAATCTTAATAACAATGTGGATATTTGGAAATGAATTGAACCAATATAATAACTAATGGAAAATTAATGAATTTTTCATAATTTAGCTCAAACCATGTTATGTTTTTAATACATTAATATTATGAATTAGTGTATGTTTTTTATTTGATTCTTTTAATTTAATTGTACCTTAAATACTAAAATGTTTTCTCAAACCTATAGAAATTTAATAGGATATATTATATGATGAATTTAAATTTTATTATAATTGACCATACCCAAATTATTATATAAACATTTTACTTGAATATTGAAATTGTTTATACAAATTATTTGATCTGTGAGAAATATACCTAGAATATGTTTTGCGAAATTTTAAAGAAAATTTATATATATATTATGAGTTTTTTATTGATATATTATTTTTAATAAAATGTTGTATTTCATAACATGTTTTTTTCTTAAATATCATATATTTAAACCGAAAAAAATACCTTACATGTGCATTTAATAATGAAATACTTTTTTTTTTGAAATGATAAAATTAAATAATATTAATGATTTGAATATTTTTTATGATGGAACACTATAAATAGATTTTTTTAAAATCAAATCAATAATGTAGGTGAGGATATTTATAAATTATATAGATAAATAAAATTGGTGCCCAAAAAAATCCTCATGTTGAACATATTTTGTATGATTCAATTATTCTAGATATAATATTATAACCATTACAATATGATCCATTATTATTCATTTAGTTTATGTATTTCTCACACATTTCAATTCATATCTATACATATTTTTATCGACTTACACTACCCAAAAAATGGGAGTTTGGTTATACTAAACCATAAAAGGTAAGAGTTTTATGTTAACCATTAAAAGAAAATGGGATCAGTTATGACATTTTCAAGGTAAAAGGATGGGTTAGGATCTACATTCTTCTCAAAAGGTATGTTCGGGGATTTGAATCATGATATGAAAAAGGTGGGTTGATCATGTTAATCCATAAGTTGTACAAAAATCATATATTTTGCTTCCCCTGAAGGTTTTTAAACGGATTTTATAAAGGTTAATTACTCCCTTCAAAATTCAGGGAGTCTATTATAATGTTTTTCACCTCTCTCTATATTTTATAGGGGTATTGAGTTATATATAACCATTTAGATCCAAAATACTATAAAAACCTAATTTTTATTCCACTTTGTTTTTATTTTATATTAACATGACATGAATAAGTGGAAAAAAATTTAAAGGCAAAATGAACCCCATATTAACTATTAGAACATTCCTCCTCCAATCATTTTTTTTAAAAAAATCAACTCTATGTTATAGTGGGAACTATAAATTAAAAAAAACACCAACAAAGACAGTAAGAGATGATCCAAATTCAAAATTAAAAAATAAAAATTCAAAGCATACTAACACTAAATCCAACAAAATCAATTTTCATAGAATGTTGAAGCCAACACCACCAACACCATGGGCCTCAAGAGATCTGTGAGCCACATCCTACATCAAAGCGTGACACACTGACATGCATCACTTACCACACATTCATTCATATCAACCAATCACCACTATCATCAAAATCATCAAGTTATGATAATCAATAAGAGATGAATGAAACCACCCGTGCCAAAAAAAGTGACCACTATCATCATCGCCACCCAACACCACTAGATCCAAAAATAAAAATGAAAAAGACACCATCTACCCTAACATCATAATTATACCACTATAGTAATAACAATCTAGCATCTATATCTTAGAAAATGCCCATCCAATAAAGAGAAAGTAGAATGAAAGCCATCATACCAGAACCTGAACATACCACTCTTCCTTGATGAACATAAAGACATTGAAGAAACCACTACAAAAAAACCTAATAGAACATGGTCAACCGCTCTAACTCTCATCTCAAAACATTGTAAAAAACAACCTAGAAATTCTTAATTGGAGAAGAGTAGTGGGTTCCTAAAGTAAGAGAATATTATGAATCAAAATCACGCATCAAAAGAGATCCATTCACCATGGTCACCCAATGCTGATGAACTCAACCACATCCATAAATTAATTATCACTTTATTTGTGGAATAAACCTTAAATGAATTCCCATATTCACAAGAGAGAACATACCCATCCAATACCCAGACACCATCAACCACCAAACCACAAAACCAATAACCTCTATGGAAACACTTCTCCAAATCCATAATTGAGATTCATATAGGACCCAAAAAATTGATTTAAATTAATGAGTACGTTTTAATAAGGATTCATCCATTATTATGAGATTTGGTTAATGTTTTAATCTATAAAAGGAATATATAATTATAATAGAAGACATGTTTTATCGATGTGTTTAGTTTTATTGATTTAATTGAGTAGTTCATAGTTGATAAGATTTTATATTATTGAACCACAATATATTTCATATTGAGATAAGGAAGACATGTGAAATTTTTGATAACTATTCTATGAATCTATTTTTAAAGTGGAATCCAAGATTCATGTATTATTCCTCAAGAACATGTCCCATTTAGGGACTCTATTAATGGTGGATGAGAAAAATTCTATTTTATATATAGATATCATGTATTGAATGTTCAACTAATTCTATGGATAACATAAAGAAAACACTTATTTATACACGGTCGGATAATTTAGATATTTTAGAACATAGTGTATGAAAATAAATAAAAATATTGTTTTTTGACATTAATCTAATGAAATATATGTTAATGTAATAGGGGAAGTGGGAAATTATATGTATAGAAGAGATATTGTTTATCTACTAGAACAACCAACCAATATGGTTAGTGATTGGTTGTAGTAGGGAAACAATGATTATGTGAATAAATAATCATAACATGGGGTATGAATTTTAGTCAACAATTGTTAATGTGATTCCCTACACCCACACTCCCAGAATCTAGTGTAAATAAATACAATCATTAGGTATCAAAATGAAACTCAATTAATGTGATACAAAAAATAACCATTCATAATTATAATACTAATACTGAATATTGACCAAATTATACCCAATGTATCTTTTGGGATTATTTTTTTGTAGTTGTTGGAAAAACATTATATCTATCAAAACTCATATATTTCACATCTAATAGATTTTTTCCAAAATACAAAGAGTTCCTTATTTTAACTTAGATCATCAATTCCCATCAAAAATTATTTTCATATCGTATTGTTCTTGAAGCGTTGTAGGTAAAACGTTTCTTCTCCATTGGGGGAAATTAATCCATAAGAGGGGTGAGATAAAGTGATTAGTAATGGAAGGTGTACATCAAGTGACTTAATAAAATAAAGGAATTAATAATATGGAATGTGTAATTTATAATTAAACAATTACATATAATTAAACACATATAATTAAAATTTAACTTAACATAATAATATAATCAAACACATGGAATGCAATAACTGATTTCATTGTGACATAATTCACATAGTCAGACATAATAAATATTATTATCAAGTCTTTATGTTTCGACTCCCAATTCTTATGAATCATTAATAATTTGATGGAAAAACACCAAATTCCCTTTTTAGTTTTTCTTATTATACTTATCAATGCATCTAGAGACTATATATTATTAGAACCAATTTTAAACAAACTATTTCTAATGAATTCATCATATCATGGAACATGATAATAAAAGAATTACATAACCCACAATCCTTAGTAATCAATAGACATATATTTTAGAACAAATAGAATGTGAGATTTTCATAATTTCCCAAATTAATAAATTGAATTACATGATCACAAGATATCAAAATAAAGATGGAATACGGTAATATTCCGGTATATCTCAGGTATGACCGAATAAAATTTATGTATGTTGAAATAGATAAACACAACATTACTATGAAGATAACATCGAATAATTTCACATAGAAAGGAATCTATAATTATATTATATTATACAGTTTATTAAATCACCAAAAATAAATGAGTATGAGTTTAGTTTGGTAATAATAAATGAAACCTAACTGTGAAGGTGATTAAAACATTTTAACATAATATGTAAAATTGAAAAAAAATATCATAAATGTGTTTTAATAATGTTGTAAAATACTAATATGAAAATTAAATTCAAAATCCATTTTTTAAAATGAAATATGAAGACAAACTTTTAAAAACTAGTTTAAATGAAATCAAAATTATTGATCTTTAAAAATAATATATATATTTTCCATAGAAAACATGGTCTGGAAGAAAAAGGTATGAATAATATAGGGATGTTGTATTATATATTTTAAAATTATATATTTCAAACCCACTTCATACAAAGAATAATGAAATATATGTTTTGAAAATAAATAAAGATACGTATGAATATCATAATGTAAAAAATAGGGTTTTTATTTTGGAAATGATATCAGTGGAGAAAAAAAAATATGGGAATGGAAGAAAATGTATTATAAAAATAAAGATAGTTATTATTAACAATGTCTTATTTTAAAAAGAATAAAATCAACCTAGGAAGGTGATTTTGAAGTAATTAATTTATTAATATAGAGTAAAATATAAAATTAAATGTACAATATATAAATGGTGATATTAAAAACAATAGATGAGTATCTCTATAGAATATTGTAACACCCCGAGCTTCTGAGATACGCTTCTCTTTTAATAATGAAATAGCTTTCATTGTACGCAAGTTCGAGATTCTAACACACCGCGACCAATCAAAATGGCCATTATGAATAGTAATACCCACTTTTTGAAATTATATATATTTTATATTTCAAAATGGACTTCATTTTTGGATTCAGAATATCGAAATTAGCCTATGTTGAATTTTTGGTATTTTTCTAAGAACCTTCAATTTTTGATGAATAGTGAAACCACTAAGTGGTAGTTAAAAAACTGATTTTTCGTTTAAATGAAACATTACCACTTATGTGATTTTATTTTCTAAAATCCGACATACATGGTTTTCATTAGGAAGTAAAATGTGGTTCAATGGGATTAAAATAATTCTTTGGTGAATAGTAACTTTTAAGTTTAATTAATCGCGATTAAAGATAATTAGTGAAATTTAAGGTAAAAATGGTATTATAAAAATATGAAATGACCCTTACACTTGTAGTACCTCAATTTTTTGAGTCATTTCCGACCAAGACAACCCATTGGTAAACTTGGGGACCCCATGGAGACACTTTGGTAGTAAAATGACAATAAAAACTTTTAATTTAATGTTAAAATAAAAATGTCCCAAACATGAGTCATTTTAATAAAACAATTTTTAAATGGGGTTATACAAGTAATAGTTTTGACTATAAATATTCATTAGAAATATAAGAAGATTTCCTACATTATGATATTTTTTCTATAATTTTTAGACATTAAATAAATAAAATTATTTATGACACCATGATGATGCAGCGATTACCTCATTAATTAACGAATTTAATAAAATGGAAGGATAATGTAAAATATAAGCATTACACTTTTCCAAAGACTATTGGATGAGAATATTTCAAACCCTTATCACCTTATCCTTGAGTTATATAAGTGTGGGACCTTTAGAATCCGAAAAGCATTGTATAATAAAGTAACATTTCAATCATTCCAAGAGTGTCCCTTCTCTCCTCTTATAAAAGGCCCCCACCACTACCACCTTATTCACAATTCAAGACATTTGGATCGGCCAACCTCTGCCCAAATACTCTCCCAAATTCCCTATCTTACTCCTAGAAGCCTTAAATTGGTCATAATTCTTCCCCAGGAAGCCTTTGGATCAAATCAAAAAAGAGTTATCTGATTTTAAGGTAATGTCTTCTCAAATGTTGTTTTGATTTATTTTGCTTCTCCAACCCCCTAAAATAATTTTATTATTTTCTTTTGTAACAAAACCAGTATCTTAAATATACTAGAATTTTGTTATGAGAATTATTTTATTTATACTTACACAATCCTTCATCTAATGGTTAATGAACATACTGTTTCTCTGGGTGGCGAATTACTACATCACGAAACGATGATTGTTAAAACTTCTCTTAACACCTATCATGGTGGCCATTATGATGACACTATTTTTTATATATGATATATAATATGTTTATTTTTTCCATATGCCTCTTTATTTTTCATTTTTGGCACTCCTTTATGTTTTCCATTATGGGTAAACTTGATAATTTCATTTTAGGAAGCGCGGACTATTGCCCCCTCAAAGTGATTTGAATCATTAATTCCATATGTGGGATGTATAATGGATGTTGTAAATGGTATTATACATTATATTATACTGAAATTATAGTATAAATTTATATAATTATAATTCCATTCCATTAAATTTGAAATAGAAATGAAAGTAGCGTTCATGCGTACGTACAGCTTACTGTCTCCATGAACGGTGCATTTCATTTCATACCTCTAAATGTTATGTAATATTATAAATGAATGTATATACTGGATATATATTATGTATATGATATATAAATCATGAATATAATTATGGATATAATGGATATATTACCACATGAACAAATTGTAATTATAGGAAGTTTATTTTTGACTCAAGTACCTAAGATCGTCAAAACGTCCATTATTAACATAAATAATTACATAATGTTCATAACATGGAAATAAGTGATATAAAATGAATAATAAACTTGAAAAAGGTTCTTAAGAAATTATAAATTAACTCTAGTTTATTATTCAGGAGATCAAAGAACGGTCGAGTCAAGTCAGACACGAGGTAAGGGAACTTCTTAACCCAATTTCTATTCTTTGGGTTAATCTCCTATTTTAAAATTATTTCATGATACTATTATGTACTATCATGTATTTATACATATTTATGTGTACATATATTGAATACACATAATAGAACTACTTTATTTTAAAAAAATGATATTTGTAAGGGACTTCGTCTCAATCTCCATTCATTGAGGCATATTTTGTTTCATACAAAAATTTCTTTTATACGGTGTATAAACCCCTTTGAACTTTATGTTTATTCAAAAGGAATCTTTTTATACAAATCATTTTACTAAACGACAAAAAGAAATGTTTTTCTTGTCAAACGTATGCGGCGACAATGAATTATCTGCCGTCGTGACCATTATTTGAGTTTTGGCTTCCTCTACAAGCCATAATTTTTTTAAATGAAAAATAAATAAAAGGTTTTAATTTTATTTTATTTTGGTATTGAAAATGGTTTTGAAAGTGTTTTTATTATATCAATGTGTTGTATTGACATCTTGTGATTGAAATGTGGAAATTTTATGTTTCCTTTATGAATGTTTTATGTGATACGATTATGTTATGGTTTATGATATGTTTAAACCTGTTCATATAAGGAATACATTGGACTTAATAAGTGACGGGTGGAGCCCGCTATAGCTCCTCGATGCATCGGCAGGTCTCATGAGACAAACTAGTGTCTTGGCACGAGGCCTTGAAAAAAATCTTATTTGTGGTCTTGGCACAAGGCCTTGGCTACGTGGTTATGATAGTCTTGCATTATGTATTCCATCATTTGAAAAGTGGTTATTGATATTTCATGTGATTATTCGACTAGTAGAATATCCATGTGAGTAAGTAAATGGAATTATTTAATTTTATTTTTGTCATATTATGCTGAAGTTCAAGTTTAAAAAGGCTTTTGTTTTAGTTATACATTGCCTTAAATGTTAATGTTTATTTATGAAAGCTTTCGCAATATTGTTATCCTTACTGAGCATCTGAGGTCACCCCATTCAATGTTTTAATATTTTCCAGGATGTGAAGAAGTAGTTTATGAATGACCTGCAGGGACAGTCAGAAGTGGATATGAATGTGGACTATGGAGACTGTGTTATTGTAGTTTTTAACTTTATGATGTAATGTAACGTTTATAAATGTATCTTGTGTTTCCAAGGCTAATAAACTAATCGGTCTTTTGAGACATGATCTTTTGTGATCTTTCCAATGCTATGAAGTAATGCACCGACTCTGGGTAGCTGGGGTCGAGGCGTTACAGTTGGTATTAGAGGCAGTTTAGTACTAACCTTGGAAGCAAAATTTAGATAAACTCTGATTAGAGCACATATTCCAAAGATAGACTTTGAGGATTAGTATAGAAGAACATCCTAGAATTTTGGTATTATAGAGATTTTTTGAGTTTTCCGAGAAATACATCCCTGTCTGGATACGAGTAGGTAGAGGTGGCTCTAGCACAGATGTACCTAGGGGTAAAAGCCAAAAACACTGCTTTGAGCTAGACTCGAATGGGAACTGGTGCACGAAAACGGCCCTTGCTGCACTCTTGGTTATGACACTCCCAGGGGATATGCTTAGGATAATTATCATTTTCTTTACAAACCACTATGAAGGGTTATTAGTATATACTTCCTAAAAGAAAACATTTTTATGATTATGGATTATATCCATAAATAGTTCAATTTATGTAAAGTATTTTACAAGTATGTAATTATGTATTTTGATTCATAAACTAATCTAGTTTATGCCATTGTTTAGAAATGGCGCCAAGTGGAAGGAATGAAAACTATATCAATGCACGCACTCCGTGTAGGGATTGCCCTCCTGCTCAAGATAATTATTGTGGATCTAGAGATACAGCTAGTGCTGATCAACTTATTAGCATACCGGGACAACTCACTCAAGTTATGAATAATAACCTTACTCATATGGAGGACCCTGATCCGCAACGTGGAGGATCAATGTTAGACTACTTCATGAGGCAACAACCACAAACATTTAATGGGGGTAAAAATCCATTAGTAGCTGAGCAATGGATAAACTCCTTAGAAAAAATATTCCATTCCTTGGGGAGTAGTAAAAGTGAGAAGGTTTTCATGGCAGTCTACCGGCTCACTGGAGATGCCGATCAATGGTGGTCGCTGATTCAAAACACAAAAGAAGATGAAGAAGTATCAAGTATGGAATGGAGGGAGTTTAGGGAACTTTTCATAGAAAAATACATTCCACATGACCATCGAGCATATATGGAAAGACAATTTCTAAGGCTGAGGCAGAAGGAGGATGAGAATGTCGCAGTGTATGAGGGTAACTTTACAAGCTTAGCGAGGCATGCTGTAGATTATATACGTAACCCAAGAAGTAAGATTGATCGTTTCTTTGATGGTTTAAAACCATTTCTCCGATGAGCTTTAGTATCACAATCCTTCTCATCATACGAAGATATTGTCTCAATTGCTATCAAGACAGAAAAAGAATTCCTTAAATCTTATGACAATAAAGTAAAGCAAGAGAAGAAGGGAATGGTGGAACAAGAGACAGATAAAGGGAAAAAGGGAATGAAGGATTTTACATTATGCGATAATTTTGGGAAGAATCACCCTATTACTATCCGAAAAGGAATGGAAGTTTGTTATAAATGTGGTGAAAAAGGTCACCAGGCGCGTGATATCAAGGGAAAGAAAGAGGATATCAATGTTGACTGCTATAATTGTATAGAAATGGGGCATTATGCAAATGAATGTCCTAAGCGTCAGGAAAAATTAACTCAGAAAAGGCCAAGGGATCAAGGCCAGTCTTATGCTATTGCTACAGTTGAAGTGGAATAATTAATGTATCGGTGCTTTTGGGATCAAGGATTATATTTTGGTTATAAGAATAATGTGATATATATAAGGATTTTACTACAATACTTGTTGTTTCAGTAAGGTTTTAATATGATGAAGGTAATTATATTTTTAGTATGTGACAAAAAGAGAATCTTTAATTTGTTTGGGGAATCTGATGTTACAATTGATTTTGGAATTTAGAGACCTTTTAAAGATAGTCTGGACATAGGTATTTTGGATAACTATTATGGTTGGAATGGATTATGTTGAACCATGGATAATATTATTTAAGGATAAAGAATTTCGGAAGATTATTTTTGGAATATTATAATACTATGGTTTTAGGAAAAGGACAACCTGCAGGGTGGGGCATAACCCGTCGCGTCGGACAAAGCTTCATGAATCGAACCCACAACGATAGTGAGACAGGCCTTTATTACCTACCACTAGCCTACAGGAAGTCCCTGGTTATTACAAAATAGTTTTACTCATCTAAATGGAATGTGTTAATATTTGGAACCTTATACAATTAGGATAAATTGAATATTTTTGAGTTCTATTACCTTTTAGAGTGAAAGATGGGTTTGTGGTAAAAATTTATTTAAGAATGAAAGTCTACATGACAAGTATGTATATTCCCTTACGTTCTTAGTAAATATGCTAAATAAATTACTCAACTTTATAAAAGGTAACTTAAAACAGAAACGTTGCCGGTTAACTTTTTCAAATGGGGATTAAATGAGCATTTAACCAATCACAAGTTTGTGATTTTCTTATGGTTAAATTTCTCCTAATACAGTTTTCTACAACTCTCCATCAGACTGTGATGGTTTTTTTCCTTCCATATCCATATTTTCATAGAATCTTAGTATGTGCTATCTCGGGTGACCTTTGTACTTATCTTTCTATCTTTTAAAGTTATATTTTTATTAACCTTATTTCTGATGTGGGTTCTCCACCAAGGTATTTCCTATCTTCAACCTTTTATTTTCAAAGAAAAATTTCAAATTGTGAGGTCGTAATTTATTGAAGGAGGGTAGAATGTAACACCCCGAGCTTCCACGATACACTTCTCTTTCAATAATGCAATAGCGTGCATTGTATGCAAGTTTCAGATTCTAACACATCGCGACCAATCATAATGGACATTATGAATAGTAATACCCACTTTTTGAAATTATATATATTTTATATTTCAAAATGGACTTCATTTTTGGATTCGGAATATCAAAATTAGCCTATGTTTAATTTTTGGTATTTTTCTAAGAACTTCCAATTTTTTATGAATAGTGAAAAATACTTAAAAAAACATTTTTAATAAAAATATTTTATAGTGATAAATTATACTATTGAGTTGTTTTAAAGTATAATTGTAATATATTTTTACCATTATATCCAATGGTGGTCATTAGAATTAATTTCACATTGAAATTGGATATAAACAATTGTCAATCTTTTGATATATATTGTTTCATAAAAACACACTATTTGTTGTGACAACGGGAATTAATTATAAAATTAATTAATGAAACATATATGTTTGGAATTTTTTAAAATAGACATCATTTTTTAATTCGGAATATCAATTATATGTTAGGGTGAAATTCTGGCGTTGTTCTGAAAAACTTCAATTTTTGATGAATAGTGAAACCACTAAGTGGTAGTTAAAAAACTGATTTTTCATTTAAATGAAACATTACCACATCTGTTATTTGATTTTAAAAAATCCAACATACATGGTTTTCATTAATAAGTAAAATGTGGTTCAATGGGATTAAAATAATTTTTTGGTGAATAGTAACTTTTAAGTTTTATAAATCGCGATTAAATGTAATTAGTGAAATTTAAGGTAAAAATGGTATTATAAAAATATGAAATGACCCTTACACTTTTCCTACCCCTATTGGATGAGTCATGGCCGACCATGAAAACCCATGGGTCAACTTGGGGACCCCATGGAGCCACTTTGGTAGGAAAATGACATTAAAAACTTTTTATTTAATGTTAAAATAAAAATGTCACAAACATGAGTCGTTTTACTAAAACAATTTTTAAATGGGGTTATACAAGTCATTGTTTTGACTATATATATTAATTAGAAAGCTAAAAAGATTTCGTACAAAATGATATTTTTTTATAATTTTTAGACATTAAATAAATTAAATTATTTATGACACCATGATGATGCAACGATTTCCTCATTAATTAACGATTTTAATAAAATGGAAGGATAATGTAAAATATAAGAATTAAACATGTCCAAAGCCTATTATTTGAGAATATTTCGAACCCTTATCACCTTAGAGTCGAATTATATAAGTGTGGGACCTTTATAATCCTAAAATCATTGTATAATAAAGTAACATTTCAATCATTCCAAAAGTGCCCCTTCTCTCCTCTTATAAAAGGCCCCAACCACTACCACCTTATTCACACTTTGAAGCCATTTGGCTCGGCCATCCTCTGCCCAAATACTCTCCCGAATTCCCTCTATTACTCTTATAAGCCTCACTTTGGGCAGAATTCTTCCCAAGGAAGCCTTTGGCTCAAATCAAAAAAGAGTTATCCGATTTTAAGGTAATGTCTTCTCTAATATTGTTTTGTTTGTTTTTGCTTATCCAACCCCGAAACTCTTTTTATTCTTTTTTTCTTTTTTAAAAACACCAGTATATTAAATATACTAGGGTGTTTTTATGAGAAGGATTTGATTTAAACTTACACACATATTCTTCTAATGGTTAAAGGACATACTGTTTCGGTGGGTGGTGAATTACTGCCTCTTGAAACGATGATTGTTCAAACATATTTTAACACCTCTCATGGTGGACATTATGATGAAACTATTTTTTATATATGATATATGTTATGTTTATTTTTTCCTTATGCTTTTTTATTTTTCATTTATGGCACTCCTTTTGGATTTCCATTATGGGTAAACACGATAATTTCATTTTAGGAAGCGCGGACTACCGCCCCCTCAAAGTGATTTGAATCGTTAATGCCATATGTGGGATGTATAAAGGATGGAGTAAATGGTATTATAAATTATATTATACTGAAATTATAGTATAACATTATATATTTATAATTTCATTCCATTAAATACGAAATAGAAATGAAAGTAGCGTTCAAGCGTACGTACGGCTTACCGTCTCCATGAACGGTGCATTTCATTTCGCACCTCTAAATGTTATGTAATATTATAAATGAATGTATATAA
The DNA here is from genome assembly GCA_963277665.1 of Viscum album. NCBI lineage: Eukaryota > Viridiplantae > Streptophyta > Magnoliopsida > Santalales > Viscaceae > Viscum > Viscum album. The sequence continues at coordinate 523,670,151 of OY728165.1, forward strand.
TGGATATATATGATGTATATGATATATAAATAATGAATATAATTATGGATATAATGGATATATTACCACATGAACAAAGTGTAATTATAATAAGTTTATTTTTGACTCAAGTACCTAAGATCGTCAAAACGACCGTTATTAACATAAATAATTACATAATGTTCATAACATGGTAATAAGTGATATAAAATGAATAATAAACTTGAAAAAGGTTTTTAAGAAATTATAAATTAACTCTAGTTTATTATTCAGGAGATCAAAGAACGGTCGAGTCAAGTCGGACATGAGGTAAGGGAACTTTTTAACCCAATTTCCATTCTTTGGGTTAATCTCCTATTTTAAAATTATGTCATGATATTATTATGTCCTATCTTGTATTTATACTTTCTTTATGTGTAAATATAGTGAATACACATTATAGAACTATTTTATTTAAAAAAAATGATATTTTTAAGGGTCTTCGTATCAATCTCCATTCATTGAGGAATATTTTGTTTTATACACAAATTTCTTTTATACGGTGTATAAACCACTTTGACCTTTACGTTTATTCAAAAGGAATATTTTTATACAAAGTGTTTTACTAAACAACAAAAAGGAATGTTTTTCTTTTCGTAAGTATGCGGCGACAATGACTTCTCCGCCGCTGTGACCATTATTTGAGTTTTGGCTTCCTCTACAAGGCACAATTTTTTTAAATGAAAAATAAATACAAAGTTAAAATTTTATTTTATTTTGGTATTAAAAATGCTTTTTAAAGTGTTTTTATTATATCAATGTGTTTTATTGACATCTTGTGATTGAAATGTGGAAATGTTATGTTTCCTTTATGAATTTTTATGTGATACGATTATGTTATGGTTTATGATATGTTTAAACCTGTTCATATGAGGAATACATTGGACTTACTAAGTGATGGGTGGAGCCCACTATAGCTCCTCGATGCATCGGCGGGTCTCATGAGACAAACTAGTGTCTTGCCACAAGGCCTTGACAAAATCTTATTTGTGGTCCTGGCACGAGGCCTTGGCTACGTGGTTATGATAGTCTGGCATTATGCATTCCATCATTATGAAAGTGGTTATTGATATTGCATGTTATTATTCGAATAGTAGAATATTCATGTGAGTAAGTAAATGGCATTTTTTAATTTAATTTTTGTCATATTATGCTAAATTTCATGTTTAAAAAGGCTTTTGTTTTAGTTATAAATTGCCTTAAATGTTAATGTTTATTTATGAAAGATTCTGCAATATTGTTATCCTTAATGAGTATATGAGCTCACCCCATTCAATGTTTTAATATTTTCCAGGATGTGAAGAAGTAGTTTACGAATGACCTGCAGGGATAGTCAGAAAAGGATATGAGTGTGGACTATGGAGAATTTGTTATTGTAGTTTTTCACTTTATAATGAAATGTAATGTTTATAAATGTATCTAGTGTTACCAAGGCTACTAAACTAATCGGCCTTTCGAGACTTGATCTTTTGTGATCCTGCCAATGCTACGATGTAATTCACCAACTCTGGGTAGCTGAGGTCAGGGCGTTACAGTTGGTATCAGAGGTAGTTTAGTACTAACCTTGGAAGCTATATTTAGATAAACTCTGATTAGAACACATAGCCCAAAGATAGACTTTTAGGATTAGTATAGAAGAACTTCCTAGAATTTTGGTATTATAGAGATTTTGTGAGTTTTCCGAGCAATACATCCCTGTCTGGATACGAGTAGGTAGAGGAGGCTCTGGCACAGATGTACCTAGGGGTAAAACCTGAAAACACCGCTTTGAGCTAGACTCGAACGGGAACTGGTGCATGAAAATGGGCCTTGCTGCACTCTTGGTTACGACACTCCCGGGGGATATGCTTAGGATAATTTTCATTTTCTTTACAAACCACTATGAAGGGTTATGAGTATATACTTCCTAAAAGAAAACATTTTTATTATTATGGATTATATCCATAAATTGTTAAATTTATGTTAAATATTTTACAAGTATGGAATTATATATTTTGATTCAGAAACTAATCTAGTTTATGCCATTGTTTAGAAATGGCGCCTAGTGGAAGGAATGGAAACTGTATCAATGCACACACTTCGTGTAGGGATTTCCCTCCTGCTCAAGATAATTATTGTGGATCTAGAGATACAACTAGTGCTGATCAACTTATTACCATACTGGGACAACTCACTCAGGTTATGAATAATAACCTTACTCGTATGGAGCACCCTGATCTGCAACGTGGAGGATCAATGTTAGACCACTTCATGAGGCAACAACCACAAACATTTAATGGGGGTACAAATCCATTAGTAGCTGAGCAATAGATAAACTCCTTAGAAAAAATATTCCATTCATTGGGGATTAGTGAAAGGGAGAAGGTTTTCATGGCAGTATACCACCTCACTGGAGATGCCGATCAATGGTGGTCGCTGATTCAAAACACAAAGGAAGATGAAGAAGTATCAAATATGGAATGGAGGGAGTTTAAGGAAATTTTCATAGAAAAATATTCTCCACATGACCATCGAGCATATACGGAAAGACAATTTCTATGTCTGAGGCAGAAGGAGGATGAGAATGTCACAAAGTATGAGGCTAACATTACAAGGTTAGCAAGGCATGCTATAGATTATATACGTAACCCAATAAGTAAGATAGATCGTTTCATTGATGGGTTAAAACCATTTCTCCGCCGAGATTTAGTATCACAATCATTCTCATCGTACGAAGATATTGTCTCATGTGCTATCAAGGCAGAAAATGAATTCTCTAAATCGTACGACAATAAAGTAATGCAAGAGAAGAAGAGAATGGTGGAACAAGAGACAGATAAAGGGAAAAAGGGAAAGAACTATTTTCCATTATGCGATAGTAGTTGGAAGAATCACCCTGGTACTTGCCTAAAAGAAATTGGTGTTTGTTATAAATGTGGTGAAAAAGGTCACCACGTGCGTGATTGCACGGGAAAGAAAGAGGCAATCAATGTTGAATGCTACAATTGTTGAGAAATGGGGCATTATGAAAATGAATGTCCTAAGCGTCAAGGAAACTTACCTCAGAAAAGGCCAAGGGATCAAGGCCAATTTTATGATATTTCTACAGTTGAAGTGGAATAATTAATGTATTGGTGCTTTTGGACTCAAGGATTATATTTTGGTTATAAGAATAATGTGATATATATAAGGATTGTACTGCATTACATGTTGTTTCAGTAAGGTTTTAATATGATAAAGGTAATCATATTTTTAGTATGTGACAAAAAGAGAATCTTTTATTTGTTTGGGGAATCTGATGTTACAATTGATTTTGGAATTTAGAGACCTTTTAAAGAATGTCTGGACAGAGGTATTTTGGGTAACTATTAAGGTTGGAATGGATTAAGTTGAACCATGGATAGTATTGTTTATGGATAAAACATTTCTGAAGAATATTTTTGGAATATTATAATACTATAGTTTTAGGAAAAGGACAACCTACAGGGTGGGGCATAACCCGTCGCGTCGGACAAAGCTGCAGGAATCGAACCCATAACCATAGTGCGACATGCCTTTATTACCTACCACTAGCCTACAGGAAGTCCCTGGTTATTACAAAATAGTTTTACTAATCTAAATTTCATGTGTTAATATTTGGAACCTTATACAATTAGGATAAATAGAATATTTTTGTGTTCTATTACCTTTTAGAGTGAAAGATGGGTTTGTGGTAAAAATTTAATAAAGAATGAAAGTCTACATGACAAGTATGTATATTCCCTTACGTTCTTAGTAAATCTCCTAAATAAATTCCTTAACTTTATAAAAGTTAATTAAAACAAAAACGTTGCCGGTTAAATTTTTCCAAATGGGGATTCAATGCCCATTTAACCAATAACAAGTTTGTGATTTTATTATGGTTAACTTTTTCCTAATCCAGTTTTCTACAACTCTCCATCAGACCTTGATGGTTTGTTTTTCTTCCATATCCATATTTTCACAGAATCCTAGTATGGGCTATCTCAGGTGACCTTTATACTTATCATTCTATCTTTTAAAGTTATATTTTCATTAACCTTATTTTAGATGTGGGTTTTCCAAAAAGGTATTTCCTATCTTCATCCTTTTATTTTCAATGAAAATTTTCAAATTGCGAGGATGCAATTTATTGAAGGGGAGAGAATGTAACACCCCGAGCTTCCACGATACGCTTCTCTTTCAATAATGCAATAGGGTGCATTGTACGGAATTTCGAGATTCTAACACACCGTGACCAATCAAAATGGCCATTATGAATAGTAATACCCACTTTTTGAAATTATATATATTTTATATTTCAAAATGGACTTTATTTTTGGATTCGGAATATCGAAATTATCCTATGTTGAATTTTTGGTATTTTTCTAAGAACTTCCAATTTCTTATGAATAGTGAAAAATACTTAAATTTTTTTTTTATAAAAATAATTTATAGTGATAAATTATACTATTGAGTGGTTTTAAAGTATAATTGGAATATATTTTTACCATTATATCCAATGGTGGTCATTAGAAATAATTTCACTTTGAAATTGGACATAAACAGTTGTCAATCTTTTGATATATATTGTTTCTTAAAAACACACTATTTGTTGTGATAGTGGGAATTAATTAATGAAAATTATATGTTTGGAATTTTTTAAAATAGACATCATTTTTAAATTCGGAATATCAATTATAGCTTAGGGTGATATTCTTGCGTTGTTCTCAAAAACATCAAATTTTCATGAATAGTGAAACCACCAAGTGGTAGTTAAAAAACTGATTTTTCGTTTAAATGAAACATTACCACTTCTATGATTTTATTTTCAAAAATCCGACATACATGGTTTTCATTAGGAGGTAAATTGTGGTTCAGTGGGATTAAAATAATTATTTTGTGAATAGTAACTTTTAAGTTTAATTAATCGCGATTAAACATAATTTGTGAAATTTAAGGTAAAAATGGTATTATAAAAATATGAAATGACACTTAAACTTGTCCTAACCCAATTGGATGAGTCATGACAGACCAAGACAACCCATTGGTCAACTTTTGGAGCCCATGGAGCCACTTTGGTAGGAAAATGACATTAAAAACTTTTTATTTAATGTTAAAATAAAAATGTCACAAACATGAGTCGTTTTACTAAAACAATTTTTAACTGGGGTTATACAAGTTATAGTTTTGACTATAAATATTCATTAGAAAGATAAAAATATTTCCTACATAATGATATTTCTTTATAATTTTTAGACATGAAATAAATTAAGTTATTTATGACACCATGATGATGCAGCGATTACCTCATTAATTAACGATTTTAATAAAATGGAAGGATAATTTAAAATATTAGCATTACACTTGTCAAAAGCCTATTGGATGAGAATATTTCGAACCCATATCACCTTATCCCTGAAGTATATATGTGTGGGACTTTTAGAATCCGAAAATCATTGTATAATAAAGTAACATTTCAATCATTCCAAGAGTGCCCCTTCTCTCCTCTTATAAAAGGCCCCCACCACTACCACCTTATTCACACTTTCAAGCAATTTGGCTCGGCCAACGTCTACCCAAATACTCTCCCAAATTCCCTCTCTTACTCCTATAAGCCTCACTTTGGGAATAATTCTTCCCCAGGAAGCCTTTGACTCAAATCAAAAAAGAGTTATCCGATTTTAAGGTAATGTCTTCTCTAATGTTGTTTTGTTTTATTTTGCTTCTCCAACCCCCTAAACTATATTTATTATTTTATTTTGTAACAACAACAGTATATTAAATATACTAGGATGTTTTTATGAGAAGTATTTGATTTACACTTACACACACCTTCGTCTAATGTTTAAAGAACATATTGTTTCTATGGGTGGCGAATTACTGCCTCATGAAACGATGATTGTTAAAACTTTTTTTAACACCTCTCATGGTGGCCATTAAGAGGAAAATATTTTTTATATATGATATATATTATTATTCTGTTTTCCTTATTCTTATATATTTTTCATTTATGGCACTCTTTTATGATTTCCATTATGGGTAAACGCAATAATTTCATTTTAGGAAGCGCGAACTACTGCCCCCTCAAAGTGATTTGAATCGTTAATGCCATATTTGGGATGTATAAAGGATGGAGTAAATTGTATTATACATTATATTATACTGAAATTATAGTATAACTTTATATAATTATAATTTCATTCCATTAAATATGAAATGGAAATGAAAGTAGCATTCATACGTACGTACGGCTTACTGTCTCCATGAACGGTGCATTTCATTTCTTACCTCTAAATGTTATCTAATATTATAAATTAATGTATATAATGGATATATATGATTTATATGACATATAAATCATGAATATAATTATTTATATAATGGATATATTACCACATGATCAATATGTAATTATAAGAAGTTTATTTTTGACTCAAGTACCTAAGATCGTCAAAACGACCGTTATTAACATAAATAATTACATAATGTTAATAACATGGTAAAAAGTGATATAAAATGAATAATAAACTTGAAAAAGTTTCTTAAGAAATTATAAATTAACTCTAGTTTATTATTCAGGAGATCAAAGAATGGTCGAGTCAAGTCGAACACGAGGTAAGGGAACTTCTTAACCCAATTTCCATTCTTTGGGTTAATCTCCTATTTTAAAATTATGTCATGATATTATTATCTCCTATATTGTATTTATACTTTATTTATGTGTACATATAGTGAATACACATAATAGATCTATTTTATTTTAAAAAAATTATATTTGTAAGGGACTTCGTCTCAATCTCCATTCGTTGAGGCATATTTTGTTTTATACACAAATTTCTTTTATACGGTGTATAAACCCCTTTCAACATTACGTTTATTCAAAATGAATATTTTTATACAAAGCATTTTACTAAATGAAAAAAAAAGAATGTTTTTATTATCGTACGTATGCGGCGGCAACAACTTCTACTCCGTCGGGACCATTACTTGAGTTTTGGCTTCCTCTACAAGCCATAATTTTTTTTAAATGAAAAATAAATACAAATTTTAAATTTTATTTTATTTTGGTACTGAAAATGGTTTTGAAAATGTTTTTATTACATCAATGTGTTGTATTGACATCTTGTGATTGAAATGTGGAAATGTTATGTTTCCTTTATGAATTTTTTATGTGATATGATTATGTTATGGTTTATGATATGTTTAAACCTGTTCATATGAGGAATTCATTGGACTTAATAAGTGACGGATGGAGCCCGCTATAGCTCCTCGATGCATCGGCAGGTCTCATGAGACAAACTAGTGTCTTAGCATGAGGCCTTGACAAAATCATATTTGTGGTCTTGGAACGAGGCCTTGGCTACGTGGTTATGATAGTCTGGCATTATGCATTCCATCATTATGAAAGTGGTTATTGATATTGCAAGTGATTATTCGACTAGTAGAATATCCATGTGAGTAAGTAAATGGAATTATTTAATTTTATTTTCGCCATATTATTTTGATGTTCAAGTTAAAAAAGGCTTTTGTTTTAGTTATACATTGTCTTAAATGTTAATGTTTATTTATGAAAGTTTCAACAATATTGTTATCCTTACCGAGCATCTGAGCTCACCCCATTCAATGTTTTAATATTTTCTAGGATTTGAAGAAGTAGTTTATGAATTACCTGTAGGGATAGTCAGAAGGGGATATGAGTGTGGACTATGGATACTTTGTTATTGAAGTTTTTCACTTTAGGATGTAATGTAACATTTATAAATGTATCTAGTGTTTCCAAGGCTACTAAACTAATCGGTCTTTCGAGACTTGATCTTTTGTGATCCTGCCAATGCTACGAAGTAAGTCACCGACTCTGGGTAGCTCGGGTCGGGGCGTTACAGTTGGTATCAGAGGCAGTTTAGTACTAACCTTGGAAGCTAGATTTAAATAAACTCTGATTAGAGCCCATAGCCCAAAGATATACTTTGAGGATTAGTATAGAAGAACTTCCTAGAATTTTGGTATTATAGATATTTTGTGTGTTTTCCGGGAAATACATCCCCGTATGGATACGAACAGGTAGAGGTGGCTCTGGCACATATGTACATAGGGGTAATACCCGAAAACACCACTTTTAGCTAGACTCGAATGGGAACCGGTGCACGAAAACGGGCCTTATTACACTCTTGGTTACGACACTCCCGGGGGATTTTCCTAGGATAATTCTAATTTTCATTACAAACCACTATGAAGGGTTATGAGTATATACTTTCTAAAAGAAATTTTTTTTATGATTATGGATTATATCCATAAATAGTTCAATTTATGTTATGTTTTTTACAAGTATGGAATTATGTATTTTCATTCATAAACTAATCTAGTTTATGCCATTGTTTAGAAATGGCGCCTAGTGGAAGGAATGGAAACTGTAACAATGCACGCACTTCGTGTAGGGATTTCCCTCCTTCTCAAGATAATTATTGTGGATCTGGAGATACAACTAGTGCTAATGAACTTATTACCATACTAGGACAAATCACTCAGGTTATGAATAATAACCTTACTCGTATGGAGAACCCTGATCCGCAACGTGGAGGATCAATGTTAGACCACTTCATGAGGCAACAACCACAAACATTTAATGGGGGTACAAATCCATTAGTAGCTTAGCAATGGATAAACTCCTTAGAAAAAATATTCCATGCCTTGGGGAGTAGTGAAAGGGAGAAGGTTTTCATGGCAGTCTACCGCCACACTGGAGATGCCGATCAATGGTGGTCGCTGATTCAAAACACAAAGGAAGATGAAGAAGTATCAAGTATGGAATGGAGGGAGTTTAGGTAAATTTTCATAGAAAAATACTTTCCACATGACCATAGAGCATATATGGAAAGACAATTTCTATGTCTGAGGCAGAAGGAGGATGAGAATGTCGAAAAGTATGAGGCTAACTTTACAAGGTTAGCGAGACATGCTGAAGATTATACACGTAACCCAAGAAGTAAGATTGATCGTTTCTTTGATGGGTTAAAACCATTTCTCTGTCGAGCTTTAGTATCACAATACTTCTCATCGTACGAAGATATTGTCTCATATGCTATCAAGACAGAATAGTAATTCTCTAAATCTTATGACAATAAAGTAAAGCAAGAGAAGAAGAGAATGGTGGAACAAGAGACAGATAAAGGGAAAAAGAGAAAGAATGATTTTCCATTATGCTATAATTGTGGGAAGAATTACCCTGTTACTTTCCTAAAAGGAATGGGAGTTTGTTATAAATGTGGTGAAAAAGGTCACCAGGCGCATGATTGCATGGGAAAGAAAGAGGCTATCAATGTTGAATGCTACAATTGTAGAGAAATGGGGCATTATGCAAATGAATGTCCTAAGAATTAGGGAAACTTAACTCATAAAAGGCCAAGGGATCAAGGAAAATCTTATTCTATTGCTACAGTTGAAGTGGAATAATTAATGTATTGGTGCTTTTGGACTCAAGGATTATATTTTGGTTATAAGAAAAATGTGATATATATAAGGATTGTACTGCAGTACTTGTTGTTTCAGTAAAGTTTTAATATGATGAAGGTAATCATATTTTTAGAATGTGACAAAAATAGAAACATTAATTTGGTTGGGGAATCTGATGTTACAATTGATTTTGGAATTTAGAGACCTTTTAGAAAAAGTCTGGACAGAGGTATTTTGGATAACTATTAAGTTTGGAGTGGATTAAGATGAACCATGGATAGTATTGTTTAAGGATAAAACACTTTTGAAGATTATTTTTGGAATATTATAATACTATAGTTTTAGGAAAAGGACAACTTGCAGGGTGGGGCACAACCCGTCGTGTCGGAAAAAGCTGCAGGAATCGAACCCACAATCATAGTACGACATGCCTTTATTACCTACCACTGGCCAACAGGATGTCCCTGGTTATTAAAAAATAGTTTTACTAATCTAAATGGAACGTGTTAATATTTGGAACCTTATACTTTTAGATTAAATAGAATATTTTTGAGTTCTATTGCCTTTTAGAGTGAATGATGGGTTTGTGGTAAAAATTTATTAATGAATGAAAGTCTACATGACAAGTATGTATATTCCCTTACGTTCTTAGTAAATATCTTAAATAAATTCCTCATCTTTATAAAAGTTAACTTAAAATAAAAACATTTCCGGTTAACTTTTCCAAATGGGGATTCAATGGCCATTTAACCAATCACAAGTTTGTGATTTTCTTATGGTTAACTTTCTCCTAATCCAGTTTTCTACAACTCTCCATCAGACCTTGATGGTTTGATTTTCTTCCATATCCATATTTTCATAGAATCCTAGTATGGGCTATCTCGGGTGACCTTTGTACTTATCTTTCTATCTATTAAAGTTATATTTTCATTAACCTTATTTTCGATGTGGGTTTTCCATAAAGGTATTTCTTATCTACAACCTTATATTTTCAAAGAAAAATTTAAAATTTCGAGGACGCAATTTATTGAAGTAGTGGAGAATGTAACACCCCGAGCTTCCACGATACGCTTCACTTTCAATAATGCAATAGCGTGCATTGTACGCAAGTTCGAGATTCTAACACACCGTTACCACTCAAAATGGCCATTATGAATAGTAATACCAAATTTTTGAAATTATATATATTTTATATTTTAATATGGACTTCATTTTTGGATTCGGAATATCAAAATTAGCCTATGTTGAATTTTTGGTATTTTTCTACGAATTTCCAATTTTTTATGAATAGTGAAAAATACTTAAAAAAACTTTTTTAATAAAAATAATTTATAGTGATAAATTATAAAATTGAGTGGTTTTAATGTATAATTGGAATATATTTTTACCATTATATCCAATGGTGGTCATTAGAATTAATTTCACTTTGAAATTGATCATAAACAATTGTCAATCTTTTGATATATATTGTTTCTTAAAAACACGCTATTTATTGTGACAGCGGGAATTAATTATAAAATTAATTAATTCAACTTATATGTTTGGATTTTTTTAAAATAGAAATCATTTTTGAATTTGTAATATCAATTATAGCTTAGGGTGAAATTCTGGCGTTGTTTTGAAAAACATCAATTTTTGATGAAGAGTGAAACCACTAAGTGGTAGTTAAAAAAATGATTTTTCATTTAAATGAAACATTACCACTTCTATGATTTGATTTTCAAAAATCCGAAATACATGGTTTTCATTAGGAAGTAAAATGTGGTTCAATGGGATTAAAATAATTTTTTGGTGAATAGTAATTTTTATGTTTAATTAATCGCGATTAAAGTAAATTAGTGAAATATAAGGTAAAAATGGTATCATTAAAATTTGAAATTACTTTTACACATGTTCTTACCCTATTTGATGTGTCATGGCCGACCAATACAACCCATGGGTCAACTTGGGGACCCATGGAGCCACTTTGGTAGGAAATTGACAATAAAAACTTTTTATTTAATGTTAAAATAATTCTGTCACAAACATGAGTCGTTTTACTAAAACAATTTTTAAATGGGGTTATACAAGTCATAGTGTTGACTATAAATATTCATTAGAAAGCCAAAGAAATTTCCTACATAATGGTATTTTTTTATAATTTTTATACATTATATTAATTAAATCATTTATGACACCATGATGATGCAGCGATTACCTCATTAATTAACGATTATAATAAAATGGAAGGATAATGTAAAATCTAAGCACTACACTTTTCCAAAGCCTATTGGTTTAGAATATTTCTAACCCTTATAACCTTAGCCTCGAATTATATAAGTGTGGGACCTTTATAATCCTAAAATCATTGTATAATAAAGTAACATTTCAATCTTTCCAAGAGTGCCCCTTCTCTCCTCTTATAAAAGGCCCCCACCACTACCACCTTATTCAAACTTTCAATCCATTTGGCTCGGCCAAACTCTGCCCAAATAGTCTCCAAAATTCCCTATATTACTCCTAGAAACCTCACTTTGGTCAGAATTTTTCCCAAGGAATCCTTTGGCTCAAATCAAAAAAGGGTTATCTGATTTTAAGGTAATCTATTCTCTAATGTTGTTTTGTTTTATTTTGCTTCTCCAACCCCCTAAAATCTTTTTATTATTTTATTTTGTAACAACACCAGTATCATCAATATACTAGGATGTTGTTATGAGAAGGATTTGATTTACACATACACACACCTTCGTCTAATGGTTAAAGAACATAATGTTTCTGTGGGTGCCGAATTACTGCCTCACGAAACAATGATTGTTCAAACTTCTTTTAACACCACTCAGGGTGGCCATTATGATGACACTATTTTTGATATATGATATATATTATTTTTATGTTTTCCTTATGATTCTTTATTTTTCATTTATGGAAATCCTTTATGATTTGCATTATAGGTAAACGCGATAATTTCATTTTACAAAGCGCGGACTACCGCCCCCTCAAAGTGATTTGAATCATTAATGCCATATGTGGGATGTATAATGGATGAAGTAAATGGTATTATACATTATATTATACTGAAATTATAGTATAACTTTATATAATTATAATTTCATTCCATTAAATATGAAATAGAAATGAAAGTAGCATTCATGCGTACGTACGGCTTACCGTCTCCATGAACGGTGCATTTAATTTTTTACCTCTAAATGTTATTTAATATTATAAATGAATGTATATACTGGATATATATTATGTATATGATATATAAATCATGATTATAATTATGGATATAATGGATATATTACCACATGAACAAATTGTAATTATAAGAAGTTTATTTTTGACTCAAGTACCTAAGATCATCAAAACGACCGTTATTAACATAAATAATTACATAATGTTCATAACATGGTAATAAGTGATATAAAATGAATAATAAACTTAAAAAATGTTCTTAAGAAATTATAAATTAACTCTAGTTTATTATTCAGGAGATCAAAGAACGGTCGAGTCAAGTCGGACACGAGGTAAAGGAACTTCTTAACCCAATTTCGATTCTTTGGGTTAATCTCCTATTTTAAAATTATGTCATGATATTATTATGTCCTATCTTGTATTTATAATTTCTTTATATGTAAATATAGTGAATACACATAATAGATCTATTTTTTTTTAAAAATGATATTTGTAAGGGACTTCGTCTAAATCTCCATTCATTGAGGCATATTTTGTTTTATACACAAATTTCTTTTATACGGTGTATAAACCACTTTGACCTTTACGTTTATTCAAAAAAAATATTTTTATTCAAAGCGTTTTACTAAATGACAAAAAGTAATTTTTTTTCTTGTCGTACGTATGCGGCGACAACGACTTCTCCACCGCCGTGACCATTATTTGAGTTTTGGCTTCCTCTACAAGCAATAATTTTTTTTAAATAAAAAATAAATACAAAGTTTTAATTTTATTTTATTTTGGTATTGAAAATGGTTTTGAAAGTGTTTTTATTATATCAAGGTGTTGTATTTACATCTTGTGATTGAAATGTGGAAAGGTTATATTTCCTTTATGAATGTTTTATGTGATACGATTATGTTATGGTTTATGATATGTTTAAACCTGTTCATACGAGGAATGCATTGGACTTAATAAGTGATGGGTGGAGCCTGATATAGCTCCTCAATGCATCGGCAGGTTTCATGAGACAATCTAGTATCTTGGCACGAGGCCTTGAAAAAATCTTATTTGTGGTCTTGGCACGAGGCCTTGGCTACGTGGTTATGATAGGCTGGCATTATGCATTCTATCATTATGAAAGTGGTTATTGATGATGCATGTGAGTATTCAACTAGTAGAATATCCACGTGAGTCAGTAAATGGAATTATTTAATTTTATTTTTGCCATATTATGCTGAAGTTCAAGTTTAAAACGGCTTTTGTATTAGTTATACATTGCCTTAAATGTTAATGTTTATTTATGAAAGTTTCCGCAATATTGTTATCCTTACTGAGCATCTGAGCTCACCCCTTTCAACGTTTTAATATTTTCTAGGATGTGATGAAGTATTTTATGAATTAACTGCAGGGATAGTCAGAAGAGGATATGAGTTTTTACTATGGAGACTTTGTTGTTTTAGTTTTTCACTTTATGATGTAATTTAACGTTTATAAATGTATCTAGTGCTTCCAAGGCTATTAAACTAATTGGCCTTTCAAGACATGATCTTTTGTGATCATGCCAATGCTACGAAGTAATTCACCAACTCTGGGTAGCTGGGGTCAGGGAGTTACAAATATTCCTAGCAACCCAATAAAAATAAATTTGTTCAACCAAAAACCCTTATATATTTGGTATAATTTTCATCACCAGAATAAGATGGCTGGATCATTATATAAAAATTTAAATCCCATAATATATTTAATATAAATAACAATTGAATAAATAATTTCATTATATACACCACATAAGGAAAATATGGGTTTTAATATGGAAATATATCCAAGAAGTTAAAATTTATACAATGAATCCTTATAGTTTTAGTAACCCCAAATGTAAAAAAAACCTGGAAGCAATAAATTAAAAAAGTTCCACTAATTCCATTAATTTGATGTGTATTATGGTAAAAGACATAAATGTAAGTTTATAAACTATAAAAACAATTAATTTTTGAATATGAAATATTTATCAATGAATAATATTTTTGATGAAGAACAACTAGTTATTTTGTAATAGGAAAAACAAAAAAGGTGTGACAGACCTATTCTAGAGAAGAATTGTAAATTACATGAAATATAGTTTATGAATAGTAATATAAGTTAATGAATACTTAATTAAAACATTTAAAATTATAATAGGTGCATAAATGGCGAGAAGATTGGCTTTATGCAGGACTTATATTGTATTATCAATATCTTTGAATTAATAACCCTACTAAAAGGTGTTCAAGATAAGAAATTTAGAATAGAAACATATTAATGAGGACATCAAATTTTAAACTATTAAAGGATTATATTATTAATTTTATATGAATGGTGTTAAATAATTAAAATTATAACTCAATGAATAGAAATTTATTTATGAAAACCCAATATTGTAAATATCGGCTTCCATTAAGGAACTTCAACATAATGTATAATAAAAATAACCATATTAACAACTCAATTCGATCATTATTAAAATTTTAAACCCTTTATATTTTGGTTTATAATCATTCATTGTACATTTTTTTTATTTATCTTTAATATTAATTATTAGATGATATAATTCTTATTTTTTTCACTTGTTCCATGATTTATATATTGAAACCCTATATTTGAAAGCATGATTATATATATATATATTATAAAATATAATGAAATAGTTTTTCAATTATTTATACATCATAATGTTTATTAGATAAGAGTTTTGTTCATTCTTTTTGGGGGAATGAGATTCCCAAAGGGCTTTTTTAGGGTAATCTATAAATGAGAACATATTATTTTATAATTATAACCAATTTTTAATTCATTAGTTCAGAACCATATTCATGAAATATATGAATCATTCATATCATATGCATTCATAAAATAAATTTTATAACTATTTAGTTATAGCGATAATAAAAAAATACAGCATGACAGTCTTGGAGGTGGTTGTTCACAGGTACATGTGTATGATATTTTCATTTCCCATTTTTTCGATGGTATAAATTAATTAATCTCTAAAAAATAATAATAATATTATAAATAAAAAATTAGTTCATTAACTAATTTTATAGACGGATATATCATGTTAAAAAAGTTACTTCTGGGTTGTGGTAGTCCGCATATACGCAGAAATTAGGTTTTCATTTTTCTAAGGAATATATTAAAAGGTGGATAATGTTAATTACATAAAAAATATCTGTATATAAAGAAAACTAATTCCATTAATTTTTAATTGGTATGATATGGTTATAAGTGAAATATGGATAATGAAAAATATTTGAGTGTTCTTCATTCTTATGTTAATATCCTAAACATTTCCTTGATTTACTTCATGGTTATAGTGGACATAACAAAAATTATTGTGATGACAGTCTTAGGGAAGATGAACATTATTATAGAGGAATTAGTATGTGAATATTTTAAAGGGATAAATGAATTTTTATATTTTCTTTGAAGGGGTGGTGGAAGTACTTATTTATATATGAAGGGACATAATTTTTTAAATATAACCACAAAATATACAAAATAACACTTTTTTTTTCAATGAATCTGAATTATAATATAGAAATTATAGGAGTAAATGTACATCATAGTCAATAAATTATCAATAAACTAAATTTTGGGAATGTTTTAGAAAAAATTAATCAATTAGACTATCTAAAATACATTTTTCCTTAATTTATCATTATCATGGAGACTATATTTTAATGAAACTTAATTAATTTTTGATTAAAAAAGAAAAAAAATCCATATTAAATTGCATATATATATTTTCATTTCAAATATGGAAACAATTATTTAGATAAAAAATCCATTGGTGATAATTTTTTTTAATATTACCACATATTTAATGTAATTTTTTTAATGAAATTTATATTTTTAACCATAAATGATATGATTCTGAAAAAACGTATGAATAATATCGATTTCAATGAAATTAATTAATTTGTTAAAACCCAAAGAATATTTATTTATAGATAAATTTATTAAAAACTATTTCCACATTGTAGATAGTTAATTAAAAGCATAATAATTTTTTATTAAAATAAATATTACAATTTTTTTAAAAAACTTGATGTTAGATGTTGAAATTCAATATTTTTTTATAAAAGAAATATTTTATAAAAATAAAAATATTAATATGAAAAATATCATATAAATGTTGAGGTCGTACCTAGTTTCGGATAATGTGATAAAGTATTATTTATATTTTTTGGGAAACAACATAGATCTAGTGGATTTTTTTTACTTGGATGATGTAATACATGACATCATTTGGTTGGATTAAAAAAAAGATTCTACAAATACATCTTTCATGAGACACTATTGGAAGAGTAGGCTAGTGAGTTCATGCATCATGATCTAGGTGTGATGAATGTTATAGAGTACTCAGTACACATTATTAAGATGAAGTGTTTCTCACAGAAAAGAATTGGTGATGAGTTATCATGGGCTACATGCTTCAAGGAAGGTATCTGACATGCTATTTTTTCTTAAGTCATCCTATTCAAATTAGCCTTTATTACTGGGATGGAATGTTTTTTAGTGTATTTAAGTGTGGTACAAGAGAGAATATGAGGGGGTAGAGTAGAGCTATGTAGTCTCTAAAAATAGTGTTTCAACATCCTCAGGAAGGAAGAGACATTTTGTGGATTCCAATGATGTTATTAATAGTCAGTCTATCAGTTCTAGTTGCTTGATGTTTTTTCATCAGTAGAAAAGACGGGGCCCCATGAGGAATTAGTTGGATTTGGTCATATGCTCATGGGTTTGTCAAGATACATTCTTTTCTTCTTATCCTAGAGGAGCAGGGTGATGGAACATCTATTCTAATAGGTATGATCATAGAAGCCTTAACTCTTATAACTATTATTTTTGACATGCTCCATAAAAGTGATTTATATCTATTATAGTTGTTTATAACATTGGGCTTGTTATATTGATCATTGAGGGATTCATGAATCATGATACATTATTGGGTTGGGGGATAATAGAGAGTTTAAGTCAGTTCTAAATGTCATCCTTGAGGTTTTTGGGTGTCACCTTTTAAAAAAGGACTGGATAGTGTCTTATCATGCCTATATTGACTTCTATCACAAGAGGGTGAAATTCACATTACCAGGTAGCATAGTGTATAGTCACTAGGGTGAATGGTATGTCTTGGTGAGTTAAGATGAACCATATAATCGTGGGATGGTTAGGATGATACCCCAAATTGCATGTTTTTATTTGGATGAACTTTCAGTGCATCTGGATTACTTTATTCTATTAGTTTATTGTTTGAAAGATTTTTTCCTGGGTAAATTTTATGGTTTACATGCTTATAGATAAATTGGTTTATACATTTATATACTGATAAGAGCTTCACTAGTTTCCATTCCTCCATATAGGATGGATACAATGGAGTTGAATGAACTCAAGATGAAGCTGACGGACTTGGAGGAAATTGGGTTTATTCGGCCCAATAATTCTCTATGGGGTGGGACAATCCTTTTTTAAAAAATAGAAGTTGGTACCCTTAGGCAGTGCATAGACTACTAGATATTGAACCTACTGATGGTTATGAACTAGCATCCCTTTCCATGTATAGATGTCCCATTGGATCATTCTTGGGGATCTTGGGTGTTCTAAAAAATTGATTTGAGGTCGGGATATCACCATATACGTTTTTGACCTGAATACATACCTCGTAAAACATTTCATAGTATATATGGTCTATATAAATTCCATGTTTTGTAGTTTTATCCCCAAAATGAGAAAGTAATTTTCATAGTGCTGATGAACCGAACATTTCATCCTAATCTAGATACCTTTTTGTGGTTTACTCGGATGATATCTTGATGTATTCTCACAATAGACATGTTGATGAAAAAAAATGAGATCTGTTTGGATAGAATTAGAGAGAACCAGTTATATGATATGCTCATGATGTAACACTTCTGTATGGATATGATTAACTTCAATGATTGTATTATGTAATAAAGTGATGTATCACTAGACACATTAAAGGAGAGAGATAAATATTCATGGAAGTAGCCTAATAAAATCTTGGAAATATGATTTTTATTAGGGCTAGATTGATATAACATTCATTTCATAAATAACTTCTCACACGTAGAAGTGCCATTAATGGTCCGTACTAAAAAGGGTGTGATGTTCGTAGGGATAGATTCTTACCCAATAAACATTTATGATCTGATAGGGATATTGACTTAAACATTTGTCTAGATAGTTCAAGATTAAGAATAGATTAACATTGTTTATTATGAAGCAGTAATTATTGGGATATGATATGTTCTAATGTAGGGGTATATTGTTGGTGTAATAGGGTCTCGATAGCTAAGGCCACATTATATGGACAAACCAACACACGATAATGAGTTAGATATAGTTGTTCATGATTTACTATGTTTAAGACAACACATCCTGGGAGATCGTGATATGGTTAGAAAGTCAATAAATCCTCAAGTACATATTTATATACAATGTTTTGAATTTTAGGCAGTGAGGGTGGGAGAAGTACCTGTAGTCCATTGAATTCAAGCTCGCCTATATGTATGGATGTGGGGAAGTTGTGGCTGATTCACAAAGCCAAAGTACTCTGATATTGGCAGTTCAATAGGAAAGCTGTGACTGGAAGGTAATGTCTTGTCACTCTGAGATTCACTTGGAGGTGTCGAATAGTCAATGATAAGATTATCTATCATCCTTAGTTGTGAACTCTACCTTGGTGGATATATTATGGATGAGAAATGTATTGAATATTAAAGGGATGGTCTTACGAGAGAGTATGGAAGGTGGGGAATCTCTTCAAGGATAGACTATAAGAGAGGATGAGGTTAGAAATACCCATCTATTTGATTTGGTTCTGGTGGACTTATCTTTAGAGATCATGTAGAAATTTCATTCCTCAGCTTGGGAAGTGGATCCCATCATAAAGAGATGAAATGCGACTTGAACCATCATTATTGGTGGATGGGTATGATGTGTTAGATATATGGTTTTGTTACGAGGTGTTCAACTTGTTAGTAGTTGAAGTTGAAAAATCAAAAACTACATATATTTTTATAGTAGATAGCTATTCTAGAGTGAAAACGGGATGATATAATGATGGATTTCATGATGGTTCTACCGATGTAACTTCAATGTAGAAATTTTTTGTCAGTTGTTTTTTATTATAATTGTAAGGGCCCAAATTTCTTTCCGATGAAGGAAACTGTCATTTTATATGTGTAAGAACCAAATGTTTTTTCTGAAATATTTTCATCAATTGATTTTAATTCATCTTTACCTTATATTTCATGCAATCGTCAGTTTAAATAAACCATGGTATCCTATTAGATTAAAATTACAATTATAACCTATCCATCTTGTTAGCAGGAATAAATATAACTAAATTATTAAAATGTTAAGCGTTTTCCTCTGCTACTAATTATTTATGAAAAATAAATACCAATTAAACATGAAGTAAATATTTGTATTTTGTATTAAAAAATTATGTTAACTAAAAATAGTAAATTAATGTAATGAAATATATATGTTATATATTTAATAAAATATATTTTACATTCATCTAATTTATATTTTAGTCATAGGGTATGAATAACCAATATTTTATGTATAAAAACATATATTCTTTGAAAGCGTGTGTTTAAAACCTTTAAATGGAGAACCAATTTTAAATTTATATTTTGACACATTTGATAATTTCTAAATGATAACATAAACATATTAATTTTATGTGGGATATAAAATTTAAATTTAGTTTAATTTTTAAATTTTTTGATATATTTTATGTTTTGATGAATATGAAAAATATACTAAATTTTATTCGAAAAAACGTTTTTCTTCGAAAAGATTTATATGGTTAACTTTTTGTATTAAATGGTTTTAAATTATAAATAGATTATATTTTTAGCATTTAATATAATATAGGTCACTGGCATTAAATTTTCATTAAATTTAGACATAAAACATTTCAATATTTTGTAATATTTTAAACATTTTAGAACCTATTTTCTCATTCCAATAATGACATTAATTTTAAATTAATTACTAAAAATTTTAAATTTTGTATTTTTAAAAAATCATTCCAAATTTGGAATTATAATGCCCAAATAAGAAAAATATCATTATTTTATTTTTGGGCACTACGAATAGTAACTTTGGTAATTTTTATTAATTTGGTAAGAGGGTAAATCAGGTAATTAAGGGTAAAAGTAATAATAAAAAATTACCATAAAACCTATAAAAATATCATTAGATAATTTTTTTGACCTAAATCATGCTTGGTTTGAAATGGAATCCTTTCAACGCAACTTTTATAAGATTATGATATTTAATGTATTTTTTTTAATGAAAATTTAAATACATCATACCGAAATCTTGATAATTATATATTTTTTAATATAATGTTATACATAAAATCAATTATAATATAAATATTCATTTTAAAGACAAAACTTTGACCAAAGAAGTATAACCATTACTTATTCATCAAAACAGGCATAAGAAAATGATGTAGTTAATAACCGAATAATGAGTAATAATGAAATTTTATTAAAAATAGATGATAATATGATAATAAATTATATAAAAAATAACTATTATTTGGGAATAAGTCAATAAAAATATTTAAATCATTATACATGAGGTTCTTATACATAAAATGGACATCATACCTATGGTATGGTATAATTTTACAATCTCATTATTATATTAGATAATTTTTATATATGTATTTACTAGGGATTATTTATCATCCATTTCCATGATTCATAAATATGAAGTCAAAAATATTCTCCCTATTATTATACAATTTTTAAGTATATTTTATCTGTTGGTGAATTTTTATTAAATAGTATGAAATGAATATTTTTTTATTTTCAATACGAGGTACATTTTGATTTATATGAAATATTTCTGAGAAGAAGCTTTTATTTTAACCTGTATGACATTTTTTTCTTTTTCAAAACACCTTATTTATATGAAATATATTTTACAGTATTTTTAGGTTATTTTACATATAATTATAATTGATTAAATTTTAAGGGATTTTCAATAGTAGAAATGTTTTTAAGAATAAATGATATTTTACTCAAGAAATAATTTTGTGTGTTCTATCAAAATTATTTTACATCAATGATGGATTTTTTAGGGTTTCCTTTCAAATATACTATCCCTATAATTTACATTGTTTGATATTATTTATGATGAAATTCAATTTATTAAATCCATAATTTTTACATCAATTATGTTAAGATAGTCCGATGTTTAAGAAAACCATTTTATTCCTTGGGTTATGATATGATAAATGATTTATTTTTTTGGAACATGTAAGTATTATTTCATTATTAGATGGGTGGGACCTATATCTCCCTTAAATGAATTGGGTAACAATTTATATCTCATGAGATAGATTATGCTAGAATGGTAAATGATATCAGTTCAATAACACATGGCTAGAACAGGAAGTAAACTCGGTTCAATAATACATGGCTGGAATGAAGAGAGAAATCAGTTCAGTAATGGAATTTTTATACTATGATGGTATTGAATGATCCTTGTCTAATATAAAATGATTTTCATTGATTATCATTTTGCCACTAATTCTGGGACATCAGTTATTACTTTTGGTAATATGTTTATCGATTATTTATTAAAATTTATGATTTATTATGTGACATAATATAACAATCAATTGTATATAAGATATGAGTTTCAAATTTTATGTACATATGTATTCATATTATGATATAATTGATATATACATTGTTTACCCTTACATGCAATCCAAACTCATTGTTTCTTACGATTCTTTTCCCCATGTTGTAAAGAAGTGTATTAAGTAAGATATGTCAGAAAGGGGGTTTTATGATGTAATGAGCTAGAGACAATGTAGATGTATTATGGAAAACTTGTTTATTTCTCTTAATTTTTTAATACCATAAACCTATAAGGTATTTTCCTGATTTTGATATGGTTTGTAGTGAATATTCACAAATTTTGAATTAATATCTATGTATGTATTGTATGGGTCATTACAGATGGTATTAGAGAAAATGTATATTTATCTATTGGAAACTAGGATGAGACGACCTTAGTTAGAACCATATGATGATGACTAAGTATGTTTTAAAATCCCAATGTTTTAGAAAAGATGTTGAATATCCTAGGATAAAACCTACAGTGTGCTAAATTGAAATTTTAATAGTGATTTTTTGTTTTTCCATTTTGATTAGTGTTTCTCAAACTATGATTCTAGGTTTATTTTAATGGATGAAACTCAAAGGAACATTGTTAGTGATAAATGTGAGGGTAAATGTAATGAGTTTTCTCTAGAGAAACTGAATGTTATAGGATATGGAATAAAAAATATTATCGTTATGGCCACAAATATTTATCATGGTTTGAATCGTGATTGAAATCTAAATGAGAAAAATAGGAAACACATTTTGTTGAGTCCTTAATGAGGTAGCATCCAACTACATTCATTGGGACATTAGAACCTCTAATGGATGAACAATGGATTAGTACCAAAAAAAATAAATTTTATGTTTTTGAATGTTTATAGCATGATGAATTCATCTTGGTAGTCAATCATTATAAAGGTGAATCTAATTACTGTTGGAATCTCTTCAAGAAAATGAGAAAAGGCGATCAATTTGACTCTATAGAGTGGGATGAGTTTGAAAACATATTTTTCAATAAGTGAAGTTATTTTATTCTTCAAAAAAAATATGGATAAATCATTCCTTGTTCTTAATAAAAGGATGAAAAATACATTGGTACATACAATGAAAATTTTACAAGACATATATGGTACTTATCTAGACTTATTATCCTACATAAGGGTAAAATTGAACAATTATTTACTGGATTAAAACCATTTCTTTTATGGGAATTATCCATAAGGTACATCAATAACTATGATGAAATTGTTTACTATCCTCTCATGGTTGAGATAGATATTATAGTAACCCATCAGTCATTTGGTTTTGATAAGAAAATACAAATGGAATTCAAGGGAGAATATAAAGACCCCACTAAAAATAAGATGAGTATTAACTTATTCAAAATGTGTGGAATGAAATATGGTGGAAATTTTCATAAATGGAATATAAATAGTTTTATGTGTGGGAGAGAAGGTTATCTGGCAGTTGAATATTGAAGTGATGGGAAAAAGTTATCAACTATTGCGACCAAGGAAAGAGATACTCATGATGCACCTCCAACACCTCAATACAATAAGTACAAGGAAATGTGAAATTATTACAACCAATTCCCCAATATAAAGCTTATTGGTGATGAACAATGTCAAAAAACTCTTCTATAGTTATAGTTTGTGGGAATGTGATTCTAGAATTTTTTTTATCCATCGTTTCATAGAAATTGAATTGATTCTTTTCACGGATTGTTTTTCTCTACATGAATATCACATTAATATACATGGAACTAAAGTAAAATTTAATATTTTGGATTAATATCAGAATATTTATTGATGAATGTATTAATATGACCATCCAAGGGAAATTTCATCGATCTTATGGGTCATGATTCCAATAAATAATCCTTATCTACCATAAATTTCTAGGAAGAAACTCACCATTAAAAATAAACCTATTGTATGGGAATTTTTTGATCTAATTTCGGAATAATTTCTAGGCCTCCCACCGAATCATGAAGGACATTTTTTAAAAGAACTCATATCAAGTGTTATGACTATTTCAGAGACACATTATAGAAGGTCCTAAATTGAGATTCAATAATTTAAAAGGAAACACCAAGATAATAATGAAAATAGATTTCTATGACATATTGCTTCATTTAGGTGTAAATATCTTAGAATTTGTAACAAGAAATATGGATAAATGAGTCTACATTGATTATCGAGAACATAACAAGATCACTATCAAGAAAAAATATCATATTCCCCACATTTAGGAATTATTTTTTCAACTATGTAGAGTTTAATAATTTTAAATGATTGTTCTTTGTTTAGGATATAATCAATTAGAGCTAAAGTAGTAGGATATACGAAATACAGAATTCAATTCAAGCTAGGAACACTGTGAATATATATTGATGTATTTTGGTCTTACTAATACCCCCAATATCATTATAGCTCAAATAAAAATTATCATTGGAAACTATCATGATTTGTTTATATTAGTTTTTTTAGTCAATATTAATGAATATTAAATGATCTTAGAAAAACATGATGATATATTGAGAATTGGATGAAAGAACATGAGAAAGGATAATCCTGACAAAAAAATTATGAAAATTTAATTTTTCCTTAAGAATATTTTATTTATGGGTCACATAATCTCAAGTGAAGGGAAATTCTTGGATCCCTCAAAAATAGATGTTATTGGTCATTAGCCTTGACAAACAATGGTAAATGACATCTGAATTTTTCTTGGCTTTTTTGTATATTATTGATGTACTGTGAAATATTTTTCATGACTATCTTATCCACTCACAATGTTGACTCATAAAAGAGTTACATTCATATGGATGGAGTAATGTGAAGTGAATATCATAGAGCATAAAAAGAAGGTCTATTGGTGCCCCAGTGCTCACACTCCCTTGTAGTAAATAATGGTTTGTTATCTTTAGTGATGCAATAAAGATGGGGATATGAAGTGTTCTCATGGAAAATGATATGATGATAGCCTATTCCTTACGACAATTGAAAATCCATGAAAAAAATTACCCAACTCATGATTGGGAGTTAGTGGTGGTAATAATTTCATTAATAATAGGAATGTATTATTTTTACTGTGAGAGGTTTGATATTTATACTAATTATAAAAGTTTAATGTATATATTAATACAAAAAATATGAATATGAACCAAATAAGATGGTTTGAGTTGACTAAAGTGTATGACTGCTCATTAAATTAACACCATGAGAATGCGAACAAGGTGGTCGATGATTTGATTTGAATGAACCATGAAAGACTATACATGATGAGGATCACAAAAGATGATTTTTTTGATATGTGAAGGAATGATTGTGAAATTTTTATAGATGGGAGAAATCATATCCTTCTCAAATAAATGTTCAACCATTTATACATGTGATGATTATGGAGGGGAATATAGAAGATGTAGATATAAAAAATAAGGTGAGATATATAACCGAATTGATTCTTGGTTGTGATGGAATAATAAGGTTTGAAAACATGATTTTTAATCCTCCCATACTGGAATTATGGAAGGACCTTTTGGATGAGGCACATAATAATTCATTCTTAATTATTCCTAGAATCAAAAAGATGTATGAGGAGCTAAGATTATATTTTTAGTGGGATGAAATGAAAAGTGATGTTGTTGAATGATCCTCTTGGTGACTAGTTTTCTAGAACGTTAAGGTTGATAGATAGATGTAAAATGGGATGGCACAACCATTACACATTCCATAATGTAAATGGGAAAAATAATTATGGACTTTTTCAATGGAATTCCCTAATCATTTAAAGACCGTAATGATATATGGTTTATATTTTATCTCCTTACAAATTCAGCACACATCATTTCTTTTAGATATGTTTTCACCCTTGATAAAATTTCCATGATATATGTAAATAAAGTGTTAAGATTTTATGGAGTACCAATATCGATTGTATCTAATCAGGATCCAAGGGTTACCTCGATGTTCTGGAAAATCCTTTAGAAGGATCTATACAGATAATTAGGTTTCACCACTAATTATCATCATTAAAATATTGGTTAGTATAAGATTAAACATAAAATAATAGAAAAAATGTTGTGTTCTCCTTCTATGGATTTAAATGGTTTTTGGGATCAACACCTACATTTGATAGAATTTTATTAAAAGAGTAGATTTTAGAACAACATTATATTCCCTTATTATAATGCAATATATTGAATGAGTTAAGGAATTGGAACTTGATGGGTTAATGTTTGGGAAATAAATATATTAATATCTGATCTTGTTGTTGAAATGGTATATAGAATCAGATTTATTCAATACCACATGATAGAAGCATAGAGTCAACAAAAAAATTATGTTGACAATAGAAAAAAATACATAGAGTTTGAAGTGGTTGTCAAGTAGTTTCTTTGAATATGTCCATGAAATACAGTAATTAGAATTTAATATTACATAAATTAATGACCTAGGTATATCGATCCATTTGAAATTCTCAGTCAGGTTTAGAAGGTATCTTATTGATTGGATCTTCTACAGAATATCTCTCAAGTTCATGGCGAGTTCCATGTATCTCTCCTTAGAAATATAATATTTCACATAAATTAATCTATGATGTCTTACCACAGGAGAAAGATCATTCTTATGAAGAATAACTAATAGAGATTCTGTATCAAAGTAAAAATGTTCTACGAATCAAGACCACTTGTTTAGTTAAAGTTTTATAATGGAACCACCAATTTGAGGAATCTTGGTGGGAACCTCAAGATGAGATAAGAGAGAGGTATCTCCATCTTTTTTTATACATGTGAAGAATTTTTAGGGTTAAATTCAATTTATGGGGGTATAATATAACACCCGTATGTTTATATTAAATTTTATAATTAAATAATTTTAATTCATCAATTGGTTCGGTGCATGAAATCGTAAATTTAAACAAACCATTACATTCCATTAGTAAAAAATTACTAGTATATCATAGACATTATGTTATTAGGAATAAATATAACTAAAATATGATAATTTATAGTGGATTCTTTGTCTACCCATTTTTTTTAAATAATTGATGCCAATTAAATGTAAAGAAATGTTTTTATTTTTTATTAATAAATTAAGGTAATTGTAATTACTTAATAAAATTAATGAAATATATATGTTATATAACTAATAGTATTTTTTGATAATCATCCAATTTATATTTCAGTCATATGGTTTTAATAAACATTATTTTATATATAAAGACCTACTTTTTTCAATGTAGTAATTTTACCACTTTTTAATAGAGAGCCCATTTTAAAGTAAAAATTTGATAAATTAATAATTTTTTTAAAAAAATGTATTTATTCACTTGAATAAGGATATAAAATTTTATTTTGAATGAATTTTTTATATTTCTCTGATAACATTCATGTTTTGATCAATAGTACAAATATACTAACTTTTAATTGAAAAAAACATTTTTAACGAAATATTTTATATTGTTAAGTTATCTTAGTGAATTTTTAAAAGTACAAAACGATTATATTTGTATCAATTAATATGATATATTCCATTTTAATTAATTTTCCATCAAATTAGATGTAAAATAATTTCAACCTTTTCTAATGTTGTATACATTTTATACCTAGTTTTCTCATTCTGATAGTGAGTTTCTTTTTAAATTATTTACTGCAACTTCTTATTTTTTAATTTACATAAATTGATTATAAATTTTGAATCAGTATTTACAAATTATGTAAATATATTTCTTTTATATTTGGGTATTATTATTAGTAACTTTTGTAATTTTTTTAAATTTGATAAAAGTGAAAATCAGGTAATTAAGGGTAATAAGGACACTAAATAATTATCCTAACACCTGTCTATAAGTAATTGTATTTGAGATATTTTACCTAAATTATCATTAGGGGAAATATTATCCTTTGGGAAGCCATATGTTTGATATTAGGATATATATTTACTTTTTTAAGGAAAAGTAAAAAATGTTTCACTCAAATTTTAATAACTATATCTTATTTAATATAAGGTTATACAAAAAATAAATTAGAATATAAATACTCATTTTAAATATAATTTTATTATTTATCATGGTGATTTATTTTAAATTTTTAGGAAATAAATTATCACCTTTACAGAATATACATTAATGATGAATTATTTATTTAATTGTTGAAAGATCCATAATTTTTTTATTAAAATACTAATAACACTAAAAAATGAAATCACTAGAACAAAAACTTTTTTTCGAGTATATATCGACCACAACCATAAAAGGGTCTAGTTATTGTCCATATTGAGTATTATATAATAGATTATGACACTTCTAATATGGTAATTAATGTGATGTTAAGTTTGTCACATTCATATTTTAATAAATATATCATTTTTATTTTAGTATTTTCTAGAATATATATTAACCTATTAAAACTATTATGAAATAAATATGATTTATCTTCATCATAATATGTAATTTTTAATTTTTATTCAAAAATTATGTATATTAAATAATTAAACAAAATAGATGTAGTAATAATTGTCTTAATTAAGATAACAAATTTTTTATATTGAAAGTGTTAAAATAAATATAATTTGGAATAATTAATATATCCAAAAAAATTATATAATTTATTTACTAATTAAGAATATAATAAAATATTATGTTCAATGTTAAATTGTTATATTTACATTTTTAATAATCAATGAATTGAATAGTATAAAAATTGTCACTATATTTTATTTATCCAAAAAATGTATTTTTAAATTATTTAAAAATAATAAAACATTTTAATAAATGTTGAATAAATAATAAATATTATAAATTGTTTTAAATTATTCATTTATTTTTCTATTGAAATCAGATAAGAAAATAATTTACCCTTTTAATATTGAAATAGTTGGTAACATAGTTAAAAATTAAGTAGAATGACTAAGTATTAATTAAAATGATATGGTTTAAATTGATTGAAAAATTATCTAAACGTTATTGGGTTTTGATATTACAACCTTATATCATCGCATATTTAAAATTATGACTTTTTGGAGGTTTTTATGTTGTATTTAGTTTTATTCTAAATTTATATTTTAAGAGATTCCAAATGTACACCTCTCCTCAATTATAAATGAGATCCTTGTCACTCACTTCTTCACTTCACATTGATCCATAAATATCATATATACATTACTCATTTACCTTCTATACATCACTTGTTGCATTCTAGAGGTTATGTTCTTCTGAAAATGAAAACTCTACTACCTTTATGAAGTGATCTAAATGGAGTCCGTCGATGAAGAGGTAATCTCCCATACCCATTCCTTCAATCTAATTTCTAATTATACTTATTTTTCACGATTTGATTCCATTATAATGTATGAAATCTGATATAAACTATATACTGATATGTTATTATAACTATGGAATAACCATATTCTATCACATATCCTTCCAAAAAAACACCACGCTTGCGTACGTATGACTTACTATCTCCACACTGTGGTTGAATCTGTTTTTGAACACCACCATAAATGGGTGGATATGATGATTGAAATAATATATATATATATATATATGATTATTGTAACATTATATGGATTCTGAAAAAATTATAAAATCATAATTCATACCATTTAACAATTAAGGGTATTGTATAGTCGCTCATGCATACATATGACCTACTGTCTTCAAGATGTGATGTGATTCATTCTACATGATATCTATTAAAGAATGTTTATTTAAATGTTTAGAATGAATAAATATTTTATATAATATGTTACTAACATATTATATTGATATAGGATTGAACTAATAAAGAGAACATGAACTTCTTCAACAACACTTGCATAAAAAATGAAGGAATTAATACATGAATAACGAGAAATAATGAATTTTTATTAACAAGGAGAAGATAATATGATAACATATGATATCATAAATATTAATATAATTATGAAATAAGTCAATGTAATTATTTAACTAATAAAATAGGAGGTTTTGGTACATAAAGTTGATTTTATTCCTATGGTATGGGATAATTTCACAATATCATTATTATCCAAGATTGTAGATATGTAAGTACTTAATAGGGAATATTTATCATCAATTTCCATGTATAAAAAATATCTATTCCAAAATATTATTTCTATTTATATATAATTTTTTAATGTCAATATTACCCACTGGATAATTTTTAGTAAATGATTTATGTGGAATATTTTGTCATTTTCAATACAAGGTAATTTTGACTTATCAAACGAAAGTACAAGAATAATGTTTTCTTTTAGCTTATACAGTCTGAATAGATTTTTATGTTTTCTAAGCACCTTATTTCCATGAATCTTTCTTTAAAATATTTCGTGGTTATTTTCAAATAAATTATTTTCATTTAAATTTTCATTGAAATTTGAGAAAAGAAAACGTTTTTTAAGAAGAAATTATATTATGTTGAAGAATTAGATTCAAGTGATCTATAGAAATTATTTTCCATCTCATATGGAATTATTTAATTGGGTTTTGCTTCAAGTTTACTACAAAATTTATTCCTATGGTTTTATTATTTAATGATATTATTCTATTTACAAAATCCATTTGTTTAACATGGATTATGTTTTGATGGATTGATGTTTAAAAAACCCATTTTATTCGTTGTGTTATGCTTTGAGGAATCATTTATGTATTAGTGGAATATGTATGACTGATTTGATTATGATATGGGTGGGACTTATATCTCCCTCCAAAAAATTTCATAAAGATTAAAATATCATGAGATAGAAAAGGATGTAATGAGAGATTATCTCTATTCAGTAATATAGGTCTGGAATGGGAGGTAATCTCGCTTCAGAAATATAGTGCTAGAATGAGCAGTGAACTCGGTTTCGTAATGGACTATGTTTACTATGATGGACTTGGAAACTATCCTTGAATAATATGAAATGATTTTTTAGGATTATTTTATTCTAAAAATTATATTTCTTATGTTATGAGTTTTGGTAATATATTCATTGATTATTTATAATATTTTATGATTTGTTCTATGACATAATATCATTATATATTATATGTAGGATACAATTTTAAAATGTTTTGTTCTTATGTCTTGTGATTATGATATGATTGATATATCCCTTATTTACCCTTAAAGATCATATAATATCACTCATTATTATGTTTCTTTTCCCTAGTTTGTGAACAAGTTTATTAGGTAAGATATGTTTAAAGGGGTCTAGTTATGAAGGAATTAATATAAGACAATGTAGATGAATATTGAACCAATTTTTTATGATTAAATTATTCTAAAGATACTAATCTGATATGGTCCTATCATGGGTTTGTTATGATTTATAATGGATATTCTTCAATTTTGATGTAATATCAATTTATGCATAGTATGGGTCATTTTATGATGATCATATGAGGTTGTATATTCCAAAGATTGTACAACATCGTAGGGTCCAGTGCACTATCATTTCAGATCGGGATACCCGATTAATATCTCATTTCTAGGAGAGTTCTTAGAGGGAACTAGGCACACCAGTGATTTTGAGCACAATATACCACCCTTAGGAAATGACAAGTCATAGTGTATGATTTAGGTTCTTGAGGTCATGATGTGAGAATGTGTCCTAAATTTATTGGGAACTTGGGAGATGCATATACCCCTACTTGATTTCCCCTAATATAATAGTTATAATCAATATATATATATAAGGATTCTTATGAGTCATTTTAAGGTAGGCCATTATGTTCTCCCTTGTTGTAGTTAGAGTTAGGTGATAAATCTTTTCAATGACCACCTCTCATGCTGGAGACTTATGAGATGGTCCAATGTATTATAGGAAAGATGGATACTGCATTGTCTTTATAGAAATCATATAATAATCTTTGTACATGACATATAGAGTTAGAGGTTGTGGATCAGGTCATTTTTCAATTTTCATCAAGGCTAGGATACCTACAGATCTGATGATTGGGAAAGCCTTCATCATGATATGTCAGGTTGTATAAAATTCATGGTAAAATTTGGCTGGAACCTTATCAGTTTCCATTACCTCAGTGGTACTGAGCCATGCATGAGGTCTTCCACGTATCTCAACTGAACCATAATCATTTAGACATGTATCCTTAATTTCAGCCTTTGTAGGTTTTTATATAAAAATATGTGTCCTTTGGAGATCACTTAATTCATGTCATTGGTAGGAGTACAAGGGTTCTCTAACGTTGGTCAGTTACTCTATAACAATATGTAATCATGGCCATTTTTAGGATGATACACAAGAGTTGTAGTCCAATATACATGCTCAGTGGATAAATTTTCTCTTAAAAAATCAGTAATACCATTGATAGGGTAATTTTTGGAAAAACTTAATTAAAATGACAATATTGTAAGAACCTGAGTATTCATACAAGGTAGATATACTTTTTACATTTTTAATAATTAGTTATGAATAAATTTGAGTTCTTGTGTCTATTATTAAAATTATATGGGTGATAGGATATTTTTCAAAGATAGAAACCCATGTTTTTGAAGAAAAATACCCCGTTCATGGTTAGTAGAAACCATGTAGGGCAGGCCTCATGGTTACAAAAAACTATGCAATATTGGATAAAGGGATCCTATCAGTGACATGGTAAACAAAACCTTATGAACTGAGTTGCATGTCTGTGCAAGCATGTCTTCATTTTTTGAATTGTGGATGAGATAGAGTTTGCCCATTTTTTTCAAACCATGTGAATTAAAAGTGTGGGGTTCCCCTTTCCTTCAAAAATGGGAGCGGGCGACACACTATTCGGCCAACTGTGTTTCCAACCCATGAAACCCAATAATCCTCATCAAATTACAATTTCTTAGTTAAAATATCATTAATACCAAAAAAATAATTCATTTCATCACCTGGTGGACAAATGGGAGGTTTTGAGTTCTATTTGGACACATAATGTAGCTTTTGATTCCCTTCCTCCATCTGATATCATATTCATGTTCCAAAAGACTTGATGGATTAACATCGCTAAGTACTCAATTCCTTCTGATTCATTCCTAGTTATTATTTTATCCAATTCACTATTTAGGTGGAAGATAATATGACATACTTTCAGGTTCATTATCCATTCCTCATTTTTATATCAAAGTCAAATAATTAGTTGATGATAGATGAGCACTCTACTATAGATCTACAAATGGTGGTTTATACATTTACTCTCTTTTTATAATTCATAGAGCATTATACTGTTATGCCTCCCATAAGAAATTATTTTTCCTAAATGAAATTGAATTAGTGGGAATATTTAAATGAAGTGAGATTGAATAGGGACTCCATAAGTTCCCTTCGGATGTAGTTTTTGTTGTTTCCCTAGCCAAAGACACCCATGGGGTATTCTATATAATTAAACTTTTTCTATATCCTATATTGAACAACCCAATGGGTGTGTTTTTATGCTTCCCTAGTTAGAGAAAGACCAATTATTATTTAATGGAATTTAAATTTTTTATTAGGATGTCTGTTCCCTCCCATTCCATGATTTCCATTTTATAATTTTACTAATGGATTAAATAGATTGTATGGATATTTTTAAATGAGTGGCTATACTCATTGATTGAAATTTATTTTTAATGGTTAAATGATTTTGTGTACTCATTGGTTGATTTGAATGTCAATTGGTAACTGGATTGATTTGTGGAATTAAATGGTATTGGATCCCTTGGTTGGTATACCCATGGTCATGATTCCATTGAGATGCCATGGTAAATTCTCCCATGGAACATTTGTTATGGTAGAAGATTCCTTGGACTAGTATTTTCCATGGATCTTGGTTCTATTTAATTCCAAGGTAATTTCAATAACTTGGATATAGATTTCTAAAATCTCATTGTATATGCTCAATTGAGATAAATCTACGTCTCCACCAGTGCTATTATTAAGTTTCCATCTGGATGCTCCGAGGAGTTGACAAGGATGCATAGGTCTTCTATTCTTTTCATCTGGCCTTTATTGATATTATAATATTTTAACATGAGACAATCACAGAATTTTGATAATATTTCTTATATAACTTGTTCATGGTTATTATCGAACCCTTGGTTATATGAAGAGGTAGTGGTTGAAATGTTATATCTGGGTTTATGATGTGACCATGGTATTTATTTATACATTAGTTATAGGTTCCTTATTATTTGATATTGACCCATATTTTTCAGGTAAGATCATTGGTATATAATAGATAAATTTTTTATTATTATATATGTCATGTGAACAGAAATTTTATTTACTGTATACCTGACTTAATTTTCATGATTCTTTTTCATATATTTCACATCCAGGAATTTTAAAGGATCTTAGACTGGTTTCCAATGGGGATTGTTTCTAACATACTTTTTAGACCACTATTTGGTACCCAAATAGATAATATGGTTGTATGTTGGGATTGGGGAAATCTCACATACTCCTTTTCTATGTTGTTTTCCTTTCTTTGGAGTAGGGGAACACGAGACTATGCTATGGTTTCTAATTATATACGAGGAGACATCTTCTTATTATTTTGGGTATATTGGCCTATGTATTTTATTGTACATAGATGTACCTATTTTGGATTCATTTCATATTCATGTATCATCATCTATTTTATAAGAGTTTCTATTGGAATTGTTATCTATTCAAACAATTTTTATTTATTTTTTATCTTATTGTTATATATGCTTCATCTATTTACTATTATTGATATTCCACTACGTTTCGCTCTGATAATGAGGGAATATTCTTCCCACAAACACACCATATTTCCTCACTACTAGTAGAAATCCACTATTTTTTAGGAAGATGTTCTTTTTCTAATGTGTAAAACTAGGATTATGGCAATATTGAGTGGTATCCGGGATCGAGATGTTACAAGATTTATATTCATCCTAATGAGTTTTCAAGGAAATAATTTGATTTAAAAATGTAATGTAATAATCTTTTTAAACAAAAAATTATTATATTTTTGGTGAAAATGTTATTCTATGAAGTGGTTTCCCATTGGTTTTCATGTTATTTCACTGTAATTACATATATCATTTTATTATATCCCTTATAATAATTTTTATGCCCATATCACATATTAAAAAAAATCATAATGTTTTAAGTATGAATAAATAAATGGAAGAATTAATTTTGAATTTTTTGTTATATTTAATATAAAACCCAATGTTTTGTTTTAATAATATTATATTGTGGGGAAAATATATAGTAATTAAAAGTTTACACCTTTTAAAATATGTTAGATTTTAGATGTCATTCTAAAATTCTATATAACCAAATGATCGTTGTTAATTTAATAAATTGATTTCTAGTCAAAATTCATAATAATATGTTATGATTATGGATGGGACCTTATAGTTGGTATCAAAGTTGGTTTTAGATATCATTATCAGATATGATGTTATTGGAAAAAAAGTTTACAATTCTCTATAGCCACAATGGTTCATTATGTTTGAGTGAATCATAGTAATTTTGAACAAATACAATGAGTTAATTAAAACATGGATACATATATATTTGTGTTTATTCTCCTTGTGAGATTGTATATTATTAATTGATTGATATTATCCCATAAAAAATTTTGTTTTTAGTAAATGGATTATTCCATCATGCAATAATGTAACCCTGGATAAAATGAGAGATGTACTGATATCATTTTTTTGTTTATTATTAACTTTTTATATGTAGTAATAATTAAAAACATGACCCTAGATGAGTTTCATAATGAATCAATTATAGTATAAATTAATCACTCTTGATTATCGAGTTAAAATTATCATAAAGCATAAAATATTCAATGACCTATATATCATGAGTGTTGAAATAAATCCGTAGGTAAATTTCAAAATGGAATGGGATGATGTTTTATATGTGGTAAATGTGGGATTAAAGAAATAATATTCCATGAATAAATTGAATAGTTTGGTTTAATACATAATGGGGAAATATGTTCTTCCTGGGGTACCAATTGAATGTTTAAAATGTGGAGAGATCATCTATTAATAATATTAATGTCTTCAGGGGAATAATCATGACTTTTATTGCTAATATTGTACATATTAAAATTTAGGAATACCTAATTCCATTAATCATAATAATAAGGATACTACAAATTAAATATGAATAGTGTGGATTAATTGTTTGTTTTTTATTTGACATTGTTGAATTTTAGGTAATGAATTAATATTTTTTGGAAATATTTACTAAGTAATACTATGAAAATACCTAGTTAAGGGATTATAAATATCATATAATGATTAAGGTGTCTACATTCATGGGATTAAATGAAGTTTTATATTTAGGGATAATCGTAATTTTAACTACATTAATATTCATTCATGATAGATGTACCTAGAGAGACATTTATTTAGTTTTGATAAATCTATGAGGTATATGAAACCCATAAGATTATCATGTGAAATAATTATTTTAGGAATAATGATATTTTCATTTCATGAAAATAATTTTAATGTTATTGGTAACTTCAATGGGATATATAATCTTTAACATTTAAGTAATGATGTGTTATTAATTTTTTTAGTGAAGCAAAATGAAAGTCATGAGATAAAATTTAATTTATAATATTTCATGAATAATGAATATATTAATTTTTTTGATGGTTTTTATAACATTTATATAAGTTTTTATATATTTTTTATTATAGAAAAATGATAAACAATAGGATAGGTTATAACCCATCACATCTGACAATTACATGATGCTTAAACCCACATCCAATGTAGGACAATGGTTCATCACCCACCACTAACCTATGTTATATCCCGATTAGAATAACCTGGTCTTCCTTAATTATAATAAACAAAAGAAGAAGGTTTATGTTAAATTTTTTAACACATGTTTTATTGTGTAGATAACCATGTGATTGGAAATTGATTTGGTGATTATGTGATTCGAGAAGAAGATCACACTTATTTGTCGGAATATTATAGGATTAAGGTATAAATAATATAATAGAGTTTTATTTGATGAATAATGTTTGAATTATATTTTGGAAGAATATTTTATTTTCAGGTGACATTATAATGGTTCTCATATTTCATGGAAATGGTTAGAATATCATGGTGATTATATGATTACGATGTATAATTTTTTGTATGATATGTAAAGAGTACTAGATATTATCTGATGGTAAATGTTAAATTAATCTTTGAAGGCTATGTGATCATTAATTTTTTATTATAGGGTTTCAATATAATTCTAGAAATTGTGAGTTATTTTAAATAAAATTATGTATTTAATGATATAATATGAAATTTCAGTTTTACTATGTAAATTTTTAAATTAATGTAATTTTTATATGTAGGATGGTTTATTTATATTTAAAACTATATTATCTTGTGATAGCCATCTGGTTTTGGTTATTTATTAACAATAGTATGTATAGATTATTAACCTCTTAGGTAATATTTTATCCATTAGAAGATAGATCTAATACTCAAGTCATAAAATTCAACTTCAATACTCATCATTTGGAGAAAAAGTATTTTTTATGATTAAAATTCTTTATAAGATGAAATTATTAATGATATTTTTAAAAATATAATCATTTACATAGTCTAGGTTGTAAAAGAAATCCTCAACTCTAAGAAAATTATTATGAAAAATATATAATATTCATTTAATTTTCATACCATGAAATCAATGGAAATTTTTCCTATCATAGATTTTCGGAATTGTGATGGTTTACATAATCATGTCAATGTTTTCTATCACTCTTTAATTTTTTATGAATATAGTTTTTTTCTTTCATATCATTTCTTCAGTTCCCATATATTTTCTCCTACATGGAATCCAAATATATGTCATTCCAAATACATATCATTCTTTACTTAATCTCTTTTCAATAGGTTTTTTTATTTATAATTTTCACAATGTGGACTTTTAAAAAAGGTATTTTGAGAATATAATCCCTAGTTACAGATGTAGAATTAAAAATTACGGGGAAGGAATTTCTAAACGAGGAATGGATAAAATATATTTGATAGTGCCCAATATTTGAAACATCAATCATTAATGAATATTGAAATATTATTATTTAAATGTGACTATCATATCATAGTTTTTAAAATGGTGTGTATAAATTAGAATAACTAGTTTATTAAATA
This sequence comes from Viscum album, assembly GCA_963277665.1. Classification (NCBI taxonomy): domain Eukaryota; kingdom Viridiplantae; phylum Streptophyta; class Magnoliopsida; order Santalales; family Viscaceae; genus Viscum; species Viscum album. The sequence continues at coordinate 523,708,572 of OY728165.1, forward strand.
AATATATTGGTCCTAATAAATTTAAATTCATTATTAAATTCATATAGAGTAATGACCTAATGTTTTGTATATTCATTTTATTCTTCAAATATATATTATCATTAAAAATAGGTCATCATTATTTTTTGGAGTGAATATTATAATTAATATCATGAAATAGTAGATAAATAATTTGAAATAATTAATTTAATTTTTTCTATTCTATATTTAAATATTAACTTTGGATGAATTTTTGAAAATTTTAAAAAAATATCTATTTTTCAATAAATGGTGAAAATTATTTAATTTTATGAAAACCAATATTTTTTATGTATTTAAATAGTAAACAACTATTTATTATTATATCATAATATAATTTGTTAATATTAATTTAAATTTATCTAATTTTTTGATATAAATTTTATAATTGAATTTATTATAAAAATAATTTATATTTCAAAAGAAAATATTGATTTTCTGTTCATTGTGATTTTCAAGTTTAATTTTATTTAAAATTTTGAAACACCAATGGTTTAAACTTATAAAATAGAATACAAAATTTTGAATCAAGAGTACCATTTTTTGTAAATATTAGTCTTACATTTTTTTTCAAAATAAATAGTAACCATTATTGTTATGTAAGCATGGTAAAGGGTAAACTAGGAAATTGAGGGTTAAAATTAAATGATAAGAACATTACAATATAACTAACACGTAACTAAATTTTATTTTATTAGTATAAATCATCTACAATCATATAAATCATTAATATATGACCTTTTTCAATTTGGGTGAAATTATAACCTTTATAATTTTTTATTTTGTGAATAGAAAAAAAAAGATACATTCATGTTTTTAATAACTATATCATTTTTAAAATGGGGTTAACCATAGGATATAAAATGATATAAATATTATTTTTAAATATTAATTATTTAACATAATTATCACAATTTTTTAAAATTTTTAGTGATGAAATAATTACCATAAATTCATACACAATACTGAAGCAATAATCATTCGATTAATGGAATCATTAAATAATTGATATTTAAAATATTATATGAAATAATTCTTGAGATAAAAATAAAATATATTTTTCAGCATATAACTGCTTTTTTTGTAAATGATAAAAAAATTTATTTTATTTTACTTATTTATTTGATGTCATTAAAATCAATTAAATGAATAGTTATAAAAATTGAAATTAATGTTAATTTATAATAAATAATAAATAATTCAATTTTATAAAATTCATAGATATATTATATATGGAATAGATTTTATTATATTTTTTTAGTATTATAAATTTTATATTTATGATTTTTTTTCAATTTATATTAAATAGTGTGACACTCAAAGGGTAACAACATTATTACAACAATAAGTGTAAAGGGGTTAACGTGGGGTGAAAATAAAACTGTTAGGGTAACAATAATTTGAAAACTTTTAAAAAATTTATTTTATGAGCAGATTAAAAACCATAATAATCATATGTTATAAAAAAATCATTTTCATTCTTTTAGGAATTGAAAAATAATTTTTTATTTTTATATTTTTAGAAAATTCAAAAAGTTACCCTTCACACTCTTATAAAAGGGAACCAGTTATTCTCAATCTTTTACTCCTAAAAACATATTTAGATTAGAAAATACCTAAGTAAATTCATTCCTTGATTTCCTACCCTAAATCAAAAGTCTATTTTAGGAAGAAAACAATATTTATAGGGATTAAGGTGTTAATCAAATGAGATCTTCTAAAGAACATATATAGTTTTAATTTTCATGTTTTAATTTTTTTTAATTTTCCACTTCGATAAAATATTTTTCATACATGATAAAATAAAAAAAATGTTTCCCTAAATGTACTGATATATTGTTATGTTAATATATAAAACCAATATTAATTTCCAAACTCCATCAAATGTGGGGGGAATTAATTATTATTGAGTATGTTGGACTACCACCTGGCAAACTGATGTAATTATGTTTACATCACCATCTCTCATGTATGGTAATAATTATGGAAGTATGTTATATATATGATATTAATGATTTATTATCCATTATGTAAATATGATATAACACATGTTCTCTCACCATTCTATTCATTGTAAATTGCTAACGTCATTTGTGAATACAATTAGAATAACACCTCTATAATGTGATGTGTTTAATTTTTAATCACCCCATCACATAGTTGACATATATAAATATATTTAATAAATTAAAAAGATATTTAATATATAATTATTATTCATTAATTATATTGTGATACTTATTTTTTCCATAATAATTTTTGAAAACTAGAAACATTACTTATGAATACGTATGAACTACCATCACTATATTTGTAATGTAGTTCAAGATTTATAAACATATTTAATAATTGAACAAAATATTATAATTGAAATATAAAAATGATAAATATATGATGATGATTATTCTTGATATGATGTAAATAAATTTTCTTAACCATATTTTCCTTGCTTAATCCATTTTAGACTTTGGAACAGAACATCATCAAAACAACTAACATCCAGACATATAATATAAAATTAATTGATCTATATTTCGATATATCATGTTAAAAGATAAAATTAAAGGTCTAATAATCATTAAGAATTATCTAAATCTAGTATTCAATTAAATTATTTTTATTGTTTATAAATATAAAAAATTTACATAATTATTTATATTTAATGTCATGGGATTTATTTTACCAATCCCCTTTTAAAGATACTATTTAAACTATTTTTACAATGTAAAAAATGAATTAATACTTTTACACATACACCATGAAACTGATTTCATGCCATCATGATGCCTAAATAATTTTTATCATCCATTAAAAGATTTCATACTTGTTTTAAAATAAATTATTCTATTTATCATGTGAATAATTATTAGATGATAATAAATTATTTTCATAACAGTTGGATCAAATGTTTTCAGAATGAATATTTTTATAGAATTTTAGAGTTTATTTTCCAAAAAACATAATTTTTCTATGTTTACATATATATATTGACAAAAACATATCCCATCACTACCATAATCATTTCACATTTGGATACCACAATATTATTTATTGAATTATTCAATGAAAACCATTCTTACATTTTATTTGGGAATTTCGGAATTGAAAATGGGTTCATAATAATATTTTTTATTTTGATATTTGAAATGTTTGTTTCATTGGAATAAAAGATTTTTCAAGCGTATTATACAAGATATGGTCATTGGGAATTATTTATAAAGGGTTGCATCCAACAGTATCTAATGTGTGAGCCTAATATAGCTTATATGATTTGTGTTTCTAGATAGTGATGGGTGTGGTTTTTATGGATTATACCATGGGAGGACCCATATACAACTCCAACTCATTGGGGGAATGTTTATATTTATAACTCTACAATAGTTAATGATTGATTTTGGTGTATTTTTTTAACATAGGAATCATTTCGTGGAAAATGATCATTAAAGGATCAATATTTTAGCAGTTTAATAAAAACATTCAACATTTATGATAACCATAATACATAGGGAAATGAAAATAATGCATAAAAAAGTAAAATATCAAAATCCTAGAAACTCATTCATAATATTCTTATTTATAAACTATTAAAAAAGAATAATGATAATGGTGGTCTAAAATTATTAGTAACGGAATGCAAGATTGACGTAATAATGAATTGATGAGAGTCAATCAATATGTCAAGTTAAATAACTGGTGGCACATTCAATTCAAATAAGTAGTTAAGATATAATAAATATTTCATGTAAAATAATTGAAAATCATGAAACTGAATTAATTAAATGATAATGAATTGAATCCATATATTTAATCATATTATAACCTCATGGATAAAAAATTAATATCTAAAATACTTGCGACGGAAATTCTTAATTATAGGACATCACTTTGAATGTACATAAGCACATATACCAATAAGACCATTCATAAGACAGTTTAAAACCAGAAGTAGAAACCCATTTTATTTGGCCAAAAAATATGTATCATAAGAACCTGTTGATGAATCAAGGAGATTTTTTATTTCTGCGCTCGACCGATCTTTCAAAATCCAAATCATTCCTCATATATAAAATCATAATAAATAATCCTCTTTAACAAAAAACCTTATTGAATAAAGAATTTGAATTTATCAACACTTCCCCAGATAATAATATAACTATCAAAGATTACATTTTTTTTGTAACAATGGAATACAGTTTATGAGTGAATCATGATATATACTGAAAATGGGGATGTATAAATACAAAATTAATGTTTATTGATGCACAACAATGAATATGTCTAAAGAGAACGTAAATTGAAATAGAATCATTTACATTATGTTTTCTTTTGGGTGATCTTCCTTTATCCTCCAATATATTGTTTTTAGGATTTTCAATAACATACTAATAACTGATTTTTTTTTATATCTTATGTGAAATTATTATAATATCTTTTTACCCTTTTTTAATAATAACTAATCATTCTCACAATTTCTACGGTTAATTTACTTATTTCTTGAGTAAGTTTTAACATTTTTTTGTAATTTATATTACCTAGATTAGGATTTAATCATCTAAATAATGTAATATGTGATGTAATTATCATATATAATTATTATAACAGTATTTAAAATAATAAATTATATTTGTATATAAGAAATTAAATGCATCGTTCATGGAGAAAATTTGTCGTGCTTACACATGAATGCTACTTTGATTTATATTTCTTATAAATGAAAAAAATTAAGTGATATATATGTATATTATAATTTTATTATCATATCTATATCATATATATATATATATATATATTATTTTTTAAAATTAATCATTTATATATTCAACGTATAGTGCGAATAAATCATGTCACAAGGAGGTGGGAGTAGTCCACACTTCCCCAAACGATGTTATTGTATTTACAAAAAAAGGAAAGCATAAGGGTATGTGTTATAAGTGAATTATAACAGTATTAGTACATAATTAATATATTATATATTATATATAAGTATATTTATCATCATAATTATTAGCTATCAATGGTTGTGAAAGAAAAAAACCAATCAACATTTCGTGTGGCGGTAGTTCTTCGTACTCATAAATAGTATATTCATTACCCATTAAAAGGAATTGTGTCTAAATGTTGGAATAAAACATAGATAAAAACATCTCATTATATTGAGGATACATTTATTTTTATATAGTCATGGAATAATAAGATGTTAGGGGTGTAGAATGGAAATAAAACTAAAGAGATTGAGGAAATATGTCACCTCTCCTTTGGGTAACTCCTTTGGGATTACACCAAAAGTCTTCCTTGGATAGAATTTATACACAACGAGATGATTATTGGATGAGTGGATAGATAATAATGATATTTTTTAATAGATATTTGTTGATAAAAATGTGTTTTATGAGGTTTGAGGATGTTAGGTAGGATGTCCCTTTTATTATTGAGATTAAGGGTACTTTTGGTAACTCTCAACCTATTAAATTATTATAAATTATCATCTCATATAAATGCATCCATAGTGGTTTATTTTGAAGATAAGATGGGGATTTTTAGAAATACACTAATCAAATAATTATTAAACAAGTTAAGTCATATTATCACACTTATATTGTGGATTAAACCCGTCATTAAACCCTTTATCTCTTACAATGACAACACTGATTTTTACACTTTAAGGGTAAATATAGTAACTATAAATGAAAAAATACATAAATGAATCATGGATGAAATTTAAAACATTATTGAAATAATTTTTCCAAATATAATATTTTTATGAATTTTATATCACATAATAATTTTAATTTATTTTAGACAATCACTATTGTCAATTTTGACGATATTAAATTTGTGACATTTTAAAAAATAGGAACACAAAAGATAATTTAAAAAAAACATTTAATATCAGCTTCATATATCTAGGTCATATATAAAATTTAAATATGTCATTATTTAGAACAAATTATATTGATATTAATATTTATTATAACATTTATTTGATATGTAAATTAATTACACAATTACTGCATCATCATTGTGCTGGTCATTAATTTTATTATTTCATATGTAAAAAAAAATTATCATGATGAATATAATAATTTTATATTTCAAGTTACTCTTTATTGCTGAAGATATATTTTTAATAACCATATATATAATATAATATTTATTGAGAAAACATGAGTAAGACATATTGGACATTCCATAGAATAAAATACAACAAATGGATTAATAAAATACATGTGGATTCAAGAGACCATAAAATCTGACCAGGAAATATTTTTGTTTGAAATATCACATTAAATAAAATTAGGACAAGTTGAAGTGTAATTTTATTCTCCTTAAAATATTATTGTTACACATAATTACATAATTTAGAATTAATTTTAGTAATTAAGATAATAAAGAATTTAATATTAATATGACCAAAAAATAAAAATTACTTATTAGATAATTTTGGAACATTTGATTACATATATAAAATCCACATTTCATGATTGAAAACACATATATCTCAACTATAAATTTGAAATTAATCTCAATGATGGAAAGAGAAAACGTTTTATTTAAATTGAAAAACAAAAAAAACTGTAACATTTTTGTATTCATAATTAATGAAAAACAATTAAAATGATATAAATTGTATTATATGATATAAAATTAATTTATTTACAATTTTAAAGAAATAAAAAAATATAATTCAACAATAAAAATTATTGAAATGAAAAGATGTTTTCGATTAAAATGTAATCATTTCTATGTATTAATTAGAACATGAAACTTGTCTAAAAAAATTCAAAAAATTTACAAATTTTTTTATTACTATTTAAATGTAAAATATTATATTTTAAATAGAATATAAATATTTTTCAACCATAGGATTTAGAAGAGGTCCTCCATCAAAAGGTGGTAAAACTGTAGTTATAAAAGTAATGGGTTTTTATGTGAAATATTATGTTTTTTCTATTATTCTGACAATAAAATATTTTAGATAAATGTAAAAAATATTTTATTGAATATATAAACAATATATTTTAGTAATATCATTCTTTAATAATAATTAATTTAAAAAATTATGAGAAATCACATTTTCCATATAAAATAGTCTTTTAAGAAATCATTCCATTTATATTCTTATGGTTTTTATATTCATTTATAATAAATAAGTAACCAATGAATTAAACTATACATTTTCATAAGTTAGTTAATCATATTAATAAATTCAAATTTAATGGATAGGTTATATCATATAATATTATATAACATTATTTTAATAACATAATGTCATTTTGTAACACCCTACGTTGCATGTTTTTTTAAGGTGGAGGCAGTGCCTCTAAAATAAAAAGAAACCAAAAGGGAGTAGCCAAAAAGAAAACAGGAAACATTGCAAATCCCAAGGCATAAAACTATCTACCTATCTTTTTCATTAATCTAGGAGTTATCTTCCTTTCTTCTTCTTTAATTGCATGCCATTTTTTCCTTCCACGACCCTGACCCTGACCTCTTGATCTTCCTAAACTAGAAAGAAGCACATATAGCCTTTATAAAAGTGTTTCAACATCGGTGTTGTCAGAATCAGAGCTATCTTCTTTCTCTTTGTGTTTTCCAGGATAAGAAACCCCCTCAAAAGAAGTATCCTGGACAAGGATCTCCTGTGTCTCATCGAGAGAGCCCTGATTAGTATCCTGAATCTTAGAAGCATTACAAATATGTTGACCAAAGGAAGGGTTACCTGCAGTCAATACAGCTAAGGAATTTTCCTTCATAAAAGAAATGAGCTGAAAGCCTTCACTATCCACAGTGAGTTTTGAAGAAGTGTGTCTAGGATTAGAAACAATGGGGGGTCAGTTTCTAATATTTTCTTACCCTTTTTGATATTTAAATCAACCATCTCATCATTTGAAGGTGGATGGTGAGCTCCTTTTTGAGTGACATATTTAGTCTCTTTTCGAACATTAGAGTTATCAATATGGTCAGACAATTGAAGAGATGAAGAAATTTGAATTTTCTGGAAATCATCACATTTTCCTTAGTGTTTAGTATCAACATTTTGTAGATTCGCTTCATCAGAAAAGATGGAAGCCCAAAATTTTGGCTTGTTCTCAGAATTAGAGGCATAGTGACCTTTCTCCTCACCTGTAGGATGTAAAATATCCTCAAGAACACCCCCTTACACTTCTTTCTTATCAACATGAATGTCATGTCCATCATCAGGCTTCCGAACATGTGTAATTTTAATATTTTTAGGACAATAGATCATTTCATGTCCACACGAAGCACAATAGCTGCAAACAGTTGAGCGCCTACATGTAGACGAGTCATGACCAATAATGCAACAATCATTGTAGAACTACGAAATTTTTTCATAAGTGATCTTTATTTAAATAATGTCATCAATCAGTTGCAAGCATAACCTTATCAACCAGAGTTGATCTCAATTCACCCTCATCTAACAACCGAGCGTAGTGACCAAATCGATCCAATTCTATTTCCTTGTCAATTTTGATTGGAATCCCAATTGACAATGAAATATCATAAAAAAATTGTGGGTGCCAAAGAATCCAATTCATCCCAGACAATCTTACCCAAATTTGTTTGGTGGTTTTACCAACCTCAAATGGATTGAATTTTTTATCCCATTCTCTAAGGTGACCAATTCCTGGTTTGAGAGAAATGGAAGCAAATCCCCAAGCTCGAATTTTCATTTCCTCAGTGGGGAAGAGCATATGAATGTATCCTCTGCTTAGTGAGACACATTTCCAGAATTCAAATACCCAAATTGATGAGACACGCTTCTTAAGTTCATCAATTTTCAAAGGTTGAGACCGTTTAGGATGAAATAATCGATCTATGATTGAGAAATCACCCATTTTAAGCCACTCAGAAATAGCGTTAGGATACGATTTGATGTGCACAATGTTACCCTTTCTTCGAATAGAGGATTCAGGTACACTATTAAAGTAGGAAAAGGATCGATTCAAAGAAGGCCCTTCCACATAAGAATTTTCTGCCTGAGTCTCGTTCTCTGGTTTTGGTATCAAATCAGAGGTCGGCATGATATTTACCCCGACCACTCTAGCTAATGTGGGATGCTGGAGATTGAACGCAATTTCAGCATCCAAATTTTGGTCCAGTCTTGTAGTAGCACATGCGTCAGGCTCCGCTGCTACCACTGATTTCATCGCACCATGCTCACCCAAAGATCTAGTCCATGCCAAAAAAAACTATGTTTGCCACTTGGTCACCATCATAGCAACCCAAATCTTCCACAACCGTCGCCGCATGCCATAATACCACAGAAGTTGATGCCCCGACTTCTTCAGGTGCTATCGCGAGGTTGTCGTCAACAGCTCGAATAACATCAATCAATATCGTTCCTCTATTAGTCGCCTCGAGGTCACCAACCTCATGACCTGATTCCCTCACTGAACGCTCTTCAACCATGGAAGCCAGTGCCACATATCCACCAGACACCGTCGCACGCTTTCCATCAGAAGTACGAGCCTCACATACACCCTGCCTTTCATGTAACACAATCCGACTCATTATTGTGTGTAGTGTAAGAATAACAAGCTGTTTTGTAAAAGAAATCAAGAAAAAAAATTTATCAAAAATGAAAATATTGTGATGTCTTGGTGTGTTACATTCTCACCTCATTCAAAAAATTGCATCCTCGAAATTTATACCTAGGATCCAAAACTAGGGGTTAGAATTTTCAAAATGAATATTGTGAAACCCCACATTAGAAAAACCACTAATGGGTCTTCCACCTTAAAATAAATAATGGTAAGTATTAAGGTCACTTGAAGTAACACATTCTCAGGTTTCATGTAGAAAATCATGTAGATGGGATAGAAAACTAACCCTCATGTTCCAATAGAATCTAATAGAGATCATGGTCCGGGGAATATTAGCAGTCACAAACCTATAAATCCACTATTATCTAAGGGTCCATTTGATTAATCGAAAGCAGTGTTACTAGGATAATTTTTTTAATACCCTTTTCATTTAGTTGATAAATTATTTTACCCTCTAATGATATATATAAATATAAATATTTGATATGTTTCTATAAGAACAATAATATCATGGTGTCTTGAAATATTTAAAAAAAATATTTTAAAAATATTTTTTTAACTTAGTGAAGTAATAAAAATAACCTGTAAAACTTCATCTATTTTTAATTGAAAACAATTTACTAAATGGTTTACTTTATGACCTCTCTATGTATTATGATATAAAAATTTAGAATTAGTTCCACGATAGTTAGTAGTATATAATTTAATTTATATATATATATATCAATCATCTCTTTAGAAAACATCATTATCTTAAAATTAGTAAAATATTAGAGATCCAATTTCCCTGAATAATGTGTTTTAAATAAAGTTTAACTTGATAAGAAATCACTTTTCTTGGTGATCAGTACCAATCAATAATAGAATTCAAATAATTGTTGAAAAAATTCTATAGTAGAATCCTAAAATATTTAATACAACATATTATGATATTATCATTACTAGAATACTTATAAAACATATTTTTTAGATCCAAATAAATTATAAAATTATTTATTCCACTTTAGTTGTGTCAATAACAAAATCTTGACCTTGATACCTTATCTTTATCTAAGGTATATTTCTTTGAATCTTGGGTGTTTAACTTGTATAGTTCCTTATATCATTGCAGTTGTAACACTTAATAAAAATGTTTTCCTTCTTCCATTTATTAATTTTTCACAGTGACTTTTCACTTTACACTTATCACATAACCACAATAATTTAAATCATTTCCCAAGGTGATTCCTTCCAATGTTATCACCTATTTCAAAATCATCATTTCCCTTCTGCACAATATATTTTTCTTTCTCTTACTATTTATTCTTCTCTTTCTTCCATTTGAATCCATAATACATAAAATATTATTTTTTATTCATGATAAAACATAAAACTATATCGTCATATGATGAAAATATTTGACACACTAGTTTTCTTCAGATACATAGATTATATCATTAAATGAAATGATCAATCCAAAATTATGTGTTTCATATGAACTATGTAGCATACATTGCTAACCTACTAAAGGTTGCTTCATACTCAACAACAAGTTCATCCACCTTTTTCTTTAATCTAAGGAAATTTTTATTCTTCTTAGTGTCTTGATCAAATTGTAATTATTTATAAATGAATGTTTCCTTAAATGTTCTTTATTCCATGTGTTATATTTCTTCTTCCTCCCAAATATTATTGATTTAATACAACCATTGATCTGTATCACTATAGAAAAAATAAACAGTGAGTGTAAAATTTTCCATTTTACCACATACCCATGCCATAAATAATGTCTCCAAAAACATAATCCATTATTTTGATACCATTGAGACTATATTTCCACTAATCGATTGGGGACTCTATCCCATAATGTTATCCAACAGCATAGAATCTCATTGTTGCATATGTTTCTCCATCCAGGTAAGGTTCAGTTCCATAAAAATATTATGTATCCCAAAAAATTTCATAACATTTGTAGTTCCCATAGAAGTTATACTGGTTTCCATTGTATGTCAATCCATTCATATTCTATGAGTACTATTTCAGATCTTACTTCTAGGTACAATTTATAAACAATGTAATATTATATTTTGTTTATAAAACAATGTAACAAAATTTATTAACCTTAAACTAGTAAAACACTAATAAAAAAATTTAATTTTTTTCTATAACTAATATCATAATAACAATCATGGATTATTTGGGGATAACATTAATTTTAAATCCATTATAATCTTCTACTTAAAAAAAGTGAAATATCCTAAGTGTAAACCCCAATACTGGGAAACTAGATCCACAATAAGGGATGTTGTTGTGAACTATGAAATGCTAAGTTAGGCCCAACACACCTTGTCAGAGTTGATTATCACTGGTACCTTTGAGCCATAACAACATCAACTTGATGTATCTAGAAAGAGATGTGTTACTAGAAATTACCACATAATATGTACATTACAAAAATTATATGATTTTATCTATACTCATTATTAGTGACTCTTGTAGGGTTATGTTTCCTAATCTATATTTTCTAAATATGGTTTTCAAGGTAACTGCTAAAATTACTTTGATAACAACTGTAACGCCTTGAACACTGAAGCTTGATGCTGAGGTATTAATTTATTAAATTTTCATGAATATGAGGAATAAAATAATTATGTACTAAAAAATTTGGAAATTTTAGATAGATAGATTATATACATTTGACCCATAATACATTGGGAAAAGAAAATAAAACCTAACAAAAGATAAACTAGTAAAAGATTCCATTCATATAACAAGATAAGGCATATTCAATATGATAATGTAAATAAATGAAACACATTCCATTTAATCAATAAAATAGGTAAGAATTTCATAAATATTTCTTATCATGTGTAAATATCAAGGATAATAGTAATAATAACTGAACTTCCTTTGAATGAAATTCATAATTTTTGGAATTCATAACTGAGGAAAATTAAAACCCATTCAATGATGACCTTTTACAATACTGTTTAGATGAATAATGTGGCTATATAATGACTGGGACCAACCCATCATTTATAGAATAAATCATTCCTTATATTGAATAATCAAAATAAAAAATATGCCTTATCAAATAACTGTATTGAATAAAAAATATAGATTTATCAATATTTCTATAGATAATAAAATAGCATCTAATGTGTAAGACACATGTAAAAATTTTATATATTTTACGAGTGAATAATTATATTAAATGATAATGGTGGGGGGTAAATATACCACATTAAAATGAATTGGTGGATAGCAACAAATAAGTCCTAACTGAATGTAAATTGAGATAAAATACCTTACATTGCACTTCAAATTGGGATATCATCCATTATCCTCTTATATTTTGTTATAAATAGTTTTAATAATGTATTCTCATACCATTTTAATATTTTTCATATCATATATGATATTCTTATTATATTTTACTACTCATTTTTTATTAATCATTCATTATTTTCTCTACTTTTTGGTGTTAATTTTCGAGTGTCTTGAGTAAGTCATGAAATTTTATTTCTTATTCCTACTACCTAGATCAGAATTTAACAATCTATAAAATGTATAAACTGACATAAATATAACTTATATTCATTATATTTGTATTTATAATACTCCATAATATTTGGATTTATGAAATGAAACGTATCATTCCTAGAGATGGTAAGTTGTACGTACAGATGAAGGATACTTTTATTTTTGTTTCATATTAACAAATATTAAATGATATTATTGAATATTATAACTCATTTATAATACATATATCTTATATATGACATTTTTTTTAAACTATCCATTATATATTCCTTTAATAATTTGAATAGATCACATCATTTTGAGGAGGCGATAATCCACACTTCCACAAACGATGTCATCATATTTATAAAAAATAGAAAGCAGAGGGTTATGTGTTATAAAAGAATTAAAAAAGGATAAAGAAATAATATATATAAAATATAACACATATAGGATGATTATATTTCAAAATTCCTAACCATGAATGGTGGTAAAGGATAGATGAATGATCTTCATTTCATGAGGTTGTAGTTCATCGTACACATAATATTTATGTTCAGTACCCATTAGATTAAATTATTCTTAGTGTAAGTAAAAACCTTAGAAAATAAAATATCATTATATTAAGGATAATTCTATTGTCATATAATAAAGAAATAATGATACTTTTTAGATGGGTAATTTAAAGAAAACTATAGAGCTTAATGAAATTCATTACATCTTTATTGAGTAAATCCTTTTGGTTTTCATGAAAGTGAAACCATGGAGGTATTTCTTCCCAAAAATAGTATAATTGGATGAGGGTAGTGATGTTAAGAAGTTATTTTGACTGATATTTTTCATTAAACGGAGGATTGAGAGGTGTGATAAATTGAAGGTGGGTGGTCCCGTTTATAATTGTGGTGAGGGGTACTATAAATTTTTTTGAACTACGAAATTAATATAAATAAATCATTATTAAACACAACACAAAAGTGAGTAATTTCAAGGAAGGAATTTTTATAGGACTAACTCCTCGAAAAAAATATTTTTTAGATATTTTTATTTCACATTATTACCCTTATTTGTTGTCTTAATCATTAGTTAAACCCTTTAACTCTTACCATGACAACATGTATTTTTATCATTTTATGGGTTAATACAGTTACTATAAAATTCCAAAAGAACATTTAAAATTTATTAAAAATAAGTAATCATTATCTGAATAATTTGGAAGAATATTATATTTTATTAATTTTATATTATTTAATAATGTATTATTTATTTAAAAATACCACTAATTTCCATTTTGACACTATTGATTTCGAGACTTTTTAAAAGATATCAATACATAAGATTACCTAAACAACATTTTATAAATTCCTAATATATGTATTTCAACTATATAATTCAATTAAGACATTAATTATATAAAATTATATTTATTTTAATATTTTTAAATACATTTATTTGATATTTCCATTAATTAAACAATTACTGCATCATCAATTTGCAGTCCAATAATTTAATTATTTTTCCACCATAATTTACAATTAATTTATCTTTATTAAAACTAAAATAATATATTTATAATTTATATATATATTTAATGATATATTTTTAATGACCATATATTTAAAATATAATACGTATTAGAAGAATGTGTAAGACATATTTTACTTTCATTAGAATGAGACACTATAAAAGGATAAAATTAATTCTGTTGGAACCAAGAGGCCATAAAATCATCCCAAGAATGATTTTGGGATGCAATATCAAATAAAATAAAATTAAAACAAGTTTTAGTGTAAATATATGGTCTTTATAATATTTTTTTTATGTATAATTACATAATTAACCTGTAATCGTGGTAATTAAAATATTTCTTAATTTACTATTCATATGAAAAAAATAAACGAAACCTCTTTAAATTATTTGGAACCAATGATTCCAAAAATAAAATCTATTTTTTTATTCTAAACACAGTTTTTTTGTAATTAATTTAAAATTAATCTCATTGATGGAATGAGCAATTGAGTTATTAATGTGAGAGTATTCAAAATATTGTCATGTTTTTAGATTCACATTCGATGTAAAATTTATTCAAGTAACCAAAATTGAATTAAATGGTATAACCATGATCTATTTAAATATAAAAAAATATATAAAATCACACTATAAATTATTTATGCAATAATAATTTTTTTAATTAAAATAAAATATTATATCACTATTAATCAAAACATGTAACTAATCAGAAATATTTCAAAAAGTTTAATCAAAATAAATTTTAATATAAAAAAATGGAATATTTTATAAAAATAATATATATCAATTTCAATAAATGGATTTAGTATTGTTTCTCCATCAAAATGATTTAAAACCACCTTTTTAAAAATATAGTTTTTTATGGGTATTATTTGGTTTGTTCTTATTTTATTCCTATAAAATCTTATGGAATAATATCAAATTTATTTTATTGAAAATATATGAAATATATTTCATTAATAACAATCACTAATAGAAATTAATATGAAATATTAAGTTAAATTTCATCTTTCACATATAAATAGTCTTTTATAAAATATTTCCTTTCATGTTAATTTGGCTTCTGTAATAATTTCTAATTAAAATGTATCTTATGAATTAAATAATATATTTTCATATGTTAGTTAATAATATTAATAACTAAAAATTGAATTTCTAGGTTATATATTATTATATTAAATAATAATCTTTTCATAATATATTTTTTCTTGATAAAACTCGGCCTTCTGTGTTATACAAGACAAATCATTATTCAGATTTGTGTAATCTTGTAATGGTGTTTATTATAAAAAATCGTGAAGCCCAATTAAATTTATTGAAAAACTAAAATATTTTAAATTCTTGTGGCATTAAAATTTTCTCTACAAATTTATATTGGATGTTTTTCATATGGTTATTCAAATTTTAAGGGTTTCATAAGTGTTTTATGAGGATGATTTTACAAGGCACAAAAATGAAATTAATATAAATTCTAATGGGACATCATGGAATTATTTTTATTTAAAAAGGTAATATAATGATATTTTTAATTTTATAAACTACTCTCATTTCATAAAAAATAGTATTCATTTTTAATAAATTATTTTTCATAGGTTTTCATGTTTTTTCATAGGACTAACAAATATCATTTTCGTAAGTCCCTTACTTAGTTATTTTTCCTAAACCCATTTTTAAAAAATAATTTTTCAAAGGTATATAATGATGGGTTTTGATAACGCTGAAATAAAGTTGATGTCATGAGGATTTATCATGAAATTAAATCATGTTTTATTTTAATTTGATTTATTTTGGGGAAAATTTAACTGATTAGTAGATTATAAATTATAAAATATATAAGATTTATAAACTAATTCTTCTATGATAAAAACCCAAATAATATTTTGGAATTTAATAGAGTAAATTATAATTTAAATTCACTAGAATATGTAATGTTTAAGGCAATGTACATGCACTAGTATCCTAGAGGCTCATCATTAATGAATACCCACATGAATTTATAGTTAGATAAATATAAAATCCCATCCTTAGGATTGGGGGATGGGTCAGGGGTCATGGAATTATGAGACTATCCCACACATTGATAAAAAAATAACATGAGTTATATTCCAAAAAAACTAGTATTTTAATATCAATTATTCATGTTATCATTTTATAATGTAAATATCTCTATTAAAATGGTTATAATATAATAATTTATTATACATGTACATTTATTAATTCAACTATAAAAAACATCATTAATAAAAAATAATAATATTTAACAAAATATATTAATTATAATATGAACCAATATAAACTCAATGTGAAAAATAAATATAATTATATCATTATAAATACATAGATATTACATTATATAACCAATAAAAGTACAAAATAATTAAATCATGTATTAAATTTGTCAGGAAACAACATTTCTCAAAATATTAATATAAATTCAGGTTATACCAGCTTCATAATATGTTGTATGTATTTGTTAATGGTTTAATAAAAATCATTCCATATGATATTCTACCTCATGTATAGATGTAACTACTGTACACATGTATACACCTTTTATAATACAATTCATTTTATTGGTCGTAACAAACACATACAAAATATAACTGAGTGAATGAATTCAATAAATCATTAGTATTGTATTAGAAATACAATTTAAAGATACATTTTCTCATAAATACGTTTTTCAATCTGATTTTTTTAATGAAAAATGTGTTCATGTATGGGCATAAAATTATAACAGGTCATATTGTTAAAACAAAACCATGTAAAAAATAATATATAATAGTTTATTGAAAGGAATAAATTTCATAACACTAAATTATAATGTAGATGTTTTATAAAATATCTTACCATCAAGTATCCAACATAATATAATGAAACAAGAAAGTGGATTCATTTCCAAATATATTTTCATGGTATAATAACCTAGTTATTAAAACTAGATGAATCCATAAACTGTATAACTTACTCCTAACTAAATAACATACTTGTAACCTCACCACTATTACAATCTTCTAATCGATGCAGATCACTGACTTGTTATAACATTCCTGAACCCACAATCCCAGATCTAGTTTTGATATCATTAAAATTACATTTTCATCGTTGATACAGGTGAAGGTGACCCAATTTTATCAATCCAAATCTAAAAACATAAAAAGGAATTATTAGATCACTAAATTTCTAACAATACAATTAGGTATATTATTTAGAGTGCTAGTAAAAATTCTTATCATAATGGATTCACAATCAACTAGTTCATAAAGATGAAAATAATATACCCCTAAACCCATTTTTTCATATTCTTCATTAGGCCATCATCATCATCCATATGAAATCATAATAAAAATAATTAAAACAACAAAATTTTTAATTACATGGGAAAATGAAACAGAAGAAGGAGGATCATAAATGCATAGTAAGGGAGAGAATTACCATTGACAATTGAATGTGATAAATGGGAATAAAAAGTGAATAATTTCATGATGACATTACTTGAGTTCATGATCATATCATAAATGAACATGCACTCATCAATACATGAATCATTAATCATGAAACATTATTGTATAACTTATGAATATATCAAGAATCAAGTTCCACACAAAATATTGTAAAACAAATTCATAATCAAAAATTTATTTTTTTCAGTGGAATTATGAATTTAAATATTCATTATTTAATTTAAAAAACTCATGTTCAAAATTTGTGAATGTCATGACACCCTCCCCACAATGTGTAGCCCCCCTGGGCTGGAAATGTGAGAAGGGAGATAATGACCCCTGAGTCCCGCCTCCAATAGGCCCCGGGTTGGCGACTAGCACCGAGGGTATAATAACCATACAAAATGGGAGGCATTACCCTCTAAGAGAACACATGCAGAAGAGAGAGATAGAATAGACTCCAACCAACTCCAACTCATAACTGAAATATAAAATAATCCCAAGTACATATATGAAATTTCATGCAAAATTTCTACAAATGAAAGAGAAAACTAAAAGTACCCAAAAGAAAGTAAAACGGCAGCGACCACAAGCCCGAATAGCTCCTCCTCCAACCGCAACCTAGTAGTAACCAGCTTGATCTCTAACCATCTCCAAGTGACCTGAAAAACAGTTTATATGTACATAGGGGGAGTATAACAGTATACTACGTAGGATCCTCCCCAAGCCTCTCATGGAAAAGTAAAGAAAGCATGCTAAAGCCCAGTGAACCATAAGTGAAACTAACTCATCACCTAAACAGGTATTCTATGTTCCCAACCTCACTATGGATACTCTCACCAAGTAACGCATACAAGGATATTTCATATAGTAAATAATATCAAGGGTACCCTGCTACTACTTCCCCACTGGTTTGCCGCTTTTCCCCAATGACATACGTCCGGTGCATCTCTCTCTAAAGGCATGCCTGCAGACACCTGGGCTAAGCTCCACAATTTGCACCTCATGCACCACATAGGCTTTCCCGAAGACACCCGGGCGAAGCACCACACCGTCCTCACAACCAAAAGTAACCAGGTAGTTTCCGGGAGCCACCACAGCCCACATAACGTGTATCATACATCGGGTATAATACCTCAATCCATTACAGCCCATACTCCGAGTAAGGATCCTCAAGCTATCATAGCCTATACACATTACACCTATAGTAGTCCATAGGATACTATATCCAGAATATATGTGTGTGAATAACCACAATCCATTACAGCCCTCTACACACATATATGGGGTAACTAACCATTGTGCCTCATGGCACAAGTATCTACCAAGAGAAGAGAGCGGGGCCAAAGGGGGTAGTCAGCCATTCAACCTCCCATCAGAATGTTGGGGAAAACACCCCCCCAGGGCTCAGAATCGTCGGGGTGTCAGTTTCCCTTACCGACAGGGTGGAGTAGCGTATAGAAACACAAAAAGTACTGAATGTATATATGTAACTCACATCCACACTATGGGCATTACCTAGTCTTAGATACAACTGCAGCTAACGTCTCTCAGACTCTAGGCTGCTACTTCAAAGACTAAGTATCCTATAAGCACACAAACATTTGAAGAGCTTTATTAGATTACTCCATTCTCATTTTACCAGTTCCACTGTACGTTAATTAATTCTTTAAACATTAATTAAGAATGAAGAATTCCACATTAAACTGAATTGGCATCACATTCAAAAACAAATGCCCCTTTTAAGATTCACATCACCTTTAAAATTCTAGTATCTCCATCCCCATGTGTTTTGACCATTTAATCAAACATTCATTATAGAGTTACTTTCCCACATTCCCAGGCATTCTAGAAAAGCATCCGATGCTACTAAACACAAAGGAGGCTCAACACGGTGAGTAGATATACTACCTGTCGAGTCTTTGCCGCCTATAGAAAGAGCACATACCCATTTTCCCTCGAGAGGATAAACACGGAAAGCACGTGGCATACCCCGCACGTCTTTGCCTCCTTCGGAATAAGGGTAGCGAGACCAGATGCCTTGAGTAGTGGGGAAAAGCAAAGCAGATTAACATTCAAAGAAAACCACAAGCATCCAGCAACCGCATCCATCCCATTTCATCACCCCTGGTGTCCTCCCCGACACCCACATGCATAACTAATGCATATCGCCACTCTAGGCGTCATCCACTACCATAACCACAAGGCCTCCACGCCTCCACATATCACAACAGCCATCCAGGCTCACATCACAGCACAAGTAGCAGAAAAACAACAATCACAACCATGGGCTCATGACCCTTTAGCAAACAAGAGGGTAACTCAGAACCCCTTTAGAAATTCCCACATAATTTGTTCTTTAATCCATATTGAATTGGAAGATTTGTTATTCGCAGGTTCCAATTACGGGATACCTAATCAGTAAGCTATCACAATTTAAATAACCATGCTTCCTTCCCTAATTTGATTATCCTCAAATTAGAACAACCACAACAACGACAATAACCAGATTAATTTACATGCCTCTTTATCTTTAGAAAATTAATTAACAATTAATTTTGGCTTTACGTTTATTATCAATTTCTATCATGAAGAAACAACAAATCAAAGAAAACATAGATATCACTATATCTAAGAAAACATGAGGTAACCCGTTATCACGGTATAAAGCAACAACATGCGATCAACCAATTCTTTTAATCCAGTTCAAGTATTTAATTAGTTAAATTTCATTGTGATCCAAAGGGATAAATCATGCTAATTCTATGATTGCACATATACAATTAGAGAAGCCATGAATCCCCTACCTCAAAGAGTTCTTGACGTCCTTTATCCGGGCCACATTCCTTCTCTCGCGTCAACTTATATGGAAGAATGGTCGACACAACTTGGTTGCATCAAACAGAGCGGAACTGATCCGAGTAACGTTTGATTGTCAAACTCCTATGGGAATTATTACAAGGTTATAATGTCTCGTAGATGAGAACGAGGAGGAAGAACAACCAAGAATGATATCTCGACCCTTTTTGAAGATTTAATGGGGCGACAGTTTAAGATCCGGTTAATTCTCCATTAAAAATGGATCGCATTAACCCATGTGGTTTGACCAAGTAAATACATCCTGGACATATGAATAATTAATATAGGATTTATGGCATTTTAAATGGCCTTAAGAGCCCGTAAAATAAGGATTTAAATGTATTTTACGTCAAAGGAAACGTCAAAAGGGGAAAAACTGTAGGAATCTGGAATCACTGTTCACATACTCAAAATTTGGCAAAGGAAAGAATCGGTAGCTCTTAGAATTCTAGAAACACTGTTCAAACGTGAAATTTGGCAAAGGAAGGAATCGGTAGCTCTTAGGATTTTGGAAACACTGTTCAAACGTGAAATTTGGCAAAGGAATCGGTAGGTCTTAGGATTCTGGAAACACTATTCACAGAACTAGAAATTTGGCAAAGTGTTAGCCGAGCTACTGCTAGACTGCGGCTGCCGGTAGACCGAGCTACCGGTAGGCAGCGGCTACTGGTAGACCGAGCTACCGGTAAGCAGCGGCTAGGGGATAAGTCACCTTGACCTCCTGAAACACCTCCAACACCACATTTTCAAAAAGTAGTGGACCGGAGAGGTCCGGGCCATTACATTAGATACCTCTCAAAACATTCTCGTCCTCGAGAATTAAAACCCAACTCAGAGGAAAAGAGGGGTCCGAACAACCACCCCATAAGATATCTCTCAGGGGAAAACCACCATGAGTTGTTCGAAAGATGGAATAAAACTACGACATCTGAGAATATGGAAACAACAATCCATATCCAAACAATTCAATCATAACATCACACAAAAGGTACATAAATAAAACATGAAAGGTCTAACCATCAAGGAAACATCATTACATGAAAAGAGTTAAACATTAAACAACTCTGGGTACTGAGCACGTATCTGTGACTCACGCTCCCATGTACTCTCCTCCATGCCACCGTGTCCCCACAAGACATGAACTAAGGGTATAGAACGCCCACGTAACACCTTCTCCTTGTGGTCTTGGATCTCCATAGGTCGCTCCTCGAAGGTTGCATCATCGTCAATATCAATCTCTCCCCAGTCGATAACACGAGATTCATCATGAAGATTACGACGGAGTTGTGATACATGGAAAAAATCATGTATCCGACTCATCTGAGGGGGAAGTGCTACTCGATATGCCATAGCTCCAACACGAGCTAACCCCTCGAAAGGTCCAACAAACCGGGGAGAAAGCTTACTTCCATGACCAAACCTTCGCTGCCCATGACGGGGAGTCACCTTTAGAAACACATGATCCCCAACATTAAACTCTAACGGTCTCCTTCTTTGATCAGCATATGATTTCTGACGATCCTGTGATGTCTTCATCCTCTCATGAATCACCTGAACCATCTCTGTTGTATTCTGCACTAGTTCTGGTCCGAGAATTGCTGACTCTCCGACCCCAGTCCAGCACAATAAAGAACAGCATGGCCGGCCATACAAGGCTTCAAATGGCGCCATACCGATGGAAGAGTGAAAACTATTATTGTAAGAAAACTCTACCAAGGGTAAGTGTTTCATCCATGAATCTCCAAAATCAAGAACCCAAGAGCGCAACATGTCTTCAAGAGTCTGGATGGTTCGCTCTGTCTGACCATCCGTTTGAGGATGAAAAGCAGTGCTAAGGCACAGTTGAGAGCCAAAAGCATAATGAACACCTCTCCTCACTATGGAGGTAAAACAAGGATCTCGATTAGAAATGATTGTCCTAGGTACTCCATGAAGCCTCACCACCTCCTCCAGATACTGTCTCAACAGAACCTCCACTGAGCTCGACTCCTTGATCGCTATGAAATGGGCCGACTTTGTTAAACGATCCACTACCACCCATATAGCATCATGTCCTCCCGTAGCTCGAGGTAAACCTGTAAAAAAGTCCATCGAGATGTCCTCCCACTTCCACTGAGGAATCTCTAAGTGCTGGCGAAGACCACCAGGAACACGGTGTTCGGCCTTCACCTTCTGGCAGACTAAACATCGATACACACACTCAGCAACCGTACGTTTCATCCCAAGCCACCAAAACTGACTCCTCAAGGATCGGTACATCTTTGTCACACCAGGATGTACTGCCAAGGGTGAACTATAGAACTCTCGTAGAACCGTCTCACGCATCGCCAAGGGGACAAAAAGCCTTCCATGATACAAGACTCGGTGTTGTTCATCCTCCGACCAACCATCAGGGGCTCACCACAAACAACTCTGTCTCTCCAGAATTCCACCTCTTGATCACCCAACGGAGACTCTTCCACCTTCTGCATCAGGGACGACTGCACCGTCATCTGGAAAAGACAACCTCTACCCCCAACTTCTCCCATATCAAGATGCAAAGCTGATAGCTCTCCCATCACTCTCCAGGAATCACCAGATTCACACACAACATCATTACGTGTCTTTCGGCCTAGTGCGTCAGCTACAACATTCCCTTTTCCAGGTGTATATGATATTTCAAAGTCGTATTCCTGCAAGAACTCCATCCACCGACGCTGCCTCAGGTTCAAGTCACGTTGGGGGAAAACTTACCTCAAACTCTTATGATCGGTGAAAACTACAAAGTGCTCACCAATGAGGTAATGTCTCCAAAACTTTAGAGAAAACACCACAGCTGCCAACTCAAGATCATGGGTGGCATAGTTGCATTCATGGGAACGCAACTGCCGAGACCCATAAGAAACAACTGACCTCTACTGCATGAGAACACAACCTAGCCCCAAATGAGAAGCATCACAGAAAACATCAAACTGGACTCCCTCCGCTGGAAGACAAAGGACTGGAGCACTTACCAACTTCTCCTTTAGATACTCGAATGTTGTCAGACACTAATCAGTCCATATGAACGCTTGATTCTTCCTGGTCAAAGCTGTCAGAGGAGTCGCAACTGGGGAGAAATTGGCTACAAACCTCATATAATAGCCTGCGAGACCAAGGAATCTTCGCACCTCTGACATGGTATTGGGGGCTGCCTAAGACACTACTGCTTCTATCATCGATGGATCCACAGATACTCCCTGTTGGGACACAACATGACCAAAGAAACAAACTTCTCGAGCCCAGAACTCGCTCTTGGACAACTTCCCAAACAACTGATGTTGGCGAATAACTCCCAAAACGGATCTTATATGCTCTGCATGCTCTTCTTCAGATGTGGAGTACACAAGGATGTCATCGATGAAAACCACAACTAACTTGTCTAGGAATTCACAGAACAGTGCATTCATCAACCCCATGAAAACAGCTGGAGCATTCGTCACACTGAATGGCATTACAAGAAACTCATAATGCCCATGACGACAATGGAATGCAATATTTAGGATATCCTCATCCTTTACACGCATTTGGTGATATCCTGACCGCAAGTCGATCTTTGAGAACCAACTTGAACCCTTCAGTTGATCGAATAAGTCATCAATCTGCGGGAGAGGATTGTGGTTCTTTATTGTCACTTTGTTTAATCGATGATAATCGACGCACAACCGCAAACTGCGATCATTGTTTTTGACAAAAAAACTGGTGCACCCCAAGGTGACACACTTGACCGAACAAAACCACACTACAACATACCATCAAGCTGAATACGTAGCTCTCGTAACTCAAAAGGGGTCATCCTATATGAAGACATAGAGATAGGGGACGCTCCTGGGTGTAGCTCGATCCCAAACATGATCTCTCGTCGAAGGGGTAAGGATACAACCTCTCCTGGAATGACGCCAGGGTACTCCTCTATGACCCTAGGAAACGCCAACTGTTGAACCTCTGAAGAACTCAGCATCATCCCAGCCATCACGGATGATAAGGATGAAACTCGTCTATGACTCATCCGAGGATCTCTCTCACCAACAAACACCACTTTCTCTCCATCTGTATCAAGGAAAACGACCTTCTTCCTATAGAAATCCACAATAGCCTGCACCGAATACAACCAATCCATGCCGAGTATGACATCATTTGGTTGTATTCGTAAACATAGGAAATCTCCCCAAGAGCGGTGTTTCCCCAACACTAGCTCACAGTCTCTACATACTTCAAACAAGTCAGCTCGACCTCCAACTGACGTAGTAAACTCCAAGGGCACTGGAAGCCTCTCTACCTCAAGTCCCAAATCATGGACAAGGGTAGGTGATATGAAGGAGTGAGTTGCTCCTAAATCAAACAAGGCATACACCAAGGTAGAAAACGAGAAAAGGGTACCTCGAACGACATCTGCTTCACCTGGGGCTGGCAACGCTAGAGCATGAAGCTGACCACGACCTCCTCCACGGCCTCTCTGACCCTGATGACGACCACCACCACGGCCGCGCTCTGCTCTCTGAGGATGAGGAGCGTCATGGGGCTGTCCTCTACCTGTTCCATCTACCCTCTGGTGATCTAAAGCTGGTGCAACCTGCTGCTGCTTCCTCGGCTGGAACTGCCTCAGCGGAAGAACCTAGAGTGGAGCGCCCAATGCATGATGAATGCTCTGAAAAGTCGGGCACTCCCGCTGCTGATGACCACAACCACCACAAGAAAAACAAGCGCCTGATCCCTTGGCATAGGCCTGAGAGTTGCTGCCTCCAGAGAAACGAGATGGGAAGGGCTGGGACCTACCCCCAGGTGAACGTAAACTCTTCTGTCCTGAAAACCGGGAACCCCGGACCACAGCTCTGCTTCATGAGGAATCATGATGATTCCCCTCTCGTGACGATCCAATCCTAGACAAAGTCCTCTCAACAACCTCTGCCCTTGCCAGCACCTCAAGATATGTCTTCAGCATAAATGGGGTGACCTGGCGCTGGATCTCTGGACACAAAGCCTCCTCGAAATGCCTCGCCCTGGCCTCATCACATGGTAATAGGTCTGAAGCATATCGTAGAAGGTTCCTGAAACAGATTCCAAACTCTCGAACACTGGAGATCCCCTGTTGAAAGGTGAGAAGCTCCTGGCGACTGGACACCTTCGCAGTCGACGAAAGAAACTCGACTCTAAACCTGTCTCGAAACTCCTCCCATGAGATTGATGACTCCTCATGAT
Organism: Viscum album; assembly: GCA_963277665.1. Lineage (NCBI taxonomy): Eukaryota > Viridiplantae > Streptophyta > Magnoliopsida > Santalales > Viscaceae > Viscum > Viscum album. The sequence continues at coordinate 523,734,703 of OY728165.1, forward strand.
CACCGAGGAATAAGAACCACCACTACCTCGCTGCTCCATGCAGCATCGTCACAACCAAGGACACCCAGTGTTCCTTCCGAGCACGAATCGAACTGAAGCCTATCTCGATCTCTCCCAAACAATCTTCTGTGACTGCATCTAAAACGGAGCCCTCATACTTCTATAGACTCTGGCGCTGAAACTCTCGAAGTGTCTTCCTCCAAGTGTCATCTTCGTCAACCTCTACTCGGCGGTGATCTGCTGGAACAGCCTGCTGGGCATCTTCTGCGCAAACCTGATGAGGAAGTCGACCTGGAGCCATACCTATAAAATAACAACTGTTAGAACTCCTAATCCTGGAATATGGAAGACTCAACATTAATTAATTAATTTTTTTGTTTTATTAATTTCAGGTTACCTATCCCAAGGTATACCCATTCAAACACATGCGCAAAGAATAATGATGCATGATCCTTTCCTAGGTCTCTACCCTGCAACCAGTATCACTTTGTTTAGTAGCCATCATAAACTTAAAGGTCCGCACAACAGATCATAGGGGGCCCTGAACGCATATGTCTCTGCTGGTCTCCAGTGTTTACCCCACTTGCTATACATGAATGACACCGTTGCCCTACCACCCCATGCATCCTCACCTGTGCCTAACTCCAAACTCCATCCTATCCCTCAACCAGACCTCTGATACCACTCTGTCACGACCCCCTCCCCGCAATGTGTACCCCCCCTGGGCTGGAAATGTGATAAGGGAGATAATGACCCATGATTCCCACCTCCAATAGGCCTCGGGTTGGCGACTAGCACCGAGGGTATATTAACCATACAAAATGGGAGGCATTACCCTCTAAGAGAACAAATGCAGAAGAGAGAGATAGAATCGACTCCAACAACCTCCAACTCATAAATGAAATATAAAAGAAACCCAAGTACATATATGAAATGTCATGCAAAATTACTACAACTGAAAGGGAAAACTAAAAGTACACAAAAAGAAAGTAAAACGGCGACGACCACAAGCCCGAACAGCTCCTCCTCCAACTGCAATCTAGTAGTAACCATATTGATCTCCAACCTGCTCCAAGTGACCTGAAAAACAGTTTATATGATCATAGGGTGAGTATAACAGTATACTCAGTAGGATTCTCCTGAAGCCTCTCGTGAAAAAGTAAAGAAAGCATGCTAAATCCTAGTGAACCATAAGTGAAACTAACTCGTCACCTAAACAGGTATACTAAGTTCCCAACCTCACCATGGCTACTCTCACCAAGTAACGCATACAAGGATATATCATATAGTAAATAATATCAAGGGTACCCCGCTACTACTTCCTCACTGGTTTGCCGCTTTGTCCCAACGACATACGTCCTGTGTATCTCTCTCCAAAGGCTTGCCCGCAGACACCTGGGATATGATCCACAATCTGCACCTCCTGCACCACATAGTCTTGCCCGCAGACACTTGGGCGAAGCACCACACCGTCCTCACAACCAAAAGTAACCAGGTAGTTTCCAGGATCCACCACAGCCCGCATAACGTGTATCATACATCGGGTATAATACCTCAAGCCATTACAGCCCATACTCTGAGTAAGGATCCTCAAGCCATCATAGCCTATACACATTACACCTATAGTAGTCTATAGGATACTATATCTAGAATATATGTGTGTGAATAACCACAAGCCATTACATCCCTCTACACACATATATGGGGTAACTAACCGTTATGCCTCATGGCACAAGTATCTGCCAAGAGAAGAGAGCGGGGCCAAAGGGGGTAGTCAGCCATTCAACCTCCCATCAGAATGTTGGGGGAAACACCCCCCAGGGCTCAGAATCCCTGGGGTGTCAGTTGCCCTTACCGACAGGGTGGAGTAGCGTATAGAACCACAAAAAGTACAGAATATATATATATGTAACTCACATCCACACTATGGGCGTTACCTAGTCTTAGATACAACTGCAACTAACGTCTCTCAGACTCCAGGCTGCTACTTCAAAGACAAGGTATCCTATAAGCACACAAAAATTTGAAGAGCTTTATTAGATTACTCTATTCTAATTTTACCAGTTCCACCGTACGTTAATTAATTCTTTAAACATTAATTAAGAATGAACAATTCCACATTAAACTTAGTTGGCATCACATTCAAAAACAACTGCTCCTTTTAAGATTCACATCACCTTTAAAATTCTAGTATCTCAATCCCCGTAGATTTTCCCCATTTAATAAAACATTCATTATAGAGTTACTTTCCCACATTCCCAGGCATTCTAGAAAAGAATCCTTTGCTACTAAACACAATGGAGGCTCAACACGGTGAGTAGGTATACTACCCGTCGAGTCTTTGTCGCCTATAGAAAGAGCAGAGACCCATTTTCCCTCGAGTGGCTAAACACGGAAAGCACGTGGCATACCCCGCGTGTCTTCGCCTCCTTTGGAAGAAGGGTAGCGAGACCAGCTGCCTTGAGCAGTGGAGAAAATCAAAGCATATTAACATTTAAATAAAACCACAAGCATCCAACAACCGCATCCATCCCATTCCATCACCCCTGGTGTCCTCCCCGACACCCACATGCATAACTAATGCATATCTCCACTCTAGGCGTCATCCACTACCATAACCACAAGGCCTCCACGCCTCCACATATCACAACAGCCATCCAGGCTAACATCACAACACAAGCAGCAGAAAAACAACAATCACAACCATGGGCTCTTGACCCTTTAGCAAACAAGAGGGTAACTGAGAACCCCTTTAGAAATTCCCACATAATCTGTTCTTTAATCCATATTGAATTGGAAGATTTGTTATTCGTAGATTCCAATTACGGGAGACCTAATCAGTAAGCTATCACAATTTAAATAACCATACTTCCTTCCCTAATTTGATTATCCTCAAATTAGACCAACTACAACAACGACAATAACCAGATTAATTTACATGCCTCTTTATCATTAGCCAATTAATTAATAATTAATTCCGGCTTTACGTTCATTATCAATTTCTATCATGAACGATCAAAAAATCAAAGAAAAAATAGATATCACTATATCTATGAAAACATGAGGCAACCCGTTATCATGGTATAAAGAAACAACATGCAATCAACCAATTATTTTAATCCGGTTCAAGTATTTAATTAGGTCAATTTCATTGTGATCCAAAGCGATAAATCATGCTAATTCTACAATTGCACATATAAAATTAGAGAAGCCATGAATCCCCTACCACGAAGAGTTCATGATGTCCTTTATCCGGGCCACAATCCTTCTCTCGCGTCAACTTATATGGAAGAATGATTGACACAGCTTGGTTGCATCAAACAGAGCGGAACTGATCCGAGTAACGTTTGATTGTGAAACTCCTACGGGAATGATTACAAGGTTCTAACGTCTCGTAGATGAGAACCAGGAGGAAGAACAACCAAGAATGATATCTCGTCCATTTTTGAAGATTTAATGGGGCGACAGTTTAAGATCCGGTTAATTCACCATTAAAAACAGATCTCATTAACCCATGTGGTTTGACCAAGTAAATACATCCTGGCCTTATGAATAATTAATATAGGATTTATGGAATTTTAAACGGCCTTAAGAGCCATTAAAATAAGGCTTTAAATGTATTTTACGTCAAAGGAAACATCAAAAGGGGAAAAACTGTAGGAATCTGGAAACACTATTCACATACTCAAAATTTGGCAAAGGAAAGAATCGGTAGCTCTTAGAATTCTGGAAACACTGTTCAAATGTGAAATTTGGCAAAGGAATCAGTAGCTCTTAGGATTCTGGAAACACTATTCAAACGTGAAATTTTTCAAAGGAATCAGTAGCTCTTAGGATTCTGGAAACACTGTTCAAATGTGAAATTTGGCAACGGAAGGAATCGGTAGCTCTTAGGATTCTGGAAACACTGTTCACAGAACTAGAAATTTGGCAAAGTGTTAGTCGAACTACTGCTAGACTACGGCTACTGGTAGACCAAGCTACCGGTAGACCGAGCTACCGGTAGGCAGCGGCTGTGGGATTAGTCACCTTGACCTCCCAGAACACCTCCAACACCACATTTTCACAATGTAGTAGACCAGAGAGGTCCGGGCCATTACATTGAAAATAAAAAATATTTTTCTCAAATTTTAGTTATTCACTTATTAAGAAAATAATTTTCCCACTACGTGGAATTAAATCTAAAAAAAGTATTTCATATTTTGTATCAACATTTTTATAATATTTAATAATATCAATTTGAATTTTAGGATTCAATGTATGATTTTTTTATGATTAAGATCAATGATAATGATAATGGTGATAATTTTATTAAAAAAATGACACTATTAACAGAGTGAAATATTTTTCTAACAATTAATGTGAATCTATTTTTCATAATTACATAAATATACTTTATATATATATTATCACTCATTTAATTGGTTGTTAATTTTATATATTTTTAAGAACACATAATTTTTTAGGAATATATCTTATTTTTTATTAATACTATCATTACATAGGTTAAAACAATAAACAATATAAACCATAGAAATGTAAATGTTAATACCTAATAGTAAAGACAAAAATCAGGGGTAGAACACGTAACCAATGAATACTGGTGGGATTATAGACATTAAATCATCCTTCAATCAGTTATTTTCCATTTTTATCCATTTTATATTATAATAGTGTCATGAAATTGTTTTAATGTAATGAGTAATTAAGAAAATGGCATTTTTATCATATATCCAAGGGGATCGCTTCAACCACACTTCTCCACAGTTTAGAAATATATATCTTCGCCAAAATAGTTCCATCGTATATCCTAAACACTCTCCCTATGTATTATAATACATGGTCTTAGAAAAAAAATCTAATTATCCATAATGTCTTACCTAAGGGAGAATATCTAAGGGGAGAGGTAATGTTCTCAAATAAACCACTTCAATCCTTTTGTTATTCTACATTATCAAATAATTTTTATCAATGAAATTATCATAAATTAAGTTGTAATAGTATTCAAAAATTTTATTTTTCAAACTAAATAACCATTTCCCACCATCACCCCAAACCATTTAGAATATGATTACATCCTCATATAAATGTAGGGACTATAGAATCCATGAAAGATATATCCAATTCTTATGACCACATAACATAATTGATCTTAAAAATATATTTATGATTAAAAACATGATATCTATGATTGTAATAATCTTTTTCAATGATATTATTTTATATTATATAAGGTATATTAAATAATAAATTATCATAGTAAATTTAACATCAATAAATTAACATATCCAGGTACAATTATTAATATTAGTAAATTTTCATAAAATCTAAAAAATGTATACAATTTGGGAAAATAGAATAATAAAATAAATAAAACAATAATAAAATTTAAATTATTAATTAATTTTCCAATACTTTTTACTATATACAACATACCAATTATGTTTCATAGAAATTGCCCAATCTACCTAAAATAGTATCCAAAAGAGAAAAATAATAACAAAATAAACAAAATATGATAATATATAGGAATTATAAATGAAATATAGATATAAATGGTTCTATAAAATAATTTATTATACTTAATTTTATTGTTTAGAAAGTCAATGTCATGCATGAAATAAATCATGACTTAAGGTTAGAGATTTTTTAAAGCCACCCTCATTATAGTATGGTTACACATTCTCTTTATTTATAAAATTTTCTCTACATGTTACTCTCATTTAAATAATAGAAATTATATATATAAATGTTCATTACATGTATACCTATATTAAATTAATTTTCTAGGATAGTAATAATACATGTTTGAGTACCCCTAATGATTATCTCTTCTATATAATCCTGATTTATGGGAACATCTACATATTTTATTAAATGTAAAATATTACCCCTCTAAAACCCAAGAATATTTTATAAAATCCTCTTAAATTAATTTAAAAACTTCCTTGATCAATTATTGTATAAATTTAAATAATAATCTCTTTCTTTCATAAAATATCCTTTACCCATTTCATAAGACATCACCTAGATGGTTTGTTTTTATTTATTGTTTTGAAAACATTCTCGTGAATTTTTCAATAATGGATTTAATGATAAAGGAATTTTATTCATTTTGAAAATATAAATTGAAAAAATAAATTAATTATTTATTCTTATGAGAATGCTTTTGATATATCCTTTAACTAAACATTAATATGAGATTATGAACCTCATATTCATTCCAATAGTTTTATCATGCATATGATTTATGTATGGTTTATTTTACTCTTTTAGAACACATATGAATATAATTGTTATGGATATGAAGTGTTCTACTAGATATCACCCTAAATAATTGGGATTTTTTTATATCATGAGATATAATGTATAGTGCATGTATGGTGAACCTAAGAGAAAGATGTTATGTTGCATTTTTATGGGCTTCTCCTAATATTTTGATGTCATTTTTTATATGGTTGACACATATTTATGATCCCATGGTCATATGATGTAATTTAATTACAATGTATTTCCCAGATTATGATCATTTAGTTTATGATATCTTTTTTTGTTGGTTTCCTTGTATCTTATATCTCACTATCGTGTTTTACTCTTATTATTCACTTAAATGGATTTTTAAATCTCATTTTTCCAGTATGTATGTCCCTAGGGTATTATATTATGTTTTATAAGACCTATGGGAGTTAATATAACCATGTTGAGTTTTATATAATGATGTTGTAATTTATGTTTAATCTGGAATATTTATTTGTCTAATCACCCAAATACACTGGACCTCTAAATCTTTGGATCATATTTTATTTGAAATTAATGTTAAAAATCACCAATGAAAATGTTTTTATTGATGGGTTTTCTATATCTAAATAAGGAGTTCAACTTCACATAAACCAACCTGAACATCTGAAACTCCTATCAATCCTCAAAACATAGTAAAAAAAACTATAATATCATTTCAAAAAAAATTTAAATAGTTTCACTCCACAATGACAATTCCCCCTCATTCAAACATGAAATTAAAATTTCATTGTAAATTTGTAACTAGTTTTCTATAATAAATTATAAAAAATAATTCACGGACATTACTTTTCAACCACTCTTTGAGTTCATACATCATTTTTAGGCATCGATAAGTCAGAATATTGAATATGGAATTCCACATGGCTTGCATATCCATGGATGTTATATTGTATTTGAACTAATCATGGTTTGTAATATCGAAACGATTAATAATATATATGAAAAAAATTATTATAATTATATGTATATTTATATATTAGTAGGTTAATATGAATAATCCATTGGTTCGTTTTATTAAGATATAAATTCTTATCCCTCTAATACATAGTATCCTTTTTTTATTCATATATTACTGAAGAGTTCTATTATTTTGAGATATTTTTTTACTAGTGAGAATATTCAATGTTTTCGGATTTTAACTTATCATAAATAATAATACATACTTTCAACATTCTATTTTCCATGGTACATTATTGATGTAATATATCGTGTAATGTTTTTCAAGAATGAAATTTATTAAGTCTCAAATAAATAAATTTCTCTTAGGAATTATGTTTTCTAATTTTTTTCTTATCTCTAAAAATGTGTTTCACTAATTATATATTTTATCATATTAATAATGTTCCAATTTCTTTACCTGTTAGTATTTGACAAGAATTTTTTTAAAAAAAATAAGTATTCATACATGTTTCTCTCTTATTTTTGTTTATGTCTATCTAAATCTTGGGTCGTCTTATATGACAAACTAGGAGATGTATTTTTATGTAATTAATCAAATGAAAATTGTTTATAATGTTATGTGTTATGATGCGAAGGTTGTTTTGAATAATATTTTTTGGTGGTATATCATGAAAAGATGATTATGTTTCCTTTGAAACAATAATTTCATATTAATTAGTGTTTGGAATAATGTGGAGTTTTGAAATAGGGATCTAAATAATCATGTTTCAATAAGACTATGTCTTTTTAAAATGAATTTTATATTCATCTATGTTTTAAATTTTTTACTAGATTATTTTGAAATTTAAAAGAGAAAATATATTTCAAAATGTAATTTGGTTAAATATAAAATTGATTCCATTTTATAATGGGTTTGTAGTATAGATATGATACATTGGGAAATGATTTAGTATAAGGTTTTTTAAATGATTCACTAGTGCAGAAAACGTTTTTTACGTCACCATTTTTTACGTCGGTTATATAAAACTGACGTCATAATATGTAAAACGAGTGTTTTTACATCGGTTATTTAACAACCGACGTAAAAACCTGTGTTTAGTACACCTTTAGCGTCGGTTATTTTTATAATTGACGTTATTAATCGCGCGGCTTCGTTTTTTACGTCGGTTATACATTAACCGCCGTAAAAAACAGAAGCGGGGGGTGTTTGTTACGTCGGTTATTCAATAACCGACGTAACAAATCGACATATGTACGGGTTATTACGTCGGTTATTTAATAACCGATGTAAAAAACGCGGTTTTTGAAGGCCTTTTTACGTCGGTTATAAAATAACCGACGTAAAAAAAGAATCCACAGATGTTTTTGACGTCGGTTATGGAATAACCGACGTAAAAAATGCGGATTTGGAGCCCTTTATAAAGTCAGTTATAAAATAACCGACGTAAAACAAGAATCGGAGGAAGGTTTTTACGTCGGTTATTGAATAACCGACATTATAAATGTATTTAAAAAAATTATAACGTCGGTTATTGAATAACCGACGTGATAACTCATTTAAAAATTTACCCAGACTCGTGGATTGTCATTCGCGAGTTTACCTTCGACAGTCGCGACTCGTCTCTCTCGCGCGTAAACCCGAATCGGATCATCCATTTCATTGATTTAGATTCGTTTTGCGATCATCGTTTCTCATATTTAATCACCTCAGATCAATCATCTAAACTCGCAGCACTCAGGTAATCCTCCCACTCGTTCGTTTTTTTTCACGGATAGTATATATATATGTGTTGTGATTTTTTTGTTGAAACTAGCTAAGATTCTTCGATTGCGAACCCTTTTAACTCGTTTTGGCACCATAATCTTATTTATCATCCCTAGATCTATTAGTTCGACTTGCAATATTGACTAATTTTATGATTTCACTAATTTTTCATCGTTTTCTATAAATCCCCGAGAGGGTTGGGGCGTGTCCATTTGGATGGGTTGCCCTTTTACAGTTGTTACTACTTTATTCACACACAACCATGGCATAGGTGCATGGATTTGGGATCACATCACCATTTTCACCCCCTGCAAACAAAGTTTCACGATGAGGACTCGCCAGATTTCCCCTCGGTATGTTAAAAATTTTAGATACCCTCTTTTCAACAAGTAAAAAATTAACTAGTTTTTTCTTCACTACTTATCCTAAACAAATAAAACCACCATTCTTTCTAGAACCTCTACTAGATCCATTGCATCCATCAACATACATATTTGTATCTGAAAGCATCCCTTAAGCCTTATGTTCGATGCTAACATCCTTTACTGATATATAGAAAATATGATGGTCTGTTAAGCTCTCCATTTAAAAGTCAAACCCCACCAATTATTCATCCTCATCATGAGAAAATGGCACAACATCTGAATTTCTGATTCAATCTCTTGGGTCACTGAACAAACATTAACTCCTTCAAATCCACACCTGGAATAGACAACCTAATGTCGAGTTCCTTCTCTATCTATTGAAACTCAGTTCTTCCTCCACACCTAAAAACATTCTTTGAATGGCCCAACTTCTTGTTATGGTAAATTTTCAGTGATTCCAGGGGGGTGGGAGGGCTATCAAGAGGGTTGGGGGGTGTCCAGGGGGGTGTCCAAGGGGGTAGGGTGTGGGGGGTGGTGTCCAGGAGGGGTGGGGGGCTGTCCAGAGGGGTCGGGGGGTGTCCAGGGGGGTTTACAAGGGGGTGGGTGGGTGTGGGGGGCTGTCCAAGGGTGTGGGTGGGTGTTGGGGGGCGTCCAGTGGGGTGTCCAAGGGGGTAGGGGGTGGGGGTGGTGTTTAGGAGGGGTGGGGGCTATCTAGAGGGTTGGGGGGTGTCCAGGGGGGGTGTCCAAGCAGGTCGGGGTGGGGGGTTGTGTCCAGGAGGGGTGGGGGTGCTTTCTAGAGGGGTCGGGGGCTGTCCAGAGGGGTCGGGGGGTGTCCAGGGTGGTGTCCAAGGGGATGGGTGGGTGTGGGGGGCTGTCCAAGGGGGTGGCGGCCTGTCCAGAGGGGTCGTTGGGGTGTTCGGGGGGGTGTCCAAGGGGTTGGATGGGTGTGGGTGGCTGTCCAAGTGGGTGGCGGCCTCTCCAGAGGGTATTTGGGGTTGTCCGGGTGGGTGGGGGGGGGGGCTGCCCAGAGGGTTGGGGGATGTCCATGGGGGTGTCCAAGTGTGTAGGGGGTGGGGGGTGGTTTCCAGGAGGGGTGGGGGCTGTCCAGAGGGGTCGGGGGGTGTCCAGGGGGGTTTATAAGGGGGTGGGTGGGTGTGAGGGGCTGTCCAAGGGTGTGGGTGGGTGTTGGGGGGGGGGGGTGTCCAGGGGGGTGTCCAAGGGGGTAGGGGGTGGGGGTGGTGTTTACGAGGGGTGGGGGGCTGTCCAGAGGGTTGGGGGTGTCCAGGGGGGTGTCGAAGCAGGTCGGGGGTGGGGGTTATGTCCAGGAGGGGTGGGGGTGCTTTCTAGAGGGGTCGGGGGCTGTCCAGAGGGGTCGGGGGGTGTCCAGGGTGGTGTCCAAGGGGATGGGTGGGTGTGGGGGGCTGTCCAAGGGGGTGGCGGCCTGTCCAGAGGGGTCGTTGGGGTGTCCAGGGGGGTGTCCAAGGGGGTGGATGGGTGTGGGGGGCTGTCCAAGTGGGTGGCGGCCTCTCCAGAGGGTATTTGGGGTTGTCCGGGTGGGTGGGGGGGGGGGGGGCTGTCCAGAGGTTTGGGGGATGTCCAGGGGGGTGTCCAAGGGGGTAGGGGTGGGGGGTGGTGTCCAGGAGGGGCGGGGGGCTGTCCAGAGGGGTCGGTGGGTGTCCAGGGGGGTGTTATATCTTACTATATTTTGTTTAAAAAATAATATTCAAGCATATTTTTTTAAATACACATCAATTTGTTTTATATTTCAAAATTGTTTACATTCAAATTATGATTTTTTTCATATAAACATATATTTGTCTTATCTAAAAAATATATATATTTTTGCTATTTGTTATAGGTAATAATGAGTTGAAGATGGATTACAGCACATCGAATGAGCAATGAATATGAGGATGGTGTTGATGCCTTTTTGGAATTTGCTAAACGAAATGTTCCAAGTAGTGACATTTTTTTCTGTCCATGCCTGAAATGTCTGAATATGAAGAAGTTGAAAAGTAGAGAGATAAAAGATCATCTGATTTGTCATGGTTTCATTCCGAGTTAAAACCCTTGGATTTGGCATGGCGAAACTGGACATAATGTCACTGATGATAATGAATCGCAAGATGGAAACTCCGATGGAATTGAAGAAATGATTCGCGATATTGTAGCAGAACAAATTGAGATAGAACCGACAGTTGCACGTCTATATGGTGATGCCGAAAAACCATTATATCCTGGTTGTACAGATTTTACGGTTTTGTCGGCGGTGTTAAGATTGATTAACCTAAAGGCGAAACATGGATGGAGGGACAGAAGTTTTACAGAGCTTCTACAATTGATGAAAGACATTCTTCCAAAAGATAACGATCTTCCAGATTCACATTATAAGGCCAAAAAAATATTATGCCCGATGGGATTGGGATACAGGAAAATACATGCCTGTCTGAATGACTGCATTATATATAGGAAGGAATATGAATTTCTGAAAGAGTGTCCTAAATGTGGGACATCACGGTATAAGGTGAAAGAAAAATCACAAGCTGATGTAGAGATTACAAAGCTCCCTTCAAAGGTATTTTGGTATCTTTCTATAATTCCTCGTTTCAAACGTTTATTTGCTAATTCACATGATGAAAAAAGGTTATGATGGCATGCTGATGAGCGGGTATGTGATGGAAAGATACGTCATCCAGCTGATTGTCCACAATGGAAGAAAATTGATGCCCAGTACCCTACATTTGGAAATGAAATTAGAAATCTGAGACTAGGCTTGTGCACAGATGGAATGAATCCATACCGAACCCTCAGTAGCACACATAGTTCATGGCCTGTTTTATTGGTAATTTACAACCTCTCTCCTGAAGTTTGTATGAAGCGCAAATATGTCATGTTGAGTATCATGATCTATGGTCCAAAGCAACCCGGCAATGATATTGATGTATACTTATCACCGCTGATTGATGATTTGAAACTGTTATGGGCTGATGGTATTAGGGTGTATGATTCTTATAAAATGGAATATTTTCAACTGCATGCAGTGCTTCTATTCACTATAAATGACTTCCCAGCATATGGAAATTTGTCTGGATACAGTGTTAAAGGGCATAAAGCATGTCCAATTTGCGAACAACAGACGTCATATTGTCAATTGCATCATGGGAGGAAAACAATGTACATGGGTCATCGAAAGTTTTTGCCTATGGATCACCCTTATAGAAGACTAAAAAAGGCATTCAATGGCTCACAAGAATTTGATACTGCTCCAAAACCTTTATCCCCAGATTTGTATTTTGAGAGGGTGAAAAACCTTGATGTGACATTGGGAAAGGCACAGAAATCTGGTAATGATAGAAATATTTGGAAGAAAAGGTCAATATTTTTTGAGCTACCATATTTGAGGTATCATGAACTCAAACATAATATTGATGTCATGCACGTGGAGAAGAATATCTGTGATTATTTGATCGGAACATTGCTAGATATTAAAGGAAAGACAAAAGATGGGTTGAATGCAAGGTTAGACCTACTATCAATGGGAATACGTTTGGAGTTAGCTCCCACTCCTAAAGGAAGACGAACATTTCTTCCCCCGGCTTGTCATACATTATTGAAGAGGGAGAAAAGTAGCTTCTGTCAGTGTCTTCATGATATCAAAGTGCCTCAAGGTTATTCTTCAAATGTAAAAAATTTTGTCTCATTGAAAGACTTGAAGTTGATAGGTATGAAATCACATGATTGTCACGTCATGATGCAGCAAATTCTACCAGTTGCACTGCGTGGAATATTGCCCATCCGTGTCAGAAAGACTATAATGAGGTTGTGTTATTTTTTCAATTCAATTTGTAACATGGAGATTGATGTGAATGCTTTGAACATTTTGGAAAAGGATGCAATTTTTATACTTTGTCATTTGGAAATGTATTGTCCTCCAACTTTTTTTGATATGATGGTGCATTTAATGATTCATCTGGTTCGAGAAATAAAGCATTGTGGACCTGTATATCTTTGTTGGATGTATCCTTTTGAAAGGTATATGAAAATATTAAAGGGATATGTTAAAAATCCATACCGACCTGAAGCCTCCATTATTGAAAAGTATATTTTTGAGGAGGTAGCAGAGTTTTGTACGAGCTACTTGGCTACGGCGCAACACATAGGTTTGCCTCCATCTCGCCATGAATGGGTTAATAATGAGGGAAAGGGGATTCATGGATTGAAAGTCAAATCACTGTCAGCTGAATAGATGAAGAAGTTATAATCATACATCTTGAAAAACATAGCTGATGTTCAACCGTATATCACATTTAATATTAATGAGTTGAAACAATGTCATCCAAAGAAGAAAGAAATGTGGATTTTGAATGAGCACAATAAAACATTTTTACCATGGTTTAAAAAGACCTTTCTTGGTAGATCAGATGTATCAGAGACATTAAAATGGATAGTGGGTGGTCCATCTTTAAATGTGATAACATGGTCCTCTTATGACATTAATGGCTATACATTTCATACGGAAGCTCAGGACAACAAAAGTGAAGTTCAGAATAGTGGTGTATTGGTGTTTGCAGAAGCAATGCATTTTTCTAGTGCTAAGGACAGAAACCCAATTTCGGCATAAAGTGCATATTATGGAGTGATTGAAGACATATGGGAGGCTTATTACTTTAAAATTAAAGTTCATGTTTTTAACTGTAAATGGTTTATCAGTAACAACAGTGTCAGACACGATGAATTTGGAATGACACTTGTTAATCTGAATAGATTGGAAGACACAGCTGATTCTTTTATAATGGCAACACATGCCAAACAAATTTTCTATGTAGTAGATAAATCAGATATGCAGTGGGCTGTTGTTTTACAAGGGAAAAAACAATATGTTGTTGAGGATGAATTTGATGAAGATGCTGATTTATGTGAGATCCCTACTTCCATGGAAAGATTAACAGAACATAATGATGAGTATGTTGAAGACATGGTTTGTGCCATAAGGAACGATCACGACGAAGGAATTTGGGAAAACAATCCAATTGTACATTCCTAAAATTATAGGTAACACATGTTTATTTCTTGTTTACATTTAGTTTTTTCATATAATGTTAGATATTGTAAATTTTTTACTTATTAAAAAATGTATCAAACCACAATGATAAAACAATAAAAACCGTAAAGAGGAGAAGTCCTGGGTGCACCGGCCGGCCGGTGGGGATCCAGCGGCCGACCGGTGGTCCATAAAGAGAGGAAGGCTCTCTGTCTGGTCCACCGGCCGGCCGGTGGTGAGCCAGCAGCCGGCCGGTGGCCCAGACAGAGCAAGGCTCTGGTCCACCGGCCGGCCGGTGGACCAGACAGAGGAAGGCTCTGTCTGGTCCACCGGTCGGCCGGTGGTGATCCAGCGGCCAGCCGGTGGTCCAGACAGAGAGGAAGGCTCTCTGTCTGGTCCACCGGCCGACCGGTGACACCAGGCAGTGGGCACGTCCACTGCCCGGGTCCTCCGGCTGGCCGGTGAGCTCACACCGGCTGACCGGTGGACTCAGTGAGTCCACTTTTCAGCTTTCTTGGGACAACTCCTTGGCAACCTTTTTCCTATCAACAAAAACACTTCAAAACAAGTTAGAACATAATAAGAGTGATTGTGATCATTAAAATCCAAGAGAGAGGGGTACAACAGACTGTGTTTACCATGTTTATCATTGTTTAACATGCTTACCATATTACCAATGTTTACTATTATGTAATTTAGTACACTTTTCTACTTTCTGATTAAGTAGTATTACAATATTTGAATTTGTATATTTGTGAACTAATGTTTGTTTTTTTGATTTGAAGGAAAATGACAGATCAATCAGTTGATCAGCCACATGATTCTGGAGATGAGCATATTGGTCATACATCTGGGGAGGAACATTCACATGCTCCTATTATGAAAAAGAGTTCAAAGGTTGGTAAGTGTGGGTGCACACGTTTACCAAAATTATCACTTGCTTGTACAAAGGAGGAGAGGATAGTCGTGGAGTTTGATGATGATGATCTTCCTAAAGGTCCAAATGCTAAAGATTTTAAGGGTTTTGTAGCAACTCAGGATAAGAGCAAAGTAAGCATTCTCTATGATGATTGGAGAAGTGTGGATAAGGAGATAATTTCTCAGCTGTGGGAGACCATTTTGGTAAGATCTTTTACTATTGTTTGACTGTTCTTTAAATGTTTCTAGTATATATAATATTTTTAACCTCTTTTTTATCAGATGACATTTGATATTCCTGACACTGGAGGAGTCAGGAAGAAATGCTTATCGTTGGCTGGTAGGAGATGGAGGGATTTTAAATCAACCCTCTCATCTGATTTCATTTATGGTCATAGGAGTCGTGAGAATACATGTCGTATATATCCTTTTATAGATGAAGACACATGGAGACAATTTTTTGAAAGTAGAAGAAAAAAATCATTTATGGTAAGGGCAATGTAAACTTTTATAAGTTTTCTTATACAAATGATCTTATTATTGTTTTGTTAATGATTACTTATTCTTAATTTACTGCAAACAAGGAAAGCTAATCAAGAGATCCAATCTAAAAATGTATACCCTCATAGTTTATCTCGGGGAGGGTATGCATTATTGGAAGAACAAATGATGGCAGAAAAATTTCAACAACTAAGAGCTGAGTCTTCAAGCTCTGGAGAGGTGGCCCCTCCATCCCCTCCATCTAGACATGAGAAATGGAAAAGAGCTCAGAAGGGAAAAAAAGGACAATATCTTTCGGAAGAATCGAGACTCGTAGTTGAGAGGATTGTAAGATATCTATTTTATTTATTTAAGTTTACTATTTTCGTCATATATTTCCAATCATTATAGAAATGTTCAATTAATTATTACAGGACTCTCTTGAGGAGCAGAGTTCACATGGGACATTTACACCATCTGGGAGGGAAGATATTTTATCTGTGGCATTGGGAAAGCCCGAACATCCTGGCCATGTAAGAGGATATCCGGCAGGTGTATCGGTAAGAAAAGTGTTGCCACGTTCCTCAACTTCCAACGTTGAGGGAGTTTATAAAAAAAAATAGAATCCTTGGAGGCTGAAGTCCATAATATTAATGCGACAATGGAGGACAAGATTAGAGCATCGGTGCAGTTAATGTTTGCAGACTTGCAAAGACAATTTCAGGGTGCAGCTCCCACTCCACCTCTCCCAGTAGCTCCCACTCTCCCACCTCAGCCTGCGGACCCCATTTTTGATCCTCCTCCTCCGCCGCAGCTACCTACTTATTGTGAGTTGTATGTTGATGATCCTCAACATCATATAGTTTCATATGGGATGGTATATTGTATAGGATATACAGTTCATCATCAACAGTTAGAGGTAGAGAATCAGAGGGTCACTGTATGAGATATTATAGATAGATCAGCTCGGATACCATTACCAACATATGAGGTGACGACAGTTGGACATAGTATCGGCCATTTTTTACTTTGGCCATCCAGACTTCTTCGACTCATTACCATAGAGGTATGGATGTTATATTTTTTATTTTTTATTTTTATTAATGTTTTATCATTTGAAAACTAATATATTTTTCAATTTATTTTTACAGGAATACTTCAAAGGTAAAGAAATACTGTATAGACAACAACAAAGACAGATAGCTATGACATCAGATGCAGATACTAGCAGTCTTGACAAATTGTCAAGATATTCAAATTTGTTGGCGGATCATTATGACTTTACAATGGAAGCTCATGTCTGTGGACGTGGACTAAGTGTAGGGATTATGAAAACTGATATCATGGAGTTTGTCACTGGAGATAAGTTGGGCATCAACGTGGTGCAAATTTTTATCATGTAAGTCTTAACACCTTTTCCTTGCGTTATATTTATTAAAAATCTATACTTATGTCTTCTTTGTATTAGGTATCTGTATAAAATTTGTGAGAGGAATGATCTGACAGATGTATATGGATTCGTAGACCCACAATTGATTTCCCCTGAAGCATGTGCATTGGATGAGGAACAAAGAATGATTTATATTGCTGATAGATTTGAAAAGAATGTAATCACACAGTGTTGGATGATGCCTTTTTGTGAGAGGTATGAAACACATCCCTCCCAAAGAGTTAATTA
This sequence comes from Viscum album, assembly GCA_963277665.1. Classification (NCBI taxonomy): domain Eukaryota; kingdom Viridiplantae; phylum Streptophyta; class Magnoliopsida; order Santalales; family Viscaceae; genus Viscum; species Viscum album. The sequence continues at coordinate 523,752,150 of OY728165.1, forward strand.
TCTTTTAACATAAAAAACCACTAACGTTAAATTTCCTTCTATCAGGGATCATTGGATGTTAGGGGTTTTTTTCCCTAGGGAGAAAGCACTTTATTGGATATGCTCTCTCCATGATGATGTGCGAGAAAGTTTTAAGAATATATTGGAAACGTAAGTTTCAATTTCACAGTAGTTTCATATATTATAATGAATTTTAAATTTACCCCATTCGTATTATTTTCTAACAGGGCATGGGTCCACTTTCAAAAAAGCGCAAAGAAAAGGAATTTCAAGATCAAATATGTACATGCGAAGGTAAATATCCATTTATAATTTGTACATTTTGATCTATTACATAAAAATAATATATTGAATTTAAACTCATTCAAACAGAAATGTCATGATCAACAAGGCATCATCGAATGCGGATATTACATGTTAAGATTTATGTATGAAATAATAACAACTGGGACAGTTCTGAGTTTTGACCTGGTAAGATTTCCTCTTTCTCATAATATTTCAATTTGATTTATTCATTATACACGTTGACTACTATCCTTTTCCTTTGTATCTTTTTGATGACCCTCAACCCTTTACTGCTAAAGATATCAAACACTTACAAGTGGAGTGGTCAAATTATTTTACAGGTTTGATTGACTTTTAGTTGTTTGTAATGTAAAATGTAATTTTGAATATTGTCAATGTAATTGTGTATTTCGTAGTCGTTTAGGTTGGATTTAGTTTTTTTTGAAGTTGACAGTGTAAGTTTTGAATGTTATATAAGTGAATGTTTAATTTTTCTCTACTTCTTGTTTTGGTCTACTGTTGATGGTTTTTCTGGTCTGGATTTTGGTATGGGGGGAGAGGTTCCAAGGTGGTGGGTGGGTGTTTGGGGGTGTCCAAGGGATATGGGAGGGGTGTCCAAGGTGTGTTTGGGGCTGTCCTAGGGGTCGGGGGGGTGTCCAAGGGGTGTGGGTGTCCAAGGGATATGAGAGGGGTGTCCAAGGTGTGTTTGGGGCTATCCAAGGGGTCGGTTGGGTGTAAATGAGGGTGGGGGGGGGGGGGGGGGCTGTCCAGGGGGGGGGGGTGTCCAAGTGGTGGGGGTGTCCAAGGGATATAGGAGGGGTGTCCAAGGGGTGTTTGGGGCTGTCCAAGGGGATGGGGGGGTTCCAAGGGGTCGGGGGGTTTCCAAGGGGTCGGGGGGTGTCCAGGGGGTGGGGGGCTGTCCAAGGGGTGGGGGGGTGTCCAAGGGGTGGGGGGTGTCCATGGGATATGGGAGGGGTGTCCAAGGGGTGTTTGGGGCTGTCCTAGTGTTCGGGGGGTGTAAATGAGGGTGGGGGGGCTGTCGAATGGGTGGGGGTGTCCAAGGGGTGGGGGGTGTCCAAGGGATATGGGAGTGGTGTCCAAGGTGTCTGGGAGTTCTGTCCAAGGGGCCGATTGGGTGTAAATGAGGGTGGGGGGGGGGGGGGGCTGTCCAAGGGGTGGGGGTGTCCAAGGGGTGGGGGGGTGTCCAAGGGATATGGGAGGGGTGTCCAAGGGGTGTTTGGGGCTGTCCTAGTGTTCGGGGGGTGTAAATGAGGGTGGGGGCTGTCGAGGGGGGGGTGTCCAAGGGGTGGGGGGTGTCCAAGGGATATGGGAGTGGTGTCCAAGGTGTCTGGGAGTTCTATCCAAGGGGCCGGTTGGGTGTAAATGAGGGTGGGGTGGCTGTCCAAGGGGTGGGGGTGTCCAAGGGATATGGGAGGGGTGTCCAAGGGGTGTTTGGGGCTGTCCTAGTGTTCGGGGGGTGTAAATGAGGGTGGGGGGGGGGGGGGGGCTGTCGAAGAGGTGGGGGGGTGTCCAAGGGGTGGGGGGTGTCCAAGGGATATGGGAGTGGTTTCCAAGGTGTCTGGGAGTTCTGTCCAAGGGGCCGGTTGGGTGTAAATGAGGGTGGTGGGGCTGTCCAAGGGGTGGGGGTGTCCAAGGGATATGGGAGGGGTGCCAAAGGGGTGTTTGGCGCTGTCCAAGGGCTCGGGGGGTGTCCAATGGGTGTTTGAGGCTGTACTAGGGGTCTTGGGGGTGTAAATGAGGGTGGGGGGGGGGGGCTGTCCAAGGGGTGGGGGGTGTCCAAGGGGTGGGGGGTGTCCAAGGGATATGGGAGGGGTGTCTAATGGGTGTTTGAGGCTGTACTAGGGGTCGTGGGGGGTGTAAATGAGGGTTGGGGGGGCTGTCCAAGGGGTGGGGGTGTCCAAGGGTTGTGGTGGGGCTCTAATGTGGTGGGGGAGGGCTGGCCAGGTTGTTAGGTGGGTATAGATGAGGGTGGGGTTCAGTTGGGGCTTGGGGGAGGGCTGGCATGGTTATTTTTTTTGTTTGGTTTCTGGTTGCTTTTTGGTGAGAACAGTGCAATTATTTTTAAAAAAAATATCGCTTTCACGTCGGTTATTTTATAACCGACGTGGTAAATAAATCGGTAGGGGTTTATCACGTCGGTTTTTTCGAGAACCGACGTGATAAACCGTTCCCGGGCCTTTTATCACGTCGTTTCTTAATATAACCGACGTGCTAAAAGGCATGGGAATTGATTTACCACGTCGGTTATTGGATAACCGACGTGCTAAAACGTTTTCCAGGCCTTGTTAGCACGTCGGTTATTTAAGAAACCGACGTGATAATAGGCCCGGGGAAGGGTTAATCACGTCGGTTATGTCATAACCGACGTGATAAACGATATCCCAGGCGTTTTATCACGTTGGTTTAGAAATAAACGACGTGATAAACCCCCCCACCCGCGGTTTATCACGGTGGTTATATAATAACCGCAGTTATAAATCCCCATCCCCCATCATTTTGCACGTTGTTTATTAATGAACCGACGTGATAAACACCGTGATGTTAGGGATGTTACGTCGGGTTTTAAATAACCAACGTAAAAAACGTTATTTATAACGTCGTCCGTATTAACATCGCCTAAAAACCGATATAAATAATGAAAAATAACCGACGTAAAAAATGTTTTCTGCACTAGTGATTAATTGTTTAATGTTCCATTTTTTAAGTGATCATTTTTAATAAACTAAAAAAAATGGTTTTAGGATCCAATATTACTATAGTAATCCTATGATTGTGAGTATATTGGATTCTAATATATCTATATTATGGGATTTAGATAGTGACGTAGGTAATGATACATAAATTCTTATTAAAACTTAATTGTGGAATTGTCTGTTAATTTAGTTTTAGGAGTCATTATTTGGAAATATGATGGAGAATTATAGGGCATGTTAGAGTTTTACCTATTAGAATATCATTTATCTATTTTAATTTGATGGTTTTTAGGATTATGGATATGAAATTAAAATGTTTTAGTGAGTTGAGTAATATTTTGGAGGTATAAATCAAATTTTACATTAGTGATTTGACATATTATTTGTGTTGTATTATGGGTCATATATTGAATATATGGTTTTGGTTTTCTTGTTTGGGATATGAAATTAGTTGGATTTAGTTATTTGAGGTGTATTTGGGAGTTGTATATCATGAATTTATTGGTTGATTAAAAGTATGTATTATGGAGTTAGGGATAATAAGTATTTCAGTAATCATATCAAAAGACATTTTAGCAATGAAAAATCATATAGTGGGTATGTTCTAATGACCCATCTCCCAATTATGTGATTAGGGATACATTGTATTATAATGTTTTCAATTAATGATGTTAATATTGGGATTGTTTTGTTTTTCTGATACTGTTTTAGAGTAGGTTTTTATTTCGAGATTTTTAATTGGTATCTTGAATTTTAGGATAAATTCATTATTTTTGGATGTGGTTCAATGCTTTTTCGTAGCTCAGGGTCAAAAGGTATATCGGGGTGTTACTAAATTTCATTTAAAATTATATGTTCTACATGGTACCATATGGATCTTACTAGGTACCTGATGTGTTGGTTAGTTTCCCTATAGCCTTGCGGGTATAATTGTGTACTTGATGGCCCAAGATAGAGTACCAAGTAGCATGAAGACTGTTTTCACTGTTTAATTAATCATGGTCATTTATCCCTAATATATTATTTCTCCCTCATCTTATCTCATTAAAATTCAATTTTTGACAACTAATGGTTAGATATATCATCAATCCTTAGAGGTCTTCCTTATCACCTCTTCTTTTAACATGCTGTAAAGAATATGTATAGGAGATTTTCATTACCAACTCAAAGGAAATACTCTTTAATACTTTTTTATTGCCACTAGTTCCCATTTTTTTATATTCTCACTTGGGGAATTAGTGAATCTGAGATGGATTCCATAAATTCAATATGGAATTATCCCAGGTTAATAGTTTCATCTCTTTATTTTATTCATGGAGCCTCATGCGGGAAGATTTATCGTTATTCAGTATTAATCTAATTGGAGGAACATATATTATGATTAATTCAATGGTTTTTTGTATTTTAGGATAGATTTTACGTGATAATTTATAATTGTTATTTAAAGAGTCAGGATTTATAATGAATGGTTAATTTTAGGTACTTTCATGGGTTTTTTCATTAATTTTATTATTCAATGTATATAAAAATTAAGTAATTGGGTTCAATAGTGAAGGATTTTTTTTACATTACTTTGGTTCCTTCTGAAAATTAATTGGAATTACATTTCTTACCAATGGTATTAGTAGGTGTTCCAGAAAATACAATTTATTCTCAAGAAATTTATTTAAAATCCTTTCATTTCATTTTCCAGTATAATTAATTATATATTACATAATATTTTTTAAAATTTTAAAGGTATTTCTAAAAATATTTTTGTAAATCCTATATTATCTTAATGGATTAGTTGGGGACTATAGGGAAGCCTTCATGTTCTCGTTTATTATTTCATATAATATTTACCATCCCATTCATATCATTACATTTATTTTTAATTTTAAAAATAAAATATGAATGATGTATGCATGTTTTGATTATATCATATATCATAGTTTTATAAAACTTTTATACAATTTCATTAATTGTTAATATGGGTTGATATAAAAACAATAGTTTTTTGAAAAATGAATAATGATTCACATTTTGCATCAATAAATTATGAAATTGGTGATCGGATAATGTTTTGATAATCTATACCTCCAAATTTGATGATTGATTGAACATATAATTCATGGAAAAGGCATGTGGTAGGGAGGACAGATTGCTTTCAAGAAGAGATGACTATTCAAATATTCGTTCTCAACAAGATTTGTATATGAGGGAATTAAGAATATAGGGAATAAAAAATGTAATTTAATTTTAAAGATATATATTTGAGGTCATTGGGAAGATTCCTTGTAAAAAAAGGTCTATGAAAAATATTATATTTTACATGATGAATTTATACAGTTGGGAAATTTTTGGGATTATGAAAACTTAAAATTTGTTAAAAAACATGGTGATCCACTAGAGATACATGTCATATTAATTTCACAATGTGTTAGAAGTTCTTCATCCATACAATAGAGTTGGGTCACTGATCTTGTGTGGTGGAAGGAGGGAGTCATAACCAGTGTTTGAAGGCTGGAGAGTGAAAGGCTTATGCATGGGAGTGGGCAGGTGGGCTTGTGTATGTAAGGAACCACCTGTAAACCCTTCGGATTTAAATTTTTATTTGTTCCAGACCCCATTTATAGATCAAACAATAGAAGTGTCATCGTGTAATAACTTTAATATTCTGAATAAAGAAATGTTTGATGTCGTAAATCACATGTGAATTATTGTTTATCTACACAAATAGATATAGACAGAACCTCAATCGTCCAATCCATTTTATTAGAATCATTTAATTAAATTATCTCATAATATTAAACATCATGATGAGGTTTTTTTATATTACATAAAAATCCATAGTTTCGTGTACATGATGCCCACCATATTCCATTATCATGATATTGGACTAAGGTATTCATGGTGGATCTAATGAAATTCATGAAATTGTTGTCTAACAAACATTTTATCATTCAAATAAATTTATATTTTTAAGAGTGATTAGAAGAAACATGTTGTTCTTAATACATACTAATTTCATATAAGAGTTTGAAAATTTTAAATTTTGAAAAAAATCAGATAATATTAATTTTCATGAGTCTTCAAAGGGTGAATTTTAATATAACATAAGGTGAGGTGATTTTTTACTTCAATGAATATTTAAATAAGGGAAACACATGTTAAAAATATTAATGATGAAATCATTAAGAATTCTAGTGCTATCTAATAGGATATTAATATCTGAGGGGAAGGAGGGTCATGGTAGTAGTGATCCATTTCTATATAAAAGTATAATAACTGAGGCCCAAAAAACCATGATACTGATTAAGATGAATGATCTTGTTTTTCTAAAAATAATAGGTGATGTGGAAGAACAATTAACGAAAATTTAATTCCATTTATCACACTTCTTTTAGGATGAAGAATTTCCTTATTGATAATCTTATGTGGATTAGAATAGAATTTTATGAGTCCTCAACATGTATTTCACACACTCGATGTTTATTGAAAATAAAATTTTAATTGAATTCTTTAAGGTTTGTGTGATACACTTAAACCTATCTTATTTAGTATACTTGATACCTGTACACATATATATTCAGATAACATCTATAACTATTTGATTCCAATTTATATGAACCATGATTATTTTCCCATTACCATTTCACAAATAATAATAGTTAGAATTACACCCATTTAGGGGTTTAATGAAAAAAGATAGTATTGTTTATAATATTGCACATTGACATTGTCAATTTATTTAGACATGTATAGTGCGGTATTATGAATTATTCATGTTTCATTTATCTATATGTGCACATAAAAAATTATTTTTAATTTCATCCATACATGAATGCATAATCCAATAATATACCTAATCTATGTTCAAAATAAGTTAATATGGAGCTTGAAAATTTGGGGAATATGAACATAAAATAATAAATACCAATATAATATGTTGTAGGGGTTCATTTTGATAATTACACAAGTGAGTGAATTGAGATTATGAAATTCTTAAGCTTCATAAAGTGTGAGGTCATTTCTTGATCAATAAAAAGAAACAGTTCATTCCCATTCATTTGATAAGACATAGGATAATGATTACATTCATTCAATGGAAGTTATATCTTAAATACCGTTATCTATGAAATGGTACTTGAAATGTCCATGGGAAAGTTTTATTCATGGAGATCAGGGAATAATATCAATATATCATCATATAGTCAATCAATATTTAAATAAGGAATGATTTTTGGATATAGTATAAAAATACTCCAATGGGGATATTGGAGTTGAGGAAAAAAAGATTCTGCAAAAAATGTTTGAGGTTGTATAAAGACCCTCCACAATAGATTTATGAGTATCAGGCTAGTGTAAATTCTAGTAACACTATGGGAATCTATTTAATGATTCATCTCTATGGATTCAAAATTTAAGAAACATTGGGACTATGTATTGATCATTTTAATTATTTATAATATTATAGTGGGTAATCTATGATGAGAGGTATAACCGAAATGAAATGGAGTTTTTCATTTAACCAAACCTTGTAAATTCTGATGCGCTCTAAACCATTAATTAAAAAAATCATTTATTATGAGGCCTCGAGATACAACAAGAGTGGAAAAAGGATTTGACTTCATAAGTTGTCTAATTGAATAAAAAAATTATTAGATGAACTGTGATCACTTATTCAACCCCATCCACACATAGTGATCTCATTCTAATTTTGGGATTACATGTGGTATCAGAGAAAAGGTCTCATATAAAAGAACTAATATTCTACTCAAGATGGATGAAATGATTTCAATTAATACAAGATATGTTTTCTAATTTCAATGGTAATAACTATCCTGGGTAGAGAAATGGATGACATTGAATCTCAAAACTGATTATGTAGAATTGATAGATACAGTTAGGGGGAGATTTTAACTCATTAATGAGAATGCTGTTATGAATTTTTCATATAATTGAAATATTTAAATGGATATAAAATCTTACAAATCCATATTGATGTCACTTTTTGAGATAGTGTAAAATATTTATTTTGGTCTTCAATATACTAAAGTGAATTTGGAAAAGTTTAGGAGAATTTGTGAGTGAAAAATAATGGTCTATGAATTAAATATAGAATTATGGAGAAGAATATTTGATGATTTAAAAATATATTACATTTAGGAAGATGGTAAATAATTTATAAGAGTAAATAATATTGGTAGTAGCACCATAGGTTTTGGGGGGAAGTAGAAAACTCTACCATTGTGAAGAAGTTTATGAGAAACATTCCCTAGATATTTGATTTGAATGATTTTTCCCTGGTTGACCAATAATATCAACCACTGGATGGACATCCTAATATTCATATAACATATGGAAGGATACAATTACAAAAAATTTAGAATAAAAAAATGATGAGATTGTCTTTGAATCCATGTAAATATATAATGATGTATTTTAAGAACCTAAATGAAATGATTCTGAATATGTTGAAGTTGAAGAGAAAAAGTATAAACTTATGGCCTTTATTGAAAGACATTATAATATAGGAATATGAGAAATTGGAAACCATACAATAAAATAAATATAAAATTTTAGGTTTTAAATATTTCCTTCAATTGTCAAAATAATAAATTCAATGTCAATGATACTGAAAAAGAAGAATAATACTTGTTGAGAAGATATGAGAAATACAAAATTCTTGAATAAGGTAGAAAGAGAAGAAATTTTCAAGGAAAAATATAATAAATTATAAAAATCAGGAGATTGATAAATATCCATCCTCACATAGTTTCTAAAAAAATTAATGATCCTCTATAAATCATCTATAATAAATTGGAAAATAAAAAAAAAGATAATGAAATATACGAAGGTATAGAATGTGAATAAATTAATGTACTATAATGTTTCATAAATATAAATCAATGATAATATTTAGAATATTGTGATGTTCATGATGGAGAATGATTATATAGAAATAAGAATAAATATATTTTTCATGAAATAAAGGACAAATCATCATGAGATAAGGGAACATATGATGAATATTTCTGATGTAGAATAGAAATTAAGACCCACTAAAGAAATATTACAGTGACGAGAAGAGATAAAAAGGAGAAAAAAATTTTCACTTAATAAAACAAAAAAATAAGTTGAATATATATACACATGAATGATGGTGAATTATCTTGAATAAACACTTATTAAGAAAAATAATATTTATCTGAGATACAATCATTGTGCCTTTAAGATCATGTTTTTTTGAATTATATGAATGAATACCTTACTAATTTTGTTGAAAAATGCTGAATTTTCCAAATCAAATTAGGGGAGGGATCTATAGAAAAATGATGATTCTATACATAGTTAATTTTTAATATATTTTATATTTATTAGAGTGTTATCACAAAAAAACTAAATCTTGTTGGAAGGCATGAAATAAAATGTGAAAACCAGTTCCACAAAAGAATAATGGGAAAATTCTTCATATCTCTACGTCAGAATTCATAGATTCTTCCTCTCACCTCATCCTAACTCTGGTAGCATGATTTAACCACCATAGACCGTTTTTGGACATGTTTGGCTGATTTGTTTTCGGTTCGTGGGGTTTGAAAGATCACACAAATATTGGCCTTCTCCATAGTAGGCACCCTATATTTTACTTTACTTTAGAGAGTTATATGATCTTGGCCTGGTCCTGTGCTCATCGACTATGCAACGTATTACTCTACTTCCTACTCTGATGGTCAGTGGACATTCTTATAAAGCAGGAATCTTCTTCTACAGTATTCTAGGTTAGTTTCCCCGAGCTTCCTATCCATTTTTAGAATCCCTCTATCATCCAAATTTTAGAATCCCTCTATTATCCAAATTCTAGGTAATTTAGTTTGTAGATTTATAGGATTGGATAGTAGTGAAATGTATATTTTCCACCAGGTATCTCCACGAATATTCATTGAAGTTTATTTTTCAAATGGTCCAGTCAATTTTGTGTGGATTGTTGTAGGTGAAGAATCCTGGTTTAAGAATCCTATTGATTTTGAGATATTTTTTGACTTCTGCTCTTTGTGAATCAAAATTGGGCATCATAATGTAGTGTGCATACGAGGGTTTAGTAACTATATCTAGTTTAAGGAGGAAGAGGGGCCAGTCTCTTTTGACTCATCTCCCATCAATTCTTCACAGTGTGAAAAACTGTGTACGAAGAACAAAGAACCATGAGTAAACAAAATTTTTGAAATTTTGTTTCATTATTAAGGCATTCACAAGATGATAGAGAAAACCTTGGGAGTTCCTTGCTCCATGGATGCTCCCTATTTGGTTGAGACTGTTAAGGAAAGATGGGTGACTCTAGGCTAGGTAACTGAGCAACACTCATATAAGGGTGGTGTGGGTAATATAACAGAATATAGGGTTCTTAGGGAGATACAAAACATCATCGATAAGGGGGTAGTGTCTATTCATCGTCGAGTGATTAATCATTGAAAATATTCTATGTCACTCTTGATACATAATGATTTATAATCACTGAACTAGCTTCGAAAGAGAAAGCGGACTTTGAAGGATTGAAAACCATTATCCCAGGATAATAGCATAACCAAGCCAGTTCCAGAACAACAGAAAATATCAAATCAATTGGTATAGAAGAGGGTTCTCACCCAACATGGTCTAATATCAAGACTCTCTTCATGGAACCGATTTAAGGAAATGGAAACAAGGAAATAAATTTACTAGAATTTACTAGTTCTGAAGTAGGAGAAAAAAATAATTACCACAAAAGGATTATTCAAACACTCCAAAGACAATAGTAGCAGAATCATCCATGAAGGTTGAATGTAAGAGTACATGAGGTAAATTGCATGGACCTCCATCGATGGAAGTTGTGGAACTGGCCTCCAGCATGATGAGTATGTAGAATCCCTCAGAAGCTTGTATCACCACTACATGCGATACTGAGGGGCCGGAGTTCCTAGTGATGGATGAATGCATTTATAGAGAGGGATTATAATTGGAAGTAGAGTGGGAGGAAACATAGCCCCAGATATTACTTCTAAGGTGGCAACGATGGAGGTATTAGAGAATCATGATATACGTGGTGTAGCTCCACTGGTTACTATTGTTGGTTCACAACGAGCGGATGGTAAAAAGGCCATGGATAACACGGGGGACCTCCTTATGCACTCTGATTAAGAAATAGTGGATACATTATTTACTATTCATGATTCTAGATAGTATGTAGAAAGGATGAGTGGACATCTAAATCATGTTGACAAAATCTTCTATTAGAGTGGGAGGATTAAGAAACAATTTCTAATTCTGACGAGAGTATTCAATGATAAGTAGTTAATAGTGGATGGGTTCCTAAAAACAAAGGAAAAATTGGCCCATCATTTAGAAGATATTTTCAAAGATGTCAAGAAAAAAATATGTAACTGATCATTCCTATAAACTATATAGGGTGGGCGCATCTAATAAGTTTATGTTATCCATTATTGATTTTTTCTAATGCTACTACGTTAAAGGTTTCTTGTTGTACGTGATGGTTTCACACTTTTTCCACAAATTTGATTTCAATAAAAATTTAATATATAATTATTATAATAAATATATCTTCCAAACAATGAACACATAAATGATGATTTATTGAAGGAAGTTTGTGGAAGATGTGGTGACCATGGTCACAATGCATAAAAATGTAGAGTAATCACTTAGAGAGAGATTCATTATAATGTAAATGATAAGAGAGGTATGAAAGAGAACAATTATATTGGAACTAATTAATTCTACAATATAATATAATAGACAAAAATAAAAAGCATTCTATGGAAAAATGGAAGAATGTGGAGAAATTAGAAGAAGACAAATTCGATGATAATTCATCTAAAAATTATGACAACAAAAAAAATGATGTATTAATTGATTTAACAAATTCGGCATGAAAAAAACTATTTAATGGAAATTATACCTCTTTAATAAGAGATCATCAATAATATTTAGAAATAAAAATATAATGCTTCTTTTGTCGATGAATAAAATACATCTACAAAAAATGTCAGCTGATGAAAAAAATTAAATCAAACATTCAGAGATAAATGAGAATGAAGGATAATCAAAATCTAAAAACATGAAGAAGATGATGAATCAAATGTTGAGATGAAACAATCAATAAAAATATTTCAACTAAAACATTTGTGGTCCCTCCTAATTCACTTATTCATTTAAATGAAAGAACATGAATGGAATTGAAGGATAATACATTTTCATCATGAAGATTATCTATTTTCAAGATGATGAATTCTATTTATCCATTCATGGGAAAAACATTGAATCATATGAATGATAATTAAAATTAAAAAAATCCTTCATCATTCAAAACTACTTCTCAAATCATGCAGATGGATTTTGTGAAAAATAAGCTTTAGGTGGAGTAATTTTTTATTTACATGAATTTTATTGAGGTGTTTGTCAAGATGTGATGGGGATATATCTTAAAAATCATTCTCAGATATTCCCTTAAATGGATAGGTTGAATGAAATTATGTATTGTATCTTATATAAATATTCTATAATAATATCTTTGATTCTCTTGTAACTTAAATCTTATTATCCATACTGGATTATCCCATATACACTTAATGTTTACTAACTAAACGAACATTTCCTTTAGAAAGAATGTGGTTCAAATCATTAATTTGAAAATATTACCCATAATTATAATATTTCATTTATTTCTAATTAAGGGATAAGAGTGAAATATAGATTTACATATTTACATGATAAATTTTTTGGTTGTATTGATAATACATTCAAATTGGGGTATTATTAAAACCCATGATGATTGAGTTTCATTTGTTATTAGAATGGCATGGGACTGGTGATTGAAGAAGGATGTTGATATGTGTATTTATAAAAGTGATACTTTATTGAACTAATATTAAATCAAAATTACATGTTCTATGAAGGACCCATGTATATAATAAGTGAATACCATCAAAATACTAATTTGAATTAATATTTGATCACAGAATGATTAAAAAATAAGGACCGGAAAATATTATTAATTTCTTTGGATAAATTTTGAATGGAAATAAGACGTTTCCATGAAAAACTAGAGTTACATGAAAAATATATTTTTAATATTGGAATTTTATATATGGTGGAATTTTTTTGGGTGGTTTTGGATTTACAATATTTTGAAAAAAACATGAACACCAACATGAGTTATAAGAAATCTCAATTGAACATTCTAGTCAGAGAACCACAACCATGTAGTAAATTTTTCTCACTAAACCTACATTTTTGAAAGTGGTATAGAGTACCATATTAAGAACGATGGATCATACATGGATTTTCAATGGAGTGGGTAGGTGGTCTAGCATCGGTGATTCATTGTATGTGAAGCCTAAGTGTGTTTGGTATTATGGGTGTGAAACCACATCTACAGCTCGAATAGATAATGGCATGTATAGTAATAAAAGGAATATCCAAAATGAATTTGTTTTTTCATGATTTAGGACAGGTTCTCATGATGTAATCTTCATCCATAATAAAAATACGAACAAAACCATGGACATCCAATCCATTTTATTTTCAAAAACCGATTTAATCCACAAATTTTACTCATCATATTGATAAGGTTTTTGTTCATATTCCCAAATCCAATATTGGGAAATCATGATTCCATACTTTTTTTATGATCATACCCAGAGAGTTAGGTATTTAGGATTGATCTAAGGACAAGAAATAAAATTTTTAACTACATGAATGTGATAATTCAAATAAATTTATGCTATTGTGGATAATATGAATAAATAGAATGTTTCTATTGAATTTAAAATTCTTGGGTGAGTTAGATCATTTTAGATGATATGGAAAATATTAAGATCATCATAAATCTGATTCTGAGAGGGGAGAATTTTCATATATGAAAAGGTGAATTGGGTTTAGGAATTATGCATATTAAAATGAAGGAAATATGTGTTTGAAAATATCATTACTCAAAAAACATCTAAAATTCACATTTTTATTAACATGAAATTATTTTTAGAGGGGAATGTTGAATAAGGAAATGATGATCTATTCCTATTAAAGAAACATAAACTAGAATCAAGAATTCTTACTCCCTCTTGAGATAATGCATCATATTTTTATGATGGAAAATAGATATCAGACGAACAACACCTACATATAAGAGAGAGTTATCATATAACTCTTATTTATTGAAGAATAATACCTATTATTATAGTTTTACGTGATGGAGAAATTCAATTATGGAACTTTAAATAGTGTTTTATAGACTCAATGTACTCTGTGAAGTTCTTGTTCCATGAATCCATTAATTGTTGCATGATGCTCTTATAACAAGAAGATGGGATAAAAATGATACACATACACAAAGGTATTGATATTCCATCCACCATTACATGGTGTAAGTAGGAAGGAACATTTACAATTTGAACATATTCAATGCAAGAATAAGAATAATGAAATCTATACCCACTCAAGCATGGATAATGAATTTAGAATTTGAAACACCTAGTAAAATATAGATACATGAACTTTTTTAGTTATGTACATTGGGTTTTTATAAGGTATTTCAGTTTTTTGATCTACTTGTAAGCAAAAGAATTTAAATAGATTCCCTTGAATACTTTCATGCATACATGAATTCATAATCCAATAATATACCTTATCTGTGTTCCCTAAAAATCTACATGGATCTTCATTGGAGAATGATTAAAAGAATATAAGATAATAAATATTTAAATTACTTGTTATCGGGTTTTATAAACATAATTCCAAAAGAGATTTAATTGGGAATGTACAAGTCTTACCTTTAATATAAAATGAGTTCGGTATTCTTCTATTATAAGTATTTGTTCTAGCATGATAATTTTACATGACTGAAGAAGGTAATTATATAATATGATTTGATGTAAGATTATTGATAATAGAATATGTGGAAAGGTACATGAAGGGTACTTGAGAATGTGTTTTTTAGTAAACTTATGGATGAACGTTAAGTGATCCTCTTACAGTGGATCCAAACATAGATAAGAGAGGAAATGTGATTAAGTATACAGATCCACCAATGTGAATTCATGAGTAAAATTCCAATGTGGATTATTATGAATTTTTTCGAGGTAGCATAAATATCCTCCGAAGTGAATTTGGGTGTAAAAGGCTGGTAAGTATTCTTGCAACACTATGGTAAGAAGTCTAAATATCCCTTTATGTGGATTCAATAGTTAAAATATAGTGGGAATATATATAAATAATTTTAATTCATTATAATACTATTGTATAGAATCTATATTGGGAGGTATAACCAACGTGTAAAGGAGTATATATACATCATAAACCATACAAATCATTGTCTTTGGTGCATTTTATTTATAATATCATCTATTGTTAGGGTGAGAGGCACAAGTATAGTGGATCAATGCATTATCAAAACATATATGGGTAATTAAAAATGAACAATTTGTAAATTGAAAAGGGATAAATGATACACACTCTCCCCATATGAGTGATATTACATGAATCCAAACATCAAACATATTATAAGTGATGTTACAACCCAACATGAAGAAAAATAATAATAGATGGATCATAACTTGGAATAATTATTTTTATTTACTAAAATAATAGATAAAATGTACTATCTTGAGACGTATTTGGGTTCTATTAAAGGGATTCTCCACATCATACATAACCTTGAATGGACTATAAGTCAAAAATCAGACATAAGCCTTGGTTTAGAGGGTGATTCAATAGAGATATGGGGGAATGGTTTTCAAAGTGTGAAAAAGTGACACGGTATCGAATTTCAATTGGTTTGGATTTAACAAAAACTAGTAATACAAGATAAATGACATAGATTTTATTAAGATATATTTTGTCGAGATGTTTTCTGAAAAATCAGTTTCTAAAAATATATAAAATGGTTAATTTTTGAAACACTATCAGGGTAATGATGCTTAATTCATTCAATTGTTTTCCTATTACATGTTTTCATAGGTACCTACCTTATCTATTTTGAATCACTATTTAATGAGTGAAAATAATATATATAAGTGTTATATCAAATAAGAGTGTAATCATTCCACTTATCATAATTATGAATTTACCATGTTATATCTATTTCATCATCTAATATGCACTAGTTAGATTCTATATTATATGTTCATCCCTTATTTGAGAGGGTTGGGAATGTTTTTACTATTGTATCGTTGGATTTCACCTAGTATGTCAAAAAAGTCCCTCACTTCATACCATATTACTCATCAAGTTGATACCATCATTGTTCGATAATATAAATATAGTTTTATATTAGTTGAATAACAATATTTAAGTAAATGTTGGATGTGTATACTAGTTTTATCCATGGTTTTATGAAATTATATTTAGTTATATATATAATGTTTATTGCATTATGTTGTTAATAGATTGTGTTAATTTTGTGTATAACGCTTGTTGAGTGATATTTTATTACAATTTCTTGATCATGCGTATACTTTTACTATATTGAGTATTTTAATTTATTTATCTTAATGAATTTTATATTATGTATATATTTTTAACACTATAACCACAACTACATCATTGCAAATTGATATTCAAGAAATAATGGATATACTATTTTTTTTATAAAATTCTAAGGATGGTTCACCACCCATTGATGTACAAGATTGAATGAGAGTGGTTTTAACCATTACCCTATTATACCCATATCCCCACTACCTTAGTTGTAATGTTATTATGGTTTACCCAACATTATCATAGATGAATCTATTTCCACTAAATAACATAGGTGTTTATCTTTGACTTTAGTTATTGTTTTTCTTATAATCTAGTTCCCCACCCAACGTAAAGAGTATTGTTATAGACCCTCATAGTACAAGGAGTTGACTTTAGATTTCTTATAGATTCCCCTGAGGCTTCTTCATAATAAGCATTGAAAATAAATTATAGTCCATTATTAACACTTTCACCATCATTTGATGGATATAAATTCTGTAAACTAAAATATAATGGTTGATGTGAATATAGTCTTTCTAAATTATGTGATTATGTTTTCCCCACTTTTCCCATGGAGTCTACCTTTAGTATGAACAATATAGAGTCTAGATCGGAATTTTTATCCAATAGTCGAGATGGTTAGTCATGTTATGAACACTTTTTTTCATCTTCTCACTACAATTTTATAAAATTACATATCATCAAACTTTGGTCCTCATTTATAAGACTCTTGTATTGTTGAACTATTTATATATTTTCTTCATATTTTGATGAATACATCCATTTTTTCTATCCTTGATTTCTATGATTGTTTCATTCATATAATTTTAAATTTTAAGTTATGAAAGTTGGGAATAGATATATTTTTATGTTATAAAAATATATTTATTACCTTATTATACAAATCATGATATTTCATATTATTGATAATGTTTCTTGATCATGAATATAGTATTATTACATCATGCTTCTTGTTTCCATAACATGAAATCATGTGACCAAATATAAATAATTTTTATATCATTATCATGGATTCTGATTGGATAGTCTTTATGACTTCTAGAAGGGGTTGTATTTTTTTTATTATAATATTTTATATTATATTTGTTGGCTGTTGAGATACATGATTTAATAGGATTGATTTTTACTATGAATATATAATACCATTATCCCGTATCACTATCCTTGAATGGTAAGGTCTTCTTATATTTCAAGATAGTATTATATTGTATTACAATTACAATAAATAGGATAGGTTGTTTAGCATAAATAATGTAATGTTTTATCTCATATTCTATGTTTTTATAAGAGAAGGTTCGATATGTATAAATCCTCTCTATATATGACTATAATGTGTCAGGACCAATAGGGGCATATATACCCTGAGTGGTTGGGGGTGAATAAGGGTATGGATATTCTTTTTCAAAATTATTCCTTCCCCACTGGATCATGACCTATTTATTACAAGGGTCACTTTGTTTTCACTTGATTTTTATTATAACAACTTCTTTTCTCTTTATCTGATGATAATGCTTTAAATGAAATGTAGGGAAGTATGCAGGCAGTCACAATGATTTTTACTTTGGTTTCCCTCACTGGGCTATGTCCAAGGAGCATACTACAGCGATGTGCCGCTATACAAAATCCACTAAAGAACACTGTTGTTTACAAGTTTGGGATATATCACTTTTATGCCCAAGCTCATTGACTTTACAAGGTTTAGGGTCATCTCACTACTTTCCCAAGGGTCACTCCTTGTTTCTCTCTCTCTGGATCACTGCCATTGATGAGGATCACCTTCTTCCTCTTCCTTTGATCACTACTTGGGAAAGGATCCACTCAATGTTTATAGACATGTATATCGCTTCATTATAACTAATGAATACATCCTTTGTTGTATGTAGATGCTCTGTTGAAGTTAAATGTTCACCCGTAGATGAATCTCACTTTGCACCGAAGGTATCGAGCAATCTTCCATCTGTCACATAGCCCTAAATCACTACTGTGAATCAACTTTACCTGGCACCCTTCTCTAATATGGCGCACAAGTATTGGCGCAGAAGTTATAACTAGCGCGCAAGTCCACCTCAACCATTTGCACGACACAAGATTCTGCTACTCCAAACTTGCGCGACTCACACCCTTTTACGCCCAAACCAATATTGGCACTCAACCATCAACTTTCACACTTATTAAAAACCTGGCATGCAAGTCCACCTCAACCACTTGCCTGAAACCCCCTTCTTCAACTCAAAACTTGGGCGACTCACTTCCTTCCTCCCCTAAACCACCTTAGGCACACAACTATCACTTGGTGCACAAAATCTACTTCTGCGACCACACAACACTTGCATGACCACCACACCTGCACGATAGGAGCTATGATTTTTCTAAGTGTGTAACTCTAGACCGAATGAGGAGGGGTCGACCTGTATTTATTTGCAATTGGACACCCTGCGCAATGATGCATAGGTCTCCCCTCAGTGCACAAGTTTTGGCGCACATGTCTATGCCGTACAAAACCACTTGCGCGACCAACCCTAAAACATGGGCGCCCCTTATCCCTTTGACATATTTTGATGCTCTGATCTTGAAAAACATTATGCACGCATGTTTCTTTGCCTCCACGACCTCGGCGTGCAAGTCCCTTTTCCAAAAGGCCACTTGCTCCATTTTTCGATTTTCAGGCCCAAAAATTTGGAAAACATTAGAAAACGGCGCCACCTTGTATCGTCTTTTTTTTGTACTGCCTCCAGATCATCCATTCCATTGTCGACATTCTTGAATCAAACACGGATAATTAACCACAGCCCTTGAACTAAACATGCCACCATAAAATCTTTTTTTAACAAATTTTTATGTCATGGTTTGCTTTGTCAACAATCACAACACAGATGTCCACTTTTTCAACAAACACAACCACCTCAAAAATGCTTCAATGATACCGTCAGGGCTTTTTTCCCAACATAATGTTTAAATTTTTTATTATTAGTTGTGCGAATTAGTAATTGATTATTTATGTTAATTTATTATTAATAAAATATTATTTTCTATTTATTAACTATTAAAATAACTTATTGTTGATATTTAAATAATTTTACATGAATATTTATACACATAGTTATCAATTTTTTTCAATAATTTCGGTTCCCTATTGAAAATTTTATAATCACAACTGTCATGGACACCTATGTGGAAACGAAGACACTTTTTGATAATTCTATGAAACTTATTTGTACACCAGTATATTTCAAGGCATTTTATCTATAAATATTTTTCATTATGAATTAGGTTAGATCCCACATCAGAGTATGTATACTTGATATTGGTGGAGGTTTTTTTTGGCTCATCACCTCCAAATAGTTTACTTTATATTGAATTAAAATCCATTTGGTTATTTTATTTTTGATTAAATGTGTTATATCAGTTGATCTTCATGTATATAGATTATGGATTCTTATATGTAGAGTTTTATAATTTTATACCATTTTATTATATCCTCTTATGATATGTTTTCTTATGTGTTATTATAATGTTATAAAAATAAAAAATGAATCATTTTTAGAACTTATATAATATGTCCATGATTTTATTTTCAATTGAAGTGGGTAAAGAGTTCCCTAAACTATACTATTAGATCCATAGTTTTAGATAATAGACCATGGGGGTCGGAATGAATTACTAGAAATGTATAAAATTTATTTTGGTGCAGTGAAACATAAATTCCAGGTACATAACAATGAAAGGTACTTGTCTATGAGTCTCAGAAGTCCAGATAAATTCTGAGTTATATATCATAGGTTCTTAGTGTCCTCTAATATGATATTGTTCATGAGGGACCTTATTATTATGTTATTTGGAAAAAATATTAAAAACCTATATAAATGAATTAATGTTAGTTGAGTTTCAAGATAATTGTGTGTTGAGAGTCATGATATTTATTGGGATAACCATATTATTATAATTATTTAATGTTCTATGGTATGATTCATTGTTTTTAGAAAACATTAATCATTCAGGATGCACACAACAAATAGTGGAATAACAAATTTTATGAATTTAATAGGATAACTAAATAGAATCATATTCATAGCCCTATATATAATCTTTTATGTTGTTCTCTCTTGTGGTCATGGTGACCAGTAAGTGATTTTAGTTGATGGTCTCATATATAAGATATTGACATAATATTTGGATGATAATAATATTTATTTTCATTGGTCTAAACTAATTTATAATTCCCATATCAAGACTAATTTTCTTTACATTTATTCATCGTGTGTTTCATGTATATAGAGTTTCATTTGGGTCACTAAATTAAACTATCAAAATTATGTTTATATTTTTTTGATTTATTTTTCATCATTTCATATTCATATTAATTATTTTCGAAGATGTTCTATGTTAGCAGGTGACTGGTCATCGATATAGTTAATCCATACCCTTTATTTGAGTTGATATCTCAGAATTTATTATTAGCCAATATACTTTTTGATATGGTTTTATAGAGAATAATTATCATTATATCATAACATAAAAGATCTATTAAAGAAAATTTCATGACTTGGCCTGGGATTCCAGAATAGACACGATACGGGATGCAATATTTCCCCATGTTCATATCATAGTCTCTAGAAGATAAATGAATTGTCATGATATTATAGAAAAATAGGGGGGATTTATTTTTCTATTTGATAACTGACCGGCCATCAA
Organism: Viscum album; assembly: GCA_963277665.1. Lineage (NCBI taxonomy): Eukaryota > Viridiplantae > Streptophyta > Magnoliopsida > Santalales > Viscaceae > Viscum > Viscum album. Next base: position 523,773,350 of record OY728165.1, read on the forward strand.
ATAAAAAAATTACTTCTAAGGTAAATGTTTTTCATTACCCATGTTGTTGAAAAAAAATCAAATCCAAACCCAACTAACCATCATGGGTCCCTCAAAAAACACATAACAATTAAAAAACTAGAATAAAAACCATATGAAAAATATATTATAATATAAAATAACGTTATCAAAGTCAATATAAAGGTGTAACTGGGAAAAAATATGAAAATACTGTGTCACCCAAATTTCCCTTCAGGTGATCATAATGAGATTTCTTAAGGTGAACTCCACCAAGGAAAGTGATTTGGAAAAGCCAATTTAATCCTCTCCACCTATCGATTCAAAAACCATTACAAATTTACATAAACTAGAAACAATGTGGGTAGTGAATTCCCATTATTTTTCATTACTATGAAACAAATGTGGGTTGTTTTTATTTATATGGGTCATGAAGAATAGGGACATTAAGATTCCTAAGGAACACATGAAGGGTTTGAGTATATTATACCCTTTGGATGTCACTAAATGACCACATCTTTTATTTCATAAAAAATTGTATAAAATATAGGTATAGAGACATAGGATTATCATACATTGATATACCATATATAGTTTGTCAATATTAAGTAAATTACACTAACACATGTATATAGATGATGATTGTTCAGTGCCTTAGGAAATATGGAACACAATTTTCTAATATGGATAATGATATTAATTTTTTTCCATAAATATACCCTCATTTATTACTCCTCATAGGAATACCATACATAAAACCATTCTTCATCACCTATGGAAAGGAAACATAAGAATGGGTGAAATCGTATTCTCATTAAGGGTAATAAAAGATCCATGTAAGCATAACATTAAAATAAGTGTATTAGAACATGATTATAACACAAGAAAACCATACCCTACACATCAAAGAACATAATCTGGAGTTATTGTATAATTATTGGTAGTTCATAAGACATGTATCATATGATATTCAAATAGAATGATCCATGAGTTCATAAGTATTGCATAAGACATATATTTGCGACATAAAAAAATGTAACTTTGGACACATAAAAATAAGTAACATGTTCACTCATTCTGTTAAGGGAATAAAATAAGGCCCTCTCATAAACATATGTGCATGGAAAGAACCCACACATATCGTTATTCACATGAAATAAAGTTCCAAAAATAAAATTGTGAAAATTTAATTAGGTTCATGGATAACATTGTGAACATGTAAATAGGTTCAGACATAAAAGTATTAACATGTAATTAGGTTAACGGATAAAAATATGAACATGTTATCAAGTTCATTTATATAATTTTGAAATTCCAATCAAGTTGATGTGTAACATTATGATCACGAAATCAGGTGCATGATTGAAATTGTAAATGTAATTTCCTAAAATGTTTTAAATAAAATTACCCTTTGGAATTAATTAAATATCTTATTATGTAATATGGTTATAGAAAACACATGCAATTATATTGTTTATTATATCCAATTAGATTTAATATATCTTTATGTATCATCACCACTGAAAATATAGTTTTTCAATAGTGATCATAAGTTTAATATAACTATAAGGTATTAAAAAATCCAATTAACATATACTATTGATCTTATGTCGTCAACTAGAAGGATATTAACCTATGAAAACCATTTATCAAGGCTCAAGCTCATCGAGATCATGACCCAACCCTTTTCACAGAACCACCCCATGAATGTATCACCATCGCGTACCATTCTATTTGGAAGATGGATGATTTATTAAAGGGATATTAATCAATTTCCTAGAAATGTGATTTTCGAAATTATTCTTAATAGAGTAGTGAATATATTTTCATCTTCTAACTGTTACTTTATAAATTATTTTTTTGAATATAATAAAATATAAATATTATTTTTGGGTAATATTTACATTAAATTAAAGAATTTATTTTGATGAATTAATGTATTTATAAAATAAATAATATTTTAATAAATTAATACTATTGAGTGAATTCTAATAAATATAAATGACTAGATAATTTTCATGAATTCGAATTTAAAATTTATAAGGGTTAAAAAAGGTTTATTGTCAAAAAAAACCATCATTTTCATTAAATGAACATTTTTATTTCAAAAGTGAGAATTCAAATATTTATAAAATTATTTTGGTAAAATGAGTATTAATTAAGGAAACAATGTTTCAAACTTATCCGATGGTAAATTTTTCTTCTTTTTCTGAAAAAAATGATTTTTCAGGTAAATATTTAATACAGTTTATATATACATTGTAGATTATTAAATTTTAATGACACAAAATTGATGAAATTAATAATACAATGGTTATACATTAACATATATATATATATATTCCATTTAAAATTATGTGATTTTATTTTAATTTGATTAATTTTTTAAAGTCTAAATGAATCACGCAAAAGCATTAACATATTTTAATGTTTTAAAAAGATTTATTTTATGGGATGACTCACCTCCACAAAAGTAAGGAAATTATATTATTTCTTCAGCCCTAGTCCTAATAAAACCATTAAAAAACCTACATGGTATAAGCCATTGGATAACCCATTTTAATGTTTGTTGGGTTTGTTAATTTCTTATATAGATGTAAAAACCTATGTTTGATAAATATTAATATATTCCCCACTCTTCACCTATAAATACCAATCCAAATTTTCACTTATCTTAATTAAAAATTATCTGATGATGTACTTTATATTCCATTTCATATTTAGAGTACTCCCATGATTCCCCCATGCACTCCAAAGCCCCTCCCAGGCATATGTATACATACTCTCAAGGTAAGGGAACCTCAAATTCTCTTCATTATTTATGATTCGTTATTATCATATGAATATTATTTCTGACTTATATTCATTGGATATGTATTTACATGTCATTTTTAGTTCCCATTTTATCTTAAAATGGTGAGATAATCCTTTTTCTCTTATTAACCCATTTTATTAAAATTTAAGTAATGGCCTTATGCTACTGAAATTTCACAGAAAATTTCCTTATAAAAATAATTATTTAGTGAATGTTGTATCCATTTCATATAAAGGGTGTTAAACATTATGAAATTATACTTATTTGGCATGAGATATAAATTCTTGTATTTCTCATTCATTTATAATGGATTAAACTATGATGATGAATGAATCCATTTTTTGAGATCAATGGGAAACTCATAATCATGATAATGAAAGGTAGTGATATGTGCTTCCAGCATTATATAGTGCTCCAATGAATTGGGTAACATTTAGTCTCACCAAAGATAATTTTTAGAGAGGTAACAGACATAATTACTTTAAAGGAAGTTTTTCAATCATGTTTTATTAGTAGTTAGCATTGGACTGTTTTTATTATTTATTTTTTTATGTTGATGCCTCATTTCCCATGTTTCCATTATATTATCATGCTAGATCATGTCTAACTATTAATGATTATATTTATCACTTATTTTATGTCACTTTGAATTTATTATTATATAAAATTTACTAAATATTTCATGTTATTTCATGATTATTCCATTTTAGGCTTTATAGCTCACCCATTGGTTCTATATGTTTCCACTTTACCTCATACAATTTTATGTGTGAGAATGATAATTATGTTTTCAAAAAAGATGATGTATTAACCATTTTATGTTGTCATGTAATATAACTAATTCCAAAAAACTTTATAGCTTTTGACCATCAATGTTGTATTAGGTGGATTTTCGTGTAATAAATCATGAATTACTACTTAAAAAAGATAAGTGTTTTCATTCTTGGTATCAAAGTAAAAGCTAAGTTATTTTTGGTATTATGATTAAAAAAAATATGGGAAATAATTTTCAACAATAATAGGCATATGAAAAAAATACTACATTTTGATATGTATAGTGAAATTGTTTTATCAAGAAAATACATCCACGTTCTGATTTTACTAGTGGATATGGTTCTGGCATTGATGAACAAAGTGGTATGAAATCCAATAAGGTTCATAAAGCCTAACTTAGGGTAACTTGGCATAAGACTATGTTCCTTACTACTCACCTAGTTTGAAACTCCCATGGTATATTATTCAGCAAATTCAAAATCATATTACAAACCATTATTAATGAAAAAATACTATTAGATAATATGTTAGGAAATAGATCATGGATAACATAGATTGATCGTGAGAAATACTGAAGTTAGAAAAATAAATTTAATTAGTATTCATCCCGTTAATTTCATTGGAATTTTATTTAGGTATTTAATAGGTTACTCACTGTGATATTCCACTTATTCTATCCAATAGCTATAAATAGGAGTAATCAGTTAAACAATCAATGTGACATGCAATGTGGTGACTACCCCAATCAGATACCCAACCCCATTGGAGCGAGAATCAAAATATTTTGGATGATACTCTCTCAGCTGACTTGGGTTTAGTATAGAACCCTAGATCATGAGGAGTGCCCAAATCCAATTAGAAATAACTGGATGGAATTGAGATCATTATGCGGCATAGACCTCCAACTTTCAATGAATCTCCCACTCTATTAATTATGGAATACGGAATAAAATCCATTGAGAGGATATTCTAAATCGTTTAATGTTATGAAAAATAGAAGGAAGTATTGGCTATTTATCAAATGGAAGGTGAGGCTGATAATTGGTGTACATTGATCACGAATATGAATCATGAGGAAGAGATCCAAGTGATGGGGTGGAAGAAATTTCAGAAATTTTTTTTGGTATATATTTTACTCACACCCTCTCACATAAAATGGAATGGTATTTCATTTCTATCATGAAAAAAGATGAAAAATATACCAGGGAATTTGAGGAAATTATCCCAATACATGCACAATACACATATGTATTTTTCAACACCCATGAATAAATGGATGAACACATCTTTAGTGGGTTAAAAATGATCTACAAAAAAATCATTGGCAATTCGAACCATTATTATCAATAAGGAATTTTTTTTGATGTGCCCTCAATGTTGATATACAGATTATCAAATCTTTGTAGTATCATGAGGATAATAAGCTGGAAGTGGAGTTTAATATTGGTAGTCCAATGGTGTAATCTAACTATTTAATAAAATTTTCACACCCCACAATCCAATGGTGTGGAAAGAACACCCCAAATATTTTTTAATGGGAATAAGGAAATGATTTAGGTGTTTGAAGGAAGGACACTGAGCTAATGAATGTTGAAAAGAAAAACTCACTAATGTGATGGAGGAAAGGAATGATATAGTAAACCATATACACATTGTAAATTTCTTTATCTACAAGGAACCAAGAAACCTTTAAAACTAATGAACTATGCCTTGGGTTATCGAAGACTACCAATATCCTCCAAGGTATCAAGGGAAATAATTTTCCATCAAAATCACTTAGGTGGATCTCATAAATGAAGTGGTGACATTTAAAATAGTTATTCATTCTAGAATAGAGTACATTCATTTTTATTATTCTTCTACGCATTCCATAATATCATTATTGTTTAGTATAACTATCCAAACACCGCAAATAATTATTGATTTATAGTTTTCAATGGAAATGGAAAAATGGTAAATTATTTCATTTTATGTTTATAACTCCTCCCCTATCAAAATTTTTGAGATGAACATCCCAGTGAACCTTGTAAAGCTCCATTTTGTGGAATTTTTTGCAATTCTAGGTACGGATGAGCTTTCCCAAAATAAAGAACACAAATTTCCATAAGAAGAATATCACTCAATGCATCATGAATCAACCCCTGATTCTATAGATGTGATAGGAGGAGGATGAATCTTTTTTAGAACCAACATCATGAGAATTTATATTATTAACTTATGAGAAAGATTATCTAGATAAAATGATCAAGTCTAATGAAATAATCATCCACGAAGACATAAATATTGTTTAGGAATACACCAATGTGTATCCTGAGGATTATTATGGTATTCCTTATAGATGCGAGGTTTAATTTTTAATTGTTCTTTTAATTGGTACACTTCCATTATCCTAGAATCTGTGTATAATGGATGTTACAAAACTTGAGGAATAGAGCAATAAAGTAGTAAAGATTCTGGATAAAGGGTTCATACACCTATGTATTTCACTATGGGGTGAACCAGTCCTCTTCATTAAGAATAAGGATGGTTCAATGAGCCTTTACATTACTTATAATTATATCAATAAGATAACAATAAATATCAAGTATCCTCCCCTATATATTAGGGTACATGTTTAATTAGCTATATAGAGAACAATAATTATCTAAGGGGGCTATATTGTATGTATATTACCATGTTATGGTGAATAAAGATGATATCCCTATGACTACATTTTGTAGGAGGTATAGGAACAACGTGGTAATAGTAATTCCATTCGAAGACACTAATGATATAGTATCCTTCATGGACATGATGAATAGTGTAATTGGGGATTACCTTGACAATTTCAGAGTATTCATTGTAGATTATATCCTCGTATACTAAAAAATCATTCATAGCATGAGGATCATCTATGAACTATGATATATACCCTATGAAAGGATTGCCAATATTCCATATACAAAATATGTGAGTTATCATAGAAGGATGTCACATTCTAGTACCAAATAATCACAAGAAAAGGGATATATATGGACCCTTCAAAAAGAAAATGTTTATGGATGGATAAGGATAACATATGTGATTGATATATATATTTTCCTTAAATAATATGGGTAATATCATCGATTAATGATAAATTTATAATGATTTTCCAACCCTATATACAAGATCACTCAAAGGGGATATATGTTTTATTAGAATGAAGAATGTGAAGATATATTGATGGATCTAAATGGAGGATTATCATTGCACCAGTTTTTACAATTCCCAAAAATGTATTTCCTTTTTGAGTATTCAATGTGTTTAAATTAATGGACTGGTATATTTGTTAATTCATAATGATAATGTCACAGCATATGCTTCAAGAAAGATGAAATTTAACGAACAAAACAAACAAATACATGATTTGAAGTTTGATTTAATGATATTTTCATTGAAATTTTTGTAGAATTATATCATTGGGGTGAAGTGTTAAATACAAATGTATCAGAAAATCTAAATGTATATATTCACATAGAAAGAGATCAATATGTTCCTAAAAATATACTTAGAGGTTATGGAGAACTATGACAAATAAATTCACTATATTTCTAGGAATGTAAATTAATTGGATGACTCTCTATGTAGAATGGATCTAGAAATTCTCTCACTGATAATAATTGAGAGATATGTAATATTTTTTGATTTGGAAAATATAAACATGGGATTCATAAAGGAAATAATATCAATAATCCTTTCAGAAATGATTTCAAAACCTTCTCTTCTAGTGTTTTGAATGTATGCTCAATGAGATTCTTAAGGAATTTACAAGAAACTGGAATCTATAAGAAAATGGATCTCCTCAGAGTTAAATGTTAATGATGAAGGTGTTTTGAGATTTGGGTCACAATTACTTGTACAATTAAATCACGAGTTAAAGAAGGAGATGTGGGATGATACAAAACACCCATCCTTATCGATCAATCATGTATGAAAAAAGATATATAGATATATCTAAGAACATTATTGGTGGGATAATATATAGAAACCGATTCCATAATATACAAAAATATGAATTTTAATTCATCAAGGGAAGTAATAATGGAAAAATAGAAGGGGATGATTTAATTATTACCCATACCTCTACAGAAATGAAAAAAACCACCCTATAATTTCTCACTAGAATTATAAAGATATAAATAAGAAATAATTATTTCTTGGTTGTGGTGGATCATTATAAAAATACCTCAGACTTCATTAGAATTCGATAGGAATTATCATTAGATCAAATTTCACAAATATATATCATTGAACTGGTATAGACGAATGGAGTACCACTATTGATTATATCTGATCGAGGTCTAAGAATCATCTCCTTGCTCAAGAATGGTCTCAAAAATTACATAAATACTAATTTGAACATCAACATGCCTTAACATCCCCAAATATTTTCCAATATAATTGGACTATTAAGACAGTCAAGGACATATTGAATGAATGAACTGTTGACTACAAGAAGAGACGTGATCGACTTATTCCACTGTTCGAGTTATATTAGAACAATAGTTTCCACTCAAGCATCCATATCTCTCCATATAAATACAATAATGGGATGAGGTACAAAACACCTACCTGTTGGGTAGAATTGGGGGAATGAAAACAACATGGTCCTAAAATGGTCAATAAAATTTTGGAATAAGTTAAGACCACTCAGTATCATATAAAGGTTCCTCAGATTAAAAATAAGATACATTATGATATTAATTTATGGGATATATAGTATGATGTTATAAACATTATATTACTCAACATATACCTATAGTTGAAATTAATCATATTTTTAATGAAGTGAAAGCTAATTCTACAATATATTGGCCCTATTGTGATTCTTGATCACAATTAAATAGTGACATACTGACCAACACTCCCACCTATCTAATCTCAGGTACATGATGTATTTCATTTATCCTTATTCAGAAAATAAATTCTAGATCCCTCACATGTTCTCAATCTTGAGGAGATACCATTAGAGAATGATCATTCTTATTAATAGTAGCCAGTGAATATCCTAGATCATTGTGACAAATGTTCATTGAAATAAGAATATGAACCATGTTAAGGTGATGCGGACAAAGAAAATGTTTGAAGAAGTGAAGTGGTCACTAGTGGAAGTGATAAAACAAAGTTACCCACATCTATTTTTTTGAGGGAAATGAAATTTTGTTTGGATAACTATCTTAATGGGTGAAGATTGTAATGACCAGAGCTGATATAAATATAAATCTCATTGTCTAATTATCTAAACACCTTATTGTATAACACGATATTTGAAAACAAATTCCCATATAAAGTATTATTATATTAAATTTTATTTCAAATACTATTATTATAAGGCCCCAGCCTTAAACCTCACTTAATATTGAGTTATTACAAGATTACACATTGATGATCTTTTCAGGTTTAGAGTTTTAGAGAATTGGATCATGAAACATGCATTAAATCCCACATTTAAACAAAGTGGTTACATAAAAGACAGTATTCATTCTTCCCATCAACGGAAACATATTTAAAATAAAACATGGATTCTTTCTTGACACATCCTTGACACTATCATCACATCATGTACCTTTCCCTTGACCTGTGAAAAATATATCAAAAACTTGGGATGAGCATAAAAAGATCAGTAAGGGTTATAAAAATATAGAAAGGAAACATGAGTTCATATATACATAAGAATGAAATCATACTTTACCCATAAAACATAGGCACTTTAACATACCTCATCAAACAATGAATAAATCATAGAAATCATAAGACATAAAGGTAACTTGAGGCCTTCATAACATTCTTTTGTAGGGAGTAACCCTCTTGGTTACGTTTGGAATACCCATCACAGTATATTCCCTAAATATCTTCGGAGAAACCTTAACGTCTCACTCCTTCGCATTACCCAATGCATTGGAGAGCTATAACGGGCTCACCCGCCCTTAGTTTATCACGAAACCACCTGTCTTCATAATAATGCCCAGGAACCATAACATAATCATATCACAAAAAACATGCATAAAGGAAACATAACATTTCCACATTTCAATCACAAGATATCAATACAACACATTGATATAATAAAAACATTATGAAAACCATTTTCAATACCAAATAAAAACATGGTATTTATTTTTCATTTAAAAAAAGGGTATGGCTTGTAGAGGAAGTCGAAACTCAAATAATGGTCACGGTGGTGGAGAAGTCATTGTCGCCGCATACGTACGACAAAAACATTCCTTTTTGTCATTTAGTAAAACGCTTCATATAAAAAGTTTTACTTTTGGATAAACGTAAAAGTCAAGGGGGTTTATACACCGTATAAAAGAAGGCTGTGTATAAAACAAAATATGCCTCAATGAAAGGAGATTGAGACGAAGTCCCATACCACCTTGAAGCTATTAACATTTTAAACCATTAATATCCATATAAATAAATCCTTAAAACCATTTTTAAAACATGGATATTAATAAGAACAAATCATTAAAACATTTAAAGCGATATTTTGGTTAAAGGGTTTTTACCAAAATTAGAGACACATGAATACAATAATTGAGGAATAACATTTAATAAGAACATTATAATATCATGAGAATAAATGGATTCATGATATAATATTCCAAAGGACAGTATATACACCATATAAGAGTGAATTGGTGCATAACAACAATGAAGTCTCAATAGAGATGTAAAATGTGATGAAATCCCTTATAAAGAAGGTATCCTTAAATTAAGGATAAATAAATCTCAAAATTATGTGTGACAAATTTAAATACACCCAATATGATTGGATATTAAGTGTAAAACAATAAAAGTTCATTCACATATATTCAAAGGATGACATATTCAATAACTTCATGTTGAACCCAAAGAAATCGAAATTGGGTTAAAAAGTTCCCTTGGTAAAATTCGACAGCCTAACAGCGTCGCTTCAAAACATCCAAAATGGATTGATGAGAGAGAATAGTGTCTCTCATCATATTTACATAAAAATTACTGTAAGAGTAATATAAAAGCACATCCCAATCACACGAAATATGAGCTTAAAAGGAATGACATAAAAGAGTGTACTTAAAAAGAAAGAGAGGAGTAGGATCACTTACCTCAAGTCCAAATTGACTCGATCGTTCTTTAACGTCCTAAATAATAAACTTGAGTTAATTTCCACTTTATTAAGAACCTTTTTTATAGTTCATTATTCCTTTTAGATCACTTATTGCCGTGTTATAAACATTATGTAATCATTTAAGTTAATAATGTTTGTTTTGTCGATATTTGGTTCTTAAGTCGAAAGTGGACTTCTTATAATTACATGTTGTTTGTGTGGTCAAATTTTCATTATATCCAGAATTATATTCATGTTTTAATATCATATATATCATATCTATCCAGAACATACATGTATTTATAATATTACATAATCATTTAGAGGTAATAAATGAAATGCACCGTTCATGGAGACGATAAGCCGTACGTACGCATGAACGCTACTTCCATTTCTATTTCATATTTTCTGGAATGGAATCATAATTATATAAGAGTATATTATAATTCCAGTATAATAACATGTATAATATAATTAACTTTATCCTTTACACATCCCACATATGGTATTAACGAATCAAATCACTTTCAGGGGGCGGTAGTCCGCACTTTCTAAAATGAAGATATCGTGTTTACCCATAATAGAAACAATAATGGTATGCCATAAATGAAAAATAAATAACCTTAATGAGAGGATAAAAATATTATATATCATATATAAAAATAGTGACATCATAATGGCCACCTTTGAAGGTGTTAAATGAGTATTGAACAATCATCGTGTCGGGATGCAGAATTTCTCCATCCACGAAAACTGTATGTTCTTTAACCATTTGATACAGTTGTGTGAGAGTGTAGCTCAAATAAATCTTATAACAAAATCATAGTATATTGAAGATACTTTTTTTGTTACAAAAGAAGTAAATAAAAAGAGTTTAGGGGGTTGGAGAAGCAAAATAAAACAAATGAACATGAGAGAATGAATTAACTTTAAAAGTGTAACTCCTTTTGATTTGAGCCTAAAGGCTTCCATTGAAAGGAATATTCCCAAAGGGAATCCTATAGGATTAGGAGAGAGATGTGGAGAGAGTAAATGGGTTGGGGATGGCCGAGCCAAAGGCTTGAGGAGTGTGTGAAATGAGGTAGAGATGGGGGCCTTTTATAAGAGGAGAGGAGGGGCACTTTTGGAAATCATGAAACTATTATTTTATTTTCAAACGTGATTCGAATTTATAAGGTCCCACATTGATATATTTCAAAGATAATATGATAAGGCTTCTAAATATTCCCATCCAATAGTTTTTGTACAAGTTTAGGTCTTAGATTTTATATTATCGTTTCATTTTATTTAACCTGTTCATTAATGAGGTCATCGTTGCATCATCATGATGTCATAATTAAATAAATTTATATAATGTCTAAAAATTATAAAAAAAAATATCCTGATGTAGGAAATCTATTTATCTTTACAAAGAGTATTTATAGTCAAAATTATGATTAGGATAACCCCTTCTAAAATTTTTTTTAGTAAAACAATTTATGTTAGTGTCATTTTCACCTTTATTTTAAAAAAAGGCATTAAAGTCATTATCTCATCCAAGAGACTCTATAGGGTCCCCTAAATCGACCCATGGGTTCTCTTGGTCGGCCATGACTCATACAATAGGGTTAGGACAAGTGTCATGGCGATTTCACATTTTTATAATATCATTTTTACCTTAAATTACACTAATTACCTCTAATCGCGATTAAAAACTTAATAAGTTACTATTCACCAAAAAATTATTTTGATCCCATTAAACCACATTTTACTTCTTAATGGCAACCATGTATGTCGGATTTTTGAAATTCAAAACACAAAGATGTAAAAATTTCATTTAAACGGAAAAACTAGTTTTTATAAGTACCACTCAGTGGTTTCACTATTCATCAAAAATTGAAGTTTTTCAGAAAAATCCCAAAAAATCACCCTAAGATATATTTGATATTCTGAATTCAAAAATGAAGGCTATTTTATAAAATTAAAAACATATAAGTCACATTAATTAATTTAATAATTAATTCCCGCTGTCAGATCAAAAAGCGTGTTTTTATGAAACAATAAGTATCAAAAGATTGACACTGGTTTAAGTCTGATTTCAAAGTGAAATTAATTCCAATGACCACTATTGGATTTAATGGTAAAAATATATTGTAATTTCACTTTAAAACCAATTAAAAATATAATCTAACCATATAAATAAATTAGATTAAAAAGAGGTTTAGAATTAAAATACAACATTTTACACTATTCATTTAAAAAAATGAACTTCATCGGAAAGATACCAAAAATTTACACAAAGTAAATTTTGATGTCCCAATTCTTAAGAAGAGTTTTATATGGTCCAAAAGGATTTATAAGAGTGAAAAAAACTATATTTAATGACCGTTCTCCGTCAAAAGGCGATAAGTGAACCTTTAGTGAAAACTAGGGCATATACGCCTAAAATCGAATTATTTCCGTATTTTATGCCTTTATCATTTTTTGGATAAATGTAAAAACATTAAAAAAACATATATAATCATATTTTAGTTATTTCTATCCATTTCCTCCAATACAATGGCTACATGTTAACTACCATTTAAAATAATATTATTTTATTATTAGAGTGCAATGTAAGATTCTCAAGAAACTCGTTGTTGCGTGTTGGGTACGCCATCGAGCATAGCGTCCCCTTTAAAGACATATTAATATTTTATTCACAAATATGGATAAATATGAAAATGTCATATTCTTTATTTACCTGGGGTGTTACATCCTTCCCCCCTTTTGGGAATTGCGTCCTCACAATTTTTAAAATTGAGCTTGGAAACATCCTTGAAAGTCCCACATCGGAACAAGAGTCGGTAAAAATATCACTTTAAAAGAATGGGAGATAAGTACAAATGTCACCCAAGTTAACCCATACTAGGATTAAAAGTATGAAAATATGGATATGGGGGAGAAAACAAAGGGTCATGTTCTGATGGAGAGAGATAGTAAACATGTCTAGGAGAAAGTTAACAATGAGAAAATCACAAACTTGTGATGGGTTAAACGGTATTCGATTCCCCGGTAGGAAAAGATAATAGACAAAATTTTTGTTTTAAGTTACTTTTTATTGAGTAATTTATTCATAGGGAAACATAATCACTTGTCATGTTGACTTTCAACTTTTACACAAACTCATATTTTTTCCAAAAGATGAGTATTTAGGAAGACTTGTTCGCATTAAGAGTACTATAATCAACTTCTAGAGAATCAACTAATCCACAAAAGAGAACTATATACATCCCTTGTCTTTAGCCTTTAACCAAAACCAAAACCAGAAAGGTTAGTACAAGGTCAGATAATCCAAAAGAAGAGAACCCTTTATAAAAAGAAAATCTATTCTTAATCTCAAAATTTTTCCAACAAAACCCAAAGTTCAACGAGGACCATTCGATAACCAATTTGTCCATAAAATTATTCAAAGTAAACCAATATATTATTGAAACCCAAATATTTTAAGGATTTAGTCAAATAGTCTTCCAAGTTAAATCGAAGAATTTATCTCCAAACAATATCAGTTGCTCCTAAAGTATCGTATTGAAAAGTAATTAACCTAATCACATATCCTCCATGATAGGTTAATAATTTTCATAAATAACCCAAAATCAACTTACTCTTAATTCATAAAATCATCTAACCAAAAATAATTGGTCAAACTAACCAGGGACTTCACGTAGTCCAGTGGTAGACGATAAATACCAGTCGCACTTTGGTTGTGAGTTCGATTCCCGCAGCTTTGTCCGACGCGACGGGTTGTCACACGGTCTATGTGTTGTCCTTTTTCCAAAACTATATAATTCTTAAATCATTCCCCAAAAAGAGATAAAATCATCAAAAATTATCATAACATATTTTAACCTCAAGTTTATCTCATGCCTTTCATTTTCCAGCATATCATATAATAACCCATAATTACCTCAAAATTAAGGATTATATAAACTCTAATGGTTACCTTTATAATTATTACCTGAACTTTCACATGGATTGGTCATCTCATACATGATGCATTAAAGATCATACCATGGTTCAATTGGTTGATCATGACTCCTTGATAGTTGGTTTAGAACAACCACGAGTTTCCTCATTGAATCCCCCATTTTATCTAGTATCTTGATCATAGAACCACCATAGTTTCTTTCAGACCTGTTGTCTCTTTGGTGCCTACTAGATCCATCCATTCACTAAAAACAGAAAGGTCAGTGTGAGTATATCAACAAAACCATCATGTACTAACGAGGAAGATAAACACTAAGATATACTTACTCATTCATTTTATCTAAAACTAGGACTCTTTCTGAAATATTAACCATTATGGTAATGTCACTTATGCTTAAAGAATACCCTAACCTCTAAAGTTATCTAAACCGACCTCTGATGCCAACTATAAGGCCCCAGCCTTAAACCTTACTTAATCTTGAGTTATTACAAGATTACACATTGAGGATCTTTTTAGGTTTAGAGTTTTAGATAATTAGATCATGAAACATTCATTACATTCCACATTTAAACAAAGTGGTTACATAAAAGACAGTATTCATTCTTCCCATCAACGGAAACATATTTAAAATAAAACATGGATTCTTTCTTGACACATCCTTGACACTATCATCACATCATGTACCTTTCCCTTGACCAGTGAAAAACATTTCAAAAACATGGGATGAGCATAAAAATCTCAGTAAGGGTTATAAAAATATGGAAAGGAAACATGAGTTCATATATACATAAGAGTGAAATCATACTTTACCCATAAAACATAGGCACTTTAACATACCTCATCAAACAATGAATAAATCATAGAAATCATAAGACATAAAGGTAACTTGAGGCATTCATAACATTCTTACGTAGGGAGTAACCCTCTTGGTTACGTTTGGAATACCCATCACAGTATATTCCCTAAATCTATTTGGAGAAACCTTAACATTTCACTCCTTCGCGTAACCCAATGCATTGGAGAGCTATAACGGGCTCACCCGCCCTTAGTTTATCACGGAACCACCCGTCTTCATAATAATGCCCAAGAACCATAACATAATCATATCACATAAAACATGCATAAAGAAAACATAACATTTCCACATTTCAATCACTAGATATCAATACAACACATTGATATAATAAAAACATTATGAAAACCATTTTCAATACCAAATTAAAACATGGTATTTATTTTTCATTTAAAAAAAGGGTATGTCTTGTAGAGGAAGCCGAAAATCAAATAATGGTCACGGCGGCGGAGAATTCGTTGTCACTGCATATGTACGACAAAAAAAATTCCTTTTTGTCATTTAGTAAAACTCTTCGTATAAAAATGATTCCTTTTGGATAAACGTAAAAGTCAAAGGGGTTTAAACACCGTATAAAAGAAGGTTGTGTATAAAACAAAATATGCCTCAATGAAATGAGATTGAGACGAAGCCACATACCACCTTGAAGCTTTTAAAATTTTAAACCATTAATATCCATATAAATAAATCCTTAAAACCATTTTGTAAACATGGATATTAATAAGAACAAATCATTACAACATTTAAAGCGATATTTTGGTTAAAGGGTTTTTACCAAAATTAGAGACACTTGAATACAATAATTGAGGAATAACATTTTATCAGAACTTTATAATATCATGAGAATAAATAGATTCATTATATAATATTCCAAAGGACATTATATACACCATATAAGAGTGAATTGGTGCATAACAACAATGAAGTCTCAATAGAGATGTAAAATGTGATGAAATCCCTTATAAAGAAGGTATCCTTAAATTAAGGATAAATCAAACTCAAAATTATGTGGGAAAAATATAAATACACCCAATATGATGGGATATTAATTGTAAAACATTAAAAGGTCATTCACATATATTCAAGGGATGACATATTCAACAACTACATGTTGAACCCAAAGAAATCGAAATTGGGTTAAAAAGTTCCCTTCGTAAAATTTGACAGCCTAACGACGTCACTTCAAAAAATCCAAAATGGATTTATGAGAGAGAATAGGGTCTATCATCATATGTACATAAAAATTACAGTAAGAGTAATATAAAAGAACATCCCAATCACAAGAAATATGATCTTAAAAGGAATGACATAAAAGAGTGTACTTAAAAAGAAAGAGAGGAGTAGGATCCCTTACCTCAAGTCCAAATTGACTCGATTGTTCTTTAACGTCCTGAAAAATAAACTTGAGTTAATTTACACTTTATTAAGAACCTTTTTTATAGTTTATTATTCCTTTTAGATCACTTATTTCCATGTTATAAACATTATGTAATCATTTAAGTTAATAATGTTTGTTTTGTCGATATTTGGTTCTTAAGTCGAAAGTGGACTTCTTATAATTACATGTTGTTCGTGTGGTCAAATTTTCATTATATCCAGAATTATATTCATGATTTTAATATCATATATATAATATATATCCAGAACATACATGTATTTATAATATTACATAATCATTTAGAGGTAATAATTGAAATGCACTGTTCATGGAGACGGTAAGCCGTACGTACGCATGAACGCTACTTCCATTTCTATTTCATATTTTCTGGAATGGAATCATAATGATATAAGAGTATATGATAAATACATTATAATAACATATATTATATCATTAACTTTATCCTTTACACATCCCACATATAGTATTAACGAATCAAATCACTTTCAGGGGGCAGTAGTCTGCACTTCCTAAAATGAAGATATCGTGTTTACCCATAATGGAAACAATAATGGTATGCCATAAATGAAAAATAAATAAGCTTAAGGAGATAATAAACATATAATATATCATATATAAAAATAGTGACATCATAATGGCCACCTTTGATGGTGTTAAATGAGTATTGAACAATCATCATTTCGGGAGGCAGAATTTTTCCATCCACGGAAACCGTATGTTCATTTACCATTTTATGTAGTTGTGTGAGAGTGTAGCTAGAATAAATATTATAAAAACATCCTAGTATATTGAATATACAGGTGTTGTTACAAAAGAAGTAAATAAAAAGAGTTTAGGGGGTTGGAGAAGCAAAATAAAACAAATGAACATGAGAGAATGAATTACCTTTAAAAGTGTAACTCCTTTTGATTTGAGCCTAAAGGCTTCCCTTGAAAGGATTATTCCCAGAGGGAATCATCTAGGATTAGGAGAGGGATTTGGAGAGAGTAAATGGTCAGAGGATGGCCGAGCCAAAGGCTTGAGGTGTGTGAGAAATGAGGTAGAGGTGGGGGCCTTTTATAAGAGGAGAGGAGGGGCACTTTTGAAAATCATGAAACTATTATTTTATTTTCAAAAGTGTTTCGAATTTCTAAGGTCCCACATTGATATATTTAGAAGATAAGATGATAAGGCTTCGAAATATTCCCATCCAATAGTTTTTGGAAAATTGTAGGTCTTAGATTTTATATTATCGTTTCATTTTATTTAAACTGTTCATTAATGAGGTCATCGTTGCATCATCATGATGTAATTATTAAATTAATTTATATAATGTCTAAAAATTATTAAAAAAATATCCTGATGTAGGAAATCCTTTTATATTTCCAAAGAGTATTTATAGACAAAATTATGATTAGTATAACCCCTTCTAAATTTTTTTTTAGAAAAACAATTTATGTTTGTGTCATTTTCACCTTTATTTTAAAAAAAGGCATTAAAGTCATTATCTCATCCAAGAGGCTCCATAGGGTCCCCTAAATCGACCCATGGGTTTTGCTGGTCGGCCATGACTCATAAAATAGGGGTAGGACAAGTTTCATGGTGTTTTCACATTTTTATAATATCATTTTTACCTTAAATTACACTAATTACCTCTAATCGCGATAAAAAACATAACAATTTACTATTCCCCAAAAAATAATTTTTATCCCATTAAACCACATTTTACTTCTTAATGACAACCATGTATGTCAGATTTTTGAAATTCAAAGCACAAAGATGGAAAATTTTCATTTAAACGGAAAAACCAGTTTTTATAAGTACCACTTAGTGGTTTCACTATTCATCAAAAATTGGAGTTTTTTAGAAAAATCCCAAAAATTTACCCTAAGCTATATTTGATATTCCGAATTAAAAAATGAAGTATATTTTACAAAATTCAAAACATATAAGTCACATTAATTAATTTAATAATTAATTCCCGCTGTCAGATCAAATAGCGTGTTTTTATGAAACAATAATTATCAAAAGATTGAAACTGGTTTATGTCTGACTTCAAAGTGAAATTAATTACAATGACCACTATTGGATTTAATGGTAAAAATATATTCTAATTTCACTTTAAAACCAATTAAAAAGATAATCTAATCATATAAATAAATTATATTAAAAAGTGGTTTTGAATTAAAATACAACATTTTACACTATTCATTTAAAAAAATGAACTTTATCGGAAAGATACCAAAAATTTACACAAAGTAAATTTTGATGTCCCAATTCTTAAGAAGAGTTTTATTTGGTCCAAAAGGATTTATAAGAGTAAACAAAACTATATTTAATGACCGTTCTCCATCAAAATGCGACAAGTGAACCTTTAGTGAAAACTAGGGCATAAACGCCTAAAATCGAATTATTTCTGTATTTTATGACTTTATCTTTTATTGGATAAATGTAAAAACATTAAAAACATATATAATCATATTTTAGTTATTTCTATCCATTTCCGCCAATACAACGACTACATGTTAACTACCATTTAAAATATTATTATTTTATTATTAGAGTGCAACGTAAGATTCCCAGGAAACTCGTTGTTGCGTGTTGGGTACGCCATCGAGCATAGCATCCCCTTTAAATACATATTAATATTTTATTCACAAATATGGATAAATATGAAAATGTCATATTCTTTATTTACCTGGGGTGTTACATCCTTCCCCCTTTTGGGAATTGCGTCCTCTCAATTTTTAAAATTGAGCTTGGAAACATCCTTGAAAGTCCCACATCGGAACAAGAGTCGGTAAAACAATCACTTTAAAAGAATGGGAGAGAAGTAAAAATGCCACCTGAGTTAACCCATACTAGGATTCAATGTATGAAAATATGGATATGGAGGAGAAAACAAAGGGTCACGTTCTGATGGAGAGTTATAGTAAACATGTCTAGGAGAAAGTTAACCATGAGAAAATCACAAACTTGTGATGGGTTAAACGGTAATCGATTCCCCAGTAGGAAAAGTTAATAGAAAACATTTTTGTTTTAAGTTACTTTTTATTGAGTAATTTATTAATAGGGAAACATAATCACTTGTCATGTTGACTTTCAACTTTTGCACAAACTCATATTTTTTCCAAAAGATGAGTATTTAGGAAGACTTGTTCGCATTAAGAGTACTATAATCAACTTCTAGAGAATCTCCTAATACACAAAAGAGAACTATATACATCCCATGTCTTTAGGCTTTAACCAAAACCAAAACCAGAAAGGTTAGTACAAGGTCAGATAATCCAAAAAAAGATAACCCTTTATGAAAAGAAAATCTATTCTTAATCTCAAAATTTGTCCAACAAAACCCAAAGTTCAACGAGGACCATTCGATAAGAAATTTGTCCATACAATTATTCAAAGTAAACCAATCTAAGATTGAAAAACAAATATTTGAAGGATTTAGTCATATAGTCTTCCATGTTAAAGCGTAACATTGTTCTCCAAACAATATCAGTTGCTCCTAAAGTCTCGTATTGAAAAGTAATTAACCTAATCACATATCCTCCATGATAGGTTAATCAATTTCATAAATAACGCAAAATCAACTTACTCTTAATTCATAAAATAATTTCACTAAAAAAATTGGTCAAACTAACCAGGTACTTCACGTAGTCAAGTGGTAGGCGATAAATACTAGTCACACTTTGGTTGTGGGTTCGATTCCCGCAGCTTTGTCCGACGCGACGGGTTGTCACACGGTCTGCATGTTGTCCCTTTTACAAAACTATATAATTCTTAAATCATTCCCCAAAAAGAGATAAAATCATCAAAAATGATCATAACATATTTTAACCTCAAGTTTATCTCATTCCTTTCATTTTCCAGCATATCATATAATAACCCATAATTACCTCAAAATTAAGGATCATCTAAACTCTAATGGTTACCTTTATAATTATTACCTGAACTTCCACACAGATTGGTCATCTCGTACATGATGCATTAAAGATCATACCAAGGTTTAAGTGGTTGATCATTACTCCTTGATAGTTGGTTTAGAACAACCACGAGTTTCCTCATTGAATCCCCCATTTTATCTAGTATCTTGATCATAAAACCACCATAGTTTCCTTCAAACCTGTTGTCTCTTTGGTGCCTTCTAGATCTATACATTCACTAAAAATAGAAAGGTCAGTGTGAGTATATCAACAAAACCATCATGTTCTAATGAGGAAGATAAACACTAAGATATACTTACTCATTCACTTTATCTAAAACTAGGACTCTTTTTGAAATCTTAACCATTATGGTAATGTCACTTATGCTTAAAGAATAACCTAACCTCTAAAGTTATCTAAACCGACCTCTGATACCAACTATAAGGCCCCAGCCTTAAACCTTACTTAATCTTGAGTTATTACAAGATAACACATTGAGGATCTTTTCAGGTTTAGAGTTTTAGAGAATTAGATCATGAAACTTGCATTACATTCCACATTTAAACAAAGTGGTTACATAAAAGACAGTATTCATTCTTCCCATCAACAGAAACATATTCAAAATAAAACATGGATTCTTTCTTGACGCATCCTTGACACTATCATCACATCATGTACCTTTCCATTGACCTGTGAAAAACATTTCAAAAACATGGAATGAGCGTAAAAAGCTCAGTAAGGGTTATAAAAATATGGAAAGGAAACATGAGTTCATATATACATAAGAATGAAATCATACTTTACCCATAAAACATAGGCACTTTAACATACCTCATCAAACAATGAATAAATCATAGAAATCATAAGACATAAAGGTAACGTGAGGCATTCATAACATTCTTACGTAGGGAGTAACCCTCTTGGTTACGTTTGGAATACCCATCACAGTATATTCCCTAAATCTCTTCGGAGAAACCTTAATGTTTCACTCTGTCACGTTACCCAATGCATTGGAGAGCTATAACGGGCTCACCCACACTTAGTTTATCACGGAACCACCCATCTTCATAATAATGCCCAAGAACCATAACATAATCATATCACATAAAACATGCATAAAGGAAACATAACATTTCCACATTTCAATCACAAGATATCAATACCACACATTGATATAATAAAAACATTATGAAAACCATTTTCAATACCAAAGTAAAACATGGTACTTATTTTTCAATTAAAAAAAATGGAATGGCTTGTAGAGGAAGCCGAAACTCAAATAATGGTCATGGAGGCGGAGAAGTCGTTGTCGCCGCATACGTACGACAAAAACATTCCTTTTTGTCATATAGTAAAACACATCGTATAAAAAGGATTCCTTTTGGATAAACATAAAAGTCAAAGGGGTTTATACACCGTATAAAAGAAGGTTGTGTATAAAACAAAATATGCCTCAATGAAAGGAGATTGAGACGAAGTCCCATACCACCTTGAAGCTTTTAACATTTTAAACCATTAATATCCATATAAATAAATCCTTAAAACCATTTTGAAAACTTGGATATTAATAAGAACAAATCATTAAAACATTTAAAGCGATATTTTGGTTAAAGGGTTTTTACCAAAATTAGAGACACTTGAATACAATAATTGAGGAATAAAATTTAATAAAAACTTTATAATATCATGAGAATAAATGGATTCATGATATAATATTCCAAAGGACAGTATATAAACCATATAAGAGTGAATTGGTGCATAACAACAATGAAGTCTCAATAGAGATGTAAAATGTGATGAAATCCCTTATAAAGAAGGTATCCTTAAATTAAGGATAAATAAATCTCAAATTTATGTGTGACAAATATAAATAAACCCAATATGATTGGATATTAAGTTTAAAACAATAAAAGGTCATACACATATATTCAAAGGATGACATATTCAATAACTACATGTTGAACCCAATGAAATCAAAATTGGGTTAAGAAGTTCCCTTGATAAAATTCAACAGCCTAACGGCGTGACATCAAAACATCCAAAATGGATTGATGAGAGAGAATATGGTCTCTCATCATATGTACATAAAAATTACAGTAAGAGTAATATAAAAGAACATCTCAATCACAAGAAATATGGGCTTAAAAGGAATGACATAAAAGAGTGTACTTAAAAAGAAATAGAGGAGTAGGATCCCTTACCTCAAGTCCAAATTGACTCGATCGTTATTTAACGTCCAGAATAATAAACTTGAGTTAATTTCAAATTTATTAAGAACTTTTTTTATAGTTCATTATTCCTTTTAGATCACTTATTTCCATGTTATAAACATTATGTAATCATTTAAGTTAATAATGTTTGTTTTTTCGCTATTTGGTTCTTAAGTCAAAAGTGGACTTCTTATAATTACATGTTGTTTGTGTGGTCAAATGTTCATTATATCAAGAATTATATTCATGATTTGAATATCATATATATCATATATATCCAGAACATACATGTATTTATAATATTACATAATCATTTAGAGGTAATAAATGAAATGCACTGTTCATGGAGACGGTAAGTCGTACGTACGCATGAACGCTACTTCCATTTCTATTTCATATTTTATGGAATGGAATCATAATGATATAAGAGTATATTATAATTCCAGAATAATAACATATATAATATCATTAACTTTATCCTTTACACATCCCAAATATTGTATTAATGAATCAAATCACTTTCAGGGGGCGGTAGTCCGCACTTCCTAAAATGATGATATCGTGTTTACCCATAATGGAAACAATAATGGAATGCCATAAATGAAAAATACAGAAGCTTAAGGAGAGAATAAACATATTATATATCATATATAAAAATAGTGACATCATAATGGCCACCGTTGAAGGTGTTAAATGAGTATTGAACAATCATCGTTTTGGGAGGCAGAATTTCGCCATCCACGGAAACTGTATGTTCTTTAACCATTTGATGTAGTTGTGTGAGAGTGTAGCTAGAATAAATCTTATAAAAACATACTAGTATATTTAAGAAACTGGTGTTGTTACAAAAGAAGTAAATAAAAATATTTTTGGGGGTAGGAGAAACAAAATAAAACAAATGAACATGAGAGAATGAATTACCTTTAAAAGTGTAACTCCTTTTGATTTGAGCCTAAAGGCGTCCTTTGAAAGGATTATTCCCAAAGGTAATCCTCTAGGATGAGGAGAGGGATGTGGAGAGAGTAAATGGGCAGGGTATGGCCGAGACAAAGGAATGAGGAGTGTGTGAAATGAGGTAGAGGTGGGGGCCTTTTATAAGAGGAGAGGAGGGGCACTTTTGGAAATCATGAAACTATTATTTTATTTTCAAAAGTGTTTCGAATTTCTAAGGTCCCACATTGATATATTTCGAAGATAATATGATAAGTCTTCCAAATATTCCCATCCAATAGTTTTTGTACAAGTGTAGGTCTTAGATTTTATATTATCATTTCATTTTATTTAAACTGTTCATTAATGAGGTCATCGTTGCATCATCATGATGTCATAATTAAATTAATTAATATAATGTCTGAAAATTATAAAAAAAATATCCTGATGTAGTAAATCTTTTTGTATTTCCAAATAGTATTTATAGACAAACTTATGATTTGTATAATCCCTTCTAAAAATTGTTTTAGTAAAACGATTTATGTTAGTGTCATTTTCACCTTTATTTTAAAAAAAGGCATTAAAGTCATTATCTCATCCAAGAGGCTCCATAGGGTCCCCTAAATTGACCCATGGGTTTTCTTGGTCGTCCATGACTCATCAAATAGGGGTAGGACACGTGTCATGGTGTTTTCACATTTTTATAATATCATTTTTACCTTAAATTACACTAATTACCTCTAATCGCGATTAAAAACATAATAAGCTACTATTCACCAAAAAAAATATTTTTATCCCATTAAACCATATTTAACATCATAATGAAAACCATGTATGTAGGATTTTTGAAATTCAAAACCCAATGATGGAAAAATTTCATTTAAACGGAAAAACCAGTTTTTATAAGTACCACTTAGTGGTTTCACTATTAATCAAAAATTGATGTTTTTCAGAAAAATACCAAAAATTCACCCTAAGCTATATTTGATATTCCGAATTAAAAAATGAAGTCTATTTTACAAAATTCAAAACATATAAGTCACATTAATTAATTTATTAATTAATTCCCGATGTCAGATCAAATAGCGTGTTTTTATGAAGCAATAAGTATCAAAAGATTGACACTGGTTTAAGTCTGATTTCAAAGTGAAATTAATTCCAATGACCACTATTGGATTTAATGGTAAAAATATATTCTAATTTCAATTTAAAAAAAATTCAAAAGATAATATAATCATATAAATAAATTAGATTAAAAAGAGGTATTGAATTAAAATACAACATTTTACACTATTCATTTAAAAAAATGAACTTTATCGGAAAGATACCAAAAATTTACACAAAGTAAATTTTGATGTTCCAATTCATAAGAAGAGTTTTATTTGGTCCATAAGGATTTATAATAGTGAACAAAACTATATTTAATGACCGTTCTCCATTAAAAGGCGATAAGTGAACCTTTAGTGAAAACTAGGGCATATACGCCTAAAATCGAATTATTTCCGTATTTTATGCCTTTATCTTTTATTGGATAAATGTAAAAACATTAAAAAAAATATATAATCATAATTTAGTTATTTATATCCAATCCCTCCAATACAATGGCTACATGTTAACTACCATTTAAAATATAATTATTTTATTATTAGAGTGCAACGTAAGATTCCCAAGAAACTCGTTGTTGCGTGTTGGGTACGCCATCGAGCATAGCGTCCCCTTTAAATTTATATTAATATTTTATTCACAAGTATGGATAAATATGAAAATGTAATATTGTTTATTTACCTGGGGTGTTACAATTATGTATTATTATTGTTGACAATATAGTCTTTGAACATAAATCACATGATTTTAATTAATAGAGGGTATTAAAAAAGAAATATACAGAGACAAAATATGTGATTTACTCAAATAGTAAGATCATACCCTATTAATCCAATTTAATAGAGCATCCTTGGGAGACAATATCATTGAAATTTTCCCCTGACCAATTCAATGATAATATTCAACAACATAAACATGATAAAACAATTTATTGGAGGCACTTAAGATAATCAAGATCATGATGCATATCATATATGCCGAACGACCCCTTGAATATCTCACCATCTGACACCTTACTCATGGTGTGTTTTCTGGTTTATTAAATGTAGTTTAATGATGAACCTATATATTTTACTGTGTATATTATTATAAGTATAATAATTACTATATTTTTATTGTGTTGTTTATTTTTTTTACAGATTTTTATTTCGATATAATAAAACACAAATTTCATATTTTTAATGTTAAAATTCAACTAACAAATTTATTTAGATGAATTAATGACATTTCAAAATAAATAATGTTTTAATAAAATATTACTATTAAATAAATTTTATCAAAAATAAATGATCATATAATTTTTATAAAGTTGAAAGTAGTTTTTAAAAGGGTTTAAAAAGTGTAATTGTCAAAAAACATATCAGTTTCAATAAATGTATGTTATTATTTTAAAAGTAAAAAATTAACCTAGAGATAAATTTATTTATATTGAATGAATAATATTATTTTAATTAGAGTGTCAAATTTTCCATTAGTGTTGTTTTGAAATGTTTTTGGGACTGTATAATTATCAGGTAACAATTCTATACCATATAAATATACATTGAGTATTATGACATCCAAAAGAACCAAAAGTATTGTAAAAAATATAGTAAATGGTATACATGAAAAAATATTGGTTTTTAATTCAAAATAATGATATTTTATGATTATTTTTTTAATTTTATAATTCCTTAATGAATCCTCCAAAAAAATTAATATATTTCATGGTTTTAAATTAATTTCATTAAGGGTTTGAATCACCTCCATAGAAGCAAGGTAAATACATTATTATGTTACTCCCATAGACTTATAAAATAATAAAATCCACTACTATTTTGTAGAAACCATGGGAAAACCAATTGTAAAAACCATGGGATGATTTTTGGTTTTGGTTAATTTATTATATAGAGTAATAAACATATATTTGATAAATATAAAACAAATACCTATTATTTTCTTACATAAACATATCCATGATCCCACTTATTTTCAATAAAAATATTTGGAGAAGGTCCTTACTCTTATATCCCCTGCATAGAGTCATTCCAAGGTGTCCTCAATATCTCAAATGTCCCCCCAATCGTTTGGAGTCTCACAATCAATGTTGGGTATCCTCACTTTATCTTATTTATTCATGTTTCTTATTATGTTATTCATTCAATTTCCAATTCATATTATTGGGATATGTCATACATGTTGTTATTACTAACCATTTGATTTCAAATTATTAGGTAAGTATTTCACTCACATCAAACGATTTTATAAATTTTTAAATGATGTTGTTTTGAAACCCAAATAGCACCTTGATTTTCCATGCCAAAACAATTGTGTAGTGAATACCATATACATTTCCTATCAAGGGGATTTAAAATTTCATACTTATACTTTAATGAATTATTAAAAACATGTATGTATCCAAAATCATTAACCATGGAGTCATATATTATGATGAGTGAATCCATGATGTATAATATATGTGGCACACTTAAGCATGGGAATGAAATGAATATGATTGGGGGCCCTAGAATTAAATAGAAATCCACTACATTGGGTATTATTTTGTCTCATGAGACATCATGTTGGTATATGAAGTGAAACTGATTCCATTATAGAAATATTTTCATCATGATAAATTTTCTTTTATCCTGGACACATGATTATGATTATGTTTTTATAATGTTACCACATTTTCCTAGTTTCCCATATCATATCATGTTATATCACATCTCATTATTCATGTTTATTATTCTCTATATTTTTATGCCCCTTTAATATTATTGTCCTCTATCATGTACTACATATCACATGTTATTCAATGCTTATATCCATATTGATATTTACAGCTCACCCCTTTCTTATGTTTGCCACTAAGGTATCACATACAATGTTATGTTTGAATATGTTAAAGAAGTTTTTAGTAATGGTTATACATTCCCCATTTTAAATTTTAATGTATTGTACCTAATTCCAAAATACCTAAGTTTAATTATATGTATGTTTTTGAAATAAATATTTATGTAATGTGTAATAAATATTTTGGTTTTAATAGTGGAAATATAATTAGGTCTATACGTACTATTGAGAACAAGTAATCAAGGTCACAAATGACATATATATTCCTTAGTTATTAATCAATACCCAATGCCTTAGAGGGAGATATAGATCCCACTCATTATATAATGAAATAATATGTATGTGTTCGGCATGACCATAAACAGTAATCATATCATATGCAATGAAATGAAAAAGGTAACATAAACATTTAATCATATCATAATCAGTAGAAAATAGATATATTTAATAATAATTTCATCATAGTATAACCAATGAAAATATGTGAGTTTCATAATCATTTTATAATGTTATAGACTATGGATGAGAAATAGGTTTCATATTCCAATTTTCATCAATAATAAAATCCATTCAAAGAAAGAATAAGAATGGATTCCAATGATCATATCCCTTATAATGGATAAACTATGTAAAATGGTTCCCTCTTTAATAGAGGAGGATTCTGAAATAATGCCTGGAAAATTAATTAAAGGAAAAAATCACTATTTTAATATCTCCTTTAAAAACTAAATCGTATTCAAAATAATTTTCAAAGAAAAAATTTTAACAAAATATATTAACCCTTAAAAATCAATTAAAAAAATCATGATAAAAATAAACAAAATTATTTTTAAAAAATCTTTTAAAATGTAAAACATTTTGAAAATATTTTATTTGAAAATAACCCTGAAAGCATATAAAGGATGCTTTGAAATTAGTTCAAATCACTTTTTAAACATAAAATAGATTCAAATATAATTTCGGATAAAAGTATTTCAAAAATATTAATGAAAACAATTTATTTCAGAAATCGTATTCAACAAGTAAAAAGGTAGCATTAACGAATTGTTTTTTTATGATGGGAGAAAATTAGAAACATGAAATAGAGTAAATAAAATTATTCATTTCCTATTTTTAGTTGATTTCAAAAGTACCTGGATCAAAAAATGAAATAAAAATTTAAATTGGTTATCAATTAATTTATAACACAGGTAAATTGTTTTTTGTAATTCTAGGATAATAGTATAACATTTTTTTAATTTCACTAAGAAAACATTTTTTTGAATGAATTTTTTTCCTTAATATGGAGATAAATAAATAAATATTTTCATAAAAACAATTTCTTAATAATATTTAAAAAATAATGATAAAATAATACCATTACATGATGATATAATTAATTAATAGTGTAAAATAAAATTAATGAGAAATCATGAGAGGTAGATCATGATATTTCAACATTTGATACATTATCATAAACAATCTGCTTAAATGCTAATATTATAACATAAATAATTATGAACATTCATAACATTGAATCACAAACCCTATGAAGTCCTAACATAGAATTGAATTTAATATAACCTACGAATAAAAAAATTAATGACATTATATGTAAAAATGTTTGTTTACACAACTTATGAAGGAATATAGGCTCATATTGTAACATATATCTTAAAAAAGGAATATTGAGACCTAAACCCTTATCGATTTTGAATAATTTGAATCATAAACACCATAAAATAGACATATTCATATAGATATGTAAAAAAATAAATTTTAGGATAATAATCATAATATAACTTCAATGGAAGTCAATACACAACAAAGATGAATTAATTGGAAAATATAATGTGTGTGTGAAAAAAAGAAAAAGGCGAGACATAAATCCCTTACATAAAGTCATGAATTCTATCATAATCATTCAAAACTAATGTTTGATAAATATATTTTTATTATAAATATATTAATGAATCATATTAATATACATCTAACAATATATTATTTTTATGACTTTTTTTTACCATTTATTAACAATTTTATGTTGAATTCATGTTCGGGGAAATAATATCTTTATTTTTTCATACAAATTTGGACCTATTATTTTTCATTATCTTACACTTATCATGATTTAACATTTTAAATAATTCAAAAATATATATAAATATCATATATATTAATTATATATGTATTTACAGTAATCTAAAATATTTAGTGATAGGAAATTAAACACACAATTCAGGGGACGATAGGTATACATACACATGAACGTTGTTTCCATTTACATACCATATTAAAATATATTAAGTTAAAAGATATATATATATATATATATATATTCTATCATTATAAAAAAATTATGTAATATATTTCACACATTTTTACTAACCCATTCTTAATACATTCAGTGTAAAGAAAGAACAAATCACATCAATTCTTGATGCGATAGTCTTCCATACATACAAACGACATTATTGCATTATTAAAAATAGACATCATGATGGTATATATAATATATCAACAACAAATCATATTAAAAAACAATATCATAATTATCATATATAAATACTATGTTCATCATTATTCCTAGCCTTTAATGGTGGTAATGAAAAAATGAACGACATCGGTTCGTGAGTCAGTAATATGACATAAACACGAATGATTATTTATAAACCCATTTGATGGATGTGTCTACGATATTAGGACATAAACGTTTAAAAAATATATTATATTTTATTCAATATTGTTTTATAACAATGATATAAAAATAATTAATTGATGGAGAAGGAAACAAAATTAAAACAGTTTTTGAAAAACATTACCTCTTATTTGGGTATCATCATTAGGTTGTGCTAATTCCTACCTAAGTTGAATTTATAAAATATATAATGATTCTATGATAGTGTTTTTTTAATTTTATAATATATTTTGTGGGGTTATTTTCTGAAAAAATCTTGATTTAGAGGATTGTAGGAGAGTGTGATGCCTTTAATAAGTGGGGTAACTGGAAAACTTGCCCCTTTTTTAAAGTGGGAATTCCCCATTTGTATTTTTAAGTAATTTGGATCCAATAACGCAAAAGACAATATAATATAAGGTAAAAGTTCAAAATATATCTATAAATTTGGTTCTGGATAATTTTCTAGTTCATCTGGACCCTTAACATTAAAGTATATTCCATTGGTAAACTAGTTTTTCTCTTAATCATTATAATTAATTTTAACTGTATTCACATATAATTTTAATCCCAAAGTGTGTTTATTTTATAATTAATTTTACATTATGATGAAAAAAATAATTAATACATTTTACCTAATTAAAATCACATAATTTGATACACGAATTTTAAAATTAATCATGTAGATGAGAAGAGAAAGCATGGTCTTAATGTGAAAATGTTCAAATGATTTTAATGTTTTTATATCGAATTTCAATTTGAAGTTGATTTTAGTAACCTTAATTTTATTAATAGATTTATATTTTATCTAATTAATATTAAGTATTAATATAATTTTTAATTTATTTACATCCAAAATTCAACAGGAAAATTATTTTTCAATTAAAATATAATATTTTTTACTAATCATAAAAAATAAATGTTTTCTAAAAAATCCCAAAAATTCAACATAAGATCATTTTTATATTAATTTTTCGAAATTAATTTTTAATATTTCAACAACAATTTATAAAATTTTATATTAAAAGTACTAAAATATTTGTGCCAATAAAAGGGAGTAAAACTACTTTTTAGAAAAAATATCATTTTAGGCTTAAAATAGTATTTATTGTTATTTTTTGTGTGTAGGAAATGATTTATGTTAACTAACTGATTGAATATAAAATAGAAAAATTTAATTAAACAAATTACAAACATTTATGTTTAATTTATTCATATAAAACACACTTGTGTCCATAAAAATAGTTATTGGAAAATGGTTTCCATTTATTTTCAAATGGGTTTAAAATTTGTTTTGAATAATTATTCACCGAACAATTATTGTTTAGACCATATTATAATAAATTAGATAATCATATTCATAAAATAAGTTCTAATGTATATGTAAAAACTATCATATTAAATAATAATATTTTAATAATATTTTTCATTTAATTTAAAGATAGTTTTGTGTGTAATGGTAGCTAGCCTTAGTGTTTCATGTAACAGAAGACATGAATAGTGTTTCATGTGATGAAAAATATCAAAAATACTATTTTTTGAATTTTTTTTAAAATATATGTTGGTTACATTCTACCCACTTAGAATGAATTTCTCCTGTGAAATTCGTCTGGGCCATCAATGTTTTAATGCATGAAAGTTCAGCCCATAAACACCCATATATTAGAAAAAAATAATAAAACATCCATTAAAAATAAAAGTTGAAACATAAAAATTACACAATGTAACACATTTGAAGGTTTATACATATGAGATCATAGGTTGGAAGTTATTATTGGTACATGAAAAAAATCATAAATATTTATATAGAGTGATCATGACCACTGATCATAAGAAAGTTGGTGATATAGAGAAATTTAACCTTTACAAAACCATACATCATTTATGATGTAAGGGACTTTTTGATTCATCGTAAATGAAGATACTAGGATATTCTTTTTGTTTTATGATCCATTTTCTAAGGTTAGACAATTTTCAGAAAAATATATACCCACATAATATCATACCATTAAAAAATTGAAATCTCACCTTGTGGTTGTTCCTTAATCAATTTATACATCATCTCTTACTGTATTAAATTTATGAAATTTTTCTGTGTCTTATGCACAATCCAAACATAAGACCTATAAATATAATGATAAATCATTCTATTTATCCTTATTTATTATCACAAAAAAATGGTTAGAATAATTTATTCAATATGCGTATATCTTACAATTGGGAAACATTTATCAATAAAACATCATTTAAGGATCATCATAAAATTTTTCATAAACGGTTAACATTATTACCCAAGAAAAAGACTATAATTGAACCTTCAAAAATAAGTTCACTTAAATCATCATAACATTAATCCCCCCAAATTTTATAAAGTTGATCATTCTTTTCATATACCAATCTTTTGAATACCTTTATCATGTATATGGTAATAATATAAATTACCATAATACCTTATTGAAAAATAAAATTCATCACCATTACTTACATAAAATCATAAATTATTATCTGTATTCCTTAAATAAAAAAATCTCTTATACTATATCCATGGTAACATAAACCAATTTTTCATAAAAAAGTAAATTTATTCCAATGTAATAATTACAATATAATTTACTCTATATATATCAACATTACCTTTATCCAAAATAAAAACCATATTTTATTCAACATCAATAAAATATTGAGGTTATCTTCCCTTAACCAAAATATCACATTTCCATTAAAACACTTTTCCATGTCATCATCATATATCAATTTTTTTCAACCCCTTAACGAAAAAACATATATTAAACAATCCTTATATATTTAAAAATTCATATTACATAATTCTTGAATCCAAATTCATAAACACCTTCATTATTCCACTACATCCATAATACATTAATTATGATTCTTCCTCTTATTACATAGTTCCTCCTTCCTATCATATGTGAGTTGTTGTCTCCTTGTTTTCATAATTACAATAATCAGTCATACCACTATGATGATTCTATTCACGATCTTTCCCCCTAGGATATCTATTTAAATATTTACCATAGTCTATAAATATAAAATACTATTTTACAGGAGGATCATTATATGGAAATTTCTTATTATTCTTATTACAATGGAATTAATCCACTCGATGAACATTCCAACCACACAAAAACACTTTAGTAGTCCCTTTAACACATTTTTCTCGTTGTTTCTTCCAATAGTTTATATATAAATAAAATATCACTTTTTTTCTATCCTTGGTTTTTAGAGTTTGTTTAAAATTATATACTTATTTTTTTTATCATATCCATGATATTAAGGGGAATCTCCAAACTCCATTTTCATATGAAGAATATGATTATAGTACATACTAAATAATATATTATTTTAACTCCAACTAATCCTTGGTGGAAATTTTACCTTGTTCTTTATATTTTGGATAATGCTCTACAATTGGTTCACTTCATGTTCCAATATATAGGCTCCCAAAATAGTTTTTTCATTTTTTAAACAATGGATAATATAATATATCATATCAATGGTATATATCTATTACTCAAAAACTAGTCGATCGGTCAGTCTACTAAAATAATGTCGGTGTTACCATATAAAGGATTCATAGAAACAATGTTCCCTTCATTGATCATTTGGAATCTCGTTGTGATTCATGGATTGATAGATTTGATTTGTCATAGTAATAATGTTTTAAATTATATACCCCATAACATTTAGTTTTTAATGAGGAAAATCATTAAATTTTCTATTATTTTAATCATTATACTGATTACATTGCAATTTATCCATTGACTAAGACCATATATGATAGTGTGAGAAAATCTAATCATAATATAAAACGACATAGAGTGAAAAATAATTTATGAGGTTTAAACCAAGACACCTTCATTATTATCATTGAAACCATAGGTTTTCCGTATGTTTTTTGAATTCATAATCTATTAAAATCTGTCATGATGGTTCATAAAGTGTTTGTAATTCCCAATGAGTATCCCTAGAAAATATAACTCTTGGAGTGAAGCAAGGTTCATTGTCATATACCAGTTACTAATAAAAAATATCTAAATAAACTGTTTTTGGTGTGGTCAACCCTATGCACATTTATTAAAAATCCACATACACTTGTTGTATAAAGACATTGAATTATTTTTGTAAACCACTCTTTCTATCCATTAAAAAATTCTTTCAAAATTTTTCGATACTGTATCACATCCTTAAACATATCCTTAGTGAAATATAAGGGAATATCGTCATTATTATCCCTATGATTCTCCCTAATGTTTTCTCATTATAATTTCCACACGTTGATTAAACATTTACATTGATACAAATTATAGAGACCTATGATTCTCATACATGTATATGAAATCTCTTTTTGATGAATATTTAATACATTACAGAAAACATATTACTAGGTATGATAATAGTTTAATGGATTTTGAATCTTGGAGGATAATATTCTAGTATAGTGAATGGTCTTAAATTTTTCCCACAAATTTAATCACATTTTGTACTCCTCATAGATATTCTCTTCATGAAACATTCCTTTATAACATTAGTAAAGGAATAAAAAAAGGTGAGATTAGATTATCGGTAAGGGTAAAAAGATGAGATAATTTATTACAAAACGGAAAAACATTTAGGAGAACATGAGCATAAAATTTGAAAAAAAAATCCATGAATATAATATATTGAAATCATGAGTCATGGAATAATGATTACAAGTTTATAATACACTAACTATATGATAATAAATGAACATGATCCATGAGAGCATAACATTGTAATATTACATATACTTCATTCACACACATCATATAATTGTGAACATGAATTAATAGAAACTGGTTAACCCATTATGTTAAGGACATGAAACTATAACCTTCCATAATCTTATGGAAATGAAAATAGGACCATGAATATCATTATCAACATTAAATACAGGTCAACTTATTACATTGTGAACTTGTAATTAGGTTCTCCAATAACAAAATGAAAATGTATTCAGGTTCCCATATAACATTTTAAAAATGTAATCATGATGAAACATACATTTTGAACATGTTTTCAGGTTCACAAATAACATTTTTAATATATAATCTGGATCATTCAAAACATTGAAATCATTTAATTAGATTCACACATAACATTGATAACATGTAATCAGGTCAATGCATAACATTCACTACTGGAAATGAAAGGTATACCAATGGTTGAAAACCATTGGTATAGGGTGGAGAACTATTGGAATAAATTATACCAACAGTTTTAGAAACTGTATCCAAGTAAGTCATGACAATAGAAATATACCAACAGTTTGAGATAAACTGTTGGTATATGTGAATAATTATACTCTATACCAACGGTTTTATATAAACCATTGGTATAGAGTTATTATACCCATTCTACCCTATTCCAATAGTTCAAACCATGGGTAAAGGTTTTTACCAAAAGTTTGTTCGAAACCATTGGTAAAAAAATACATACAGATCATATACCAATGGTTTAAAACCGTTGGTATAGGCCTTGTTGTACAATTCACACAGCAGCCTGCTCTGTGTGCTGCTGTGTGAAATATACATCAGTAAATGTAGAATACAATACAATACATAATAAGGATACATAACTAAAAACTAATAATTAGAAGGATACATAATTTAATAATAAATTATGAATATAATAAATTAAAAACATAATACGTAATTATATGTGATATAGAGTTATGAATATATACAAAATTGCATTTTTTTTATAACACATACACGATTGAATTCCGAAATTAGAATCTAATAACCCAAAATAAGGAAATGAATAAATGAATTCAACCAAACCCAAATATAATGTCCCATGCTTTGGAGCGGGTGTCTTTGAACATAGGGATGATGATAATGGGTGTGTATCAATGAGCTTGTGTGACTTAGGGAATATAGTTGTCGTTGGCATATTAAATTTCATGTGACTCAGAATAGGGGTAGAAGTTCGTCACCTGAGAAGTAGATTGTATGAGGCTGGACCATGGATCGTTGTGCTAAAGTATCAACACATTCCGAATACGTTTGGTTGGTTTTCAATATGCCAGTTGTTTTTTCTTAAAATTATTTTCATTTTAAACAAATGATATACAATTAGAGTGATACCGGCCACACCGTGCCTCATATTATAGAGGGGTTCACTCGTACACATCACATATGACCCATGGATATTTCTCTGAAAGCATCAATACAATCTGAATTCATTTCGTTTGTTTTCCATATGCCAGTTATTGTTTTCACATAAAATATTGTCCATTTGAAATAAAAGAGAGACACTTTGAGTGGTACCG
Organism: Viscum album; assembly: GCA_963277665.1. Classification (NCBI taxonomy): domain Eukaryota; kingdom Viridiplantae; phylum Streptophyta; class Magnoliopsida; order Santalales; family Viscaceae; genus Viscum; species Viscum album. The sequence goes on from OY728165.1 coordinate 523,810,198, forward strand.
GCCACATCGGGTCCCATATTGAGGCTTAGTTGATTCATACACATGATAAATGACCCATGAATTGTTGTGATAAAGTATCAACAATATCTGAATACGCTTGGTCAGTTTTCCATTTCTCAGTAGTTTTTAATTAAAAGAGTGTCCATTTTAAACAAAAGAGAGAAAATTAGAGTGTTAACGGCCAAACCATGCCTCATATTGAGGCGCGGTTGACTCTTACAAGTCAAAAATTACCAATGGATCGTTTTCCTAATGAATGAACACAATCCGAATGCGTTTGGTCAGTTTTCCATATGCCAATTGTTGTTTTCATTTAAAATGTTCATCATTTCAAATAAACGTGAGACACATTGAGAGGTATCGGCCACACTGTGCCTTTCATTGAGGTGGTGTTGAATTTTACACATCACAAATGACTCATGGATCATTTTCCTAATGTATCAACAGAATCTGAATACATTTCGCCCATTTTCTGTATGCCAGTTATTGTTTTCAATTAAAATGACGTCCATTTTAAGGAAAAGAGAGACATTTAGAGTTGTACCGGCCACACCATGCCTCGGATTGATGAGATGTTGACTATTACATGTCACAAAAGTCTCATGGATCGTTTTTCTAAAGTATCAACACAATCCAAATGCGTTTGATTGGTTTTCGGTATGGTAGTTGTTGTTTTCACTTACAATTTGTCTATTTCAATTAAAAGTGAGACACATTGAGTGGTACCGGCCACACCACACCTCTGATTGGGGCTTTGTTAACTCGTACACGCCATAAATAAACCATGTATTTTTTCTAAAGTATCAAAAAAATATGAATAAGTTTGGTCGGTTTTCTGAATGTCCGTTTTTTTACATAAAACCGTGTCTATTTTCAACAAAAGAGATACATTTAGAGTGCTACCAGACAAACCATACCACAGATTGAGGTAGAGTTGATTCGTACATGTTACATGTGACTCATGGATCGTGATTCTAATGTATCAACACAATCCGAATGCATTTGGTCAGTTTTCCGTATGCCAGTTGTTGTTTTCACATAAAATGATGACCATTTTAAACAAAAGAGAGACATTTAGAGTAGTACCGAAAACATCATCCCTTGAATAAATGCGGGTTTGACTCATGAACATGAAATATATCCTACGTATTGTTTTACTAATGTATCAACACAATCCAAATGCGTTTGGTTGGTTTTTCGTATGCCAGTTTTTGTTTTCACTTAAAAAGATATGCATTTTAAACAAAATAGAGACGTTTAGAGTGGTACCGGCCACAACGCACCTCATATTGATGCAGAGTTGACTCATACACGTCACAAATGTCCCATGGGTCGTTTTCCTAAAGTATCAACACAATTTGAATACATTTTTTTGGTTTTACTTATGCCAGATGTTTTTACATAAAACATTTTCCATTTTAAACAGAAGAGAGACACTTAGAGTGGTACCGGCCACACCATGCCTCATATTGATTCCAAGTTCACTCTTACACGTCACAAAGTTCCCATGTATAGTTTTTCTAATGTATATACACAATCTGAATGCGTTTTTTTGGTCTTTCGTATGCTAGTTGTTGTTTTTACTTAAAATGTTGATCATTTAAAATAATGGTGAGACACTTTGAGTGGAACCGGCTACACCGTGCCTCGGATTGATGCGGTGTTGATTCGTACATGTCAAAAATTTCCCATGTATCATTTTTCTAAAGTATCAATATAATACGAATATGTTTGGTTTGTTTTCCATATGTTAGTCATTGTTTTCACTTAAAATATTGTCCATTTCAAATAAAAGTGATACACTTTAAGTGTTACCGGCCACATTGTGCCTCAGATTGGGGCGGGGTTGAGTCATACATCTCACATATGACGCATGGATTGTTTTCCAAAGTATCAACACAATCCAAATACGCTTTTTTTTGTTTTCCATATGCCAGTTCTGTTTTACTTAAAAGGGTCTCCATTTTCAACAAAAGAGAGACACTTTGAGTGATACCAGCCACACAGTGCCTCGGATTGAGGTGGGGTTGACTCGTACACATCACATATGACTCATGGATTGTTTTACTAAAGTATCAACACAATAAAAATGAATTTGGTAAGTTTTTCGTATTCCAGTTAGGGAAATCAAGCAACAACTATGATAATATCTTATACTAAAACTATGGACATTGTGACTAATTTGCATCCCCTAATGCATGGTTAAGAAAAATCATGCAAATTGCCTCAAATATAAATCCCTATATGGTTGGTATATATCTTTTGGGATAGACTTAATTTTTTGAATAACCGGGAGGCATATTGTTTTTCTATGCCGACTGGGGTTCCGAGCTCCGAACAAGCCCCAGAAGCCCCATAAACCATCATAACATCATTAAGCTTCCATATTTGGTCAAAAATAAATAGTTATACAGAATTCAAAAATATCCATACCAGATTGAAAAACCCGGTTCGTATATTATTACCATTTAAAGGAACTCTTCCTGAAGTTCACCTTCAATGGGTGGTAAAAATTTATTTAAGACAATGTTGTTTGGGGGGTTGTCTAGGGTCCATGGGGGCTGTTGAGGGGCTATTCGGGGGGCTGTCCAGGGGCCTGTCTGGGGGGACGTCCGAGGTCTAGGGAGGAGGGTGGGGGGGGGGGGGGTTGTCTAGGGGGTTGTCCAGTGTCCCGGGATGAGGGTGGGGGCTATCTGAGGTCCAGGGTGGAGGGTGGGGGCTGTCCTTGGGGTTGTGTAGGTGTTGTCCGGGGTCCCGGGTGGAGGGTGGGGGTGCTGTCCGGGGAGCTCTCCAGAGGGCTGTCCGGAGGGATTCTTGTGGGGTGGTCTAGGGTCCAGGGAGGTTGGTGGGGGGGGGGGGCTGTGATGGGTGTGTTCAAGGTGTGTTAGGCTATGAAGTAGAATGACACATCCATATTAAATCAAAAATCAAATGTCATAAATATCTGTCAAAAATGTAATGGATCAATCTTCCCCTGATCACCATCACCATCACCACTATCATCATCAGCCTCATCCTCACCACCATATATGTCCTCGTCATCGTCCTCATCATCGTCCACATGCTCATCCTCATCCCCATCCTCTCCCCCATCCTCATCTTCATCCTCGCCCTTTCCCTCACCTTTTCCCTCTCCCTTGATCTCGACATCATCATCATCCCCAAAATCTTCTTCTTCAGCATCCTCATCGTCAAAAAGAATTTCATAATCTCGAACGCCACTAGAACATCCTCCTAGTGAATCAGATAATTCACCCATTGATGACATATATGTCTAACAAGCCGCGCTAGCCTATGGTGGAAGTGATTATGAAAATGTTTTGATCAGTTTTATAAATTCAATCTTCCTCATTTGAACCTGTTCTTCCAACTCTGTGACACTTTTATCAGACTGTTTTGCATGCTCCTTGATCTGTTCTAACATGGTGGTACAGGAATGGATACCTGGAGAAGACTAATACTTCGTCCAGACTATATTCTTACCAGGTCGGTGGCATACTCGACCAGAGTGCTCATCTCCCAAAACATGATATAAATTATCATGTAGCCTAAAATTGTCAGGCTCATGGAAATCAAGGGCCTCGAAAGCATCCTGCTAAAAATATTAATAGATTAATAAATATTAAAATATATAATAAAATTGGAAATAAAAAATTTAAAAATTACAATCTTTTCTTGTGTTAGTTCATTAACCGTAGTTCCATCTTTTTTCCTTCTACTCGAGCCAATGAAATTTGCTCTAGGGAGACGTCCTGCAATATTAAATTTGTACTTCTGTAATGACAATGAAACAATATAATTTTCTTGTATAATCATATATTCAATATTCAATAAATCACATAATTTATGTAGGAAACAATAAAAAGGGAATGTCCTAATGAAAAATTATAAACAACTATATCGTACCAGTTGCCTCTCATGATCTAACATAGTAGTGCACCCCAATGTTTGGAGGTATTTCTTTGAATCAAATTTTATTTGTTTTTTTCAGAAGATTCCTAAATAATGTTTAAAAATAAATAAGATAATATTAATGAAAAATATGAAAACTATCATTTAAATACCTCAAATGGGATTAATACCTTACATTTAGTAGTCCCAAAATGGGTAATCCTTTGAAAATATTTCTCTATCAGGAATTGATCCACGATAGGTGTTGTATCCAACTCCATGCCCACTCTATCACCCCTGCCAACAAATAACTCATTCTTATAAGCTCTCCAAATCCCTCTTAGCTTCTTTAAACGTGATGGTCGTGCACCCTTACCATCAGGGATGTTAAACCAACACTGACACCAAATAGATTAATTCATATATATACAAAAAAATACTACATTAAAATCCAAAAGATTTTTTAACCATATTTGTGCCCACGCAATATCATTGAATTTGTGTGGCAGATGTCTCCAAGAGAGAGGGCTGACCTAAATGATGATGGTGTAATTGGCTAGAATCACCAAAAACCCCCGACATTGCTGCAATGGTTTATCAATCATCTGTCCATCATCATTGTATTCAACAATCAACTGTTTTTGGCAGTTCCATACTGCATGAAAGCGAGTACGCACCCTCCCCCGCCTCTAATCACTAGATATATATGTTATTAAAGCAAAAATAACAGTACAAGTTATAATAAAAATACATTTTGGTATAAAAATTTGTTAGATTTATATAAATATACACGTGTTAGGTGGATCAATGGGAATCACTGGATCTGTAGAAGCTGAAGGAATATCCTATAAAGGTAGAGTGTACCTTAGTGTACGATCCTCAGCCACATACTGTGTTGGAGTAGAAGTCGAAGAAGGTAGAATATAATAGCTCTGAGATAATGAACCAGAAGAAAAAGATAATGGCACTAACGTCTCACCAACTAGTAGTGTAAACATCGGAGGGCTAAATATCCAGTGTGTCCCTAAAGACACACTAGGATCAGAATGGGGCGTAGAAGTTATGTTTGTGGTTGGGGCCTATTCCAATCGGGAATGACCAGTGGATCATTTAACTCTCACACCATGTGCCCTCGTACCACCGACCTCATTACCAGGACCATAAGATGATCTTCTAACTCTAACACCACCACCTCCTACCACCAGCCTCTGTACTAGGAGCAATATCAGGCTCCACGTCTAATTTATCTCATCTTGGGGGGTGGATCCTGAAAAAATGTTTAACACAAATGTAGGCACGTGATATTATAAGTTATTGAAATATATATTTCAAATAAAATACTAATAATAGAGATGAGTGGAGGAACACCAATCTATGTCATGTGATGATTATTTTCTGTCATCTTTTTCCACTTCATCTCTTCAATGGGAGTCATTTCCTGCAATGAAAACAAATATGGAGGTAATTAGAAATATATAACTAATGTGTAACCCAAAAAAAATATAGAAAATTCATTCTGATAAAAATAACATAATGAAACAGATGATTTATGGTGGTTTGAAGGTAATTACAAGGATACAAACTCTAAATGATGTAGGTGAAATATATAGGTGATAACACAACTATATGATTATATATATTTCCCACCACAACTTCTAGTTCACAATCAACTCTGACAATTGAGCTATTGGAGTTATCGTAAGTAATAAATGGATTGCTTCCAATTGCTGTAGGGATAGTGTCAACTTCTTCATCATCATCATCAAAAACATGTATGGGATTTACTTCAATAATTTCACTGAATTTAGGATGACGATGATATTTTACATAAAAAACTTGTTTCACCATTGATGCCAATACATATGGCTCATCAGTGGAAAGAGTGTGAGTCATGTCAATAACCAGAAATCCCCAATCATCAATAAAGGTGCCTTACATTGTCATTGAATCAAACCATTGGCATTTCATCATCGTGACTCGACCATAAGTGTAATAATCCAAAATTATTATTTTCTCCATGAATCCATAATAAGATACATTTTTAGAATGAGGTCTATTATCCGATGAATTGGCATAACAGTCTGTTGTGGAACTTAGAAAATTAAAATCATGTTGTGTTCTCATTTTCATTTCCTGTTCAGTGATAATAAATTTGAATCCACTGATCACAAGTGATTTACAAGAACGAACAATGGTATTAGGACCAAAAGTCAAATACCTTATTTCCTTAGAAACAGATTCTGCAGGAAAACATGATACCTGAAATATAAAAAAATAGTAAACTTAATTAAATATTTTATTTATTTAGTTCATACAGAAATATTTTTACCTTCAATTTCAACCATGAATAAAACCCTTTTCTATTCAAAGTCTCTTTCCTTATAAATGATTAAGAAAGATGCTTTCTATATATCAATTCTTTATGTTCCCGATAGATAAAATAATAACAGTTTAACAAATATTTAAAATTACAAGAGATAAGATAAAAGATAAATGTACAATTTACTTACTTGATATACTCATTGAAAAAATCATAAAATTGAATAAAACTGTGTGATGTGCCATCTCTCGCTCTTCAAGGATTAATGACGTCGATGTATATGATCCTAGAATTCCTCTTGTCGGAGGAAGTGATGGAAAACTGGGTTCAATTTTCTCATACTATTATTCTTCATTTCTCAATGGTCATTTTATTCTCATAGTTTGATCAGACAAATACATTGAGTAGAAATCCATACATTCTTGATCCATGTAACATTTCACAAAATAACCTTCGGGATAATTCTTGTTCCGAAAATATTATTTCAATTTGTACATGTTTATTTCTGTTGGATACATCCAACGGAAAGCAACGTGTTCTCCATGAAGTATTTTGGTTAGAAGATGGCCAGTGATATGGAACATGAATGTAAAAAATGATTGAGAGAATATTTTCTCTTACTCACACAAAATTAATGGTGTCTCTTCCAATAGTTTTTTCATGAAGGATTTGAAAAAATTCTAAGCACAATGATCTCTAAAAAAATAGAAAAACCGAATAACTAAGACTCTTATGTTATTGGAAAAGAGATGATAAATTTTTATTTGAATCAACTCATGCAAAACGACGTGATAACCATTAGTCTACAAAGATTTCAAATTCATATATTTTTTGTTGACCTATTTTGATATATTTCATGAATAGCCATCAGGAACATTAATAGTCTCTAGCACATCCAGAAATTGATTTTTTTCAGTAGGTTTCATCACATAAGAAGCACATGGAACATGCCATTTATTTTCACTGATACAGTCATGATGCAATTCTGTTCTGATCCCACTATCTACCATGTCACTCCGAGATTGTAAATCATTTTTTGTCTTCCCCTTGACATTTAGAAGAATCGAAAGAAACATTTCACATATATTATTTTCAATGTGCATTACGTCTAACCAATGACGTAACAAGTTGGTGAACCAATACGACAACTCAAAGAATATACTCTTCTTCTTCCAATTATAATAGGTATCATTGGAAACATTTTTCCTCTTTCTATATTTCATTACACCCTTCCCAAATGAATAACTGAAATCATTCAATTCATTAAGCACATCAGTTCCAGACATACGCTGAGGTGGATTGTCAGTCTCCATGGTATTGTCAAATCTTCAACAATTGTTTCTATAAGGATGGATTATTGGCAAGAATCGTCGATTTCCAATAGAACTAAAACTACAATGATATTTTAGTCTTCTCGATCGAGTATTCTTCATACAAACATGACATGACAATTTTCCTTCTGTGCTCCATCCAGACATCATTGCATAAGCAGGAAAATCTTTGATCGACCACATAAGCGCAACACGCATCTGAAATATGTATTTGAAACATGCATCGTATGTGGTCACACCCACATCCCAAAGAAGATTCAACTCTTTTATTAAATTTCTCATGTATACATCTATATCATTGATGGGTTCAGAATAGTCAGATATCATTATACTCAAGAAAGTGTCATGCTTTTTCATACACAAGCATGGGGGAAGGTTATAAATGGGTATGAAAACTTTCCATGGGATGTGTGAAGTAAGAATATACCAAAATGGACTAAAAACGTCACATGAAATACCCAGTCTTAAATTACGCACGTCGTCTGCATATTTAGGATATCGAGCATCAAATATCTTCCATGAAAATCCATTTTTACGGTGAACCAACTGTTCATTATTCTTTTTTCTCGTGGTGCATGTCATCTCATTATTAATGATATTTCATCAAACAAGAAAAGGTTATGTATTATAGGGATCAATGGAAATTTCCCCATTAACTTTTCTGGTACACGAGATGGTTTGTCATCATTTTTTAGCTTCCATGAGGTGGATCCACATTGGATTCAATAATTTCTTTTAGCAGTTTCCGCCCAAAATAAGCTGCAATCATTCGGGCGAGCATGAATTTTTTTTGAGAATCCAAGTTCATCAACTAACTTCCATGCCATATAGTGGTTTGAGGGAATATCTACATCATCTGGAATAAGTCCTTCAAGATGGTAAGTGTGTAATCAATAGCGGTATTTGAAATCCCATACATAGTTTTCCCATGAAACAATGGGATTAAAATTATTAACTTTTTAATTTTACCACCTTCTGATATACTGGAGTCGTCGCAACATCATTCAATTGTTTCACCCTATCAACATCATCATTTTCATTGGACACATCATGTGTGCTTGTATCAAAATCATTTTGGCTGGAAATACTTTCATTCTCATCATTCTGAATAAATGGAAACTGATCATATATCAGACTCTCCAATTCAGTCCTATCTTTTAGATCATCAACATTTTGAGATTCCATTTTCTTATCCATTGTGATACCATACAAAATAGTTTGTTTAGAAACCATATTTGGTTATATGATAGCTAATTGCTTCATGACTCAACCAAGTTCTTCCAACATAATTATAACTTGGACAGTGTATGTGACTATTATTTGAAGCCTTTTCAAATGAAAAATAAAATAATCTATTCAAATTATTTTGAAAATCAGTTGAAATCTGATCAGTTTCGTACATCCAACTTCTACCCATTCTGTAAAAAAAATTCAATAAGACATTTTAACTAAATTCAATAATATTTAAGTTCAATAAAAAATATATAGGTAAATGAAAATTGATTACTTTATATAAAAGCATAACTGACACATTAATCTATATGAGAATCATATTATGAAACAAAAAAAATACAGTATATATAAGAAAATAAGATACAGACTTTTTAATGCCTATATTCAAGGATTTCCTGGTAAGATATTAGAAGTGGATAAAGTAATACATAATACTTAAGTTTCTTGATGGGAGTACATGACTATTATACATTAACTTCTTCAGGGAGACCAGGAAGAGGAGTAGTATGAGGATCACATCAAAAGAAGTTATAGCCTCATCAAGTTTCACCTTAACCAAATATTAAAAGATCCTAGGATACGGGCCATAGATCATAGGATGGTAGGGCGTATTCATTGAATCATGTCCAAAATGATTTTGGAGAGGTACCTTCAATATTTATAGGTATGGATTTTATTATATCAATTCTATTTCTTCCCTGATGTTTTACTCAGTGTTCAGATTAATTTATTTTTTATCTCATTTTTTCTTACTTGTGGTTCTTGATAGATTTTATGACAACCCTGCTTTTTATTAGAACATAAACATGATTTATTACATAAAACATCACTTGATACAATAAAGAATATAGAGAGGTTTGGTGTGTTTGGGTCTTAGGATCATTACATAAAAACGTGAATCGTGAAATACAACATCTTTATTAAAAACATCATTTACATGACCACCACATTCTCTCGTACTTAGCATTTCATGGGATAACCTGAGGACATGCATAAGAAAAGGGTGAGCTATAAAGCCCAGTAAGGGAGTACACATGTAATAACATGAGGAGTACAAAACATGTTAGACAATAGGCATATCAATAGAGCATAAGAAAAACATGAAGATAAAGGCATGATAAAGAATGATAGTCATACCATGTAAATGTGGAAAAAACACTTAACATGGAATTAGCATGAGCCAAGGCTCATTCCACATGGAGCATGAGTAACTCCTCATTGCACATAAAGCACGAGAAAACCCTCGTTGAACTTGAATTAGCATGAGTCAACACTCATTTCTCATGACGTATCATGATAATATACTTTACCCAATGCATTGGAGCACTATAAGGGCGCACCCTTGTTAAACATTTCATTTCATGCATATGTGTGCCACATGGATCATAAAACATGGATTCATAAAAGATAATCATTTATTCCAAGATGAAGGAATGTAGAATTCATACATGAATCTTTATAATCAATAAGTAAATGTGTATAAAGGTGAATATCCTTGATGAAGAAATGGGCATGGTATTCACTACATAATGGCATTGGCTTAGAAAATCGGTGCTATTTTGGCAGCGTAACAGCGTGACATAAGAATTCATAAAAAATGGTTGATGAGAGAGAAAGGGGTTCCTCGTCATATTTACTTGTAATAGAAAGTAAGGAGGTCATATAGATACATGTCCCAACAATTGTAATGTAATTTAAATTCATGATACAAAATTATTGCTTGAATGTAAAATAAGAGAGAGAAGATCCTTTCGGAATTTCGGCATAGTAACGGGTGTACATGGGAGGCATTTAATGAGAGAGAAAGGGGTCTTCTATCATTAAAAAAATAATAGGGAAGTATGGGGAGGTGAGAAACCATACCCCATCATTCATAATTGTCACGACCCGTCCTCGGGGCCCGTTCCGTGACTACCCCAAGCCCTCCTTCCATAGGCCAGGAGCTGGCGACTAGCACCAAGACGAAAATCCCGATAAAAAGGGAAGGCATTGCCTTTTTATAGTAAACAAGCACCACAGAGTAAGCAAGCGGAAAAAGTAAACACTAAGTAAAAACAGAGTAAAACTGTAAGTGCGGAAAGTAAGTGGAACAGTATACAAACCCAAACTGAAAGTAAAGTACAAGTCGAAAGGGAAAAGAGCAACTGAAAAGTAAATGCAGCTACACTGAGCTGTCTACTGGAAATCCCACCTGAAGGGTGGGTACAGATAGCTCCACTACTCCTTGGGTCCCGTCGTCCGCTCCGAGTATGTCCCGCCCAGTGGTCCACCTCCAGGTACCATCATGCTCTGCAAGCCTCAACCACGATCAATGTTGTCCGTCATCTGCAACCAACAGAACGTAGTGCGGGCAGAGCATGTGCAGGGGTGAGTATAAGCTACTCAGTGGGGACCCCGAGACCCCCGAAGGTCTCCCAAAATCCACAAAGGATAAAACAAAAAGGAAAGATACAATCACGAAGTAACAACTGACACTACTTAGGTATATGCCCATACATATACCTAAGTCATCAATTCCAGTATGCTTCAACCTCCGATCCCAAGAACAACCCAGTACACATAGGAAAGTATACGTATTCCACATAGGAAAGCAAAACGTAATCCACACAGGATAGCACAACACAATCCACACAGGAATGAAAACAGGTTTCAGCTCACACAGGAATACTTCTTTGAAGATGATAGAGATGATCACTGATCCATCTATGTCGTCGGACCCACAAAGGATCGATAGGTACTAGCCCCCGCAAAGACCCACACAGGATCGGTAAGAAACTAACCCCCACAAAGACCCACAGAGGATCGAACCCACACAGGATCTGTAGGCACTGGCTCACACAAAACTGCTGGCCACTGACCCACACAGGTTCGGACCCACGCAGGATCGGTAGCACTGATCCACATAGGTTCGCTGAGTGCTGTATTCATCGCCGTCTAATCCACTGAGGATCTATGTACATTCGTCATCACAGTAGCAGTCGCAGCCAGCACTAGGGTTCCCACACACTGCAAGCTCATTCGGGAGGGTCCGCTCCACCAGCCGAGAGGCTGATACATCAACTGACATAATGTCCTCCAAAAGTTCCATATCGTCAATAGGAACTCAACGTCGTAGACGGCGCGTCAATCGGACGCCCGTTCTGAGAGTTATTGGCTTTTTCGTCCCAGGGGCCTGGTTGGTTTTTAAGGAATAACCAACCCGACCGTACTCCACCTACGTCCAAACCTCGGGCGGAGTATGCCAAAAGATCCATCTCACTTAGAGGAAAACAACGATGTAGATGGCACGTCGATCGGACGTCCGAAGCTCAAGATATGAGCGTTTCCACTCCGAGGGCCTGGTTGGTTTCGTGTATGAACCAACCCAGTCGAACACAAAGTATTCTGAAACCTTGAGTACTATTTACTGAAACGACCTTCTCGTTCCAAGGATTTCTACGCAACTGACAGTGCATCGATCGGAGGTCTGTAGCCCATGATATGGGCATTTGACCGAATGTAGTCCGAAAATAGGGGGTCTGGGCCCAGCTCGGCCCGACCCAGTACCCCCTGGGTCGGCCGAACCGGGTCGACCCGGCACGGGCGGCGACCCGGCCCGACCGGCGGCGTGGTGGCGCGGCCAGTGCGCCGCGCGAGCGCGCCCAAGGGAGGGGCTACGCCCCTCCATTAATTCAAACGGCGGCCCCCTTTAAGGGGCCCGCGCCAGGTGTGCAACCCGGGGGTGTAACCCCCAGTCTTTTCCCCTGTAACGGCCGGCCAGCGCAAGGGCCGGCCGGTTTCTCGCCACGGGACCCCACGGTCCCGCGCCTTCCGGCGCCGGCGGCTGGAGTTCCGTCCGCCTTCTTCGAATTCTACGGTGGGTGGTTTTTCCGGCCGCTACTTCCAGGATGGCTGCAAATTCGTCCGGCGCAGTGTGACGACGCCTCATCCTTCCGCCGTGGCCTGACTACGGTCGCGGCCTCGTTCGTACCCTCGACGCAGCGCGACGGCATCACATTTCTTCATTGTGGCCCGCATCATTCACGTCTCCTTTCGCTCAAGCGCGGTGCACCGATGCATTACTGTCTTCACTAATCAAAACGAAGAATAGAAAAGGGGGGAGGGGTATCTGTCATGTTTGTGCGGACCGATCCCCTCCCGTTAAATCCATAGAAGATGGCCAAAATGTAAAACGTTTAACCTTCACAATTCTTAATTGAAATAAAAAATGGAACATGGCTGTCAGATTTATCTTTCATATTCGAACGAAAGAATCACCAACTTAAAAAAAAATGGAACCCCTACCTTGGGTATAAGGTGATTGGAAGGAGGCGTCGTCGTTCAAGGTTCGTCGCGGTATGGCGTCGCGAGGATGACGACGTCGAAGGGGGACGTCGGCGTTCATCCGACTCGAGGGAAGGCAAAGCCTTTGTCCCTCGCTACCCAATTCCGTTGTCGTCGAGGTGCGTCCGAAGAGGAAACGTCATTGGAGAAGTTCTCCGCGTTCTTCAGCGGAGATGTTCTTCGCTAAGGATGGTGTTCTTCGTCGGAGTCCGAGATGTTCTTAACGTTCTTCGTCGAAGATGAAGAAGAAGAATACTTCCTCAAACCCTTAGCTCTTTCCTCCCAAGTCTCCACCCCAAGAAAAACTAACCCCAAAATAAAATAATCCTCCCACTTATTTTATTAACCCAACATAGGTTTTTGAATTTCAAGAGTTTGAAAATTCAAAACCCACATTTAACTCACATAAGTTATAACATAAGATGTTATAAAATTAATGAGGATATAAGTTAGGAAAACATAAATGTGGGGTTTAGAGGGGTTAAGAATGTGAGGGGTTGGGCTCGTGTGGGTCCCACCCTACCTTATCATTACTTAGGATAAAACTACCATGTGGGAAAAATAAAAATTGTTAAATTTTTATTTTCAACTACCAAAAAAATTAATAACTCCCCTCGGGTAAACGCAACTCCGAAACAGGAGTTCCTATGCAATTACCGGCGCTGCGGTTCCATCAGTGCCCTCGGAATTCGATTCCAGGCACCGGTTCAAAATTTAGAAATTCCCGCTTGTTCGTTCACTGAACGTACCTGAGCTAATCTTCGGATAGGAATTCCGGGCACACCGGGCCTCAGAATCATGTGCCGTCTGAAACCGTGTTCTTGTAAAATTCCAAATAAAATTAATAAAAAATTCCCCTTGAATTTTATGGGTCTTTACATTACTCCCACCTCAGGGCTTTATGTCCCCGTAAAGCTACATCTAAAACTAGGGAAACAAATGAGGGTACTGAGCACGCATCTGAGCCTACCGCTCCCAAGTGCTCTCCTGGAGGTTCTCGTGATGCCATCTGATGCGCACTAGAGGAATCGACCGTCCACGTAGGACTTGCTCCTATCGATCCTCGATCTCCACTGGGACCTCCGCAAAAGCCTCCCCATCATCGACGTCAAGCTCCCCATGGTCAATTATATGTGTCGGGTCATGCACGTATCTCCTCAGCTGAGATACGTGGAAGACGTCGTGCACCCGGTGCAACTGAGGTGGTAGAGCCAGACGAAAAGCCACCTCGCCAATCTTGCTGAGGACCTGGAACGGTCCGATGAAGCATGGAGACAACTTGCAGCCTCGGTCAAATCTCTGTAATCCACGTTGAGGTGAGACACGCAAGAAGACGTGGTCTCCATCCTCAAACACTAGTGGCCTCCGACTCCTGTCAACATAAGACTTCTGCCATCTCTGAGCTTTCCTCATCCACTCCTGGATGACCGGGACCTTCTCTATCGTGGCAGGACCATCTCTGGTCCCACAAGTGCTGACTCCCCATGGTCTGTCCAGCACAAAGAAGATCTGCAAGGTCAGTCGTACAATGCCTCGTATGGTGCCACCCTGATGGTGGAGTGGTAGCTGTTGTTGTACGCGAACTCCACCAAGGGTAGGTGGTCCTCCCAGCTACGACCAAAGTCGAGGACACATGCGCAGAGCATGTCCTCGAGAGTCTGAATGGTTCTCTCCGTCTAACCATCCGTCTGAGGGTGAAAGGCTGTGCTCAGACATAGCTGCGTCCCGAATGCCCCCTGCAATCCCTTCCATAGACGGGAAGTAAAATGAGCATCTCGATCGGAGATGATAGATGATGGCACACTGTGAAGCCGAACAATCTCATGAACGTAAAGACGTCCCAAGCTCTCCACTGAGCCCTGCTATCTGATGGGTAAGAAGTGAGCCGACTTGGTGAGTCGGTCAACAATCACATAGATGGAGTTATGTCCTCTAGAAGTGTGTGGAATTCCAGTAACGAAGTCCATACATATCCCGTCCCACATCCACTCCAAGAACTCCAAGGGTTGTACCAAGCCTGCTGGTACCTGATGCTCTGCCTTCACCTGCTGGCATGTGAGGCATCGAGAAACGAACTCTACCACAGCCTTCTTCATGTCTGGGCACAAGTGCTGTCGTCTGAGATCCCGGTACATCTTCTCCACTCCGAGATGTACCACCAAGGTAGAAGTGTGAAACTCTCTCAGCACCTCCTCCCGTAAAGTGACTGGTAACATGGTACGTGCTCTGAAAAGGATGGTGTGCTCTGCTCCAAGGGAGAAGCCATCAGGTCCCTTTCCTGAGGATATCTGTGCACGTCGCGTCTCACAGTCAGCGTCCCCTCGCTGTGCCTCTATGACTCGCTGCAGTAGTGGAGGAGTGAATGTGAGAGACTGAAGGAAGGTTGCTCCATCTCTATCCACAAAGGATATCTGCAAAACGGCTAGCTGCTCTGTCACCTCCTCAAGTAGCTGAATGCCTGTCCTCCTGCTGAGAGCATCGAATACCACGTTCCCCTTCCCAGGAGTACAGACTATCTCAAAGTCATAGTCCTGGAGGAACTCGAGCCATCGCCGCTGTCTCAGGTTCAGGTCCTTCTGCGAGAATATGTACCTGAGACTCTGATGGTCAGAAAAGACTATAATGCGCTCGCCCAACAGATAGTGTCACCATGTCTTCAGAGCGAAGACCACTGCTGCTAACTCCAAGTCATGGGTAGCGTAATTCTGCTCATGCGGCCTCAACTGACATGATCCATAGGTGGTCACTGCCCGCTCCTGCATCAGGACAAAACTGTGTCCGGTCCCAGATGCATCGCAGTAGACTACGTACCCTACTCCCTCCTCAGGAAACCTCAAGATAGGTGCGCTGGTCAATCTCTGTCTCAGCTCCTGAAAGCTCTGCTGACATCTGTCTGAACACGCGAAGGGTTTCCCCTTCTTCGTCAAAGCTGAGAGTGTTTCCGAAACTCTGGAGAAGTCTGTCACAAATCTCTGGTAGTATCCAGCTAGTCCCAAGAATCTCCGCACCTCCGTCACGCTCCTGGGTGGCTCCCAAGCTAGCACTGCCTCGATCATCATGGGATCCACCGCAACTCCCGCCTCAGAAATGACATGCACAAAGAAGTGGACCTCACGTATCCATAACTGACACTTCGAGAGCTTTCCATAACTCTGGTTCTCTCGGAGTGTGTCTAGTACAACATGCAAGTGGTAGGCGTGCTCCTCCTCAGTCGTCGAGTAAATGACAATGTCGTCGATGAAGACCATGACAAATCGATCAAGGTATGGATTAAATATCATGTTCATGAGGGCCATAAACACTACTGGAGCATTGGATACATCGAAGGGCATAACCAAGAACTCATAGTGGCCATACCGACACCTGAAGGCCGTCTTATGCACGTCCTCGTCTCGAACTCTGAGCTGGTGATAGCCTGACCTGAGGTCTATCTTTGAGAACCACCGTGCTACCTTGAGCTGATCGAAGAGGTCATCAATCCTCAGTAGCGGGTACTTGTTCCTCACTTTCACCTGGTTCAGGCGATGATAGTCAACACAAAGTCGCAAGCTCTCGTCCGCCTTCTTGGCGAACAATATCGGGGAAGCCCAGTGTGAAACACTGGGTCAGATGAATCCCTTTCCCTGCAAGTCCTCCAACTGTACCCGTATCTCTCAAAGCTCATCGGGGGAATCTGATACGCTGGAGTCGATATCAGGGCTATCCCGGGGTAAAGGTCAATATAAAAGTCGAATTCTATGTGAGGAGGTAATGCTGGAACGTCGTCGGGAAAAACGTCTGCAAACCGATCCACCACTGCAGGAAAACCAGGAATCCGCACGTCAACTGCTCCTATGATGAGGCTAGCCAACTGATGAGTGATGGGCTATCCTCTCCTCCGCGTAAGTCCATCCTGTGCTGAAAAGGCTCCCTTCTCGCCAGTGAAGGTGAACCTTCTCCCGTCGGTGCGTACACATCGCACCTTGTGCCTAAAACAGTCAATCTGTGCATGGACCGTAGATAACCAATCCATGCCCAAGATGACGTCGTAAGGCCTCGACGCCACTAGAAGAAGATCCCAACCAAAGCTCTCGCCTCCTAGAGTAAGCTCACACTGCCGTCACCAGTGCGTAATCGTCGAGTCTGCTCCCGTAGGAGTCTCTAGACGTAAGGATCGAGCCGACGGCTTTGTCAGAATCTCCGAACTCCGAACAAGGGAAACGACTATGAAAGAGTGACTCGCTCCTGTGTCTATAAGTACTACAGCAAGGGTGGAATAGACACATATAGTACCTCGAATCTTCTCGGGCGCGCCGTGGTCGTAGGCCTCTGCTTCCTGGAGTTGTGCCTGTCTCTTCCCGCCAGCTCCCTATGGTCGGGGTGGACCTCCTGGTGGTGGTGTTGGTAGAGCCTCAAAGCGTCGCACAACACCTGCTGCTCGGCCAACTCCTTTGCCTCATCTGCATCCTCGCTACGGACCGCCATAGTCGACCCTCTGCCTCTGCCTCAGTGGTCCCTCAACCGACTACTGCTCCTTTGCACGGCAGGTCGGGCAGTCAGGAGCCATGTGGCCCTGCCCACCGCATGAGTCGCACTGCCTCCCTCTCGAAAGACTGACTCTGTGCTGTGTGCCCCGCACTACTGAGCCAATGTCCTGAGGTCGTCTGCCTGAGGGTCTGGTCTTCCTGGACCCATGTGTCATCCATCGACTACCTACTGCAGAAGACTCTGCTACGTGCCGCCCTGCGGTGGGTCTCGGTTCTGGTGTAGACTCAGCAAGAAAACTCTCGATCAAAAGGGCCCGCTCCAGTACTCCTGTCTGAGTCGGAATGCTGAGGGAGATCAGTGATGCCCTGATCTCGTGTCTCAATCCCTGCTCAAGTGTCCGGGCCCGGAAGAATGGGTCTCGTACCATGTTTGTCGAGTAGCGCGAGAGATCTGTAAATCTCGCCGAGTACTGGGCAAAAGTCATGCTGCCCTGCCGTAGCTGAAGAAGCTCCTAAATACACACCACGCGGAGGGTGGTTGGGACGAACTCCGAGCAGAAGAGGCTCTCAAAATCCGTCAAAATTAGAGATGCCTCATCGTGCACCTGGAGCATCGAGCTCCACCATCGGCCCGCTGCTGCGTGCAGCAGGTTCAAAGCGAGGATCACCATGAGGTCTGCTGGTGTCCTCACAAGCCTGAAAACTCGTACAACTGCCTCCAGCCAGTCCTCGGATGCCTGGGGGTCCGTCTCCCCGCGGAACCTGGGCAGTCGCTAGCACTTGAAATCATGCAGTGCACTGAGGCAATGTGCATCATCAGCGGCTGGTGCTGGAAGCATCGGTGGCTCGGCGGGTAGAGCTACCGCCGGTGCCATTGCTAACAAAGGGCCTTGCACCGAGGCCTCGTCGCTCGGTGGGTTGTCATCATGCTCGACTCTCAGAACCCTAGTTGGCTACCGTCGTGGGTCAATCTTGAAAAGGAAACAGGTGCACCACGGTCAGAACAGTATACCTGGTTAGCTGATATAAATTAATCACAAATAAAACTTGAAACACACATGCAATCAATGTTTTCGTGCATTATGTCGGAAATCAGAAGTCAGGGTCCTGGTGTACGGATACGTCGACCGCCGCACCAATAATGGACTCCCTGGTCTGATAACCACACCCAATATGCTTAACACTATTGCTTTACATAGAAGAAAGATCAGAGTCTGCGGTAGAACCGAACACCTCTGATACAAATTTGTCACGACCCATCCTCGTGGCCCGTGCCATGACTACCCCAAGCCCGCCTTCCATAGGCCAGGGGATGGCGACTAACACCAAGACGTAAATCCCGGTAAAAAGGGAAGGCATTGTCTTTGTATAGTAAACAAGCACCACAGAGTAAGAAAGTGGAAAAAGTAAACACTAAGTAAAAACAGAGTACAACTGTAAGTGCGGAAAGTAAGTGGGCTAGTATACAAACCAAAACTGAATGTAAAGTACAACTCAAAATGGAAAACAACAACTGAAAATTAAATGCAGCTACGCTGAGCTATCCACTGGAAATCCCACCTAAAGGGTGGGTACAGATAGCTCCACTGCTCCATGGGTCCCGCCGTCTACTCCGAGTACGTCCCACCCAGTGGTCCACCTCCAGGTACCGTCCTGCTCTGCAAGCCTCAACCACGATCCACGTTGTCCATCGTCTGCAACCAACACAACGTAGTGCGGGCATAGCCCGTGCAGGGGTGAGTATAAGCTACTCAGTAGGGACCCCGAGACCCCCAAAGGTCTCCGAAAAACCCCAAAGGATAAACCACAAAAGAAGGATACAATCACGAAGTAACAACCGAAACTGCTTAAGTATATGCCCATACATATACCTAAGTCATCAATTCCAGTACGCTCCAACCTCCGAGCCCAATAACAACCCAGTCCACACAGGAAAGTATACGTATTCCACACAGGAAAGAAAAGCTTAATCCACACAGGATATCACAACACAATCCACACAGGAAGGCAAACAGGTTTCAGCTGACACAGGAATACTTCTTTGAAGACGATAGAGATGATCACTGATCCATTTAAGTCGTCGGACCCACAAAGGATCGATATGTACTAACCCCTGCAATGACCCACACAAGATCAGTAGGAAACTAACCCCCGAAAAGACCCACACAAGATCGGACCCACACAGGATCTGTAGGCACTGGCTCACACAGAACCGCTGAGCGCTGACCCACACAGGATCAGACCCACACAGTATCGGTAGCACTGATCCACATAGGATCGCTGAGTTCTGTAGTCGTCGCCGTCGAATCCACTGAGGATCTCTGTACAATCGTCGTCACAGTAGCAGTCGCAGCCAGCACTAGGGTTCCCGCACACAGCAAGCTCGTTCGGGAGGGTCCGCTCCACGAGCCGAGAGGCTGATACATCAACTGACACAAAGTCCAGAGTTGATGTATCCAAAAGTTCTGTATCGTCAACAAGAACTCAACGTCGCAGACGGCGCATCAATCAGACGCACGTTCTGAGAGTTATTGGATTTTTCGTCCCAAGGGCCCGGTTGGTTTTTAAGGAAAAACCAACCCGACCGTACTCCACCAGCATCCAAACCTCGTGCGGAGTATGCCAAAAGATCCTTCTCACATAGAGGAAAACAATGAAGTCGAAGGAACATCGATCGGACGTCCGAAACTCAAGATATGAGTGTTTCCTCTCCGAGGGCACAGTTGGATTCGTGTACGAACCAACCCAGCCGAACTCAAAGTATTCCGAAACCTTGAGTGCGATATACCGAAATGACCATATCGTTCCATGTATCTCTATGCAACTGACGGTACGTCGATCGGAGGTCTGTAGCCCACGATATAGGCATTTGACCGAAAGTAGTCCTAAAATAGGGGGTCTGGGCCCGGCCCGGCCCGACCCAGTACCCCCTGGGTCGGCCGAACTGGGTCAACCCGGCCCGGGCGCCGACCCGGCCCGGCCAGGAAGCCCGGCCCGGCCCGGAAGCCTGGCCTGGCTGGCGGCGCGACCAGCGCAGGCAGCACGCCCAAGGGAGGGGTTACACCCCTCCTTTAATTCAAATGGCGGCCCCCTTTTAGGGGGCCGCGCCAGGTGTGAAACCCGGGGGTGTAACTCCCCAGCTTTTCCCCTGTAACGGCCGACCGATTTCTCACCGTGGGACCCAGCGGTCCCGCGAATTCCGGTGCCAGTGGCCGGAGTTCTGGCCGCCTTCATCGAATTCTCCGGTGGGTGGTTTTTCCGGCCGCTACTTCCAGGATGGCTGCAAATTCGTCCAGCACGGCGTGATGACGCCGCGTCCTTCCGCCGCGGCCCGACTCCAAACGCGACCTCATTCGTACCCTCAAAGCAGCTTGATGGATTCACATTTCTTCTTCGTGGCCCGCATCTTTCATGTCTCCTTTCTCTCAAGCGCGGTGCGATGATGCATTACAGTCTTCGTTAATCAAAACAAAGAATAGAAAAGGGGGGAGGGGTATCGTCCGTGTTTGTGCGGACCGATCCCCTCCCGTTAAATCGATAGCAGTTGGCCGAAACGTAAAACGTTTAACCTTCACAATTTTTAATTTAAATAAAAATTGGAACATGGCTGTCAGATTTATCTTTCATATTCGAATGAAAGAATCACCAACTTAAAAAAAAATAATCGAACCCCTACCTTGGGTATAAGACGATCGGAAGGAGGCATCGTCGTTCGAGGTTCATCGTGGTATGGCGTCGTGAGGATGACGACGTCGAAGGGGGACGTCGGCGTTCGTCCGACTCGAGGGAAGTCGAAGCCGTCGTCGCTCGCTACCCGATTCTGTTGTCATCGAGGTGCGTCCGAAGAGGAAACGTCATTGGAGAAGTTCTTTGCGTTCTTCAGGGGAGACATTCTTCGTTAAGGACTGTGTTCTTCGTCGGAGTCCGAGAAGTTCTTCACGTTCTTCATCAAAGTTGAAGAAGAATAATACTTCCTCAAACCCTTAGCCCTTTCCTCCCAAGTATCAACCACAAGAAAAACTAACTGCAAAATAAAATAATCCTCCCACTTATTTTACTAACACAACATAGGTTTTTGAATTTCATGAGTTTGAAAATTCAAAACCCACATTTAAGTCACTTAAGTTATAACATAAGATGTTATAAAATTAATGAAGAGATAAGTTATCAAAACTTAAATGTGGGGTTTAGAGGGGTTAGGAAAGTGAGGGGTTGGGCTCGTGTGGGTCCCACCCTATATTATCCTTAGTATAAAACTACCAAGTGGGAAAAATAAAAATTGTTAAATTTTTATTTTCAACTACCACAAAAATTAATAACTCCCCTCGGGTAAACGCAACTCCGAAACAGGAGTTCCTAAGCAATTACCGGCGCTTCGGTTCTATTGGTGCCCTCGGAATTCGATTCCGGGCAACGGTTCAAAAGTTAGAAATTCCCGCCCGTTCGTTCGCTGAACGTACCCGAGCTAAACTTCGGATAGAAATTCCGGGCACACCGGGCCTCGAAATCAAGTTCCGTCTGAAACCACGTTACTGTAAAATTACAAAGAAAATTAAGAAAAAATTTCCCTTGAATTTTATGGGTCTTTACAATAATTGAAATTAAAAGGGTAATACAACTTAAAGATAATTTACAAAAATGAGAAAGGAAGAAAAAAACCTTTACATGGAAGTGTGCTTTCAAAGGCTAGAGTGAGGCATGTTAGGGCTACTTGGGAGCTTGAGGAACCTTGGGAGTATTACAGAGATAGTAGGGTAGTGTTTGGACGAACTCCAAATTCTTTGAGTGAGGAGGAAGTGGGAGCTTGGGTGATATTATATATGAAAGGTGAGAGAATTCTCTATTATTTAGGTTTGGGACCCCTTATATTAAATTAATACAATCCACAAACCAACCCATGGTTTTTCCCATGGTTTTTGCCAAATAGAAGAGGAAAACAGTATTTTATAAGGCCGAAGTCCGAACTTCTTAAAATATTAGCGTTGCTTATGTGGAGGTGAGTCACACTCCCATGGAAATTAATTTAAAAAGGAAAGGTGTTGAAAAAGTCTTGTGGGGTCCATAAATGTTTTGAAAAGTAAGTCAAACAAACCCAAAATCACATTATTTTAATGTTAAAACATATTTTGGCCGAAAATAAAGAAATTTTATTTTATTACATCACTATTGGGTCATTATGATGTCATAAAACACATTATATATTTAAACGGTATTTAATTTTTACCCAAAAACATGACTCTATCAGAAAATGAAAAAAAATTAACCATTTGATAATTTCGATGTCCTAATTCCAGAAATAACATTTATTTTATCTAAATAATTTTCTAAATATATGAATTTTTACTTTTAAAATAAAAACCGACATTTATCGAAAATTCACGGGTTTTGACAGAAATGGATTTTAAACCTTAATAAAAAATTTAACTGCATTCATAAAATTATAAGATCATTTATATTTAATAAAAATTAATTTAATAATAATATTAATAATTTATTATAATATTATTTAATTCAAAAATACCTTAATTAAATAAAATAGATTTCTTAATTAAATAATAACTAAAAACACCATTTTTTCTTTAAAAACTATTTACAATGTATCAAAAATGATTAGAAATTATATTCATTATTATATACAAAAATAATATACAAGAACATAGTACTACTTATTTGTCACATAACCCCTTAAAATAGCCGCATAAGACCTAAGGGTAAGGTGTGCGATGGTGACAGACTCTTGGGGTGGCTCTGATAACATCGCTTGAGTGGTAATTTCAATCAACTTCCACTTTTCCCGTAGACGGTCACGTTCGAGCTTGACATAATGAAGCTCAGCTTGGTCTTGGTCAAGGGTGAAGCCCAAAGACAACACCTCTTTTCCGAGCATTGACAAATGGGCTTCGTATGTTGCAATTCTACTGGATGAGGTCATCGCTTCCTTCTGCGTAAATTGGATTTGTTAAAGTCCTATATTTATACTAATCATGTGATCACTGTTCAACGGCTATATTAGCCATGGTCAAAATTCATAACATAAAACCAAAGAAGTTTACATTTTATAAAAACATTTTATATAAAGAGACATTTAATAAAATCAATAGAGAATTTTCCATTAAGGAAACTTTGGGTCGTTACAATATCCCCCCCTTAAGAAATTTCGCCCTCAAAATTTTCCTTTTCCCACACTAAAACAAATGTGGGTAACTCAGCTTTATCATATCCTCTAACTACCAAGTCGCTTTTTCAAACTTATGGTTTCTCCACAACACCTTGTCGAGGGGCATTGTCTTAATTCATAGATCTTTTTCTCTATGATCTAAGATCTTCACTGGTTGCTCCTCATAAGAAAGATCATCTTCCAATTGTACCACCTCAGAAGAGAGTACATGTGAAGGGTCCGGTATGTACTTTCTTAAGAGGGATACATGAAATACATCATGTACTTTGGCCATAGTAGGTGGAAATGCTAGTTGATAGGCCACATCCCTGAGACGATCAAGAATATTGAAGGGGCTGATGTACATTGGACTTAACTTCCCTTTATTTCCAAACCTCATGACCTTCCACGGAGATATGTGTAGAAACACAATGTATCCAACTTTAAACTCAAGGTATCGTCGATGATTATCTGCATAACTCTTCTGTCGACTCTAGGCTGCCTTGATATGCTGCTGAATGGTTTTCACCTTCTCCACTATTTCATCGACCATTTTTTGTCCAAGCAGCCTATGTTCACCGACCTCATCCCAACATGCCGGTGTTCTACACCTTTTCCCATATAGGGCTTCATATGGTTCCATTTGGATGCTCAAGTGGAAACTATTGTTATAAGAGAACTTAAACAGAGGAAGATGTTGATCCCATCCTCCTTTAATGTACATTGAGAATGCTCTCAACATATCCTCAAGTGTTTGGATAGTCCGCTCGGATTGTCCATCGGTTTGAGGATGATAGGCCATACTGAAGTTCAGTTCAGTATTCAGATCATGTTGAAGACTCTTCCCAAACGTAGGGGTGAATCTTGGATCTCGGTCAGACACAATAGATAGTGGTACTCCGTGAAACCTTACCACTTCCAGGATATATATCCGTGCCAGTTGATCCAATGAGAAATCCTCCCAAATAGCAATGAAGTGTGCAGTCTTTGTAAGACGATCGACAACAACCCAGATTTCATTGTTGCCTTTGGATGTCCATTGATGTCCGGTGACAAAGTCCATGGTGATGTTCTCCCATTTCCATTCTGGTATGGGCAATGGTTGCATCATCCCCATAGACTTCTGCCTCTCTGGCTTTACTTGCTGACACACCAGGAACTTTGATGTATATTCAGCGATATCTTTCTTAATATTATCCCACCAAAAGTTTTCTCGGAGATCTCGATACATCTTTGTGCTCCCTAGGTGAATAGAGAAATTTTAACTATGTGCATCATCCAAAAGTTCCTTCTTCAGCTCCGAAATTGATGGAACATATAGTCTTTTCCCAAACCGCACAATTCCTTCTTCATTAACATTAAACTCCAAATATTTACCCTTTTTGATAGCTTCAACTTTTTCATGAATTCCCACATTATCCTTTTGAGCATCTATTAACATTTCAAAAGAGATAGTTGAGCAATCATTTGTGAAAGGATTGATGATGTTCCCTTCTCTATGATTCCCATGTCCATCTTCATCATGTCTAAGAAGATTGGATCCTTATCAATTCTCATCATTGATAGAATTGATGGGTCCTTACTACTTAGGGAATATTCCACCTTGAAGAAGTATTGTGCTCCATGCAGCTGATCAAACAAGTCATCGATCCATGGAAGAGGATACATGTTCTTTACCGTGATTTTGTTAAGTTCACGATAATTGATGCAAAGCCACATTGACCCATCCTTCTTCTTGACGAAGAGGACTAGTGCACCCCATGTTGAAGCACTTGGGCATATAAACCCTTTATCTAGATTCTCCTATAGTTGTTTTTCATCTCTTTAAGCTCAACAACAACCATTCTATATGGAGTCTTGGATATTGGTAACGCCCCATGTATAAGTTCAATTGAGAACTCAACATATCTTCTAGGAGGAAGACTAGGCAGTTCCTTAGGAAACACATCAGTGAATTCCCTCACAATAGGAATTTCTTCAAGGATGGTTTCTTCCTTGGACTCAATCATCTAAGCCAGATATGCATGCTCATAGGGTAGTAATATCCACACTTGAGATGATGGAGCTAAATGAGATTCATATTCCTCCTGACACTTGTAACGAATCGGGGGTCGATTCTCCATATGAAGTGTGATTTCCCTCTCCTGAGAATTTATATTGGCTCTATATAAGGAAAGTCAATCCATTCTAAGAATTGCATCAAATTCTACCAGAGGGAGTGTGGCGAGGTTCACCGGGAAATTCAATCCCCAGATTATAACAGGGGAGGACTAATATTCATGGGATGCAATGATTGCCCCATTTTACGTACTCATCGACATCTTCACTTCCATGATTTGTGGTGGTGATGGGACTGTTCTACTAAACTTTCGAGATACAAAAGAATGCATAGAACCTGAATCAAAAAGTATGTTCTCTATTCATGAATGAATAACTAGCGTACGTATCACCACTTCATTGTCGGGGTTCACTTCGTCCGAAGTGATGGGAAAAGCTCTTCCTTGCTTCCTTGGAGGTTGTGGGTAGCCTCCGAAAACCCTTGGATTAGGGAACTGATTTGAAAAATGAACCAGTTATTTGCATTTGTAGCATTGGACAATGCGTTGAGGTTCGAAAGGAGCATTCTTCTCCTCTGTCGCAGCCACAGGTCCTTCTTGCTGACAGTTAACAGCTAGGTGCCCTTCTCTTCCACACCTGAATCATTTCCTCATCCCCTTACGGAAATTTCTAGGGTGATTTTTTCCGCACTTTTGGCAAGTGGGGTTCTGGATCTTCTTAGAACCATTTGATTTATCCATCGGACAGCCAGCATTGAAGTCCACCATATGATTCTTGTCCCCATGAAACCCCTGTGCTTCCCCGATCTCCATTTTGACCTTGAGGGAACATTGGGCAGTTTCCTCATAGTTGTCGAAGTCACGGATCGCTAATGCATTCCGCAAGCTAGGATTCAGCCCACCAAAGAAGAGGTCAATATTGCATTCAGGGGTAACGACAAAGCTGGAAGCGTATATTGCAATCCTTGTGAAGTTTTCCTCGTATGCTCCAATAGATTCTTCATCTTTTTTCTTGAGGGAAAGGAAGTCCCTTTCCATCTTAAGCTGGAGGGTGCGTGGAAAATATTTATCAAAAAACATCTTTCGTAAATCCTTCCATTCCAACACCACAATCTCCTCCTCAGGCTTCGTATTTTTGATCAACGTCCACCATTGATCAGCTTCACCCTCCATACGATAAGTATCCAGGAGAACCTTCTCTTGTTAAAATCATTGGAGGATGGAGAAGATCATTTCAATGGAGTTGTTCTATTGTTAATGTGATCGTGGGATCAGATGATCCACTAAATGAAGGAGGCCTTTTCTCATGAAGCTCTTGATAGCGACTTGTTCTTTCTTAGGGGGGTTTGGACGTTCCTCTTGACCCGTGTTTCTATTCAAAACTTGAGTTAGCTGAGAGCGAAGCTTGACAAAGTTCATGATTCCCGCTCCCATTGGATTGGGCATCTCATTAGTAGAGTCATCATATTGATCTTCACAATGGTTGTTAGCCCGTGTCCTCCTATTACCGGCCATTGGATGGAATAAAAGGAAAGTTAGGGGTAACACATAAAGGGTAATCCAAATAAAAAAGTTGATGACAAATAAATAAACATTCATTTCCTTAACTCATGAGTCTATAGGCTTCAATCAATTCTTTTAATGATCTACTTTCTAACATATATTCTTAGGGGAATTTTTTTTAATTCCCTTAATACGGGTTCATACTATGCTTTTGAATTTATCAAAACATATCCCCTGGGAGTGTCGTAACCAAGAGTGTAGCAAGGCCCGTTGTCGTGCACCAATTCCTGTTCGAGTCTAGCTCAAAGCGGTGTTTTCGGGTTTTACCCCTAGGATACATTTGTGCCAGAGCCGCCTCTACTAGCTCGTATCCAGACAGGGATGTATTTGTTTGATAAACCACTTACTCAGTACTTTCCAAAACATAGGGATGTTTTTATTATACTTATTCTTGTATCTAAGGCTTTTCTAGGGTTTCCAAATCCCACGAATAACTAAACCTATCCTCTGATACCAACTATGACAACCCTCATTTTTATTACAACTTATACATGATTTATTACATAAAACATCAATTGATACAATAAAGAAGATTGAGAGGTTTAGTGTATTTGGGGCTTTGGATCATTAAATAAAAAATTGAGACATGAAATACAATATCTTTATTGAAAAAATCCTTTACATGACCACTACATTCCCTCCTACTTAGCATTGCATCGGATAACCTGAGGACATGCATAAGAAAAGGGTGGGCTATAAAGGCCAGTAAGGGAGTACATATGGTGTAACATGAGGAGTACAAAACTTGTTAGACAATATCCATATCAATATAGAATAAGAAGAACATGAACATAACGGCATGATAAAGCATGATAATCAAAACATGGAAATGTGGCAACAACACTTAACATAGAATTAGCATGAGCCAAGGCTCACTGCACATGGAGCATGAGTAAATCCTCATTTCACATAAACCACGAGTAAACCATCGTTGGACTTGAATTAGCATGAGTCAACACTCATTGCACATGATTTATCATGAAACTATACTTTACCCCAAGCACTGGAGCGCTATAAGGGCCCACCCTTCTTAAACATTTCAATTCATGCATAAGTGTGCCACATGGATAATAAAACATTGATTCATAAAACATAATCATTTATTCCATGATGAAGTAATGTGGAATTAATACATGAAACTTTATAATCAATAAGAAAATGTGCATAAAGGTGAATACCCTTGATGGAGAAATGGGTATGGTATTCACTACACAATGGCATTGCCTTAGAAAATCGTTGTGATTTCGGCAGCGTAATGGCGTGACATAAGAATTCATAAAAAATGGTTGATGTGAGAGAAAGGGGTTACTCATCATATTTACATGTAATGGACATTAATGAGGTCATATAGATACATGTCCCAAAAATTTTAATGGAATGTAGATTCATGATACAAACTGATTGCTTGAATGTAAAAGAAGATAGAGAAGTTCATTTCGGAATTTCGGCATAGTAATGGGTGCACATGGGAGGCATTTAATTATAGAGAAAGGGTCTTACATAATTCAAAAAATAAGTGGGAATTATGGGGGAGGTGTTAAACCATACCCCATAATTCATAATTGAAATTTAATGGGTAATACAACTTAATGAAAATTGACAAAAATGAGAAAGGAAGAAAGACCCCTTACTTGGAAGTGTGCTTACAAAGGCCAGAGAGAGGCTTGTGAGAGGCTTCTTGGGATCTTGGGGCACCTTGGGAGGATTCTAGAGAGAGTAGGTCAGAGGTTGGACGAACTAGAAAGGCTTTGAGTGAGGAGTAAGTGGGAGCATGGGTGGGTTTATATAGGAAAGGTGAGAGAATTCTTTATTATTTTGGTTTGGGACCCCTTATAATAATTAATCCAAAACACAAACCATCCCCGAGTTTTTGCCCATGGTTTTTAGCAAAGGGATGATGAAAACAATATTTTATAAGGCCAAAGTCCTAACTTCTTAAAATATTAGGTTTTCTTATGTGGAGGTGAATCACACTCCCATGGAAATTAATTTAAAAAGGCAAGGTGTTGAATAAGTCTTGAAGGGTCCATTAATGCTTTGAAAAGTATGTCAAACAAACCCAAAATCACATTATATTAATGGTAAAACATATATTGGCCGAAAATAAAGATAATAATATTTTATTACATCACTATTGGGTCATTTTGATGTCATAAAACACATTATATATTTAAACGGTATTTAATTTTTATCCAAAAATTTGACTGTCTCAAAAAAATATGAAAAATTCACCGTTGGATAATTTCGACGTCCTGATTATAAAAATAACATTTATTTTGTCAAAATAATTTTCTAATTATGTTAATTTTCACTTTTAAAATAAAAACTGACATTTATCAAAAATTAACTTGTTTTGACAGAAATGGCTTTCAAACCTTAATAAAAATTTTAATTGCATTCAAAAAATTATAATATCAAATATATTTAATACAAATTAATTTAATAACAATATTCTTATTTTATTAAAATATTATTTATGTCAAAAATCCCTTAATTTAATAAAATATATTTCATAATTAAATAATAACTAAAAACACCATTTGTACTTTAAAAATTATTTACAATGTATCAAAAATGACTAGAAATTATATTAATTATTACAGAAAAAAATAATGTACATGAACATAGTACTACTTATTTGTTTCATAACCCCTTAAAACAGCCGCATAAGATCTAAGGGTAAGGTGTGCGATGGTGACAGACTCTTTGGGTGGCTTTGATAACATCGCTTGAGTGGTAATTTCAATCAACATCCTCTTTTCCCGTAGACGGTCACGTTCGAGCTTGACATGATGAAGCTCGGCTTGGTCTTGGTCAAGGGCGAAGCCAAAGACGCCACCTCTTTTTCGAGCTCCGACAAATGGGCTTCGTATGTTGCAATTCTACTTGATGAGGTCATCGCTTCCTTCTGAGTAAATTGGATTTGTTAAAGTCCTATATTTATACTAATCATGTGATCACTGTTCAACGGCTATATTAGCAATGGTAAAAATTCTTAACATAAAACCAAATATGTTTACATTTTATAAAAACATTTTATATAAAGATACATTTAATAAAACCAAGAGGGATTTTCCATTAAGGAAACTTTGGGTCGTTACAATATTCCCCCCTTATGAAATTTCGCCCTCAAAATTTTCCTTTTCCCACACTAAAACAAATGTGGGTAACTCAGCATCATCATATCCTCTGACTCCCAAGTCGCTTCTTCAAACTTGTGGTTTCTCCACAACACCTTATCGAGGGGCATTGTCTTAATTCATAGAACTTTTTCTCTATGATCTAATATCTTCACTGGTTGCTCCTCATAAGAAAGATCATCTTCCAATTGTACCACCTCAGAAAAGAGTACATGTGAAGGGTCTGGTATGTACTTTCTTAAGAGGGATACATGAAATACATCATGTACATTGGCCATAGTATGTGGAAGTGCTAGTTGATAGGCCATGGCCTTGAGACGATCAAGAATCTCGAAGGGGATGATGTACCTTGGACTTAACATCCCTTTCTTTCCAAACCTCATGACCTTCCACAGAGATATGTGTAGAAACACAATGTCTCCAACTTTAAACTCAAGGTATCGTCGACGATTATCTGCATAACTCTTCTGTCGACTCTGGGCTGCCTTGATATGATGCTGAATGGTTTTCTCCTTCTCCACTATTTCCTCGACCATTTTTGGTCCAAGAAGCCTATGGTCACCGACCTCATCCCAACATGCCGGTGTTCTGCACCATTTCCCATATAGGGCGTCATATGGTGCCATTTGGATGCTCAAGTGGAAACTATTATTATAAGAGAACTTAAACAGAGGAAGATGTTGATCCCATCATCCTTTAAAGTTCATTGAGAATGCTCTCAACATATCCTCAAGTGTTTGGATAGTCCGCTTGGATTGGCCATCGGTTTGAGGATGATAGGACATACTGATGTTCAGTTCAGTATTCAGATCATGTTGAAGACTCTTCCAAAACGTAGAGGTGAATCTTGGATCTCGGTCAGACACAATAGATAGTGGTACTCCGTGAAACCTTACCACTTCAAGGATATATATCCGTGCCAGTTGATCCAATGAGAAATCCTCCCAAATAGCGATGAAGTGTGCAGTCTTTGTAAGACGATCGACAACAACCCAGATTGCATTGTTGCCTTTGGATGACCTTTGAAGTCTGGTGACAAAGTCCATGGTGATGTTCTCCCATTTCTATTCTGGTATGGGCAATGGTTGTATCATCCCCTTAGACTTCTGCCTCTCTGCCTTTACTTGCTGACACACCAGGAACATTGATGTATATTCAGCGATCTCCTTCTTCATATTATCCCACCAAAAATTTTCTCAGATATCTCGATACATCTTTGTGCTCCCTAGGTGAATAGATAAATTTGAACTATGTGCATCATCCAAAAGTTCCTTCTTCAGCTCCGAACTTGATGGAACATATAGTCTTTTCCCAAACCGCACAATTCCTTCTTCATTAACATTAAACTCCAAAGATTTACCCTTTTTTATAGCTTCAACTTTTTCTTGAATTCCCACATTATCCTTTTGAGCATCTATTAACCTTTCCAAAAGATACGGTTCAGCAATCATTTGTGAAAGAATTGATGATGTTCCCTTCTCTATGATTTCCATGTCCATCTTCATCATGTCTAATAAGATTGGATCCTTATCAATTCTCATCATTTATAGAATTGCTGGGTCCTTTCTACTTGGGGAATCTTCCACCTTGAAGAAGTATTGTGCTGCATGCAGCTGATCACACAAGTCATTGATCTATGGAAGAGGATACTTGTTCTTTACCGTGATTTTGTTAAGTTCACGATAATCGATGCAAAGCCACATTGACCCATCCTTCTTATTGACGGAGAGTACTAGTACACCCCATGTTGAAGTACTTGGGCATATAAACCCTTTATCCAGATTCTCCTATAGTTTTTTTCAGCTCTTTAAGCTCAACAACAACCATTCTATATGTAGTCTTGGATATTGGTAACGCCCCATGTATAAGTTCAATTGAGAACTAAACATCTCTTCTAGTAGGTAGACCAGGAAGTTCCTCAGGAAACACATCAGCAAATTCCCTCACAATAGGCATTTCTTCAAGGATGGTTTCTTCCTTGGACTCAATAATCTGAGCCAGATATGCATGCTCATAGGGTAGTAATATCCACGCTTGAGATGATGGAGCTAAATGAGATTCATCTTCCTCCTGACACTTGTAATGAATCGGGGGTCGATTCTCCATATGAAGTGTGATTTCCCTCTCCTGTCAATTTATATTTTCTCTATATAAGGAAAGCCAATCCATTCTAAGAATTCCATCAAATTCCACCAGAGGGAGTATGACGAGGTTCACCGGGAAATTCAATCCCTAGATTATAATAGGGGAGGACTTATATTCGTGGGATGCAATGATTGCCCCATTTTATGTACTCACCGACATCTTCACTTCCATGATTTGTGGTGGTGATGGGATTGTTCTAATAAACTTTCGAGATACAAAAGAATGCGTAGAACCTGAATCAAAAAGTAAGTTCTCTATTCTTGAATCAATAACTAGTGTACCTGTCACCACATCATTGTCGGGGTTCACTTCGGAAGAAGTGATGGGAAAAGCTCTTCCTTGCTTCCTTGGAGGTTGTGGGTAGCCTCCAAAAACTTTTGGATTAGGGCACTGATTTGCAAAATGACCCAGTTCTTTGCATTTGTAGTATTGAACAATGAGTTGAGGTTCGAACGGGGCATTCCTCTCCTCTTTCGCAGCCACCGGTCCTTCTTGTTAACAGTTAATAGTTATGTTCCCTTCTCTTCCACACCTGAATCATTTCCTCATCCCCTTAAGGCAATTTATAGGGTGCTTCTTTCCTCACTTTTGGCAAGTGGGGTGCTGGATCTTTTTTTCACCGTTGGATTTATCCATCAGACCGCCAGCATTGAAGTCCCCCTTACGATTCTTGTCCCAATGACACCCCTGTGCTTCCCCGATCTCCATTTCGACCTTGAAAGTACATTAGTAAATTTCCTCATAGTTGTCTAAGTCATGGATCACTAATGCATTCCGCAAGCTAGGATTCAGCCCACCAAAGAAGCGGTCAACATTGCATTCGGGGGTAACGACAAAGCCGGAAGCGTATCGTGCAAGCCTTGTGAAGTTTTCCTCGTATGCTCCAACAGATTCTTCATCTTTTTTCTTGAGGGGAAGGAAGCCACTTTCCATCTTAAGCTGGAGGGTGCGTGGAAAATATTTACCAAAAAACATCTTCCGGAAATCCTTCCATTCCAACACCTCGATCTCCTCCTCAGTCTTCGTATTTTTGATCAACGTCCACCATTGATCAGCTTCACCCTCCATACGATAAGTATCCAGGAGAACCTTCTCTTGTTAAAAACATTAGAGGATGGATAAGATCTTTTCAATGGAGTTGTTCCATTGTTAAAGTGATCATGGGATCAGATGATCCACTAAATGAAGGAGGCCTTTTCTCATGAAGCCCTCGATAGTGACTTGTTCTTTCTTAGGGGGGTTTGGAAGTTCCTCTTGACCCATGTTTCTATTCAAAACTTGAGTTAGCTGAGAGAGAAGCGTGACAAAGTTCATGATTCCTGCTCCCATTGGATTGGGCATCTCATTAGTAGAGTCATCATATTGATCTTCACAACGGTTGTTAGCCCGAGTCCTCCGATTAACGGACATTGGCTAGAATAAAAGGAAAGTTAGGGGTAACACATAAAGGGTAATCCAAAGAAAAATGTTGATGACATATAAATAAACTTTCATTTCCTTAACTCATGAGTCTATAGGCTTCAATCTATGCTTTTCATGATCTACTTTCTAACATATATTCCTAGGGGAATTTTTGTTAATTCCCTTAATAAGGGTTCATAATAAGCTTGTGAATTTATCAAAACATATCCCTCGGGAGTGTCGTAATCAACAGTGTAGCATGGCCCATTGTCGTGCAGCAGTTCCCGTTCGAGTCTAACTCAAAGCGGTGTTTCCAGGTTTTACCCCTAGGATACATTTGTGCCAGAGCCGCCTCTACCAGCTCGTATCCAGACAGGGATGTATTTGTTTGATAAAATATTTACTCAGTACTTTCCAAAACATAGGGATGTTTTTATTATACTTATTCTTGTATCTAAGGCTTTACTAGGGTTTCCTAATCCCAAGAATAACTAAACCTATCATCTGATACTGACTATGACAACCCTTCTTTTTATTACAACTTAAACATGATTTATTACATAAAACATAAATTGATACAATAATGAAGATTGAGAGGTTTAGTGTCTTTGTGGCTTAGGATCATTACATAAAAACTTGAAACATGAAATACAACATCTTTATTGAAAAAAATCTTTTACATGACCACTACATTCCCTTTTACTTAGCATTGCATCGGATAACCTGAGGACATGCATAAGAAAAGGGTGAGCTATAAAGCCCAGTAAGGGAGTACATATGGTGTAACATGAGGAATAAAAAACTTGTTAGACAATATCCATATCAATATAGAATAAGAAGAACATGAACATAATGGCATGATAAAGCATGATAATCATAACATGGAAATGTGGCAACAACACTTAACATGGAATTAGCATGAGCCAAGGATCACTACACATGGAGCATGAGTAAATCCTCATTGCACATAAAGTACTAGTAAACCATCGTTGGACTTGAATTAGCGTGATTCAACACTCATTGCACATGACGTATCATGATACTATACTTTACCCAATGCATTGGAGCGCTATAAGGGCGCACCCTTCTTAAACATTTCATTTCATGCATAAGTGTGCCACATGGATCATAAAACATTGATTCATAAAAAATAATTATTTATTCCATGATGAAGGAATGTGGAATTCATACATGAAACATTATAATCAATAAGTAAATGTGCATAAAGGTGAATACCCATGATGGAGAAATGGGTATGGTATTCACTACACAATGGCATTGCCTTAGAAAATCGGTGTGATTTCAACAGCGTAATGGCGTGGCATAAGAATTCATAAAAAATGGTTGATGAGAGAGAAAGGGGTTACTCATCATATTTACATGTAATGGACAGTAATGAGGTCATATAGATACATGTCCCAAAAATTGTAATGGAATGTAGATTCATGATACAAAATTATTGCTTGAATGTAAAAGAAGAGAGAGAAGTTCATTTCGGAATTTCGGCATTGTAACGGATGCACATGGGAGGAATTTAATTAGAGAGAAAGGGGTCTTACATAATTCAAAAAATAAGTGGGAATTATGGGGGAGGTGTAAAACCATACCCCAGAATTCATAATTGAAATTAAAAGGGTAATACAACTTTAAGAAAATTGACAAAAATGAGAAAGGAAGAGAGACCCCTTACTTGGAAGTGTGCTTCCAAAGGCTAGAGAGAGGCTTGTGAGAGTCTTCTTGGGAGCTTGGGGAACCTTGTGAGGACTCTAGAGAGAGTAGTTATGAGGTTGGACAAACTAAAAAGGCTTTGATTGAGGAGGAATTGGGGGCATGGGTGGGTTTATATAGGAAAGGTGAGAGAATTCTTTATTATTTGGGTTTGGGACCCCTTATATTAATTAATCCAAAACACAAACCATCCCCTAGTTTTTTCCCATGGTTTTTAGAAAAGGTAAGATGAAAACAGAATTTTATAAGGCCAAAGTCCTAACTTCTTAAAATATTAGGGTTGCTTATGTGGAGGTGAGTCACACTCCCATGGAAATTAATTTAAAAAGGCAAGGTGTTGAATAAGTCCTGAGGGGTCCATTAATGCTTTGAAAATTATGTCAAACAAACCCAAAATCACATTATTTTAATGGTAAAACATATATTGGCCGAAAATAAAGATTATAATATTTTATTACATCACTATTGGGTCATTATGATGTCATAAAACACATTATATATTTAAACGGTATTTAATTTTTATCCAAAAATTTGATTGTCTCAGAAAAATATGAAAAATTTACCGTTGGATAATTTCGACGTCCTGATTCGAAAAATAACATTTATTTTGTCAAAATAATTTTCTAAATATGTGAATTTTCACTTTTAAAATAAAAACTGGCATTTATAAAAAATTCACGGGTTTTGACAGAAATGGCTTTCAAACCTTAATAAATATTTTAATTACATTAAAAAAATTATAATATCATATATATTTAATATAAATTTATTTAATAACAATATTATTATTTTATTAAAATATTATTTATGTCAAAAATCACTTAATTTAATAAAATATATTTCTTAATTAAATAATAACTAAAAACACCATTTGTACTTTAAAAATTATTTACAATTTATCAAAAATGACAAGAAATTATATTAATTATTACATAAAAAAATAATGTACATGAACATATTACTACTTATTTGTTTCATAACCCCTTAAAACAGCCGCATAAGACCTAAGGGTAAGGTGTGTGATGGAGACAGACTCTTGGGGTGGCTCAAATAACATCACTCGAGTGGTAATTTCAATCAACTTCCACTTTTCCTGTAGACGGTCACATTCGAGCTTGTCATGATGAAGCTCAGCTTGGGCTTTGTCAAGGGAAAAGCCCAAATATGCCACCTCTTTTCCGAGCTCCGACATATGGGCTTCGTATGGTGCAATTCTACTGGATGAGGCCTTCGCTTCCTTCTGAGTAATTTGGATTTGTTAAAGTCCTATATTTATAGTAATCATGTGATCATTGTTCAACGATTATATTAGCAACGATCAAAATTCTTAACATAAAACCAAAGAAGTTGACATTTTATAAAAAATATATATAAAAAGATACATTTAATAACATCAAGTGGGATTTTCCTTTAATGAAACTTTGGGTCGTTACAGATTTTCCTCCTATTTTTTAGGGACTTAATACAAGAATTTAGAATAGGATGAATCATTATTAGAAATGACCAATGTTTCATGTAGTGGTTATATGTTATAGACATCAATGGTATATCACGATCCAATATATTAAGAATGTTGATGTTATTTTTGGTACGAGATAGTTTAGATATTATAAATATCACCTTGATTTTTATAATAAGTGGATTTATTTTAACACCCCTAATTCCTTGGAGTACATTATTACTTGGGATTGATACCTAGAGGGATGCATATTATGTCCATGCCTAGCCATGATTGGGTCAATTATGGAATTGATGGTAGGTGTGGTTCTATGAATGATGAGGCACTTATGTCTTCGGTATAACCTAGAAACATGATTTATTTTCAATGCTTCTGATCAGGTTGGTAGGTTCATTCAATAAATTTATTATTTAGAAACACCTATAAAAAGTATATCTAGGTATTCTGACGTCCCAAACCAGGATGCCACTCATTAGTGTCCCGAACCCAGATGGCCACTTGGCCTAAATCACATCTACCAAAATTCCAAATGTTTTTGACTAATAGTGAGAGCCCTTGGTGTGTCTGGGGAGAGACTATTCACGCATTACCTATGTTTCACAATTTTAATATTATCGATTAAAACATGGAAGAAATATAACTATGGGAAAATATCGGAAATGGATGAAAATACCCACATAAGTAATACCGACTAATAACAAAATCCAAAACCGAATGATTGTAATGTATGTCATGTATCAAGAAGAAAAACATAGTCACATCAACTAGGAAGTAGTACTATACAAGAGGCTCAATAAATAATAATATTCGGCCAAGTATCTTGATCAAAAACCCAATCATCTGCTACATTCTCCATAGTATGACAAGGGAGTAGCCATGCATCTGTAATATGGTGATTCCCCTTATCTAAACATATAATCATGTTGTTTATTCGGGTACCCAATGGCGTCTCGAACAATGTCTGAGATACAATTCATGTAGGTGACCAACGAGAGGTCTATAACTATCCATTATATTTATATAATATTTTAATATAATGATATGAAAAATTAAAGCGACAACTAAAAAATCTAAAAGGGTTTTCTATGGTTCCGGTGAAAAATCCCTTCATCTTCGATGGTTGGAAAAATATTTAATTAATTAAATGTATTCGAATGAATAAATTATAGGTTAAATCAAAACAAAAACAAAAACATATACACATAAAAATCAAAACTAAAAACTAAAATATTATATAAATTTCAATAGAAATAAGGTACCACTTAAGAAAATACATAATTTGGGATGGGTCAGATGGAGATTTAGCAGAAGATTCAGATGCTTGGATGGGATGAAGAAAGAGGAAGCCGAAGGAGCTCCTAGATCGCCGAGAGAGAGGGGGCTGCCGCAAATTTGGGGGAAGTGCTCTAGTTTAGGGTTTTGTTTCGCGAATGGGGGAGAGGAGGGGTTGCTGTTAATTTTAGGGGAATCTTTTACCAGTGGTTTTTATAAATCATTTCTAAAAATGTTAGGGCCACACTTATAACAACGGTTCTAAGGAACCATTGGTAAATGGTCACCTAAGCCATACTTTCTCCAATGGTTCTACTTAGACCATTTGAAAAGGTTTCTTAGTAGGTTATTTACCCACGGTTTTAGGAAACCGTCCGTAAAACCATTCTTTACCCATGGTTATATGAAACCATTAGTAAGGAAGTTTTGGGAAAAACCCACATTCCAGTAGTGACTGGGAATATGCAATTTGGTTCATGAATACCACTATGAAGATGTATTTAGATTTACACATAATATTGTGAAAATGAAATCAGGTTCACACATAATATATAAATTCATCAATTATTCTTCTTTACCTACTGAATTATAAGGAGATACAGGTCCCCCCAATTAAATAATGAAGTTATACTTATGTGATCCACAAGATCATAAGAAATCACAATATCTTAAATCATAGAATGAAGTGGGTAACAAAAACATTTCATCATTTAATGATAACTAAAAAAGTGACTAGTTTCATAAAACATTCATCATCTGATATCCTATGAAATGAAGAGGGTTTCATATGAGATGTAACATGTAATATAATGTGAATGGGAAAAAAGTTTTATAAAAAACTATTCATCTTAAACAGAAACTATTAAAAAAATAATAAAATTGGGTACCTTGGATAATATCCCAAGTAAAGAAGAAACTATATCAAAGGATGTCATCAGAGATGGATCTGGATTTTGAAATATCACCTTGAACATTTCTCAATGAAAATATCCTATCAATAAAAATTAGTTTTTTATAGATAACATAGTTTAAAAATCCATTTCTTCGAAAAGAAACATTGAGAACATATAAAATACGATATAGAAATCATTTATAATAGTTTTTATATAAAATATACTTTTCTCTATGAAGAATTATTTTTAAAATGTAAAAACACTTGAAAAAATTTTCCTTTCAAAATTATCATGAAAATATATAAATGATGTTTTTTAAATCATCTAAAACACTTTTCAAAAATTAAATATTTTAAATATGATTTTTTTCAAAAAAACAATCAAAGTATTTTTTAATTTTTTCTAAATCATACAAAGTAAGATTAAATGAACATAATTTTTATGGTGGAGGTATGTTTTTTACATGATAAAAACATAAAAATGATTCATTTCTCATTTTTAGTAGAAGCTAAAAGACACATGATCAGAAAAATTAAAAATAATAATATTTTTAATATAAATTTTTAAAAAGGGAAAATATTTGTGGAAATTTATTTTATGAATCAAAAGAGAATATTATAACAATTTATGGAAAGTATTTTAAAAATATTGTTTCGAAATAAAATAGGTTCCTAACTAAAGAGTGAAATTAAGTCATATTTTTATAAAAAAAATACTAAATTATATTAAGTACCAATGAGTAGAAAAATTGTTTCATAACTTAAAGATATCAATAATAACAAGTGGAGATGAAAAATAATTAGAAATCATGATAGTTAGATCATGGTACTTC
The DNA here is from genome assembly GCA_963277665.1 of Viscum album. Lineage (NCBI taxonomy): Eukaryota > Viridiplantae > Streptophyta > Magnoliopsida > Santalales > Viscaceae > Viscum > Viscum album. The sequence continues at coordinate 523,850,409 of OY728165.1, forward strand.
TTCATTTGAGAATTAATCATAAACAATCCTATGAAAAGATGATATAGTAACATAATTCATTATGAATTTGGTAACATTGACTCATAATCCACATGAAATAATAACATAAAATGGAACAAAAAAACCATAAGAAGAGATAAATCCATGATATTAAATGTCTAAGGTTCTTTGTATAGTCTTTGTGATAGAAAATTATAGTATATCGAAATATATGTCTGAGGGAAGGAAAATTAATAAATAAATCCATTACGAATCTGGTATCTTTGGATATCTAAACACCATTAAAGAGAGATAATAAAATAGATATGTAAATGAAAATAAATATTAGTAGAGTAATCCTAAAATAAATTAATTGGATGTATATTCATCACATAGAAGAAATAGGTGGTTATTATAACATGTGTCTCACAAATGTAAATTGTTTGACAGAAATCCCTTACCGTAAGTATTGAATTCAACAGTACTCATTAAAAACTCACGTATATTAAATATAATTTTATTATAAATATACTTCAAAATAATATTAATATTATTCATTCAATATATGATTTTATTATTACATTTTATTTCACTATTTTTAGTAATTTTCTGGTTAAAGTCTTATTTTGTGTAATATCTATTTTTTACATTCTTGTTTTGACTTGTTATTTTTATTCCTTTTACATTGATAATGGTTTAAAAATATCCATAATTTAAATCATGAAATAAACATCAAATATATACATCGTAAATTTACTTATTGTATCACATAAATCATAGTGATAAGAAACAAGGTAAACTGTTCATTGAGATGGTGGGTTTTACATATGAATAAACATGGTGTCCATTTTCATGTTTTATAGAAATAAATAAAGGTGAAATATATATATTAACATTATAGTATCATATTACAGACATATATATCACATATTAATTCTAAACTCATCCTTAATATATTCCATGAGAAGGTTAAATGAATGGTGTCACTTCGTAGGGTGGTAGTTCGTCGTATACACGAACATTGTTATCATATTCCAAAAAATAAAAATAATAAAGCTATGGGGGATATAATAATTATATAATAATAATAACATAATAACTATCATATAAATAATATATAAACTGCAACATAATCATTATTTTCAACCTTGATAGGTGGTAAGGAAAAAAATAATGGCATCGATCAATGAGGTGGTAGTCTGTCGTACACACGAATAATGATTTCATAACCCATTTTATAGAAATGTGTATCATTATTGGTTTTACCCTTAACATAAAAAATTATATGTAAATATAATATTATTTGGTTATTATATATGAATTATATATAGAAATTTTAAAGGGGTGTAGAGGGTAATAAAATTAATACGATTTTAGAAAAACATTATATCTTCTTCTGGTATCCTCCAAAGGTTTTCACTAATGCCTTATTAATTTTTATATATGAAAATAATAATCCATATAAAATTAGGGTAGAAAATTAGAGATTTTATTTGGGAATGTCTTGGATTAACCAAGGTTGTTATAGAGGTTTCATGAAAGAGGTTGGGGGGGGGTTATAACATGGGTGAGTTGAAAAGATTTATGTTTTTCAATGTGGGAATTAAATCCACAATTGATTCATTTAATATGGCACCAATAAAATATCTAACAGGGAAATATAAGTTATAGGGCCAAAATAGTTCCATAAAATGAGTGTTTGGCATGTTTCTAGGTCATTTTACCCATATGTATTATGTTTATTCCCTTGGTAAACACGTTTTTCTCTTAATTGGTGTAATTAATTTTAAATTATTTAACTAATAATATTGGAATGAAACTCAGTTTCACATATTATACATTATAAATTATTACTACTAAGAATATTAAATCCATTTTTAAAAATTATATTATTATATGTGGGTAATATTAATTTATGATTAATCACGCAGACAGGATGAGAAAGCGCGTTTTAAAAATGAAAATTTTCAATAGTTTAAAATATTTTGATATTCAAGTTCAATAGTATATTTATTTAAATCACATTAACTAGATTAATATTTATATAATTAATATAATTATAGATTAAAAAAATTAAAATATAATTTAAATGTATAAAAAATTTCAAAAATATAACATCTAATTAAAATATAGTACTTTTCACTATTCATAAAAATTGAATTTTTTTTGAAAGAATCCCAATAATTAACCAATTATAAGTAATGATTTTATTTTATAAAAATATATATTTTTTTTAGAATATAATTTATAAAAAAATTATAAAAATTAATGTAAATGCCCAATTTAAAGGCTGTAAAACTCGATTTAGAAAAAATTAAACTTTCTTAGAATAAAATTAGATTTATTCTTATCTATTATATAGAAATCATATAATTGTAATGTTATAAATTTATTGAATATACAATATATAATTTTCATTAAAATAAATAATATTTAAAAAAAAATTGATTTGGAGAAATTATTAATATTAACCATATTTGTGGGAATAAAAATATTTTTTGAGAAAAAAATTTGCATTTATTTTCAAATTGGGATTAAATTAATTTATAATTAATTACTCACCTACTATTTCATCTATAAACCATATTTTCATAATTTATTTAATCATATTCATAATTTCAATTAAAATTTCATTGTGAAAACTATCAAACAAATCATAATAATTAAATAATATATCATGGTTAATTTTAGATCACAGTTGTATGTAATAAAGGATGAGCTCGATTTTGCATGTAATAAATGATAATATTAGTGTTTTGGAAAATAAAAATATCAAAAATAATAAATTGTATTTTGAAAAAATATTTTACAAAATATCTGGCTGTTACAATATGAATCTAATGTTGGAATGTGACATATCAAAGTATGTATTCAAAAAATATAGTGGAAAAGGGAACATATCTCTTCCAATAGAGAATTATTTTCTTGTTAATGTATTTTAATAGAAAGTATGATTCATCATTTTTTTAATTATAATCCACATTAACCAATATCCATTGCCTTCATGCTCAAAATATGACTACAGAACCTATCCTTTGTACGAGGTTTTATAAATATTTGCCTTCGACCAAAACCATCCCATGTTGGAGGTAATCTATATATATACACATATTCAAATACAAAACCATATACATTCTATTCCAAAACATTACATGAAAATAAATTGTGTAGGGAATACGTATTTTTAACCCGTCTGAGACACTCATCAACCCTTCTCATGTTTTTATAAATTATTCACATATATAATTATTCATTTGTAACTAGTATAACATCACTATATAATGTTAAAAAATATTCAATTTCATTTCATCCAAAAAGGAATTCATACGTCTCCATTATTCGTCATCACAATGCTCCAATAACATGTTACATTAAAACTAACATACAACTAATCCATTGATTGTATCATGCATCCACCGAGATGTGAATATGGAAATGTGATGGAATAAATGAAATTAGATAGTCAAGAAGATCCTACCCGAAAATTATTAAAAGGGTTTCATTTTTAAAACAATTCTTTATTTTAATTAAATTCTATAAAATTTTAATCAATGTTATCAAGGAAATTAAAATAAATATTTTTTTATTTTAATTATCATTTATTTTATAAATTTAATTTTATTTGAATTTTTATGTTAACCCACAAAATAAAATCATATCATCCAAGGAATTATTAATTTCAATTGAAAATTTAATTTAAATAATCAAATGAAAATATAATTGATAATTTCATTAATATTTAATTATGTATTTTGTTCATTATATTTAATTAAGTATAGGTTATCTAAAAAATTGGGAAATTTACCATATCACTTCACTAAATTTTTAATCTAATTAAATATGGAACAATTTAACATTTTAAATAGTTATCAGGTTTCATACTATTCCCACTATTATCATTTTTTCCTTAAATATGATCTTGGAGTGACCATTTTAACTCATAATACATAGCATGACTATCTTGAATTTTTATATCCATGATTCTTCATGTATCCTTTCCTAATTCTAGCAAGCTTGAACATAAAGAATTAATTTAAATGTTAAATCATTATCTAAAAAATCCATTATTTATATGGGTCATTAACAAAACGGTGCATTTCAATATATTTTGATATCATAGCTTTGGATTATATAGGTATGACCATACTCATATCATTTCAGCTAATATGTGTAAAAAATATTATTCAATACAATAAATTATGATGGTTGGGGAAATCCATGTTTCTAACAAATTATCTTATTAGGATTATATATAGAGATAAAATAATTTTTCAATTTTTTTTGCTAGATAATCCATTAGTGTTCCAATTTAGGTATCACTAAAAGACCAATAGGGTCCCTAACTATAATCTTCAGTGGTTTTTTATATTAGTTATCAAGTGATTTATAATAACATTACATTGTATTAAATAACATTTATATTTTATAAATCTAGTTATTAATTTCCTATATTAGTTAATGTGCTGTAAATTATTTCATTCTAGATCATCACCCCCTCCACCAATACCCCTCCTAGGCTAGTAATAAAGAGAATGAGTGACCCTAAGAGCCCACATCACATAGGTAGAATGTACCTGACTATCCTTATGGGTATAAAGCAATGAATTGTGTGAAATTAATCTAAATATATTGGAAATGACATGGAAATTAGATAATCATCCGCCAAAAATCTCTATAAAACAATATAATAGAAAAACCATCCCATTATTCATGCCGTGAAATATAAATAAAATTATAAAAATTTGAATATTTGTAAGGGAAATCCTAATGAAGAAACTCCATGGAAACTAAAAAATCCACGATATTATTTCACATCTTGGTCTTTAAAATTGTAATTAAAACATTAATAAATGGTTTATATATACATAGGATTAGAATAATATATATTCCTATTAAGATCATACTCATGGAATCTCATTAAAATGTGAAAATTGAATACTAACACACCGATGAATAAACATCAGAACTAAAATTCACATAAATAACTCAACTGCTATTGCTAACCCCACTTGAGATCACTCAGAAAATAATGTAACCAATTTAGTAAAAAAAATATCAATAGAACATAGTTAATGGTATTACACATCTACTTCCACACTGTGTTTCCAATCTCACACCCCAACATCAAGTGTCATCTTCTCCCTTCACTTCCACATATATTTATCAGTAAAAATATGTCAAGATGTTTCATTTGCTGTTCGGGTCTATTCCCAACCTATTGTAGCCTCAAATGGAGACCAACATCATGTGAAAGCATTAGTCAATATTGGAAAATCAAAAATTAGTTCAAGATCACCATCTATATCAATACACATCAAATTATTGAATGATATGCAGTAAATTAGGGTATCATGGACAAGATGGAAATAAACCACATTTCCTCCCTACACCATTAATGATCCCCACCAAATATCAATTCCTCTCATCTCTTGGAATCACCATCTACTAGTTACCACCACCAAATACTTTTTCTAAAAATAACTTGAGAATATGGGGTATTCACCCATTCCTCCCCTCACCATCAGGGATGTTGTGAAAAACACAACCCAAAACAATATGTTGTTCTTACATATTAAATCACATGAGAGACAAGTCTATATAAGTAACATTAAATAACATAATATATAAATAATATAAAACCCCTATCACATGGTTTCATATATAATGGAACTACAGAAATCAACACCACCTCCTTATAACCCCATTAAATTCATATTCAATAGTTAATAAAAATTAATGCATCCTCCCCACAATAATCAACCACACACATGACCCAAAATTAGTCTTTCAATTTCTAATTAAATTATTTTCAATATTTTCATTCTTACTATGTAATTTTATTTTTTAATAAATGTAATCCAATATTTAATTACAAAACAAAAAATCCATAGACCACATTTTACCATTTATTTATCAACATTGAACTATTATTTCAATTAAAACATATTTAAATTCCTGACCATTACATTTTAATTTTTTATTGTTTTTCCCATATAATCACTATAGAGAAACTACTACAGAATTCCACTATACAATAATCCAACCACCTAATAATAAACACATCATTTCAAATTCCAAACCAATTACATATCCAATCTATAATACAAAAATCATCAACCAAAAACTACCAACTATACCTTAACATATCACATTCCAAACCTCTCACAACCCTCTTCCCTTCAGATTCCACAAAAAAACATTCACCATCTTCCTCATAAAAGAACAAGATATATGCAAAAGAAATAAATTAACAAAATACACATCATAATGGTCTAAAAATATAATTATATCTCAAGGAAAATAATTATAATTTTATTTCAAATTTAAATGTATATTACATAAAATTTTACCAATTTTATCCTAGTTATTATCATATAATTTCATGATTTTCACACAAACAGCTCATATCAATATAATATTTCTTAAACTGTTATAGATAGCGATATTAACAAATAAATTATAGTAGGTGTTAAAAATTCATTGTGAAACACACATTTTATAAATGAAATAATTTCTAATCACAATAACGTAAATCCTCAAGGAAATTTTAATTGAAAAAAAAGGAACCAAATAGTCACATTTAGACACATGACCCCATCCCATTATATTTTAATTCAATTTTGTTCATTTTCTTCATATTTCAATTTGAAATTTCCCCCCAATTGGAAGACAAAATCATCTTAATACCATATATTCACTATTTTATTGACCTGAAAATGATACTTAAACATATACAAGAATATATGATTTTCTAAACATGGTACATGTAAGAAAAGTTTTGTCACCTGTATAGAATTATGAAGGGGAAAACCAATAAGTTATCAGTTCCCTAGGAAAGAAATTGCCCATTTAAAATTTTAATACAATATCTCCCAACCCAACCAAATCATTTAAAAAACTTTCACTAGAAGAACAAAAATAGATAAATACATAATTAGGGGGATGGAACATTCCAGGGATTATCGAAAACAAATCTCCCAAGACCATGTTTCAAATATAATGAATTAGAACTAGATGACCTCCAAAAACTACACCTACATAAACCAAGTGTTGATATATGTGTTGGATAAGTGATATGTTTTCAAATAGTATTGGAATTTATACATACTAGTTGAATTATATTTCCACAGTGTTGAACCCCTAGGCATGCCATAATAATTTGTTTTTCAACTAAGACTACGGAATAACACATAGGTATATTCCACAATCACCACATACAAACATTCCTCTAAAATTGATGACTTAGATCATATTGAGATCCTACAATCCAAATGTTTGTCTAAGATGTATCAGACATATGACATTAATTATATTCTCTAATATTTATAGAAATATAAAATATAACACTCATGCATTCACACTAATAGGGACTATGCTACACTGTAAGGTTCCAAACTCTATATTTACTATTCAATGACACTAGGACTTGTTGAAACTCACCTAAGATTCAACGGTCCACCAAAATTGGCATCTATAAGAATCTATATCACAACTCATATCCACACCACATGAACCGTTTATGAGGAAAAGTAATCAATACCCATCTCTTCATGACCCTATGGGATATAACCTCACCCGAACCACATGTGCCTCTACTATGACATATCCTTAATATCTTTACTGAAAAATCCACCACATTATTCATAAATATTCTCATAGTATGTCTTACACATAAATCTAGAAAATTAATGGGTTATAATGGTCCAGAAAGTTACATTATATGCATCAAAAATGATTCTCATCCAAATGAATCAAAACCAATACTAGAAAATAATAAAATTAATTATTGTTTGTAAAACAGCCCATAAGATACTTCTCATGGAACAAACCAATCATAGTTGTCCTCTATTTTTATCATTATATTTGTGATCATTATTTTTTTCGTGGTCCATGTCAATTTACCAATGATTTTATTAGTTTTGGATTGTTAGATGGTTTTCCCCAGTGAACATTTTGGGAATGGTTTGGACTAAATCATGCTAGTTTCATAAGAGCTCATGAGACCCTCTTTTGGTGTAACATGGCATGTACACTATTAGAGAATACCATTTGACAAGCGTGAGAAATTGTTTGGTCAAATGGAATAGTTGGGTTGGATTGTCAGTGCAACTTTTCCCTTTCCATGGGGCCAAATCATGTGTCTTCGGCTTATTATCATTAGGTTGTTTACATTTAAATCAAGATCAAGAAGATTGTGTGACCTAATCATGTGTCCATCACACTGTTCAAAAATATAAATAAATTAAAATAAAATGAGAAACAATTATTTTTAATGATTTTATTATAATAAAATTAATAATAATATCACTATTATAATGAACAATACTAAAATTATTATTATTATGTTTTTTATTATTTTTAATAATTGTATTATTAATTATTCATTTAAAATAAGGCTTCCCCTCCCACCCCACCTTTCTCCACATGACATACCCCCATCCTCCATTCTCTCTCCCATACTAGCATGATTCCCTTCAAACGAATCTCTCTGTTGTTCAACCTCCCTCCATCCAGCAATCGATCCTCGTTTCTATTTTGGTTGTAGATATCTAGACTGAGTCAATCAACCCCTATTAATCATTTTATTCAGGGTTTCCTACACTCTAAAGTGGTTTACATGTTATTCCCAATCCCTAGGGTTCGAAGAGATTTTATTATTGATGATTTGATTCTCAATAAGGTGTATGATGGGTATTTTGGGCCTCTAACAAACATTTTTTTTGTTTCTGTCACCAATGGATAAGCATATCAGAATATTTCAGTCTGCAGTCCATAAATTTTAGGAAAGGGATTTTGGTTCCTTTGCATTCTCATAATTTTAAATTAATGTTTATCAACTTTTTTAGTTGCTGGTAATATTCCTAGAGCTTGTTGGATCTCTTTTATATGGTTTTGAGTTGTGGGATTTTAGGGAACCTACTTGTGCATTCATAGGTATGTCATATATATAATTTTTTTTAACATATTCTCTTTTTTAATGGGAATATGTGAAATGATGTTAGGGATATATATATAAATTAAAGTGGATGTATTTGAAAAAGGTCAGTTCGGGTTATCTAAATTCAAATCTTCAAGAGACGAAGTGTTTCAACTTGTTTCACTTGATTTCTAAGGTCAGTCCCCTATTCTTAGGCATTTAATATAAATTCCTTGATTGATTCTTTTTTTTAATATTTTTTTCATTTTTAAATGAAATTAATATTATATATATACATATTATTAGTCATGTAATTCTAATAATGGATTCAACCATTTATTAAACACTATTTATTAATCTTTTAAAATAGATTATTTGAATTAAGAAAAGATTCAAGTGTTCTTGGTTGTCTAATTAGACTTTAAAAATGGTTTTGGAATTTTAAAATGTTGGGAAATAGTTTTTTCTGATGTGAAAGTGTTACATTAAATTTAATGATTCTATTTTTTCACTTTGAGAATGTGTTATGGGAGTGGAAAAACCCACTTAAGTCACAACAACTTGTTTTATAAATACTATGTATATAATAAATGTGTGATATGTGATATGGTCATTATAAAGAACCTTGGGAATTTTTGATTAAAATAAAAATGGGGATACACTAGAGGATAGGTTCAATTGTGAGAGTTTGGATGCTTTTTTGTAATTAAAATGATATGTTCATGTATAGGAGTTTTATAAAAAATCATGAACACATGAAATAGAAAACATTGAAGTCATGGGTACCTAGGTATGATAACTAAAACTACTATGCTATTTGACTCATAAGAGGTTTGGGCCAAATTCAAATGTCATAATTTATGATTACAATAATAACTAAATTATGATAATTATTGGATACCACTAGACAATCGTTTACATTCCCCTATAGTTTTTTTACATAATAATGTTGTGGGGGTGGTTTTAATAACATATTTCACAGATATAAATGGTTTATAGGGTCTTATAAGTTATAGATACCTATATAGATTTCCCACGGTCCTCTCTTATGAAATGATAATTTTGATGTGATTTCCATTTTCATTACATTATATTTGTTTTACCCTTCATGAAAAACCATGAATTAGTCTAAATTTCATTCATTTCATTTTTTAATGTGTATGCATTCTTAGAAATATTTTGGAACTTCAATGGATGGAAAAAAGTTTTTCATGAAAATGGAAGATTGTGATTGTATTTGAATGTAATGTAAAAAATTATTTTTATATTGTTAAATTTTTCGAACTAGTATGACTTGGTTTTGTTTTTAATGAAAAATAATATGGGATAGTTTATTTAGGAACCCTTACTATGTTTCAATACTCACACGTGTTGATTCCTATTTGATTTTTATCTTATGATTTTTCATCAATCCTTGATTCGGTCACCATGTTGAAATTTCAGTTTGTTGGTTTGGTGGTGATCCATAGGATCAAATAGATGTATGTGAAATTTTATTTTATTTATGATGCTAGTTTTTACCTTTTTATTTCACAACTTATAATTGTTTAAATTTTTATTTCATACGATCCAAATCATTCCCAATTACATTATTTTGATACCAAAAACTACTTTCCAGATCATTGGGGACCGATAATGCTCCTGAGGCCTTGTCGTGGACAAGATCGAGTGACTAGTTCAGGGTTTACCTTTGTTGGTTCATGAAAAAAATGCTATTATAGTTGCCCATTTTTACTTGGGGTAATATGTAAATTTGAGATTAGGAATATCAGGATTCTAGAAATATGTGAGGGAAGGATTCCATTAAACATTTCTTACACATATCCTTATGTTAACAAGGTTATTTAGGTATTTGAGTGTATATTTAGTTTGGTCTATATAGATAAGGGGTGAAAATAGGAGAGATCTAGTGTTAAGAAGTGAGAATTAATTGATTAGTGACCCATGTGTAGTTCGAGTGTGTGGTTCATGATACATCTTGTGGTTGGAGCTGAATCAGATCATAGTCTACTAAGCCATGTATTTTAGTTAGGAATAACCACTAGTTACATATTCTTGATGATTTAATGTGAGTATAGTATTGTCTTAATTTATTATGGCAAGAATAAATTTCAAAAATGAATTTTTTTATTATGAAAGGTGTTCTTAGAAGGGTAATTGGTCTTAGGACAAGAAAAATGGATTATTGAATGAAAATTATTTTTAGAATTATAATTAATTTAATGGATTGTATGGTTTTAAAGAGAAAATGGATGAATTTTAGGAAATCTTTTTGGAATTTTGGAAATATATTTTAGTATGTGAAATGAAAATTTATTGGGAAAGTAGAAAAGTATTTCATTAATTATAATGGGTCATATCAAATTAGATTCAAATTTGGACTTCAGTTGAATGACATATGTTTGAAATGAAAATGTTTTTAATTGAGCCTTGGTATTTATATAAATGATGAAATATATAGATGTATGGATGTGGAAAGTGGATATTTAGATGTATGTGTGGGTGGGTGCATGATATAGTATAAGGATATATATTTTGGAGACATCATGGAAAACCAATGGTGTGTATTTAAGTTGTTATTTATAATAAAAAGTATTCAAGAAAGGCTGATTTGAATTTTTTAAATGTGATTTGGTAGCTGTTTAGTGTCATCTTTTCATGTTTGTAATTCACTTTGATATGATTTTGGTTTTAACATTATAAAAATGTGGTTATAATGGTGATTTGTATTTGGGTATTGGATTGGGATTTATGTGTGTAATTTTTGTTTATGATGCATTTTTATTCAGATTCATTCTTCTGAGTTGGATTATGCCACCTTGAAATGTTCTATATAATTCTATTGGGTCATAATATGTTATTATTTATTCTTATATTCCTCTGAGAGTGGTGGAATTGGGTTTTTCAAAGTTGTCTCCCATCATCAATGGATATCATGATTTATTAGAGGCAACAAATTATACTGATGAAGTCGTTTCTATTTTTAGGATGTTAGAAAATCTCCAATTCCAGAGGCTATGTACTGTTTTGGGAATGTTTGAAGGGTTATCATTTTATTAGTGGAAGGTGATCATCCTAGTGTCGTTGTAAGGTGGGATTTCATGGGACGTGTTTACGAACACTTTTGTTCGATGGTTTATACCGAAGGATGTAATAGAATGGAATGCAGTATAGCTCATGAGTGTTAAATAAGGATAGTGGATAGTGAAGGAATATGTTGTGAATTTCAAGTAGGTGGTTACTTTTTCAATATAGGTAGAATTTTAGAATCGGTTGAATGCTCCTCTTGTGTTGGGACTCCATATAAGGATCAATGAATGATTCCATTTGATATATGGGAAGGATTCCTATATGGCTAGTAGAGTGATCTAGAGGAATCTATTTTAGACGAGTATTCTTGTTAGTTTCATATTTTCACTAGATGGTCCAGTCTCTAGTTTACATATAGTGTCGTCAGATTGGGTACATTTAGTCATATTGTCATAATCCTTCAAAGGAATTTAGTCGGCAGGGTCATTTGAGACTATTGGTGAAGTCATACGAATAGTATCATCAGAATGACTATTAATAGGAGGATTTCAACTTTTTACTATGAAGTAGTGGACTCTTTAGACATCAAGGTTATAGCCATAGGCACCAGATTGAAGCGTGCATGTAGTCAAGAATTTTTTGGGATTTGGGGAACCTTGGAGTTGGAGTAGTTTGATTATCTCTATTCTGGTATCCTAGATTATTGTATGTTCATACTTGTTGTGAGTATTTTTCTAGTTGTTCTAATATATTTCTTGTGGATGTTACGGGATTCCTTGACTAGTGGTTATTTTTGGTGTGTGATTATGTTTGACAGATCTGTCTTGGTTTTGGGTTCTCTATTGTTCAATTTTTCAGAATGTTATGGTATCATAAAAATAATCATAATTTGCTTAATATGTGTTTCATATCGAGTTTCTATATTGGATCCCCTTATATCAAGGATTTTTGTTTTGGATGGGAGTTCATTTTTCTGGTTTGGTTATTTTTTATCTCAGGTAGAAATTCTTGGGTTTTTTTGTGTTATGTGTTCCTACATTGGTCAAGTCATTAGTGGTGCCATGTTGATAGTCATGTTCTTGTGGAAGGGAGAACCCTCGTATTTTGAAATGTTTCATATTCTTTTGGTTTCACATAGATATGGTCAGGTGTGATTGGTAGAGTGAATGGTCACACTATGTTTGTGGTCTTGTTGGAATTGTTTTTTCAAAGCCTGAGTTTCATTCCATATTTGGTTTGTTGACTGTTTGGGGGAAGAATGCTTTTTTGGTGCTAATAATTTTCCCTCCCCAATAAAATTTTTCTTCAATTTTTATCATTTTATTGGTGATAGGAAATTTTTTCTAGGTTCGGGTTGAGTTCACAATGTTTTTTTGGTTCTTTTGTGTGTTTTTTTCCACCGTGTATGGTTTTAATCTTGGTTTGGTCCAAACCGCACGAGGTCCAGCAGTGTGTGATGAACATTATTCTGGTGATCATGGATGGGGTTTTATTGGAGGAAATATTATGAAATGCATGTGAAATGGATCTATCAAATGATAGAGTTTTATTACATTGTCAGGGAATAGTTTCTAGAACCGTACGACCATCATATGCATGTGCCCCATCATTCCAGTAGGGTGTGAAGGGTTGGAATATGGTCTAGAAGGTCGTATAGGAAAACCGTGAAGCCTTCCCAGTGATCAAAAATATAATAATGAAAAAATAAAATATGTAAAAAATAAAATAAAAATTTAAAAGAAAGTGTTTTAAGAATAGTAATAGTGATGATATTATTATTATAAATATTATAACGAAGATGGTGATGACGCTGATTATTATTATGGTTATTACTACTAATACCATTATTAATATTATTTAGGGTTTTAATTAAACCCTCAACTGAAGAATTCCCCATTACTCCCCCTACACTCATGTGACACACCCTCTCCCTGTTCCCACTCACATCCTGTGCAACCCCTGTCAGCCGAAGCCCAATGACATTCCATGTACCTCCCTATGAAGACCACTCCTATTTTTGATGTTGGTTGTGGATCTCTCTCGCGAGTATATTCTCCACTTATCATTGTTATTTTCTTTCTATTCTCTTATCCTAGATTGTGCACATATTTTGGCCGAACCCTAGGGTTTTGGGTGACATTATTTTTGATTATTCATTTCCCAGTAGGTTGTAAAAATGTCCATTCGGACCAACTTCTCGAATGTTTAGATGTCCAATGTTGAAGGTGAAGAATTTCAGAATAGTTAGGTTCTCCGACAATTAGTTTTGGGTTAGGGGTTTTTGTTACATTACATTGGATTCATTTTAAATTATGGGTTTTGTAGTTTTTGAGTTGAGAGTAATTTTTCTAGAGTAAATTGGATCTCTTTGACGTGGTTTTTAGTTATGGGATTCGAGAGAGCTTAAATGATCATTAAAATTCAACGAATATATATATGAACACTTTTAACATATTCAATATTGATGAGTGTAATAATTTCAACGAATCTGAAGGTATTTATATATATATAAATGGATGTGCATATAAGTGAGAAGGGTTGGTTCGAGTAGATGTCATCAATGTCATCAAGAGACAAAGTGTTTTTTCTTAGTCGGCCCCCCTTTAAAGATAGGTCCCATATGCCTAGTCCTTTAATATAAAATCCATGATTACATTATTTTTTATATTTTTTTTAAAATTTCTATATAAAATTAATATGATATAAATATATTTATATATAATTTCTCATTTTCTTGGAATAATTGATTGAAACATTTTTTCAAGGCATTCCCTTAAAGATTTAAAACAGTATGTTTGAATTAACCATAGTTTAAAGCTCTCATTTCAATGTGTGGGGCATTGATTTTTTTATTTATCATTTTAATATATTTTTGGAATTTAACTGTTTTAGCAAATAGAGTTTTCTAAAATAAAAGTGTTACATTAACAACAATGTTGTCTGTTTTTCACTTTGAGAATTCTTTATGGGAGTTGAATACCACTCTTTAGACATCCCCCATGTTTTATAAATATAACTTGTATGTTAAATGTGTGATCTATCATACATTCATAGTAAATTGGATTGTGAATTTATGTGTGACATAAAAAGGGGGATGTTTTCAAGGATGGATTTTAGTGGGGGGGAGGTTAGATTTGTTTTTTGAGTAGAGAATATTATATTTTCATGTACGTTAGTTTAATAAAACTCACCACCGCTAGAAATTTAGATCGTTGGATACTTGGTTACATTGGTGGATAACTAGAACTGGAACACTAGTTGAATCTGAGGTGGAATGGCCGACATTAATGTAGTTTGATTTACGATAAAAACACTAACTTAATTATTATGATGATTAGAGACCACTAGACCATGGGATGTCTTCCCCTATAGTGGCACATGTACAAAAACCCTGTCATTTGTGGTAGGTATACCATATTTCACCATGATATGATGTTTATAGGGTCCTACATTATCTAAAAACTTATTGGACTACCCATGGTTCTCGCTTGTTACATGATGCATTCAATGTGACATCCATTTTAGTTTCTTTTGGATTATTTTCGCCTTGATGAAAACCCATTCTTTAGTCAAAATTACATTCCATTCATTTTGAATTGTCTATTAATTCTTTTAAATTAGTTTGGAAATGCGATGAAAATAAAAATGTTTTCATGGAATTTGGAAGCTTGTGATTTGAATTTGAAAGGAACATAAAATCATATTTTTATATTGTGTTATTTTATAAACTAGTATGAATTGGTTTTATTTTTAAACACAATGCATAAGGAATAGTTCATTCAGAAAATAATAATGACATTAAATAATAATGCATAGAGTTTAATTTGTATTTTAACTTTATGATGTAGCTTGTACCATGGATTTGGTTGATGTGGGGTGATGATGGTTTACTGTTCAGAGGTGATATGCAGGGTCACATGGTGGTACATGCAGTTCTACTCTATTTCATCATGTAATGTTTATATTTTTATTTAACAATTTATATTGGTTTTTTCATTTTTTTATTGTCTAAATAATTCAATGTTTTTATTTTCATAGTTGAAACTAGATTCCAGTCCATGGGGATTGGAAATTTCTCTCATAAATTGTCGTAGATAGGTTCTAGTGATCGGTTTGGGTTTGACCCATGTTGATCCGTGAAATCTGCCAAATCCAATTACTACCTAAAATGAACCACCAACTGTGCATAAATATATAGAGAAACTATTTGTTTTGATAAATAGACGAATTAATTAATGAATTACCTCAACATGGAACATAAGGAACAAAATTTTAATAAAATTGAGTTACTAAAAATAAATCAACAACATATACTCCAAATACTCTCCTCTATACCACCATGTCTCCATATCATATGAACTAGCGGAATGAAGCACCCACACATCACCTTCATCTAGTGATCCAAGAACTCAACCAGATACTCAATAAATGTTTCACTATGTAAAATAATGAATTATTCATATTCAATGATATTGAAGTCATTGTGATGATATCATAACTATAAGAAAATTTGGAATACATTTTAGATCATGTGCAGTTACACTGAATGTATCAAACAATATGCAACCTAAATAACCAATTACCATACGAAAAAATGCCTGAAAATTTTTTATTGATCTTCATCACTGTACCAAAATAACACTAGTCTTATTATAGTGAAATAATTAAGATCACATAGTCTCTAATATCAATATTCTATGATTTTAGTGAAATGAATCCTAATATTTCAAGTGTTCCTATTAAACAATCATTTTATCAAAAAAAGTCTATAAAATTTCTATCATATCACGAACTACACATTAACGAAGGACTAATGAATCTCCATCATAAGTTGAGGAAAAAAATATCAACATGATCACCCTTGAAGTTCCTTGAATATATTCATACCTATTAATGAGTGATTATTTTTGTTGTTAAAAAACATAACCAATGGTTAGTGCATCACCAACAATTCATTAAAGTCCATAAATAAAGATTGGAACATATACTAAAATGCCTATATGAAATCATCTATCTGGTATTCCATACAGGGATAAAAATTAGATTGATGGTATTGTTATGCGAAAATAACATTATTCAATTCCTATTAAATCTATTCAGTAGATCTTAGATATTGATCATCCATGAGAGTCCTCAGTACCCCGTAGAACCTCATGAAATTATCAACATATCACCTTTCCAGAAAAACCACAACACATATCTCTTGAATCCCTATGAAAAGCGAAAAATTAGTAAGGAAATAAAGAAACAAATAAATGACAAAATAAACTCATAAGGATCAAGATAAATATAGAATTAAATCCATCATGATGTCTTCCCACATCAACTCTAGGATATCCATGTGTTTCATTAATCCCCCAAAGATGTGGTGTTATTATTTCTCATTATGATAGACCAAACATCATTCGAGAAACACCCCCAATAAACATGGATTTCAAGAGTCCCATGAGTTGTAAATATATATTTGTTCCTTCAAATGAAATTACAATGAGAATAATATAGTACTACCTACACTATAAGGAAATATTTGGGAGAAACTATTCCTTTAACCTTATATGGTGATATTCAACTAGATACCAATAAATTTTCATACAAATATTGTAACCTTGACAATTTTTAACTTTTATTTATTATCACATTGTTCAGCTTCTTTTCATATATTCCCCGCCTTATGCTACCATCTTCCTTATTAGAGAAAATCATAGGATCTTCATAAGAAGATACACAAGTCTAGATAAATCTGTACTATAACCTACCATATATCTATATAAATAACTCTTATATCTCTTAGGGTAAAATGTGTTAAAGAAAAATTGATATTAGATATATTCCCAACGATAAATCCATCTGAAACTCGCAATCATATTGAGGGTATATTTTCATAGATCCATCCGTGAATACATTTTTAAACACTTAAATGAATCTAAGGGCATGTAATTGTTTTCACATGATAGTATTTTCTGAATTATCGCCCATCCGGCAACCATGGACACTAATGAAAACCAATAAATAACCATCTATAACAAAACATGTGTCTATCCTCTAAATAAACTTAACAAAATCAAACACATTAAACATATAATTATTTCAATTTATTAAATCAAATATCTATAATTGATATAGAAAAAATTCATCCATCGATTTTTTTTACTATAATCATTCTACAACACTATTATAGATGAAGTAGTCTATATTGGCCTCTAATCACTCTGGATAAAACTAGGGGCATAAGAATTCTCTCCACATAGATTGCAACTTTTTTAAATATGT
This sequence comes from Viscum album, assembly GCA_963277665.1. Lineage (NCBI taxonomy): Eukaryota > Viridiplantae > Streptophyta > Magnoliopsida > Santalales > Viscaceae > Viscum > Viscum album. Next base: position 523,868,605 of record OY728165.1, read on the forward strand.
GGGAACTAAAAATGTATTAGTATGATCTAAAATAAAATATGGTATATTGTAAGTTTGATGATAAAATAATCTATCCATGAACTACCTCAATCCACTCTAGCATTGGATCTTAAAAATAATGCATTTGTCCATGCCGAGGTAATCTATATTATGACTGATTGCCTCCATGAAAATTATTTGATCTAGGTAATTGTAGAAAAGGGATATGCTTTTAGTTAAATTTATCATCTCTTTCTTCCAATGATATGGACTAATCTTATTAACAAATCTGGTTAACAAACACTACATCCACTATTTTTAATATATCCTTTTGGGCATCTTTTACTACTACAGAGGAACATGGGACTAAATTCCCATGCCAAACATACAATCCTAATCGATTGTGAACTGAGAAGGATGGTATTCTGGACACAAACCATATTAGAAACACACCATAAGAGAGATTATAGTATATTATCCATGTAAAACCCTAATTTCATAGAATAAAACTATGTTTGATATCATACACAATCCACAACACAAAGGTTAAAGGAACATGAAATACTACAAATTAAATATAACAATTATAAATTACCTATTGAATTTTTCGGTATGAATAATATAACTAATTTGTAAAAAATATATAACGTTCATAATCTATATAAATTTATTGATAAATTCATAAGAAATAATTAACCAACTTTTAATAAAAATGATTTATTCTAGAAATAATATGATTCATTGAAAAATGTTTCTTATTTATCAAGAACGAAAATATTATAATTAAATTAAAAAATCCAAAAATTAAATTTATTAATATTAAAATAATTTTATATATATCAAAAAAATAACATATGGTTAATTTTTTTTCATTTCCTTAAAATGTTTTAATATTTCGTAAATAATGAAAATTACCGAATTTTCAATTTCTGTATATCATTTTCAATAAATCTAGTAATTAATCTAAAAAATTATATAAATTTTTTATATTAGTGGGACATAAGAAACATTTTAATTATAATAAAATAAATAATTTTTTTAAAACATCAATTTTCATGATTTTTGTATAGGTTTTTTTATATGATAAAACATGTTTATCTACAAACTGTTTTTAGAGATCTTTTTATAAATTTTAATAAATATAATTAACCATAGTGATGAAATATATAAATGAAAATAATATATTTTATATATATTTACTATAATTTTAATTCATATAATTATTATTTTTAGTCATATATTTAATATAAAGTCATTTATTGCTTGAAATATACATTTCGTAAAAAACTGTTTTCGACATGTTTTGAGGATTTTATTTTCAATTAAATTCATCAGATAATATGATTTTAATTTTATATAAATAATTCCATATTTTTTAATAATAATAATTATTATCTGACATTTTCAACTTAATTTTGGTCAAAATGAATAGTAAAAGCTGTAAAAAGTAATTACCATGGTTAAAATCTAATTGGGTAAAAAAGAGAAACCCAATTGGTTAAAGGGTAAAAAGTTTATTTTTGAATTTCAGAAGTATTTCATGACCATATTACCCATTAACACTATTATTTTCAATTTTTTAAGCTATTGTCTTCATAATGACAACCCATTTTTTATTGGTTATGAGTATTTACAAAAATACCAGTCCAACTCATTTATAAAGATGGAACCTCCTCACCTCTCCATTATAGACAAGGAATTAAATTTGGTTCATGGAAGACCTACATAAATAACATATTTAATTCACTAGGAACGTCATATATTAATTTATTATATCTTAAATTATATCTATTAAGTATTTACATATAATCTTAAATAGGATGTCCGAAGAAGACATACTAATCATAACTCATTATCCATGTTTTATTTATTATGACAAATATATAAAATATTAATAAATAATTATTATTCAACCAGATAACTGTATAAAATATTCTTATTTTTATATTGTTGATTTAGTAACATATATCCATCTTCTATTGCATCGAATGGGAAATGAATCCATCATTCGTGTGTTTGTCGAACTGCCACCTTGCAAACTGATGTAATTCACATTCCATCAGCGCCACTCATGACTATTCATGCTGATCGATTTAATGAAAATATTTTTTATTAATTAAATACTAATAATTATTTAAATGTAAAATATATTATACCCTCTTAACATACCATGCACTAGATAATGATAATATTGTTTGTGTGTATGAAGGACTACCACCCGACAAAGCTATATCATTTGTTTTTTATTTGAAAATCACATTGATTGTATATGTATTATATAAATATAAATAATTAAATATAAAATAACACTTTACATATTACCATAATGACCATTGATAAATGGAAATGTTATTCATACGTGCATATGGCTTACTGTCACTATGATTGTAACGTATTTAATTTTAAATCACCATTATTCATGGTTGATTTTAAAAGTAAATTTATGTATAAGAATAATAATTATTTCTTTATTTATATTATGAAGAAGATTAAAAAATTAAATCTTTTAACATGGTAAACCCACTGATGTTGTGTTGGAATTTATAAACTGAATGTCCAAAAAACACCCAACGTGCACATATAAAAGTATATAAATAAATATGTCAATAAAATAAATTAATTAAATGGTTTAAATATATAATATTATTTATTAAATGGTTCTTAGTAAACTAAACATTTCTTTTATGTTTATTATACATGAGATAAAGGTCATACATGATATGTTTGGACTCGAGGTAATGAATTTCGGATCTCACATTCACTTATATGAGGCATATTTAAAATCCACCACTTATTTAGTTTTTGTTTTTCATATAAACATCCATTTAATTTATTAATATTTATATATTTATATTCATGTAAATTAAATTTCAATTTTATTTTACTTCTTTTTTGTGGGTTATGATTAGAAATTAACCAATGTGTTAAGGCTTTATTTCAAAATCTCATCATTATTCAGGATTTATTATGTTTAAGTCTACATTATATAAATTTATTTATAATTATAACACAAACCAAAATAATACTCATCACCAATTTTTAATCATTAACTTTTCATGTTTTAGTATCGTTTTCCTCTAATTGGTACTTATAATTATTAGGAATTTATTTTCATGGAAATAATAAATTTATTTATACATTCAGGGAAAAATGTTTTTTAGTCCATATCTATATATTCAATAAAATAATAAAAGAATTTTTTTAATACTATAATATTATTTTCTAATGGTGTTATAATAAATTATTTAACGTTTTCAAAATATTTAAGAAGAATCATCCTATCACTTTTAAAAAATTGTACTTTTTATAATTTGACTAAAAATTTATATGTAATATTTTTTAACATGCTCATCAATAATAGAATATTATTCCCATAATAACAAATAAATTATTTGAATAATCTAATTTACTTTTATATGGATCATTTTAAAGAAAAATTTGTCATAATATTTTGTATATTTTTTATTTTGATGAAGTGATTTCAATGTAAAAATAGAATTCTCCTTATGAAATATTTTATTTAAACTTTTACTGATGTTTTCATAGATGATGAAAACCTTTGATATTATCGATTCAACTTAAAATATATATATTTTTCACTCACATATATACCTATCCTATTATCTCATTTTTTTATTGGGGTAATACACACCTTATGTTAATCTATCAAATTCCTTAATCATGTAATTTCTATTTATTATGATATGAGACACGATTATACAACCCATGTTATTTTCACGAGTAAGTCTTATGTTTAATACTTATAACTAGTTTTGATTTTGTTGAAAACATAATCATGAACATGTTATTATGTGTGATCTTAGAGCTGACTCTAATACATTGGGTAACATTTTTGTCTCATAAGGCATTATATATGATATTTGGAAGCTAAAATAATCCATTATGGGAATTTTTCCACCACGTGATATTGTATATGTAGATACCCTTGAATCATTTAAGGTCATGTTATATATTACTACCATGTTACCTATAATTCCTAGATCTTATGGTACGATTTTATTATGTTATTCATCGATTTAATTACTCTTGAGCCTTCTCTTTTATGATATAATTTAATACAATTGACTCGCATGTTAGGTTTCACTGTCATGTTTATTCCCTTACTCAATCTTTTTAGCTCACCTTTTTTTATTATATATTCCCCAGGTTATCTCATGCATTATTAGGGGATCAAAAGGATTACGGTTCTCATTATGGATAATAAAAAATGAATTATTTTAGTCTCATTATTATGTATTATGAACATAGTCATCTTAAGATAGAAGGACTCCTGAAAATTGAGGTTTAATTATTTATTAAGTTTATTAAAATTCATGGAATAACTTGTATAAAAGGAATGGGTCAATATATATTTTATCAGTGAAGGGTCTGGTAAATTTTGGGGTATTATGATAAGAATAATTTAGTGATATACCTAAGGATAAGTATATGGGAAAGACTACGTATAGAAAAACATCCTCGAAATTTGTTGATGTATAGGGTGAGTGGATTCTAAGATATTATTTACCTATTTAGATAATAAAATTAGATGGGACTATAGAATAGTTATGTGTTTGGATAAAAACTATGAAAATGGATCATTGGGAAAAAGGTAATCATCACCTAGTTTATGACAAAAGGCCTTGATGCCCACATAGTTTGAAACTACTAGGATATATTTTTTTATAAATTTACATAGGATTTACGAATAGTTATAAAGGGATTAAATAAATTGTTCGGTTATAAGTCCTAATAAGAAATGATACCACAGTTAGACTAGATTGAAACATAGTGACTCATAAGTGAAGATATATATATAATTTATAAGTTATTTTTTATATGTTTAAAAGAACCCCCTTTGTGTATTAATTCTTTCTCATATTGATTAATTTGTTCATTTTATTTAATATTTTTGAAAAAATAGATATCAATCCAACAACCAATGTGATGTGAAATATAATAATATCCCTTAATCTATGCCTAGCCTTGTTGAAATAGATTTTAGACATATTATGATAATTATAAATGAGATATCTCAAATTATGAATAAAAAATGGAACATAGTTAAATTTCAAAACACAAAAATAAGAGTAGGGATGTGTCTTATAAAAGTTGAATTCCTAAAAATGATAGAGAATAGAATATTAAATTTCATTCATGAAAAAATGTGTGAAGATACACCCATGATAATGTCTTAGTATAACATAAAAATGTTTAATGTGTGGAAAATTAGGGAATGGATAATGAAATTGCTAATGGTAAATGTGGAGATCAAGAATGATAACTAAATAATATACTATATATTCATTTATAGTTTTTTGACTTAAATGTTGTAAAATAGAGAATTACCCAAGAAACATACATATTCCTAGGGTTATAAATAAGAATATCTAATTACCTACAATATACCAATCATTACTGTGAAAGGATCGATGAATTTTTATTTTGGCATTTTATAATTATGTTGTAGATATTTTTTTTCAATTATGTTTTCATTATAAGAACCATGATATATTTAAGGTTCATTGAATAATATTGAATTTTTATCACCCCTGTTCCATGTTTGTAATCATTTATTAATATATTTTATGTATGTAATGTATTTTATAGCTTTGAGAGATTTTGGTGGAATTCAGGTATGTTTATTAGGCTTTATGTAGGTGCACATTTTGAGCATCGTTAGAAGAAACCATGAAACACCATTAGGAAACCATGAAAAGTGAAATAGAGGATACTATGTAAGAGAAAGATTAGTCTCACAGATAGGCGCATGTTTTAGCTGAAGTATATATCCACTCAGTGAAAGGTGTGACTTTTTGTATAAAAGGAATATTCATTAATGTCACACAACTTGTCTAATCCTGAAATCCAACCATGTGAGGTTCTTCTTATGGCTGAGGCTTGTGTATGGTTAGTGTATGGTTTCCATAACCATAAACTTAAACCATGAATGGTTAAAAGTTAGATAAAAAAAATTGGATTTATGTAGGTTTTTTCCCTTAATGGTCCATTTCCCTTAATACAAACCTATATCAAATTCCTATCTTCCTAATGGTTATAGATACTCTTCCTCCTAATCTAGATGAAATCATTTGGTGTTTCTAGGTGCGTTAGAGGTTGTATTCCTTAGCATGACATCATTATTCATGGGTCGCATAAGTTTTTTCTTCATCCCTATTTTGGATTCTTGGTTCTAATACATAAGTGATATATCTATTGTGTATTATTAAATTAATTATGAGATATGACTGTTTCGATGTATGGGAAATTATTCTCAGAAGATGTTTTAGAGTTTCAATCCATTTTTGTGGAATAATTTTTTCATTTTTAGTTTTCTCCAATTTTTTCAATGTAGGTGGATTCACTATTAAAACCACATATTATAACATGATGTCATGGTTTCAATATTTAAGAATTGATTACAATTTATTGTGAAATTTATTTCAAAATCATGGTAGATCCGTATTTTGTGATTGTTTGTGAAATTATGAATGCTGGTTGTTATGAAAAGATGATTGTTTCATGATTTTATAATGATATTTTAAAATATGGCATGGTTTTTATTAATGGAAATGTTATGATAGAAAAGTTTTCAATAAATATTTTATATTGTAATTAATTAAAATGAATGGCTTGGCCTAGAAATTAGTTTACAGGTTTGTAATTTGATTATTTTAATTGATTTGTCCCTTTGAATTGGACATGTTCAATTGGGGAACGTTGTATATAGTCACCCATGGACATCCTAGTAGATTAGTGAGATATTTCTCATATATTTTGAACTATTACATGAGAAGTCATGTGTGGCTGTGTGGAATTATGGAAAAATTTGATGGGTAATCAAATTGATTTAGAAATGGTTTCAAAGAATTATTTAATTTCTTTCTGTGGTAATTGTTTTAGTTTGGAATAATAGTTTTCTAGGATTTAAATTTTTCTAACGAATTTTTTGGGTTTTGTATAAATTATTTTTATTTGTTTTATATAAAAAATTTTATAAATTTTGTAATATGTTCTATCATAGTTGCAGGAGTAGGGATGAAATTTGGTGAAATCATTCTGATTTTTATTGTCACCCCCTTCTGAGGAACTTTGGGTAATTTTTAGATATGATTATTGAGACATGGTTAAAGGAAAGGTAACTCATTTATTTATTTTATTCTTCATGACACCTTGGACATAGATTATGGAATGGTTTGGTGGATCATGTTGGGAACTAAGGATTTAGTTTCTTTAATGTCTTTTCGTTATGTTGGTTGTTTATTTCTAATTATTATCTGAAATTGGTTTTATTTTTGATTTTGTACACTTATATGGGTTACTGTATATTATAGGTTTTTTTTTTCAGGTTTTAATTATTTTCAGTAGTATTACACCGGTTTTATGTATATTTAGAGGTGTGTGTTTATGGTATGTTGGTTGGGAATTTTTTTTCAAAGTGAAAATTTCCCCCTAACAATAACGAATACCTTGGATTTTATTACAAAACATTAGTGTATATATTATGACACCTGATTCCATGTAACACCTCTTCCTCTTCCCATGATAGTTAGGGTGGGAGTGACGTTACAAATTGTATCAGTCATGGCTATTTCATTATTTATTTAGGAAAGTGTCAGACGTAGAGTTGGAAAACCATTCATGATTAGTCCTTGAGTAGGGATTTTATAAAGGGGTAATATTGTTGAAACATTAAATGTGGATAATAAATAATAATAACATAACATGTTATGTTGAACCTCAAGTTAATATGGATATCGGTACACAAATATTTTGGGGAACCTTTATGACTTTTATCCTCACAGTCATGGGTTTAGGTGATGAGAAGATCAAGAAATTCATTAATAGAAATGAAATCCCACTAATAGTGAAAATTTCATTTTGTGTAATGATTTTTTTATTAGTAAAAGGTTTATTTTTTAGTATAAATAATTTTTTTTTCAAATGATAGATTTTAAAAATCCAGAGATTTAGTATTTTAAAAATGGAGTGATTTTTAAAAATCATGGTGGAAGGTGATGCATTTTTAGAATGATTTGTGACAATATGTTTGAAATACTAAATTTGAAATTTTTATGTATTTATTATCAAGGGAGTGAGAGTAAATGGTTTTCCCTTTTGGTTTTATAAAATGGAACCCGATAAGAATTGGTAAATCAAATTGAAAGGGGATGTAGAGAATGTGGTTCCACCTAAGACAAAGGTGAACCAATAGATAGTTCATAATATTATCTAGGATTTTAAATATATGGATTGAGGGGAATGAAGGTATAAAAAAAATATGTGTATCATTTTGTTCGTTTCCAGAAGAAGAATCCACATATCTTTTTGGGTGAATCAGTAGTAGAGAAAGACGATATGTGGATGAATAAGATGAATCAAATAGTTGAATTCATGGAAAAATAGCTATGATAAAAGACAGTCTGACATGATATATGCTGTAGGATCTTGTATTCTAGTGTTGGGATTTTTCATCCCAGTATGAAAATGAAAATGTAATTTTATTGGAGGATTTTAAATAATTGGTCAACAATCCATTATATCCACATACATTACTGATTCATAAAAAGACATACTTTTTTAGATTAATGAAAGAAAACCTCACAATGACAGATTATGTGGAAAAATATCCAAATTTAGTCCATTTTTTACAAGAAGCTGTTGTAAGTGCATCATTTAAGGATCACATTTTATAACTAGGGTTGAGGAGAGAAATTCACACAAAGAATGTCGTGTTCTTCTGTGACTGATTATACATATATGGTCAATATAGAAATAGTGGCCATAAGATAAATATTAGGAAGGACCAGTGATGGGATTATATTGATACATGTGGGTAGTGGGGGGGAACTCTATCACTGGGATTATGCGGGATAAGGAAAAATATTTCCAAGGAATTGAGATGACACATAACTAGACAGACGGATCAGTGAATCGTTCTCCAATACCTAAAGGAAATACTAGATGTTTTTAGTGTGTATATTTTAATATTATAAATTGATATTGTATTATACCACAAAGATCATTCTAAAATTGCACCGAGATGGTGAATATACATTACCATTGTTACAGTGATCCATGTTTAGGATTTCAGGGTACAACTGATTGTTTAACAGCATTCTATGCTTTTATAGTATAAGGGTATTAGAATAATTCTTGTCAGTATTACAGAATTATCCAGTATGATTCTAGGAATACTATGAATCCACAATAAGGGAAATAAAAAAGGTAACAAAGGAAAAAGTCAAGCTATTAAGTAGTTGTATATTGTTGTAAATGTGTTTCTTGGATGACCAAACTAGACCATAGATGGTGAAAGGTATAATTATTTTGAATTATAACCTCATGATTTTTTTGATATGGGTGAATTCCATTAATTTATTTTATAGTATATTATTAGTCATATGTGTTTACATGTCATGGTGATTCTTTCTATTTTGAAACCTCAAATTTTTCTTAGCCAAATATAATATTGAGCCTTTTTGTGAAAATCATGTCATATAGTGATTGATGTATTTTAATTGAGTTTGTATTTACCTAGGGTTGATATGAACATATATGATAAAAACATGGTTTTTAATTGTTTGAAAACATTCAAATCATAAATCTATTATTAATCCTAATGGGTTTTGATGACTGATGATGTCATTGAGCAACTTGTTAGAGGATACTAGAAGGTAAATTTAGGTACAATAGGATTGTTATCACAAACAGTTAGAACTATCTCATACCAGTAGGTACCATTGAATTTGGCATAGTTTTATGAGATCACTAATACTATGTTTCTATCAGTTCTTGATCACTATCATGACATTTTTTCAAAAAATGAATTACTGTTTCCACCCACATGTGAAGTAGAGTGTTTCATGTATATCTTTCCAAAGACTATTAATATATAACATACATATTCTAGAATGGAATAAATATAATTAATGGATTTGAAAAACTACTTGGTGGAGTTATAATGAAAATAGTTCATTCATCCTACTTCGTCTTTAGTGGAAGTGGGGATCTTTTATGCAAGAAAGGTGGATGAAACTCTAAGTATGTTTATGGATTATCGCAAGTTTAGAAGTGAAATCAAAAAAATCTATATACACTTCAAGGGATTGGTGATCGTTTTGATCCATTTAGGGGATCTGAATGGTTCTCTAAAATTTCCTTTCTTTGGGATATCATAATTTTTTGGATCAATAATAGGATATTCCAAAAATAGATTTTTTGAGTAGATATGACTATTAAAAGTATGTGGAAGTTATCTCTAGTCTTATAAATGCACCAATAGTCATTATAGAATTAATGATTTATATATTTTAAAGGTATCTGGATAATGTTTTTGTGGTGTTTTCGGATGACTTATTTGTGTATTCAACAAAAATGGTTGATCATTAGAAACACTTTTAGATAGTTTTGGGGGGCTTAAGTGATCATTAGTTGTATTCAAAAAATTCAATGGTAGTTTGTTGTCATTAAAATTTTTGTATTTGTGTCCATGTTATCACTAAAAGAGTTAATTCTATGGACCCATTAGAGATTGAGGCTGTAATATATTAGCAGTCATTGATGACTGATATTGAGATAAATAGTTTACTTGGTCTATCTGGTTCTTACAGAATCTTTATACATGATCTCTCAGAAATAGATTTCCCAATGACAGATTATATAGGGAAAATATTGCATTCTAATGGAATAAGAAATGCCAAATTTCATTGCAATTGCTTAGTGATCTCCATACATTTTCACCAAACCTGATTTTTCTAAAATTAAGACCTGTGTACGTGTTGTATCGGGATGCTTTAGGATCTAGGTTGGGATGTCTTCTCATGAAGGAGGATCATGTTGTAGCTTATTCCTTGTGGAAGTTTCAGTTCGATGATAATAAATAGACAACACATGATCTGCACATAGCAGCTATAGATCATGATTTGAATACATTGAATATGATCTTCAATCACATTCTATGACAAATATTTAAGAATCTATTTCAAAGAATATGGATAGAGGATATAAAATTTTTTTAATTTTAAATGATTTTAAACCATTAAAAGGAAATTTAGGCTGATATTCATTAACAAAAATGCCTTATGGATATTTGACAAAAGATGTGTCATTCTTCTGGATTTTAATGTTTGTGATGTCTGAGAAGAACTTGGATTGTGAGGATTGAGGTAGAATTCTTGTTTTATTTCCTTTTTAATTGGTTTTTGGTTTCATTGGGATAGTTAAAGAGTCACCATCATCTTATTATAAATTTGATTCTATGAGGACAAAACTCAATGGTGTGAATACCATTGAGGGGTGTAAACATGATAGAAGATTAGTGTTATGTTTTTGAGATCTGATGGTCATGCCTATGTATTTTTATGAATACCTAATTCATGATCACTAAAATTAAATATTGATTTGTCATCGAGGAATACAAACTATGTATAAGGAATTGATGGCCCAATTTTGGTGGGTTTTCATTAAATGAAATGTGGTTGAGTTCATTATCATATTCCAAACCTCTCAGCAGCGTATAGAAGAGAACTATTGAACTGCATATATGTTGCAGTATTTACCTTTACTTACTTGGAAATGGGAGAAGACATCGTTGGATTTTGTGACATGTCACCCTTGTATTACTCAAAAACATGATTCCATTTGTTTGATAGTGGATAATATTTAAAATTCAACACATTTTATCCCTATTAAATAATCTCATAAGGTGGAGATCCTATCTAATATTTGTATTTGAGGAGTGGTAAATACGAATTGTGTAGTAGTTTTGATAGTATGAGACCATGATATATGGTTGACATCTAGTTTCTAGAAATATTTACAACATTCCCTTGGGTTTCAGTTTACTATATATCATCCATATCATCCTAAAATGGATGGAAAATACAAAAGTATTATATCAATAATGCAAGACATGAATTGATCCCGAGTAATGGATTTTGGTGGATCATGGGGATATCACATACCATTATTGGGGTTATCTTATAACAATAGTTATGAAGACTCAATACATATGAATAATTTTGATGTATTGTGCGGGTTTCCTTGTTGTTATCCACATTATTGGATGGGAATTGGTGATAATTTTGAGGTTGTTCCAAACCATTCCTTTGGTAGAAAAAAACCATTCAGTTGATTCCGAAAAGAATGGAGAAAAATTAAAGTAGTTATATATTGTTTGAAGATCATCATCTACAATTTTATTCATTCTTGTCGAGTGATAATGTGTTCTTGAGAATATATCCTGGTTTTTGAATCATTGTTTTTGGAATAATTTAATGTTAACTCCTTAATACATAATCATATTTGAGATACATGAACTGGTTAGTGATGTGGAATATCGTTTGTCCTTTTCACCATTGTATAGATCAGTGCATAATGTGTTTCATGTATCTTAGTTGAAGATGTATAATCCTAGTCTTGAAAATTTGATTTTATGGTATCACATTATCTTAGAGAAATATTATTCATTGGTTCCTGTTCTGGTATAGATTATTGATACACAAGATAAATTCATTCCTGGAAGAAGCATAAACTAAGTGCGTGTTTGTCGGTAACATTCCTTGATTTAAGAAGAAATATGGGAATGTAAAAAATATGTGGTTGAGAAATGGCCAGATATATTTTATTGAATATGTGGTTTTTGTCATTTTGAAGAAAAAAATTCCCATGATGATCATAATTTTCTAAACCACCACATTCTTATGAAATATTCCTTTGCGATAATTTTTTTGTTTTTGATATTTTCAACGTCACGCAACACTGAATATAACATGTATTATATTAAAGGGACAATATATTCTTGATTTGTAAGATACACTAAGTTTTCCTTAAGCTATACTCAAAAAAAATTTAGTTTGTAATATATGGAACACTATTTTGGTCTTCTGCTACACGGAATATATATTTCCTTCGATATATTATGTCACATACAAGACCTATTTTTACAAAACAATAATGCCCAATAAATATTATTATTAAAATATCTTCATTATTGTATCGTAGCTGTTGGAATGGTGGTTATGAATATGATTAATTAAATTATGAAAATATAGATTTACTATTTATATTAGAGGAATTATTTTTCAACTTATTAATACGAAATGAAAATAAAACTCTTTTGATAATATAAGAATACTTATGCTGGAAAAAAATATTTGTGAAATCAAACATATTTTACATACATAAATAAATTAAACAAAACATTATAGATTATATAAATATATTTATATATATTATATTAGAAAAATAAATATTTTTCATGTTATTGTTTTCTATAAAAGAGATGACAATTAATCAATTTTTTCACACAAGGATATATATTTTTTCAAAAAGGTAGTTTTATCACATTTTAATGGAAAACCTATTTTAAATATCATTTTTGTCACTATTATAAATTTTATTTGAAAAAATAATTTTTATTTTAGAATTAAGTATATATTCATTTAATTTTTGTAAATTTTTTGTATATTTCTATGAAGTTTCATTTTTTGATGAATTGTGAAAAAAACCGATTAATAATTAAAAACAAATTTTTTTCTAATTTATTTATATATATAAATTAAATTTTAATTCTTTTTAAACAAATAAATACATATATTAAAACCATTTTCTTAATTGGATCCAATTTTACATTGATATTGGACAGAAAAACATTTCAATTTTTGAATACTTTCACTGAAAACAGTCATTGTCTTGTCCCAACTGCTGGATAAATGGTAAATTAAATTCTTTCACACATGTTTATAAAATTTAGATAAATGATTTATATATATTGATTCATAATAAATTATAATGTATATTAAGTACAACTTTGTTTTTGACCAATAATATTAATGAAATTAATTAAATGTAATTACAGTTATTAAGGTAAAAACTTGTTTACATAATGGTCAATCATTAACGTAAGGGTAAAATTAACATAGAAACTAATACCAAAGGAATTTTATTGAAATATTATGATCATATAAACCCTTTTATTAAAAAATAACCATTATTGGAAGATAATTACATAAGGGGGACTTCTCAATAGTGTCTGCATTTTTATATTTACAAGAATGCCACTCCTCTAATTTAAAAGTGAACTGGCCCCTTCACTAATTCAAACCTGTAAGAACCTTTGGCATGAAAAAATAAATTTAAAATATAAAAATATATCCCTAAATTTTTCCTAAAGGTATAAATTTTTTAATAAATACAATCATGGAATACCTTTTGTGCAAACCAAAATGAGTTACCTAATGAAGAGGTAACATCCTTTTACAAGAAATATTGTTTTATTGTATAATACACCGCCAAAATTATTCTAATTACAATATTATATAACATAATAAGTTTTAAAAATATAAATATATGTTTTTATGTTATTTATATGACCTACTCTCACACACACATCAATCAAATTGGATTCTCCGTCACTATTTGTGTGTACGGAGGCCTACCGCATCGTGAACCGATGTTGTTCGTTTTTCCATTACCACCATTCAAGGTTTGGAATAATGAAATAATTAATAATTTAATTCGATATGTACATATAAATATACATATACATTATTTATGATTTATTTATTCCTCTTTAATTATTATATAGAACATACCTTTATGATTTCCATTTTGTGGGAGTACAACAACTTCATTTATGGACATGTGGACTATCGCCTCCTCGAAGCAATGTGATTCAATCACACATTTCATAGAATGTATTAAGGATGTATTTATTAAATATTTATTATATTTATGACAGAATAATTATTATATAATTATAATATATGTATATATTCATATATTTGGTTTACTTTCTTTCATTGCACATGATAAGAAAATAGAAATAACATTAATGCATACGTACGACCTACCGTTTCCATGAACGACGTATTCCATTTTTTATTTTTATAATTTATATATTATTATAAATAATCATATAACAAATATATATGATATTGATACCATGTTTTACATTCATTAAATAAGTATGTCCTGATCTAAGTAATAATACCATGAATAACATGTCAAAACATATACAAAAAACAATGCGTGTATTATCTAAATTTAAATTTTGCATAAAATTATTAATAAAAAGTTAATATAAGTCACAATATAGTCACATATGGAATGATATTTAAGAATTTTTTTGGTAGATATATAATAATATCATAGTTAATATACATTAGTGTACAATGTGTGTGACGAAAGTCAGAATTTTTGTTATGTGCTTTCCTGTCTAAATTTTATTTCTATGAGATATATTTTATATTCATACCTAATTAATATTATGTGGTGTATACTATGACCAATGAAATGTTATATAATGAATTAAATTTAATAAATGATATCAAAAGTTTCAATATATGTTATTTTTTAAAGCATCTCACGAATCAAATGTTAGTCAATTAGTAAAGGGAATTCTAGTCTCACTTTTATTTTTGCGAGACTTATTCTTTATTCACCACTAAATTTTTGTGTGGTGTATATTAATCCCATGATTTTTTATATAAATTCTATAATTATATTAATGTATTTTTCAATATCAATTTTATTTTCTCTACTTTATTTGGGTTATTTTTAAAAATTTTCCAAACCGATAATGTGATTTTGTCTCAATTTTCTTTATTTGAGGCCTAAGTTATGTTATTCACCTATATTAATCTATGAGGTGTATATATTTAAAATTGGCATGTAATACCATGAGTAAACTTATTTGAATTATATTTTCTGCTTTCGGTAATTTTATTCTGTCATTGATATTATGATTCAACGTTAACAATGTGGTATTAATTTATTCTTACAATCTCATAATTTGTTGGGATTATTTATGATTATGAATCAATTGATGATATATTATTATCTACCTCTCAATATTTCTCATTATTTTTTGATAATTTTCTTATTAATAATATATTAATGTATTTGTACATTTTTTATACTATTTTTTACTTAGGATAATTATGATATTTTTTTAATGAAAATCTAACATTATCTCTCTCTTCTTCTAGAAATCAATGTTCATTTAGATCTATGTTTTATAAAAATGTTTTAAAAATCATATAATAATCTCATATAATATTTATGAGATATTTTGATACAATTATTTTCATAAAAATATATATTCATTGGGATTAAAAGTATCTCTTTTTTATAACATTTATTTTTATATCATTATTATTATTCTATATATTTTGTGTCAATGACCCCTTTTACACAGCCAACACATGGATGTCCTTTTGAATTTTTTCTTTAACACATTTGAAGTTAAAATTAGTAATTATACAATTAAATATTACATTAAAATAAATAAATTAAATTTTCATAGTATATTTGAATAAAACTGTTCTATTTTATTTATTAAAAATTTACATAAGAATATTTTACATATAATAATGTATATACACAGATAGTCTTGAATTATGGAAAGGGTTATCACATCTCACTTTTACTATGTTGAGAGATATTTAATCTTCAATATTTTTTTGTCGGTGTGTTGTATATTACAACCATTTTAATTTTATATTATTAATCAATTTATCTTAATGGTATTTAATGATTAATTTTATTTTACTTATTTCATTGGTGTTTTGATTCAAAATTTACCAAAGTGGTAAGGGTTTATCTCACAATCTCATCATTATTTGGGATTTTCTATATCTACGCATCCCTCGGAGGAATTGTTTTCTATTTATATAATAAATAATCATTTTTCCTTATTCTCTAATTTTTTTATCAAAATTTAATGTAATAGTATAATTTTCCGATCATCATTACTTCAAATGACTGGGATTTTTTTAAGAGAAGCTATATTTGTTTCTCTTCATAATCAAAAATGATTATTATTTTATAACTATAGTTTCCATAAAATGTTAAGAATAATAATATTGTAATTATAAAAAAATTAATAAATTAATTTTTAACCATGTTTTAATTATTACAAATATTTTTGATAGAATCTTCTTATCAGCTTTCTAATAATGTACTTTTTGACTTACTACAAAAAATATGAAAGGGATATTTGATTTAAAATAATTGTCCTAAAGGAAATATTCTATCTATTATGACAAATAAATTCATTGATGATTACTTTATAGGATTCAATGGTTAGTTTTTAAAAAATAATTCTATAATATTTTGGAAATTAAAATATTTTGATGAAGTGATTTCAATGTTAAAAGGGTATTCTTCTCCAAAATAATTCCATGTAATAATATAAATATATTTTCATCATTTAATAAATCCATTGATATTATGAATTTCATCAAATTTATGTATATATATATCTCAAAAATATATGTACCATGTTCTACCTTACATGGATTGGGTAATACCAACCTTATGTTGATCTCTCAAATGTTTTTTTTATGAAATTTCTTTTTATTGCGATATGAGATAAGATTATATAGCTCATTTTCAATCTACGGTTAATTGATACATTAATCCCTCAAAATTTATTTTAAATTTATGGAATACATTATCATGAACTTTTTATGATGGGTGCACTAGGATATCTCTCCCAAGCATTGGGTAAAGCTTTAGTCTCATGATTTATTTTGTATGCGATTAGCAAGTAAACCTAATCTATTTGCATACTATATCAACCACGTGATATTTTATAGTTTGTTAGAATTAAATCACATTAATTTCATTTTATATATGACTTATAAATTCCCTATTTTAATTCTATTATTATTATAAATATAAACAAATATTTGATAGCATATGCAATATGCAACACCGAACCCAAAGAAACAATAATTATTAAAATAGGAATGCTCGAATGTTTCCATTAAATTTTACAGATATAGGTAGGATTAACAAATTTATAATATATATATATTTTCTAATTTTATATATAAATTCTATGAAAAACATTCAATCAATTTTGGGTAATGACTTTTTGTTCTTCATAATATATTTTATTCAAAAATGACTTATTTATTTCTATAGAAAACTATTATATATTTCTTTATAAAAAATTTAGAGAATATATTTTATTATATAAACTCAATGTTTGATATAATCATATAAAAATTAATTTATTGTGAAATTGGTGTTTTTTGGAAAAATATTGATTTTTCAGAAAATAGGGAAAATTTTGTTTGTGTGTAAAAATTAACATTGCATATGATAATTAAATTTAAATGTTATGGTTTTCATTTAGTTTTATTACATGGTAAAATATTATTATTTATTTATATTTAACAATATTAATTAAATTTTTATCTTTATAATGAAATTTAGTATAAGTTTTTTTAAGGATTAAAATAAATTTGATGAAAACTATTTTAAATATCTGAATGTTTCTGCATTTTAAATAATTTAATATTCACACTAATGTGAATTAATTAAATTATCATAATATTATATATATATATATATATGTATTAAATACTAATTTATATTCAAATAAGGAATATTAATAGTTACAGAGGTAAATTAAAACCATATATTCTTAAAAATGCATTTTTCGGAAAACTAACTTCTAGCACACTTTCGTGTTATATATTAACTATAAATATTCTACCATTTTTTATTTATTTTTATATAATTTAATAAAAATATGGATTAATCATAATTAAAATTACATAATAAGTTCAATATACTTTTAAAATAATATGAATTATAATTATAGTTTATAATTATTACGACGATAAAAAGAAAATAAGATAATTAAGGGTATAAATAATTTAGTAAAGACAAGAAATGAGGTAATAATAATAGAATGAATACATATATTTCATTTATATATAAATAACAATTATATTTATTATTTATTGTTTTTTCATTATGAATATTTAATCACTTTCTTGAAAATTATATTTTGATACGATATAATAAAAATTGTGTTTTTTGAATAATATGAAATTAAAAATAAGAAATTCCTTCAGATTAATTAATTTGAATTTGAAATAAATTATATTTTAATAATAAATTATTATGAAACTATTAATTTCAAATTTAAATTATATCATAAATTTTACGATGTCAAAATTAATTTCTACAATGGTTCAAAAAGAATTATTGTAAATACCCCATCATTTCTCAATAAACATCATTTATATTTCAAATCTGAAAATTGAAATATTAATAAAATTATTATGATAAAATTAATATATTTTTTAAATTTTCACATCAAAATTATACGATGGTCAATTTTTCATAATATTTTTGACATGGTCGAATTTTCGGCTAAAAATAAAATATTGTAAAAATATAGTATGTGTATTATGACATCATAATGATCGAAAGATAAAGTAATAAATGTTATAAAATAAACACATGACCATAAATATTTTTTCCATTTAATAATTTGTGATTTAATGTTTATTTGATTAATTTTTATAAATCCATTCTGAATTCTCCAAAACATTTATTATATTTTATGGTTTCAAAAATCATTTATTTAAAAAAAATACTCACATCCACAACAAAAAGTGTTGTATTATAATATTATCTGTCCTTGGATATATAAAATAGTTAAAAACACATATATTTTATAAAATATCGGCAAAAATAACTGTGAGGTTTTTGGTTGTGATTATTTTATATTATAGATTCGAAAACCTATGTTTGAGAAATCATTAAACACTCCCCTATCTATTATTATATAAACCCACCCAAGATATCCATTAAAATAACTAACAAACCTTGGATCACATAAATAATATTTTATATCCTCTCTAAATTCCTCCAATGTTTTCCCCAAACTCTCACGTCACACCTCCATGCTTTTTGAGAATCACTCTCTCAAAGTAAAGTATCTCACTCTCAAAATTTTCTTTATACACCTATTTTATATAATTCATATTATAATCCAATTGTTCTTTTTTCGATATATTTTCCTACAACCCCCTTACAATGCTATTGATGACCTTTTGGTGAGATACATCTTTAACTCCCAATATTCCCTCCCATGAATCTTTATGTACAAATGTTACTATGCCAACATTTAGTATAGGATCCTCTCCTTCCCAAATTTGTTCAGGCATATTATTCATATTATGCCTCTTATCTCCAATTACTAATATTGGTATATGTTCTCACATACATCCCATAATTCTAATATTATTTATAAATTATGATATACCCCTTTCAATCTCATTAACCCATCACGTGAAAATTATTGTGCCTCCATTATGTTACCGAAATTTCACCATGATTATCCATTCTAAAAATTGTGTATTGAATACCAGAACCAATTTCCGAACAATAGAAATCTACTATATACACATATAGATAATTTTTTGGGAAATATATTTATTTATTCTAAAATGTTTTATTTTTTAATAAAATGTTATGATAAATGATTACATGTCGTATGATCTTTGTGGAAAACTTATGCATGTGAATTAAATAAAAGTGTCTGGTTATTCTAGAACTATATAGTTCTATACTTAATTGGGTAATGTTTTAGTTGAATGAGACAACATTTAATAGATTAGAGAGTGAACCTAATACATCACGAGTCTTTTTCAATCATGTGACCTTCATGGTTATCCATTACCTTTTTCTTGTGATTCCATGTTTAGTTTTGATTATACAATTCCATGTTGCCCACTAATTTATTCTAATTTTTCATGCCCCACAGTTCATGTTCATGTTTCTCGCCTTTTTTTATACATTTAAATTCATATTCTATCATATGTAAGAATTTCTTCATGTTATATCCTTTTTATTCCCTTATTGGTATTTATAGCTCTACTGTTTCTTGTGTATTTACCCATGTAATCCTATGTGGTTTTATGTTGGGTGGAATATAATGATCACGTTAATGATTTTTTCAATAATAGTGATTTATTCCATACACTAATATTTTATTTAATTTTCTAAATTTGCGATGACAATATATTTATATACATTGAAATTTTTATCATATCTAATATTTTAGAATAAAACATGATATAATTTTTAATAATGATAAGGGTTGGAATATTTGGTAATAGTGTAACGTTTAGTTATTTTATGGATTAAGATTAGAAAACAATAACAAAAGCCATAGGGGAAAGACAAAACATAAGAAGACATCCATAATTTTTTTTCATTGTATACAGTAATTGGTTTCCAAAAATGTAAATCTATATCTTGATTGTACAAGAGGAAGTGCCTCTATCTTAGATATAACTATGTGTAAAACCCAAAAACAACATATTGTAATTCCCTCAATATGGAATTGGTGCATAATAATAGGTGTTTTTTCACACCCATTTTGACTCTCCATAGGGATATGTATTGGAAAGTTCATAATATCATTAAAAACCATTATTAATGTAGAAATAATTCCCATATGATTCTATCAATGGGAAATGATAATGTAAATATTATATTAAAGCCTAGAAATTAATAAGTTGCGGAATGTCATGACCTATCCCTTGAGGCCTGTTTCGTGACTAGCCCAAGCCCGCCTTCAATAAGAAATGGGTTAGTGACTAGCATCAGAATGAAATATCCCAGAAATAGAAATTCATTTCCTTTTTGTACGTATAAACACATAGCCCAATAACACAACAAGATGAGACCATAAAGTAAGAATTTAACAATAAATGTGTTTACTGAATGTAAAGGGACCATAATACTTTCCAAACTAGAAGATACAACTACAACAGAAAATAGCTCTTGAGATCATCCATGAAGGATCCTACCTGAAGGGTAGGTACAACACATCTCCATAGCTCTCCACACATCAATCGTTACCACTATACACCATTGGGTCCTAGCTCCCCTAGTCTCAGTCAAGGCTCCCTGTTGTCTGTATAAGACACAACAAGGTGTGGGCGAAGCCCGTGTTGGGGTGATTATAATAATACCCAGTAAGGACCCCGATACCCCCAAAGGTCTCTCAGAATTCCGCAAAGAGAAACCACAAAACATAATCTCAATCAAAAAGCAAAAAAAAATACTTAGCTCAAACTAGGAATACAACTCAGTGAAATATTAAATAAGATGTTGATCCATACAATGTCTTTATGTCGATGATCCACGACAGGTTGCTCTAAGGATTGTCATTGTCGGGATGCTATGATACTTGATGTATACATGGTTTCTATGATTCTGATCCACACAAGGTTGCTCGGAATGTTGATCCACATTGGGTTTTTATGAATGTTGTTTTACATAGGTTCGCTTTGATACTGATCCACACATTGTCATTATGAATGATGATCCACATAGGGTCTCTTTGAAAGCTGATCCATGATGGGCATCACTATGGTTGGTACTCATCAGGTCACTATGATGTTGATCCAAACACGGGGACTATGATGATGATCCACATTTGGTTTCTATTTATGTTGATCCACAAATGGTCACTATGATGGTGTTATGAAAATGGTTTCAATGAATCGTTATCCACACAGAGTCGCTATGAATACTGATCCATACAAGGTCGCAAAGATTGTTTATCCACATAGGGTCGCTATATATGGTAATCCACATAGACCCTCTACAAATGTTTCAAACAGACACATAATTCTACAAGGGGGAAACAAAATGGTACACAATTTTGTAATTGTTATAATGAAATAGATAACGCGTCAATCGGAGGCCCGGTCTGTGAGTTATAGACATTTTAATGTAGAGGTCCCGATTGGATATTTGTATGATCCATCCCAGCCATACTCCAACATTCTCCAAAACTCATGTAAAGTATTTCAAATGGATTGCTTTTCTCCAAGGATCCCATCACCACAGATGGTCTGTCAAACAGACGTCTAGTTCACAAGATACGACCTTTTAAACGTATAGGGGACTGAAATGGTCTGGGCCTGGTTCGACCCAGGTCAGACTGAGCCAGCCTAGTTCGGGTCGACCTGAACTGACCCCATCTGGGTCCCACCCAACCCGGCCTAGCCTGAATCGGACTGGGTCAGCCCAGTTAGTCTGGGATGGAGTGAGCTCAGCCCACATCGCAGCGGATGGGCCCGACCCACCCTGGTCGGGCCGGGCCACGGTGGCTTTGCCCACCTGCTAGAATAACTCACACGTGGGAAAGGGGGTTTGCCTCCCGAATGTCTCAAAGAGCCATTCATCTCTTAAATGGTTGTTTTAGGTGGCACTGCCTAGTTGTCTGCAGGACCCGTAGGGAGTGCGTTTCCTCCATTTACCAAGACTATGATCATACGACCTACCTCACCATGGTATGGGATGGTTCATGCCTCCTCCTCCTTTACTAGTTGTGATCTGGACTCTTGTATGTCTGCTAGGGTGCCAAGAATCACCGCCCCCCTTCTGTGGCCGACGAGCACTGGCTGAAACTTTCTCTGCCAGTGTCGGTCACCGGTGCTGAGCCGACTGATCTTCCGCAGGCCACTGGGTGAGCTCTAGTTGTCTGTTTTACGTTTCTACCATGACTATGGGGCTCCCAAGATACTATTGACGTTATGTGACTTTCAGATTCATGCTTTTTCCGTGTTGTAATACTGTCCCCTAAAGAACAGAAAATGATCAAAGAAGTTGATGGTCTCTTCCTTGTTGATTTGGCCCGCGCCCTCCACGTTAACATCATAATAAGTTTTAAAATTTTAATTCATCAAAGATAAACCTAAATAATAAACCCCTTAACTCTAGAATCATTGGATGAGGTCATAGTTATGGACGGTGAAGAGTCCTCATTTGTTGATGTTGTCAGCGTTCGCCGATCTCAGATCATTGTGGCCCATGCGTCCATCCTCCGTCGGTGAAATTTTTTGCAGTACTTCGCCAGAAGTTCCTCGTTTGATGAAGCCCTATCAAAAACCCCAACCTAAGATCTATTTAAATAGAGGGGAATGGTGAGTAACACAATGAGTTATTAATGTAGTTTATTAATGAAATAAACTCTTAATTTACAATGGGGTAGTTACCGAATGGGAGATTCATGAAAGTAAATAGATTGGCAACCCATCGATCCCACCACCGCTGCATAACAGGTAGTAAGAAAAATTATATAACAATTTTTATATTTTATTATTTCTATAAAAGTCACGGAAAAATAACTTTTTCACCTAACTTACTATGGTCGATGTTAAAAATCCCTGAAAGGATTCCCGACAAGTTGGATTCAATGGTACCCTCGGAATTTAAATTTATCCATTGATTGAGAAGATAGAAAATGGAGTTGGCACGTTTATAGAGAATATCTTTAAAAAAAGATCATAAATACATTCTAGGCTCACCAGGCCTTGGAATCAAGCACCTTAAATTTTTAAAGACTCTTAATAATCCGAAATAATTTTAAAAAAGTTATATGGAATTTCTAGGTCTTTACATTCTCCCCACATTTGGGATTTTCATCTATGAATGCTACATCAAAAAACTTGAGGAAAAAATGGGGGTATTGAGCCTGTATCTGAGCCTCCCACTCTCATGTGCTCTCTTAGAGGTTCCTCGTGCTGCCACCAAACTCGCACCAGAGGAATCAACCACCCATAGAGGACTCTTTCTTTTCCATCCTCTATCTCCACTGGGAACTCTAGAAACGTCACCCCATCATCGAATTCCATATTTCCCTAGTCGATAACGTGCGATGGATCAATAACATACCTCCACAACAATGGCATATGGAAACCATTATTCACCTAGTGCATATATGGTAGAAGAGAAAGATTGTATGCCACATCACCTACTCTTCCGAGGATATAGAAAGGTCTAAATAATCTCGAAGATAGATTTTCTCTCGGGCTAAGCCTTTGTAATCCTCATTAAGGTGAGACCCATTAGAAGAAATTCTATCTTTAATTAAACTCTAAGGGTCTACTTCTCTTGTCGGTATACGAATTATTACAGCTCTATCCAGTCTCTAGCCTCTCCTAAATTTTCTGCACCTTCTCTGTGGTAACATGTACCAATTCTAGACCCATAAGTGCTGACTCCGCTAGTTCTGTCCAACATATTGGTGATCTGAAAGGTCACCTGTATATGGCCTCAAAGAGATCCATGCCGATGGGGGATTTATAACATCTTGTTATCTAAAACTGCTCCATTGATAGGTGGTCCTCTCAAATGCAACAAAAATCGAGTAAATAAGAAAGAAGCATGTCCTCGAGTGTCTGTATTTTCCACTCTATCTAACTATCTGTATGAGGGTGAAAGGTGGAGCTAAAGCATAGTTGAGTCCTGAATGCCTCCTGTAACCCCTTCTACTAGTGGGAATGTATAACAGGCATGGTGATATAAGATGATTTTTATGGAACCTTGTGGAGTCATACAATCTCTTATACATAGAATAATACCAAACTCTCTAATGGTCTCTACTCTCAAATGGGTAGGAAGTGGTCGACTTGGTTAGTCGATCGATGATCACTTAGATTTAATCGTGTCCCCTCTATGTATGTGGTAGCCCTTTCACGAGTTCCATGGATGTACCATCCCACTTCAACTCCAGTACCTCAAGTGGTTGTGTTATTCCCGCTGGTACCTAATGATCGACCTTCACTTACTGACAAGTGAGTCACTGGGATACAAACTCTGCCACTATTTTCTTCATCCTTGGCCTTCAGTTGGGGAGTAACTATCATTGTCTGGGGGTAAGCTTCTCCATCACTATCCATGAAGGATAATTACTATGTGGCTAGCTCCTTTGTCGCCTCACTCAGAAACAGTATACTAGACCTCCTACTAAGTGCGCCTGGTACTACGTTCCCCTTCCCAAAAGTGTAGAATATCTCACAGTCGTAGTCTGGGATGATCTATATCCATCGTCATTGTCTTAGGATCATTTCCATCAGATATATGATATATATGAGACTCTTTTGATCAGAGTAAATAGTAAACCATTCACCCATCATGTAGTGCATCCTCATAGTAAGCGTAAAGACCACTACTTCTAACTCTAGGTCATGGGTACCATAGTTCTGCTCATGTTGTATCAATATCTGGGAGTAGTAGGTGATCACCACTTGTTTCAGCATCATGACACAACCTTGTTCTATCCCTAATGTGTCGTATTAGACTACATACCCAATACCCTCTTCTTGTAGCCTAATGATGGAGTAACTTTTCAGCCTCTACCTCAGCACCTGAAAACTCTACTAGAATATCTTCATCCACCAGAAGGGATATTCCTACTTTTTCAAAGATGACACGGGTGAAAAAACTCTGCAAAAGTTAGGTAAAAATCTCTGGTAGTACCCAACCAATCCTAGAAAACTCCGCACCTTAGTCACACTACTTGATGGATCCTAAGAAAGCATTGCCTCCAACTTCACCAGATCCAATACAACTCCAGCATCTGAGATAATGTTCCCCAAAAAGTGGACATCTTGTATCCAAAACTAGCGCATTGAGAGTTTACCATTATTCTGGTGCACCTAGAGTGTATACAGAACTATTTGTAGGTGCATGCCATGCTCCTCCTTCGATGCCGAGTATATCAAGATGTCATCATTGAAGAACACTAGGAGGGGAATGAGGTTATGGTAGAAGATACTTCTCATTAGCCCCATGAACACTATCGGAACATTGGGCACGCTGAAGGGCATCCCCAAGAACTCGTAATGGCCATTCCAACATCTGAAAGTTGTCATCATTATGGCTTCATCCTGTACACTGAGTGGTTGATAGCCTTATATGAGGTCTATCATCAAAAACTATCAAGCTCTCTTCAACTGTTCAAAGAGATCATTAATCCTTGGGAGTGGATACATGTTCTTCACGGTCACCTGGTTCAGGTGCCAATAGTCCACGCAAAGCATCAGACTCCCATCTACCATCATGGAGAACAAATTCAGGGACCCCCACTGAGAAACACTTGGCAATATGGACCCATTCCCCCGCAGGTCCTCCAACTGTACCTGCAACTCACGAAGCTCCACGTGAACCATCCGATATGATTGTGTAGATTTTAGTGTCATCTTGGGATACAAGTAAAAGTCAAAGTCTAACTCTCTGTGAGGAGGTAGTCCCTATACATCATCATAATAGTCATCATCACATCGGTCCACCACTATTGGATAACTCAGACTCCTCAAGTCAACTACTCTGAGGGTAAGGCTAGACATCTGATGTGTGATCGGTTGCACCCTCCTCTGAGTAAATCCATTATTTTCTTCAAAGGGTACCTTATCACTAGTGATGGAAAACATGATCCCATCCTCACAGACACAATACACTTTGGGCCTAATACTATCAATCTATGCGTGGACTGTGGATAGCCAGTACATACCAAAAATGACATCGTAAGGCCAAAAAGCAGCTACTAGGAGATCACATATGAAGGTCTTGCCTATTTGAGTGAGCTCACACCATCGGCACCAGTGTGTAATAATCGAATCTTTTCTCATAAGAGTTTCTAATCATAAGTATCGATCCAATGGATCCATCAGAATCTACGATATCTGAAATGGATTTGTAGAAATAAATGATTGACTGGCACCTGTGTCTATAATAACTACATATAGGGTGGAATAGACATAGATCATACCTCTAATCATCTCTAGAGCACTGTGGATAGAGGCCTCTTCTACCTAAATCTGAGATAACCTTTGTCCGCCTACTCCCTATGGTCAGGGTGGACCACATGGGGGTGGTGGTGGTAGGACCTCAAACTGTCGTCCACCACCTACTGCACAACCAGCTCCCCCTACCACATTATCCACCCTAAAGACCACCTTTCTCATACCCTGGCCACTATCTCGGCGGTCCCTCAACCACCTACTGTTCATTGGTACAACGGGTCGGGTAGTCGCAAGCCCTGTGGACATGCCCGTTGCACATGAAGCACAACCTTCTTCCCTACTGACCCCCTTTTCCTTGTGTTGTATGCACCTCGGATCCTAAATCCTATGGTTTCCCTCCATAAGATCTATCCCACATGGTCCACTAAATTATCTGCCTACATCCTCCAATATATGTCTTGACTACCTTTCGTCCAGTGGTGCTTCTCACATGTAGTGCTTGCTCAGATAAGAAGCTCTCCACCAATAATGCTATCTTGAGCTGTAGAGACCCAAAGCATGACGTACATGGACATTACATTACTTTAGAGGAATACTTAATACATGACAAAAACAGACACCCAAATATCATATTAGTTTAGTGTCTTTGGAAACTCAGAACGTAATCTTCTAATAATGGATAATGATCTTCAACATCTCCCATAAAGATCTTTCCTTTATTGGTTTTCTTACCTAAATCCTTTCTTTATATCCTCGGGAAAATAAAACATAAAAAGGGTGAGCTCAAATGCTCAGTAAGGGTAAACATAGAGAACATAAAAAATCCATAAACATTTTAATGCTAAAACTTGAACATAAAATATAAACATCAAAATCTCGAGCAAAGACATAAATCTTGGAAGTAAGTAAGGCATATATCATAAAGGAACACCAATAATGACAAAATATAATGGGAATAAAAAATGTAATTGTGGAAAACCATTAATCAATTGATAAGATTTCCATAGTAGCCAAGGAATTGCTGCTAAGACCATCTCAGTGGACAAAGTCCCTTTCTGAATCGAGTTCACTCCTCATTCCAGTCCTGTATCACTGAACCAGATTAACTTACCGTTCCATCCATATCTATCTCATGCGATATAAATCCTTACACAATGCAATGTATGGAGATATAGGTCTCAACAAAATCATAATGAAATAATTCTTACGTGTGCCACAATATAAACATTAAACATTCATCATAACCCAAATAATAAAATGGGTTTCACAAACATCATCCCATCATAAAATAATCCATATAAAACAAATGAATATCATTTCACTATAATAAAAGTGAAACCATTTAAATCATGGAGACATTATACTTGAAACATACAAATATGAAATAATGTCATCTTATATGTAAAATGGTTTTGACAAAACACTGGAAATGAATTCTTGAGGTAAAATATCATTTCTTCTTCAAAATCATTTTGTTTTCACAAAATAGCATGGAATTTTAATAGAAAAATATTTTGTCGAAAATAGTCATGAAATAATGTAGAGTAAGCTTCATAAAAATAAGGCAGTATGAAACCGTAAAAGTCCCTTCATGCCTTATAAGTTAAAAAAATTCATCTATTACTTTCGTCGAAAAAGTCAAAAAGTACTTTGTATGGTAAACAAAAGAATGATTACCTCCATAACACAATGTAAAAGTCAAAGAGGGGTAAACATGACATTAAAAATACATGTTAAAATATTAAAAACTATATGAAAAAACCTTTTTATGGACATGGATGAAAAATATAAACCCAGTAAATACTTACGTAATATCAATCTTGGATAAAAATGAGATTTGAAAAATTATCACTTACCTTATGTACGATATGCTTCGTATGTATCCAAAACTCCTATATAATGATATAAATAATTTCATAGACCTATTACAGAATCATATTCATTGTTATGATATCATATATGGGTCACTTATGAATTTATATTACCCATTCTTTTGTAAATTCCATGTTAAAGCAGTGTTTTTTGGTAAAATTGTTCCATTTATCGTACGTGTTTCGACTTGTTGTTCTTGATATTATTACTTATATCCTAATTTACTTACTTCCACAATGTAAAACATGTTTTATATATAATATATATTCATAATATATATATATATATGTGTGTGTGTGATAGATCGATAAATGGAATGAAATACACCATTCGTGGAGACGGTAGGCCGTACATACGCATGAACGCTGTTTTCGTTTCCTTATTGAATTGAATGGAATTAAGTAGATGATATACATATATATATATACATAAATCCAATATCATTATTATGTCATATATTTCATTATTATTCATTATATATACTTTATAATTATTCATGAACCGTTAACATGGAGAATGAATCTCATCACGTCGTGGAGATGGTGGGCCGTACGTAAGCACGAGCGATGATATCATTCCCATGATTGTGGAATTGTATTGAACTGTATGTATAATATTTCAGAATCAATATCACTTTAAAATAATCATATATAGTTTTTTATATACACCATTATACCCATCCAATTAAGGTGGTGGTCAAAAACAGATTACACCACGGCGTGGAGACTGTATTCCATACGTACGCACGCGCGGTGATTTCGTTTTCTGTGGGATGGATAGAAGGTGAAATAGGGTTTTTTCTTATTTATTATAACATATATGTATATAAGTAATACTTATGTTATCAATTTATAATGAGACAACTAAATAATAATAAGTATAAGTGGAAATAAACTTGAGAGAATCGGAAGAAGAGATTGCCTCTTCTTCAACGCACCTCCTTTAAGCTTCCACTTAAGAAAGTAGAGTTGGCCTTTTGAGAATACCAGAACCTCCATAATGTTTCTATGGAAGTGGAGAAGAGAAATGGTCAGGGTTTGGATGAGCTTCAAGGCTCAAATGGGTGTGAAGAGAATAGGTAAGGGGTGCCCTTTTTATAAAGGAGGAGAGGGGAACCATTGGAAAAACTTAAAATATTATTTTATAATAAAGCCATATTCGGTTTTTAATATCTCCAATTTGATTTATTTAAAATATAAGGTGGGGATGGGCCGAAATACTCTCAACCAATAGGTTTTAGACAGGTTTTTCTTACTATTTTATTCTTATCATTTAGATTTTACTCTGATAAATAATTTAACTTTTACCGTGTCTTTTTGTTTTCTTACACCATATGGTTAATAAACTTACTATAAAAAGCCAAACAAACCCCAAGTGGTTCATTATTAATATATATATCATTATCAATGTCATTTTTCCTAAACATAGATTTTTAGGAATAAAATAACAATTATTAATATAATATTTGTTTTAAAAACTATTTTATGTCAATTTTGACACTATTTGGTATTTGATTTTTGTGAAAATCAAAACAACATGGTCAGTTATAAAAAAGTTAATTAAATCAATACTATAATGTCATATTAACCTATAAAATTTGTTTGATTCATAAAAATTCTAAAATTACATTTAATTGGTTATTTATAACATCAATTATTTTAATATTTTATTAATAAGGTAATTATTGCATCATCATTGTGTCATAAATAAATTAAATTATTTAATGTCTAAAAATTATAAGTAAAATACCATTATTTAGGAAATATTTTTATCTTTCTAATGAATATTTATTGACTAATTTATCTTTTGTATAACCCAATATTTTTTTTACTTATTCATATTTGACTTTAACTATTTTAACTCTTTTTTAAATATGATAATAAAAAATGTCCTAATCTAATACATGTTGATCTAAAAGACAATATTATATTCATAAGGTTGTTTTAGGTCGAATTATACTTATCCAATATAATTAGGACATGTCTTATTATTATATGACTCCAATGAATCACATTGATCATATATATGTATTATGTATAAATTTTTACCTAAAATAAATTTAAATAAAATAAATAATTATTTAAATAAAAAATTCATTTTTTAAATAGTAACCCAGTGTTTTCACTATTCATCAAAAATTGAAAGTTTTCAGAAACAAACCAAACATTCACCCTAGGCTAATTTAGATATTTTGAATCCAAAAATGAAGTCCATTTTGATAGATAAAATTTATAAAATTTTAAAAATTGGGCATTACTATTCATAATGGCTAGTTTGTATAATATTTTAATAACATATCGTTGTTTAGTGAAACTCAGTATTGCGTACAACACACGCTATCATGAAAGGTTGTGATTGCATGTATTGTAAGCCAAGTTAGGGTTTCATGTAGTGCAATATTCCTTTTTTGTTTCTTATAACAGAATCCAACCATATTTCATTTATAAATTGAATATATATATATACACTCAATGTTGTGTAGAATAACTACTATCAAATGAACTTGAAATTGTGTGTAACACGATCCAAGAATAGTGTTGCGTATACTTCAATATAATACGTTGTTGCGTATAGCGCAAGATAATCTTGGTGTAACATAAAACAAAAGACATCAATGAAATTAAAAGGAATAATTCTAATAAAATCTCAGGTTGTTACATTCTACCACCCTTAAAATGAATTTCACCCTCAAAATTCACCGGGGATATAAATTGCTTTATATTTGAATGTTTGTATAATTGAAACCCACATCGTAAAATGGAATACCAAAACATAAATTTAAAAACAAAAGTATGAAATGTAACGGCTACCCAAATTAACTAATGATTGAGTTTCCACATAAGAGAAAATAGGTGAAAATATGGATATGGAAGAGAAATCTAACCATCATGTTCTGATGGAGAGAGGTAGAGAACATGGCTATGAAAAATCCAACAATCACAAAGCCAAAAATTTGTGATGATCTAAGGTAATATCTGATTCATCGTATATGAGGTCACTAGGACGACATTTTTTGTTTTCAAGATCATTTCTCTAAAGTTGATGAATAAGAAGAAATACTTACATTATTTCAATACAATCTCACCATTGTTCGTGGCATGTACAATTTCCACTTCATCTCTTAAATAAATGAAGTTGAATTTTTCATTCTTGAAGTGTTAGGAGATCATGTGATAAAATGATGGGTCATTTCATCTGTCTCAAACAAAAGGTTAGAAAAAGTTATAAGTCCATATTATGGTGAGATTAATCGTATATGGTTCCAAAAATGGACTTATAATTCATCTATCATAGCGATTAATAAAATAAAACTAGTTTCTACTAACTAGGGACTTCATGTAGGCCAGTGGTAAGCGATAATGGCATGTCGCACTGTGATTGTGGGTTCTATTCCCACAGCCTTTTCCGACGCGACGTGTTGTCGCTCATCCAATGGGTTGTCCTTTTTCTAAAACTATACTATTATAACATAACAAAAGTTCTAGCATTAAACAATACTATAAGGTATCTAACTTAATCTATTCCAATCATTAGGTTTATCCAAAATACTTATGTCCAATCTCATAGTATAAAGATAACGATTACTTGAAATGTCATCTACCGAGCATGTAAATACCATCATTTACCAGGAAAGCTCAGTCGAAGACAAAGTCTCCGACCATTTATTAAAATAAAAGAAAAGTGAAGAGAACAAGAATTAAAAACACAGACGACTACATTTCATAATAGCCATACCCGTCACCATTGCTGTCACCATATCCAAGGGCATGTGCTTTATCTGTGGTAACTGATTCCCATTCCGAGCTATCATACTGCTTCAAAATCTTCGCATACTTACGTCTGAGATTCATCTTCTCCAAGTACAAAAACTCATCGGAAGGTTTCAACCCATTCCCTTTGCTGATGGAAGATCTTGTAGGAATCGGATTTGGGAGGGAGGAATAGTCTTTCCGCTGCCTTCTTCTCGGTGGTGCTGTCATGGTTCCCTCTTTCCCTGCCCCCTCCTTGCTACCACGCTGAACAACATCACTATAGGAGATTCGATCACGACCACTAGAATTTTCTTTCACACTATCAGATATTTCCCCCCATTTCTGGGGGATATTCATCACCTGCTTGCAGCCATTCACTCCAGGTACCTGCTCAACAAGATTGTTCGGATCAACGAGCGCAAGACACTAAGGTTGTGCCACGAAATCAAGGCATTCAAACACCCCTTTCGGCACAAGGTCTCCATCTGATACAACAGCCTACACACAAAAACCAGCCTGCATTTTGCCACCTGAACTCATAGGGGGCTCCTCTTCATCCATAGTGACACCCCCATGATTCTTTTCAGGATTGAGCGAGCCCTGCCCTTTCCCCTTCCCAGACGCGCTGCCACTAATCACACCAAGAGTTGCAATACCTACATCCTCACTAGAGTTCAGTGCAGAAATTTCAGTAGACCCTCGGCCAGGAGACAAAGCAGGATCAACTTGATCCAGTCCCATTTCTTGTTCTTCATTTTACAGGCCATCAAAACTATTCTGAACCTCAATGCCCCCCACTCGCAGTGCAGGGGTTTCCTTCATCCCAGAAGAGGCCCTCACCCATCCATCCGTTTCAACAGATCCCCCTCCTGCCTGCAGATGTCCACCCAGGGCCTCCTTCTCCCCTGGAAATGCCACATCCTGACTCCCACTATGCAGAGCATTCACCAGATTTCCTGAGCTGGGCACCCCAAGGTCCCTCTGTAGTCTCCCAAACACTGCGTCAACACCCGGATTCAGAGGATCCTTCACCATTCCAAAACGTGAACCATTTGTTGGGATGACAGATATTGGACATGGCCTCATCCTCACTGCATTACCCATATTCTTCTCCCTATGCAGAGAGATAGGATCTGCCACAGCCGCATCCTTAGGATCCGATACCACCTACGGGATCACCCTTCTACCGCTGCACTCATCCTTCTGATGCCCAATTTTGAAGCACATAGAGCAGTAATGAGACCAAGATTCAAAGACAACCGATTGTTTATATCTGAACTCCTCACTCACAGTAATGAAAAATTATTCAACAGGCGGTTTGGATAAATCTACTTCAATGCATATTCTAGGCGAGACCGGGTGGCATACAACCCTAGTTCTACTATCCGAACACAGATATCATCCAACAAGATTCCCAATCATGCGGATGATAGAAGGGTTTTGGAAAGGAAGTGGTAGTTCCGGATGCCTTACCCAAATTTCTGTGGTCGGTGAATCGCGCTTCATGTGAAAGTCATATGACCATCGGAAGAGAGAAAACCGGGAGCCATCATAAGTACGCGGGGAAGAGGACCAAGCCACAATCAGATTCTCTTCCGACTCAAAACGCACCATTATGTGCTTTGCATCAAGAAGACCCACCATGGCGCGCTCTTGTAGATTCCATGATCCAATGATGAAACGATCAAAACGATCCACGGGCGGGCATCATTGCTTGAAGTGAGCTATCAACGTCAGATTCAGCAAGGAAGAAGCATCAGTGAACTTACGGGCCGAAACCGAGAGCTGCGGAATTCCGTCGTATAACTCAAGAACTTTGGGGGAAAGTGAAATTTTCAGGTAAGAGGGCAAGAGATCTGGATTTGAGAAGGGTAGAAAGTGTTGAAGGGGCTGCGGGAATCCCTCCTCCACCAAGGGAGGAGGGATCGGTTTGGTGGCCATCACCGCCTACGGCAGTAGGAGCCATCGGTGAACCCTAGCAGCCATCTTCCCTCTTAAAAAGTGTTGTTGGGTAACGAGGTATTGAGCCGACCTTCCCACATGCGCGCCGCACGTCCCCAGCTAGGCCCAAGGTGGCCAATCCTTGGGCTTGGGCCAGTTCCACATGGGGTCAAGGGGATGAGAGGATCGCTGGTATATAGTGTGCGTTGCCTTTGTGAGGACTCGAACCCGGAACCTCGACGACAGGATGCCACCGCCTTGAACCAACTCACCCAGCCCTCATGGGCAAACGTGTTGTTGGGTAACGAGGTATTGAGCCGGCCTACCCACCTACGTGCCGCACGTCCCCAGCTAGGCCCAAGGTGGCCAATCCTTGGGCTTGGGCCAGTTCCACATGGGGTCGAGGAGATGATAGGATCGCTGGCATATAGTGCGCGTTGCCTTTGCGAGGACTCGAACCCGGAACCTCGACGACAAGATATCACTTAGTCCTTATATCAATCATTAGCTCCTGAACACTATCTAACATCCCATTATCTCCCTGTCCCTTCATTATGTGCATATCATCTACTTTCCAAAAAATATCTTAATAACCTTTCATGGTTACCGGTACCATTCAACGTATACTTTCAAATACTTTAGGAAAAACAATAGTGTAATAATCCTTAGATGTGTCTTTATTCCATATTACCATTACCTTAACAACACAACTCTTGATAAACATAAATCATTCCACTACCTTCTTAAACCACTGATTGAGCATTGTCATTTCTTTCATCTCATATATCATTTGTAGTCTCTTCATCATCATCAACATAAATACTACCCATACGACCATGCTGATTCTATTTATGAGATTTTCCCTTAGGGAATTGGTTTGCATAATGTCCATACATTCCACATTTAAAACATTTAACCATTGTTGATATCTTACAAATACCAGTATCCTTGTCCATGGTGTTAACTGACCCTTTTCCATTACAATTAATGGCTTGTTTCCTTCTTTTCCACACCCAAAGCATCTTCCAGTTCCTTTGAAACTTTATCTCTGATGCCTCTTCCCACAAGATTTACATGAGGGGAATTGAACTTTCTTTCCTCTATGTCATCATGAAACTCCATCTTTCTCATATTAGCCGAGTCAGGAAACTTACCAAAGTTGAGATTGTTGATCTTGTTATGAGATTACTGATAAGGCATAATAACAATGTTTGGACTTCAAAATCCAGTTTCATTTGGTGTCTCATGATTAATATCATTCCATTGTCTATCATATCCTCCATTACTGTGAATCTTCCCCTTTCCAGCCATTTTCTAAAACCCAAAAAGAATAGTGTGAGAGGCAAATATCATACTAGGAAAACAACATAATAAAGGGGGAGTACCTTCAATATCTAACATCTTAGGTCTAATTCTATGATCGTTACCGTAATTCTCGGATTACAACCTATGCATATAATTATCCTTAGGGACATCCCTAGACATAGCTTATAAATATCACTAGGGATTTCATTATAGTTTTTGCATCCTAGTTCCAAAGGATAACTAAACATTAGCTCTGATACCAACTGTAGATACCCAAATCATGACGTACATGGACATTACATTACTTTTTCAGAATACATAATACATGACAAAAACAGATTCCCAATGATCGTATTAGTTTAGTGTCTTTGGAAACTTGGAATGTAATCTTCTAATCATGGTGAAAGATCTTCAACATCTCCCATAATGATCTTCCCCTTTTTGGTTTTCTTACCTAAAAACTTTCTTTATATTCTGTGGAAAAGAAAACATAAAAAGGGTGAGCTTAAATTCTTAGTAATGGTAAACATAGAGAACATAAAATAATCTATAAACATTTGAATGCAAAAACTTGAACATAAAATCTAAACATCAAAATCTTGAGAAAATACATTAATCTTGGAAGTACGTAAGGCATATATCATAAAGGAACATCAATCATGATAAAATATCATGAGAATAAAACATGTAATTGTGGAAAACCATTAAGCACATCATATGATTTTGGTAGTAGCCAAGGCATTTCTGCCAAGACTATCTTAGTGGAGAAAGTTACATTCTGAATCGAGTTCACTCCTCATTCCAGTCATGTATCACTAAACCAGATTAACATACCGTTCCAGCCATGTCTATCTCATGAGAAATTAATATTTACCCAATTCATTGAAGGGATATATATGTCCCACCCATCTCATAATGAAATCATTCTTACGTGTGCCACAACATAAACATAAATCATTCATCATAACCCAAAGAATAAAATGGATTTCACAAACATCATCACATCATAAAATAATCCATAGAAAACCAATGGATATCATTTCATCATAAGATAAGTGAAACCATGTAAATCTTAGAGATATTATATTTGAAACATACACATATGAAATAATGTCATCTTATATGGAAAATGGTTTTGATGAAACACTTGAAATGAATTCTTGAGGTAAAATATCCTTTCTTCTTAAAAATCATTTTCTTTTCACAAAATACCATGAAATTTTAATAGAAAATGATTTTGATGAAAATATTTATGAATTTTTGTAGATTAAGTTTCATTAATATAAGGCGTTATGAAACCGTAAAAGTCCGTTCACGCCATATAAGTTAAAAAAAATTCTTCTTCTACTTTTGATGAAAATGTCCAAAAGTACCTCATATGGTAAACAAAAGAAATATTAATTCAATAACATAATGTAAAAGTCAAAGAGGGGTAAACATGACATTAAACATAAATGTAAGAATATTAAAAACTTTATGAAAAAACATTTTTATGAGAATGGATGAAAAATATAACCCTAGTAAATACTTACGTAATAACAATATCTGATAAAAATGAGATTTGCAAAATTATCCTTTACCTTATGTCTGATATTCTTCTTATGTATCCAAACCACCTGTATAATGATTTAAATAATGTCATATACTTATTAAAGAATCATATTCAATGTTATGATATAATATATGGTCACTTATGACTTTATATTACCCGTTCTTTTGTAAATTCCATGTTAAAGCAGCGTTTTGGGTAAAATCGATTCATTTATCGTAGGTGTTTAGACTTTTTGTTCTTGATATTATTACTCATATCCAGATTTATTTAATTACATAATTTAAAACATGATTTATATATAATATATATTTATCATATACATATATATATATATGATATATTGTTAAATAGAATGAAATACACCGTTAATGGAAACGGTAGGCCGTACGTACGGATGAACGTTGTTTTCGTTTCTTTATTGAATTGAATGGAATTATGTAGATGGAATAAAAATATATACATAAGTCCTGTATCATTATTATGTCATATATTTCATTATTATTCATTATATATACTTTATAATCATTCATGAATGGTTAACATGGAAAATGAATCTCATCACGTCGTGTTGACGGTAGTCCATACGTACGCACGAGCGATGATATCATTCCCATGACCGTGTAATTGTATTGAAGTGTATGTATAATATTTAAGAATAAATATAACTTAAAAATAATCATATATAGTTATTTATTTACACCATTATACCCATCCGAGTATGGTGGTGGTCGAAAACAGATTACACCACGGCGTGGAGACGATATTCCATACGTACGCATGCATGGTGATTTATTTTTCCGTAGGGTGGATAGAAGGTGAAATAAGGTTGTTTAATATTTATAATAAAATATCAGTATATAAGTAATACTGATGTTATCACTTTATAATGAGACAAATAAATAAGAATAAGTAGAAGAAGAAATAAATTTGAGAGAAACAGAAGAAGAGATTACCTCTTCTTCGACGCACTTCCTTTAAGCTTCCTCTTAAGGAAGTAGAGTTAGCCTTTTGAGAAGACCCAAACCTCCAGAATATTTCTAGTGACGTGGATAAAATTAATGGGAAGGGTTTGGACGAGCTTAGAGACTCAAAAGGGTTTGATAAGAAGAGGGAAGGGGTTCTCTTTTTATAAGGGTGGAGAGGGGCACCTTTGGAAAAACATAAAATATTATTTTATTATACAGTCGTATTCGGTTTTTAATAGCTCTAATTTGATTTATTTTGAATATAAGGTGGGGATGGGTCGAAATATTTTCATCCAATAGGTTTTAGACAAGTTTAGGTTACTATTTTATCCTTATCATTTAGATTTAACACTAAGTAAAACAATTTAACTTTTACCATGTCTTTTTGTTTTCTTACACTATAAGGTTTATAAACTAACTATAATAGGCCAAACGAACCCCAAGTGGTTAATTATTAATATATATATCCTTATCTTAGTCATTTGGCTGATTTTTATATTTTTATGAATAAAATAACAATTAATAATATAATATTCGTTTTAAAAACTATTTTATGTCAATTTTGACATTATTTGGTAATTGATTTTTGTGAAAATCATAAAATCATTTTTAGTTCGAAAAAATTTAATTAAATAAATACTAAAATGTCATATTAACCTATAAAATTAGTTTAATTCATAAAAAGTTTAAAAATACATTTATTTGGGTATTTATAACATCAATTATGTTAATATTTCCTTAATAAGGTAATTACTGCATCATCACTGTGTCATAAATAAATTAAATTATTTAATGTATAAAAATTATAAACAAAACACCATTATGAAGGAAATATTTTTATCTTTCTATGGAATATTTATAGTCGAATATATATTAAGTACAACCCTATATTAAAAATGTTTTACTTATTAAACATTGATTTTAACTATTTTAACTCTTTTTTAAATAAAATAATAATAAATGTCCTAATCTAATCCAAGTTGACCTAAATGATAATATTATATTAATAATGTTGTTTTCGGCCAAATTATACTTATAAAATAGAACTAGGACATGTGTTAGGGTAATAATAATATCATTTTTACCCTTAATTACCCTATTTACTTTTAACCGCCGTAAATAAAAGTAAAAAGTTACTATTCAACAAAAATTATTTTTATCTTATTGAACCACATTTTACTCCTTGATATTAACCGTGTCTCTGGGATTTTCGAAATTTCCACTCATAGAAGTGGTAAAATTAAGTTTTATGCAAATTTGCAAAAATCTCCTAGGAGGTAGGTGAAAGACTGTGGAATGTTCAATAAAATTTTATATATCTAAAATTATTATAAAATGACTCTGATGAATCAAACTGAACTTATATAGGTATTATGTATCAATTTTTACCTAAAATAAATTTAAATAAAATAAAAAATTATTTAAATAAAAAATTCGTTTTTTAATAGTAACCTAGTGTTTTCACTATTCATCAAAAATTGAAAGTTTTCAGATTAATACAAAAAATTCACCCTATGCTAATTTTGATATTCCGAATCTAAAAACAAAGTCCATTTTGAAAGATAAAATTAATAAAAGTTAAAAAATTGGGTATTACTATTCATAACTGCTAGTTTGTATAATATTTTAATAACGTATCATTGTTTACTGTAACACGGTATTGCGTACAACACACGCTACAATGAAAGGTCGTGATTGCATGTAACGTAAGCCAAGTTAGGGTTGCATATAGTGAAAGACTCCTTTGTTGTGGCATATAATGGAATCCAACCATATTTTATTTATACATTGAATATATATATATACACACAATAAATCTTGTGTAGAATAACTACTATCAAACGAACTTGAAGTGTGTGTACCACGACCCAAAAATTGTTTTTCATATACTGCAAGCTAATACGGTGTTGCATATAGCACAAGATAATCTTGGTGTAGCGTACAATAAAATACATTAAAGAAATTAAAATGAATAATTCTCATAAAATCTCGGGTTGTTACACGAGCACTCCAGCCTATGTCAGGATATTGAGTGATATTATTGATGCTCTGATCTCCCACTGGAGATCCTTCTCAAAGGTCGAGACCCTGATGATAGGGTCCCGTACCATGTCTGTCGAGTAGTGTGAGAGGTCAGTGAATCTCACAGCATACATGGCCACTGATAGGCAGCCCTGCTGTAAGTACAACAACTCTTGGATATGCACTGATCGTAATGTTGTTGGTAGAGACTGCACCCAAATGAGGGTCTTGAAGTCCAACCAGGTGATTGTCGCCTCCTCATGCATCTGGGGTGTTAGACCCTGTCTTCTCCCTGTTATTCCATAGAAAGGGATAGAAGGTAGGTTCACCATATGCTCTGTGTGTGTCTCAACTAGGAGGAAAACTCTAGCCACATCCTCCTTCCATTCCTGAGCTGTATGGGGATCTGTCTCTCCTCGAAACCTCAGAGGTCTCTACCTTTAGAACTCATGAAATGCGCATAGTCAACATGAATGGTCTACTTGTGGAGCTGGTGGAATCATATCTTCTCTGAATGGTGGTGCTTCAGGTTCACCACTCGAAGGTGCCAACATAGTAATAGATCCCTACAACAAAGCCTCATCACTTGGTGGGCAATCACTGTGTACTCTCTCTAGAATCCTGGCTCACTGTGGATGCATCTTGAAAAAAAAATAGATGTTCCACAATCCAAAATTGATACCTGGTGAGATGAATATAATGTAATCCAAATTAAAAAATTTCCAAAACACACACATTTAGTGTTTTTTTTCACCAAGTCGGAAATCAGAATTCGGGGTCCTGGGGTATCGATACATCAGTTTCCGCACCAACACTAGACTAAGTAAACTGAAAACCATACTCCAATCATTTAACAATATTTCACCATTGGAATGATCAGATTCATAGTTCTTCGGTAGAACCAAAACATCTGATACTACTTTTTGACGACCCGTCCCTCGAGGTCCGTGTTGTGACTACCCTATGCCCACCTCCCACATCCTAGGGGTTGAAGACTATCACCAGAATGGATTATCCCTAAAATGGGAAGGCATTTCCATTAAGTCTGTAGAAACACACAACCCAAGAACACAACATGATGTGACCATGAAGTAAAACTGTAGTAGTAAAATTGTGTATTGAAAGTAAAGGGCCATAATACCATCCTTGCAGAAATATACAACTACAATAGAAAATAACTCCTAAGATCACCAAACAAGGATCCTACCTATAGAGTATTTATATATCATCTATATAGCTCTCTACATCAACCGTCACTAATTTAAACCATTAGTTTCTTGCTCCCCGAGTTCCAGTCAATGCTGCCTGTCATCTTCAAATGAGACAATAAGGTGCGGGTGAGGCCCGTGCAGGGGTGAGTATAAAAATACCCTATAGGGACCCTAAGACCCCCAAAGTCTCTTATAATTACACAATGTGAATCCAAAAATAATGATCTCAATAATAAAGCACAATGAAAAAGAATCTTCTCAAACCAGGTATACAACTTAGAGAAACTGGAAATAAGATGTTGATCCACACATGGTTGCTATGTTGATGATCCACGATGGTCTGCTCTAAGGATGGTCTTTATCTGTTCGCTATGATGCTAATCCACACAGTGTCACTATGATAATGATTCAAACTGGGTCACTATGAATTCTGATCCGTAGAGGATCGCTATGAATAATGATTCACATAGGGTCTCTATGATACCAATCCAAACATGGCCAGTACAAATGATGATCCACATAGGGTCCCTATAAATGGTGATCCACAACGATCTGATCTAATGCTGGTCTTTGTCGGGTCACTATGATGTGGATCCACACAGGGTCACTATGATGTTGATCCACACAAGTTATCTATAAATGCTAATCCACAAAATGTCCATATGATTTTGATCCATAGATGGTCACTATGACTACTAATCCACATATTGTTGCTATGAATGTTGATCCACACAAGGTAGCTTTGAATGGTGATCCACACAAGGTCTCTATGAATGTTGATCCACACATGGTTTCTAGGAATGTTAAATCCAGCCACATGATTCCAGAAACAAGTAACCCAAAGGTTTGCCTTGTTGTAATGGTTCCAACGAAATAGACGGCGCGTTAATCCTACACTTAGTTTGTGAGTTGTAGGCATTTTAATGCCGATGGCTCAATTGAATTTGGGTATCATCCAACCCGGTCATACTCTAACTTTCTAAAAATATTAGGTGAAGTATCTCAAATGGACCATCTCACTCCAAATATTCTAGTGCTACATACGGTTTTTGAAACGCACATCTGGGTTGAAAGATACGATGTTTTAAGTTTTTCTTCGTGCG
The DNA here is from genome assembly GCA_963277665.1 of Viscum album. Taxonomy (NCBI): domain Eukaryota; kingdom Viridiplantae; phylum Streptophyta; class Magnoliopsida; order Santalales; family Viscaceae; genus Viscum; species Viscum album. The sequence goes on from OY728165.1 coordinate 523,911,663, forward strand.
AAAGTGTTCGGGACAAGTCTTAACCGATTAGACAGACCCATCTCAACTTGCTAGAGCCAACCACGACAGGCTTGGCCTTCTAAGTCAAGGACCGGACTGGCCAGCCCTAGGTAGGCTGGGCCATGGTGGCTTGGACCTTCAGCTTGTGCGTCCCGTGATATTGTCGTGCGGTTTGCCTCTTGAAATTCTCAAAGAGCTTTTCATCTCTTAATTGGTGGTGCTAGGTGGCACCGACATGTTTTCTATAGGACTCAGAGGGAGTAGGTCCCCTCCCTTCATCGTGGCATCGAAGTTGTGTCCTACTTCATCACGGTGCTCAACAACACACCAACTCCACCTCCACGGCTGAACAAGGGCCAGCTGCCTATCTGTCCGTGAGGGTGGCGAGCAGTGTCGGCCCCCTTCAACGACTGGAAAGAATCGGCCATTACCTTCACGACCGACACCAGTTGCCAGCGCCAACACACCTCTACCGCATTGAAGGATCCTCTGTGGGCCACCAGGTGAGCTCTGGTAGTCCGTTTTACCACCCTCTCATTCCTACGAGCCTCCCGGGATGCTGTTGACGCTGCACATCTTTTAGATTCATGGTTTTACCATGTTCTACGATCATCCCCCAAAGAACACGACATGAATGAAGTGGTGTAGGTTCTATGACCTATTTGTTTTTCCCACTCCTAGTGTGTTAACATCATAAAATTAATTAGTAATTTAGATCATCAATGAAAAACATAAAAAATAAACCCCCTTTCTTGAGAATAGTTGGATGAGGTTTCATTTGTAGTGGGTGAAGAGTCCTCATCCATTAAAGTCACTATCATTCATCAATTATGGATTGTCGCCACCCAAGCTTATGTCCTCTATTGGATGATTTTGTCGTAGTACTTCACCAGAGTTTCCCTCTTGATGAATCCATGTCAAAAACCCCAATCCGAGCACCGTTTAAATAGAGGGGAAGAGTGAGTAATGCAACAAAAAATGAATGAGGTTCATTAATGAATAAAACTCATAATTCCCAATTGTGAAGTTACAAAATAAGAAAGTCATGCTTGTAAATGGATTGAAAACAAATCAATCCCACCACATCCACTTTACAGGTGGTAGGAAAAATTAAAAAACAATTTTTCTATTTTACTATTTCCTTAAATATCGTAAAAACTAAAATTTTCACCCAACCTTTTGAGGTCAATGTTTATCCTCCCTTAAAAAATCCATGCACTATAGATTCAATGGTGTCCTTTGATTGTTAATCTGGGCCCTGGTTCAAATGATAGAAATCACCGCCCATGCGTTTATTGAAAGTATCATTTAAAAAAGTTCAAAAATCCATTATGGGAACACCAGTCCTCAGAATCAAGTATCGTAAATTATCCCAGACTCATAATAATCACAACTAAATAAACAAAATTACATGTAACTTCTGGATCATTACCTGGCAGTACATGTAATTTATAAGTTCTCCCTTTAATGTTATTTCATTATCATATATGCGATTAATAGTTTAAAATTACACATTACAAAGTTTCCCATTATTCTAATTGATGGTTGTATATAATAATGACTCATTCAATGACCAATGTAATGGGTAATGTGATGATTTCCTAAATGATATCCCTAAAACTATCAAATCTCATGCAAGACATATTTTTATGATGAAGAAGTTTCTATGGAATATCACAATAATCAATGGGAATATAGTCAAAAAAAACAATGTAACCAAAGAAGAAGAGGATGATGTCTCAATGAAGATCATTTGATAATGGTGATAAATGAATGAAGATTCAATTTCTTATGTGTAAAAAATCTTGAAAACACCACCATTGAAAATTGGAAAAAATTGACTTCAAGGTTCATTATGTGCATAAAAAATAGGGCACAAAATTTCTAGATTCCATAAAATGAAAGAGGGTGATGGATGGAAATAAATTACATCCTATAACACCCTTTTTTTAATGTCTTATTTTTTTGAATATGAGAATTATATAATTCAATTCCATATTCCTTGTGTGAAATTAATGCGAAGGAGTTATGTTATGGAAAACATTGATGTGTATGGATTATAGAGTTGATGTATTTTTATTTGAGATTCATGCCAATGATGTATAATATCCATGAAATTTTGGGTATATGAATCATGAAAAAAATAAAGATTTCCTCACATTGGTTTTGATTAATGATTCTAAACATAATTTGAGTTGTATCAATTACCTATAAATGTGATATTGTGATAATGTTATATTTTATAAAAAAAATGATTGAGAGAATAATAATCCTTAACTTGTTTTGGATTATGGGATAAAAATAAAGCGTCTTGGGATGATATATGTATGTATAATCATTAAATGGTTTTATTCAAATTTTGAGGAATTAAGTGATTGATGATTATCATGATTACGATATTTTGGGATCACCTATTATAAGATCAAATATTTTTTACTATTAATAGATTAATGATATTTTGAGAGATTCTTTATTTGGGTAAGTTATATATTATGATTAATATTATTTTACAAGAATTCGATTATGTTTTATGTGGTGTAAGATGAATGGAATGAGACAACCATTGAGATTAGAACAATAATTAAATTTGGAAATTATTAGTGTTATATATGGGTATTTATTTATGGAATAATATAGGTTAAACCTTGGGTATTTATTAATGTATTATGGTTAATTCATTTCCAATATTATCATAAATTATGATAACATTTTTTCATTTTGTAATGGAAGAAATAATAAATAGTTATTATTTTATGTATTATTTGATCTGTTAAAAGTTTATTCTAGTGCGTTATCCATTATAAAAATATGTAGTCCTCATCGCGTGGAGAAAATTATAAGATTGAAGTGGATATTAATTAAACAATCAAATTATATTTTTCATTAAGGTATATTTCCTTATTTTTCTAGTATAGATAATAAAACAATTCCTTAACTCTAGGAAATTAATATTGAATAATAAATATTTTCGTATTATAATTACATCACATGAATTGATAGTATTTATACCCTTCCCAAATTTATTGTTTTTTTTTCAACAACCTTCTCTATAAATGTTCTCTATCACAATATATTTGTCATTCATTTTTATTTTTCTCCCCCATGTCAATTTTTATCTTCCCACATATGCATGTGAATGAAATATTTGAGATTGGTGAGCTTGAGATTATGTATTTTTTCAATTAATTGGATATGTTTTAGGCTTATAATAAATCATTCGTGCGAATAAAGAATGTACCTAACCCAACACATCAATTCATTACATCATTATTTCTTGGAGGTTATCCTTGAACAATGTTTATGATTATATGTTTAATGTTTTTTTCCGCATTTTCATGTTTATATTGTGTTATCATCATTTATCATAGATAATTTTTCAGGTTCTTGTTTCTCATCCATTTTATGATCCATTTAAAATCCTATTCTCTATCATGTAATAATTATTCATCTTATTCCATGTTTTTTTCATTCTGGGAATTATGTATCACCCCTTTTTTATGTGTGATCCATGGGTATCCCATATTGTTTTATGTATAGTGGAGTATTTTGATCATGTTATGAAAGCTTTCAAAAATTGTTCTTTACCCATATTGTTTCAAGTAGTCATGTAATTAACCTCATTCCAAAAAACTCTTGACGTATTGATCTTCTTTTCTTTTTTATTATTACTTATTAATAATTCATGAATGAAATTGTACTAAAGAGATGGGTTGTAATGCGTATGATGCCACACTCATATGGTACCATGTTCAATATGTAATGCTCCTATAAGATTACTATTGATCCTTTTCTTTTATTACTTCATTTTATACCTTTGGCTCACAATTTTTTCTTTCTTATAATGTTTATTCTCTTATTGGGACCTTTTATGTCACCCATTTATTATAGGTATCCCTATCTTATTCCAGATAGTTTTAAGAGATCGAAATCATTTAATATGTCATTACGCAAAATAAAACAACGAAGATTTATTTTAGTTCTATTTTGATGTATTGTTAACCAAGTCTTCCAAATTCTCTAGGACTCATGATGTTTGGTCTATAATTATTTCATGTTTAGATTAAAAATAATGGAATACTATTTTGTACAACAAATGGGTATCTATAATCAATAACTAATGGAATAAGAGAAGAGTAAAGTAGACTACTATAAATGACTCCATAATGATCAGAAACTCAACATAGATGAAATATGTGGTGTCCCTTCTAAATATCTATTTAAATATATCTTAAGGAATTCAGCCATGGGAATATATCATGTTGATCACTTCAGAATTTTTAAAAAGGTTTAGTTATGTAGAAAATGCAAATTGAGTGAATAAAAATAAGAGTATCAGACAAAAACCATTTTCAATGTGTTATTATTTTGAATCATAACCTCCAAGGATATTTTGTTTGAAGTGAAAGTGGTCATTGAACTATTTACCGATAGCATACTCATTTGACCTCCCTTAAATATGGTAGATAAACCCATGTTACTTTTCCAATTTCATCATTGAAGATAAGAACACTAAAATAAACCCATTCTAGAGGTTCTCCTAAGAAACATCATTCTTTTTCTACTCTCAATGATATAATGTTTACCACATACTAAATTTCCCTCACATAAAGATTATTTAAAATATAAAACAACACTCATATCTATATTAAATTAAATTGATGATGATTTCCAAATCCTACAAAACATTATCCATCAACATGTCACAAATTTTCCACCCATACATTTAAAAATATTGATATTGGATGGTACACAATATATTCTAACATAACATATCATTATCAATTAGATAAATCCACTGAAAACAACTAAATCATCCTATTAAATATCACTTCCTTAAAATAAACATATATAATTACCATGAAACATTTCCCAAGAGAATATAAAAGTGAAACCATGATCCCAACATCTAGTAGTTTATTTAGATTCATTTCATAGAGTCGTTATAGTTTACCAACATCACCGTGTTTAATAACATGTGTAAAAAACCATAATTAATTTATCTTTATAATATTTAAAAAAATCAAGGGCCTTACATTGGATCAATGGGGTCCAAAAATTAAATGACCTTTCCAATCTCCCTTTCTTACATTGTGATCAATGCTCAACTAAAATTGATGAACTTACAAACCATACAAAACCTGAAGTGCATAACTCTATGATCCACATTATCACTCAACTAAGCAATATTTTTATAATATTTCTGAACCCCACCACTGGTACCACATCTAGGTTAGTAACGAAGAGGCGCAGTGACCCCCAAATCCCTTCAGCAATGGGACATAATTTTACAGCTATAATTGGGGGTATAAACCACTCAAATTGGAATAATTTCCCATTATATAATTAATATGATTGAATGATAAGATAAACAAAAAATTAATAAATACATAAAATAATATATAATAACCAAAATCAAATAATCCCTGAGTGTAATAAAAAAATTCAATAAAATGAAATATTACAAAGGGAAATCCTAAAGAAAATATTTGATAGTGACTCCATCCTATAAGAAATTAATTTCCACCTTAATCTATGAAAATTCCCCAGAAACCTATAAATCATTTATATATAAATAAGGCGAATATATCATATATACTTGATATGATCATACCTATCACATCTCATGAAAAAGTGAAAATATCCTAATAATGCATATGTGAATAATATGAGAACTAACAGTCACAAAAATAGGACAATTAAAAATCATATCCCCAACAAGACACACTCACAAACATATGTATCAAAGTTATAATAATAATTTCAATAGAAAGTAGAAAAAGGAACTCTGCCTCAACTTCACATTCAGCTCTCTCTATAACACAAATATTTAAAACCACTTGTGATCTTATCCCTTCCATATCTATATATCATTAAAAAATCCAATCTATATAATATGCGGGTTTGAACATAATCCATCCAACCCCATCTTCCTAAAGACCCCAAAAACCTATCTTGAAATCAATAAATATCCTTATATCACTTGTTGATTCCATTTCATTATTTATAAAATCATGAATCTCATAGTATTCTCATGATAAGTGGTGTGGGTTATAATTAAAATGAATGTCACTAGACTCAGTCCATCGTCTAACCATGTGTGACCCTCACCACATTTTTAATCCTTTATTAACATGGTATCATCTCCAGCAATTTCATTTCCAATCTGAAATAATTGTTTACTGGGTGCCTCTTCAATATACTAATTTTTAAGGGAGGGTGGGGAAGACTTGGTAATCAACCAATCATACTCTGAACAATGTAGATATTGGAGAAAGAGCCTCTAAAATTTCTGGGAACCATTACTTTATGTTTTGGGTGATTATAAAATTAACATGAAAATAAATAATATATTGACATCATAGATTACCTAACATAAGTGTACACATCAAATTAAAATGGAATATCAAACAACACTTCCTCATTAACCTATGAAATATTACAACACTTACTACCTCCACCATATGAATCATCACTAAATAAAATATCCACCCATAGAGTAAACAATTCCACCTTCTATTTAAAATTCTTTCACATTCTAGAATTATCAATTTACCAACTGATATATGTTTTAGATCAATTTAATCCCATATTTAATGATTAAACACTCTATCCATCAAGTATTTTTATTCTTGTTCATTTATCATCTTTATATTCATAATTCAATTTACAATTATTGAATTCCTAACCCATTGCATTTATATTTCATAATTATTAATCACATTCGATAACTACCATTCATCTATAACCACATACTACTACACAACATCCCTATGATATTACAAAACCAAAATTATATATAATTTAAAATTAATTTCTTTACCTTTCCATATCACCAAATTCATTAACTAGAAACTACAAACAAGAAATTTAACATATTTTATGGAATCCACGAACAACCCCACTAATCGTGAAATTTTACACCCAAACTAGACACCACGAACACTTGAAAATCTCAAAATGTTCAACATATGGGCTTAAATAATAGAAAATACACCACAAATGAACACCAATTTATTTCCATCACTGAAAATCATCAAAATTATATTTTTATTTTATACTTTCATCACATAAAATTTTATTTACTCTTATATGGGTATTTTTACAAAATATCTATATTTTAACACAACATATTCATATCCATATATATATTAATAAACATTTATAAAAAATGATCTCAAACAAAAAAAATAAATAGGGTTTATAATCCTTAGAAAAAAATTCATAATATATTAAAAATAATATAAAATCACTACAGTATCAAATGACACAGAAATACCATGTATCCATAATATGGAACCGAATAAAAAACATCATACACTTTTTCTACTTTCCCTAAATTTGAATTAAATTTTCTCTAAAATATTTTTAATAATTTTTTTCAATCCACCAAAATGGAAAAATAATTCTATTCCCATAGATACATAATCATAAAAATTAACATGAATCCCCACTAAAATATGGATTTTTTAGTTCATTATGAAAGAATAATCACAAAATAAGATATTTTATAGGATAAAATGAACCAAATGAATACCATAAAGATTTCAAAAAAATGAATGGAAAATTTCCCCCTCTTTATTTAACCACAAAATTAACCAATCCAACCATAACTCTTAACCACAACCTTTTATGAATGTTAAAAGAATGAAAAATTCAAATGGGTGGAGAGGTTACCATGGAGTTTCAAAAACCATTATCCGGATAGTAGGATCAATGCAGATTAAGTGGGGAATGAATATCTCCGCAATGTGAATATAAGCCACCAATGATTATAGATAGTATTTGGGTATGTGATTAATTTATTAAAATATAATGAATTTATACCTAACAGTTAATAATGAATCCGTGATTTTAAATGTATTCTATTTTGATGATTAAGAGTGTGTTATTCAGTTCAAAGGAATTAATTTTTTTGAGAGTTGCTATAGAATATGGGCTACGTACAGCCTTCAAGGGGAATTTATGTTGTAATATTTTTATTAGGATTTTAATGTGTCCTAGGTAATACAGTATGAAATGGTTTATTTAAATGAATCCTAAAAATCTATAAGATTCTATTTTTGAAATATATATTCCATGTACATCATTAGATCCTCTTTTACACCACAAAATAATTGATCAGGTGTGTATTACTCAATGTATAATGTATTTTCATAATATATGTGTTATAAAATATTTATGTTTAAAATGTGTTTTCTATGTTTTAAATTAATCATCCTAGTAGGTTGAACTATGACACTCATCTGATGGCTTTTAGACTTCACACATGAATGTATCTCTCAAACCCTACCATCATTCTCATCAATTTTGAGTATATCCTCACATTCTATATCAAAATTTAGTTGATCGATCTCCATATAAATCATATTACTTATACATAGAAATATAAATTGTTATTTTTCATTGACATTGGTCACAGTAACATAATTGTAATGCATTATAGGATCTATCTACCATATTGTGACATTTTGGTTGATTCCTTCTAGTTTTATTATTAAATATTATCCAGAAGGATAACCCTCACATTTTTTGGGGGGTGGCATGCAGATTCATTGTTGTATGTGTCGTTTTATCTTAATTAATTACTATATTTTTTGTTGGAATTAGTTTATGATCCATGAAATCAATTATAGCACATTTTTTATCGTCTTTCTATTCATTCTGAGTTAGTGGATCCCATTGTGGGAATGCACATCCATTTTTTAGGTATTTAGTTCCATCATTAGCCTATTTTGGAAAAAACCATGAATTATATAGTTTCATAAATTATTTTATCAAAAAACTATTGTAACTTACTGATTTCTATGCATGGAAATGATTTTCTAAGAAATGGTGGTTTTTCAATTTTAATGAAGAATAATTTTTTTTTGAAATAATTGTGAAATGTATTTATAAAATGGTAATCAAAGGATGTTTTTTTAGAAAATATAGATCATGGGACACCTACATTACTATGGTAATTTTTTTTAGTAATTGGCCTCATTAGTTGATACTATCGGGGGATTTCATCGTGTTTTGTTAATTTGCTCCCTAGGAAAAGTGTCCTAGAGACTTGTTAGAGAATTTTTTGGAGGTTCAATTTCAATGGTGTCCCTATATTTCTAGTAAACAATGCTAATATATAGAGTCATGATGCACATGATTGTCTCCGTAGGGGTATCAGTGCTCCATCAAGCTAGACATGTAGTGATTGATTAATAGAGTTTTTAATTTCTCAAGGTTTTAACCATTTTTATTTGATTAACATCTTTGAGATATGTCACATTATTTTAAACTAGTTTATTTATATTATTTAGAACTGTTAAAAAACTATAATTTTTCAAATATTTTGATAAAAAATTAGCTTATTATTATGCCCTATTTATTAAATGTTGCAAATATTTAGATTATTAATCTAATTCTTGATATAGAACACTTGAGTGGGATACGAAAGAAATTTTTTTTATCACACCTTCTTCACCACTTCATTTCTTCATATAGTTTGTTATGTATTTCTACTCATAGAGTGTCATGGTTTTGTATTGAGGTGGTGATATTTTAATCAGCATTTTTTCATAAAATGTGGTAAGATAGTTGGATTCTTCACACACTATCAAAAGTAGTAGTAATTTTTTGTTTTAAATGGCTTTTGTCACGGAAATTAACATTGAGATGTGTAGATAGATTATACTGTCTCATTTCTACTTTATCTATCAATTGGGGTGTATATACTTCATATTTCTCTCCCATTGTTTCTCTATATTATGTATATATGTCTGTCATGTTTTGTACATAAGGATGGGAGAACTTATTCCATGTATTTTTTTGATGTATGGGTTCTAGTCACTAGCCCATAGGGATTGAATAATCTATTTGGGTATGTGGTGGATCATGTTTGGATCCCAGTATAAGGGTAACAATGGCCAGTTCATTACAAAATGGTATCATAGATTGGTTATTCAAATTATTTGAATGTTTTTATATGGGATATAAGGTTGTTGGGACCTGATAGTCAGGTCACTTAAGGTGACTAGCCAAATATTTCATTGGTGATACTCTTGCTTCCAAAGAATATTGTGATGTGTGACTCATATGTTGAGTTCTTGGGATTAATCTCAGTCTTTATTATGGTTATTTGGTCGGAAGAGTGATTATTCCATGGATGGTCATTTCTTCTATTTACAGTGTCATGTTATATTCCTCTTATACATCTTCTAGGCGTTCTATAGAGGATTGATGTGGATTCTCCTCCGGGAAATCCAGCCTAATATCAAAATTTTATCAAGTATATCACTCAGATAGTTCATTTCATAGACAAAAATATACCACAAGTCCAGAACTGATTTTTGATGTATAATAAGAAGATTGAGGAGAATTGGGTTGATCTCAAGAATTCTTATGTAAGAAGCCATTATTCATTTTGGTTATTAGTTAGTCAAAAGATTTAGAGGATTAGAAGGATTATATTGATCATATCCTTATCTTCATGGATACAAATGAAAATATAATGGTGACGTGCATGGTGTTCATACATGCGAGTCCCAACAGGTGATTATTGTACTCCATGGTACTATACGATAAAAAGTTATTGTTGGACTAGAAGGGTTTCTGGAAATAGTTATTATTGATTATCTATTCAGAGTCATTGATTGTTGAAAAATATTTTGATTTTCTCTATTTTTAGTAGGGAGATTGATATCTATCGGTGTACACAAATCGATATAAAGAGATAGATCATTTTCTATAGTGGTATTAATGAATGTTTAGCTAATAGATCAGAAGTGACTTCTTCGTATGAAAATTGATATTATATTTCAAGTATTCACAATAAAAATTTCTACCTATGTAGATACAATAAACAATGAAATTATGGTAGTGATATATATGGTTAGAAAGTATGTCTCTTAAAGAATTTATCTTATAAATAGATTCTAGATCAGTGGTGTATATGGGATGAAGAGGAAGAGGAATGATCATCATAAGCGGGGTCGAGGTGGTTCTTAGTAGTGGAAAACCTCTACATAATCAGTTATATCTAATGGTGTTTCCCTAACTTCCTTCCAGTGCACCATGGTTAGTAACACCAAAATTCTTATTCTATGCAAAAAACTATGGGTAATGGCTACGGCTGCTACTGCAATTTACAGAAGATCTATCAGGTAAAGTGTTCCCCTTGCTATGGTCAGGGATTTCCAACTACAATGATCACTGTAGTTCAATCCGATTGTTAAAAGTCTATGTATCACAAATATTTTTTATTAACCACTATTTTTAGTAATTTTATTTTCTCTGATAACTTTTGTTACATGAAACATTGTGTTTTTCTTGTGTCACATGGATCATTGGTTTTTGACTAGCCGTGAAAAACTGTTTATATTATTATTAAAATTAGACAATTATTACATTGTCCTTAAACAAGAGAACATGAATAATAATAACCAAATTATAAATAATATGTATAATTTTTTATATTTATAAATCATATTGATAAGTAATACCTAATTTTCAATAAGCCTAAATATGTTTCTAAAATATTATTTTCTCAAAAAGTGTTCTATATTTATTATAATGAATAATAATTTTTTTTACACATTTAGAAAAATAATTTGATAAAATAAACTATTTTTTTGAAATTAGAATTTCAAATTTATCTTTGGGTGAATTTTTGGGATTTTATGAAAAGATTTTTTTTTCAAATGGTGAAAATATTTGTTATTATTTAAACATTCAGTTTCAATTAATGAATTTATAATGATTATTATTTTTTTTCAAATTGGTTCAAATAATATAAAATATATATTAATTAATCCAATTGTTTTAATTGGAATCTATTCCGTATTACGTTTTTGATAAAATTATTTTAATCATTTAAATATTTTTTTTTATTTGGAAATTTGATTTTTCATTATGTTTGGGGGTTTAATTTTTAATTATATTACACCAAATCAATTCATGGAATCTTTAAAAATGGATTAAATATTTTCAATTATCATTATTTATATTATTCTTTAAGTTCGTGTAATTTTTTTACCATTTAGAATAGTAATAATTAGTGAAATTCATTTTCAACAAAAAATGTAATAATAGGATGACTGAGTGTCAATAAAAAATGAATAAGGTTAAAAACAACCCAAAAAATTTTAAACACCAATTTTATGGCCATATTTACTCCCTTTATCTTCTACATCTATAATTTTCTATTTTGGATCATTTTGGGATGAAAAAACATGGGTACACCTTTTTATTTTCAAAAATTACATGTGTTCCACTAACCTCACTTATAAGAAAACACCCCCACTCATCTATTCATCAATCTTCCAAACCCCTTTGGTTAGTTCAAAACATGACCACATAACTTCATTACTTTCTTCCTCTAATTCTTGAGTATTTATATTGGTTGTAATAACAACCTATTAACCCTATTGGTGCAGACCAAAATAGGTTTTTCAAACAAGAGGCAACACAATTAAAGTAGTGTTTGATTTTATTTCATCCTCAATCATATTCAATTTTTATTAAAAAAATATGATACAATAAATTAAATATCTTCAATATACTTATATTGTTTTATTTTAGGGAATTATCTACTACTTCCTAATCTTCAATCCAATGGAATATGAAATCAAAAATTGTGTGTACGGAAGACTACCACTTTGCAAAAGTACGGTTTTCCTTTCACATCACCAACTATCACAGATTGATATGGTTTACATTTATATATATCATATTTATGATTTCATAGATCTCTAATTATTATATCACATATAACATCATAAATTCAACTCTATGGGAATACGATAAAATCAGTCATGTATAAGACAGACTACAACCTCAAGAATCACCGTGATCCATTTACACATTAAATGAAACGTAATAGGATGGGTATAATTAAAATAAGATGTATATATGAAATAAAAATTATTCTATATTTTTAATTTATTAATTTAAATTACATTATTTAAATATTTCAATAAAATGGAAATATTATTCATGTGTAAATTCAACCTTCCCTCTCCATGAATGATGAATTCCATTTTCAATCTCTAACTATTATGGAAAAATGTAAAAACATATATAATGAATATATATTATATTTATATCCTATTTAAATATATTACAAATATGTAATTATGATAAAATTAATAGGATAATAAACAAAAGAAATAAAAAATACACAAAAAACAAAATAGTTATTTCCTAAAACATGACTTTAACATAGAATTGTAAATTAATTTGTAAAAAAATGTCACATTTAAATAAAATATAGAATGATATATGTATTTATTCTTCTATAATATATTTATAATAAAATTACATTTATGATATGGGATGTGTGAATGTGTTCGATAGTATTTGATACTTATGGTAAGGTATTTTAAAATCAATTATCATTCTTTGAGACAAATTTTATGTTATAAACCTATATTATTATATAAGTTGAATATACATCCCATTATACATGTTATATCATGAATATATTTATTTTAAATTTATATAATGTTTCATCTTATGTAAACAGTAAGTGGTACTTATGATTCCAAAGTTACCAAATTGGTGAATACTTTTTTTCATAATCTCCTCATTTATTGGGATTGTTTATGATTATGATGATGACAACGAAATATTATGATCCATATCTCAAGAATGAATTTATATTTACTAATAACTATTTATTTAATTATATAATTGTTTTACCTTTATTTTAATCCCATTATGGACTCATGATTTCTAAATAAAATTTTTAATAAAAACATATTTATTTCTCTCTTTTTATAGAAACTCAATTTTATTCAAAATATATATTTTACAAATGTTATTTCAAAAATATTTTTAAAATTATAAAAATGATTTAATAATATATTTTTACCAATCATTGACTTTTTTATAGAATTTTTTGAAAGGAATCTTCATGTAGTTTTTGAAAAAAGAATTCACATTTGTTTTTTATAGATAATGTAAAAGAAATGATTATTTTAACATGTATTGAATGAACGAAATTTTATTCAACCATGACTAGTCATTAATATGAATATTAATGGATAATATTCCATGGATATTTACATATAATATGAATTTAATTAAAATATGTTTCTAAAATGTTTTGTTTAAAGTGTAAATGATATTTTTATAAAGAAATGAATTAAATGACCATTCAAAATAATTTTATATATAATATGAAATATATTTATATTACATATTAATTATTGGATATATAATCGATGGATATCATTCTTATTATTTGTTATATTTTTTATTATTATGATGGCATGATGATTATGTAACCCACTTCCATTCCATGAGTCATACCATGATTAAATTATTATGAACCCTCTTTCTTTTTCCATGGATTATAATGGGATGAAATAATTAAATGAATATAAAAATTTTCACTCTTCCACTCTTTTTTCACAATTTAAATCATTATGAAACAAATTTTCTTTCATGCATTCTGTTATGATGACGTTTTTTTTTCAAACCCATTTCTTTTCATAGGTTATGTTATGATTAAATGTTTAGGAATTCAAATTCTTATCATGGGTTCTGATATGATGAGTGATTTATGATCTTGTGCCTCACATATTTATGATTTTTATGGTGTGACATATGGGACATATATCCCCCTCTAATACAATAGGAAAATATTTAAATCTCATGACATAGGTAGGACTATAAAAGGGATAAAACTCATTTTATTAAGAAAAATTTTATACTGTGATGATCCCTACTGTGAACCATGAATACAATGATTGTTTTTAGAGTGAAAACATTCAACTATAATTGACTTTAATGTGATTCTTGATTATAATGTAAATGATTTTATATGCTTATGTGTATACCACAATTCTATTTTCTATTACCATTTTTTTCTAATGGATCATGTTCATTGATTTCCTTCTCGTTCATATCTTTTGAACTACCATTCTATCACACCCTGACAATGGATTTCTTTTATTTTTAATTATTTTTAAATGTTGAATCATTGGTTGTAGTTCAATTTCATGACACAACATAATTTTTTTGACATTTAATAATTTTGATGTGTTTTATACTAGTATAAGGGCACTGCGTGGTTGGTAGTAACAAAGAAGTTAGCATGGGTTCCATGTTGAGATTCCGTCATGTCCACACATGATTTTAGGTACCTATTTCCATGTATTACATTCATAAATAATTCATTTACTACTTGTATTTTTAATTAAATATATATATTTTGTGCGCAACTCTATGGAACTCATGTTTAAAATGATATAAAATTTTGGAGTTGGTTTGGTATATCAAAAAATAGGATTTCAAAAAGATTTATGTGCAATGTCTAATTATGGTATGTGTTTATTTTAAAAAATAATGCTACAATATTGAGAAATTTGGGGGTTTGAGTGAAATTTTTATCACATGTGATGTTGTGTGGATATTTATTTATTGTGCATTTGGTTTGCTATAATTTTTTTTAATGATATAGTTTTTTTATGTGTTAATGTGTTTTGTAACGGGATTTGTGGGTTTTAGGGGGGATTGTTTCATTCCCATAGAGATAATGTGGATGATCAGTTAAAATTTGTATTTAAACTAGTGTTTTTTATGAATATTTATAGAGTAACTCTTTATATGTGTTATCTACCAATATATTTTGACACATCCATTGGTGCACTGTGTGAACACATGGATGTGTCTCCAATTGATGATAGCGAATTAAATTATTGTATTACTCTAATATTTGGTTTACTAAATGGTTATCATCATAAAAATTGTGTTGGGGGTTTTGGGTATGTTTTTAAAAATAGTTTAAAGTGGTTTTTTAGAAGCTGTACCCATTTGGAAATTCGTGTGTGTTTTAGTGAATGCTTGGTTAAAAGGCTCATTTGGATGTGTAAATAAAAATTAATTGTTGGTATGATATTTTGGGAATTCATTTAATTATGTTGATTTAAATGAACATTTGGTACTTTGAACTCAATGGTGTGGTTTGTCTTAATTTATAGTAAAGGATGGGGTTTGAAAATTGTGTGTTCTACGTTGGAGTTTAAAATGATTTTTGAAAATTTGTTCTAATATAGTTATTATGTTACGACCCAGTTTGCACCATAATGATTTTTGGTATTTATGCGTATATAGGGAACCTTTATATGGTGGAATTCCCATAGGATTCACTGTATGTTGGCATTTGTGTTTGGAGTAGGCAAATTTGGTGGTGGCAGGTAAGTTGAGTCATGTGTGTGATGGCCACCTACATAGATAGATTTACTAGCATGATGGGTTATGGGTCATATTTTAGATAATCTAGTGACAGTTTCTTACTAACTTGATTAGATGGGTCAGTACCCCCTGGAGTTTTAGCCAGTCTATGAGAGATGTGCACCAAATGACGCCAAGTTAAGGCATATAGTTGGATATTGATTTAGGTGATTCACCATAGGCTAGTAGGTGGTTCAAAACTGAGTACGTCCTGGGGTTTTCTTGGGATGTTCATAATCAACCATGTTTGTTATTTATATTACTATTTTCCTTTAAATTGTGATAATATTTTTTCTTGCATTGTTTATCTGGTTCCATTTTTCACTGCATATGTTTTCATAGTTTTGAATTTTTGATTTGAAAATGGAATTTTTTTTGTAAATAAAATGATATTTGTGTTGTTTTGTAAAGTTATGGAGTACCATATTTTTATAACATTATTCTAAAACTAGTATCATTGGTCTATTTTGGAAAAATAAATAATTGGTTCTTGGGGTTCATTCATGGCATCCCAAATGATCATTTCAGTGTTGATGCCTGGTTTATCAATTTAATTGTATGTTCCCTTTTCTCTGGTTCGTTTACCATAGTTTCTAATTATTGGAGCATGTTTTTTCTTTGGTTTGGTGGTGGCCTTGAACGTCACATAGAGGTAAGTGTAGTTTATCTTCATTCATATCTTAGTTGTAATTTGTGTTTTTCAATTTTTATTAAATAATTTATTTTTCATTCATTTATGGGGAAAATCTTTTACACATGTTATATTTGATGCACAAAAGTAGATTCTGTCCCATGGGGATCGGAAATGCCCATCGGGCCTTGTCATGGGCTAGCTCAGGGGACCAAATCAAGGTCGACCCAGGTTGGTTTATGAAAAAATGGTATCACAAGAGGACCATGATATTTAGGGTGTTTGGTATATATGGATTTGGATTTTTAGGGCACATGTGGAAGGATACATGTCAGTTCTTTATCACCAACAGTTGTGACGATACATGAGTTACAAAGGGTAGTCTGGGACTTGAGTCTGTTGTCTTTGTTTTGATGAATTGGGAAAACACCGATTATTAATTAAAGTCAAAATTTTCATCTAATTTATTTATATATATAAATTAAAATGTAATTTGGTTTGAACAAAAAAAATACTAAAATTAAACCCATTTTCATAATTGGATCTAATTTTACATTGAAATTGGACATAAAAGCATTTCATATTTTTGAATGCTTTCACTGAAAACAATCATTGTCTCGTCCCAACTGCTGGATACATCTTAAATTAAATTCTTTCACATCTGTTTATAGAATTTAGATAAATTAATTATATATATTAATTCACAATAAATTATAATTTATATTATGTAAAACGTAGTTTTTGACCAATAATATTAATGAAATAAATTAAATGTAATTATAGTTATTAAGGTAAAAACTTGTTTACATAATGGTCAATCATTAATGTAAGTGTGAAATTAACACAGAAACTAATACCAAATGAATTTTATGGAAATATTCTGACCATATAAACCCTTTTATAAAAACTTAACCATTATTGGAAGATAATTACATAGGGGAGTCTTCTCAATAGTGTCTACATTTTTATATTTAAAAGAATGTCACTCCTCTAATTTAAAAGGGAAATGGTCCCTTCACGTATTCACACCTGTAAGAACATTTGGCATGAGAAAATACATTTAAAATATAAAAATATATCCCTAAATTTATCCTAAAGTCCATATTTTTTTAATAAATAAAATCATGGAATACCTTTTGTGCAAACCAAAATGAGTTAGCCAAAGAAGAGGTAACATCCTTCTACAAGAAATATTGTTTTGCTGTTTTATACACCTCCAAATTTATTCCCATTACAATATTATATAATATAATAAGTTTCCAAAATATAAATATATGTTTTTATGTTATTTATATGACCTACTATCCCACACACATCCATCAAATTAAATTCTCCATCACTATTTGTGTGTACGGAGGACTACCGCATCGTGAACTGATGTTGTCGTTTTTCCATTACCACTATTTATGGTTTGGAATAATGAAATAATTAATAATATAATACAATATGTACATATATATATACAAATATATTATTTATGATTTATTTATTCTTTTTTAAATATTATATAGAACAAACCATTATTATTTTCATTTTGTGGGAGTACAATAACTTCGTTTGTGGATGTGTGGACTATCGCCTCCTTAAAGCAATATCATTCAATCACACATTACATAGAATGTATTAAGGTTGTATTTATTAAATATATATGATATTTAGGACATAATAATTTTTATATAAATATAATATATGTATATATTCATATATGTAATTTACATTCCTTCATTCCACATGATAAGAAAACAGAAATAGCATTCATGAAAACGTACGACCTACCGTCTCCATGAACGATGTATTCCATTTTTTTATTTTTATAATTTATATATTATTATAAATAATAATATAAATAATGTATATGATATTGATACCATGTTTTACATTCATGAAATTAGTATTTCCTAATCTAAGTAATAATACCATGAATAACATGTCAAAACATATACAAAAAACAATACTGGTATTATCTAAAATGTAACTTTGGCATCAAATTATTAATAAACGAGTAATATAAGTAACAATGCAGTCACATATGGTATGATATACAATAATTTTTTTGGAAGATATATAATAATATCACAGTTACTATACATTAGTGTACAATGTGTGTGACGAATGTCATAATTTTTGTTAAGTGCTTTCCTATCTAAATTTTATTTCTGTGAGATATATTTTATATTATTAACTTATTCATATTGTGTGGTGTATACAATTCCAAATGAAATGTTATATAATGAATTAAATGTAATAAATGATATCAAAAGTTTCAATATATGCTATTTTTTCTAGCATCATAGGAATCAAATGTTAATCAATTAGTAAGGGGGAATCTTGTCTCACTTTTATTTTTGAGAGACTTATTCTTTATTCGCCACTAAATGTTTTGTGTGGTCTATATTAATCCCATGATTTTTTATATAAATCTAATTATTATATTAATTTATTTTTCAATATCAATTTTATTTTCTCTACTTCATTGGGGTTATTTTTAAAAATTTACCAAATCGATAATGTGATTTTGTCTCAATTTTTTTTATTTGAGGGCTATGTTATGTTATACACCTATATTCAACTATGAGGTGTATATTTTTAAAATTGGCAGGTAATATCATGAATAAACATATTTTAATTATATTTTCTTCTTTCGGTAATTTTATTCTTTCATTGATATTATGATTCAATGTTAACAATGTGGTATTAGTTTATTCTTACCATCTCATAATTTGTTGGGATTATTTATGATTATGCATTAATTGATGTTATATTATGATCTACCTCTCAATAATTCTCATTATTTTTTGATAATTTTTTTATTAATAATATATGAATGTATTGGTAAATTTTTTATGCTATTTTTTACTTAGGATAATTATGGTATTTGTTTTATGATAATCTAACAATCTCTCTCTCTTCTTCTAGAAATCAATGTTCATTCAGAACTATGTTTGGTAAAAATATCTTAAAAATCTTATAATATTATCCTATAATATTTATGAGATATTTTGATCCAATGATTTTCATTTTTTACTAAATGGTTTTATAAAAAAGGAATCAACTATCATTTTTGGACCGATGCACTTTTTGATAATTTTCACGGTGTTAAAAGATTGTTCGACATGTACAAATTTATCCACTGATATGACCTTCATTTCTTTAATGATTTATATTGAAGTATTAATGTTTATTTTTTATGAATTTAAATTGTTAATATTTTAGACCATCAGTTTTTATTAATTTTGTAAGGAAAAGTGTATTCATTAATGTTTTCTATTTAATAAGTGTTTTAAATTATATTGAAAGAATCATTTATATGTTTTATAAAAATAATTCATAAAAATGTTACAAAAAATGTTATATGTTTAAAAAGTGATACAAAATATTTTTGAAAATTTATATGTTTTCAAAATAAATAATATTTTTTACAAATGTTTTCAATCATCTTTATAATTTTTCATTGATTTTTTTAAAAACCTTTTGAAGTATCTTTTATATGTTTTTAGAGAAAAATGTTTTCAATGTTTTTTAATTATTCATTTATATGTTTTATATGAAATGGGTTTTAGAAATGTTTTCATTATTTGTTTTTATTTTTCTGATGGAAAATGATTTCAATCATCGATTAAATGATTTAAAGGATACTTTCAAATTAAATGTTTTCCAAAATGTTATATATTTAAAAAAATATTTTTTTATTACAATATGATATTTTACTATAAAAATTTATTAAAATATTTCTCTAAATTATGTTCCATATAATGTTTCATCTCTCAATGTTACTCATTCCTAGTGGAGATATGATCCAAGGGTTCCATTTTAATTCTTTTTCAAAATGTTTATATTTTGATGGCATGATATTTAGGAATCTCGATTCTATTACATAAGATATATATTTATGAAACCTTTTACACATTAAAGTATTTTATTATTATGAAACAAAATTCATTTCATGGTTTATTATTTAATGATATGGTTATGAATCTTATCTGTTTTCCATAGGTTATGATATGAAAACACGTTTATGATACTCAATACTCTTCAGGGGTAATGACATGATTGTTTATGATCATGTGCCAAAAGTATGTATGATTTCATCTTAAAATGGGTGGGACCTATATCTCACTCTAATACATTATGTAAATATATATATCTCATTAGATTGACATTACTATAAAAGGGAGGTAACATAGTTCAGTAAATTGGTTATTCTGTTAATATGGTCTTAGGATTGATCATTGACTACTAAGATGGTCACGGGAATGATCCATGACCCCCAAGATGGTTTAGAGAGTGACCTCATTAAACTAAGATGTAATTGGAATTAAGAATTGAATAATATTGAGATAATTTTCAATACTTACATGTATTCCATAACTCCAGTTATTATTCCTATTTTATTCTTCCATGGATTGTGTTATTGATTCCTTTATCATTCATGCCTTATGTTAGAATAATATCTATGACGTGAAACATGTGTATGATCTTTGATATGAAGGTTTTGATTTTATAATTTTATTCTCATGTTCTCATACCCTTATTCTTGTGTCATGATTACATAAATATCTTTTTTACCCTTACTAAGCATATAATCTCACCCTTTCTTATATTTCCCTTCCAAAGGTTATAGAGAATAGATTTGAGTAGTTGTGCTAAATTGGAAGATATTTGTGGGAATAAATTAAGATCTTTCACCAAGTAAGAATATTTTTTCATTTTTTTAAGACTTTAAACTTTTATGGTACTCAGGCATGTGCTTCTTAAATGAGATTAATATTCTTCTAAAATTATGCAATATCCATGTTTGTTAGGTATGGGTCTCTATAGTTGGTATCATAAGAAATGATTCATCAAACATTAAAAAGAAGGAAGAAAAAAATATAGTGATATACCTTCCGATATTTCTATGTATATGTCTGGGGATAACATTAGGGACAATCCTCTGTAATCATATATTAAATAAGGTTTCAAAATATAGAAATTCTCTAAGATATTTTTCATTATTAAGTAGTTTTCCACTTTGATAAATGTTACTCAATCTATGCTTTTTAGTTTTATTCAATTGTGAGAACAATAATCTACTGGGTTTATATAGAATGTGATAAAAAATATTCTAATAATTAATCAAATAATATAATAACTAGAGGGAAGGATATTTTGAAAATGAATAATAAGTTTTAAAAAAACATGATTATTAATGTGTACCTTAATCAACTCGCAATCATACAAAAGAAGAGATGGAAAGTGTTCATTGAGAAATCAGGTAATAGATAACACATAGGGATGCAGATTCAGATTTCTACCTGTCAATAATATGGGATGAAATCCCTAAGTGGAAATATAATAGGAATTAGAAGATGTATTCATTATGGAAAATAAGGATTCAGAGTGAGTAACTCCAAATGGAAAATGAAAATTATGGTTAACACAATAAATGATAATAATATCTTCCATAAGACATCATTTGTGGTAAAATTGTTTTAATTTTAAGGAATGATAATTATTAACAGTTATTCCATATATAAAAATATAATGGATATAATCACAATGGTAGTATAAGTAATGGTAATATTACTCATGATTATGATACTATAAGTGAAATGCAACACGAAAGAGTTATTAATTAATTGGGCACAAACTCATTTTTAATATCATAGGGATGAAGTTACATAAATGACGAGTTTATGAAATTTTATTCATGGATTTTGTTATATTAATTGCGAAATATACAAGGGTTGTTCAATTTATAGTTTTCACTAAGGGTTTACAAGATTGTTTTAAATGGTTCAAATGGTCTATAATAGTTATACAATGACCAAAAATTGGTCATGGTAAATACATTATTAAGGGAAATATAACCCTAAAAGTGTATTAATTACCTTGGAACTAATAAAGGATTGATTTGAAATGTGTTATATTTTATCATGGATGAAGTTTAAATATTTTTAGAAATATTGAATATTTCAATAAGATTTTATTCATTTTTTTATTAAGGATAAATGGTAAATTAGGTTGTTAACATGTTTCAATAGAATAAAAAATAATTCTATTTCCATTTTTTATACATGATAAACAATAGAATACTTGTGATATATGTGGAATCATTATTACTGTTATTTTGAGAAATTTAGTGACCTTATTTATAGAGAATTGTACTTTCATCATTTGGAATGGTTATAAGGTTAAACATTTATAGAATGGTTTTTGTTAAACATAAGATGAGGTTTTACATATTAATATATTATCTCCCATTCTGAGGATTCATACATTTTATATAACCCCTGATAATCAAGTATTTATATTAAATATAGATGGAATGACATATAATTCTATCAATGGATCCCATTATTTACAAATGCTTCAAGAGTTTTTATTTCCTATTAATTTCATGGAATGAGAGGTTTAGTGGAAATGGATAAAGGTAGAAAAAAGGTTGAGATTATACTAAAATAATGCATGTATATATTCACATGAAAATAATTCTACATTATGAAAAGGGTAGTGAAATAAAATCAAGTCCAATTATCATCATTTTTAATGATATCAATTCACCTTTTTTGGCCTCTTTAGTTTAAGGCATTGTGATTGTTAAATTTTACTTTACCATGTTCTCTATCACTCTCCATCAAATCTAGATAGATATATTCATCATTATTGTCCATGTTTTCGCATACCACTAATGTTATCCCATTCTGAATCTAATTAATGAGTTACTTTGGGTAACAATTAAATGTCATACTTCCCTATATTTTATGATGTTTTAGTATTCATTTTTATAATATGGATTTCAATTAAAATAACATTATATTATTAAACATTTGATAACCCTAATGAATTTCAAGGGATAAATTAATTTTATGGTGGGTGTTAGTATGTAACAACCTGAGTTTTTTTAAATTTTTATTTCAATTTAATTTAATCTATTTTATATTTTTCATTTCACACAATAAAAAATGTATCTTCTTTTATATGAAAGAACCATGTAATTTTTAACTTGTTTGAATCACTATGTTGATATTTATCTATATAAAATATATATATTAAATTTCATTACATGGATAAAAATGTTGGTATTTTGTTATACACAATTCCTAGTTACATTGATAGATTGTGTAACATGCACAACAAACATTTAACAAACTACAATTTATTATGATTATTATTATTAAAAAATTAATAATATTTCACCTACCTATTGGTATGGTGTATTTTAATAATATTAATTATATTATAAAAATAATGTTTGAACATGTAAACAATAACAATTATTTTGTAACCAATTTACTAGAAATGAAAATAAAACCCTTTTGATGATATAAGAAATATTTTGATGAAAAACTATATTTATCCAGTCAAACACATTTTAACTAAATTAATTAATTATAAAAATATTTTTAGATTACATAAATTAAATATATATATTATATTAAATAAAATATTTAGAGTTCTTATTATGTGTTTTGTATAAAATATATAAGAATAAATCCAATTTTTTGTATAATGATTTATAATATCTCTAAAATGTATGTTTACAACCTTCTAATGGTGTATCAATTTTAATATAAAATTTTAAAAATAATTTATTAAAATATAACTCATTTAAAATAGTAATATCAATATTTAATTTGGTTATATTTTTGATATTTTTATAAGAAATTTAATTTTTTGATGAAGAGTTAATAAACCATGAATTTCAATTGAAAACTGATTTCCCCGCAAAATTATTTATATAGAAAAATTATTTTATGTGAATTTAAAAAATATATAGAGAAATTATTTTTTAACTAATCTAATATGGGACACTAGAACAAGTTTAAAATTGATATTTTATATAAAAATATTTCAGTCTTTTGAACATTTTCAATTTAAAAACCTGTTGTCTCGTCCCATCTGTGCGATTAATTTTAAACTAATTTCTAAAAATTACATTATATTTAATTTGTAAAAATTAATTCCACATTTTTAATCATCAAAATTTATAATCTATAATAATCTCAATTTAGTTTTTTACCAAAAATATTAGTGAATGAAATTAAAATTAATCACACTGATTAAGGTCAAAATGACATTACTTAATGGTTAAGTATTAAAGTAAGGTGGAAAACATAGAAAAATTCCCAAAATTCATTTTATGGATGTCTGTAAGCCATGTACTCCATTTAATATAAAATAAATTATTATTATTGGAGGCACACTATGTATGAGAGACCTCTCAATACTATTTAACTTTTATATTTACTAGAATTAAAATCATCATCTAATATAAATGGAAAATAAACCTCTTCACTTATCCAAACCTCTAAATCCCATTGGATATTTAAAAACCTACAAAACATTCCTCATGGATTCCTTAATTTATTCTAGATTACTCTCATTGGGAAGAAATCTGATGAATGAAGCCCTTTTGTAAAAACAAAAAGGAGTTACCCGAAAAAGTGGTAACATCCTTCCACATGCCATTTTGTTTTATTTATTTCACCACACCTCAAAATTTATTATTATATTCTTATATAAAGTCCAATGTATCATAAAAATAGTTATATATTTTTATGTTAATGGTATTATCAACACTCATACAAAATTTCATCAAATGGTATTCACAATGATCGTTCGTGTGTACGGCGGACTAACACCTTATGAACTACTATCATTTGTTCTTCCATTACCACCTTTCATGGTTAATAATAATTCTATATATAATATGTTAATATTATATATATATATGTTATTTATTATGTACTTACTCTTCTTTAATTATTATATAACAGATACCATCATGCTTTTTCTTTTGTGAGAATACAATAACTTAGTTTTAGGACATGTGGACTATAGCCTCCTTAAAGTGATGTGATTCATTTACATTTTAAATTGAATTTATTAATGATAGGTTTATTAAATTTATATTATATATTGTACATATTAATTAATATATAATGATAATATATATTTAAATTTCACTTTCTTCCATTCAATATGATAAGAAAATAGAAACATCATTGATGCATACATATAGACTACCATCTCAAGGAATTGTGTATTCAATTTCATTTTTATATATTTTATTGATTATTATAAATAATTTTATAATTAATATACAAGATATTATAATCATTTAATACATTATTTACTTATTTAAATCATGATATATGAAAAAAGATCATGAATAACAAGTACAAACTTATACAAAAAAACAAACGGTTATTACAGGAAATAAATCGTTAACATGAAATTATAAATAAATGGTTAATATAAGAACAAAATAAAATAACTAATGGTTTGATATATAATAATATGGTTATTTTTAATTTGAATAGAGAACATATATTTATTATATATATTATAACGACCTACACTTCACATACATTGTTAATACTTCAAAATTGAAGTACACTTATTACAACATATGACAAAACCACAAAGGACCGAATAGGTATAGTGTCTTTAGAAACTAGGAAACATAAACAACTGGTTCATAAATCTTCTACAGTGTCTCCCATTTATTTCATCTTATCTAGGGTCCCTTTTAGGATATTCTACTTAATATCCATCTTCCTGACCTGGGGAAAAGAAATCATAAAAGGGTGAGCTCAAATGCTCAGCAAGGGCAAATAAAGGAAATAAAAATCATATCATATCTTTTTGAAAATAAAAACCTCCAAAAGAGATCATAATATCTTAACATGGAATAAATCATAGAAGTGAAAATGAGATCCCCATAATCATAACATAATACTTGAAACTTTGTGGCATGCACACATAATCATGGAAAATCATTTCTTGTTAGTCATGACTCATTGCCAAGACTATCTTAGTGGACAAAGTCCCTTTCTGAACCAAGTTTACTCCTCGTTTCAGTCCTGTATCACTGAACCGAAATAACCTTCCGTTACAGACATGTCTATCTCATGAGATATAAAATCTTTACCCAATGCATTGTAGGGAGATATAGGTCCCACCCATCTCATAATGATACCATTCTTATGTGTGCCACAAAATCATAAATCATACATCATTGCATAACCCATGTAATAAAAATGAGTCTCTTGAAACATCATGAAATCATAAAAAAATTCATATAAGATAAAGGAATTCATAAAAATATTTCCATCACAACATAATCAAATCCATATAATAATATGGATAAAAACAGAACCCTTTATTATCTTAGATGGAAAATAATTTTGATTAAACACTTGAACTCCATTCTTGAGGAAAATATCTTTTCTTCTTTAAAAACATTTTTTCTTTCATAACATGTCATAAAACTTTAAAATAAAAGAAGTTGATTAAAAATATACTTGAAAACTGGTAAAGGAATCTTCTTTGAAGTAATGTTTTAAAAATCCATTCATGCCGTATAAGTTAAAAAAAACATTCTTCGTACTTTTGTCGGAAAAGTCAAAAAGTACCTCGTACGGAAAAACGACAAAAGATTCCTTTCATATTCTTTACTAAAAACTCACCTAAGGGTAAAATTGGATTTAAACTATTGCAAGTGGATGGAAACAATATTACATATTGAGGGAACATGGATGTGGATGATAAAATACACCCCAGTAAATACTTACGAATAAACAATCTTGGATAAAAATGAGATTGTGATCTTTCCCTTACCTTAGGTCCGATTTGCTTTGTTCGTGTATGAAGCTCCTGTATAATGGTTTAAATAATGTTATTGACTTATTCCAGAATCATAAATATTGATATGATATCATATATGGTCATATTATTTGCTTCTTTTTGTAATATTTCATTGTTACTTGTTACTCGGGTCTTTATAACTTTTTGTTCTTATGCGTGTTTTGTCGAATAAATTCTTATTCTTATCTTTAGGTTATAGATAATTAATTTCCAGAATGGTATTAGTGTAGTATATACCATATTCATTCACTCAATTCATTTATATAATCATTATGAAATGAAGATCATGTAGAACGAGTCGCATCACATCGTGGAGACGGTATTCCGTACGTACGCACGAGTGATGATATCGTTCTATGATCGTGGAATTTTATTGGAGTATATATATATTATTTCAGTATCAATATTACTTAATAATAATCATATATAGTTACTCATTACACCATTATACCCATCCTTGTAAGATGATGGTGGAAAATAGATTACACCACGGCGTGGAGACGGTATTCCGTACGTACGCACGCGCGGTGATTTCATTTTTCCGTTGGATGGATAGAAGGTGAATTAGGGTTGTTTCATATTTATAATAACATATCAGTATGTAAGTAATACTGATGTTATTACTTTATCATGAAACAACTAAAGAAGAAGAAGTTGAAGAAGAAAGAAATTGAAAAGATCGGTAATGGATATTACCTCTTCTTTGGAACGCCTCTTTGAATCCTCCACTTAAGGAACTAAGATTGGTCTTTGGAGAAGACCAGGACCTCTAGGATTATTATAGGGAAGTGGAGAGGAGAAAAGGGCAGGGTTTGGCCGAGCTTGAGTGCTCAAATTGGTGTGAGGAGGAGGGGGAGGAGGTGCCCTTTTATAAGGGAGGAGAGGGGCACCTTAGGAATATCTCAAAATATTATTTTATATTAAAGTCAAAATCGGTTTATAATGGTTCCAAAGGGTCTTATTTCGAAGATAAGGTGGGGAAGGGTCGAAATCCTATCAACCAATATGATTTAGACAAGTTTAGGGTATTATTTTAACCTTATAAATTAGATTTAACTCTAAGTTAAATAATTTAACTTTTACCATGTCTTTTTGTTTTCTTTCACTATATGGTTAATACACTTACTATAACAAGCCAAAAGAACCCCAAATTTTTTATTATTAATATATATATCCTTATATAAGTCATTTGGCCGAAACTTAGATTTTTAAGAATAAAATAACAATTAATAATATAATATTTGATTTAAAAACTATTTTGTGTCAATTTTGACACTATTTGATATATGATTTTTTGTAAAAGTCATAAAAGAATTATATGTTCGAACCAAGTTGATTAAATCAACACTAATATATCATAGTAACCTAGAAAATTAGTGGAATTCATAAATAGTCTTAAATTACATTTATTTTTGTATTTATATTATCAATTATGTCAATATTTCATTAATAAGATAATTACTGCATCATCTTTGTGTCATAAATAAATTATATTATTTGATGTCTAAAAATTACAAATAAAATACCATCATGTAAGAAATCTTTTTATCTTTCTAATGAATATTTACAATCGAATTTATATTATATATAACCCCATATTAAAAATGATTTACTTATTAAACTTTAATTTTAACTATTTTAACCCTTCTTTAAATAAATTAATAATAAATGTCCTAATCTAATCCAAGTGGGCCTAAATGGTCATATTTTATTCCTAAGTTTGTTTTTGGTCGAACTAAACTTGTCCAATAGAATTAGGACATGTGTTAGGGTAATATTAATATCATATTTACCCTTAGTTACCCTATTTACTATTAACCGCGGTAAAAAAAAGTAAAAAGTTACTATTCACCAAAAATTATTTTTATCTCATTGAACCACATTTTACTTACTGATATCAACCGTGTCTGGCGGATTTTCGAAATTCCATTCACAGAAGCGGTAAAATTAAGTTTTATGCAAAATTCAGTTTTTAACCTACCACTTAGTGGTTTCACTATTCATCAAAAATTGAAAGTTTTCAGAAAAATACCAAAATTTCACCCTA
Source organism: Viscum album (assembly GCA_963277665.1). Lineage (NCBI taxonomy): Eukaryota > Viridiplantae > Streptophyta > Magnoliopsida > Santalales > Viscaceae > Viscum > Viscum album. The sequence continues at coordinate 523,941,185 of OY728165.1, forward strand.
GGCTAATTTCGATATTCTGAGTCCAAAAATGAAGTCCATTTTGAAAAATAAAATTTATAAAATTTCAAAAAGTGGTTATTACTATTCATAACAGCTAGTTTTAATAGCATATTGTTGTTTAGTGAAACTCGGTATTGCGTACGACGCAAGCTATCGAGGAAGGTCGCGTTTGCGTGTAAAGCAAGCCAAGCAAGTGTTGTGTAGAAAAAGATTCCTTTGATGATTTATATAACACAAAAGTCTCGGGTGTTACATTCTACCCCCCTTAAAAAGAATTTCACCCTCGAAATTCGTCACTTTGTAACAAACAGATGAGGATAATTCTCCCTCATCATATCCTCAAGCTCCCATGTAGCTTCTTAAAGTTGGTGGTTCCTCCATAAAACTTTCACCAATTGAGTGGTCTTGTTTCGTAGGACTTTTTCGCTACGATCCATAATCTCTATCGGCTGTTCTTCATAAGAAAGATCTTGCTCCAACGGTACAACTTCTGAGCTGAGTACATTTGAAGGATCTGGTATGTACTTTCTCAGGAGAGATACATGGAACACATCGTGAACTTGAGAGAGATTCGGTGAAAGCGCCAATCGGTAAGCTACCTTCCCAACACGATCCAGTATTTCGAATGGACCGATATATCTAGGGCTCAACTTCCCATTCTTTCCAAATCTCATAACCCTCTTCCAGGGAGATATTCGTAAGAACACTTTATCACCCACTTCAAACTCTAGGTCTTTTCTTCGGTTGTCGGCATAACTTTTCTGTCGACTCTGAGCTGCTCTTATGTGTTGTTGAATAGATCTGACCTTTTCTGCCATTTCATCAACGAGATCAGGTCCTAACAGCTTTCTTTCCCCAAGTTCATCCCAGCAAGTTGGAGTCATGAATTTCTTTCCATAGAGAGCTTCATAAGGAGCCATCTGAATACTGGAGTGAAAGCTATTATTATAAGAAAATTCTACCAAAGGTAGGTGTTGATCTCAACCTCCTTTGAAATCCATAGAGCAAGCTCTCAACATATCTTCTAGGGTTTGAATTGTTCTCTCAGACTGACCGTCTGTCTGGGGATGATAAGCAGTGCTGAAACTCAACTCTGTATCCAGAGTATGCTGAAGACTTCGCCAGAACATCGAGGTAAATCTCGGATCCCGATCAGATATAATAGAAAGTGGTACTCCATGCAATCTTACCACTTCCTTTACATATATCCTGGCAAGCTGATCTAGAGAGTAATCCTCTCTAATAGGAATGAAGTGTGCAGACTTTGTAAGACGATCAACTATGACCCAGATAACATTATTGCTTTTGGATGTTTTAGGAAGTCCTGTGACAAAGTCCATAGTGATGTTTTCCCATTTCCATTCGGGTATGGGTAATGGTTGTAACATCCCCGTAGACTTCTGTCTCTCAGCTTTAACTTGTTGACAAACCAAGCATCGAGAGACATATTCAGCAACATCTCTTTTCATGCCATCCCACCAGAAGTACTCTTTCAGGTCCCTATACATCTTCGTGCTTCCAGGATGAATAGAGAATGAAGAACTATGAGCCTCATCCAGCAGCTCCTTCTTTAATTCGGGGATGGAAGGAACACAAACCCGATTCCTGAACTTTATTATCCCATCACAATCAAGGTTGAATTTAGGAACATTTCTCACCTTCTTTTGTAACTCGACATCTTCTTTCTGTGCCTCTTTAATCTTCACATGTATAGATGGTTGAACATTCATTTGAGAAATATAAGATTTTTCCCCTTCCATTATAATTCCAAGATCCATCCGTTGTAAATCCATAAATATTGGATCTTTTGTGATCATCATCATGGATAAACTAGCATGGTCTTGTCGACTTAATGCATCTGCCACCTTGTTTGCTTTTCCAGGGTGGTAATGGATTGAGCAGTCATAATCCTTAATCAGCTCCAACCATCTTCTTTGACGCATATTCAACTCCTTGTGTGTGAAAATATACTTTAAACTTTTATGATCAGTATAAATATCACACCTTTCACCATAAAGGTAATGCCTCCAAATCTTTAATGCAAAGATTACCACAGCCAACTCCAAATCATGTGTTGGGTAATTTTGCTCATGGATTTTCAACTGTCGTGAGGCATAAGCTATCACCATATCATTTTGCATAAGAACACACCCCAATCCCTTCTTGGATGCATCACTGTTGATCACAAACCTTTCTCCACTACAAGGCAGTGTGAGCACAGGTGCACTGGATAACCTTCTTTTCAACTCCTTGAAATTCTCTTCACATTCCTCTGTCCAGACAAACTTAACTCCTTTCCGAGTCAACTTGGTGAGTGGATTAGATAATCGTGAAAAATCTTTTACAAAACGTCGATAATATCCAGCCAAACCAAGAAAACATCGGATCTCAGTTATTGTTGTTGGTCTCGACCATCTTTCGATAACCTCTGTTTTTGCTGGATCAACAGATATTCCCTCTTTTGAGATTATGTGACCCAAAAATGCAACTTTTTGAAGCCAAAATTCACACTTGGTAAATTTGGCATAAAGATTCTCCTTTCTCACGGTCTTCAATATAATTCTCAAGTGATCTTCATGCTCTTCCTTGCTCTTTGAATAGACAAGAATATCGTCTATAAAGACTACCACAAATTGATCAAGATAGTCTATAAAGACTCTATTCATTAGATCCATGAAGATAGCAGGGGCATTAGTAAGACCAAATGGCATCACTATAAATTCATAGTGTCCATACCTTGTACGGAAAGCCGTCTTTGGTATATCCTCCCTTTTAACCCTTAATTGATGATACCCTGAACGAAGATCAATCTTGGAAAAGTATTGAGCTCTGAGTAGTTGGTCAAATAAGTCATCAATGCGTGGGAGAGGATATTTGTTCTTGATAGTGATCTTGTTAAGTTCTCGATAATCAATGCAGAGTCTCATTGATCCATCTTTCTTCTTAACAAATAGAACAGGTTCTCCCCAAGGTGACGCACTAGGGCGTATGAATCCCTTATCAAGATTCTCTTGGAGTTGCTTCTTCAATTCCTGCAACTCAATTGGGGCCATTCTATATGGTGTCTTTGAAATAGGCAAAGCACCCGGTACGAGTTCTATTGAAAACTCAACTTCAAGATTTGGTGGAAGACCCGGTAATTCCTCCGGAAAGACATCATCAAACTCCCGTACAATGGGCATATTCTTAATCGTGAGTTTCTCACCAACCATTTCAGATAAATAACCTTCATTTAGTGGAATCAATACCCATAAGATGGAAGAAATTTCCACTGGAAGGTTATGTTCATCCTTGCATTGATATAAGATCGTAGATTAATCTGGAATATGAAATGTGGCTTCCCTTATTTGGTAATTGATATAAGCTCCATGTAGAGAAAGCCAATCCATGCCAAGAATCACATCAAATTCCACTAAAGGAAGGATCACAAGATTTGCAGGAAGCACTTTCCCACAAACTTCGATCGGAGAAGAATTATAAACTTCTGATGCGACTGTTGTGCCATTAGGTGTTGTCACAGCAAACTCAACATCTAATTGTTGAGGTAATACGGTGATACCCTTAGAAAATTCATTAGAAATAAAAGAGTGGGTGGATCCAGAATCAAATAAAACATTTTCTACTTTAGAGTGGATGGTATGTGTACCTTTCACCACTTCGTTATCGTACTCCACATCGCTGATAGAAATTGCATGTGACTTTCCTTTGTCTTTAGCCTTAAGATTTTGTTGACGTCGAACATCATCATCAACCCTTGGATTTGGGTATTGATTGGCATAATGCCCCATCTCCTTGCACTTGAAACATTGAAGTGTAGTAGGTTCATTCTGTGTATCCCTTCCTTTGTTTGCGTCATTAGACATCTTCTTCCCATTATCACGGCATTCAAATGCCCGATGACCTTCTTTTCCACATTTAAAACATTTACTTGTCCCTTTAAGACAACTCCCTCCATGTTTCAATCCACACTTTTAGCATAAGGGAAAGTTCATCTTCTTTTCAGTGTGCTCTTTAGAGTTTCCTTTGAATTCCATCTTCCTCTTCTTATCAAACCCATGCGACTGATGGGTTACTCCAATCTCCATCTCAACTTTGAGAGCACATCGAACGATTTCCTCGTAGCTATTGAAGTACCTTATGGCTAATTCCCTTCGAAGACTTGGTTTTAAGCCACTAAAGAATCGATCGATCTTACTCTCAGGTTGGATAATAATACCAGAAGCGTACCTTGCAAGTCTTGTAAAATTTGCTTCATAGGTACTAACAGATTCATCATCCCTTTGCTTCAGTTCAAGGAACTCTTTCTCCATCTTTGTTCGGAGAATACGAGGGAAGTACTTATTGAAAAATAAGTTCTTGAACTCGTCCCATTCCATAGACTCAATTTCATCCCTTTGCCTCGTATTCTTAATAAGATTCCACCATTGATCAGCATCTCCTTCCAAACGATACACTGCTAGGATGACTTTACCATGTTCAGAACATTGAAGAACTGAAAATATCTTTTCAGTAGTACTAATCCATTGTTCAGCAACTAATGGATCAGTAGACCCACTGAAAGAAGGTGGACGCTGCCTCATGAAGGATTCAACATAATGTTGCTCCTTCCTTTGCTCGTTTGGAAGTCCTGCATGATTCATAGCTTGAGAAAGTTGTGTGAGCATGGCTACAAGATTTTGCATTCCAGCTCCCATATCGTTTGGTTGCTCAGGGGGACAATCATTGCATTTCCCATCGCATTCCGCATTAACACGGTTCCTTCGGGTTCCAGCCATTGACTAAAACCAAGAAGAATAGTGTGAGCAACACTAATTATAATAGGAAACCCACATAATTCAAGAATAAAATTTTCATGCTTAAGGTCTTATACTAGGTTATTCAAGGACATTTCTAAAACACTAAGATTGTGTTCTATGCTTAGACTTATCCTTAGGGTTCTTACTAAGGCTTTCACATCCTAGTTTCCAAAGGTTGACTATACCTTTCCTCTGATACCAACTATAACGACCCACACTTCACATACATTGTTAATACTTAAAAATTGAAGTACACTTATTACAACATATGACAAAACCACAAAGGACCGTATAGGTATAGTGTCTTTAGAAACTGGGAAACATAAACAACTGGTTCATAAATCTTCTACAGTGTCTCACATTTATTTCATCATATCTAGGGTCCCTTTTAGCATATTCTACTTAATATCCATCTTCCTGACCTGGGGAAAAGAAATCATAAAAGGGTGAGCTCAAATGCTCAGCAAGGGCAAATAAAGGAAATAAAAATCATATCATATCTTTTTGAAAATCAAAACCTGCAAAAGAGATCATAATATCTTAACATGGAATAAATCATAGAAGTGAAAATGAGATCCCCATAATCATAACATAAAACTTGAAACTTTGTGGCATGCACACATAATCATGGAAAATCATTTCTTGTTAGTCATGACTCATTCCCAAGACTATCTTAGTGGACAAAGTCCCTTTCTGAACCGAGTTTACTCCTCGTTTCAGTCCTGTATCACTGAACCGAAATAACCTTCCGTTCCAGCCATGTCTATCTCATGAGATATAAAATCTTTACCCAATGCATTGGAGGGAGATATAGGTCCCACCCATCTAATAATGATACCATTCTTATGTGTGCCACAAAATCATAAATCATACATCATTGCATAACCCATGTAATAAAAATGAGTCTCTTGAAACATCATGACATCATAAAACAATTCATATAAGATAAAGGAATTCATAAAAATATTTCCATCACAACATAATCAAATCCATGTAATAATATGGATAAAAACAGAACCCTTTATTATCTTAGATGGAAAATAATTTTGATTAAACACTTGAACTCCATTCTTGAAGAAAATATCCTTTCTTCTTTAAAAACATTTTTTCTTTCATAACATGTCATACAACTTTAAAATAAAAGAAGTTGATTAAAAATAAACTTGAAAACTTGTAAAGGAAGCTTCTTTGAAGTAATGTTTTAAAAATCCATTCATGCCGTATAAGTTAAAAAAAAACATTCTTCGTACTTTTGTCGGAAAAGTCAAAAAGTACCTCGTACGGAAAAACGACAAAAGATTCCTTTCATATTCTTTACTAAAAACTCACCTAAGGGTAAAATTGGATTTAAACTATTGCAAGTGGATGGAAGAAATATTACATATTTAGGGAACATGGATGTGGATGATAAAATACACCCCAGTAAATACTTACGAATAAACAATCTCGGATAAAAATGAGATTGTGATATTTCCCTTACCTTAGGTCCGATTTGCTTTGTTCGTGTCCGAAGCTCCTGTATAATGGTTTAAATAATGGTATTGACTTATTCCAGAATCATACATATTGATATGATATCATATATGGTCATATTATTAGCTTCTTGTTAGTAATATTTCATTGTTACTTGTTACTCGGGTCTTTATAACTTTTTGTTCTTATGCGTGTTTTGTCGAATAAATTCTTATTCTTATCTTTAGGTTATAGATAATTCATTTCCATAATGGTATTAGTGTAGTATATACCATATTAATTCACTCAATTCATTTATATAATCATTATGAAATGAAGATCATGTAGAACGAGTCGCATCACATCGTGGAGACGGTATTCCGTACGTACGCACGAGTGATGATATCGTTCCTATGATCGTGGAATTGTATTGGAGTATATATATTATTTCAGTATCAATATTACTTAATAATAATCATATATAGTTACTCATTACACCATTATACCCATCCTTGTAAGGTGATGGTGGAAAATAGATTACACCACGGCGTGGAGACAGTATTCCGTACGTACGCAGGCGCGGTGATTTCATTTTTCCGTAGGATGGATAGAAGGTGAATTAGGGTTGTTTCATATTTATAATAACATATCAGTATGTAATTAATACTGATGTTATTACTTTATCATGAAACAACTAAAGAAGAAGAAGTTGAAGAAGAATGAAATTGAAAAGATCGGTAATGGATATTACCTCTTCTTTGGAACGCCTCTTTGAATCCTCCACTTAAGGAACTAAGATTTGCCTTTGGAGAAGACCAGGACCTCTAGGATTATTCTAGGGAAGTGGAGAGGAGAAAATGTCAGGTGTTGGCCGAGCTTGAGTGCTCAAATTGGTGTGAGGAGGAGGGGGAGGAGGTGCCCTTTTATAAGGGAGGAGAGGGGCACCTTAGGAATATCTCAAAATATTATTTTATATTAAAGTCAAAATCGGTTTATAATGGTTCCAAAGGGTATTATTTCGAAGATAAGGTTGGGAAGGGTCGAAATCCTATCAACCAATAAGATTTAGACAAGTTTAGGGTATTATTTTAACCTTATCAATTAGATTTAACTCTAAGTTAAATAATTTAACTTTTACCATGTCTTTTCGTTTTCTTTCACTATATGGTTAATACACATACTATAACATGCCAAACGAACCCCAAATTGTTTATTATTAATATATATATCCTTATCTAAGTCATTTGGCCGAACCTTAGATTTTTAGGAATAAAATAACAATTAATAATATAATATTTGATTTAAAAACTATTTTGTGTCAATTTTGACACTATTTGATATATGATTTTTTGTAAAAGTCATAACAGAATTATATGTTCGAACCAAGTTGATTAAATCAACAATAATATATCATAGTAACCTAGAAAATTAGTGGAATTCATAAAAGGTCTTAAATATCATTTATTGTGGTATTTATATTATCAATTATGTCAATATTTCATTAATAAGATAATTACTGCATCATCATTGTGTCATAAATAAATTATATTATTTGATGTCTAAAAATTACAAATAAAATACCATCATGTTGGAAATCTTTTTATCTTTCTAATGAATATTTACAATCTAATTTATCTTATGTATAACCCCATATTAAAAATCATTTACTTATTAAACATTAATTTTAACTATTTTAACCCTTCTTTAAATAAATTAATAATAAATGTCCTAATCTAATCCAAGTGGGCCTAAATGGTCATATTTTATTCCTAAGTTTGTTTTTGGTCGAATTAAACTTGTCCAATAGAATTAGGACATGTGTTAGGGTAATATTAATATCATATTTACCCTTAGTTACCCTATTTACTATTAACCGCGGTAAAAAAAAGTAAAAAGTTACTATTCACCAAAAATTATTTTTATCTCATTGAACCACATTTTACTTACTGATATCAACCGTGTCTGTCGGATTTTCGAAATTCCATTTACAGAAGCGGTAAAATTAAGTTTTATGCAAAATTCAGTTTTTAATCTACCACTTAGTGGTTTCACTATTCATCAAAAATTGAAAGTTTTCAGAAAAATACCAAAATTTCACCCTAGGCTAATTTCGATATTCTGAGTCCAAAAAAGAAGTCCATTTTGAAAAATAAAATTTATAAAATTTCAAAAAGTGGTTATTACTATTCATAATGGCTAGTTTTAATAGCATATTGTTGTTTAGTGAAACTCGGTATTGCGTACGACGCAAGCTATCGAGGAAGGTCGCGTTTGCATGTAAAGCAAGCCAAGAAACTGTTGTGTAGAAAAAGATTCCTTTGATGATTTATATAACACAAAAGTCTCGGGTGTTACATATATGGTTTTAACATTTATGATAAATGTCAATATTTAAGGTAAGGGTTTTCTCATATCACTTTATTTCTATGAGATTTGTGCTATAAATATTCACACCATATTCTTATTTTGAGGACAATATACTAAAATATGACATGTTATATAATGAATATAAATTATTTAATGATATATAATTATTCTATTGATGTTAATATGTCATTAATATCAGTGATAAAAATTATGTGATGTAGTAAGTCGATTTCCTATATCACATTTATTTCGGTGATACTTATGCATTATTAACCACCCATTTCTTCTGTGTTGGGTATATAAATCACAATAATGTATTCTATGAATATTATCCTATATTTTTTTGTTTTTTACATATCCATTTTATTATATATATATATATATATATCACGGGGATTACGGTCCAACAGTTACTAAATTGGTAAAGTGATTTTGCCTCTATTTCATTTCTTTAAGAAAAATATTATGTTATGCACATATATTATTTTACAAGATCTATATTGTACCATTTCACATGTAATATCATGAATATACTTATTTTGATGATATTTTATGTTTCATTTAATACCAATCTTTCACAGTTATGGTGATTCAATGATACCAATGTGGAACAAGTTTATTATTATAATCTCATCATTTATTGGGATTGTTTATGATCACGATTCCATTGACAAAATATTTTTATTCATATCTCAGTTATTACAATGATATAATGATACATTATTTTTTAATTATTTATCAATGTTTTGGTACCATTATTTATCTCTTTTTTTAATATAATAAATAAAATGCTTTTAAGAAAATCCAACATTATCCATATATTCCGTTGTAAATTTATGTTTTTTAAAAACCATGTTTTCTTAATATTTCCACAAAAATTAAATAATATTTTCATATTATTTATAAAATAAAATATTGAATTTTATTAACTTTTTAATATTTTATTTAAAAGTAATCTTATTTCAATTTTGTGATCGAGTCACTTTTTTGAAGTATTTAATACACTGAAAGAATGTTCGGAATGTCTTGATTTATCAACCATCAAAACCAAATTTCATTAATAATTACCATGAAATTTTAAAAGATTGAATTTCTCTAAAAATTATTCTTTCCAATTATTTTGTCTGCAGGTCGTTTTTAATTTGGTTTTCAAAAAAATGTTTATCATAAAAAAATTATGTTCAAGAAATGTTTCAAATTATATTGAAAGCATACATTATATGTTTTCAAATATATTTTCAAAGAAAAATGTTATAATAAAAGGATTTCATAAAATTTTTTAAATGCTCTTAAAGGATTCCTCTATATGTTTTTGAATATATTTTCAAATAAAAATACTTTAAATAGATTTTTAATCATTCATTATATGTTTTTATGGGAAATTGTTTTCAAAATTATTTCAATATTTATATATAAATTTTCAAGGAAAAATGTATAAATTTTTCTTAAGGATTTCATATTTTTTCATGTTAAAAGGATCTTCAATTGTTTTCATGATTCCTTTATATTTTTCAAGGATATATTAGAAGAAAATTTTTTACACAATGTTTTATTTTTAAAAATAATATTTAAAATAAGATATTATATTTTACTCAAGAAATATTTATATAATATTTATCAAAATTTAGTACCATATATGATTAAATGTATTAATGTTACAAATAAATACTAGGGATATGGTACGAGGGTTTTATTTATACTATTTACTTATATTATTTATGTTTTGATGGAATGTTGTTTATGAAAATAATTTCTCATTCATGGGATATATGTTTATGAAATATGATTATGATTATATGAGATGAAAATTTAAAGCCTCTATTTCATATAGGTTACGATAAGATAAAATTTTTATGATTCCTATATCATTTCAGGGGATGTTATGTGATTTTTTTTATTATGTGGCTCGTGTATGTATGATCTCATCATGATATGGGTGGGAAAATTATCTCCATCTAATAAATTGGGTAAGGATTTATATCTCATGAGATATACAAGGGTAGAATGTGGACTAAAAAAATTTAGTAATGTAATTTTTCCCCTCTGTAGGTATTTGGAGTGACCCTCCACCACTAAGAAGGTCCTGGGAGTGAACTATAACTTCCAAGAAGGTTTGGGGAGTCAACCCATTCTAATAAAATGGAATTCGAATTAGACATTGACTAATAAGATTAGGGTTTTTATAATACTAGGTATTATTCTTATGTTATGATTCTATGGATTATTCACATGATTCCCTTGTGATTCACGCCTTATATTCTACAAATAATTATTCCATGACTCATGTGTACGATATTTGATATGAAGTGGTAGATTTTCTAATATTTTCCTCATGTTCTCATACACTTATTCTTATTTATTTCTTATATATCTCCCTTATTTTTCTTTTAATGAGCATCTGATCTTGCCATTTCTTATGTTTCCATTCCATATGTTATGAAAAAAGGTTTTTCATATGATTACTAAATGGGGTGATCTTTGTTGGAAATAGTAAAGACCATTCACCATTTTAGAGGATTTTGTTCCAAAATTCCAAATACACATAACTATTATGGTCCTTGGGAAAGTAATTTTTTTTTGTGATTAATATCCATCTAAAATGATGTAATTTCTATGTATGTTAATAATGGGTCTCTATAAATGTAGATCCATCAGTTTCAAGTATGTTTCCATTTATTTAGGTATTTTTGGTATGTAATGTTTTTGGGTTATGATTAGGAGGGAAGGGATGAGTTTTTGAAGGTTTTTCATAATCCATTTGAGGTGAATAGTTATATCATAGTTTGAAGAAATCATGAAAACATCTTAGAAATTGTGTTATGCGAATTAGAAGCTACTGGGTAAGTGCATGATTATGGGCATGTTTTGGCCGCACTATGCTGCCACCCAATAGAAACCATGGTTTTTGGGAGATATGGCTTCTTCACAGTTTTCCCATATTTTTTATAACTTTATTAGTTAATTTATCAATGTAATTTATAAGGGGTGGTATTTAAAATTATAGGGCATGGTTTTCCAATCCATGCGCCCTAACCATGCATGATAAAAGTTAGATTCCGAAATTATGGATCTTACTCAGTTTTCTATTTAATGTTTCATCCCTAAACATGAACATAGAATGAGTTACTCTATTCCCATTGGCATTAGAGACTCCTCCACTTGATCTAGGAGAAATCTATTGGGGTTACATAGAGCCTCAAAGTAAATATTCCTTATAAAGTATCCATTATTTATTATTTTACTTAGTATTCTTCTTCTTGCCTTCCTTGGGTTCAAGGATCTAATATTCTGTGATTATATCCATGGTGTGTGATTCTAATAATGAGTAGATGTTGTTGTTTTGATGTTAGGGGAAAATATTTGAGAAAAGTTTAAGGGGGTTCAATCTAGTATTGTTGAAGGATTTGTTATTTTCTTCGTTTTCTCATAAGTCTGTGAGGTGGGTGGCTTGAATATCGACTAATATTGTTATATCTTGCAGGAAATGTCTCAAATTTTATAAATTTCAGGAATTGTTTTTCTATATTTATGTCAATAGATAGGTAGAAACCATATTTAGTAATGGTTTTTAAAATAAAGTAATTTTTTATGTAATGTGGTCTGATTAATGATTTTAAAATGATGTTTTAAAATAGGTATTGGTTTGATTCATGGATATGGTTTCGAAGAATGTTTTTAGGAAAAATAAATTTATTATTGCAGTGGATTGAAATTATTTGTTTCAAAAGTTTTTTTTCTTTCATGGTTGGAATGTCTTCATTTTCATTGACACAACCCTATCGAAGTGGTTTGTAACATTGGGCAACATGTAATATGGTTACCTTATGAAAACATGGTTGATAAATGAGATATTCCACATGAATATGGAACTATAACATGGGAATGAACATGTATTTTGGTAGAAATGTGGAACCAAGTGATGGGTATGATAATGTATTGAGAAATGTTTTAAATGATTTTTTTTCTTTCATTTTATAGAAATTGTTTTTGTTTAGAAGACAATTTTGATTTGAAATCTATTTTTTAGAATGGATTAGACAAGATATAAAATGTTTTAAAGTGTTTTCTATAAAATATTTTATATAAATTTTATAACACGGTCTATCCTAGTGGCGTCAGTAAATATGTTATTTGGGTAAATCCTATTGATTTATCTACACACCTAATGCTTTGGAACTTTTTTATTTTTATAGATATTCTTTATTAAGACATGGGTTGAGGCAAGGTATATCATTTATTGAGTGATGTGTCAAAACATGGATTATATAATGGGATAATGGAACATAATGGAGGCTATGTAATTAGTGTCTTTTTAGTATTTGGGTTTTGTTGTTTTTGAATTCCACATTATACTATGATATTAAATTTTGGATTCTGAATTGTATTATGATATGGGTTATTGTATAGTTAGGAATTTATACATTTTTTATTACATATAATGGTATTACTCTAGTTTCATGAATCATTTAGTTTTATTTGTTTATGGTATTTTTGTCTTGGAAGTTTTATTTTCAATTAGTATATCATTTCCCAACAGTTAATGAAGACCTTGGAATTTATTTCCTACCTTTTGTGTCGTGGGAATATCACCTATGGCCATGTAAAACCACCTCTTTTTTAAAACACAATTATGTGGGAAATATAGTTATATGATTTAACTATAATTTTATGGTGATTCTAGTTATTTTAAAAAATTATTATCAAATACGATTAGAATATATCCATTTTTGTATGAGACTTTAGGATTGAATTATTTTTTTGGTGATAAATATTAAAATTAACATTGCATAATATGTTATAAAAAAGAAAATCATTATAATTCTACAAGATTAGAGAAAATTTTGAATAATTTTAAGGTTATTTTGTTATCAAATTATTCCAATTTATTGTTGGGTGTTATTATTCAAGATTTAAAGATTAAAATTATTTTTACCGTGTAATGGTTTATCCATTTTCAAATGTGTCTAACTGTGTGGTAACCATTTTGGATTTATTTAATTTTTTAACAGTGGAGGAAAGTATTTACATCCTTTTTCTTTATTATTTAATCCAATATAAGTTAAATTTAGTTATTCATGCATAAAATATTTTCTTCAATACTCATCATTTGGAGGAAAATATGAAATTATGGTGCAAAATGAATAAGGGATGAAATTTTTTTATCATGTATATATATTTCCTTATAATTATAATAAGTATGCTACTGTATTTATAGAAATATATTAAAGGGACCCACAATTTTTTGTAGTACCTTTTTTTACGCTAAACTGAAGGTCTTTTTTCATCTCTTTGGAAAATGGGTTTTTGTTAGTTAACATTATTATTATCGTGGTTTTTCTTGTGATTAGTGTTCTCAATCTATCTCTTTTAGTTTATTAGAAATATTATTCTCCTCTATATCAATATTTTCACATAACATTAATTTTATCTTATTTTTAGAAATTGAACTTTCTATTCTTGATTCCATTATTTCCCCTCCCATCTTTTTAATAGTAAATTTTAGTAACCCTTTTAAGATGTGTATTTTTCATTAAATGTTTTGAAAATATCAAAACATTGTCCACCGACTTCAAATTAAAATTTAGAGGATAAAATAAACAAAATGGGGGATACTATAACTCCCGTGTATTTTAAGATAATGATATGTTTGTTATGAGATATTACAGATAATAACAAGTTTAAATTAAACACAAAATAATATTATTTAAATATGATTGTTATAACTTATGCACTAAAATAGATGGTATGAATGATATTTAATTATTTATGTAATAAATATAAATTTCATATTCAATATAATTTTATTAAAAAATTCATAATAAATAATAACTCAAATATTAATAAAGATATTTTATTCCACAAAAAAAAATATTTCCATAAAAAATTATTTAATTTCCATTTCAAAATATTTTATAATTAAGTATTTTAAAATTGAGTAATTTTATATAATAAAATTAATATATTTTTCTAAATAATCATATCAAAAATAACATAGGTTTGAATTTTGGGAATTTTCTGAAATTTTATATTATCAATGAATAATAAATAGTATCTATTTTTCAAATACTACCATTTATTTTCAATAAAAATGTTATTTAAATGATTAATTTATTTTATATTTGATAGTAAATTTTCATATGAATAATTTGTCGTAAAATAATCAATTTTAAAATAAAAATATTTTTTCATTATTTTGATATATGATGATTTTTAGTATTAAAATCGACGTTTAATGCAAACTGCATTTAAGTGTATAAAATGATACTATTTAAATAAAAAAAATAACATATTTTAGGGAAATATTTAATTTTAAAAATATATTATCTATCTATTTTTATTTATTTACGTTCATATTTTTATTATTGCTTGTCATAGAGTTGAAAATTGATCACCTATTACATCAAAACTGCATTTCAAGAAAAACTATGCTTCAAAATGTTTTTGAGGTTAAATTATAAATAGAATTCAATAAATTATGTTATTTTAATTTGAAAAAAATTATTCCATATTTTGAATCATAATAATTAATATTTTATAATAATATCTACTTAATTTTGGTGATATTTAATAGTATTAATCGTATGATAAAGTAGACATCATACTGAAAAACTAAAACATTAAAATTGAGTAACCTTAGTGATAAATGGAATAATAGATTAAAAAATAATATTTGAATTATTGATGTGTGGCTCTTAAATATCAACAATACACTCTATTATTTATCATTTTTGGGAATCTTTCGTGAGGGTGAATTCATATTATATAATAGTTGTGATATTTAAAAAAATTTCACTCATACTCACTTATAAAGGGAAACATTCTCTAATCCCCTATACGAATTTAAAAAATAAATATGTTTTCGATATGGATTTCATAAATTAAATCCTTTAATCCATACCCATTTATCAGTATCCTTGGTTTCATCATATATCTAATCAAGGGAGTTATTATGAATAATTCTTATGTGGTGGTTAGAATAAGATGTATCGTTCTTAACTGAGCATATGTATTTTATTCCTTCTTTCATATCCTTTAATAATAACTAAATTATTATATATATATATATATATATAATTACTATAACCAATATTATGATATACTATTATGTTATTTGAATAACCTAAATCGATATCCTTTTCTATCAAATGGGAAATGAAACCATTGTTCCTGTGTATGAAAAACTAAAGCCTCACGAACTGATTTAATTCATTTTCCATAATCACCTATCAAATATGTTCATGATAATGGATTTAATTTTTATATATGATAATCATGAAATATAGTTTATTATATAATGTTTAAAAATCATATACCTACATCCCATACCGTCCATTAAAAAATGATAACGTTATTCGATTGTATAGAAGACTACCACCTCATGAAGCATGGAAATTCATTTTTTATTACCGGAATAAAAGGAATCTATATTTTTGTGTATATACAGTAATAATATGGTATTCAAGATTTTAGCAACATTTTGGATAGATAATATAAAAATTACCTTCTTCCCATTATGATCGTTGATAAATGGAAGCATTACTCATGTATACGTGTGAACTACAATCCCTATGATTATAACATAGTTCATATTTCATAACCATATATATTGATTGGGATTAAAATTATATCTTGTTTATAACAATTTTTTTATTTCATTATTATTATTCTATATATTTTGTGTCAATGACCCCTTTTACACAACCAACACATGGATGTCCTTTTGAATTTTTCTTTAACACATTTGAAGTTGAAATAACTGATTATACAATTAAATATGACATTAAAATAAATAAACTAAACTTTCATATTATATTTGAATAAAACTGTTATATTTTATTTATTAAAAATTTACATATGTTTATTATACATATGATAATGTATATACAAAGATAGTCTTGAATTATGGAAAGGGTTATCACATGTCACTTTTACTATGATGAGACATATTTCATCTTCAATATTTTTTTGTGAGTGTGGTGTATATACCAACCATTTTAATTTAATATTATTAATCAATGTATATTAATGGTATTTAATTATTAATTTTATTTTACTTATTTCATTGGTGTTTTGATTCAAAATTTACCAACGTGGTAAGGGTTTATTTCCCAATCTCATCATTTTTTGGGATTGTCAATATCAACGTATCCATTGGGGGAATTGTTTTATATTTATATAATAAATAATGTTTTCTTTATCCTCTATTAATTTATCAAAATTTAATGTAATAGTTTAATTTTCCAATCTTCAGCACTTCAATTGTCTTGGATTTTATATTTATTTCTCTTCATAATCAGAAATGATTTCTCTTCTATAACTATAATTTCCATAAAATGTTTAGAATAATAATATTGTAATTATAAAAAAAATTAACAAATTATTTTTTAACCATGTTTTATTTATTACAAATAGTTTTTGATTGAATATTCTTATCACCTTTCTAATAATGTACTTTTTGACTTATTACAAAAAATTTGAATGGGATATTTGATTTAAAATAATTATCCTGAAGGAAATATTCTATCCATTATGACAAATAAATTCATTGATGAATACTCTATATGTTTCAATGGTTAGTTTTCAAAAAATAATAATATATTATTTTTGAAATGACAACATCTTGATGAAGTTATTTCAATGTTAAAAGGGTATTCTTCTCCAAAAACATTCTATGTAATAATATAAATATATTTTATTCATTTTGGAAATACATTGATATTATGAATTTATTCTAATTTATGTATATATATCTCTCAAAAATATATGTACCATGTTCTACCTTACAGGGATAGGGTAATACCAGCCTTATGTTGATCTCTCAAATGTATTTATTTTGAAATTTCATTTTATTGCTATAGGAGACAAGATTATGTAGCTCATTTTCAATTTATGGTTAATTGTTACATTAATCCCTCAAAATTTATTTTAATTTTATGGAATACATTATCATGAACATTTTATGATGGGTCCACCAGGATATCACTCTCAAGCATTGGGTAAAGGTTTAGTCTCATGATTTATTTTGTATGCGATTAACAAGTAAACCTAATCTATTTTCAGACTATATCAACCATGTGATATTTTATAGTTTGTTAGAATTAAATCACATTAATTTCATTTTATATATGACTTATAAATTCCATATTTTAATTCGATTATTTTAATAAATATATAGAAATATTTGATAGCATATGCAATATGCAACACCGAACCCAAACAAACAATAATTATTAAAATAGGACTGCTTGAATGTTTCCATTAAATTTACAGATATAAGAAGGATTAACTAATTTATAATATATATATATATATATATGATCTAATTTATAGATAAATTATATGAAAAAATTCAATCAAATTTGGGTATTGACTTTTTGTTCTTCAAAATATATTTTATTCAAAATTGAATTATTTATTTCTAAAAAATACTATTATAAATTTATTATAGAAAATTTAGAGAATTTAATTTATTATATTAACCCAATTTTTGATATAATCATATCAAAAAAAATTTAGGGTGAAACTGGGGTTTTTTGGGAAAATATTGATTTTACAGAGAATAGGGAAAATTCACTTTTTTTTAAAAAAATTATCATTGCATATGATAATTAAATTTAAATGTCCTATTTTTAATTTAGTTTTATTACATGGTAAATTATTATAATTTATTTATATTTAACTTTATTAATTAAATTTTTGTCTTCATAATTAAATTTAGTATAAGTTTATTTTATGGATTAAAATAAAATATTTTGAAAAATATTTTAAATATCAGCATGTTTCTGTATTTTAAATAATTAAAAATTCACACTAATGTTAATTAATTAAATTATCATATATATATATAATACTAATTTATATTCATATAAGGAATATTAATATTTCAAGAGTTAAATTAAAACCATACTTTCTTAAAAAATTCATTTTTCGGAAAACCAACTTTCAGCACACTTTCGAGTTATATATTAACTATAAATATTCCACCTATTTTTATATATTTTTATAAAATTTAATAAAAATATGGATTCATCATAATTAAAATTAGGTAATAAGTTCAATATAATGTTTAAATAATATGAATTGTAATTATAGTTTATATTTATAAGATGATAAAAATAAAATAAGATAATTAAGGGTAAAAATAATTTAGTAAAGATGTGAAATGAGGTAATAATAATAGAATAAATATATATATTTAATTTATATAGAAATAGTAATTATATTTATTGTTTATTGTTTTTACATTATGAATTGTTAATCACTTTCCTGAAAATTATATTTTGATATGATAAAATAGAAATTGTGTTTTTTGAATAATATGAAATTAAAAATAAGAAATACCATTAGATTAATTAATTTCAATTTGAAATAAATTATATTTTAATAAATAATTATTATGAAACTGTTATTTTCAAATTTAAATTATATCATAAACTTTACAATGTCAAAATTAATTTATACAATATTTGTTCAAAAAGATTTATTACAAATACCCCATTATTTCTCAATAAAAATCATTTATATTTCAAATCTGAAAATTGAAATATTTATAAAATTATTATGATAAAATTAATATATTTTTTAAATTATAACATCAAAATTATCCAATGGTCAATTTTTAATAATATTTTTGACATGGTCAAATTTTCAGCTAAAAATAAAATATTGTAAAAATATAGTATGTGTATTATGACATCATAATGATCAAAAGATGAAGTAATAAATGTTATAAAATAAACACATGACTATATATATGTTTCCCATTTAAAAATTTGTGATTTAATGTTTATTTGATTAATTTTTATAAATCCATTATGAATTATCCAAAACCAATATTATATTTTATGGTATCAAAAATCATTTAAAAAAAAGACTCACATCCACATAAACAGGTGTTGTATTATAATATTATCAGTCCTTGGATACACTACAATAGAATCACCATTTAGCAGCAGTTTTTTTTGCCTTTAGCGGCGGTTTAAACCGCCGCTACATTTTTTGGCGGTGATTTACAGAAACTGCCTCCTAATATGGTTTCTCCAATATATTAGTGGCGGTTATTTGCGTTTATCGGCGGTTTCAGAAAAGCGTCATAGCTACATCATTTCACAAAAGTTATCCGGAATTTAGCGGCGGTTTTACGAGCCCTGGATATCACTTTATTCGTGGCGGTTATAACCGCCGCTAATAAACTTAAATTCCAACGGCTGTAAAACCGCCGCTAAAGTCATGGGAACCTCTGCAGAATGAGGCAGCCATGATGCTCCTATTTCGAGGCATTTTTTACCGTTTAGTGGCGGTTTAAACCACCGCCAATATATATTTCATGGCGGTTAAAACCGTCGCTAAAAGCTGACCAGAATAAAAATAATAATTCTTTGATTCTGCTATACTACAGCCCTGAAAAACAAATAAAACCAGAAATATAAACCAACTGAGAAAAACCAGAGAAACAACACCCAACATGGGGATCAATAAGAAGGAATCACATATCATATCGACCAACCAGGTCAGTACACCTCCTATGTATGAGGAAAAAGTCATTAGCCTCATAAAAAAAATGTTTCAACATAAACCCACATAACCTTCCATGAAAGTTAATTATTTGTTTATGAAGGCTCAAAGGACTCATTTGTCAGTAAAATAACACACTAGAAAATATATATGATGTCAATCCAACATGCCAAATATGATGCATGAGAGTCCTCTTTATTCCCCGCCCAAGAGTCAAAAACCATCCCTGGCCTCCCACCAATGACCAAGAGCTGAATATCCAGAATAAGTCACAACATTCAAAAAACATGTTTTTCTATCAATGATAAATAATATACAACTTTAATATTTAAAAGTAGAACAAAAATCTGAAACCTTGGAAAATAAGACTTCCTATTAGAGAAAGTACTAGTAACACAGCAGTCAGATATCCATCAAAGGTTCCAACACATTCCTCATACTCATGTATAAAATATCTTAAATAGTAAATACTAGGAAGATAAAAATCCATTGATACAACATTTACACATCCCAACCTGGATTCCACTGAACTGATGCTCCAGGCCGATGGGTTACTAGGCATCAAGCCCACCTCCTCGTATGCCAGATGCCACCAACTAGTAGAAAGGACCCAAGTGGTGATATTTGGATAACTATGACCTCATATGAAATTAATAAACAATAGAAAATATATAATTATCATGAAAAATGTAAAGTAAATGAATGCAAAATATGTACACAACTAAAAAATAAAAATCATCAATAATAGATTGATGTAAAATCCTGAACAACTACACAACACGATACAACACTGGTGACCCACTAAGCCGACCATAAAAATAAAACAGTATGCAATAAAATCAATGTAAAAGTACATGGATCCACTAAAAACTCTATTCTTGACAACATACCTGATCTCCATACATTTTCAAACTACACTATCCCGATTATTAGAACCACTCATATAGATCTGCTCGATCATGCATCACTGGGCCTCATCCATATCCCCCATGATACTTATGATCAACATGAAAAGAAAAAATAAGGGCTAAACATACTCCGCATTGTACATGTAGGAGTGATAAATAATCACATTAGGACACCCCAACAAAAAACATGTAACTGTTCCGCTAAAAGTCTAATAAAAAACAATTTGATCAGCTTAGCTAAAACACACCCACAGTGGTAGTAAACCAAACATGAGATGACTGTCAAATCTAGGGTACGTAATCCCTTTCAATAGGGAAAGTTCCACCATGGATGTCCATTTCTATATAGTCAAATATTTATAGTCTCATACCTATACATTGATACATAAACATGAAATTCATTGGTATGTAATATAAATTATTATATTATAGTTTCTAAAAAATTTCTTTTTACTACCATATTTAAAAAATTATCTTATTATAATGGTTGAGAGTTTCTTAAATGATAAAAACAAGAAGTAATCCATATCATCAATTATCAATAAATAAGATTAAATGCATAGTAATATCATGAAAATCCATAAATTACAAGTGACTCACTTTTCCTTTTTAATTTACTCTTAACTAGTTTACCATCTTTATTTAGTTTGTTCTTCTTTAAAGAGTGTTCCCCCATGTTCCCATTCCTCGTAACCATGAGTAATAATGTTTTCATAACCAAACACATAAAAAAATAATAATATAGGACCCTTGGAAAAGTTCATAGTAGGCTAGTCAAACAATTTATTCTTATAGATAGAAGATAAGATTATAAATATTCTACCTCAACCAAATATATGATGCCTATTGTGTAATGAAGAAGAAAAATAATATGGTGACCTAAAACACATAAGGGAAGCCTTAACCATCCTAAAATATAGCTATTTCCCATAAAAACCAAATCCAATCCACTGTAAAACCCCTTTGATACATGGTTAAAAATATTTAAATCAATATCATTGAGGAAGGTCGCAATATGAAAAAATAACTACATCATAACGTCCCCCAAGGAAGAACCATTATAAATTGACCTCTAGGTCCTTGTGTCATTATAGAGGCAGACACACCATAAATTACCAATGGGAATAACTCTAAATTCATCCTTTGAACACCATGTCATATCAAGAAAGTACCACACTATGAAGGAACTCTACATGAAACTTCATCCTCTTGTTGATTTAATTTTAGAACCTTTGACCTCTTACAGCTGCATGTAAATTATCCACCAAACCTCCTGACTCTGTTCACCACTTGAGGGTTGTATTCAGCTACTATGTTTTTATTTTATCACTGAACAGTTATCTTTTTTTAACATTAGTTTAACCTCTTCCTTTAATCCTGGTTATATCTCCATGCTTGATATCACTTGTCTTAAAAAAATCAAAATTTTCATTTAATCTCAAAACCTCTTTCACATATAGCTTTATTTTATTATATATTTCCATAGAATTAATTTACAACATAGAAGTTAGTTATAAATAAATCCTATAATCCTAATGATCTAGAACTTAATATAAGAAACAAGAACTTATGTTAATAACTCCAGTGGTATCCATCAAGCTATATTCTTCCATATCCTCAATTGGATACCCCTATCTATGTTCTAATGTCACTTTTTGTCACCATATTTTGATTGATAGTAGTGAATACTTTATATAAGAAGCAACGACCCAATTTGTTCAACACATCAATAATGGTCCTCACCAAATTGTCCACAACACTATCCCTTTGATCACTAGGAAATGACCCAATTTGTTCAACACGTCAACAAATGGTTTAACTCCTAGTCATCCAAAATCTGGACTACCAATTCAAACAGAGAACTAAATGGAATGATGTATACCACACTCGAGAAATGAACACATAAAAAGAAACATCAGAAATCAAAAAAATGCATAAAAAGAAACATGAGAAATCAATGAAAATTTTAGGACATGAAAATGTGTGGTGGAAACTTTTTGCCACAAATGGTACATATACAAACTAACTATTTTAATTTTTGTTCAACAAATCCAGAATAAAACTACTCAGGGTCCGATGATGCATCATCGCCCTATCACCCTTCATTTCCACTTTGTGATGTCACCTGTAAGAACATTATATTGAAAATTAAATACGGTTGCATATTTATATTAAAACCAAAAACAAATGAAAGTTAGTAAACTAAATGATTTTTATTTTTTGTGATCTACCAGCATTCCACCAATTGATGCACTCCCACCAGGGGCATATATGCTCATCTGATGACGTATTCCAGTCAACTCTTTCTACAATAAAGATATTTGATCCCCCTGCTGGTGAACTGTGTTTTTTAATGAAATAATCTCTTTCATAGCATCTCTGAGTATGGGTTGATTAAAGTCAAGAGTAGATGCAGTAGCTATCCCTGGTGGCATGCTAAAAACCTCAGATGGCACGGGTCCCAAACCCATCCCGCGCACTCTCCCACGATGCTCCTTCCCATGGACTATAGAAACCGGGTCATCCTGGGAGACATAGTAGGGATGCGCATGATTGGAATCCCATTGTTCTTTAATTTTGACCTATAAATCAAATATCAATATATATTAACATAGTAAAAACTGATAATAAGTTATTATGATAAAAAATTGACTTCATACCCCAACTTTTTTGCATGATCATTAATAAAACATCCATCTGATTTCTTGTGAACATCAAACCACAGTTCAGTTCTAGATGCTTCATAGCCTAAACTCTGTGACTACATTAATCAAAGATAAATCAAAAATTCAATATATTAAATAGATAATATTGTCTTATAAATATTTGAACTAATTAAAATATTACCAATCTCATTCGACTTCTAGAAAAACTTTTTGAGCCCGCAGTGTGCGAGATGACTTAATTCGCTCGGTTTGACGCATTCTGTCTTAAGATATCCTGAAATAAATAAAATGAAATTTAATAATGATGTATTGAATGTCATGTCCTTTTCATATACATGTATAAATGTAAAATGAGGATAATATAATAATATATATATTTCAATACCATCCGCTTCTGATCCCGATGCCTGTCAACAAACACTTTCCACTGCTCTTTTGGTACCCCATGGGGTAGCTTCTCATACATTTGTAGCGTAGTAAATGGAGCATCATTGACATCACACCACAATCTCCATTTAATATATTTCCACTTTTTACCGAGATTTTTCAACGTCGACTATCGTGCTATCATATCAGCAACGATAATGTGGAAGAACATATGTATACATAAATTCATTTTGAACATATTAGTCACATGACATTCAATTAAACCATAATGTAATAAATTTACCTTGATTTGAGAATTGAAAACTTCATTTTTCCAG
Source organism: Viscum album (assembly GCA_963277665.1). Taxonomy (NCBI): domain Eukaryota; kingdom Viridiplantae; phylum Streptophyta; class Magnoliopsida; order Santalales; family Viscaceae; genus Viscum; species Viscum album. The sequence continues at coordinate 523,965,592 of OY728165.1, forward strand.
CTTGGAGGCATAAGTCTCCAATCATAATATGAAATGGGAAGGGAAATGGGCTCCGCTTCTAGCTGGCCTAGAATCTGGCCAAGTACCGCACGACATCATCCGTAGGGACCCCGTAAGAATCAAAGGGAACAACAATCACCTCTTCATTCAGATTCCAAATATATGAAATTTTTATGTTTTTCTCTACGGTTTCATTTTTTTCATCTTTAAATAGCAAACAATTAGTATAAAAAATGCAATAAATTTATTTAATTAAAATTCGTACCTATGACAGTGACACTCTAGTATGTCCGGGATGAACTTGAAGGGGCGCGTCGCTGCCCCACTACTGAGGATCCTGGAGGGGGAGTCGACAACTCAGCCTCTACTGGGAAATCCACAGATGGTGTGAGAGATGGTGCAGGGGGAGATGGTGCATTGGTATCGGCAGCTGGTGCCTCAGATATCGTGGGGAGGGAGCCAGATGTATCGTCATCTTTCGCAGAACTGGATGAAATAATGCACAGCTTCTTCCTTGGAATTATTTTCATTTAATATAACAAAATTATGTTCAGAATATATATTTCAATAAAAACTATGCATAAATAAAATTAAAAATGATAATAAATGGAGTACTAACAGACAAAATATATATAACAATGATAATGAATGACTGCAGAAATGAAACAAGTGATTGCTGAAAAAATAAATAATTGTACATACAATCATTTTCCCCTTCAATCATGTCAGTTTCCTACTCCATTACTTCATCCACTTAATTCATCCTTTCTTGACTACTATTTTCAATATCATGATAGAAAAATAATTATGCTTCCTGTTACTGATTAAATTCAATTTCAGAGGTCAAATTTTCCACTTCCTCACCCATATAATACAAATCTCTTTGTATTACGTGAGCAACTACTCTCCACCCTTCATCGACAACATCATTCACATAATATACCATTTTTTCTTGCAATTATAAGAAATATGGATCATGAAGTTCACGATCACCAACTTCCATCAAGCGAGAGATGTTCATAGAAGTAAATTGCAAGTAATCTCTTTTAACACCTCTGATAATATCGACCCATTTGCATTTGAATAAATCAACCGAAAATTTTCCATGGTAGTTTAATTCATTAATATCATGCAGCTCTCCATAGTATTCCACTTCAGCGAATGTAAATATACCATTATTCTGTGTTCTCAAACCCACTTCTCGATCGACGTTACAAAATCTAAAGCCATTCACATTATAAGGATCAAACTTTCTAACTTCTTTTAGAGGTCCTCTAGCAAAAAAAATCAAATCATCTGATACCTCTACTCGAGTATCAGTATTCATGATCTGAAAAAAGAAATATACATTATTATATTTAGAAAATGTATGTGTCAAACTAATATTCGTATTTATTGCAATATTTATGAACTTACACGTTGTGCAAACCATTCTACAAGATCATTATTAACAGATTTCGTTATATCTTTCTCATTTCGTGTTCAGCCTCTCATTCGTCTCTTTGTTTTTATCCTCAACTCTTCAATAAATGTATTTTCAATTTCACTATTCAGAAGCACATATCTATGTGCCTGTAATAATTCCAATTCAGTCAGTGTCACATTTTAGGTCCTCCCAACTGATCGGCCAATAGCAGGAAATATTTTGGATTTCTAATGTATTTTAGATTGAGTCGATGTGTCGTCAACATGTCCAAATCGGCTAAATATTTTCTCAATATCATTCAAGTATCATGAACAAAAGGTAAGAAACTCCTCTTCCACATAGCCTTCAGCAATTGAGCCTTCTCGTTTAGCTTTATTTCTCACGTATGATTTCAAATTCCCAGGATATCTGTGAAATAAAATAATCATAATTATGCATTTAATTAAGTACCAATTTTTTTTTACTTAACTAGAAAGCATATAAATAAAGTACCTATCAATTGGATACATCCATTGATAATGAACGGGGCCTCCTAATTTAGCTTCCTCAACCAAATGCACAGTTAAATGCATCATTGCAGTAAAAAAAGGACGGATGAAAGATCATCTCCATTGCGAAAAGGGTCAATAAAAACCTCCCCTAGAGGTTGTCAAGCTGAAGTGGATGTAGAGATTTCTCACATAGTTTTTTGAAAAATGTGCAGAACTGGAGTACAACAACAGTAATTTTTTCAGGTAATAATGTACACAATGCCAATGTTAGTAACTGTTGTAACAAAATATGTGAATCGTGGATTTTGAATCCATGTAACATAGGATTCTTCAAGCCAACACACCTCAAGATGTTACATGAATACCCATAAGATACCTTAACATTCATTAACATTTGATGGAATGTATCATTATCCCTATTTTTGATTGAAAAAATTTCCGGAGGATACTTTCCATTCTCATCTAGCTAGAGACCGAGTTATATGTTCATTGCTTGTATGTCTTTGCAAGAATTGAGATGATCCATCGACATTCCATGCTCACTAAGCAATGTGAAAATCAAATTGTCACAAACATTCTTCTCAATATGCATCACATCAAAATTATTCCGTAAAAATTTAAATTCCCAATACGGATGATTAAAGAATATTCTTTTTTTCTTCCATTATTACGTTCCGGTTTCGCATGACGATGCACTTCGGACCCGTTTTCCGCTATCATTCAAATGATGAACCTTCCCAAATTCTGTTTCAACATTTTCAAGCTATGCCAATTTTTCAAAACCATTTGACAACATTGGAGGTGGTCTACGATCAATGGAACCATTAAATTTTGATCTGTTCAGCTGAAATCTATGAGATGTGTCGAGAAATCATCGATGAAACAAGAAGAAACATGTTCTATTGTGAGGTAGCTGTTTGGGCTCAAAATCAATGTTACAAATGGGACAAGCCACACCCATGTAAGTGTTATAACCAGATAAATTCCCAAGCCCATGGAAGTCACTAATGGTCCACATTAAAGCATCTTGCATTTTGAACATTGTTTTAGAAGAAGCATAAAATGTCTCAACACCGTTTCTCCATAACTCTTGCAATTATTCAATCAAATGCTGCATGTATACATCAATATCATTTCCAGGCTTTTGTTTTCCAGGAATAATCATCGAAAGGATAAAAAATTTTTTTTGCATACACATCCACGGAAGCATATTTTAAAGGATCAAAACAACTGGCCAAATGCTATAATTGGTACTCAAAGTCCCAAATGTGTTGAATCCAACGGCATCCAATCCCAATCGAACATTCCTAGGATCAACTGAAAAATCGAGATGTAATGAATCAAATGTCTTCCATGATTGGGAATATCATGCATGTCTCATTAACCCATCAGTGTTATTATCTTCAAATTTCCACTTCATGTGTTCAGCGGTTTTCGATGACATGAATAATCTGTGCAACCGAGGCATCAAAGGAATGTAACACAAAACCTTTGTAGGTATGCTCCTTTTCTTCTTCTCCATGAAATTATGTTCAATCAGACTTCAAACATTACCCTTTTCCTTCCATCTAGAAGAAGAACATTTCTTGCAATTCTGTCTACTTGAATCCTCTACCAAATAAAGCAAACAATCATTGGAACACACATGTATTTTTTTTATAATTCAGACCAGGCTTGTTAATAAATTTTTTATTATCATAAAAAGATTCTGAGATTTTGGGTTCAAGAAATGCATCACGAATCAATTCCAATATCATGGACATTTCCTTATTTGTAATTCCACATAAACATTTCATATGGTACAACATCAGCAGAAATGAATGATTTGAATATTTCTAACACCCACTATACAACTCTTGATTTCCATCATCAACTAAATCATGAAACACATTTTCCTCAATGATGTTTTATCTTAAATTTGGCTCCACAGAATCAAGAGGGGGATCCAATGATATGTGAGAATCTTGATCTGCCTGTGTTACAGTCTCATAAACATCACTTGTCACGTTGAAATTTGTAGCACCCTATTCTGATTGTTCTGATATGTTTTGATGCTGATAGTGGTGTCTTGCAGTGCCAAATGCATCATTTATTAGGTTTTCTATTTCATTTCCCATTGTCAACGAACATGGGACCTCATTCTACGGATTAACATCAGTGCTCAATCTTTCGGTAACATTCGATTCTTCATTCCAAATCCAACAAAAATATTGGGCAGGGAATTTCTTCAGTATTAAATGTTCATAAACCTCATCTCTCTTCAACCATGTTCTAAATTTACATTTAGGACATGGACATTTTATTCTCCCTTCAACGGATCGATTAGAAATTGAAAAATCTAAAAACTCATTCAAACCCTTTTAATACTAGGTGTGTTCCTCGGTAATGTGATCCGGCTCTCATCCATGTATATCACAATGTGCCTACACAAAATATACGATAGTAGAAGATTACAATAACATAATATAATAAAGATGACCCATTGATCATAAAGTATTCATAATATAATAAAGGTGATTCATTGATCACATTTACCACTTCAGACCAACCGAACAAGTCTGGTCCATAAGAGATAGCGTCAACACCTCATTGAGGAGCAGTAAAAATATAGGTTTACAAACATATCATAACACGGTCGATCACACATTTATGTTTCCTCAAACAACACCCCATTGACGTGTGATCGAAATTGATCATAATGCATTTTAATCCTGAGACATTATGTGATTGTTTAGGCCTGACCTTATATGTCCTCCAAAAGGAATGATGTTTCTCAATGGTTTCAAACACATCCAACCATATAAATGTCGTATTTCCAAGCAATAAATGAAGAGATTTAAGACATGAGAGCTCCAAATAAATTCTAGAAACAATTTTCCATTTTTCAATTGACATCTTAGGTTGTGTTCATTCTACTGGGAATGACACATATTTAACAAAAATGAGAAGATTTTCCCCACTTATATAGTGTCCTAGTTTTCAAAATTAGTGATATAACAACCACTAATAAGTTATCTATATCATACTCACATCAAACATACATTTGATTCTCCCCTAAAGTACACTCATTACGTCATAACAATCATAAAGGGGGACAAAACCAAACCGACCAGCATGCCAAAACACCTTATTATTTTTTATGACCTCCAATGCTTTGAGATAGTTTATTATTTAATTCATAGGTCACTCAACTTCGTAGATGACCCGACACCTTAAATACATCCCATGGTTCAATTATTTAACCAAACTCCATACATTCATTAAAAAATTTAGAACTCGACCGAAAAAACATTGATGTAAGCATGTTTCTGTAGGATCCATAAGAAATTGGACGATTGGAGTTCATGAAGTACACTATGAAACATTATCGAGTGTATGAAAAAAAACACCTCCATTATATTATTCATTAAATTATGGTTTAATCATAAAATATGAAGACAAATTGAGTCTAATGTATGATATAATATTTTATTCTTGGACGATTTCCCTTTTAATTGAATTATATAGATCAGGATTGAATATCATCAATTGAGATCCATGAGACAAATTGTGTAGAAAATTGATATGTGGTGGTGAAGACAACTAATAATTCACAATAGTCAATAGTTCAATTATCTCAAAATTGATAAAATATTAGGGAGAAACATTTAATAGTAATAAAAATGTTTTTTTCCAAATATTATAGATATTTTTAATATAATGTCATTAGCCACCTCAAATGATAATGGCAATCATGGATGATCTATATATGATTTTAGATGACATTAAGCCATCAACAACCTCATTTTGATAAAATGAATATTTTTCGTTGTCTATAAAACTCTAATAGTTTTAATAATAAATTTATCAAAAAATTTCTCACAAAAATGACTTGAACATGAAGTAAATTCATAAAATAGTTTTATTATATCCATATTCATCACTGTATCAAAAGAATTTATTGTATAAATACACAAGTAGTAGTAAAATTTCTTTACATGAGCCTCTAAAATAAATCACAAAATATTTTATCATTTCCTATAATGGTTGGATAAACCATTTTGATTGTACATACAATTTATGATGATTAATATATTCCATTGAATAATATACACAGAGAGATTAAATTAATTCATAAAAAATCTGATATATAATACTAGGAACCTGGTTAAACATAATTGATGGGGAAAATTAATTTCTAAAACATTGAATTTGTAAAAATCTACCACTGTAATATATATAAAAATAGGGTTGCGGTGGGACACCATTTGGATACAATCCAAAGACACCCAAATGTAATTTTGTTTTCGTTTTATTTTTTTTAGACTAATGATACCATCCATAGTTATATGATCCCATGTCCAACTGAGAAATAAAAAGGAGATGAATGTACCCACTGTGAGTTGGCTTGTTTCCATGAAAGATTAACATGGTCAGAATCATGATACAAACCCTTTAAAATTCCACATTTCACCATCCCACCAATATTCGGTTTTAAACCCATTATACATCTTCTAAAATCCTAGATGAACAAACCATCTAAAATAATTGTATCTATGAAAAATCTATTCCTAATAATCTATAAGAACAAATATTTGATATATAAACTACAATTAATATTTCTTATATAACCTCATTCCCTCAAGGTTCTCCTCATGATTTAATTTTAGCCAACTATTCAATCATTTTAGGTTTAGTGGTATGAGCATCAAAAAACATATCATTCAAATAAGTAGCGAGATAAACATGATATAAAATAGAATAATTTCCTCCTCAATCCAAATAAATATCAACTATATGAAATATCATATTTCATTAGCCAAAATCTTATTTATCCTACTCATTATATAAATTCAAAATCATTTAATATATTAAAAAATTACCTATAATCAATGTATATAAATCAATTAAAATTCAAACATCTATATATAATACTTTAATATTCATTACATTTGATTAAAATAAATTTATGATAAAATGTGTTTCATATACTTATGATTTTGAACACTGTTAATTTCTCACAGAAAATATAATGAGGACATGTATTCAAGGAATGATCCTCAGTATCAAATTCAAAGTCTTGATTCAGCTAAATTTTATTTGTTCGTCATTATCGATATGATCCATAAGAAATGATATAATTTACTTATATAATAATACATCCCAACCCAATTCCTGATGAATCTCAATAGAGGATATATGATAGTTTTGACTTTTTCAATGTAAGGAGTCGAGTTGTTATAAGATGAACCGAAAACTCTTTACAAGTATTATGTAATTCATCATTCCAATTTTATAGAATTCCTTTACTCATCAAATAAATCATAGGTGAGAAAAGTTTTGAAATACCATAAACAAGTAATATATAAGTATTTCTAGATTCATCTTCTTTATCCAATTCCATTAACACATGGGATAAAAATTTCAATTAAACATGAATTAGGTGTCAAATTAACAATTTTCATTAATTTAACATGCTAAAACTTAAAGTAAAAAACATTATAATCAAATAATAAACATATATTGAACAAAATCTAGTAAAAAAGATGAAAAATTATGGAAAATTCACATTGGGGTCACGGTCGCAGTGATAAGGGTCGCCATGAGAAGGGGGGTCGTGGGTTTCTGGGGTCGCCGGTCGTGGGCTCCACCGTAGGCATTGGCCGCGGGGTTGCCGAAGACGGAGGTTGCGCGTTCGCCAGAGTCGTCGCTGGGTCGCCGGGGGGGGGGGGGGTTGCTGGAAGAAGGGAGCACAGGGTCGGGAGGGTTGGGGAAAATGGGGGTTGGGGTAGGGAAAGGTCGGGAATTTTTTAAAAACATATGGGTTTAGTGGCAGTTTATTAAGAACCACCACAAAACCTTTTTCGGAAAAAATATTGCGGCGGTTTTGTGAACCACCGCCACAAAACCGACGCTAAACTCTATTATTCTTGTAGTGATATATAAAATAGTTAAAAACACATATATTATATAAAATATCAGTAAAAGTAATGGTATGGTTTGTGGTTCTGATTATTTTATTGTATAGATTCGAGAACCTATGTTTGAGAAATCATTAAAAAATCCCCTCTCTATTCTTATATAAACCCACCCAAGATATCCATTTAATTAACTAACAAACCTTTTATGACATAAATAATATTTTCTATGCTCTCTAAATTCCTCCAACATTTTCCCCAAACTCTCACGTCACACCTCCATGCTTTTTGAGAATCACTCTCTCAAATTAAAGTACCTCACTCTCAAAATTTTGTTCATACACCTATTTTATATAATGCCTCTTATTATCCAATTTTTCTTTTTCATGATATATTTTCCTATAACCCCCTTACAATGGTATTTATGACCTTTTGGTGAGATACATCTTTAACTCCCAATATTCCCTCCCATGAATCTTTATGTTCACACGTTACTATGCCAAAATTTAATATAGGATCCCCTCCCTCCCAAATTTATTCAAGCATATTATTCATATTAGTCCTCTTATCTCCAATTAATAATATTGGTATATGTTCTTACATACATCCCATAATTCTAATATGATTTATAAATTATGATATACCCCTTTCAATCTCATTAACCCATCACGTGAAAATTATTGTGCCCCCATTATGTTACCGAAATTTCACCATGATTTTCCTTTCTAAAAATTGTGTATTGAATACCAAAACCAATTTCCGAAAAATAGAAATCTAATATATGCACGTATAGATATTTTTTTGGGAAATACATTTATTTATTCTAAAATGTTTTATTTTGTCATAAAATGTGATGATAAATAATTACATGTCGTATGACCTATGTGGAAAACTTATGAATGTGAATGAAATGAAAGTGGCTAGTTCGCCTAGAACTATATACTGCTATACTTAATTGGGTAATGTTTTAGTTAAATGAGACAACATTTAATAGATTAGGGAGTGAACCTAATACATCACAAGCCTTTTTCAATCATGTGACATTCATGGTTATTCATTACCTTTTCTTGTGATTCCATGTTTAAAGTTGATTATACACTTCCATGTTGCCTTCTAAATTATCATAATTTATCAAGCCCCACTGTTTACGTTCAGGTTTCTCAACTTTTTCTGATACATTGAAATTTATATTCTATCATATGTAATAATTTCTTCCAGTTATATCATTTTTATTCCCTTATTGGTATTTATAGCTCTACTATTTCTTATGTATTTACCCATGTAATCCTATACAGTTTTAAGTAGGGTGGAATATAATGACCACGTTAAGGATTTTTTCAATAATAGTGATTTATTCCATACACTAATATTATATTTAATTTTCCTAATTTTCGATTAGAATATATTTCCATAAATTAAAAGTTGTATCATATCTAATATTTTTGAATAAAACATGATATAATATTTAATAAAGATAAGGGTTGGCATTGCTGGTAACAATGGAACATTTAGTTTTTTATGGATTAATATTTGAAAACAATAACAAAATCCATAGGGACAAGACTAAACATAATAAGACATCCATAATTTTTTTAGTTGAATAAAGTAATGGGTTTCCAAAAAAAATAGATCTATATCTGTATTCTATAAGAGAAGTGCCTCTATCTTAGATATAACTAGGTGTAAAACCCAAAAACAACACATTGGAACACACTCAATATGGAATTGGTGATTGATAACATGAGTTTTTTCACACCCATTTTGACTCTCCATAGGATATGTATTGGAATGTTCATAATATCATTAAAAACCATTTTTAATGTAGAAATAATTCCCATATGATTCTATCAATGGGAAATGATATTGTAATACTTATATTGAAGCCTATAAATTCATAAGTTGAGGAATGTCACGACATATCCCTCGAGGCCTGTCTCGTGACTACCCCAAGCCCGCCTTGAATAGGCAATGGGTTGGTGACTAGCATCAGAATGACATATCCCGGAAATAGAAAGGCATTGCCTTTAAGTATGTACAAACTCACAGCCCAAGAACACAACACGATACAACCAAGAAGTAAGACTTTAATAGTTAAAGTGTTTACTGAATGTAAAGGGACCATAATACTTTCCAAACTAGAGGATACAACTACAACAGAAAATAGCTCTTGAGATCATCCACGAAGGATCCTACCTGAAGGGTAGGTACAACGCGTCTCCATAGCTCTCCACACATCAATCATTACCAATGTACACCGTTATGTCCTAGCTCCCCTAGTCTCAGTCAAGGCTCCCTATTGTCTGCATAAGACACAACAAGGTGTGGGTGAAGCCCGTGTTGGGGTGAGAATAAAAATACATAGTAGGGACCCCGAGACACCCGAAGGTCTCTCAGATTTCCTCAAAGAGAAACCAAAAAACATAATCTCAATCAAAAATCGCATAACAAAAGAATTAGCTCATACTAGGAATACAACTCAGTGAAATATTAAATAAGATGTTAATCCACACAATGACGCTATGTCGATGATCCACAACAGGCTGCTCTAAGGCTGGACATTATTGGGCATCTATGATGATTTATCCATTCAGGGTTGCTACGATTCCAATCCACACAAGGTTTCTCTGAATGCTGATCCACATTGGGTTTCTATGAATTCTAGTTTACATAGGGTAACTATGATGCTGATTCACACATGGACACTGTGAATGGTGATCCACATAGGGTCTCTATGAAAGCTGATCCATGATGGGCATCATTATGGTTGGTACTCGTCAGGTTACTATGATGTTGATCCAAATAGGGGGACTATGATGATGATCCACATATGGTTTCTATTTATGTTGATCCACACAGAGTCGCTATGATGGTGTTATGAAAATGGTCGCTATGAATAGTGATCCACACAAAGTCGTTATGAATACTGATCCACACAAGTTCGCAAAGATTGTTTATCCACAAAGGGTCGCTATATATGGTAATCCACAGAGACCCTATACAAATGTGTCAAACAGACACAGAATTCCAAAATGGTGAAACCCAATGGAATGCAATTCCGTAAGGGTTCTAATGCAATAGACGACATGTAAATCAGAAGCCCGGTCAGTGAGTTATAGTCATTTTAATGTAGAGGGCCTGATTGGATTTGGGTATGATCCAACCCGGCCATACTCCAACATTATCCAAATCTCTTGTGAAGTATCTCAAAAGGACTTCTTCACTCCAAGGATCCTAGCAGCACACACGGTTCATCAAACAGACGTCTAATTCGCAAGATATGACCTTTTAAACGTATTGGGGACTGAAATGGTCCGGGCCCGGTTCGACTCAGGTCAGACTGAGCCAGCCCGGTTCGGTTCGACCCGACCCAACCCCATCTGGGTCCCACCCCACCCGGCCTACCCTTAATTGGACAGGGTCAGCCCAGTTGGTCTGGGATAGAGTGGGATCGGCCCACTTCGCAGCGGATGTGCACGACCTGCCCTGTCTGGGTCGGGCCACGGAGGCTTAGCCCACCTGCTGGAATTATTCAAACATGGGTTAGGTGGTATGCCTCACAGACAGCCCAAAGATCCATTCATCTATTAAATGGTTGTGCCAGGTGGCTTTGTCTAGTTGTCTGCAGGACCCGTAAGGAGTGAGTCCCCTCCCTTTTCCTAGACTATGTTGTTACGACCAACCTCACCATGGAATTGGACGGTGCACGCCTCTTCCTCCTTTACTAGATGAGATTTGGACTCTTTTATGTCCGCTGGGGTACCAAGCAACGCCGCCCCCTTTTGCGGCTGGCGAGCGCTAGCTGAAACCTTCTCTGCAAGTGCAGGTGGCCAGTGCTGAGCAGACTTATCTTCCGCAGGCCATCGGGTGAGCTCTAGTTGTCAGTTATAAGTTTCTACAATGACTACGGGGCTCCCAAGATGTTGTTGTCCATACACAACTTCTAGATTCAAGGTTTTGCCATGTTTTAAGACTTTCCCCTGAAGAACGGGACATGATCAAAGCATTGGATGATCTGTTCCTTGTTTGTTTGGACCTCGCCCTCCACGTTAACATCATAATAATTTAAAAAAAATTAATTCATGAAAGATAAACATAAATAATAAACCCCCTAAATATAGAATCATTGGATGAGGTCACAGTTATGGATGGTGAAGAGTCCTCATTTATTGATGTTGTCAGTGTTCATCGATCTCATATCATTATGGCCCATGCGTCCGTCCTCTGTTGGTGGAATTTTCTGTAGTACTTCACCAGAGGTTCCTCGTTTGATGAAGCCCTATCAAAAACCCCAACCTAAGATCTATTTAAATAGAGTGGAATGGTGAGTAACAGAATGAGTTATTAATGAGGTTTATTAATGAAATAACATCTTAACTTCCAATGGGGAAGTTACCGAATGGGAGAGTCATGACCTTAAATGGATTGGCAACCCATCGGTCCGACCAATTCCGCATAATATGTTTTAGGAATAATAGAATAACATTTATTCTATTTTATTATTTCTATAAAAGTCACAAAAAATAACTTTTTCCCCTAACATACTATGGTTGTTTTTAAATCTCCCTTAAGTGATTCCCGACATTGCGGATTCACTGGTACCCTCGAATTTAAATCTATCCACTAATTGAGAAGATAGAAAATGTCACTGGCACATTTATAGAGAATACCTTTAAAAAATATCAGAAATACATTTTGGGCTCACCAGGCCCCAGAATCAAGCGCCTTAAATTTTTAAAGACTCTTAATAATCCGAAATAATTTAAAAAAAATTATATGGAATTTCTCGGACTTTACTTTCTCCCCACATTTGGGATTCTCATCTCTGAAAGCTACAACAAAACTAGAGGAAAAATGGGGGTACTGAGCATGTATCTGATAATCCCACTCTCATGTGCTCTCTTAGAGGATCCCCGTGTTTCCAAAAAACTCACACTAGAGGAATCGACCACCCATGGAGGACTCACTCTTATCCATACTCTATCTCCACTGGGAACTCTGCAAACGTCACCCCATCATTGTTTTCCAGCTTTCCCTAGTCGATAACGTGTGATGGATCAATAGAATACCTCCTCAGCAACGGCATATGGAAACCATTATTCACCTAGTGAATCTATGGGAGAAGAATTAGATGGTATGCCACCTCACCTACTCTTCTGAGGATATAGAAAGGTCTGATGAATCTCGAAGATAGATTTTTTCCCTGGCCAAGCCTTTGTAATCTTCATCGGGGTGAGACCCATTGGAAGACATGGTATCTTTAATTAAACTCCAAGGGTCTCCCTCTCTTGTCGGTATATGAATTATCCCAGCTCAATCCAGTCTCCAGCCTCTCATGGATTATCTGCACCTTCTCTGTGGTAACATGTACCTATTCTAGACCCATAAGTGCTGACTCCCCTAGTTTTGTCTACCATAGTGGTGATCTGCAATGTCACCCGTATAGGGCCTCAACCAGAGCCTTGCTGATGGTGGAGTAATAACTGTTGTTTTATTAAAAACTCCACCATTTGTAGGTGGTCCTATAAACTGTATCCAAAATCGAGTAAACAAGCATGAAGCATATCCTCGAGTGTTTGTATGGTCGGCTCTGTCTGAAAATTTGTATGAGGGTGAAAGGTGGTGCTAAAGCGTAGATGAGTCCTGAATGCCTCCTGCAACCCCTTGTACTAGTGGGATGTAAAACAGGCATGGTGATCTAAGACTATTTTCGATATCACCCCATGAAGTCGTACAATCTCTTATATGTAGAAGCATCCCAAAATATCTACCGGTCTCTACTCTCAAATGGGTAGAAAGTGGGTCAACATGGTTAGTCGATCAATGATCACTCACATGTAATCGTGGCCCTTGGATGTATGTGGTATCCCTTTCATGAATTCCATGGACGTACCATCCCACTTCCACTCTAGTACCTCAAGTGGTTGTGCTATTCCCGCTAGTACCTAATGCTCAACCTTCACTTACTAACAAGTGAGTCATCAGGATACAAAATCTGCCACTATTTTCTTCATCCCATGCCATCTGTAGGGGAGTAACTATCATAGTCTGGGGGTAAGATTCTCCATCACTATCCATGAAGGATAATTACAATGTGGCTAGCTCCTCTATTGCCTCACTCAGAAACTGTATACCAGACCTCCTACTGAGTGTGCAAGCTACTAAGTTCTCCTTCCCAGGAGTGTAGACTATCTCACAATCGTAGTCCATGATGAACCATATCCATTGTCATTATATTAGGATCACGTCCTTTAGAGAGATGATATATATGAGACTCTTCTGATCAGAATAAATTGTAAACCGTTCACCCATCAAGTAGTGTAGCCACATAGTTGGCATAAAGACCACTACTTCTAACTCTATGTCATGGGTACCACAGTTCTGCTTATGTTGTATAAACATCTGTGATTAGTAGGCAATCGCTACTTCCTTCAGCATCAGAACACAACCTTTCTCTATCCTTGATGTGTCATATTAGACTACATACCCAATACCCTCTTCTTGTAGCCTAACGATGGGGGAACCTTTCACCCTCTGCCCCAGAACCTGAAAACTCTACTGGAATCTCTCCATCCACAAGAAGGGATATACCTACTTTTTCAAAGCTGAAAAGGGTGAAACAACTCTATAAAAGTCAGGTACGAATCTCTAATAGTACCCAACCAATCCTAGGAAACTCTGCAACTTAGTCACGCTACTCGATGGATCCCATGAAAGCACTGCCTCTAACATCACTAGATCCACCACAACTCTAGCCTCTGAGAAAATGATCACCAAAAAGTGGACATCCCATATCCAAAATAGGCGCATTGATATTTTACCATAAAGCTGGTGCACTCAGAGTGTATCCAGAACAATTTGTAGCTACATGGTATGATCCTCCTCCGATGCCGAGTATATCAAAATGTCATAAATGAAGACCACCAGGAAAGGATTGAGGGAATGGTAGAAGATTCTTCTCATGATCCCCATGAACACTGTCAGATCATTTGGCACGCTGAATGACATCACCAAGGACTCATAATGGCCATACCAACATCTGAGAGTTGTCTTCATTATGACCTCATCCCGTACACTGAGCGGGTGATAGCCTTATATGAGGTCTATCATCGAAAACCATCGAGCTCCAATCAACTGTTCATAGATATCATTAATCCTCTAGAGTGGATACATGTTCTTCACGGTAACCTAGTTCAGGCACCGATAGTCCATGAAAATCCTCAGACTCCCATCTTTTTTCTTGGAGAACAAATTCATGGATTCCCATTGAGAAACACTAGGCCTTATGAACCCATTTCCCTGCATGTCCTCAAAATGTACCCGCAACTCATGAAGCTCCACCTAAACCATCTAATATGATTGTATATATTTTAGTGTCATCCTGGGATACAAGTTGATGTCTATGTCTAACTCTCTGTGAGGAGGTAGTCCATGTACATCATCAAAAAATTCATCAGCATACCGGTCCACAACTATAGGATTACTCAGACTCCTCATGTCAACTACTCCGAGGTCAAGGCTAGATATATGATGTGTGATCAGTTTCACCCTCCTATGAGTAAATCTATTGTGTACTGTAAAGGGTCCCTTCTCACCGATGATGGAAAACCTGACCCCATCCTCACAGAAACACTACACATTGGGCCTAAAACAGTCAATCTGAGCATGGACTGTGGATACCCAGTCCATACCAAAAATGACATCGTAAGGCCACGAAGCAGCTACTAAGAGATCCCAGATGTAGGTCTTGCCTATTTGAGTGATCTCACACCATCTGCACCATTGTGTAATAATGAAATCTTCTCTCATAGGAGTGTCTAATCATTAGTATTGATCCAATGGATCCATTAGAGTCTCCGAGATCTGAACTAGAGTTGTGGAAATAAAAGGTTGACTGGAACCTGTGTCTATAAGAAATACATCTAGGGTGGAATGGACACAGATCGTACCAATAATCATCTCTGGAGCACTGTGGCTATAGGCCTCAGCCGACTAAAGATGAGATAACCTTTTTCCACCTACTCTCTACGGTTGGGGTGGACCACGTGGGGGTGGGGGTTATAGGACCTCAAACTTTTGTCCACCACCTATTGCACAACCATCTCCCCTGCCACATTATCCACCCTAAAGACCTCCTTGCTCATAATCTGGACACTATCTCGGTGGTCCCTCATCCACCTACTGTTCATCGTTACAACGGTTCGGGTAGTCACAAGCCATGTGGACATGCCCGCTGCACATGAAGCACATCCTGCTTCCTTGTTGACCCCCTTTTCCTTATGTTGTCCGCACCTTAGATCCTACATCCTATGGTTTCCCTCCAGAAGCTCTATCCCACATGGAGCACTGTATTATCTGCCTACTTCCTCCTGTAGATGTCTCAACTACCTTTCATCCAGTGGTGCCTCTCACATGCAGTTCTTGCATAGATAAGAAGCTCTCCACCAATAATGCTCTCTTGAGAACTCTAGCCTCTGTCAGGATATTGAGTGATATTATTGATGCTATGATCTCCCACTGGAGATCCTTCTAAAAGGTCGGGTCCCTGATGATATGGTCTCGTACCATGTATGTTGAGTAGTGCGAGACGTTAGTGAATCTTATAGCATACATGGTCACTGATAGGTTGCCCTACTGTAAGTACAATAGCTATTGGATATGCACTGATCATAATGTTGTTGGTACAAACTACACCCAAATGAGGGTCTTGAAGTCCAACTAGGTGAGTGTCGCCTTCTCATGAATCTGTAGTGTTAGACCCCATCATATCCCTACTATTCAACAGAAATGGATAGAAGTTAGGTTCACCATATGCTCCATGGGTGTCTCAACTAGGTGGGAAACTCTAGCCACAACCTCCTTCCATTCCTTAGCTGTCTGAGGATCTGTCTCGCCTCGAAACCTTAGAGGACTCTACATTTAGAACTCATGAAATGTGCATAGTCAGCATGCATGGTCTATAAGTGGAGCTGGTGGAAACTTCTCTCCTCTGAATGGTGGTGCTTCAGGTTCACCGCTCAAAGGTGCCAACAAAATAATAGATCCCTACAACAAAGCCTCGTCACTCAGTGGGCCATCACCGTGTACACTCATTGGAATCCTGACTCATTGTGGATGCATAATGAAACAAAAGTAGATGTTCCCCAATCAAAAATGGATACCAGGTGAGATGAATCTAAAGTAATCAAAATTAAAAAATTTCCAAACACACACAATCAGTGGTTTTGGGTAGCAAGTTGGAAATCAGAATTTAGGGTCCTGGGGTATCAATACATCAGCTGCCACACCAACACTGGACTCAATAAACTGAAAACCATACTCGAATAATTTAACAATATTTCACCATAGGAATGATTAGAGTCCAAGTTCTTCGGTAGAACCAAATCATCTGATACTACTTTTTGACGACCCGTCCCTCGAGGTTCGTGTTGTGACTACCCCATGCCCACCTTCCACATGCTAGGGGTTGAAGAATAGCACCAGAAAGGTGTATCCATAAAATGGGAAGGCATTTCCATTAATTCTGTACAAACACACAACCCAAGAACACAACATGATGCGACCATGATGTAAAACTATAGTAGTAAAATTGTCTATTGAAAGTAAAGGTCCATAATACCATCCCTACTGAAAGATACAACTACAACAGAAAATAACTCCTAAGATCATCGAACAAGGATCCTACCTGAAGAGTGTGTATAGATCATCTATGCAGCTCTATACATCAACCGCCTCCATTTTCCACCATTAGTTCCTACCTCCCCAAGTCTTAGTCAATGCTGCCTGTCATCTTCAAATGGCACAATAAGGTGCGGCTGAGGCCCGTGCAGGGGTGAGTATAAAAAATACTCAATAGAGACCCTGAGACCCCCAAAGGGATCTCAGAATTCCACAATGTGAAACCACAATGAATGATCTCAATCATAAATAATAAAGAAAAAGTATCTGCTCAAACTAGCTATACAACTCAGTGAAACTGGAAATAATATGTTGATCAACACACAGTCGCTATGTTGTTGATCCACGATGGACTGCTCTAGGGCTGGTCTTTGTCGGGTCTCTATGATGATAATCCACACAGTGTCGCTATGATAATGATTCAAATAGGTTCACTATGAATGTTGATCCCTAGAGGATTGCTATGAATAACGATACACATAGGGTCTCTATGATACCAATCCAAACATGTCACTATGAATGATGATCCACATAGGGTCCCTATAAATGGTGATCCGCGATGAGCCGTTCTAATATTGGTCTTCATAGGGTCACTATGTTGTGGATCCACATGGGGTCACTATGCAGCTGATCCACACAAGGTCACTATAAATGCTGATCCACAAAAGGTTCCTATGATATTGATCCACAGATGGTCACATTGACTGCTAATACACATATGGTTGCTATGAATGTTGATCCACACAGGGTTGCTATGAATGGTGATCCACACAAGGTCTCTATGAATGTTGATCCACACAGGGTCTCTATGAATATAACAACCAACCACATGATTCCAAAAACGAGTAACCCAAAGGACTGACTGGCTGTAATGGTTCCAATGCAATAGACAGCATGTTAATCCTACACCAAGTTTGTGAGTTATAGGGATTTTAATGCCGAGGGATCGGTTGCATTTGGGTATGATCTAACTAGGTCATTATCTAACTTTCTAAAAAGATTAGACGAAGTATCTCAAATGGAACATCTCACTCTAAAGATTCTAGTGCTACATACGGTTTGTCAAACGGACAACTCGATTGAAAGATACAATGTTTTATGTTTATCTGTGCTCGAAAGGGTTCGGGCCAAGTGTTACTCGATTAGACCGACCCATCCCGCCATCCAAGGCCATCCACAACAGGCTTGACCTACTAAGTCACGGACCGGACCGGCCCACCCTGGCTAGGTGGGCTATAGTGGCTTGGCCCTCCGGCTTGTCCGACCCATGAGATTGTCATGCGGTTTGCCTCACGAAAGACTCCAAGAGATTTTTGGCTCTTAATTGGTCGTTCTAGGTGGAGCCTCTAGGTTTTCTATGAGACTCGGAGGGAGTATGTCCCCTCCCTTCATCATGGCTTCGAAGTGGCGGCCTACATCATCACGATGCTAAAAAACACACCACCTCCACCTCCACGGTTCACCGAGAGCCAGCCGCCTATCTGTCCGTGGCGGCGGTGAGCAGTGTCAGCTCCCTTCAATGACTGGATAGCATTGGATATTGTCGTCATACCCGGAACAAGTTTCCAGTGTCACCACACCTATGCCGCATCGGAGGATCTTCTGTGGGCCACCAGGTGAGCTCTGTTAGTCCGTTTTACCACCCGCTCATGCCTACGAGCCTCCTGAGATGCTGTTGACACTACACATCTTCCAGATTCAAGGTTTTTCCATGTTGTATGATCTTCCCCCAAAGAACACGACAAGAGCGAAGTGGTGTAGGTTCTGTGACTGGTTTGTTTTTTCCCACACCCAGTGCATTAACATCATAATAGGAATTAGTAATTTATTTCATCAATGATAAACATAAAAAACAAACCCCTTCCTTGAGAATAGTTGGATGAGGTTCCATTTTTAGAGGGTGAAGAGCCCTCGTTCATTGAAGTCACCATCATTCATCAATCCTAGAATGTTTCCACCCAATCATTTGTCCTCTATTGGAGGTTGTTTTCATATTACTTTTCCAGAGTTTCCCTGCTTGATGAATCCATATCAAAAACTCCAGCCCGAGCACCATTTAAATAGAGGGGAAGGGTGAGTAATGCAAAGAGAAATTAATACGGTTCATTAATGAATAAACCTAGTAATTCCCAATAGTGTAGTTACAAAATAGAAAATTCATGCATGTAAATGGCATGAAAACAAATCAGTCCCACTACAACTGCTTAACAGGTGGTAGGAAAAATTAAAAACAATTTTCCTATTTTACTATTTCTTTAAATGCCGCAAAAACTAAATTTTTCACCCGACCTATTGACGACAATGTTAATCCTCCCTTAATAAAATCCAGGAACTATAGATTAAATGGTGTCCTTTTATTATAAATCTGGGCCCTGGTTTAAAAGATAGAAAACACCTCCCATGCGTTTATTGAATGTATCTTTTAAAAAAGATCAAAAATCCATTCTGGGAACACCAGTCCTCGGAATGAAGTACCGTAAATTATCCCAGACTCATAATAATTGCAACTAAATAAAAAAATTATACGTAACATCCGGGTCATTACCTGGATGTACATGTGATTTATATGTTTTCCCATTAATGTTATTTCATTATCATATATGCAATTAATAGTTTAAAATTACACATTCTTAATTTTTCCATTATTCTAATTGATGGTTTTATATAAGGACTCATTAAACTTCCAATGTAATGGGTAATGTGATGATTTCCTAAAATATATGCCTAAAATTATCATAGCTCATGCAAGAAATATTTTTATTACAAAGATGTAGCTATGGAACATCACAACAAACAATGGGTACATATTCAAACAAACAATGTAACCAATGAACAAGAGGATGGTGTCTCAATGAAGATTATTTGATAATGGTGATAAAGGAATGAAGATTCAATTTATTATGTGTAAAAAATGTCTGAAAACACCACCATGTAAAATTAGAAAAAATTGACCGAAAGGATCTTTATGTGCATAAAAATAGGGCACAAAATTGCTAGCTTCCCTAAAAAGAAAGAGGGTGATGGAAGGAAATAAATTACATCCTATAACACGCTTTTTTTAATGTCTTGCATGTTGTGAATATGGGAATTATATAATTTGGTTCCATAGTCCTTGTGTGAAATTATTGATAAGGAGTTATGTTATGGAAATCATTGATGTGTAAGGATTAAAGAGTTTTTGTATTTTTATTTGAGATTCATGCTAAAGATGTATTATATCCATGAAATTTTGGGTATATGAATCATGAAAGATATAATGATTTCCTCATAGTGGATTTGTTTAATGATTTTAAACATAATTTGATTAGTACCAATAACCTATAAATGTGATTTTGTGAAAATGTTATATTATAAAAAAATGATCGAGTGATTAATAATCCATAATATTCTTTAGATTATGGGATAAAAATAAAGAGTCTTGAGATGATATATGTATGTGTAATCATTAAAATGTTTTTATTCAAATTTTGATGAATTAATTGATTGATGTTTATCAAGATTACGAAATTTTGGGATAACATATTACCAGATCAAATCTTTTTTACTGATAATAGATTAATGATATTTTGAGAGATGTTTTATTTGGGTATGTTATATATAATGATTAATAATATTTTACAAGAATTTGATTATGTTTATTTGTGGTGTAAGATGAATGTAATGAGACATGTATTTAGTTTAGAACAATAATTAAATTTGGGCAGTATTAGTGTTATATATGGGTATTTATTTATGGAATAATATAGGTTAAACCTTCGGTATTTATTAATGTATTATGGTTAATTCATTCCAATATTATCTTACATTATGATAAAAAAATTTCATTTAGTAAAGGAAGAAAGAATAAATAGTTAGTAGTTTATGTATTATTTGATCTGTTAAATGTTTATTTTAGTGCGTTATCCATTAAAAAAAATATGGATTCCTCATCGTGTGGAGAAAATGATAAGATTGAAGTGGATATTAATTAAACAATCAAATTATATATTTCAAGAAGGTATATTTCCTTATTTTGCTAGTATAGATAATAAAACGATTCCATAACTCTAGGAAATTAATATTGAATAAAAAATATTTTCGTTTTATGATTACATCATATGAATTGATAGTGTTTATACCCTTCCCAAATTTATAGTTTCTTTTTCAACAACCTTCCCTAGAAATGTTTTCTATCAAAATATATTTGTCATTTGGTGTTATTTTTCTCCCCCATGTCTACTTTTATATTCCCATATATGCATGTGAATGAAATATTTGAGATGGGTGAGCCTGAGATTATTTATTTTTCTAATTAATTGTATATATTTTTAGGCTCATAATAAATAATTCGTGTGAATAAAGAGTGTACCTAAACCAACACATCAATTTATTGCATCATGATTTCATGGAGGTTATCCTTGACCAATGTTTTTGATTATATGTTTAATTTTTTTTACACTTTTTCATGTTTCTATTGTGTTATCATCATTTATTATACATAATTTTTCAGTTTCTTGTTTCTCATCCATTTTATGTTCCATTTAAAATCCTAATATCTTTCATGTAATAATTATTCATTTTATTCCTTATTATTCCCTTTCTTGGAATTTTGTATCACCCCTTTTTTATGTGTGATCCCAGGGTAACCCATATAGTTTTATGTACAGTGGAATATTTTGATCACGTTAAGAAATATTTCAAAAAAATTTCTTTACCCCTATTGTTTAAAGTAGTTATGTAATGAACCTAATTCCGAAAAACACTTGACTTATTGAACTTCTTTGTTTTTTTATTACTTATTAATAATTCATGAATGAAATTGTAATAAAGAGATGGGGTGTCATGTGTATGATGCCACACACATATGGTACCACGTTCATTATGTAATGCTCCTATAAGATTATAATTGATCATTTTCTTTTATTACATCATTTTATACCATTGGCTCACAATTTTTTCTTTCTTGTCATGTTTATTCTATTATTGAGACTTTTTATGTCACGCCTTTTATATAGGTATCCCTATATTATACCAGATAGTATTATGAGATCGAAAGCATTTAGGATCTCATTATGCAAAATAAAACAACGAAGATTTATTTTAGTCCTATTTTGAATTATTGTGAACCAAGTCTTTCAAATTCAATAGGAATCGTGACGTTTGGTTTGTAATTATTTCATGTTTAGATTAAAAATAATGTAATAATTTTGTGTACAACAAATGGGTCTATATACTCAAGAACTATTGGAATAAGATAAGAGTAAAGCAGACTACTATAAATGACTCCATAATGATCAGAAACTCAACATCGATGAAATATGTGGTGTCCTTCTAAAAATCTATTTACGTATATATTAAGGAACTCAACCATGGCAATACATTATCTTGATCAATTCAAATTTTTTAAACAGGTTTAGTTATGTAGGAAATGTAAACTGAGTGAATAAAAATAAGAGTGTCAGACAAAAGCCATTTTCAATGTGTTATTCTTTTGAATCATAACATCAAAAGATATTTGGTGTGAAGTGAAAGAGGTCATTGAACTAGTTACTGATATAATACTCATTCAACCTCCCTGAAATATGGTATATAAACCCATGTTACTTTTCCAAAATCATCATTGAAGATAAGAACTCTGAAATAAACTCATTCTAGAGGTTCTCCTAAGAAACATAATTCTTTATCTACTCTCAATGATATAATTTTTACCATGTACTCATTTCCCCTCACATATAAATTATATAAAATAGAAAACAACACTCATATATATATTAAATTGAATTCAAGGTGATTTTAAAATCCTATAAAACATTATCCATCAACAGGTCACGATTTTTCCACCCATACATTTAAAAATATTTATATTGGAAGGTAGAAAATATATTCTAACATAAATTATCATTATCAATTGGATAAATCCACTAGAAACAAATATATCATCCTATTAAATATATATTCCCTAAAATACACATATATGATGACCATGAACAATTTCCCAAGAGAATATAAAATTGAAACCATGATCCCAACAACATTTAGTTTATTTAGTTTCATTTTGTAGAGTCATTACAATTTACCAACATCACCTTGTTTAATAACCTGTTTAAAAAACCATAATTAATTTATCTATAGAATATTTAAAAAAATCAAGGGCCTTACATTGGATCAATGGGGTCTAAAAATACCATGTCCTTTCCAATCTCCCTTCCATACATTGTGATCAATGCTCAACTAAAATTGATGACCTTACAAACTATACAATACCTGAAGGGCATAACTCTATCATCCACTTTATCACTCAACTATACACTTTTTTTATAATATTTTCTGAACCCCTCCACTGGTACCACATCTGGGTTTTTAATGAAGAGGCGAAGTGACCCCCAAGTCTCTTCTACAATTGGCCTTAGTTTTACAGCTATAATTGGGGGTATAAACCACTCAAATTTGAAAATTTTCCCATTATATAATTAATATGATTGAATGAGAAGATAAAAGAACAATAAATAAATACATAAAAAATATATAATAACCAAAATAAAATAATCCATGAGTGTAAAAAAATAGTCAATAAAATGAAATATTAAAAAGGGAAATCCTAAAGCTAAAAATTTGATAGTGATTCCAACCTATAAGAAATAAGTTTCCACCTTAATCTATGAAAATCTCATAGAAACCTATTAATAGTTTATATATAAATAAGATGAACATAAAATATATACATGCTATGACCATACCTAACGCATCTCATGAAAATGTGAAAAGATAATAATAATGCATATTTGAATGAAAGGAGAACAAACATTCGAATAAATAAGTCAATTAACTATCATATCCCCCACAAGATACCCTCACAAATATACGTATCAAAGTTAGTATAATAATTTCAATAGAAAATATTAAAAGGAACTCCACCTCAACTTCACAGTCTGCTCTCTCTATAAAACACAGATTTTAAACTACTTGTGATCTCATCCCTTCTATATTTATATATCAATAAAAAAGTCAATCCATATAATACGTGGGTTTGATCATAATCCATCCAACCCCATCTTCAAAAAGACCCCAAAAACCTATCTTCAAATCAATAAATATCCTTATATCACATGTTGATTCCATTTCATTTTTTATTACATCATGAATCTCATAGTATTCTAATGATAAGTGGTGTGGGTTAAAATTAAAATGAATGTCACTAGACTTAGTCCATCGTCTAACCATGTGTGACCCTCACCACATTTTAAATCCTTTATTCACTTGGTATCATCTCCTAAAATGTCATTGTCGATCTGAAATAATTGTTTACATGGTACCTCTTCAATATAATAATTTTTAAGGGAGTTTGGGGAAGACTGGGTAATCAACCAATCATACTATGAACAATGTAGATATTGGAGAAAGAGCCTCTAAAATATATGGGAACCATTACTTTATGTTTTTGTGTGATTATAAAAGTAACATGAAAATAAATAATATATTGAAATCATAAATTCCCTAACATAAGTGTACACATCAAATTAAAATGGAATATCAAACATAAATTCCTCATCACCCTATAAAATATTACACCAACTACTACCTCCAAAATATGATTCATCACTAAATAAACCATCCACCCACATAGTAAACAATTCCACCTTCTATTTACAATTATATAACCTTCTAGATTTTGCAATTTACCAACTGAGTTAGGTTTTTAAATCAATTTAATCCCATATTTAATGATTAAACACTATATCCATCATGTATTTTGGTTCTGGTTCATTTATCAACTTTAAATTCATAATTCAATTTACAATTATTGAATTCCTAGCCCATTTCATTTATATTTCATCATTATTAATCACATTCAATAACTACCATTCAACTCTAACCACATACCACTTTACAACATCCCTATGATATTACCAAACCAACATTATATATAATTAAAAATTAATTTCATTACCTTTCCATAACACCAAACTCATTAACTAGAAACTACAACCCGACCATGATCATATTTTATAGAATCCCTTCATAACCCCACTAATCGTGAAATTTTACACCCAAACTGGACACCACCAACACTTGAAATACTCAAAATGTTCAACATATGGCCTTAAATAATATAAAATACACCACAAAGGCACACCAATTTATTTCCTTCTCCGAAAATCATCAATATTATATTTTGGATTTATAGTTTCATCACATAAAATTTTATTAACTCTTGTACGAGTATTTTTACAAAATGTACATATTTTAACACAACATATTCATATCCATATATATGTGATTAAACATTTATAAAAATGTTCTCAATTAAAAAAACATAAATAGGGGTTCTAATCCTTAGTTAAAAATTCATAAGATATTAGAAAAATATACAATCACAATAGTATCAAATCACATGGAAATATCATGTATCCATAATATGGAACTGAATAAACAAATTCATACACTTTTTCTACTTTCCCTCAATTTGAATTCAATTTTCTCTATTATATTTTTAATAATTTTTTCAATCCACCAAAATGGAAAAAATAATTCTATTCTAATAGATACATAATCATAAAAAATAAAATGAATCCCCCATAAAATGTGGATTTTAGGTTCATTATGAAAGAACAATCACAAAAGAAGATATTTTATAGGATAAAATGAATCAAATGAATGCCATAATGATTTCAAAAAATGATGGGAAAATTTCCCCATATTTATTTAACCAAAGAATTAACCAATACAACCATAACTCTTAACCACAACATTATCTGAATGTTAAAAGAATTGAAAATTAAAATGGGTGGAGTGGTTACCATGGAGTTTCAAAAACCATTCTCCAGAAAGTAGGATCAAGGAAGATTAAGTGGGGAATGAATATCTTCCCAATATGAATGTAGGTCACAAAAGATTATAGATAGTATTTGGGTATGTGATTAATTTTTTAAAATATAATGAATTTATATCTAACAGTTAATAATGAATCCATGATTTTAAATGTATTCTATTTTGATGATTAAGACTGTGTTATTTAGTTCAAAGAAATCAATTTTTTTGAGAGTTACTATTGAATATGGGCTGCGTACATCCTACAAGGGGAATTTATGTTGTAATATTTTTATTATGATTTGAATGTGTCCTAGGTAATACATTATGATATGGTTTATTTAAATAAACCTAAAAAGCTATAAGATTCCATTTTTGAACTATATATTCCTTGTACATCATAAGATCCTATTTTACAACACAAAATAATTGATCAGGTGTGTATTACTCAAAGTATAATGTTTTATTATAATATATGTGTTATGAAATATTTATGTTGAATTTTTTTTCTATGTTGTAAATTAATCATCCTAGTAGGTTGAACTGCCACACTAATCTGATGGATTTTACACTTTACACATGAACGTATCTCTCAAACCCTACCATCGTTCTCATTAATTATGAGTATATCCTCACATTCTAGATCCCAATTTAGTTGATTTATATCCATATAAATAAGATTACTTGTATATAGTAATATAATTTATGATTTTTCATTGACATTGGTCATAGTAACATCATTGTAATGCATTATAGGATATATCTACCATATGGTGAAATTTTGGTTGATTCCTTCTAGTTCTATTATTAAATATTCTCCAGAAAGATAACCCTCATGTTTTGGGGGGGGGGGGGGTGGCATGAAGATTCATTGTTTTATGTGTCGTTTTATCTTCATCCTTTACTATATTTCTCGTTGGAATTATTTTCTGACCCATTAAATCTATTTTAGCACATTTTTGATCATCATTCTATTCTTTCTAAGTTGGTGGATCCCATTGTTGGAATGTGCAACCATTTCATAGGTATTTAGTTCTATCATTAGCCTATTTTGGATAAACCATGAATGATTTGGTTTCATAATTTATTGAATAAAAAACTATAGTAACTTATTATTGTATATGTGTGGAAATTATTTTCTGAGAAAAGGTGGTCTTCCTATTTTAATGGAAAAATAAAAATAATTTTTTAATAATTGTAAAATGGATTTATAAAATTGTAATTAAAGGATGTTTTTTTAGATAACATAGAACATGGGACACCTAGATTACTAAGGTATATTTTTTTAGAAATTGGCCTCATTAGTTGATACTATCAGGGGATTTAATCGTGTTTTGTTAATCTAATTTCTATGAGAAGTGTCCTAGAGACTTGTTAGAGACTTTTGAGGTTGAATTTCAATGATGTCCCTATAATTCTAGTAAAATATGCTTATATATAGAGTCATTATGCACATGATTGTCTATGTAGGGGTATTAGTGCTCCATCTATCTAGTCATGTAGTGATCGATTAATAGAGTTTTTCATTTTTCAAGGTTTGAACCATTTTTATTTGATTCCCATCTTTGAGATATGTCATATTATTTTAAACTAGTTTTCATAGATTATTTATAACTGTAGAAAAAATATAATTTTTTCAAATATTTTGATAAAAAAAAGTTAGCTAATTATCGTGCCCTATTTATTGAATGTTGCTAATATTCAGATTATTAATCTAATACTTTATATAGAACACTTGAGTGGGATACCAAGGAACATGTTTTTATCACACCTTCTTCACCACTTCATTTGTTCATATAGATTTATATGTATTTTTATTTATAGATTTTCATGGTTTTGTATTGAGGTAGTGAGATTTTAGTCAGCATTTTTTCATAAAAGGTGGTAAAATAGTTGGATTCTTCCTATGCCATCACATGTAGTAGTAATTTTTTGTTTTAATTTTTTTTCATGGAAATTAACATTGAGAAGATTAGATAGATTATGTTGTCTCATTTCTACTTTATCGCTCAGTTGTGGCATATATACTTCATATTTATCTCCCATTGTTTCTCTATATTAAGTATATATGTCTCTCATGTTTTGTAAATAAGGATGGGTGAACTTATTCCATATATTTTTTTGATGCATGGGTTCTAGTCATTAGCCCATAGGGATTGAATATTCTATTCGGGTATGTGGTAGATCATGTTTGGATCCCAGTCTAAGTGTAACAATGGTCAGTTCATTACAAAATGGTATCATAGAATGGTCATTCTCATTATTTTGATGTTTTTATATAGGAGATAAGTTTGTTGGGACCTGAGAGTCAGGTCACTTAATGTGACTAGCCAAATATTTCATTGGTGATAGTCATGTTACTAAGGAATATTGTGATTTGTGACTCTTATGTTGAGTTCATGATATTAATCTTAGTCTTCATTATGGTTATCTGGTCGGAATAGTGATTATTACATGGCTGATCATTTCTTCTATTTATAGTGTCACGTTACATTCCTCTTATACATCTTCTAGGAATTCTATAGGAGAGTGAAGTGGATTATCCTCAGGGAAATCCTCCCTAATATCAAAATATTATCTACAATATCACTCAGATAGATCATTTCGTAGACACAAATATACCACAAGTCCAGAACCCATTTTTGATGTATAACAAGGAGATTGAGGAGAAAGGGATTGATCCCAATAATTATTATGTGAAAACCCATTATTAAATTTGGTTATTAATTAGTCATACGAGTTAGAGGATTGGGAGGATTATATTGATCATATCCTTATTGTCATGGATACAAATGAAAATATAATGGTGACGTGCATGATGTTCAGACTCACGAGTACTAACAGGTGATTATGGTACTCCTTTGTACCATAGGATAAAAATTTATTGATGGACTAGAAGGGTTTCTGAAAATAGTTACTATTGATATTTTATTCAGAGTCCTTGATGGTGGAAAAATATCTTGATTTTCTCTTTTTTTTAGTAGGGAGATTGATATCTATCAGTGTACACTAATATATATAATGAACTAGATCATTTTCTATAGAGGTATTAATGAATGTTTAGATAATAGAACATAAGTTTCTTTTTTGTAATAAAATTGATATTATATTACAAGTATTCAAATTAAAAATTTCTTCCTTTGTAGATACAATAGACAATGAAATTATGGTAGTGATATATATGGTTAAAAAGTATGGCTCCTAAAGCATTTACCTTATACATAGATTCTAGATCAATGGTGCATATGGGATGAAGAGGAAGTGGAATGATCATCATAAACTTGGTGGAGGTTTTTCTTAGTAGTGGACAACCTCTACAAAATCAGTTATATCTACTGTCGTTTCCCTGACTTCCTTCGAGTGTACCATGGGTAGTAACACCAAAAATTATTATTCTATGCCAAAAAAACTATGGCTAATGGCTACGGTAGCTACTGAAATTTACAGAGGATCTATCAGGAAAAGTTTTCCCCTTGCTATATTCCAGGATTACCAACTACAATGATCACTGTAGTTCAATTAGATTCTTAAAAGTCTATGTAACACAAATATTTTTTATTAACCACTATTTTTAAATTTTTATTTCTCTGATAAATTTTGTTACATGCAACATTGTTTCTTTCTTGTGTCACATTGATCATTGATTTTTAACTAGCCATGAAAAACTGTTTATATTATTATTAAAATAAGAAAATTATTACATTTTCCTTAAACAATAGAACATGAATAATAATAAGAAAATTATAAATAATATGTATAATTTTTTATATTAATAAATCATATTGATAAGTAATGCCTAAATTTCAATAAGTCTAAAGATGTTTCTAAAATAATATTTTCTCAAAAAATTTCTTTA
The DNA here is from genome assembly GCA_963277665.1 of Viscum album. NCBI lineage: Eukaryota > Viridiplantae > Streptophyta > Magnoliopsida > Santalales > Viscaceae > Viscum > Viscum album. Next base: position 523,995,724 of record OY728165.1, read on the forward strand.
TTTATTAAAATGAATAATACATTTTTTACAAATTTAGAAAAATAATTTGATAAAATAAACAAATTTTTTTAAAATATAATGTCACATTTATCTTTGGGATAATTTTTGGAATTTTATAAAAATTTATTTTTTTCCAATGGTGAAAATATTTGTTATTATTTTTTAATTCAGTTTCAATTAATGAATTTATAATGATTGTTATTGTTTTTTAATGGGTTCAAATTATATAAACTATATATTAATTAATACAATTTTTTTAATTGTAATCTATTCTGTATTACGTTTTTATAAAATTATTTTAATCATTTAAATATTTTCTATTTAGAAATGTTCTTTTTCATCATGTTTTCATGTTTAATTTTTAATTACATTACACCAAATAAATTCATGGAATATTTAAAAATAGATTAAATATTTTCAATTATCATGATTTATATTATTATTTAAGTTCATGTTAATTTTTTACCATATAGAATATTAATAATTAGGGAAATTTATTTTCAACAAAAAATGTAATAATAGGTTGACCTAGGGTCAATAAAAAATGATTAAAGATAAAAATAACCCAAAAAATATTCAACACTGATTTTATGCCATATTTACTCCCTTTATCTTATAGATCCATAATTTTCTATTTTGGATCATTTTGGGATGAAAAAACATTGGTACACCTTTTTATTATAAAAAATTACATGTGTTCCACTAACCTCACTTATAAAAAACCACCCCAACTCATCTATTCATCACACTTTCAAAACACATTGGTTAGTTCTACACATTAACACATAACTTCCTTACTTTCTACCTCTTATCCTTGAATATTTATATTGGTCGGAATAACAACCTATGAAGCCTATTGGTGAATACCTAAATAGGATTTCCAAAAAAGAGGCAACACAATTAAAGATGTGTTTTATTTTATTTCATCCTCAATCATATTCAATTATTATTAAAAATTATGATACAATAAAGTAAATATATTCAATATAATAATATTTTTTTATTTTAGGGAATTAAATACTACTTTTTACTCTTCAATCCAATGGGATGTGAAATCATCAATTGTGTGTATGGAAGACTACCACATTGCAAAAGTACATTTTTCCTTTCACATAACCAACTATCACAGATTGATATAATGATGTTTTACATATATATATATATATATATATCATATTTATGATTATATAAATATCTAATTATTATATCACATATAACATCATAAATTCAACTCTATGGGAATACGATAAAATTAGTCATGTATAAGACAGACTACAACCTCGAGAAGCACCATGATTCATTTACACATTACATGAAACGTAATAGGATGGGTATAATTAAAATAAGAGATATATATGAAATAAAAATTATTCTATATTGTTAATTTATTAATTTAAATTAAATTATTTAAATATTTCAATATAATGGAAATATCATTCATGTGTAAATAAAAACTATCCTCTCCATGAACAGTGAATTTCATTTTCAATCTCTAACTATTATGGACTACTGTAAAAACATATATAATTAATATATATTATATTTATATCCTATTTAAATATATTCAAAATATGTAATTATGATAAATTTAATAGGATAAAAACAAAATAAATAAAAAATACAGAAAAAACAAAATAGTTATTTCCTGAAACATGACTTTAACATAGAATTGTAAATTAATTAGTAAAAAACGGTCACAAGTAAATAAAATATGGAATGATATATGTATTTATTTATCTATAATATATTTATAATAAATTTATTTTTATGATATAGGATGTGTGAATGTGTTCAATAGTATTTGATACTTATGGTAAGGTATTTTAAAATCGATTATCATTATTTGAGACAGATGTTATGTTAAAAACTTATATTATTATATAAGGTGAATATACATCCAATTATACATGTTATATAATGAATATATTTATTTTAAATTTATATAATGTTTCATCTTATGTAAATAGTAATTGGTACTTATGATTCCAAAGATACCAAATTGGTAAATATTTTTTTCATAATCTTCTCAATTATCAGGATTGGTTATTATTACGATTCTGACAATGAAATATTATGATCCATATCTCAAGAATGACTCTATATTTATTAATCACTAATTATTTAATTATATAAATGTTTTACCTTCATTTTAATCCCATTATGGACTCATGATTTCAAATTAACATTTTTAATAAAAAACATATTTATTTTTCTCTTCGGATAGAAACTAAATTTTATTCAAAATAAATTTTTTTCCAAATTTTATTTCAAAAATATTTTTAACATTATAAAAATTATTTAAAAATATATTTTTACCAATCATGGACTTTTTTACAGAATTTTTTGAAAGTAGCCTTCATGTCGTTTTTGAAAAAATAATTCTCATTTGTTTTTTTTCCAATAATGTAAAAGGAATAATTATTTTAACATGTATTGAATGAAATAAGTTTTATTCAACCATGACTAGTCATTAATATTAATATTACTGGATAATATTCCATGGATATTTACATATAATATGAATTTAATAAAAATATGTGTTTTAAAATCATTTGTTCAATGTGTAAAAGATATTTTTCTAACGAAATGAATTAAATGACCATTAAAAATAATTTTATATTTAATATTAAATCTATTGATATTACATATTAATTATTGGATATATAATCCATGGATAACATTCTCATTATTTCTTATATTTTTTATTATTATGAGGGCATGGTGATTATGTAACCCACTTCTATTCCATGAGTCATACCATGATTAAATTATTATGAACCCTTTTTATTTTTCCATGGATTATATTGGGATGAAATAATTAATTGAATATGAAAATTGTCACTCTTCCATTGTTTTTTCACCAATTTAATGTTTATGAAACAAATTTTCTTTCTTGCATTCTGTTATGATGAATTTTTTTTCAAACCCATTTCTTTTCATAGGTTATGTTATGATTAAATGTTTAGGAATTCCAATTCTTATCATGGGTTCTGATATGATGAGTGCTTTTTTATCTTGTGTCTCACATATGTATGATTTTTATGGTGTGACATATGGGACCTATATCCCCCTCTAATAAATTTGGAAAATATTTAAATCTCATGACATAGGTAAGAATATAAAAAGGAGGAAACTCATTTCATTAAGGGAAATTTTCTACTATGATGATCTGTACTGTGAACCATGAATACAATGATAGTTTTTAGAGTGAAAACATTCAACTGTAATTGACTTGAATGTAATACTTGATTACAATGTAAATGATTTTATATGCTTCTGTGCATACCATAATTCTATTTTTTATTCACATTTTTTGTTCTAATGGATCATGTTATTTTATTTCCTTCTCATTCATATCTTATGAACTACCATTCCAAAACACCCCAAAAATGGGTTTATTTTATTTTTAATTATTTTTAAATGTTGAATCTTTGGTTGTAGTTCAGTTTCAAAACAGAACTTAATTTTTTTGTCTTTTAATAATTTTGATGTTTTTAATACTAGTACATGGGAACCGCGTGGTTGGAAGTAACAATTCGGTTAGCCCTAGTTCCATATTGATATTCCATCGTGTCCGCACATGATTTTAGGTAGCTATTTCCATGTATTACATTCATAAATAATACATTTCCTACATGGATTTTAATTAAATATATACATTTTGTTCACACCTCTATAGAACTCATGTTTAACATGATTTTGTGTTTTGGAGTTGGTTTGATATATCAAAAAAATAGGTTTTCAAAATGATTTAATTTCAATGTCTAGTTATGGTAGGTGTTTATTTAAAAAGGTAATGCTAAAATATTGATAAATTTGGGGGTTTGGGTGAAATATTTATAACATGTGATGTTGCATTGATATTTATTTATTGTGCATTTGGTTTGATGTAATTTTTTTAATGATATAGTTTGTTTTATGTGTTAATGTGTTTCGTAAAGGGATTCATGGTTATTAGGGGGGATTGTTTCATGCCCAAAAAGATAATGTGGATGTTTAGTTATAATTTTTAATGAGACTAGTGTTTTGTAGGAATATTTATAAAGTAACTCTTTAGAGGTGTGATCTACCCATAGATGTTGACACGTCCATAGGTGCCCTGGGTGAACACATGGATGTGTCTCCAATTGATGATAGTGAATTAAATTTGTGTATTACTATAATCATTGGTTTCCAAAATGGTTCTCATCTTAAAAATTGAGTTGGGGGTTTTGGTTACGTTTTTAAAAATAGTTTAAAGTGGATTTTTAAAAGGTGTTCCCATTTGAAAATTCATGTGTTTTTTAGTGAATGATTGGTTAAAAGGCTCGTTTGGATGTGTAACTATAAAATAATTCTTGTTATGATGTTTTGGGAATTCCATTAATTATGTTGAGTTAAAGGAACAGTCGGTACATTGAACTAAACTATGCGGTTTGTCTCAATTTTTAGTAAGGGATGGGGTTTGAAAATTGTGTGTTCTAGGTTGGAGATTTAAATTCTTTTACAAAATTTGTTCTTATATAGATATTATGTTATGACCCGATTTTCCCCATAATGATTTTTGGTATTTATGCATATATAGGGATCCTTTATATGGGGGAATTTCCATAAGAGTGATTGTATGTTGGTATTTGTGTTTGGAGTAGGCACGTTCGGCGGTGGCAGGTAAGGTGAGTCACGCGTGTGATAGCCACCTACTTAGACAGATTTATTACCACGATGGGTTCTGGGTCATATTTTAGACGATCGAGTGACAGTTTCTTACTAACTTGATTAGATGGGTCAGTACCCCCTGGAGTTGTATCCAGTCTATGAGGTATGTGCACCTTGTGAGTCTAAGTTAAGGCATCTAGTTGGATATTGACTTAGGGGATTCCCCATATGGTAGTAGGTGTTTCAAAACTGAGTACGTCCTGGGGTTTTCTTGGGATGTTTAGAATTATCCATGTTTGTTATTTATATTACTATTTTACTTTCAATTGTGATAATATTTTTTCTTGCATTGTTTATTTGGTTCCATTTTTCATTCCCCTAGTTTTTATAGTTTTGAATTTTTGATTTCAAAATGGAATTTTGTTTGTGAATAAAATGTTATGTGTGTTGTTTTGTAAAGTTATGGAATACCAAATTTTTATAACATTATTCTAAAACTATTACCATTGGTCTACTTTGGGAAAAGAAATAATTTCTTCTTGGGGTTCATTAATGGCATCCCATCTAATCATTTCGGTGCTGATGCCTGTTTTTTCATTTTAATTGCATGTTTCCTTTTCCATGGTTCTCTTAGCATAGTTTCTAATTATTGGATCATGTTTTTTCTTTGGTTTGGTGGTGGCCTAGAAGGTCACATAGAGGTAAGTGTAGTTTATCTTCATTCATATCTTAGTTGTAATCTGTGTTTTCAATTTTTATTAATTTATTTATTCTTCATTCATTTATAGGCCATATCATTTACACATGTTAGATTTGTTGCACAGAAGTAGATTCTGTCCCAGGGGGATCGGAAATGCCCATCAGGCCTTGTCATGGGCCAGCTCGGGTGACCAGATCAAGGTCGAACCAGGTTTCTTTATGAAAAATTAGTATCATATGAGGACCATGATATTTGGGGCGTTTGGTAGATAGGGATTTGGATTTTCAGGGCACATGTGGTAGGTTATGCGTAAGTTCTTGATCACCACCACTTGTGACGATACATGAGTTACCAAGGGTAGTCTAGGACTTGAGTCTGTTGTATTTGTTTTGGATTGAGGGATGATAATATAGGTGACTCATTTTCATTATGGGACCCCACATAGTGTAGTGACCAATGTGGAGACCATGTTCCCTATTCAAGGTCGTATTGGTGATATGTCTTATATGGGGCACAGATCAATACCATATCACAGGGATGGGCATCAACACTACTTCTGTATTACGATTGTTTTTTATTGGTTATTATTTGTCTTGGTTTCTTTTTTAATTAGAGTTTTTTTGGAAATGGATGTGATTTTGAAATGACATGGATCTTTTTATAATGGTTTTAAAAATGGTAAAAATGGATTCATAAAAATTGTTTTGGAAATTAGTGAAATGGGTTTTTAAATGAGAATGAATTTTGGTATGATTTTTTTTCTTATGATTGTATTTGGTAACATAATTGAATGTATACCCCTATGTATTCCTTAGGATCATCCGCATATGTGTGGGTGGGAACATGAATTAAACATTGACACATATGTACAGGTTATTTGAGCAGAAAGTGATGAACACTTATACGGCGGTTCATATGATTACATGGATGGTGATTTGGAGTTTAAGGCTAATATATTTTTTAAAATGGACTTGAATGAAAAAGTGATTTTAGGAATTGGTATTTCTTGAAAAGTTGGTTTTGGAAATCTTAATGTTTTTTTTGGAATAATGTAGTTTTGAAATTTAAAAGAAATAATGGATTTTGGAAAATTGTATTTTGATATGTTTTAATATGTTTGGATTCTGAACATATTACCCTGGGCTTGGGGTGTTTCTTTTGGGTTTTGTTATTCATATTTTGCGGCATATGTTGCCTAGAAAAGTCACTAATATAACAATCGAGTCATTCCCAGTTCAAGTTCATTTTAAGTGTTGCTAATTTATCAAGAAAATTGAGGTTTTTTGGGAAGATTGTGTGGTTGAGGAAGTAGAGAGTGTCTTCGAGTGTTTGGGAACTCCTTAGTTTGTTAAATTTAGAGCCATTTTGGTTATAATGATGGGTTTAGTTTTCTATTAGTGGAGGTTTAATGACTCAATGTTTTTTGAGACTGGGGTGTAGTTGGTAGTGGTTGGATATTGTGAAGGTTCCCTGTCTAGAAATCATTGATTTCTAGAGGAAACTATTACTAATATAATCTCATTCGTCTATGCCGACATGAATTTTGTCAGACCATTCTCTTACATGCCACCAGTGATTATGGTTTATGAATTCCAAGTCATGTTGTTGCATACCTCCAAATTTTATTCATTGTTGTAGCCATTTTTTCCACAATGAAAATTTTCTGAAGAAGTGCTATTTAGGGAAAGTCTATCGATTGGGTTATTCTAATAATTGACTGTGAGGAATAAGATGCTTTGGCAATATGAGCCCTAACCATAGGTCTTGGGGTAATGTTTTCACATAGTGAGGAGTTTCTAATGGTGTGTGGGACCTCGGTCTACTTCATGTATTCCATGATAAATTAGAAATATCTGAAATTAAATTCTTTTTTTCTCAACTAGTGTATGTTCATCATTTTTGTGTGAAGGTGTGATGGATATATTTCGATGTGATTTAAATATTTCGGTCCATTTAGATGGGGCTCCATGAGTCATTCATTCTTCTTAATATTTATTTGGCATTTAAAGGTGAGGTGTTGGTTCTATATTAGTGGTGTTCATTTGGGGACATTAGGGATCATTGAAGTGGGTGGATACTATTTTGGTTCCCCCATTTAAATTGAGTTCATCTCATAGTTTTCCATTGTGTTGTGAAATTCGACTGGTGTGGGTGTTTTTGATTTCAGTAGTGTTTTTGTTTCCCCTTGATCAGAGGGTCATTTGTTCACATAGGAAGTGTTCCTGTTATGGAATTCCAGAATGTTAGGTTACTTCAAGGTGGGTTTTCTATATGAGTTTCATGGTAGAATTTTTTGTTCAAGATAATGATGTTGGTTTTTCTTGGGATGATAATTAAATTGTTTTGTACTGTGGAAAGGATGCAGTTTTGTTGGGGGAGAATATTGGGTGAGTTTGGGTGGGGAGTTTACACGTTACCCCCAAGGTTTGCTGTGTTAGGATTTTCATTTTTTTTATGTTAGTCAAGTTATTGTTGTGGGGAGAACACACCTCATGTTCTACCCTTGTTTTGGTTGGTGGTTTCATCTAGATCAGTCAGGTGTGACATGGTGAATAAATAGTCACCACATAATTCCTTGTTCCTCCGGGTTGTTTTCATGAATGGACTCAATCCTTAAATAACATTCCGCATTGTAAATTTCTAGGGGTATAAAGTGTTAATGGTGGACATAATTGTCCCACCCCAACCAAAAGTTTCTTTTTTTAATTATTTTTCAATAATGAATATTTGGTTGATGTTTGTGTTTGAGTCCCATCATAAAATGTTTTTACATTTAATAATTTTGTGGGGATTCAGAATGGCGAACGGGCACTGAACAGTTGGTGGTAACAATGTGGTCATCCCAGGTGCCCATGTGGTTTCCAACTACTTAATATATCAATGATTTATGAGAATAAAAAAATGTTAATGTATAAGACATAATAATAATAATAACATTATTGGGTACCTAAATATATTTTTATTACAAAAATTTAACGATATTATTATCATTAAAATTGTCATAAATATAATTATTAATCAATTATAATTAATATTAACAGAATTTTAAATTGAATGAATATATTTTTTATTTTTGATATTATTATTAATATTATTATTAAAATAATTTTATTTTATTTTTTTTTGTTTTTACACTAACTATACACTCCTCTTATAGTGAGAACCTCCTAGTTTCCATCTGTATACGCTGCACACCACCCACACATTACCCCATTCCCCTTCACGTTGACCAGAACCTAACCCCCTAACTGCTCCACCTGGCACTGGAAAATCATCCCCGCATCACTCTGACCTGTGCTGGCCTACCCTCCCCTCACCACTTCACAATGCACGAGCCCACCCTCCCTTAGCCTCTTCTCGAAGCACAAACCAATCCCCCATCACTGATCATTCTTGCCCTGGTAGTCCGACCACATTGGTCCACCCTTCTCCGGTAGCCCGACATCCTTCTTATGCCCATTTTTTGGTAGCACAATCTCCCTCCGATAAATTTCTTCATCATTTTTTGTGGTTTCAGTTCTATTTAACCTAACCCTAACACCTCACATTTTCTTTTTCCCATTTTAATCATTTCATATGGTGTTTGATTGTTCTATGGGGAATTTATATTCCCTCCATTGATATTTAGTGTCATCCAAACATTTTTTAAGGTAGTTGTTTTTATGTTTTAATTTTCTAAGGCATTCCTTTGATATTTGGATTTTTAAATAAAATTATAAATTTGGTTTACACCTCTATGACATAAATGTTAAACATGATCTAGAATTTTATAGTTTGTTTGGTTGATCAAAAAATAGGTTTTCAATATGAGGTGTGTGTAATGTCTAGTTATGGAACCTGGGGTGTATATTTTAAATTTTAATTACCTTCTATTGTGAAATTGGGGGGGGGGGGGGGTTGGTGAAATGATTATCCTTTGTGATGTTCCCTTGATATTTGTTTATTGTGTGTTTAGTATGATGTACATTTTTATAATGATATAGTTTTATATTATTGTTAAAGTGTTTTTGAATGGGCTTTTGGTTTTTAATGATATATTGTTTCATGCCCCCTAAAATAATGTGGATGGTTGGTTATGGTTATTAAAGAAGATGGAATTTTAAGGAAATGGTTTTTGTGTAACTCATTGGATGTTTTATATACCCTTATTATCAAGCCCTTAGGATTTGTGTCATGAATAATAATAAAAATTTTAATTATTATTTACTATTGTTTTATATAAAATTAACGTGTTGATTAAATATTCAAAATATTTGAAAAACTGAGTATTTGTTTCAAAAATATTATTTCCCCAAAAGTAAAATATTTTGGTGTTTTCTTATTGTAAAGAAATAATTAATAATATTTTAAAAAAAATATTTTTATAAAATGAAATTCATTTTTGAAATCATCAATTCATAATTATCTTAGGTTAATTTATTTTGAATTTTTGTAAAAATATATTTTTATTGAATTGTGAAAATTTTAATTTTTGTTGAAAATTTATTTTCTAATTAGAATTATAAAACGTTACTTTTTTTAGAAAATTGTTAAAAAGTACTATAACATGAATTATATATCAATTAAAAAACATTGTGCCATTAAATCATTTTAAAATTTAATTTTTTAATTAAAATGTTTTTTACATGTGATGATTTTCTCTTCGGGAAACCACTTTCTCATCATGTCCATGTGTTTAATTTTAAATACAATTTTTTTTAATATTGTTAATTTAATTTTGATATATGGATTAAATCTATGTAATAATACTAATTTATATTAAATAACCAATCCAAAATAATTTTCTTCCTCAACTAATAGAAAAGGAATTCAATTGTTTTAACTGGAGTTAATGTAAAATGGGTTTACCTGGGTTGAAAATAAAAAGATTATATTTAAAAATTACCCAAATGTATTAAAAAAACAATTTTATAGACATATATAGATATTATCTGTTAAAAAATCTAGAATTAACCATTTTTATACTTTTGAAATGAGAAATTCAAGGGTAAGCCTATTTCATTTCGATACATCATGTATGCTCCTCACCTCTCTTAAAAAAGGAAACCCACTCTCCTATCCTCTTAAAAATGAAAATATTTTTTTAGATAAGACCTAACTAAATATATACATTTTTTACATAGTACCTTCTTATAAACCTTAGATTGTTCAGAAATACAACATAAGAATCCTTTAAAAGAAAAGCAATATAAGTTGGCTGAAGACGAGGAACCACCCCAAACTGAGCAATTTATTTTATATATTCCTCCAACTCATTCAATATTTATTAAACTATGATGATATAATAATATAAGTATTTATTTATACTAAACATTGTACTCATTAAGGTGATGACCTACAACCATCTCCTCTTCCATCAAATGCGATACAAAATCATTATTTATGTGTATGGTAGAATACCACCACGCAAACCAATGTTATTTTTTTCCATCACAACCTATAAAAGCTAGATATAAAGTTGGATTAAATGTTTATATATTATATTAATGATATTAATATACTTATGTAACTATTATATTCAATATAACTTCTTAATGCCAATTCGATGCTATTATGAAAATGTCACACGTTCAAAAGACCGAATGTCACCTCATGAAGGAATGCGAATCACTCACTATTTACATGGAAGGTAGTAAGGATGTGAATAATTAAAATGTGTTATATATAAAAATAAAATTAATTGTAAATGGTAATATATTATTATCTATTGTTTCTTCTAATCTGTAGATAAAATGGAATCAACATTCTTGTGTACGTACGGACTACTGTCTCTGTCGTCGGTGTATTTAATTTTATATCTCTAAATATTTTGGATTAATACAAAAAATATAAAATAAATATATTATATATACATGATTTATTTAAAATTCTTTATATAGTATAACAATTATTAATTTAATGGGACAAAAAAATCACCACACATTTGAAAAACAGAGTTGTTATTGCCTGAAACATGACTTTAACGTGGAATTAAAAATAAATGACTAATAAAATTTCATAATAAAATCATATATTATGAGATATATATAATTATGGTTTTTAAATAGACTTATAATTTGATTAAATTTATTTTACAATATTATTGAATGTAAACGGTGGATGTAGAGACTTATAGTAAGGTATTTTTCTCTAAACATTATTTCTTCAATACATATGTTATGTTATGCACATATATTATTTTATAATATTTATATAAATACCATTTAATAAATTTGATAAATAACATTATTCATTTTATGATGTTTAATTATTTATTTAATATAAATCTTTATTGTTATTTATGATTCAAAATATTCCAAATTGATGAAATTTTTTTTAAACAATCTCATCGATTATTGTGATCATTTAATATTATGATTATGATGATGAAATCATACTATATAACTCTCATGAAATTAAAAATGATTATTATCCTATAATTAAATCTTGAGAATACATTTTTTCATTTCATTTTCCACTATTTATTTACTCATGTTTTTAAAATAATATTTCTTTGTGAAATCATCCTTATTTATTTCATTGGTGGAAAACATATTTTTTTTCAAAACCATGTATTATTAATGTTTTTTTTATAATTTTTTGGAATTATAAAAATTATTTACTGAATTTTTACCAATGCTTAACTTTAAAAAAATAAATGGAATGGTCATGTTTTTTAAAGTACATGTTCGTGTTTTGAAGAAAATGTGAATGAAATATCCATATTAAAATTTATTGCATGAAGAGAATTATTAACCATTGTGAAAAATAATTTATTTGAATATCCCTTTATAATAATTAAAAATTATATTTTAATAAATGGTTTCTGGAATTTATTTATGTTTTAAAAGGTGTTTTTCAAATATGAATGCATATTTTTCTAAAAAAATGTTTTAAATGACCATTAAAAATCATTTCCCATCTAATATGACATATATTGATGTTACGTATTCCATATTGGATATACGAGCCAAGGATAACGTTCATAATCTTTCTCAGAATGGTTTTTTGGTTGAAATGATGTTTATTAATCCATTTTATTTTACATAAGTTGTTCAAGGATAAAATTCTTATGAAACCTGCTTTTTTTCGGACAAGAAATACTGTGTTGAAATGATAAAATGATTATGAATCAGAATTATTTTTAACATGTTATTCTATGATGAAAATTTTGTGATACGCATTTAGTTTTATGGGTTTATAGGATGATTTTTTATTTGAAACCCATTTCTTTTCATGGTTTCAATATTGATGGAATTTTTTTGATGTCCATTTATATTCGTGGAAATATTACACATACTACACCAAAAGAAAAATAATACTTCTAAATAATGATGAAATATATATAAATGGGTTCACCATAAGTTACATTAACTACATTTGTTATTAGGGGAACTTTTATGAAATGAAATGAGTGAGAATGTATCCCAGTAAGGGAATAAGCAATAGAGAAAGAATGCATGTGATCATGAGATATATCAATAACATCACGAGGAGTAATAATAATCCATGAGAAACATGCATAACATAATAAAAATAACATAAATATTAATATGAAAATGTGGATAAAACATTTTCACTGTGACATTTATATGAATATCTCTGATGTTTATCTAGAAATTCCATAAAAGAAAATTTCTTAGGTTATTCACTAAGATAACACAAAACATGTGATATGTAGAGATTAAATGTGTTTCCCATTACATTTTTGGGCAATAATGTTGACCCCTTCATATGAACTAATTTTATATGATCCACAGAAACCCTTATTAATCCACTCATTAATAACTCATGGAGAATAATTAATGCGTTTGTAATCAATATCTTGGTATAAAGAAGATCTTAAAGATCTGATCATTATGTCGTTTTTAACCCAAAAAAGGAAATGTGGGTTTCCTGTATGAAAATCCCTAAATAAAAAAGAGATTAATAATCTAGTTGAATATATATTGAAAATAAGAGAGGTTTTTCAGTTCAAATAAAAAGTAAAAGATTATCTAACATGTAATAAATGGAAAATTTGAGAAGTAAATTTGACAACATAAAATATATAAAACATGGTTTCAGATTGGGGTAAAATTATATGTTAAAGAATATATCACTTGTAAAATACTATTCTAATATTAATGGTATAATATATAGTGGACAGAATTACATAGTTTGGAATTTAGAAGGAAACCCATAGGGAAAGGGAATATGAATGAAAAATAGAAGTGAATATTTTCCATATGTTTAATAGTTATTCCTAAAACATGAGGATGAAACTGTTGGGGATTGAGGAAACTTTAGGGGGTGTATGGAATGAAAAAGCACCAGAACCTTATATAGGATGAATATGGAGTGAAGGGTAATCGGGGAGTTGGAGTTAATTTATTGATAAATTGGAGGAATTATTTTTTAATTTACAAATATATGTCCTATAAATAAATTTTTTTTGGGAAATGAAATATCATTAGATTAATGATGGAATATTATCTTGTTTTATAAAAATTTTCAAACATTTATGGATATTTTAATCAAGAAGAAACAGAATTCGTTTATTAATAGTTATTTTTTGCATAGAAATATTAATATCCCAAAGAGTAATGATTTCAAAAATAATTTTTTAGACATTGGAAAGTACAATATAGTTTTAGAAATTAATTATTATTTATTAATATTATTAATATTTACTATGTAGAGACTCGGTTATTTCTTGTAAGTCATTAATATATTTATACATATGATTCCCAAGCTAGGCACGAAGACGACATGCAATTCTGAGGTCTAGTGTGCCTGGAATAAATTTTATAAAAATGTTAAGTGTTTTTATTCTATGCACGTGGAAGGTTTGTGATTTCACCTAAATGGTAGCTTAGATTGGAAATCTGAGGGCACAATTTCATCTGGATCATGTCGTTTACCCTAGGCAGGGTGTAAAAGTTATGGGTGCGGGCCTGCTGCAAGAGATAACACACATGGGAAAATCGTCATTTTAAATTAATGACATAGTGATTTTTATCGCTGGAGCCCTTTTCAAAAAACATTCGAACAAAGTCTCGGAATGAAAATCCAAGACATTCGTTGAGTTTGAAATGGGGTGCTTTTCTTAGGCGTGACATAAAATAAGCGGGCGTGGAGGTTTTGGAATTCGTGACCATGGGTGGCGGTTCAATGTGTTTATATAAATACCCTTGAGATAAGGGGAGAACCCATGCTTCTTCTCTCTCTCTCTCTCCCTCATGTTCTTCAGCGTTCTTCATCAAATAGAGGAGCGATCTTTGCCAGAACATTAGAGGATCAAAGCGAGGGTGTCAATGACACATCACTAACTACAAATGGGCAGATCAAGATATGATTTCTTCTATTTTTGAGTTCTGATTTATGTTTTAATTTAAAAATCCCTCATTTCCCCTTGTTTCTTTATTTTGGATACATCGTTGATTTCCGCACGAACACAGCGATCAACCCATGCTAAAAAATCATGTTTTGTTCATAGTGTTCTTCAACCATTCTTTGGCTTCATGGGAGATTGCAATTAAGCGGGTAAAATCTTCAACGGATTCCCGATCGAAGGCATGAACGTCGATAGTCTCGTCGCATGGATCGCAAGTATGCACTTAGAAAAAATTTCGGGTGTGTGGTGGAATCGCGGTGGTCCATTGAAGGGACCACCAGAATAGAACCACCGTCGACGGCCGATTGTGGTTTGAGGCGGCGACCGGCATTGCGATGTGGGGAGATGAGGCGGTGGCGGAGGTAGGGTCGGGTAGAGCTTCACGACAGTTTTCCTTGCAGGACGATGGAGAGGCGGTGCAGACTAGTCAGAGCCGGTAGCGGAGCGGAGGAGCCGGGGTGATAGCGGCGTCGAGCGGGCGGTGCGCGGCGTGAGGCAGAACGGTGTGGGCCGGGGGAAGCATGGTAGGGCGCTGCTGGAGGAGGAGGGGCCGAGGGCACCGACTGTCACGGTCGACAGGGGGAACTCGAGGTGCTGACCGCCTTTGGTGTGCGGAGGAGTCATGGACCCATAAATAGTGGGTCCTGCGCGACACGACGAAGACCAGCTAAAAGGTAGGTGTGTTTGAGGAACCAAACTTGAGGTGGGTCCAGTGTTACTGGGTGGTTCTCGGTCGGTGGGATGCGGCGAGTTGGCCTGGACCCACGGCTTGGCCACGGGCCAGCGGTTCTAACGAGACTGGCCAGGGTGAACCAGCCTGGTTGGGCCCCTTACGATCAAGCGGCCATATTTGTTAAACGGTGCGTCTGTTTGACGCACCTTCTAAGGTTGTGGGTTCGTCTTTTTGAGACAGATGTCTAAAGTTCAGTTTCCAATATTTTGTGTTCTGTTCCCAAAGGTGGGTTACTGTAGACAATTTAATTTAGTAATATTAAATTATTTTTAAAGTTGTGACGGACGTGGATCGTTAGCCGGACGTCCGTTTGACGCGCCTTCCGAGGCGTTGTGGCCGATGAGTTGAGACGGTCCTTCCAAGGTTGTCTCAGAGCCCTTGATTTTTGGATTTGTTTCTCAGTGGCATGAAATGATTAATACGAGTAATAAATAAATAAATTAATTAATTAATTAATCATGCGTCAGACCTAACTCCTGATTGGGATGTCCGATTGACGTGACGTCTGCGGCAGTATGACCCCAGTCCTCGTGTGGAATTTTTGAGATTCTTTCTGAAGAATTCTAGTTGGAGACAAAGTGCGGACCCCAAAGGTCCTTGTTTTCATGTTTTACTGTGAAATGATACTTTTTCACCCGACATCCATTTAGGGTTTTTGAGTAGTTTTTTCCGAGGGGATTGCAACAGCGCAATCCACCAGCCTGAATTCAGTCCCGAGGCATGGGCCCCATGAGGCGGCTTTCGGATGTATGCTTCCTTTTTACGACTTCTGCATCATAAGTCCATTCAGGAAAAATGAATATACTACACTGCATGGTTATCTACAAGGAATGAAGTTGTACGATCTGTGTGACGTGTTTCGGGGTCGTGGTGTCTGCCCCACCGGGCCCCGCTTGCATATAATGCATGTAGTTGCAGCTTCTGCATCTGGAGTCCATTTTAGGTGTCGTCAGTGGTGTTGGGACCCTGGCATTGGGACGATGTTTACCAGGATGGTTTCAGGCATTGATGCCAGAGGTAAGGCGTGGGCCCCATGGGCCGTCTCTTAAGCTGTGTGCATCATATTGTGCCTTTTTCTTCCCACGAGACGTCTTGTGGGCATAAAGCTATGTTGATTAACATTTACATTGGGAGCCCATTTCCAGTGAGTAAATAGTCTATGTCTTGTCATTTTTCTCAAGGATTGCGATGGTGATATCTCTTTGGGCATGCCGAGCCACTTTTGATATCTCATTAAATGTGGAAACATGAAAGGGAATTGGTCGGAGGTTCTTTTGACACACTCCGAACCTACACACGGTAGTAGTGTTAGTGACACCCAATGATGGCATGGAGAGTGCAGATTTATTGGACCAGTTCTGAGTTTTCCCTCTAGTAGGTCTAGGTAGTGTGTTACCCATTGACTTTAAGGTTTACCCTCCAGCAGGGCATGGTATGGGTTACCCAATGACCTCTTTTGGTTTACCCTCTAGCTGGGATGGGTAGTGGGTTACCCAACGACCTCATGTGGTTTACCCTCAGGCAGGGCTGGGGAGTGGGTTACCCAACATCCTCATGTGGTTTACCCTCTAACGGGGATGGGTAGTGGGATACATGATGACCTCTTGTGGTTTACCCTCCAGGTGGGCTGGGCAGTGGGTTACCTGATTACTTCTTTCATACTCGGGATTTCTATGACTCTTGTAAGTGACTTTTCTCCATGATTACCGGAGTGGGACCCTTGGTGGTATGGTTTAGTGATGATGAAACTTTGGATTGCGGTAGATTTAGGCATCAGTAATGGATATCCTTTGAACTATTTGGTAATTTATCTTGGGCTGAGCTTGGAGATAGATATCCCCCTACACACACGTTCGGGTTTCTTGTTGAGCATATATATATACCCTACTTTTTTACCCAGGCCTTGGGTTTAGTCACTCTCCATTCAGCAGGGGCGAAGACGCATGGGGTATTCCTCATGCTTTCCTTCTCTAGCTTCTCTTGGATTCGACGAGTCTAATTCCTTCATTTATTTGGGTTGATCTGTACTCTCTCTTTTATACTCATGCGCTATTCTTTGTTCTCTCTAATCTTCAGCGTTTTAGTACATCCTTTTTTCGTCCTCATTCTTTCGGGGCTTCTTACTGAGTATCTTTATACTCACCCCTGCTTGGGGTTTTCCCACACTTGGTGTGCCCTTGCAGATGACGGACATGTCGATTGTGACTACGAGGGAGAATAGAGGACACATGGTCTTGGGCTGAATTTAGTGGTCATAGGATGATTTCTGGGTGTGAGACTCCCCAATAGTTTATATTCGTTTTACCTATTTTTGGGATGTGACACCTTTTGGGTTGGGCGCGTGTTTTTCCCCTTTTACATTTTCATTTACTTGTCAGTACTTTTCAGCACTTTACTTGTAGGGGTTAGAGGTCGATGCATGTATGTGGGTTTCCATTTTTATAACAGTGTTGTATCTGGATTTCCTTTCTCAGCCCTTTTTCATTGAGTTGGCTGCGTGTGTGTGTATAGTTTCTTAAGAAAAGGCCTCCCTTAGTTTTTTGTGGCTTCGTAGCTAATCTCCAGCCCCTTGCCTATGGAGGCGGGCATGGGGTAGTTGCAGCTCGAGCCCCGGTACGAGTCAGGTCATGACAATGTGGTATCAGAGGTGGTTCATTCCTTGGGGTGTTGTTCGGATGTCCCTAAAAAGGAATTGGTTGATTTATGGGGAAATAGTGTCAACGTGTCTCGAGAGTGGTTCTCAGAGCTGAGAGTCTAGTGATGGTGCATTGACTGAAAAATCCATTCCCTAGGACCCTGATAACCCGCTTGTTGAATTGGCACAATGAGACACTTGTTGCAGGGAATTTGGTTTGTGCATCATATAAGATTGTGTCTTTGACTGTCCTTCTTGAGTCAGATCCCCATCGTTGTTGATATATATAACCTCATTTGACATCAGTACTCCTTGATCGGATTCAGGATGTCTCCGCAATGATATCCAGCCAGGATACTAGATCTGGTTTGTGACGATGACACCGTGATCGACGAGGCCTTAGTTTAAGATCCATCATGCAATTACCCTTTCTCCAAGAGGACAAGAAGTAGCACCTCCACTTGTGGAGTAGCAGATAGTACCGGCCACGAGGGTCGATGATGAGCGCGGACTCGCCACGCTACGCGAGTTCCAGCATCAAAGACTGCTAAGGTTCCACGTCGAGACATACCCACAGATATTGAAGTGTTGTCTAGAGTCAGTGGTTCCCCTTTTTGGGATTGTTCGGACACTGACAAGTTAAATGGTAGCTTTGATAGCCAGTTTTCCCACCAATCATTTTGGCGTCAGTATCACCGGGGTTAGTCAGGTGCACGTTGAGTTGGGACTCTCGGGGGATGACTTCTAGAAGTTGTTTTGTGAGGATTACTACCTCTCATAGTTATGTTTTTTACTATTTATGGAGCTACGAGAGCTTAAGAGGGGAGTTATGGCAGTGTCTGAGTACGTGACTGGGTTCGCAGACCTTACTCGGTGCACTTTGGACGTGGTCCACGAAACAAACTTCTGAGCATAAATGTTTGAGCGAGATATCTGCAAAGGAGGGTCATGCCATCATAGTTCCCTTGTTCATCCTCACCCATCTCAGAGTTCTAGAGCAAGCACTGGTGATAGAGAAATTTATATCAGAGGGACGACAATTGATAGGGCCTCAGCGCCAGAGGTCTCCCCTTCATGTGACTTATGCACATGGTCGGGGACATCGTAAAGCACCGAGATAGCCAAGGGATGCCTAGTGCTATGTTTGCAAAGTTCGAGGTCATGTGGAGTGAGACTACTTGACCAAATTTGATGAGTTTTTTCAGATAGTTGGTAGATGCACCACCACGAAAGAGGTAATATCGTGATAAGATAACTCCTTGGTGAGGATAGGGTGGTCCCCAGTGAGGCGGTGTTGGATGAAAAGCATGAATAACTATGGTTGGCGGATGATGATTCGTGGTCCTTCCACCACCACTAGGCAAGTCATGTCTGGCTCAGGGAGCTGACGGACGGGGCCACCGGTGGCTGTGTTTTATGAATTTCTACAATCCAACAACGCAAGTGGTGATAGGAGGAATGCTTTGTGTCTTTTATAGTTTTATCAGTAGAGCATGTTTGACACTGTGTGAGGGACCCTTTTCATCTAACTCCTTTTTTGAGGTTTTTCAAAGGGAGACACAGGGCGTCAGTGTAAACCTCTGTTGGTGTTGTCCAATATAACATTGAATTCTCGGGAAAGAGGGGTTCTTCCACCACTGATACTTGTTTTTGTGATGTGATCAAAACCATGATGGAGAGTCATTGCCACCCAAAACAGATATTAGTGCGGTTCCGTGGATGATTATCTCTGACCTGTGCATTCAAGGCGGGGTTGTGTCGTGGAGTGTCAGAGCAGGTTCTGGGATTGCCAGTGGGACTCTTCTACATGACCACCATTCGCTTGAGGTTCCACTAGTGGGTTTGGGAGAGTGCCTGTTTTGGGTATTACTCTCCTTCTGAGACGGGCAAGGACACATGGGGTATGCCACATGCTTTCTGTGTCTATCCTTTGGCGGTTGTATGAGTTTGCTCGCCTTCCGTATTTGTTGGTACCTTGTGTGATAAATTCAAATCTTGATACCATTATCAAGTACATTTTATGGTGATGGAAACCCCATAAACACAACTACGTTCTTCACTATGTGGTATTGGTGGTGGTGGTCCTAGCGTTGAGAATGTGGAGATGCTATTTTCTGGGAGAGGCTTTGTTGTTTGCTCAGAAAACCAGCCTCTCAGGTGAGCCCTCACCCAAAGAGACTTGAATCTGAGGTGATGGTTCTGGTTGAAATATCCGCATGACTATGACTTCGAGGTAGTCTTTGTTTCGGGAAAATGGCAGTGTTATAGTAGGTTCCTTAGTAGAGAGCCTCAGTTGTGATGAACTGACTATGAAAAATTGTGTGACCAGATATCCTTGGGTTTTTAATCAGACGGGTATTCTAAAGGAAGGAATCATGAGACCATGTTCCAGGAAAAAAACTTGATTTTGGTCGTGACATGGAAAGTAGCGGTTCGACCAGGGATGTCCCCCACGTTTCTTTGGGCAGTTCGAGAATCTTGAAAGGGATTGAGAGGTTTCCTACCTTCCTGCCCTACCCTCCCAACAGTAAGAGTGGGCGCACAATGTCTCCCACATGTCACAGTTGATGAGGTGCATGCATATTCATACGCACGTCCTCAAGAGTAGTAGACCTTATGAGTACGAACCATCACTTTGGATCGCATGTTGTTCTAACATGGAGTTGTTCCAGTTTTCTTGGGAGTGGTAAAGCTAGGTGTGAGCTCTATATCCCGAGTTGTTTTCCTAGTTTTTCTTTTCGGGGACGAAACGCATGAAGGAGAGAATAATGTAGAGACCCTGTTTTTTTATAAGACATTGGATTATTTTTACACATGACTCCAGAGCATGGCACAAAGACGGCGTGAAATTCAAAGGCTCGGTGTGCCCGGAATAAATTTTATAAAAATGTTAAATTTTTTAATATTATGCATGTGGATGGGTTGTGTTTTCTCCTTAACGGTAGCTCGGATTGGAAATCTGAGGGCACGGTTGAGTCCGTAGTGTGTTGTTTTCCCTAGAGGGGGTGTAAAAGTAGCGGGTACCGACCTGCTGCGAGAGATGTCACCCAGGGGTAAAATTGTCATTTTAAATTAATGACATAGTGATTTTTATCGCTGGAGTCTTTTTCCAATAACATTCGAATGAAGTCTCGGAATGGAAATCCAAGACATCCGTTGAGTTCTAAATGGGGTGTTTTTCCTAGGCGCGACATAAAATAAGTGGGCACAGAGGTTTTGGAATCCGCGATCATGGGTGGCGGTTCAGTGTGTTTTTATAAATACACTTGAGATAAGGGGAGAACCCCTGCTTCTTCCTCTCTCAATATCTCTCTCCCTCCTGTAGATTATATTTATTCACCATTCTTCATTGGATCGAGGAGCGATCTCAGCAGGAACATTGGCAGATCAAAGCGGGGGCATCGTTGATGCGTCACTAATGACAAGGGGAATATCGAGTTACGATTTCATCTATTTTTGAGTTCCTATTCATTTTTTAATTTAAAAATCCTTCGTTTCTTTTTGTTTCGTAGTATTGGTTACAGCATTGATGCCCACATGAACATAGCTACCAACCAATGCTGAAAAATCAAGTTTTGATCATTGTGTTCTTCAACCCTTCTTCAGGTTCTTGGGAGCTTACAATTAAGAGAATAAAATCATAAACTAATTTTCGATCAGAGGAATGCACATCGATGGTCTCGTCAGAGGGATCACTACTATGGTCTCAGAATAATTTTCGGGTGTGCGGTGGAATCATGGTGGTCCGCAGATGGGACCACCAGAATAGAACCGCCGACGACAGCTGATGGTGGTAGGAGGCGGCAGCCGACGTGGCGATGTGGGGATCTGAGGCAGCAGTGGTGGTGGGTGGCGCTTCATGGCGGTTCACCTCACATGATGAAGGAGATGCAGCGTGGACCAGGTGGAGCATTCAGTGGAGCGGAGGATCCTGGGCGGCAGCGGCGTCGAGCGGGGCGGCGCATGACATGAGACAGCGCAGTGCAGGTTGAGGCAACACGGTGGTCTGCTGCGGGAGGTGGAGGTGCTGAGGGTGCCAGCCGTCAAAGTTGGCAGGGGGAACCCAAGGCGTTGACCGCCTCAGGTGTGCGGAGGAGACAAGGAGCCGCAAACAGCGGCTCCTGCACGACGTGGTGAAGACCGGCCACAATACCGATCTTCTTGATTAACCGGACCCGAGGAATGTCTGGTGTTGCTGGGTCTTCCGCATCTAGGGGGTCGTGGTGAGTTGGGCCAGAGCGGTGGCTGGGCCATGGGCCGGCGGTTCGGACCGGGGCTGGCCGGGGTGATCCGGCCGGGTTGGGCCCCTTACGATCCAAGGGTTTTATCTCTAAAACGGCGTGTCTGTTTGACGTGTCGTCTGTTTCTGTGGATCTTTTTCTTTGAGACGAAAATTTTAGGGTGGCTTTTGGGGTTTTTGGGTTATGCACCCGAAGACGGGTGACCTGAAACACATTAGTTTAATAATATTAAATTATTTTTAATGTTGTGACGAACATGGTTCGCGAGACGAACGTCCGTTTGACGCGCCGTCAGAGGAACTAGGGCCCTAGAGTTGAGACAGTCCTTCCAAGGTTGGTTCATAACCCTTTCAGGTTAGATTCGTTGACCGGTGGCCTGAAATGCGTAATATGAGTAATTAATTAATTAATTAATCAATCAATCTTGTGTCGGACCTAACTCATTCTTGGGATGTCCGATTGATGCACCTTTAGGGGCTGCGTGACTCCAGTCCTCGTAGAGACGTTTTGAGATTCTTTCCAAAGAATTCAGGATAGAGACAAGGTGCGGGATCCACATGGCATAGGTCGCACGTTTTACGGTGAAAGGACACTTTTTCACCTGACATCCATTTAGGGTGTTTGAGTACTCATTTCTGAGTGTTTTCTGAGGGGATTGTAACGGCGTAATCTGCCCGCCTAAATTCGGGCCCGAGTCGTGGACCCCATGAGGCAGCTTTCAGACGTATGATGCGTTTTTACGACTTATGATACATAAGTCCGTTTAGGAAAAATGAATAGACTACGTCGCATGGTTATATGCAAGGAACGCAATGGTACGATCTACGTGACGTGTTTCAGGGTCGAGTTGTGGGCCCTACAGGGCCCCGTATGCATATAACGCGGGGAGTTGTAGCTTCTGCATCCAGAATCCGTTTTAGGCGCTGTCAGCGGTGTTGTGACCCATGCATTGAGACGAAGTTGACCAGGTTGGTTTCAAGCGTTTAAGCTGGAGTTGAGGTGTGGTCCCCATGGGCCATCTCTTAAACTGTGTGCAGCATAATTCCCCTTTTTCTTCTGATGTCCGATTGGGGCGTATGAATCGTCATTTTGGCTTGTTTTTTCGAAAGCATTGTGATGGAGATGGTTTCCTGGCCTCTTTTGGGACCTAGGTGTGGGCCCCGTGAGACTCCGTATGTGAATAATGCTGTTTTGATTAAATTTTCCTTTGGAAACCCATTTCCAGTGAGTAAATAGTCTATCTCTCATGTTTTTTCATGAGGATTGTGACAGTGAAATATATTTGGGTGTGCGGAGCCTCATTCAAGATCACATTAAATGTGGAAACAAGAAAGGGCATTGTTTGGATGTTCCATTGATGCACTCTCAACCTACACATGGTATTAGTGTTCGTGACGCCCAGTGATGGCATGGGCATTTCGGAGTTATCGGACCACTTCCAGGTTTTCCCTCCAGCGGGGCTGGGCATTGGGTTACCCAAGGACCTCTTGTGGTTTACCCTCCAGCGGGGCTGGGTAGTGGGTTACCCAATGACCTCTTGTGGTTTACCCTCTAGCTTGGCTGGGAAGTGGGTTACTCGATGAACTCATGTGGTTTACCCTCCAGCGGGGCTGGGTAGTGGGTTACCCAATGACCTCCTGTGGTTTACCCTGTAGTAGGGCTAGGCTGTGGGTTACCCGATGACCTCTTACGGTTTACCCTCTACCTAGGCTGGGCAGTGGGTTACCAGATGAATTCGTTCAGAATCATCCCTTCTATGAGGATTGTTGGTGACTTTTCTTTGTGATTACCAAAGAGGGACCCTTGGTGGTACGATTTAGCAATGAGGCACCATTGGTGTGCGAGACTGTTGGGAATTAGTGATGGATATCCTTTGAACTGTTGTAGATTTCTCTTTGGCTGATCTTGGAGATAGAGATCCCCTTAGACACACATTTGGGTTTCTTGTTGAGCATATATAGACACCATACTTTGGTTCCCACACCTTAGGTTCAGTTACACTCCTTCCAGTAGGGGCGAAGACGTGTGTTGTTTTCCATGTGCTTTCCGTGTCTAGATCCTCTTGGATTGGACGAGTCTACTTCCTTCCTTTTGTTGTGTTGAGATAAACTCTCTCTTTTTTACTCTTTCACTGTTATTTTTTCTCTATATTACTGATAGTTTTAGTACTTCCTTTGTTGCTACCTCGAGATTTCAGGGTATCCTACTGAGTATCTTTATACTCACCCATGCTTTGGCTTTGCCTGCATTTGATGTGCCCTTGCAGATGACAGACAGGTCGATCGAGAATATAGAGAACGTAGAGGACACATGAGCTTGGGCTACGTTCAGTGGTCATAGTCGGATTTTGAGGTGTGAGACTCAGTAGTGTTTTACTTTCATTTTACCTGTTTCCGGGTTTTGGCACCTTTCTTGTTGGGGGCATGTTTTTCCCCTTTTACTATTCCGTTTACTTGTCACTACATTTTAGTACTTTACTTGTACTAGTTAGAGGTTGATGCATGTATGTCAGTTTCCCTTTTTGTAACAGTGTTGTATCTTTCTTTCCATTCTCTGTAATTTTTCATTGAGTTGGCTGCATGTGTGTGTAAAGTTTCTTAGTCAATGGCCCCCCTAGTTTGTTGTGCCTTCGTCGCTAGTCACCAGCCCCTGGCCTATGGAGGCGGGCGTGGGGTAGTTGCGGCACGAGCCCCAGTACGGGTCGTGTCGCAACAAACTAGATAAAATAATTTTGGTCATGAGAAGTATTTAATTAATTATTTCACCATTATGGAATGAATATGAAGGAAAATAATTTAATGAAAACTCATAACCATATTTTTTACAAATCATGAAAAGGTGATTTAATTTAGAAAATTATGAAGAATTCACTCATTTCAAATTTGATTATAAAATTACAAGTAAAAGGTTTTTTAAAACTGATTACTTCTATAAATAGAATAATCTTAACCACTAAATATAATAAAATTTATTTATTGAATAAAAAATAGTTCTTAAGGCACAATCAAATTTTTGATAGTAAAAAAAATTCTATGAACATTATTGAATTATTTGGTCATTTATATTTAAATTATAGTGTTTTAAAATACTATTTCATTATAAAAAAATTATTCTGAAAAACATGGATCATTATAAAAATATATATCATTAATATATAAATATAATTATTTTTAATTTGTGACCCAAAAAATTTTATAAAACTCATGTCAATTAAAGATATATATTATTAAGAAAAACTACTATTTAGGGGAATTTATGGAATAACCATTTTATTTATATAGTGTAAATTAAACATTAGGAGACTAAGTCCAAGACATATAGCAACATATTACTCATGCGTACACCATAAGGGTATGTCATGCGATGGTGTTAGTTTCATGGGGTGGATTGGCTTACATTGACTGAGTGGAAATGTAAATTATCCTCAACTTATCACATTGTCAATTTATTTCATGATTAAATTTTTGAGTATTGGAATGGTATTTGTTAATGGAAAACCTCAGGCACCCTCCCTCCCTCCCACGTTTTAAAAAATTTGCTTCAAACAGAATGACTCGACTAGTTCAGTCCATCGATTCTCCTTTATATATCCATTATCCTTTTAAATTAATAATCATAAACGACAAATATAATGACAAAATTATGTATCATTAGAATAGTTTCCAATAGCCCTATTGACCATTGTTTATATTGACCAATGATCATATTTGACTAGAGGTCATATATCGATCAAAACTCGACATTCATATTTCCTTTTATACCACAAGAATAAAACTTCTATATTTAACATAAAATTCACTAAAATTTATCCCTATGGTTATATTTCATTTCATAATAATATGATTACATTAGTAATATTTTAATTTATTTCTATTTTATTTTCTATGTGGGTGATGCTTCAAGAATATTGAGGAGATCGTTATTTTCCTATATTATTTTCTTTATTTTATTTATTTTTTCTAGTTGTAATGTTTGGAATTTTAATTGGTTTCATTGAAAAAATTTTTGAATATAATTTTTAATGATATATTTGTTTTGGTATTTTTTTTGAATGTGTATAATATTTTTTATTTTGTAACAAATAATTCTTTAGTGAAAATTATCATTTAAAATTCCTAGGCTTCTATAGATTTCAATACGATTCATGTCTTTTGAAAAAAAACATTATTCTATAACAAGTTATTTTTATATTTGATTTGATGGGTATGGTTTTCATATGTTACAATCATGTTCTCGTTCCATTATTTTCATGTTATGATGATGTATCACTCCTTTTTTACACTTATTGGGAATCTAAGATCACACTTAATTATCTATAATTTCCACAAGATAAGAATAAATGTATTTTGTATGATTTTTCTCTAAAGGGTTACAGTTATGAGGAACTTACTGGGTGCTTATACTGTTCACAAAGGAACGAGTTATTTATGTGTCAATGTTTATGTGGGAAATATACATTTATGATCATTATACATGTGTTTTTATAATTTTATCAATGTTTATATAAAAAGATTAAATATATTTGAATGATATGTATATGTAACTGTAGTATACAAGGTTATGTCTACATGCACTATGAGTGAATGAAATTCACATAGTGTATCACCTTTTATGGAGGTTAGTGTAGGGCTAGAAATTATGTGAGGTTCCGTGTTTATATATTCTTATAGAATGACTAATTCATTTGATATTGGATCATCCCACTCATTTATTTTAGCCCATTTTGTTTATGTGTTGAAAATTACCTCTGAAATCATGTCCATTATTATAAACTTAAATAAACCTCTTTGGAAGAGGAATGATTAAGGGTTCCAATGTCCTTTTTTCAATTGATAGATGATGGGGAGTTATTTTAGTATTTCTTCATTCACTAACTCAATCTATTATACATTATAAACAATATGGATTATGTTATTGATCCTCATGGTATGGTTTATTTTTATTATCAATGTGTCTTATTCCATGATGATGATGAGGGGTCCTGTGTGATTCATGGAGATTTGGATCTGAGGACTAGTCATTCTGGAACATACCACCCTGACCTCCAGAGATTATTATCTATTGTACTAGTTGAGTTTGAGTTTTTTTCTATTGATGGTATTCCCATCATTTAGAGGGATTTATATAATGTTTTATAATATGACTTATATTGTCTTCCTCCAGATAAGGACATTGTGTTCTTGATTGATCTGATGTTAGTTCTGCCTCTAATGTCAATACCCTTTTATTATATGGAATAAGTGTAGTTGAAACATTCCAACATTTAATTTGATGATTTTATGGAAAAATATTTTTTTCTCCTCGGTGTTATTACTTGTGTAGCCCTAGATCTCAATTATAATAATCTTAATTGTTCACATCAGTTATTGGTGGACTATCAGAATGTTAACCATGTTATGTTCATGAACAAGTTTCCTTTTCCCCATGTGGATTATTTTTTCGATTACTTAACTGGGGGAATTGTTTTTTAGAAATTGATATAAATTCGAGATATCATCATATCTTGATCCAAAAGTGTGGAATTTTGAGAATGGGTTTTATAAGAAGGTATGAACATTAGGAATATTTTCTATCCTATGTGTTTAATGCCTCTAATCGAAAAGGTAATATTTTTGTGTCTCAGAACCTACATGGTTTTTTTCATCGATGATATATTTGTTTATTTGAGATCTTAGCATGAACATGAGAACTATCGAATTTTGTTTTTTGAAATCCTGATGACTCAATGATTATTTAAAAATCATTACAAATTTAATTTTGGAACCATGAATTGAAACTCTGGGTGGAATGATTTCCAAAAAAGGAAAATTAAATTTTCTTAAGAAGGTGAAGTATTTCTTTTCATGGTAGGTGCCATGCAAAATCATTAAGAATCAGATAATCCTAATAATTTTTGGATACAATCAATTATTTTACATGAAATTATCAATGTGAGAAACACCATTCACTGATCATAAAAAATGGTTTATTTCACATGAAATTTAAAATATAAATCTTTTTTCATTGAAATAAAATGAATTTTTGCATTGGCACTTATTCTGATCACACCTAAGATCATAAAGGGGTATGTGATATATTGTGATGCTTATGATGCTAGTCTTAGATTCATGATTATTCTAGGTGATAATTTTTTTGCCTATGGATCTCTTTATATTTTGTTTCGTGAAAATAATTAACCCTCTCATGATTTGGATCTTCTCGTAGTTAGGAATTCCCTTAAATTTTGGTGGAACTATCTCTTTGGGGAGAGGTTTATAGTTTTTTCTTACTAGTATATTTTGACCTATATATTTTATCAGAATGAATTGAATATCACATTGATATATTTTGGTAGAATACAATTAAAAATTCATATTTTTCATTTTCTACACTCTATGGATGGAAAATTTCATTAAATATGATCTCATATAAATAGTTCTATTACATGATATATTGAAATCAAATGAAGTGTTGAGCCTTATGGGGTTCTTCATTCAATTTAATCCGTAATATTAGGAGGCTGTTTATGGTATGGAACTTAATATATTAATTTATCATAATTTCTCCTATAGTATATTCTATAGGATCAATATCATGATGATAAATGATGGGGAATCTGAGAAACCCTTTATAAGGGGATAATTTTTCAGGTTTGTCTCACCCTTAAAATAATATTATCCACATTGGGGATCATTTTGTCATCCAAAAATCTATGAGGAACTAAATTTTGATTGAATGTAATATTTATTCACTGTATTATCAACTTATCCCTTTAAATATGTTTTATGACATGAGATGATGATTCTGGCTATCATGTATAATGTGACATTTTAGATTATTTTTCCCATTATAACAACTGAAAATAGATAATTAAATAACCTTTAAATCCATTTGGTTCTTTCTAACTTCTATCAGTGATGGTTTGGAATTGGAATGAGTTGTGTGTGTAATTTTTTTAGATTACTAGAGACACTCTCAGTGAAGAATACTATCTAGGTGGTGATTGATCGGTTAGTGAATTCATATGATTTCATTTTGATCAGGGAAACAATTAATGTCGATGATATGGGTAAACAGAATGTGAAGGGGGTTGTAAGGTCAAATGAGATTATTAGGTTTTCCATGTAAGTCAGATAGGGTACCTAGGTTTCCCTTAAAGGTCAAACTGTGATCCTAGGTTACATGTGCTAGTCACATGGGGTTCCTTGGTTGGTCATACTAGTTATCACATAGGGTTCCTAGGTTTTCCATTTTGGTAAGCTATATGTGTAAGTGGTTGTGAAGTCACATTTCATCAAATAAGGATACACGGTTAACCTCATAGTTCTAAAACAGTCTCTAGGAGGTGATGGGGACTTAGTTTTGGTTGAGTACCACTTACCATCCATAGATATATGGTTAAAGGGATTTTTTTCATATATTGGATGGTAGACATAGATCTTATATCATAGATTTTGGTGGATCATGGCATATCCATCCAAATATTGTTGTGTTTTCATATAAAAATATTTATCAATTGTCGATTATAATGGATCTATTCTAAGAACATTATGATTTACTATGAAGGTCCTATATTTGTTGGGAAGTGGTGGGGAGCCCTCACTTGTGGGTTTGAGTCTCATTTTTGAGTCTTCGGTGAGGATTCTAGATATACATTAGAGTCTATTTATAACATAGTTTTTAATGAAATATTACATAGATCTTTGACATCATCTTTTTGAGTATTCCATTGGTTACCAGGTTTTCCTAATACTTTTCACAAGATTGGGTCACCATTAGGTGGTAAACATTGAAAGATTGCTGAAAGATATGTTAGACCATTTTTGGCCCCTTTGTATATTGGGTAGGATGATTATTGGTTGGAATTGCCAATTTAGTTCATATATATTCATAAGGGTTTCAGCATATTAAATCTCAAGAAGTACCATCCTGATCTATATCATGATCTAATGTGAGAAGACATTGAGTTAAAAAATTATATTTACATTGTAGAAAATGTTGGGTAGATAATTAACTGTGAGGTGAAAATATTGTGTGGGATATATATTACCTTCGTCAAAAGTTATGTAAAATTAGACAAGATTCACACAATAATAATGAGTCTAAAATGTTAGTGGGGGAGCAGTGGTCTCACCTAATTCTATAGAACCCTTCTCACATATGACTTATTATGGAAGTAATGTCTTATGGTGATGATATTTTATCAACCAATATTTTTATAGTACATTCATTCAATTTAAAAGATTTTGTTTTTGAGTTTGTAGGGAAAAAAAATTTGATTCTGAAATTACCATAGAATCTGGGTATGGTAATGTGTGTAAGATGAATATATATCATAAGATTTTTATTATGATGTAAATGTGTCATAGGTAATAAGCCATGAATTTATTTATAGAACAAGAATATTTCAAGATTAAATCCTTTTTTCAAAAAAAAATTTATGTCTCAAGATACACCATTACAAAGTAAAATAATATATTAGGGGTATTAAAATAAAGAAATATGTTTTTATAATATATGAGATATGAGATATTTGTTCCATAAATTTTTGTTTAAATCAAAAATAAATTTGACAAATATGTTGAACCCTACATCACATCATAAATTTTTTATACTGATGTAGGATCTTTTATAAAAATACCTAACTTTATCCTAGATGATTTGGAATATCTTCTCTTAATTGGATAGTTGTTTTTAATGATTAATCTCTTCAGTAATCATGTTTCATATACATGTTAAGAAATAAATATTCTCATTAATTTCCATTGGTCATGGATGTTACATGACACTCTATTTTTTGGATCATTTTAGCCTATGGAGATGATTGGGTTACTTCAATATAGATATGTTGTGTGGTCTTATCATAGAAGATGAACTGCGTGTTGGTTATGGTGTAGTGTGTGGTTTCATTAAGGTGTGTGATCTTCTATACACTACACTAATAATTTTTTAGTTGGATAAATTCAATGTTATGGGAAATCAATTTTGTGACCTCAAGGATTTTCATTTCATTATTTGAGGGTGGGTGGATCCCATTACTAGAGTGCCCAAACCATGTTGAGGTATTTGGTTACACTCTCACCTACGGTGTATGAACATTTAATTCACTAGTTTTACACGGAAATTAATAAATTAATTTCCCTGATATATTGATTATTTTTTGTTGAAAATATTTTTCCGAAAAACGTGGATTCCACTTGTTTAGGTAAAACAAAATATATTTTAAAAGCACATTGAAATGGAGATATTAAATGGTTTTTAAATAATATTGTTGATGAATTATTTGGAAAACATAAAACCTGGGAATCCTTTGCTACTTATGCGTAAAGTGCATTAATATGCCACATTTTTTGATAGAATCACGAGGGTTCATTCATGGGTTGTTTCACTGCCCTTGAGGCCAAGTGTCCTAGGGAGAAAATTTATATTCTTGAGAGGTTGTCTATTTGGTTTGTTCCTCTTTTTCCAAGATTCAATGCATATATCTATGCATATGATGAGTATGGTTCTATATTATTTGGTTTGAGTATACTACCTATCCCGATCTATAATGATCCCTAGAGTGATTTAACCTATACATCAGGTTTGTAATTTTCTTTAATTGATTTCTGGATTTCATATATGTTATATGATTTGATAATTATTTACCTAGATTATTTAGAACTGTGTAAGGAGGGGATTATTTTACCTTACATTTCATATAAAATCTCTTTACCAAATTATCATGCCTTGTTTTTATTACTTTTTAGAATGTCTATATTTCTATTAGGAGACTAGATATAGAACTCCTATGTTGGATCATACTGAGACTATTTATATCAAACACTACAAAACCATTTGGAAGTGCACAGACAAGGTAAGAAAATTTCATATAGGCAAATGAATGGTGTTTCATTGAGGTGGAATGGTTTTACTCAGATGGTTTATGTAGCTGGCAGTGAGATGGTGGGTGTTTTCCTAGTATATCAACTAGATTTTTAATTTTTTGTTTTACTTGTCCTTTTCCTATTTGAAGTGTACATTGAGGTTGTATGACTTCTTGAGTTATGTCATTTATATAGTCTTCTTTAAGGCAAGGAAAATATTTTTTATGGTTTTTTAATCTTTTTCTACTTTTTATGTATATGTAAATGACCTGTTTTTTACTTTAGGCTAGTATAAATCATTCCATATCATTATTTTTTGATTCATAGCTTCTAGTCTCTAGATTTTGTGGATATCAAATGATATTCCGGTATTTTGAAGCTTTGGTTGGGTTCTATGTCTAAGGGTAACCCAAGTTAGTTTTTTATATTTTAAATAAAATACCATAGCACAGAACCCCTATAAATGTCATGATCATTGTGTTTTAACCTTATATTATAGCCTAAACTGTATATCTATTTTGAAATAACTATATACTAACTATTCCATAAAATCCACAATGAACCATTGAGATCCAACAAACAATAGTTATGGCTACAGTACAAATAATATACCATAACAGATATACACCAAAAAATAATGATAATTTAAAAACCAAATACTATATGCTATACACATTAAGGTGATATAATAGTCTATATGAAATTATACCATACACCGAAATTTTCCAAAAACTTGTTGACACTCAATCTGTCCTTTGATTCATAGTGACAATAATATTATACTATTTATAAATTCACATCACAATTATTCTATGCACCACATCCACCTCCATGGAGGTTGAGACACTAAATTCCAAACCCACATGAAACTACATTGAATGTCCCCAACCACATTTCTTGTTCCTTCCCCACATCACATCCCAAATCTCTATGCAACAAGAACACCATTTGTTTATGTTTTAAAATCCAGTTGTAACATATTCTACTCTATCATCTCCAATGTACCGCTAACACACAAATATCAATATGTAATGGCTCGAGATGGTCCATAACATTACATTAAAACCTTTATCCATCAGATAAGTTACTTTTATTTCCAATTATATAAAGTGTATCAAAATTCACTAAAATTTATTTCGAGAAATTATCATTACAATAAATTTCAACATGCCTTAATGATCCACCCATGAACCTCTAATGTTCATCATGTATTCCAAGAAATCCATTTCCTTTATGTTCGTAATAGTTTATATGAACAACACAAATATTATTAGGTCATATGAAATAAAAAAAATTATACTCTCAAAATTTGATGAATTACGGATATAAATTTTTATGAAACTCATATGAATAGATAAGAAACAATTGTAATAGTTACTTAGTGACTGTTTATAATATTTCATAGTGAATGACAATTTAATAGATTAAAAATTAATTGTCATATAATTTTGATAAACCATTAACTTAACTTTTATTCACGTAATAGTTTTTTCAAAATACCATAAAACATTATTCATACTGAGCACATCTAAATTTTAATATTTGATTAAAAAATGTTTGTAACACACATGCGGGGCCTGGATGATTTGTCATCATGTATAGATAATTGATAAATCATTAAATATGTCATATTATCCATTGGTTTTTATCATAAATAAATACTATTTTATTATATTATGATATTTTTTGGTGGACCATGTAATTTAACCTTGTAATATAGGATTTAAACAAGTGATGAATGTATGGTAGGATGTACAATTTGAGAATCATTTATGTTATCTCAATTGAAACATTTTTTTGACTTCCAAACATCATGTCACTTGGCATAGTTAATTTATACTGTGATATTATGTTATGAATTGATTAAATATCTGCATTTTATTAATGAATTTTGTTTTTGATATTTTCATTTATATATTGGGGAATTATAGTCATTATGAATTGCATATTGATGTTCTCATGTAATATTCTCATTTTATGTCAATGTATCAATATGTATTATGTAAATGAATCATGTGATGTTTCTTAGAGAAATGTTTTGGATTAATAACATTGGAACGATTGTATTTTATCCAAAATTTATATATGTTGAGGGAGAGTATTAATGATTTGAGTGAGAAGAACATGTATATTGATTGGAGTATTGCTGTTGATGTATAAATACAATTTTTAATTATAAATATACATGAATATGTTTTAAATATTAATAAACAATATTTCATAATTGGTCGAAGATATGATAACACCATCCATAAATAAGAAATGGAAGATGGATATTGTGAAGGCCATGAAATGATAATATATTTTTTGAAAATGAGTATTTGAGGAGAACAAATCTACTATATTGTTCTATTATAGAGTAATTGGATGTTGTATTATTTGGTAATGTGTTTTAATGAATGTATTTTAGAAATAATTATTCATCCATGGGCCCAACGTGATGCCAACTCATTCAACCATGTGAAAATAGTTCAACGACATGAAAACCAATTCAACTTAGCCTTCTAATTGAATGATATGGGTGAGACAGTGAGGGAAAAAAATTTCAAACAAATAAACAATAGATTATTATTTGAATATTAATTACATTTCATTATAATTCAACCTAGAACCAAAAAGGTGTAATGTCATTTGAAAATTAGATACATAAAAAGGGGTACATAACTGATCTAAATTATCTTCAGCTGAATTTTTCATAAATAATTCACTTTTATATATATCATACATAAAATAATTATTCAAATCCAATGGTAATGGAATCATAATAAAGTGTGATCTGATGTTCCCAATAAGGATAAAACAGATATATCAACAATAATTTAATAATAAAATGATTATAGTAGTATAATAACATGATATATCCTATTGAAAATTATTATCCTTAATTCACATATCATAATTAGGGGTCATGGAATAAATTACAGTAGTTTATAAGACATGAATCAATATAAAATCAAAGAACAATGTCCATGAGAGAATAAAATGGTATAATATATTTTCATAAAATAGTAGTATAAAGTGTGGCATAATATAAACCACAGAAATCATATTTCAAGTCTACCCACTAAGATGTTAATCACATGATAGTATTATGAAAACAAATGTATACTAGATTCAGGCTTGAGATAACCTCTCATATGCCCTGTTTTGGTCAAGATATTACACATGTTATACCCATTTAAAAAATAAAATATTATCCATTACATAATTCACTGGATGGTGATAAGGGATCCACCTTTCACTCATTCATAATCCATTCAAATGTATGATATAATATCATTAAAACATTATCACTTCTAGAAAACATAGATTCGTATTTCCCTGGATCCCCGCATTTAAGATATCAAAATAATAATAATGATTTTTTAATATTATGGAGTATAGATTAGTAATATTATCATTTGAAATAATAAAAATATAACATAATAAAAATCTAGATAAAATATGATTTAATAATAAAACACCTACTACCTTTGTAACATTTATGTTGTAATTATGATGAAAAAAATAAAATCTAATGAATATTTATATACCAATAACATACAGAAATTTATTTTAAATAATATCAATCTAGAAGTAGATAAACCTCATAAAATAAGATGGATTTATAACATGACATATTCCCTATAGAAGACAATTTGATATAGTAATCCTTTACCACTTTGGTAACATTCTAATCACGTAAACTTTCATGAAATAATAATAACTATTAGATAAAATTTATATTGAATTAATAAGATTTGTATATTTAAAATGAAAAAGTATCATCAAATTATCCTCATAAAAGTAAATTTCTTTGAAAAATTAAAATCCCTCCACAAAAGAAAAATGATATGATGAAACCTTAACTCATGTCTACCAAGATTTGTAAGCACTCTATCCTCTTGTATAATAATTTGAATTTTTTTATAATTAAATATAATGAAATTATAAATACCTATATTATCATATTTTATCAAATGATAATATTTTAAAAAACATTTATTAAAAATGCATTATTAAAATTTAAATTTTTGGGGTTAATTGTTTAATTTTTTATGTTTGTTTCAGTTTTGATGTTCTAATATATTAATATTGATCATAGTTTCTCATATATAAAATATAAATTGTTTCATGTTTATGATAGTTAATCATTATGTAAAATTATATAACTATTCATAAAATGTGGTGATAAAAAATGAATTACATCATGTCATAAAGATGGTAGTCTATCCGCACACAAGAGTGATGTTTCCACATTTCAATGAATTGAATGAATGAAATGTAAATAATAATTTACATTTAACAAATCTTTATTATTTCATAAATAACATATATATATATTTATTAATTAAATATATCCTTATCACTATCCATTTCAATTGTAAATGAAAACTAAATCACATCCCTTCATGGTTATGGTAGTCCACATTCATGCTTGAGTGTCATCATCATTTTCCAACAATTTTGATGGTAAAAATGTAGATAAGATATTTTAATTAAAAATTAAAAAGTATATAATAAATATTACATATATAAAAAAATTAAATCAACATAATACCAATCCAAGAATTCTATTGATGGAAAATTAATTGTATTTCTATGTAGTGGAGGTAGTACACGGGTATACATGAGTAATACATTCATTTCTGATAAGATGGAGAGAATGAGGGAGATGGGTTTTAAATCATTATAATAATAACAAATAATTATATTAAAAATAATTTATTATTCATTCTATAATGGATAAAATAGTTTTATAGACGGTCTAAGAGGAAATAAAGTTGAAAGTGTTTGGAAAATATTTGTATCTCATCTCTGACAAACATCATTTGGATTATATATTATGTATTGAATTATTAGTAATAGGAGACTACTAGGGGTATATAATGAAGGTAGTAAATATAAGATGTTATTATGTAATCTATTATCTAGTATATAAGGCTCAAAAATTACAAATATTGGTGAAGATGAGGTTCCCTTTTATAAGTGATGGAGATGACAATCTAGGAATTACTCAAAGGAATTAAATATAATTATATAATTATCAATTATAGTGATTATAAATGGAATAAAATTTCTGTGTAAGATAATATAGGGTATTTAATATCTTTAAAAAATATTAATTAGTAATTTTTTTTTGGAATAATACCCATGTGATTTAGTTTTACCCTAGATAAACATGTTTTACTGTAACTGTGATAAAATATTCTCAATTATTTTTCAATTTAATATGAACAAAATATAAAGTGTCCTCAAATAATTTTTTTGAAAAACTAATTAAAAATATGTAATATATTTTACAAATTTAAATTTCTAAATGGGTGAAAAATTAGTTTTACAATAATCATCCGTAATGCAATGAGGACTTGTTTTTATAAAAATGCATTTTAAGCATAAAACTAAATTAACATGCATTCCATTCCAAGTAAAAAATATATAATTATTGATAAAATGTATTATATAATACATAATAAATAATTAGACATAATTACTAAATAAATGGTCATTTACAAAACCAATTATGATAAAATAAACATTTCACATATAAAAATAGTTTTTAAAAAAAGTGTTTTTATTCTCAAAAAAGAACTTATACCAAAATAATGTATAATGTAGATTTCTAAGAAATTAATTATTTTATTTTTAATTTAAGGATCCTTATTTTATGTTTCTATAAAATTAAAAATAATTGGGATTTTAAATTATTATTTTTAATGTAAATAAAAGTTCATTCTACAAAATATGGTATTTTTCATCATTCATTGAAAAATAAATATTTTAGAAAATATAAAAAATTTATAGGAAGATAATATTTAAATGATGACTTGGGAAATTATATTAATTCCCTAATGATTTTTATTGAAAAATGTAATAAATTAATTATAATAACGTTTCCAAAAATTAAATACAACCCATTTTTAATGATATAATATTGTTTTAGCATAAAAAAACTATATTAAAAATTGAGTACATATTTTTTGTGGAAGTATTTATAGTTTTTCATTTTATAAATAAACTATAATTTTTATTATAATGTTATTTATAATATTAATTCCATCCTATTTATTGGTTTCCTTATAATGTTAACATTTATGATATATTATTTTTATTTTATGTTGTTGTTCTCTTAAAGATCAATGTTATGTGTTAATAATGATAATGAAAATATAATTAAATTAAATTAAAATTTCTATTTGTTAAATTCTCCCAAACATAAATAAATTAACCTCAAGAATTTTATCTCTTTATTCAATGATTTAATATTTGAATGTGCATTTATTAAAACCCACATCTTACAAATATGAAATAAAACATATTTTGTAAAGGGGAAGTGGGTATCATTAATGTTTCCAGAAATAAACCATAATACTATTCCAAAATAAGGAGTGGATTATCAGTAAACGAAAAAATATGGACATGGAGGAGAAAAATATTGTTCAAAAAATAATTTATATTGATAAATAACATAGTTGTGAGAGTGTTAATGATCACAAATCCATAAATTAGTGAAGATTAAAAATACCATAAATATTTATAAAATATTTATAAAATGAGAAAACATTTAATTTTAAAGGTCATCTTTAATGGTGTTTTGGAATTATTCTACCTTGTATTATGAGAATATATAAATAAATTTAATATTATTATAAACCCAAACCCTTATAAAAACTATCAAAAAATTTAAAAAATCTACATAATATTAATCCCCAAAAACAAAAAAGTGCTCATAATTTTAATACCAAATATGTGAATACCTTGGTCATATATTATCCTATGAGAATATAATATCCCGAATCACCATAAAACATCAATGAAAGAATATATTCTTTAAAAATGAACTTTAAAAATACTCCTAGAATAAAATAACATACAATATAATTTATTATATAAATCCAATATTGTAATAAAATTCATAAATAATGACAAAACATGATTTATCATAAAACACTAATAATTTAATGACTATCAATATAGACTAATTTATTTGATCAGTACGAGTATTGACTTTATATAAAATAAATATTGTTATCTCATCATCAGGTAATTATTATATTTTATTATCCCATAATATTTTCTAAAAAAATATATCATCTACTAGCTAAATAACCATTCATGTTTATTTGTACCATTAAACATAGGATTCAAAATACATAATGTAAAACCATTATGGAATTAAATTTATATGATTTATGATTCCGAGAAACGTTATATTAATGAAAATATACTACTAATACAAAATTTTGAAATAATAATAAATAAAAACATCAATGATTAATAAAACATTAGCCTTTCACTGGTCTAAAATTTTTCTCTTACATTAAAACACTAAAATGAATAATTCAAAATTTCCCCATATAAACAATTGAACTATAAATGGTGCCATAGTATGTAATCTATTTCCCTATATTGAACTAATCGGTTTTCTATTAAAATTTCTACCTTTGTTTCCCTATTTGGTACCAAAAAACACTTTCTAGTTCTATTGAGACATCTCCCACCTCAACATCATTGCATTATTCACCACATTGTGTGTTAAAATTATTCCTCATTTTTACACCCATTGAATAAAAAAAAAATATATAGTGAGAATAAATAATCATATTTAGTAATCATACAATATTTAAAATCATTTATAGGATCCATAAATTATGACACATTCATTTCAATCTTTGACATAAAATGTTTATCCTATAACATCCATGGTATTTATTTAATCAATTATTTCAAAATTTTAAATATGAAAATTTTAATTAAATGTAGAATATCCCCAATGATTTTATATCTAGGTGTGTCAAATTTTATGCACTCATCAAACAATAATTACGATCGATTTAATAAATAATTCACCCCATTCAGTGTTGTCCCACAAATGTGTACCTTTTCTGGAGCCATATCTACCTGCCACTATATAGAATGTGGTTTATTTCTTAACATATTTTTTTTATCATACACATAGGCTTATCATAAGGATTTCCACTAATATTTCATCATAATAGTTTTTAAATGTAACAAAGGCTTTCTATGAACAAACTAAGGTGACCCAAACATTTCAATCAATAATATTACATTTTATTACAATAATTGTACTTACATATCATTGTAACAAGTGAATGAATTATATGTTTTTAGTTTATTTGGATTCTTTTATACATAAATAAATGGTACATAAATCAACTACATCATTTACCACTTTTCTCTTTAATATTTGAACCCCTCTCATATGATTCATAATAAATACAATTCATCATATCCTAGGAAGAATTAAATATAATAATGGGTGATATAAATCTTTTAGTAAGGTTAAAAAAGGAGATATAAATGATTATTTAAGTATATACGGAGTATAAATATATTATAACCAATGAAAAACATGTGAATGGAAAACCCAACCATTTATATTCCATAATTACTTGTCATGGCATAATGAATCACAATTATTAAGACCCAAATCATAAATATATAAACTGCATGATGCATGATTATAAAAAATTTAGATAGAATCAGGTCATAAGGTTTTTTAATAATTATTATCATATAAAATTTAAAATTTACCCACAAATACAGTCATCACATCATATCCTTCATCAAACCACCCATGTACCAGTTTTGAGATTAGGATAACCTCAAATATATCGTATTTTGGGAATTGTATAACTACATTTATTCCATATTTTTTGATTGATATATCCTTTTATATGGCATTTTATACAACAAAATTAATCTTTATCTAAGTATTTTTAGTTATATAATAGAAAAACTTACCATAAAATCATATTTCATTCATCGTTATGTCATACGATCATGGAATCTTTTATAATTTAATCATAGTTAAGTAATTTAAAATAAAATGATTTTCATAAATATTTAATCATCATAATAAATGAAACCTTAAAAAGAATTATTATAGTATCATAGGATCAT
Organism: Viscum album; assembly: GCA_963277665.1. Lineage (NCBI taxonomy): Eukaryota > Viridiplantae > Streptophyta > Magnoliopsida > Santalales > Viscaceae > Viscum > Viscum album. Next base: position 524,036,772 of record OY728165.1, read on the forward strand.
ATCACAGTAGAATTATAATTAACAGAAAAGGTTTTCATTATAGTGGAAAAATTACATTAAAATATCACTTGAACATTTCAAAATGAAATTCCCTTTCAATTTTGAAATATGTTTTTCGAAAGATAAAAAATATATAATATATAGGGAAGAAATATTATTAGAAAATAAATATGGAAAATATTAATGTAATATTCAATGTATTGGTTATTTATGATGGTGATAATATCAACCCACATTCTATACATTAAAACAAATATTCAATTTACACTTGTGGTAAAACACACCTTGTTCGGATAACGATTTGAATATTCATTTGAACCAATTTTTGTGGAAAGTAAATAGACTTTATAATTTATTATAATTAATAATTTCAGAATAGTAGATAAATTCCCCAATTCTATTTAAATAAAATATCGACATGGAAAATAATTTCTCTACAAAATAGAAAAATAATATCAGTTTTTCATAAAAAAATTATTTTTTATTATTGAGTAAAAAAGAGATGATAATGAATGGAAAAAATTGTGTGTGTATATATATATAACTAGATGAAAATAATATTCCTGATATATTTTAGAGAAATATCACATAATTTTATGTTAAAATACATCACCATGAATTATCCGATGAAAATATTTCTATAACCTAAAACCCTAAAAACATTTGTAACGTTTGAGGCATACCTGCAATAAATGGAATAAAATAATATGTAATATTAAATAAAATGAAAATAAATATATTAATTATATAACATATCAATATTGAATAAGAAATAACTTATAAATAAAGATAGGTTTATATCATAACATATGTCCCAGAGAAGATAATTTTGGTTGGTAAACCATTACAACTATTTCTGCATTGGATTCAAACTACCATAAAAAATAATTTTAATTTTAATGTTAAATAACATGAATTATTATGGTTAGATTAAACAAAATATAAATTTATTAGTATATAATCATCATAAATAAATTGGTTCATCACATCAAATTTGTCTCAATGAAATAAAATTGAGATGAAGATTCATTCCCTTAGGTACACCATTCATGGTAACTACCCTATCCAAAAATATTGAAAACTAAAATATATTATAAATATATAAATTAACCATATACATACTTATACTATCATATTTTAAACCCTTAAAACATTTCATCTCCAATTTATTAATAATTATTATTTAAAATTATTGTTTCATGGTGTTATTAGTTTCATTTTTCTAAAAAGATTCCATTCAACAGTTACAGTCATTGCATATTAAAATATTTTCATTCATATCAAGAATATTTATAATTTTATAAGTATAATTTTTAATCCTCATATAAAAAATTTTTACACTTCATATAATCTTGTGATAAAAAATAATTACATCACTTTGTTGTGACATTAATCCATATGAATATACAATTAATGTTTCCACTATTGGATGGATAGAGTCAAAGACCAGAAAATAATAATTCATCATAAAATAATATTTATTATATAATAAATATAATATATATTCATTAATTAGAAACTTATTAACATACATGTTACATGGAAATGAAAAATGAATAACATCATTTGTGGAGGTGGTAGTCCACACATACACACAACTCCCATTATCATTTTGAAAATAATTTGATGATAATAAGGTAATTTTTTTATAATTAAAGAAGATTAATTCGATCAAAAATATTATATGATTAAATTAATTGCATCATAATATCCATCCATGAATTATAGTGGTGGAGAATAAATTATATCATTATATTGAGGTGGTAGTCCACATATACCCACGAGAGATACTTTCATATACCATTTGATAAAAGGATGGCCAGAAATGGTTGTAACATTATTTTAATAATATAGAAATATATTTATGATATAAAAATAATCATGTTTTTAAGGATATAAGTGGTTTAGATAATTTTTAGGAATAAATAATATTAAAATATCTCGATTATTATTTTTCCCTCTTCATTGAGAGATATCCTTGGATTACACCTTCAGCCTTGAATGATTACTATTAGAAAATGGATAATGGAACATTGAAGAAGGTAATGAATATTAGAATTTATAATGGATGAAATTATCTAATATATAATTCATTATATTCTAGAATAATGATGGAGTGGAGGCTCTATTTTATAAGTGTGGGGGAGAAAACACTCGAAATTATTTAAAATATTTAAATATAATTTAGGAAATTATCATAAATAATGATTCAAAATAAAAATATATTTGATTATTATATAATATAGGTTGTAATTAAAATTTTAAAATAATACTTATAGAACTAATTTTTGAAATATTATCATTATTTGTTATTTTATCTTTTGGGATTCCACTTGTAACCTTAACTGTGGTAATAATTTTGTACTGATTTTACTTTCATTATGAACAAAAATTAAACTTGTATCATTAATTTTTTTTGAAATTGTGATTCTAAATTGGGATTGAATTTAATCAAATTATATTTCTATAAATGTAAATTTTTTTAAAAAAATATTCATTGAAATTAATGAAAAAATATTTTTATGAAAATGCATTTTTAGGTATAAAAATAAATTTACATCCTTTCCATTACTTGTAAAAACTATAAAATGAATGTAAAAAGATTATATATAATATATAATATATAAATTTAATTAATATAATTACCTAATATTAATTTATCAATTTAATTATGATAATACACATTGAGCACATAGAAATAGTTTTTAGTAAATATTATTTTTATGCCCAATAATGAAATTATACCAAAAGAAAGTATAATATTGATTCAAGTTTAATTAAATATATAATTTATAATTAAATAAAACATATGTTGCATGATCATAAATTTACAACATAAATTCCCCGTAAAAATACATTATTTAATAACATGAAATAAAATTTTTACCAAAATTGGTATTTTTCACAATTTATTAATACCTAATTTTTTAAAAAAAATCATCAAAAGTCACACTAAGAAAATATTGATATTATGAATGAAAAAATGATATAAATTACCCAAAATTTAATATTAAATAATTGTAAAAATTAATTATAATATCCCATCAAAATATGAAAAAAAACCATTTTAAAAGAAAACATATATTTTGAGCATAAAATAACTATGATGATAATTTAGTTAATATTTTTTAAAAAAATATAAAAACATATGAATTTTATAAAACATTAAAAATATTTTTCATAATGTGTTTATTAATTTTAATACCTTCTAATTTAATAGCTACACTATTATATTCACATTTATATCAGATTATTTTTATAACATATAGTGGTTCACCTAAAGCTTATTGTGCCATTTTCAGAATGATATCAAACTATGAATAAATTTAAAATATAATTTATTTGGTGTTATATATTGATAAATAGAATGGGAAAAGGGATTATAGGAACATATTGGGCTCACATATGAGTTAGAGTCCACAGATAGCGGCATTGACAGGTGAGCGAGGTGTGTGATTTTATCCAGGAGCTAGCACTGTTTCCATGGATGAGAGGTTGATGTCACGTTGAGTTTTAGAAAGTGTAGAAAATACATCATCCATGTCTATTTGAGATTAATGTAATGTTTAATAGTATAAATTCATTTAAATGACATGTATATATCAAAAGTAATTTGAAATTATCAATATGAGTTGTTCAATCAAATACAATACCATCTTCATCCCCTATAAAATGTAGTATGTTGTTGGATTGAATGTGTGAACAATACAATTAGATGATCAACATGAGAGCTCCAAGGTACCACATGAAGGTATTATATACTGCACATCTTCCTCTAATAGAATCTATGAATACTCTATTTACTACATGACTTCTGATGAACAGACCCCAAGAACACCTTTGTGTGACCATGAATGGTGAAGCTAAAACTAATGCAAGACTTGATCTATGGAATGATAAAGTATAAGAAATTTCTTATGTGGTGCTACCTCGTTTTGAATGTAGATAGACTACACAACAAAGTTCATGAATTCATGGAAATGTTTCTAGGATATGAATATGGGGTGTTGAACAATAAAAAGGAATCTACCAAATGATTGTCTTTGATCTACCATGAGTTACCATGAGCTACTATGATAAATTATAAAGTAATTTCATCATACATTTGAACAATAATGGTAGAAAAATCAATAACATGGAATAAATTAATATGATGGTTGTGTAATAATGTGATAATGTGCGGTAAATAGAAATTTTATAGATAGATAAAATTGAGATATTAAGGAATTCCTATAGTTGTACTAGAAAGCATGAAAATCACATAAATGAATTCTATGTCACAACATATAGGTTTGTAACAAGATAAAACTAGTGGAACATATCCATTTAATATGAGATCATAGTGGGTTTTAAATTCATTTAAACATCACTAGCTTAATCACGAGCTGAAGACACATCTATAAATGTTGGATGATGCCTATATTTTTGAAAAAATAAAAGTAGAGATCGTCATAACAATTCACATGAAGCCTTATGGAATAATATGGGATATTAATTCTTTAAATTTCATTGATTCTTCATCTATAGGTTTCAAAATATTTTAAAATAATTATGTGCTTATTAATTAATTACATTAAAAAGAAAAATGACCGGAAATGTTTGAGAATTTAATTTAGTTATTTAAAGATAAATATTCATATGAATTTTTAATATGAATATTTAAAGACAGATTCTCTAGGGGAATTAAATATATATAATGAATTTTGATATACTTAGGTTTATATGGGAATTAAAAATAGGTATATTATCTATATTTTCATATGAATATAACCTATTTTCATTAATCTAGGAAGTTTCATATTTTAACTATGGAAATTATTATTCATCAGATATTTTTGAGATTATAAATATGTAATGTTTGTATTGAAGATAATTGGATTATGGAATTATATGGCTATAGAGAATTATGGTAAGCAGACTAGTTTCCAATATTCAATAGAGTGATGTGTATGAATCTAAGATATCACTCATTGGAGGTGTAGAACTATTACTATTATATTGAAATGGAGTAAAAAAAATAATCATAGATTTAAGTTAGTTTTTAGGATAAATTTTCCTAATAAATTTTGGTTTTTTCTTATGTTCTTGTAGTATTTACACACATAGACCTATTGGACCATATTACCATGTAGTATTATTATCATCAAGAGGTGTATGTATATTTTTTCCTTCCATGTTAATGAACTGAAGGATCATTTAACTGATTAATAAATATTTGTGAAAAAAATGGATTCTATGTTGGTTCTAAATTTCTAAAGAGAACATAGTGGAATTTCAGTTGACAAGATCAGAATATCCTTGTTTATAAAAAACAATTAAATACATTGTTGAATTCATGTTTGGGGTATAACCAACATCGAATGGATTAGGCCCTTCATCCTGAACAAATAAATATTGCGTGTGGATATCATTCTATTATTTAATGTACATGAGGTGATGTTGTGTGAAATTATTGATTCGATCAAGAACATTGAACAATTTAGTATATTGAATTTAAATGATTAATAATTAAAAATTACAAGACCATTTATTTCCCCCCATCAATGGAAAAATTGTCTGGGGTAATAATTAGTGGAATTAGATCCTTGGTTCCCTCTAATGATCCAAAAGTATTTCATCTTCAAAAACAGAGATTCAAAATTCATTGAATAATCACTAACCACTAGATTTTAATTTTAAAAATAGTTGGTAGAATATTATATTCCCATATCTCATTTTCCTAATTCTGGGAGTTATTGTTACATCCATAATAGTGTTTTCATACTAAATATAGTGTTATGGAGATCTTTGTTAATTAAAAAAATTACATTAAAATGTCTCCCTTAGAAAAACTTTATACAAAGGTAATAGGTCATGAATAAAGAAAATAATGTTGGGATAAATTGGGATGAAATTTCTAGGAATATATCAATGTCATGGAAATTGAATCATAAGTTTTTTGGAGATGTTTAGAAGACATATAAATGGTTGATGAAGAATATATATGATTATTTAACAAGTGTAAAATAATTATATTGTTAATTTTGGCTGGGATGTGAGAATTTAGAGGGTTTAGTCGTTAGGAATAATATTTATAGAAATAAACTAGATTTATTTGATATTACGGTTTTGGACATAGAATATATATTACATATGACTATTGATATACTTCAATTTATCCTTCCAACCAATGAAATGATTACATTTCTATCTTACAAAAACAAATCTGAAAATTAAATGGCCATTGAATCCTTGAGAAAAGAAAATGTCAAAAAATAAAAATATATTTAATCAATTCAAATGATATGGATGATGATGAATATCACAACATAGTGCTGGATCCATAATCAAAGTAATTTAGGAAGGTCAAATAGAAAGGAAAAGGATGTAAATTATTAGATGATATGATTGTATGGTATATGTCATATTAAAAATAATTCTCCTAAAAATTCTATTGAACATTATTAAATGGATTTGGATAATTTGAACTCATATAATAAAAAGATATTTAAAAATAATAAAAATGATATTATTAGGAAATAATGAAATTTAATGAAAAATAAAGAACAATATAAGTCAATTTGTTTATCAGATGACGAAGATAACATCTTTTTCTAATGTTCATAAGGGATTTGATTAATTAAGCAGTGATAATGATGAAGAATAAATAATTTATCTTGATTAATAACTAAATTGGAATATAGAATCTTTCCTGGGGTTGATTACATATATTAATAAAGAAATTAAGAATCAAGAGAAATAAATTAAGAAGATATCTAATGAAAATTAAATGGTTAAGAAAATGTTTTGTTGAATATAAAAATGAGTTGGATAGAGTATAAGTATCCAATGTTTGTGATATTAAGATGAAAAAACTAAAGATAAATGTATACAAATAAATACATTGTTTTTCATGATGAAAAATTAGTTGTAAAGGATGAAAAAACTGTTCTTTAGAGAAAATATGTTTCACTGTTTTGAATTAGTTATGCAATGATAGATAAGGATTCAAAAAATTAGTTGAAATCAATGTAGTGACTTCTCAAAATTTTGAGATGAATGATTCAAATGAACAATGTAAATTTTCATATACTAATACAGAAAATAATAGATATATGTTATAAAATTAAAGGTGAAAAAAACTAATAAGATTTGAATTAATAAAATTGTGATGAAATCTCCCACTTAAAATAATGGAGGATATCACCAAAGGGATCCATTCCTCTAAGAAAAAATAAGGTATAATTTTTAATAAGGTTTCAAGAATGAAAATATTTATAGTTATGGAAGTGATTTAGAATATCAATTTTTCAATTTCTTTCTGCTGTTTGGGTTTATAAGGGAATGAAAAATATTTTTTCGAGTTAAAATTATCATTTCCTAGAAAGAGGTGTAAAACAAGGGAGTTATTCATTGATAATATATTCACACATTATTATATGTTAAAACATGTTAATATATATACAAAAAGTCTATATTAAAAATTATGTTATTCAATAATTATATAAAATATTTTTTTAAGGTCAAAATGATGAGGTTTGAATTAAAATTTAAGGAAGATAAGATACCTATACTATCAAAGTGAATCGATTTTGAAATATAAATAGTGGTAAGTAATGTACAATTTTTTAATATGTTTTAAATCTTACGATATTGAATTTAGTTATTTGGGATGATCAATCAAATTTGGGAAACCAATTACTGTAATATAATGAGCTTATTGGGATAATTGGAAAAAAGGTTGTCACATTTTATCAATATCAAATTCGTGAAAAGATATTAAAAATTATGACCAAAAAATTCTTTAGGATCTATAAAAATATGTTGACTTAAATATCCAAAAGGATACAGGTTAAAGATGTTATCAAATGTTAATAACAAAAAATATAGCATGATTATCCCTCCATGCAAATTATAATTGAATGAATAATCAATAAAAGTAAAAGGTATCGATATTTATTTATCATCTAAGGTTGAGAAAACTGCTTAAAAAATATCTCAAAATAAATAGATGATCAAAAAATCATTTGAGTATAAATATTATAAGAAATGTGATGATAAGGGAATTAATAATAAGACTAGAGTGAGTGGAAACTCTCATCCAATGTTTTTCATCAAATGAAACAAAGTATATATGTCCTTATTCCATTTTTTTTTTATTTTTGAGCTAATGTGTAGATAATTAAAGGAAATTGGTGAGGTTCTCACTTGATAAAATTAAATATGATTATATTTGTTATGTTTCTCCATTACCATAAAGAGGATAAGATATGTAAATCCATTTTGGGGAGATAACTTATGGGATGGATGTTATATTTTAAACAATCAGTGAATGTAGATATTCTCAAAATATGGAAATCCCTATAAATTTTTTAGAATGAGTAATAAGAATCAAACTTACATCCCCTTGTTATGATTCTATATAACATATTTATTAAGGTATACTGGTTGATACAAAAACATATTGAAAATATGTGTTCTGTAACTTGTAAAAGTACTATTTTTTTACTTTTATAAAATATGTTTCGGTTACATGTTTCTTATAAAATCATTATAATTGTTCATATTTCATTATCCTGTGGCCACATTAATAATTGGGTCTGTATAAGATAGACAAAATTGGTTTCATCTCTCTAGTTTTTACTCAAAGATTTCCCATTTTAACATAGTATTGACCAATTAAATGTTGTTTTATTGGAGTAATATATAGTATCACACTTCTTCTCATATCTAAAAATATGTGAATATTATAGGAGTTATTGAAGGAATAATGTAATGTCTGATGAATATTATATTGACCATTGAATATATTGTCAATAAAGGTGAGAAAAAATAATCAATTTGATATTATATATTAACACTAAGGATTGAATGTAATGCCAAAAAAATAAAAGAGGGAAATTGAAGTTTCCATGTATGAATTATTATATTTGATAATGTATCATCACGCATTCAGTTAAAGATTCTTTTGATGATTCATTAGGGATATCTATGGATTCATGGGATGGAATTGAATTTCATTAATCCATAATCAATATATAATGAGTGATTATAACCATAAGTATAATAATAATAACATATATACTTATTAGTGTATTATTATTTAATTCCAAATACAAAAATTAATTTTTAATAGACATGGTAATATAATTATAATATTAAGAACACCATAAGTAGTAGGATATAGTTTTGAAGACACCATCTGTGAAAAATAAATGGTGGATATATTTTGGGATGACCCTAAAAATTTATATATTTCTTGGTGAAAAATGTTTTAAGAGAATTCCTCAACTATGTTATTTTATATATTTTAGTTATGTTTTTTAAAGGGAATGTTTTGTAAAAACATACAATCATTGGAAAACCAAGGATCTATATCAACCAAACATGTCTGAATAGGTTATCCACAAAAGATCTGTTTCAAGAAGGCCAATCCAAGGTAGAATATGTGAGAGATACTAGAAGATCTTTCACAGTGGAAGGTAGTGTGGAGCACAAGGCACGAATAGGATAAAATTTTAATTTAGGTATGTGTGCATCGATGATTGAGTTGTGTAAATTAATCTGGGAGCAGACCCTGGTTCTAGGGTCAAGAGGCAAATGTCTTGTTTAGTGTAATTATGTTGTTGAATTCCATCTTCATAAGTTGTTGTTATATATGGGTGCCATGGAATATTCTAGCTCCTATTAAAATGATACTCATAGATCACCAGCTATCTGATCTGATCAATACTTTTCCTTTGTTCAATTTATATGTTGTCCTTATCCTTTAAAATCCCATCATTAATGAAGGATAACCCATAAAGTCTTCATGATTATAATATCTTATACATATATTTTATCTACTTTAATAATTTAAAATCATCCAAAAATTTATCTTTGATTAACCACATGAATACTTGAACTGCAACATCAGTTTGATTAAACAAATATTGGAACATCGTCATGTTGTTATGATCATTGAAGCTAACACAAGTATATAATTGAGATACATAATATTAAGTCAATGATACTACATTCTTAGATCCATTGCATGTATAAAATGGAGCTTTTATATGAAGAATACTTAGTCATAATGGTATATTGACCAACTGTATGAACATGGGATGATTGATTGTGTGAAATCGCTTTCCAAATAAAGGGTTCCTTGTCTACTCTTGGAAATCAAGATACTGAATGAAGGATTATCATCAGTGCTACAAAAAGACATGGTAGATAAATATTTCACTTGAATGAGATACAATTTGATAAACAAATATTCTGTAGAGAGGTGAGTTTTAGAAACTAATTTTGGCATGAATTTTCTCTTGTATACATAAAAAAATAAGATACAAATGTTATTTAATGAAATATAAATATTTATCAAGCTCAAAATTGTAGAATAAATTTATTTATGGTTATTTCATTTTTCGTGGGACATTTATTCATACATAAATTCATAAATCATGTACTTGAAGGAATATATGTAATTTTATCATGGAATATCATACACATTATTTATATGTTTTATAAAATATGTGTAAACTGCATGAGAATAATGAATCTAATGTTTTAGGAATTTTCATATGATATTAGTAAATTTATATTCATGTATGAAACTACCATGAATGAATTTTTAAGAGAGTTAATAATAGAATATAATAATTAAGGGGTTATTCATTTATCGCATGCCGATGTAATATAACACAAATATTTTTCGTATTTAAATGATTTATTTAAAACTGAATATTAATAACATTTTTAAATATTAATATTTAAAAAAAAATACTATTGGGGAATTAAATATAGATAATGACTCTGATTTCAAAGAACCTTAGATCTATATTGACAATGGAGAAATATTATCTATATATGAATTTGATGATTACCTACTATCAGTATTCATGGAACAACCATATTTTGAATATTGACATTTTCCATCATGATATATAATTTAAGGGATATGAATATGTGATGTAGGTGTGGAAGTAAATTAGATTATGGAATTCTAATGCATTATGAAACTTATATGTATCTTGATAATTGACATTATCAATGATAGATAATAATGTAGGAAGACATTAGTTGTAGATGAAGAATTCTTTTATAGGTGTTCAAAAGGAGGAAAACTAAGATCATCAATGATTTTATTTAGTTTCGAGACCTATAGTTCTAATCATTATTGGTTTTACTGATGTTCTTAAAGGTTGTTCATGTGGATACCTACTTATCAATATAATTATTAATGAGGACTATCATCAAGTGGTGAAATTAATTCCTTGAAAAATATTCACTATTGAAAAATGTATGTTTGTTCCATAGGAATCTGAAGAAATCAGCATTTAGATGATTATTTATTTTGTGGATATTATTGAAGAAAACACAATATACTTAGTGATTATAGGATTGTGAAATCATTAGATGTGAACAATGATTGAAGACATCATAGAATACTTGTTGAGGGTATAAATATTAGGGATAATAGTGGAAATTTAAACCCAAAAATTTATATTATACTTTATGATATCATACATTTAATTACTGAATAATATTTGAGAATTTGAGAATCCATTGAGTTTATAGAGAACATTAACTGTTTCATGATGTGGAATTTAATATAAAAATAATTAATAATTATGAAACCACTATTTCACCCCACTTAGTCATCCCCTAACGTATTAAAAAACATTTATATTATTTATTATAAAATATTGATAGTTTCATTGGGAATTGGGATAATATAGTTGAAAATGTTGAACAGATATGGCCTCTTACATGATATATAGTTAAAAAATATTGTTTGTCTATCAGTTTTGAAACTATGCTATTGGGTATGGACTTTGATAGAGATGTTTTCATAGTTGGGGAATGGGTTTTCAAATCATGTGATCAAACATTATCGATTCACTTTTCTCTATTATGAGGGGTACATGGTAGGAACGCCATTTTGTAAATTATTCATCCATTCTATGTTTTTTTACAAAATATTTATTTCATTCCAATTTCCCCCATCAACATAAAACCATATAGGATGATTTCTTAATCACATCTAGTAATGTAACACATATTGAGATCACTAGGTATACCCCACTCATGTCTCTCATAGTACTTTTTTGGGCTTCTCCATAGATCGTGGTGGTAATCCTATGGTGAGAGTTTTTCCTCTGCCCAAATTCCATTATTTCATTATTTCCCTTATTTCCATTCCATTTGTTTCACATAGATAATCCCTATAGTTGGGGTCTGATTTTTTTTTTCATTTCACAATTTTACATTTATTGGATCATGTCTCGTGACTTTTTATTCATATTTCTGATGTTTTTTTGAATCCACAACCAGTTTGAGGTAGGAAATTATATTCCTTTTCTTTTTCATCACATTAAATATATGCCTTATCTTTTTAATTGGGATTCTACAAAAATTTTATTTTAAAAACAATTCAAAATGGGTTTTCAATTTTTTTATCAAATACTTTGATTATATCAATTTATTTCACTTAGTTTAGTGGTATTATATGTGAATGATAAAATAGAAAAAATAGTTTTAAGTGGGTTTTAATGGTTTAAATTGATGATCTTTGGTTTCTTATTCACACATTTAATATTATTATGGTTTTTATGTATTCTTTAATTTAGTTTTTTGATTCATGTGATCTTTTGGTTTTTTCCCATATTCAACCCCTTTTGTTTCAAGAAATGGTTTAGTTTGAATTCAATGTTGCTTCCTCTACTGATTCTCATGAACATAAATACATTTATATATTCATGTGGTTAAGCACACAAATATGCCTTCATATGCATAAATATAATGTTTTAAGAATATATATGTTATATCTAATTAGAAGGAATCATTGAAATTGTAGCTCTAAAAATAGTATTTGGTTACTCCAAGTTGTTTCCAAAAGTGGATTTCTAATAGAGAATCATTCAAATGGTTCTTAAGACTATTTAGTACTTTATAATAGATTATGAAAACCATGTAGAATTTTGAATTGGATTCTAATTCTAGTTTTCAAAATAATGTCTTAGAATCACGAGAATAATTATATAAAGAAGTTTAATAATTTTGTTTGGCATAAGATGTATTTCAGGGGAATTTCATGAAAGATGATGCTAGTCCAAAATATGAAATCTTGAGTAGAACCCTGAAAGGTTTCCTCTCAAATTTTACACCATCATTTAATCCCCCTCATTTTAATTTCAGTTTCAAAAGGACATTACCTTAAAGTGGGTTGATTATTTTACATTTCATACACTAATTCATAATTGATAGATTGCTTATTAGTGCCAAAAACATCACCTCTATGTTTTATTAATGTCATTGGAGGCTATAAATCTTAGTTAGGGATGAGGGACACATAAATTTATGTCTTGATGAGATAGAATAGATCCCCTATGGATTCAGAGCCCATAGGTGTTTTTCTTATAAGTGATAATGTTTGAGAGTAGACATGTTGTTTATAGAATCTGACATTCATTGAAAGGATTTTTGTTGGTTCTAAAGTATTTATGTCTATGTTTTCCTCACATAATTTCAGGGATTTTTCTATTATTATCTCTTATTTAGTACATATTTCATATTGCATTTGGATAAATTAATGCCCTATAATTTTATGATTTATTTGAATAATCCCACTACATTCACTTGATTTTATCCTCCTTTTACATTTTATTCATTTATATTGTCGTTGATGTTTCCTTTATTTTGATTAGATATCCTTTCCTTGATTTGAAATTTCATTTCATAGGTTTTGTAAAAAGGAGTTTGAAAAGGAGAAATTTTATAATTGTGTCCAAATATATTCATTAAAATGTATTTTATTTTAATGGTGGTTTTTATAGATTTTATCATGTCTGGTTTTACATAAAATTCCTAAATTGATCAATTATAATTATTTGAAACAATATTTAATGATTTTTATTTAAAAATGAGTTCATGTTTTCTTTTTAGATTTCATACTAATTTCATTTATAGACAGACCCAACATTCACCAATCAATATCGGTAGACCATATATTTTTTGTTTTATCAGGTTGAATTTTTAGAATACACTCTATGAGAGTTCTTTAATGGATGGATGGTGAAAAAATGGCCACATGGAGATCATATTGGGATTTCTGATATGGTTTTAATTTATCTTTTGTATTTTTGACGTATTCTGATCACCTTCACCTTGATTTTAGAATCTTATTTTCATTATAATATTTTTATATATTTTTTATTACTTATGTAATCGTGACATACGGTGTATGATGCATATATATTTTACTATATATGTTTAACAAAATGGAATGGATACCCATTTCATGGATGGTTCATTATAGAATTCCAATGAAAATTAAGTTCTTATTAAATATTTTTTATATGGAAATACCATCCTCAATAGAGTCTATTATTTCCATCAATTCTTGGTGTAATCCCAATGGGGTTAGAACGAGAAATGTAGTATGTTGTGGGTCTTATTGGGTGTTGGATCAAAAATAATACTCATTCCTGTTTATGTAAATATGGAATCATATAATATTTCTTGGAGACCTAATTCCATAATGTATCCAATTTTGTTAGGTATATATTGTATATTTTACATAGGACTATAAGAACTAAAGGTGTGGGTATTTTAAGAGTGTAAAAAGGTCTCACTCATTCTAAGAAATAATTTCCCATTGGTTTTTAGGATTTGATCCTATTTTTTCAATTTTTTATATATAGATTACATTGTATTTTGTATTATGTTGGTTGTATTTCTGATCATTTTGATGTTTTATGGGGGTTATTAGATTTATTTAATCTTTTTGTTAAATAAGAAGGAGGAAATTGAGGTGGAATATTACAATAAAATGTCTAGAAAACCATTTGGCAACTATGAAGATTTTTCTATTACCTTCCTTTGGTAGATTTATAGTCCATAGAGTGTTTTCCAAACCATAGAGCCAATCCATCCACATCCACTATCCTTTCAATGAGAATTTTTTTGTAACTAATTTTGACACATTTTGTGCTTGATTATGTGTATGGATGTTTTTAGTCTGATTTATAATATATTTTTATTTTTTTTATTAAAAATGGATTTTATTTTATATAGAATTTTGATATTTAGGACATGTATTTAAACTAAGTGTATGATTTTAAAATTTAAAAATGGTTTGTCCCTTATAATTAAATGATATATTAATTTGTTAAATTGGTTTAAGAAATTAAATGCGGCCTTAAATGTAATTGTGAAAATTCAATGTTTTAATATTAAAAATATAAAGGATTCAAGTGGATTCAACTTTCTTTTAAAAAACACTACTTATTTATTTTTGATGATTTCTTTTGTTGGATTATTATTTTTTGTTTTAGATTAGATTTGGTTGGATGTGATTTAAATTTGATATTATATTGATTTGGTTTATTATAATTTTTATTTATAGAATGCCCCATATAAAATATTTGAAGGGATATAGAGGTTGCGGTGTTGATTGGTCAGTTGAGGACAAAATCCAAAATTATGATATTGTGGTGTATCCAGTTTCCTCACGGGGGTTTTTTTAAGGTTATCGTGGTCTATTATATCTTTTTTGGAGTGGATTGAGGTAATTAAGGTAGTCTTTTGATTTTTTGGAACTCAACACACTATGCGGGTAAAATATGTTCTAGGTATATTTGAATGATTGAGTTTTGATTGGTGGAAAATCACAATCCATTCTCATTTTCAATGTGGTATGACGGGGGAGATTTTAAAGACCATGTTTAATCAATTGTTATTTCCAAAGGATTTTATATTGGGTAAAGTGGTGGAGTATATTATTATTCATTTTGGAACAATGAATTGAAGTATTTTCATGATCATTTAAATCAGCTAGTTCCTTTATCTCATGATATCATGTTTAGTGATTCTATAAAAGCTCATTTTTTCTAGAAGGGACTTAATATTGACCAATGTGTTAGGGTCATATCGACTGTTCACTTCTATTAAAACAAATTTAAATATTTGTATTTATTATTGGATTTAGTTTCTATAGGGTAAAATATTGTTATTGGTGGACCTTTTTTTTGATTATAGTAAGGTTTTACTATCTAATGATGAAAAAAGAGAAAATAATCCTATCCATTTGAATTCATCTTTTTTTTTACTCCATCAATGTTTAATAATTCCAATCCATTATTTTTTTATTCTTGGTTTGTAAAATGTAAACACTCCCTTTTGGTTATCCAAAAGACATATCACAATTTTGGTTGATCAGTATTCCTCTAAATGTTCTGTAATCAGAATCTTCTTTTGTGGAAGAGATCCTTGTCAATTTTGAAATCCTAATAGCAGTTTTGTAATATTTTTGGTTACATCGAATTTATTATATTTTTCCAATATTTTTCTAGAAATTTTTTATAGGTAACATTGATGTGATTTTTTTTATTCTTAGTTTTCCATCCACATTTGATGTGTGAGAAGTTCTCCAACGAATTTATGAAGGTTCCCTTATTTGGTGTCAATTTTTAAGCCTATATGGTTAGGGAATCTAGTAGGAAAACATTAGTATTTGTGTTTATTTAGGTGATATAAAATAATTAGTGAATTATAAAATATATTGGAGATCTACAATAGATAACCATGTATATTTCCTCTTGGTTTGTTCGGTTGGGTGTGAGTGTTCTAGAGATTCAAGAAGTTTTTTCGCTTTTTATTTATGTTGGAATCTTTGGCTCATTTAATTTTTTTTAAGAAATAGATATCTTTGTATAATATAAAGACTTTTTGGGAGGTTTCACACCCTATCTTATCCGAACCATTTATATTATTATTTTATTATTAGTTTTGGTATTTTTCATGATGTATCACTATTATAGTTGAAAATTTTGTTTTTTAATATTAATTTAGACGGTTAGAACACATGGCTTGTCAAACCACATGGAGACCATACAACATGGTATGCACTTTGAAATACCTTTTTTATGATTAGTGAATTATTAATCTAATCATGTGACCCAACTATATTGAACACTTTTTCTATCTAGTTAGGTGAGCACTATTTTGTAATCCTTCTAGAAAATGAATGCACAATTCCTAGAATCATTAAAAAGAAGGTTTTTGGATTATTTACATATTGAAATAAAACCTTAAAATATTTATTCCCAACATTTGGTTGTGTATCATAATGGGGGATCCCAATGAATAACACATTCAATACATCATTTATATTTAAAAGGTTTTTTCCCTAGTTATTTTTGGTTATCATTCCATTTTACTCTTTAAATATTACTCAATTAATTTATTTCAATTATTAAGTTGGCTTCATTCTCTATTTTATGAACCCAAATCCTGTATTTTGATGTTTTTTGTTTTAGATCATAATGTTATGGTGTGAAGATCATGTCTTAGTTCTTCCTCTTATTATTTCCAAATGTCTTATAAATTTGCACTAAGTTCAAGGTGGGAAATTCCATTCATTCTCTTCTTCTTCCCATTCCATATATATTTATTATTTAAAAATGTATTTACCCTAAATTTTTAGTTTATTTAATATTGTAAATTGGAATTGCGAATTTTTATTAGCGTGTATGATATTATTAATTTTTTTATTGAATTAATTTTTAACTTATGTTCTAAAAAAAATTATGAAATTGTTTTATATGGGATATATTGTTTAAATTGATTATGTTGGGTTCTTAATACTCATGTATGGTTGTATTTTTTTGTTGAAGTTAATTTTTAAATTTTGATTCATTATTCATTTGACCTTTTTTCTATTTCAATGTTGACCACATTTCCTTTAGTGAATAGTTTTTTATTTATCCTTGTTGATTCCTTTAGTCCTTCCCATAAACTTGTGTTCACACACATATATAAATATGTATTTATAAACCTATATATCTATCCATATGGATAGATATATATGTTTTCTATATATATATGTATGTATGTAGGGAGAGCTTATGGGATGTATTATTTCAAATAATTTCTCTTAAAATGGTTTATATTATTCTTTGGGGTATATAAAACATCCATTCCAAAAGAGCATTCAAAAAATGGTACTTTGTAAACATTGGAACCTTGTAAGGATTATTAAAATAATTTTTATTTGTAAATATATTTTCAATGGTAGTTCTAAAAATATTTTCTTAAATTCCAAATTTCATTCTGTAGGTAGGTTTTAAAAATGGTTTTTGGATTTAGAGAGTTTTATAGTGTTTTTCGGGAAATATGATCCAAGTATAAAATGTGAAGTCTTGAATATATCATTGAAATTTTTACTATAAATTTATGTAAAGTCATGAAATTCATTTCATTTTATGGGTTGTTTCACATGTATATCTCCAAAAGGTAAAAAGAGCATTTTATTTGGAATTCATGATTCATGATTGAGTCATAGTTTAGATATATCTAATGATTTCCATTACATTTTTATTTTCATGAAGGAATCCAAGGATTTTTAATGATGGATTAAATATTATTCTAATGATATCCCAATGAGATATACTAGATCCCATTCGATGTTGGTGACCATAGTGGGTTGTGCCACAGTTGTGGTTAGTTGAGATTAATCGGATGAGTTGTAGGCATAGGAATGCATTGATGAGTTGATATTTCTAAACCGAGTATGTATAGTTTCACCACATGGAATAATGATGAATTTATGAAGATTATCTATTATTTATAAATTCCTACTTATTATATTTGGAAACCCGACCAAAACAACATTTTTTATAATTTGTGTGACTTATTCCACTTCTTTCACTTGGCAGTATGCTCAAGTTATATATAATTTTTTTATTTTAAAATTTATGTATCCATTTTTGGGTTTGGATATCCTTGGAATGATTTAAAATTGTATTTCAAAAGGATTGTTAAAAGTGTTATTAAAAATTTGGTGTTCGATAAATTTTTTAAAATCTTTTCTTTATAATGAATGATAGTTTTACAAATGATTTTGATTAATAAGATCGTGTTTCATTTTGAATAACAGTGTAAATTTTATATTTTATCTTTAAATATAACCTTCATTCAATGTGTGTTTAGAATATAGAATTCATGGACTCTCTTGTGATTTTTTATGGTGAAATATTCTTCTCAAACCCTACTTGCAAAACTTGGCATCGATATACCTAGAGTTTTTTTATAGATTCGGTTTCATTTTAAGATCATAATTATGGAGAGATGTTTTATAAATGGATAGATACCTAGTGGTAACCTGGATATCACATTGGGGTACCCTGACAAGTTTAATTTTATATTTATTATTATAGATATTTTATTCTTTTTAGTTATATAATTTCATGATCATTTTCATTATGATGTAGTTATTTATTCATTTTAGTTATTTATGTACTTTGGTCATGTTTCATACTATTTTTATTGTTAATGCCTCTACATCAGTTTATCTGACATAATTTGGGATACAACATCTAGATGGGTCATGCCAGAATTCTTAGAGTAATTTTATAGTTATAAAATCTTAATTATTTGGAATCATTTACCCCATTGGATTCAAGAGATGTTTTCGATTCTTTTCGTTGGACTCGGGATCAGTGATTCCCATCAGGTATGTCATTTTTTTGGTTTGGGCTCTTGTTGTTACACCTCAAACCATGTTCCAAATGTTTGTGCCCCAATCCAGTTAATAACCTGACCTCATGCACTCCTCCCCATATACTAGAAGTTTTTGACTACCAGTGAGGGTCTAATATGCAATTTGGGGAGATGATACACTCTTTATCTTTGAGATATATTAGAAAAAATCAATAAACAATAGAAAAAATATAATAAAAAATAACTATAAGAAAACATAAACTACAATACCAACATCACAGGATAATACAAAAACATGGATAAAGGACTAGAAACAAAAAATGTATAAATGTAATTCCATATAAGTTTCATGTGACCAATGAAAAGTAAAATGTAAAGATACACATAAAAAACCCAATGTATGTCCGGATATCATGTCTCCTTCCTCCAACAATTATCCATCACAACAAAAAAATCTATTAGAGGTATTATTCCCATGTATTTCCATGAAAATATGAATTCTATCTAGTTATAGATAATATTTCTTGAGTAGTGGTTGAGTGCAACTTAGTAGGCCACCAATAATGGAATATAAAAAAAATTAATTCCATAACAGTGTAGGGAGTTGAATAAATAATAAACATACAACAATAAAACAAATTGTTTTCAGATTAAATCATTCTCTAATTTACCACATTATTTAATGGGTTCAGGATGACACCCAAACTATTAATACCAACTATGTTCCATGCTAGAGTTTGAACCATCCCCGGATATATATTACATTTCATTATATAATGGGGTTTCCTTAATCAAATCATTCTAATTTCACATTCAAAAAATGGGGACCTAGAGATATAGTCTAGAACCCAATGGGTATTCAGAGAAGTAGTCCATGTCCCATAAGTCATCCATCGCATATATAATATAAATATGTTAAAGTCTTGGTAAATATTTTTGGCACCCCATTGGTATTTAGATAAGTAATACCTATGCAAAAAGTCATTCAAAATGTTTCGTCACAAGGTTTCATATTTCCGACCAGTTATCATCGATTACCATAATTCATTATTCAACCCTTTCACAATTTCATTTATCATTATGGTACAAATTTCAGATAATCAATTTCAATTTATTGGTGCACCACAAGGGTGTTTACTAGTTTAAAAATTCAATTAATTAACCAATTTCATTAACACATTATTAATTGATTTCTTAAGACCATTGTCCACTAATTAAAAAATCACATTATCCAACAACTTCAAAATCATGTGTTTAATCAGTTGATTGATTAAATTTAAGATACCATTTCCCAACCTGGTAATTTCAATTTCAAAAATACATAAACATGATTATAATCAAGACTATGGGAATTAAAAATTATACCACCAACATCAATGTCACTGGCAATGGTTCACCAAACCAAAATCCCCAAATTTTTTAGCAACTATCTAGATCAAAAAGGAATAGAGTATATATGAACCAAACCTACGAATAATATAAAAAGGAATGCCATCCATAAACAATGTAGATCTAAACTATTTCTAACATAGAAAAATTCATCAAATTTATTAGAAAATAGAGAGGGGAGATAGAGATAATAGATCAGAGAAGAAAAAATACATACAAAAAGGAGACTATCCTACAATTAGATCATTAATTTGATAAGAAAGGAGTTAGATGAGACTTGGAATACTCTGAAAATATTAAAAATATCATAGGAAATAGGTTAATTATTTCTAGGTTAAATCGGGGTTAAACACCAGGGATTCATGTATTTTTCTAAAATAATTGATGAATTAAATCACTCATTCATGGTTTCTTGGTTATGGGTGCATATTTTTCGAAACTGTGCTCCTTAACAATGAACCTCTCCTCAGTGGTGTATAGTTGTTCATATATGGGTGAATAGTTTGAAATAACATGTGCCAACCATGAATATCCCCACTGACTCTAGTTGCATGGTTTAGGGAGGTTGTCTGTATTGTTTGGACAAACATTACACCAACTATTCACCACCTTCTCCCTACCAAATAGAGTGTACGATTTCTGGTGACAAACCAAACTATTTTCCAAAACATTCCCAATCCTTTCACAACCCTTTTTTCCTATATCCATTAATTTCACAAAAAATAACCGCATATAAAAATTGAACAAATGTGAAACCAATACAAGTTAAAAGAGTACCTTATCATGAGCACGGGGAATCTCAATAATGGTAGGGGTCTTAAAAAATCTCTATCTTATAATAACAATTCTTCGAGATGTACTCCCATGAATATTTACAATTCCAATATAAAAAGGACTGGTCACCGAGCCTGCATATCTACATTTATCTCATATGTTTCATCCGGGATGCAAACTTGTTTCCACAATATAATAACATTCAGAACATTTTTTTCCCAAAACACATTCGCACTGTGATCCAGTACAAAAATTAGATGCTCCTTAAAAGACACATCTTCCTTAATCTCATCATCATCAACATCAATGACATGAGAAGGGTTTGGGTGATACCTCCAATTTTGTGACACATTAATGACATCATGAATAGAACCATAAAACTATTGAAGAGACAATTGGTACACCACCATCTTGATTCTCTCTATAAACTCAAGAAATAAAAATACATTGGCACTAAATTTCCCTACATTGAAATCTGATGGGGATCTTATCAAACATACACCTGAAGGAACACAAAATTGAGCATTATAAAATCAATGGGTCATCAATTTCAATCTGAATATGAATTATGTATAATTTAATTCTTAGTTGTAAGATTTAATCAACTAAACCATATATGATGTCTCTATCTGGATACTTGGTCCCAACATCTGTGACACACCCACATCTATCCAACATAGTGGTGGTGTTCATGGACTACCATAAATCACAGCATATGGTTCTATATAAACTATATCCAGATAAATGTTTTATAGGTGAACAAAATGAATGATATGTGCTTCTCCCAAGTCCCAATAATCTCTAGGAGACACACAACTATAATATCCTCAAACACATTAATAGTACATTCTGATTGAACATCATTCTTTGGGTAGAAAGTTGTTCTCGAAATTACTTTGGAAACAAATTTGTTTTGTAAGTGCTTAAAAAATAATAAGTGAAATATAGTCCATCATTTGGAATAATACTCCATTTCACCCCATGTAAAAAATCTATCTCTTTAATGTATAATTCCCCCATATGAACCACTATGAGTGCTTCCTGGATATGAAATAATTATTCTTCATTCATTAGTTGATCCCAAAATTACCTATATTTAATAATTATTTTGAGGCATAATTGGAAGAATCACTCAGAAATTATGGGTAATGCCAACCCACTTCTATTAAGAAATGAGAAATGGGTTTATTATACCACCATGTCATTGATGGTCGACCGTCACACGATAAAATGAGTAGTATCATGTCATTAATCATTCAATTTATTTTTTAATTCTTCTCCCCCAATAGATGAAATTTAGGTCACATTACTTCTTGGCCAATCATCGATTCACTTCCTACATTGATGAATTAAACACGTGAATAACATCTTCTTGCTTAATAATAGGTAAAAATACATTGTTCTAGACATAAATGACCTCATCCTCATCTACAGACGAATCAAAAGGTGAATCCCCACCATCTTGGCCAAACTCTCTAGATCCTCATAATTCCTCACCATAATCTCGGTCAAATTTATGTTCTCAGTTGATATTTTAATGTTGGTCATATTCTCATATCCCTAATGAACCACAATACGCACCTTATCCCACAATTTTATCTTGTTACACTCACTACTAGACTCCGGAGTTGTCTATTTTTTTCCTACACAATGCGTCATTAACACAATTTTCCTCCAATAGAATACATTATATATTTAACTCAAAAGAATGTATATAAAAACCCAATCATTTCTATAAGAGATTAAAATATAAATAGAAAATATATTCTTGAAACCCTTAGGGTAGGTTTATATAGTTATCTTCCCCCTATTAGGTAATTCCACCAACCCTTCGTGGCCTAAACCAGTGTAGAAAACTAAAGGTCATGTGTAGTGTAATTTCATTCATATGGACTCAAATGTCATTACCCATATTGCATAGACCCACAAACCTACATAATAACTACTCTATGTCTGATACCTGATTCATCACAATACACTTTATACTCCTCACCTAGCATGGGTTGGATCATGGTAGGCGTGATAGTAAAATGCTTCATCAACTCCTGTAATGTATTATCGCATTCCCTACACCATTTAGATTTAATCTTCTTCAAGTACAACCATGAAACTGGTGATAACATGTGGGAAAAGATATGGAGAACATCCTATAATAACTCACTATAAAAAAATATTGATGTTAAAAACATTTTTGGGATGCTCCAAAACCACCTACATGAACCTTATATGGTTCTACTAACAAACATTCCTCTAAGATGATCTTACCAACGAAATGTACATAGTCAGTACAAAAATGATACACATATATATTCTTATATAGATGATTTTCTCTATGTGTGCTCATGAGGATGTCATCATATTGGACATGATCATCGTGATTCAAGGAGTACACCAGGATGTCATTGAAAAATATAACAACAATCTAATCGAGGTATGGTTGGAAAATTATGTTCATCAATGACATAAAAACAATTAGAGCATTCATCATCCAAAATTACATAAAGAATAACTCATAAAACACATTCCTTCAACTAAAATCAGTCTATGGTATATCAAATGGTCTAACTGTCAACTAATGATACACTGATCTCTTGTCAATATTATAGAAAACACAATCACTAATCCACTGGCCAATGTTATCATCAATAAGAGGATGATGATACTACTTCTTCATTTTCATCTTGTTTAACTTCTGGTAATCAGAAAATAACAACAAGTTCTCTTCATCCTTCATGGAAAATAAAACTATAGAACCCTATGATGACATTCATGGATAGATAAACACCCTACCCTCCAACTCCTCAAGTTGAGTATTGAGCTCTTGAAGTTTTGTTATTGTCATTCTATAAGGTGGATCAAAAACCTGTTCATCTCAATTTATGTGTTCATTAAAAAACAAAACATCCTTTTATGTTAGAATTACTAATATGTCCTTATGATATATTTCTAGAAACTGGCCCACTATGTGTTGAATAATGTACTATTTCAAATCCCCATAATATATCGAAAATACAAGCATCGTGGGTGGCTAGCTCCCCCAGTTGACAATGAATTGAGACATCATTTCCTACCTACATATCCCACTCTAATAAATGAACATTACTTTTATCCTCATGATATGTTACAGTCACTCTCTTTTGATAACAATTATAGTGGGATTAGTTTTCTATAAAACAATCCATAATAAAAATCAATTCAAAGCCTCAAATGTCAAGAATTTATAGCTCCTAATATATGTGATACTCCCTAACCATGAGATAATTCATATTACAATAATAGATGACACTCGACCACACTCTATCTAGTATGTCAATTTTCATAACCCCAATCATGAAATCCACTTCCAGACTCAAATCGTTCATGAGTTTTGTTGATACGAACAATGAGAGGCTCTTGTATCAAATAATACACCAGAAAGTGTATAAGCCACATGAATAGTACCTATCTCTTTAGATAGAATAGACACTATATTTATATGAGTAGGATAAACTGCACGAATCAATCCTTCCCCACATCCCTATGATGCAGTCTGTGTCCCCTGAGTTGAACCACTCTAGGGAAGCTGGTGCTCTTGCCCTGATGTACCATGTCCACTAATTCAGATTCTATTTCTAGAAAAACACCAACTACCAGAATGATATGGGGTAGAATTCCCCCTTCCTGTAATCTTATTTGTCCAGGCTCCTCTATAATTTCGAATTGGTGTAGGGATACTATAAGATCATATTGAAGTGAACCATCCTAAAATAGGATTGTCACTCCACCGGTGGTTGAAGAAATTATCAAAACATTTGTTCCAACCTTGCACGATAGTGGAAATATATTCATTTTTTCTCTAATTATTTTATCATTCCCCAATCCACTTTGGATGTTATTTCTATGGATGAAATTTTTATAGATACTATTCTTACTCTCAGAAGATGTACGTCATGGTTTATCTGAAGAAAACACCTACATTCTATAGGAATCCTCAATTATGTTCCCCAAAAAAATGAGAGACAAATTTACCACATAATAAAAATTATTGAGCCTGATGATATTAACCTTTGACTTAATCTCACATTTATGCCCATTATGAAAATTCATCACTATAGTATCCTCATCTCATTCAAACTCTAGGGTAATTTCTGAAATGCGGTGAAGTGATCAACATATTCTAGCGCATAAAAACTCTCCCGGGTCAAACTCATAAACAAATATTCCCTTTAATTATTGAGAATCCTAGGGTAAAAGTGATCCAAGAACATCTGATGTAATTCCATAAAAATTGTACCCTCTAGTTGATCATCCCATGTAGGAATATCCTGTAAGAATTTATCTTTAACAGGATTCATTAAAGCCACCGGATTGAACCTCTTCTCAGTGGGACTATCTAAATGGTTTTGGATCATCTCGACTGAATTAGTCAGAAAATCAGCTATATCAGGCCCGCTATCTCTGGTAAATTTTAGAGGGATTTCAATAAGAACCCCTATATTAAGAAATATATATTCAATACAACCATCATTATGAAATTTTCCATAAACTGCATAAAGCGATATAAGATATCATGGAACTAATATCCCTCTCCACCACCACATACCATTAGAGCCTCAGGTTCCTCTATTGGAGGATCATTTCCATCATTCACATCATGTCCTCCAGTCACTAAGCATCATCATTGAGGCATATTACATTAATTAAAAACACATATATAAAGAACCATAAAACATTTCTACAATATGGGTTCTTATAAAACTATAAAAAATCATCCCATATACCCCACAACATGGTCAAAACTTATCCATTAACACTACCCTCAACAATACCTCACTTGGGTCATGGGAAACGTCGGGTAATCATTTTCATTATCTATGTTTCCCATTAAAAACCATTTATCCATATAAATTTTCTACATTTTGAATAATATGAAATTATAAATTTAATATTATTCACCATTTAATTTTAATTACATGTGTATGAAAAGAATTTATATTTAAACAACTCATCCAAAACCTACATTACAAATGAATTCCTAAAATGATGCTTCTCACATGGTAAAATTAATTTCCAAGATTGATGCATGAATACCAAAATTCTATAACATATTGGACAATGAATAAATAACCTAAAAACAATAATAACATCAGAAAAAATTGCATCACATGAGGTGATATATGATTCCAATGTAACAATTAACATCAACAACATCAATTTTCCATAGGTAACTGGGTTTCCCACACACATGGGTTAGTTTCTCCCAAAAATGAGCTCATGACCAAATTCTGACTCATCTTAGTATCATATCGTCTAGTTCCAATTTGAAAGAAAATAAAATTAAAATAAAACACCATTATTGATATAACTTTGTAATGTCCTCTCCTAAGTTCCACATGTCAGTTCCCCGAGCTAGTTAGTTACATGACCTCAGGCTTACCTTACCATATACATATGCTATGCACTACTAGAGAGTGTCTAATATATAACATGGATAGACTATAACCTCTTTATGAAAGAAGATATAAATGGAAATAAAAATTAAATAGAAAAATGATAATAAACCACAACTATAATAATACAAATCCAATACCACCAAAATCAAATGATAATATGAAAACATGGATAAATGAATATTAACCCATGATTTAAATATGTCATTCTATACACCTGTCATGTATGAAAAAAAATCCAAAAAGTAAATAGACACTGAAAACTCCCAATGTTATTCCCTACATCATGTCAGGTTCCCTCATCAATGATCTGTCCCATCTCATCCATTATCAGAGGTCTCTTTCCATTTTCCCATACTAAAAACATGAAGTCCATTATGGTACAGATTTGGTAGCTTGAGTAGTGCGTGTGTACAACTCAGTATGTGAACACCAATGGTGTGTAAAAAAATATTCAATCTATATAAGTGTGTATGAAGTATTATAAATAATGAAAATACAATAATTGAGTAATTAATTTTCCAATTAAATTATTCTTTAATTAACCACATAATCTTCATAATTCATGATGACTCTCAAACCATAAATACCAGATTCATCCCATGCCAGAGTCTGAACCATCCACAAAGGGATGTTATATATTCATTAGATCATGGTTATTACTTAATAAAATCATTCAAATTTCACATACAAACAATGGGGTCCTTGAGAAGTAGTTTGGAATCCTATGTGTATTTCATGTAGTAATCTTTATCCCACAAAACAATGATCACTCATAATAAATAAATATATGGTGGGACTATATTGGTAGTCTTGACCCCCATGGGTATTTGGGGTTGTTTTCATTGTCCCATAACTATTTACAAAAGTCACACCTAATTGTTCCATATTTTCAAACATTTATCATCCATTAACATTTTTCATTATTCAACACATTTCATACATTCATTTATCAGGAAAGGTAAAATTTACATTCCTCTTTTTCATCATATAGGCACATCCCAATGGGGGTACAAATTCTAAAATTCCACTATACAACCAATTAAATTAACCGATTATTCATCAATTGAATAATCACATTATGTACCAATTACACAATCACAACATTCACCAATTTTAAAATATCATGTTGAATGAATTTATTAAATAAATTTAGTATACAATTTCATAATGTGGAAATTTCTGTTTCAAAATTTGATACACACAATTATAATAATGTTTAAGAGAATTGAAAATTAGTCTTCCTAACTCGCGGTTATTGTCAAACATTCTCCAATACGAAATCCCCAAATTTATATAGATCTATAATGATCACAATGGAATAGAATATCTAAGAACAAAACCTATGATCAAGATCCAAATAAATAAGATAAATTAATAACCTTTGTCCAAACCATTTACAATGAATGAATACTCATCCCACTTCATCATAGATGAGAGATGATAGATAGATATAAAAAATCTTGTATGAAAAAATGTACAGTTGATGAGATGATCCTTTAATGAGATCATTAATATATCAAGAAATGAGTTCAATGAGCCTCATAATCCTCTAAAGTGCTTCAAAATATAATAATAAATTATTTTAGGATGAGTAAGTGTAAATAGGGGGGGTAATATCATGGGTTTTGGTATTTTTTTAAATTTTTTAGAGGAATTAAATCCTACTTACGCAGTTCCCTAGGAAGGTGTTCATTGTTTGAATTTTTTTTTCGTACCTATGAGGATCTCTATAGGGGTTCACAGTTTCACCTATGTATGTTCATAGTTTAGAAACCACTTTTCAACTTTGAAAATACCTTATTACTTGGGTTTCATAGTTTGGGGAGGGTGGGTTCATGATTTGGGAAAACAATACACCAACTATGTGCCACATCATGTGTAACGAGCCAAAATTTAATTAATGGAAATTCATCTCGGTCTAATTAAATGTCATATTATGTAAAATGGTTATTTAACATATGCACTTATTTAGATAAAAACTTTTGGATTTAAAAATACCATTATGAATTGTGATCATTGCTAATATTGTCGTTAAATAGTGGTCACATGATATATATAAATAGAGGGTTTTAACAATTCCAATTTTTCTCTGACCAAAGGAAGTGATGGACTAATATAGTAGAATTTTACCATACAAAGAACATTTTATGGAGGTCTTAAATGAGGTGGAGTCATTGGGATTTACTCTTTAAAAGTCCCAAGTCAAGCATCAATATGTTAACCCAGAACGGAACCGCTTAATGGAGAACTGGAAGTTGATATAGATTACCACCCGAGCGATGTTATCTGAGCCACTCCCAGAGTCTGTCACCATTTCACAACGTACCCTTCAGTCTTATGCGGGTGTTATAAGGGGTTATGTAATGAGAGACTAGGACTATGATTATGTAAATTATGTTTGTATAGAGAAAATACATTCATTTTATTATTGTTACTTTGTAAATAATTTTATTAAGAAAAAATAAATATTTTAAATAATTAATAAATCTACATTGATGAATTAATGGATTTTTGTATTATGTAATATTTTAATTAAATATTACTACTAAATTTATTTTTATACAATATAAATGACCATATAATTATTATGAATAACGTTTTGATTTTTAATAAGTTTTGAAACTATTTTTTAAAAAACCCATGAATTTTCGATAAATACCTGTTTAGATTTTAAAATTAAAAATTCAAATATTTAAAAAAAAATAGATAAAATTATTATTATTTTTGGAATCTGGACATCGAAATTATCCAACTGTGAATTTTTCATAATTTTCTGAGACAGAAAAAATTTTGGGTAAAAATTAAATATCGTTGAAATATATAATGTCTTTTACGACTTAATATTGTCCCAATATTGATGTAATAAAACACTATAAACATTATTTTCTAACATTATATTATTTATCATTAAAAAAATGTGATTTTGGGTTTTTTTGATTTCTTATATAATGCTTTGGGGGACCCTTCAAGACTTATAAAACATTTTAACTTTATAAATTGATTTCCTTGAGAGTGTGACTCAACTCCACATATGAAAGAATATTATATTAAGAACATAGGCCACTATAATTATAAAATAATTTCTTCAACTCCCCATTATCAAAAAACCATTCAAAAAACTAGGGGTTGGTTTGTGGTTTTGATAAGTTTATTGTGTGGTGTTCCAAACCTAAATAATAAAGAATTCCATCTCCTTTCATATATACACCCACCCAAGCTCCCACTTACTCTTTACTCTAAACCTTTATAGCTCGATCAAACCATGACCTCCTCCATATAAAATCCTCTAAAGGCACCCCAATCTCTCAAGAATCCACTCTCAGGCACCTCAAAAGCATTCGAGATCACACTTGCAAGTAAGGGATTGCTTCCTTTCTCATTTATCCATGTTTCTTAATATTGTAATATCCTTTTATATTCAATTATTAACATTGGTGTATGATTTATATTATTACTCATACACCCATATTTATGTTAGTATTATGGGATCCCCCTTTCAGTCCCATTAATTCCTTCCATGTACACATATTACCATGCCGAAATTTGGTAAGGAATTCAACTCTCCTCATTTACCATCAAATAATTATTTTTTATTATGAATCTAAATTAAATTACATAGGTTTGGATATTTATACATATTAATACCCTTACTTGACATTTCATGTAAATATTATGATACACCCCTTTCTCTCTTATGAACAATTTTTATGAATTCATATGTCACGCCCTTATGCTGCCGAAATTGCACCGCAGATTTACTAGCCAAAATCATAGTTTAGTGAATACCATTGCCATTTATCTATCAAAGGTATTCACCTTTATTCACATTTACTTATTTATCTAAGAGTTTAATTTCATAATTCCATATTCTTATTCATGGAATAATCTATGATGTTTAATGAATCTATGTTATATGATCTTGTGGCACACTTATGCATGAAATGAAATGTTTAAGAAGAGTGCACCCTGATAGCGCTTCAATGCATTGGGTAAAAATTAATATCATGATACATCAAATGAAATGTGGTTCTACTCATGATAAATCATATAAAATGAGGTTTTATCATCCTCCATGTTCAATGATCCTTGTCTAATGCTAATAATATATTAATCATTGTTTCCACATATCCATGTAATGATAGTCACGCTATATCAGGACTTTATGTTAATGTTTCTCTTACACTCCATTGAAATGCCTATTTCCTATGTAAGAGGGAATGTAGTGGTCTTGTAAAGGATGTTTTCATTAAAGATGATGTGTTTCATGTTTTAAGTTGTTATGTAATATTCCTAAGACACATAGACACTATAACTATCGATCTTCTATATTTAATAAAGTGAATATTTTATGTAATAAATCATTTATATGTGTGTAATAAAGATCAGTGTTGTTATATTGTGACTCTCCAAATTGGGTACGCAGTATCCTAGATCAAACCATAGAGTTTCCCTAACAATGTACCGACCATTAACAGCACCTTTGGCTTCCAGAATCTGCCAACTTCGCCCAGAAATACCACATGTGAAAACTCTTACATGGTATAACCAGACCAATGTAAATTGTTTACTTGAAATCAAGTATGAAACATCTTCCTAAATTTCAAAATATTTTTCCAATTTATGATGGAATCCCTGGATGATTCATGACATCCTCTTAGTTATCAAATAGGCTTAGAGAACCATGCACAATACTATAAAAATTATGGTTAATAATAATAAAAATATTATATTTTTATTTATATTATTATTATTATTAGATTAAATTGTGAATTGGTGTATTTATATCTGAGGGAGAATTAATTTTATGTTGTGTTAGTTGTTTTATCATGCCCAATATGTATAAAAATATCATTTTAATAATTTTCTAAAATTGTTTATTTCTATCAATTATATAGATGGAAAAAAGGGGAATTTAGTTTTTAATAGAATCCCTCACATCACCTTCTATTCAAGATGAATAGACTTATTGGAAAAAAGTTAATGCACCACCCCATATAAAATTCCTCCATTTTAGACCTATCCCTGGAATGATTGTTTTACCTATATCCTCCCATATTTATTTATATTATTATTTCTCTTCTCCTTCTCCATTTCCACTCTTCCATATTACCAGTGACAAAATTTCAAAATTGATAGATTCTAGATAATGTATTCGTTTCCATTTTAAAGTGATAACATTAGGATGGAGATTTTTTTTATTAAACTTAGGAAACACTTACACAAGTCAAAAATGCATCAGCAGACATAAAATTGAAACTCGTTCATATATCAACTTTAATTATTAATTTATATACTTTGAAAAACATATAACTGGGTGTTTGAGTATTTATATTTAAATTTATATGATTCTATAGGTTTCTATGAACATTATGAAACTATCGAAAAATGTGGAATATATTCAATTTTATTGAAGGTAGAATAATTTATTATATTCTATATATATATATATCTGAATATTTAAAACATTTCTTTTATATGTTAATTATTTGATTGTTTATTTAATTTTTTTATAAAACTCATTTGTTGGTTACCAATGTTTTATTAATAATTATATTTATTTAATTACATCACATTTGGATGTTATAAATTTTCAGGTCTACATAAAATCCTTTACGTGGGTTTTAATTTTATATTTCTGATAAAAAGTATTTACATGGATTCCATTTTAATCAAATTATTAAATTTAAATAAAAATATTTTTATTGTTACGAGACACATGTTTGGCTCAATTCAATAATGAAGAAAAAGTTGAAATAAAAATAATTTCAAGTAAAAAGTCAATTCAAGGATGTCATTGAAGTTAAAATTCTTCCATTTTTATTTTGAATTTATTTATGCGGAATGTTTGATGTTTTTTTACTAATAATTATTTTCGGAATTTATAAAATTAATTATTTAGATTATCCCACACATATGAATCGACCTGGATAGATTTTAAAATATATAAATATTTAATAAAATTATTAGTGATATAAATTTATCTTTATTCATGGTCTGGGTAATTCATATTAGAGGTATCTTGAGTGATTTTAGAGAATGATATTTATATAATTCTATGTTTATTCCTTATTCTAGATAATTATGTGAACATTTTGGTATCTATTTATAAATTATAAATGCATGTGATTCACTAGTTACAGTTTCAAAAAACTAGTCCCTTTAATAGTGATTTCACTTAATCAAGTTGAATCCTCAGTTATTATTTCAATATACCAAGGATAAATGCCTCGGATGAGGTCAATATGGGGAAAGTCAAGTGTGTAGTAGGACCAAATTACTTCTAGAGATATTTTTCCTTTTATATTAGTTTTAAATTTACCATTATTATCCATGTGTGATTATATCAAGAGGATGGATTTTATTCTATTTTATTATTTGTGTTGTAAATTAACACTAAATAATTAATATTATATTTCCCATTACAGTATTTATTTATGATTTTCAACATATTTTATAAGAATACATAATTTTTTAAAAATGAGTTTTTATATTAATATATGTGTTATCATTCCCTATTTTCAAAAAGAAATGTGTGTTTTACTTTTGATCATAATTTTATCTAATAATATAGATACATTATACTATTTCATGTACATTCTATATACATGTAATCATGTTATGCACATCTAGATTCTGTTTCTAATCATTTATTTATGAGATGAATTTAGTCATCAGAAAAGGTTTACAATTGATTTATTACAAATATATATTGGGAAACAAATCTATATTTAATAATATATCAAAATTATATGGATTTTTATTCTTATTTTATATCACAATGTGTTATATATATTTTTTTATACACCTTCACCTTTCTATGAATTAAGTATAACATTGTTCGTGTATGCTTTTATTCTTCTTTTAACTGCATGGGGTATGTATCGATCATGAATGTTTCTATTAAAAATGAATGAATGTTCATATAAAAAATACTTTGAAATTTATTTTTCATTGTTTATAAATTAATTATTATTGTGACAAGAAATGTATAATATTCATGTGAATTGTTTGAGATTCTCAATATAAACACTTTGTTTACTTTTTCTGTTCATGTTTTTTAAAGAACTCAATCATATTTCATATCAGATATAATGGGTAGATAAATAATTATGGTGAAAAGTTTTAAATAAAGTAACTTTTTGGGATTAATGGATGTAAATATCCATAAAATTATATATTTCAGATCCATTTACATTGAAATAATCCAATAATATATATGTGAATAAAATATTACCAATGATACACCTAGAATAATGTAAGATTTAGGTATTTGTTTTATTCTATAACTAATACCAATTTTTGATAAATAAGTAAATAATTCACAATATTATGGGATGATAAATTCAAAAGTCATAAAGGTACTAGTCATATTAAATTCAAAATTATAATTTATAATAATATCTTCCATGAAATATAATAATTGTTGTGTCTCATGGATTTTTATTTTCTAGAGGTATAGAATATTCATTCAACAAAAAAGACATGAGTTTTTTTTCATATCCTCACAATTTTAATTAGTGGTCTCCATCCTTGGTTCTGGAGCTTCTATAATCTTGTATGGATTCCAAAAACATGTTTTATAGACTTTATAGGTTATAATTGTTGTCAAATATGTGATATTTTATATGTTATATTGTTATCCATACAATTTTGGGGATAAATATTATTCCTTGATTATAGTGAGATGAGATCCCATCAAGTATTCCAACATTGTAATAAATTCACGTTTCTTTGTATCTATCAAATAAAACTATACCTTTGTAGTAATAAAATATATATATTTAACTCAGATCTCATCATCTTACAAATCTTTAAAAATATTCTTCTAAAAATATAAAATCTCTACATATAAATATGGAGAAAAAGAAAAAACCTTAAATATAGTAATTAGATAACAATATCATAAAAAATTATTCTAAGAATTGTTTAATTTTCCTCATCACTTAGTAATGTTCATAGATTTTTTCAATTATATTTCACTTTTTATTTTTTATGGACAATTCCTTTCATATGTGAGTTCACATTGATCATCTAACTCAAATTTTAGTTTTATTTAAATCATAGTTCAAATGATTAGTTTATTTCTAAGTCATTGACCAATTTTTACGTCATAAATCATGGTAGTTTCATTAATCATTCATAATTATGTCTCCCTCACATATATTCTCTTTCATAAAAATGTAAGAAAACTATTGAAATAAGAGAAATTTGTTAAATTAATTAAACAAAATTCTGTGAAAAAATTGGGACGTTGTGTGTATAGATCAATTCTATGAAAACATCTTGTATAGTAGACACTCCTCCATAATCTGGAAATATTTTATAATAAATTTCAATATGATTATGGATAATATCATATTTACCTGCTTTATTTAGAAATTTTTTTTGGTGAAAATTGGTAGAAAATAATAACATTATTCTAAAATTACATTTAAAATTCTTCCAAATGTAATTAAGGAATTTTTTATCATGATCTAATTTAATTATCCTTTTATGATAGTGAATATTTAGGATTACCGAGTATAATTTAGTGGATATAATTGTGTCATTATTAGTTCTTCTGATAATGAAAAAAATCATCCATTTTCAAAAGAAAAAACACATTAAAAATACTAGAATATTCAGCCATCAAGATCTTTTATAACTCCGTAACAAATTCTATCAATGTTTCCTATGAAGGTGTATTTGGGATTTCAAGATGATGATATGAACCATGAGGGTTAAATTATCAATTGGATTTGTGGATGAAAATGTAATTCCCCATGAATTTCATAAATACATTATTTCTGAAATTTCCTACAACATGGGTTTTTTGTAAAATATCGCACAAAAATATTATTTTAATATGAATAGTCGTGTAAAAAGGCATTGAAATAAATATTTTATTTAGGTGGAAGTGTGTTCGACTCATCACATGAGGGTACATATTATCTAGTATGGGAAACTCATATAAATTAAATATATATTCATTAAATATTCCATTGTAATAAAAATGATTATCATTTGGAAAAATTTATTAAATAATAGAATAAATTCATGAGTACATTTCATAGGGGGTTATAATTTTTTTAATTTTACACAGGTACTTTTTCTCAATAGTTTTCATCCATATAAAAATAGAATCTAAAAAATTTGTCCATTAAAGTAGGTGATGGGATCCTATGAATTGAGGTTGAGGATGTTATTGAGTTAGGATCTAG
Source organism: Viscum album (assembly GCA_963277665.1). Classification (NCBI taxonomy): domain Eukaryota; kingdom Viridiplantae; phylum Streptophyta; class Magnoliopsida; order Santalales; family Viscaceae; genus Viscum; species Viscum album. Next base: position 524,073,031 of record OY728165.1, read on the forward strand.
TGTATGAAAGGGTAGTTCTATGTGTAACTATGAAGGGACTAAGAACTCATTTTTTTATTTATATTTAACAATGAATATTTAACCATTTAACAGAATATGAATATGAACATAGTGGTTTCTTTTTGGTGTTTTCACCCATGAAAAATTCTATATATTTAAGTGTCATATTGATTGGTCTACTTGGTTAATGATTACAATTGATGGTTTTGTGTTGGAATTTCATTGTTTCATCCCCTTCTAGTTTAAAATTTTTCATTTCCATTAGTTATAGGTATTTATAGTCACTTAGAGAATTTTTTTGATTCATTTTGTTTTAAGAAAATAAGATGATTTTATCGATTCAAGGTATATTTGGGAATTAAGAGGTGGTTATTGAATCAAGGAATTTATGGAAACCATGAGTAGTTTGTATACTATAAAAATATTATTTAAAAAATAAAAAAATCTATAAATTCACCATTTTAGATTAGTAATAAAAAAAATATTGAGTCAATTTATTTTATGAAACTAAGATGAATATCGTGACTCATGGAATTTGATGAAACAAAAAGGCACTTATCAATAACTATAATTTGAGTAAACCATGTGGAAATTATCAACTCAAGGTATTAAGGAAACCTAGAATAGAATCACAATTCATCGGGTCTTGTAAAACCATAAAAAGAATTATATTTTTATATTTTTATGTAAACTAATTGAATATTATTGACAATAAGAATATAATGAATCCAATAGGAGAACCACGACATAAGACATTTAAGGAAACCAAGAGAAGAGCCTAAACATAAGGATGTTGAAAACACTGATAGTAAAATGTTTAGATAATGAATATTAGTATATTTTGATTATTCTTTTTACTAAGGTGATATGAGTAAAATATGATGAGAAAATTGACACATGTTATTTAATGAAATTGATATGATAGTTTTAAATAAATAAGTTTAAGTAAACTACAATGATGGTCTTAAAGGAAGTGTTTATTTTTATGAAGGTGGAATTTATCGATAATATGACTATAATACCTTTTCAACTACCCAATCAATTTCCTATCGTTACTCAAGACCTTTAAAGGGAGTCATGGTTGGATGTTGAGGGATCAAGACAATGGTATGAGACTCTAGACTGTTATTGATCCCAACATGGGGTATAGATGTGGAGCCTCTATTGTATAGATCATATTTAGTTATTTGGGTCCCAAGGTAGGTTTTATGGGTGATTGATCAACTATTTATGTGACCTTGGTGAATCTGAACACAAATAGAGTCTTGAAGACCTACAAATGACTCATTATTTGGAAGAGCTAAGAGAATATCAACATTGGGATAACCAGGGAAAAACATTACATTTTTAGGGCCAGGACATGGATTTAATTCCTAATACCTGTGGTCTATAGTATTTTTCTTGTATAATGAATTCTAGCTATGAAATTTCATAGAATAATTTGGAATGTAGTCAATAGATACATAAATTACTATTATCTTAGCCTAATATACATATCAAAATGGGATGTTAGGGTGTCCTTTTATATCCATTACAGATGATGGGAATTTATATTTTGGTGGTAACTACATAAAACTATTTTGGGAACCTATCAATGGATTAGGATGAATGAATCTATATCTTATAATGAATAGGTAAATGTTTGTGAATGAACTCATTTTATTTTGAGTATGTTGGAAAAATAAATTTGATACATATTCTTGGAATTCAATAATTGTGTGTGTGTGATTTATTTGTAGTGTAAGTAAATGGAGTTCTGGACTGGGTATGTGGCTATAATTTAGATTGTAACATGTGTAATGTTCAAATATGTGGGTATGATGAGTAAGAGTGGATTCACGTATAGAGACCCAAAGGTTGTGTTCATGGCCTTCAATTGGGAGGATTCCACAGTTCTCCCTCTCAATTGAACCTACATAAAACATGAATAACCATTGATCCATATGATCATTTTGTTTTCAATTATAGTAAAATAAAATATCAAAAAGTGAACAACACCATTATTTTTTTAGTGAACTATAAAATATTTTCTAAATTTGTAAAATTTATTGACATAAAAATGACTTTAAGAACAAGCAAAACATTTTCACAAATAAGAGTTTAATTCCATGGCCTTTTCCTCGTGGGTGATTCTCGCAACTACATCATCAGAAAAAAACGTATTTTTGAAAAAGAAAACCATTTTTTATAAGTAAAAATATGGTAGAAGAATAACTAATTTATATCTTCATTAATAAATTATTACTCTTTGTTATTTAAATAAATTCATAAAATCAAAATAAATCTCATATCATGGTCAGTGTGACAATTTATATGCCTCATTTTTTGTGGTTAATAATCTAGAAGCACATTTATCAAATAAAAAATCTCACTTTATAAACATAATGTTTTATCAAGGAAATAATATACTATTTGACTACCATAAAGCACATGTTTCAAAAACATACTAAATGAATAGATTAATTATGAATATTAATCCCATAAAGACAAAATAATAAAAAAAATATTTAAAAAAATTAAATGGTTTCATAATTAAAATTTTGAATTGTCTAGAATTTTCATTTTTAATAGTATATAATTGACTAATTAATAAAACACCATTGTTATTGGAGTCCCCTAGGGATAAAAGAGAACATCTATATTAAATATCTTCAGTAAAAATGTTCGCATTTCATTTTTGATAGTTGGTGAAATATAGGAATTACTCAATGAATTACACCATCTATAATTCTATTAATTTAATTTAAATTTTTAAATAATATATTTATGTTACCCATGATCAAAAATTAATATGAATTATTTTATCAAATGGTTGTTTTTATAAATTTCTAGTATAATAAATCATTTATGTAATTATCTTTAAATTGTACTATAAATTATTGTTGAATTTTTTACTTTTCAATGAAATTAGACATAGGAATTATTTCGTATGTGAGTACTCTACCTATGAAAATTCCATATTCATAATTTTTAATTTTAAAATTGATTGAAAACGTGGAGAGTTAATAGAGGAGAATTTATTAGTCATTAATTGATAGAAAGGAATAATATTCCATTATTCCTTCCCAATTTAAGAAAAACATATTTCTTTGTAAACTCATTTAATGATTCTACCAACATCATAAAATCATTCAAAAATCACCTATAAAAAGTATTCAATATATGAATAGCTCATATGGGATCAATTATGTTTTGGTTAAGTTCCCGTAAGATGGATTTAGTATTGTTTCCCAACTCAACTACTTCAGAACTCCCTAAATGTTACATTTATTAAATCATTCAAAATTTCATACATATTCTAAAAATATACAATAATTTCACCAATGAATATAATAATTGTTTTTTATATGTAGTCACATAACACATGATTAATCGATCGTATGAATAAACTAGAAGAATTTGTATAACTAGAAGGAATTAATATTTATTCATAAAGACCATGATTTGTTTGGAATGTATTTTTCTACTCATCTAACTCAATAATTTTTATCTAGTAATATCAACTTTTTAAATAAAACGAGGATAAAATCGTGAAACAAGATAACTCATTATAAATTCAATATAAGCTAGTTATTTTATGAAAATACCAACAATGATAATATAGAGGGATTTCCAATGGACACGCATTATATATGTTTGAACTATTATGGGAACTAAAATTTATAGTACCACACATTGGGTGATGCTCTCATTTAAATAACCAATCTACAACCACTATAGAGATTGCCTATAATTTTATTTTTTCATTTCTAGTTCAGTTTGATACACATGGTTATTTTTTAGATATTCTCTAGGCATGAGTTCAATCTGACATCATAAGTAAATTTGGAGGAACATATTCTCGAAAAAAATCGTCATACTCATATAATATGTATTCATTAAAATAAGGAGAAATGATATATTAATTGGTTATTATTTGATATCACATGTTTATACATAAATATAAAGTGGGGTTTCAGGGAAATAATATCTTCCTTGGCCTCACTATTCTTTTCAGTCCTTACATTTTTTTTAATACATTTAGTAGATTTTGGTTCCTAGACATCCAAAATATTGTTCAGCCAAAATGAAACATCACCTCAGTGTATTACTATATGATAGAATATTTCGAGAAGTGTAATGGTTCTATCGAGGAAATTTTTATAATATATCCTCTATCAAATATCCAAAAATAAATATGTTAATAATGTTAAAAAATCATTTATATTTTAATATAAATATTTTAAAATTGAGTCATATGAAAAATATAATAAATAAAAATCACATTCTATAAAATATGTATAATCCCACAATATATTTATTCATGTAATAGATTATACACATGATCACCCAATAGATCAATGTAATTAAGAACAAGACCAAAAACAATATAAAAAAACAAATACCTAAATACATTTTGGGCCTAACTATATTCCAAATTTTTCATCCAATATATTAATTAATACCAAAATTATAAATAAAGCAATAAGATCCTTCTTTACCTATATCCCAAAAAATTTATTATGTATTCCAATTAATTTTGATGTGTTGGGTATAAGGAGTTTACTCAATAGGCCCCCACAAATTTTACCACTAAGAAATTAACTCATACATGGGGTGATTAATAATATACCATGGTGCAAAAATAAATATATACATAAACATTGGAACAAAATTTTTTATTAAGGATACAATTCAATGATCAAAAATACCTACATCATCTAGTATAATTATGGGATATGTAGTCTCACAGTCTGATCATAACTGGTGAATAAAATTTATATCACTTCTAACATAATAATAGATATGAATGATGAATCACCGAAAATGAAAATTATTTATTATTTGGATATAAATAATAATAAAATAATACTAGATAAATGGTTTATTTCTATAATTAATAGTAGGTTGATTGGACCATCATCATTGTTGATTCTAAAATATCTGTGTCGTGAAAATGGTCAAGGAATACACAAAATGTTTGGATAAAATCCCACCCAAAACGGACCCATATTCCTTATATGGATCTTTTTCACAATAATAGACAAGTTTAGGAAGTGCTAAATCTCTTTAATGACTAGGATTCCCAAATTCTTAATGGAATCCCTTGTACCACATCAACCATAAGTTGTAATGCTCTTCATAGAAGCATGGAGTGTGGACGTTAACCTCCATGTACCGTCATTGTAACTCGCAAGGACCATGCACTCTAAAAAAGATCATAATAATTAATTAAGGTATCCAATATTCTCAAAACACAGACCATATAAATACCCAATGGAGTTACACTTTTTGTGGAACGTTTTACCTTTCAACTTTGGATAAATTCTTTGATTTCACGTTACTCTTGAGCTCCATGAGTAAAAGAGAGAATATATCTCCCATGGTATCCTAAATTCATGAAACATCCACCCTTGTATTCTTCATAGACTCCATAATGTATATTCATTTCATAGAGGCTGATGAACTTCTAGAAAATGGAATCCCATTGTTGCTCCAAGGGTTGTGTGAGACATCTATCTTTCACAATGTCAACCCTATGGGAATGAGGACATCATTCCTCGGTAGGGTCAACATTTTTTGTGAAGCATGCTCATTCAAAAAACCCCATACCTACATGATTCCCCAAGAATCGTGAGACCATCTATTCAATCTCTCAATGTTTAGTCCCATCAACTAACACCCATATATGATTGTCGAGTTCTTAGGGCCCCATTCCAAATCAGGATTGGTTTTGAAGTACAATAAATGATTATATGACTATTACCGACCAATCTAGCGTTTTCCCACTTCACTTTAAGTGAATAATAAGCCTTCATTGTACGTATTTATTATATGAATATGTTCTGTAATGAATAATTATTCATAGAATAGGTTCCCTAACATTGTGCCTCGTGTATTATACTACTTTGCAGCAGTGCCAAAAACATGTCCAACCAATAAGGGCTTGAGCAGTGGTCATAGAATTTTGAAAGGTGGATTTTGAAAGGAAAATGGAGAACCTATCTTGTTTCAAGGACCTCATTATAGATCATTATCAAACATTGACATTGTTACCCATAATGAGTGAACCCTTCTATATTTCAACTAGATGTTGTTATAATGAAAGCCTTCATATCATAGTTGTAAAAACATAAACTACATGACAAAATCCATACCACATGAGGTAAAACTATAACATTAAATTGATTGATAAACCTATGATTGTATAAGTCTGATTGGTGTGGGATACCCCTTATCTCCTTCCATATCTGATGAACATAGGATTCTCCTTGTATTATCATCTTGTGGTTTCACCTTATCCCCCATCGTGAGATGAACTTACTAAAAATGGAATATACAGTGTGAAAGACCCACATAATTCACAAATGAGCGATCCTATAACCAAGGAAATACTCTATGAGTAATCCAAATACCATCCCACATCAATAGACCATTCCCAAAACAAGTATCCTTACTATAAGACATTAAACTGCCTAGATTTCTCTCATCACATGACCTTAAACTGAGGTATCAAACTACATGGGTTTTGATTAATGTATCTTATATAGGGTAAATAATATGTCTCCATGAGGTATAATCCTAACATTAGTAAACCAAGGTGTAAAATATTACCTCCATGGTTTTCACCTTCTAGTTATGCCCATACATGTCATTTTGATCCACAAACCTGGTGTGATATCTTCCCTCATTGGGATGCATCTTGTAGATCCACCTTCTTGGGGAATTCTAATTTACAACCTAGGTGTGACTTCATCAATTATTGTGACACAACCATGCATCCCCTTCCATGGAGAATTATGATCCATGAAATAGTTGTGACATATTCCCCACATGAGACACACCTCTCGGATCATCCTCTATGGGGAGTTATGAGCCCCAATCGACGTGTTAATTCTTCCCTATTAGGGACACACCTCCCAGATCATCCTCTATGGGGACTTTAAATCCCCAATATATGTGTAACCTATTCCCTCCAAGGTATTAACATCCTTTATCTTCCTCAATATAGAATTATGATAAATCAACCTTCCTCCTAAAGATTTTAATCTGATGCGTGTCCCAAAAAATGATGAACTTGTCCCATGATCCATCTCAATAGCTCATTCTGATCCATTTCCAAAATAAATATGACTTCTGAAATAGCCCATAATTCATACCCCATGAAACAAGAATCCTATTATTGATGTAAATATTCAGGGAATACTTCTTCCCCTTGCATCGCATACCTTGTCATATACATGAGATACTTCGGTTCTTCGCCTAATATTCCTCATATGATAAACCATCCAAAAAAGGATGATTTATATGTGACCAATATACCAAATACCTAGACATGCCCACAGATCCCAATAATAACTACTCTCCTAGCTGAAGGTTTTTTCTCCATCAAGATAAACGCAATGTCATTAAGTAGAATCCACATAGAGATGACATCGAGAATGAGTTCCATTATCATGACTCAAATAATTGACCGAGGCCCATAATACACAATGATCTAAAAGTAGGAAAATTTGGAATTTGAAAACAATATCCCAACATCCCATTTCATTCAACGAACAGAAAAAATTGATATCAATGTTTAAATCCACCCTCCCTTGGAATGTGAGATTGAGGGGTAATAGAAAACAGATCGCGTCATTTCTTGGAGGAATGATGATGTTTAAGCCCAAGTGAATGTATGAGAAGTAGTAATGATAAATATGATATGAAACTATTCTCATAAACCCGAATACTAGTATCATATAGGGAATTGGAATATTGATATTTCACAAGATTTAGTCATTCAGTACTACGTCCCACCAATGAAATTGCAGTCATATTATAGAACTGACCTACGTATTGGGAAATTTAGTTGTGTAAATCCTGGTCTTGTGACATCAATAGCATGGATTATTCACTACATTAGAAGATTGGAAGGCATTAAGGAATTATTCATCACATTTCATTTATCTGTATAAACGGTTGAATCCATATTCTTTAATAAACATAAATGAAGGGAAGTCAGAAACATAACAAAAGTGGGTGAAGCGTAATGAGGAACATCGATGTTATAGTCCCACTCAACAACAACGCCTCCATACTTATACTTCATCTATTAATTACTATCACCCACTCCTTTTATCACCCTTTGATATCATCCATAGAAGGGTGATCAACAACCTATTAAAACGGTAGGAATTAGTGGGGGCCTCATTCTAACATGGTATTTGATTCTCCTACACATCGAGGTACCAATACCTCTTGACAATGTCATCCCTGATAGAAGTAAGGAGAATACTACCCCCCTTAAAACAAAAAGATAGTTTAGGAGTCTCTCCCTGGATTTCTCTGATGACTCTCTCCCCTACACCAAGGATTTGGGGCTTGTTTGACTCGTTCTGGTTGTCATTATCTCCTAGGAGCCTTCTAGAAAGGGTTCTTACAAGGAATTGTAAATGACATCACAAAATAGACTAATATGAAAACGATTTGATGGAATTCACCCTTCTATACCATCTCATGTTCAATGAACATGGTGCCAATATCGCGGGAACGTGTAGAATGATTCCCAAAATGGGGAACCTTCTATGGAAAATGTGTCTCCGTCTACTACGAGATCCTTACAATAGGAGAACATTGATTCATATTTTACCGATTTGGAGTGAGATCCCATCTACCTTATCAGAAGTCCAATTTGACACTATTAGTCTACAGAACCTCCCATTTTCATTTTGAGCCACCCATTATTGACAATACTCCTTGTGCATGTCCTTCATGCACCGTGTAATACCCAGAGTTTTTATGAATTATTGATTTTTTATTAATAGATGGCTTGTGTTTCATACTATGACATGTTATGATTTACTTATAAATAACATTGACCTAATATTTTACTACATTGAATGTAGTGTTTAAAATTTGGTACACAAAACCCTATTTTTGGCTTGTTCTACACACAATAATTAGTTTTTTCAAACAAAAATATATTGTTTAAATAATATTATTTAATATGATAGTTATAAGCAAGCCATTTGAATGGAGTATATAAATATGATTAACTAAATTATTAAAACATGGTTTACACATTTTTATATAAATCATCAGTTTCCAATTAATTAGAAATGAATATAATATACTTTTCAAATTAAAAGTAAATAACTTTATGAAAAAACTATTTCTAGGCCCACAAGTGTGTTTTATGTCAAAAAATAAACAAAATCACTTAATTAAAGATATTAATGAAATATATATATTATATAATATAAAACTATTTAAAATTTACCTTATGTTATTTTAATAAAATATATAAGAATAAATCAAATTTTATGCTTAAAAGCTGAATTTTTCTAAAAATTAGTTTTACCACATATTAATGGCACACTTATATTAAAAATAATTTTTTACACATTTATAAATATTATTTTTAAAAATAAACATATTTTTTTTAACATTAACTTCAAAAATATCTTAGTATTACATTTTGGTATTTATGTCTTAATTTTCTTTTTTGATTAATTAAAAAAATGAAAAATTTTAAATTCAAACTGACATTTCATTTAAATAATTTATACTATTAAATTATATTTCAAAATGATTTTGAATATTAGTTTGTTCAATGATTCATTAATAATTACAATTCTTATAATTTTAATCAATTAAACATTAAAATGAAATATAAAACCATTCTAATTTTTTTGACCATTTTCACTTTAAAAACAAATTTTCTCACCATCTCTACAAGATCAGTTTAAAATTATTTCATTTTACATACGTCAACTGAATTTGGAAAAATTGACATAATATGTTGAATCATTATAATTTATAATTTCTAATATGTCTTTTATTATTTTCTACCAAAATTATTATTAAAAGAACATAAAATTAATCATGGAAATTATGTGAAAATTGGTTTTACCATGGAACAAGACATTAAAAATAATTAAAAATGACGTGTTCATTTATCAAAATCCAATTGGATGGAAAAATTTCAACCATTTCAGCTAAAATATCTCCTTTTTCCCATGTAATTAACTTTTTTAGTTAAAAACATGGGTTCTCATAACTTTTTTTAAAAAAAATATCATATGTGTCCTCTCCCCCACTTATCAATGGCCACCCCACTCCCCCATATGCACAAATCTCAATCCATATTGGGATTTTAGAATACCATCCCAATTCACAGACCAAAATTCCAATCTCATTACTAATACACTTTTTTCTGGTCATAAATACAACCAAGTAAGTCCTTTTGGGCATACCAAAGAAGATACCCAAAGAAAAATTAATGTTAATGAATTAATGTTTTTGTTGAATTTATTCCTAAAACCCACTCAATTATTTTTATATTAAATTATGTAATATCATAATTATCATAAACAAAAAAGATGTTATTGTCTTAATTTTATGACACTAAACTTTATAAACATTCTTCCAAAGGGATATCCAATTATCAATGATGTATATAGTGAACTACCGCATCACGAACCAATGACTTCCATTATTTTATTAACACAATTAATGGTTCAAATAATGAAGGATTTATAATTTTATATGATATTTATGATATATTTTTTTTTGTTATTTTTTAATTGTTATATCACACATATATTCATCCTTTCTATTTTTTGGGAAGACGACAATGCCATTTATGTGAACGATAGATTACCGCCACATGAATCAATGTGATTCATTCATGATTTATATGGAATGTATTAGGGATGGTTTTAATAAAAATATGTTATTGATATTAAATAAAAATTAATATATAATGATAATATCACATATACTTTTTTTTATTTCAATCGCATAAAAAAATAAAAACAATGTTCCTAATTACGTACTGCCTACCATCTCCATGAATGATGTATTTCATTTTCTATTTCAATATTTTAATGATTCACATAAATGAAATTATAATAAATAAATTTTATAATTATATACTTGGTATAATTAATGATATTATCAGATAATTATTCATACATTAGGTGAACACATATAATAAATCAAAGCATATATGAAAAAAAAAATTTGTTATTACCCAAAAACGAACATTAACATCGATTTGTTGATAAACAGGTAATAAAATGTCATAAGAAAAAAAAATATGGTGTGAAATAAAATAATATGGTTCATTAATATATTATAAAAAAATTTATATCTATTATAAAAGAGTATTTAATTTGTACAACGGCTGTCATAACATAAGGAAATGTATTTGAGTCTCAATTTTTTCTTTTCAAAGACATGTGATATATTCACAAAATTTTTATTCTATGTGGTGTATATAATGTCCTAGAATGTATTCTGTGACTATAATAATAATATTTATTTTTATTTACATATCCATTTCTGTATCTCACTTTCATGGGTCTTACATATAAAAATATAGCAAATCAGTAGGATAATTTTGTCCCAATTTTCCTTCCTTGAGACATGTGTTATGTTATCAACCTATATTAATTTAAAAGATATATATACAACCACATAGACATATAATATCATGAATATAAATATATTAATGATATTTTATTCTTTATTTAATTTATCATTTCATTAGGAGGATGATTCAATGTTTCCAAAATAAGAAAATTGTATTGCTACAATATCATCATTTATGTAGATTGTTTATGATTATACATCCATTGATGAAATACTACGATCCATATGTAAATAATTCCCATTAATTCTATTTCACCCTTTTCATTAACTATATTCATATAATATTAACACATTTTCATTTTTTGATATTTATTATATTTAGGGAAATAATTTTATGAAAATAAAACAATTTTTCCATATTTGATTGGAGTGCTATGTTATTTCAAAAAAATAGATTTCTAAAAATATTTTAATATTGATTAAAATAATATTTTAAACTAATTTTCAATGACAATAATTTTTTGAAATTTCAAATATTTTAATAACGATTTGAAATGGTTTTTGAGACTTCCATTATATGTTTTCATTGTTATTGTCAAAGATGAATGTTTTCAAAATGTTTTAATAATTTAAAAAGTGATTTTGAATGTTCAATGATATTTTCCTAAAATAATGTTTATATTTATTTTTAAATAAATATATATATACATATATATATATTATTAAAGGATGTTTTAAAAGAAATCGATTTTGATGAGGTTTTCTCTTTTAAAAAGTGCTTTTCAAATAAGTATTATTATCCTTAATAAATGGTCCATATTATCTTTCAGAATATTTCTCCCATTAAGATAAAATCATGTGATATAAGCTAATATTTTATGGGGATATGATCCAAGGACACCATCATTATTCTTTCCATTAAGGGTTAATATTATAATAAAAGTTCATTATGCTATATGCTTCTCTTCAATGGGTTACACCATGGTAAAATGATTTCGAAACCCGCTTCATTTCATGGGTTATTATATGATATTTGATTATGAATCCTTTATATTTTTAATAGCTTATTATATGATGAAATTGTTATTATACCAATTACATTTAAGGGGTCATTATTTGATGAATTTTTATGATATTGTGGATCAAATATGATTTATTTCATTATGTGCCATGGGGGACCTATGTCACCCTCCAATTAATTTTGTTAAACCAATTCTTTTGATATAGTAATGACTGTAATGTGGAGTGAACCCAGTTCTGTAATAAATGGATCAAATGGGTACTGAACATAGTTTATTAATATATGTTTGTAACAGGATGTGAACTTGGTTTAGTAAAATAAGGATGGAATGGGAAGTGTACCTGGTTAGGTAATACATGGCTGGAATGGGTAGTAAAATATATTCTAAAAAATGATTTTTTTTTCTTTGATGGTATTTATAGAGATCCGTGACTATTATGGATGTGATTTTATATATTTATTTGCATGATAAAATTCTGTGTATTATGTTCTCATTTCTCAAGTTCTCTGATTTCATTATGGTTCATGTCTTAGGAACTAGCAATCATTAGTTCATGATTGTGTATTTTGATCTTTTATATTCATAGTATGCTTTTTAGTTTGTATATTAAGGTATTCATACCCTAATAGTAATTTTACAATTACATATCTCCTTTATTTACCCTTAATGATCATCTTTGACAACCATTTCTTATATTATCATTCCCCGGGTTATGATTTAGTGTTTTTTTAGTATTAATAAATTGGAAGGACTTTGCGGGAAACATTAATGACCATTCACCATATATGAAGATTTTGTTCTATATTTCTAATGGAAATAAAGTATTACAGTCCTTGGGATGTGTTCATCTAATTTAATAAATAATTTTCTTAAAATATCTAATATCCATGTATGTTATTTTAGGGTTTTTATAGTTGGAATAAAAATAAATGTTGATTTATCCATTGAAAAATATGATAAGAAAACATTTGTGTGTTCCTAGGGAATTAGTTACTGACAACATGCCTTTCTACACACATTTTTATAGAGTACTATTGGATATGATTTTTAAATTCAGAATCACATTATCAACTATGTTTAAGGATTAAATAAATGATGATCATGTATAACATAATTTAATATAATGTTATGAATGATTTAAAATAAGATGTCATGATTTCGATATCCAATAAGTGATTTTCTAGGATTATGTGGTTTTCCACTATGATAAGTGTTTATCACACAATTATTTACTTTCTTGTCATTAGGGACAACCAAAAGGGGCTAGGTTAATATGTAATGAAATGGAATATTTTATTATGAGAAGTATAATGGGATGATGAATCGAGTGAAGGACCTTATGATTTTGCCTAATTAGTTTTCATGGAAAATGATTAGAGACAAGTACCTTAACTAACACTGAGACTCCACAATGAGTAGATGGAAAGATTTTACTAAGTGATCGAATAGAAAGGACCATAGAGTAAAGAATATTCCATTTCATAAATGTTAATACCATTGGAAGAAATGTCAATGTTTATTTATTAGAGGAATAGAAAGTGGATTTTACTTTTGAAAAAAGACCAAATAGCAATTAACTACAAGATAAAAAATTAATAGTTTTTTTACCATAGTGGATGAGATTATTTTTTGAGAAAATGTATTATCAATTGATTATTTCATTAAATGTGTAATTTATGGGAATTATAAAAATTGATTCCCTTCCTAGAAATATCCTGAGATAAATTGGAAAGGATACGTAATTAATGGGTTTTATTTTAATGGTAAAGGGACTATGAATAACATATGAAAGGTATGTGTTAATGCAATATTATTGTGTATAATCATGATTAAATTGATAATGATTTATGTAAATACGTGATTCATATTTAATAATTTATTAAGGGTTATTAATGAATAATATGATAATGATTAGTTAACTTTTATAGATGGAAGTGGGATGAATTTATTATTTATTTTTTCTAATTCAAAGATCATGTTATATGAATAATAAAATATATACGTATTTATTTGTAAAATTCTTTCATTCTGTATTTTGAAAGAAATGTTTAATGATAATGATGGACTATAAAATTTATCTAATAGAAATGCGATATTAATGGAAATCACGTGGTCAAGGGAAACATAACCCTCAATATATTCTTGATGATGAGATAATAATGAAGGGATAAAGATATTATTGATTTAGAAAAACAAATTTTGAATGTATTGATGAACACAAAACTTATTATTGATTTATTGAAAAAGTGGTTTATGGATGGAGTTTTCATCATTTTTATATTTAAGGAATATATCCAGTAATATATGTTTTCATCAAGGAATAAAGAATGACATACTATTTCAATAAGGTTTTCTTGTAATTATATTTATTCCCATGTTTCAATAATATACATTATGATAGTATTAACATTTTTAATATGTGATAATAATGTGAGCTTAATGATATATGAGGTTTTAATGTTAAACTGATTTTCAGAACATTATTGATCTTATTTTCACTATTTTGTATTTTCTTCGTTGAAAAGGTTAATAAGATTAATGATTTATGGAATGTTTTATGATAAAGTTAGGGTGAGGATTTAGATATTAGTGTATTATATTTCTATATTAGGATTTATTCATATTATATAACCTGTGATAATAATTTTGTTTAATGATAACTAAGGATATATAGAGGGAAATATCATTCTATTTATTGATATCATGAATTGTTTGTGCTTATGGAATAACAAATTCAATTTCTCTTCATAGAGTAAGATATGAAGTAAAAATTAATCAAGGTACAACAAAAAGGTGGGATTTTTTGTATGATATGGATGGAAATAAAGTAAAAATTTCTTCTTTTCAATATCATTCTAGTTATGAAATGAATACTAAAATAAAATGATTTCCTATTATCATCCTTTTTTATTTTAGAAATGACCTTTTTTACACCTCTATAGTATATGGATTTCGGTTCAGTAAAATTATCTAGATCACTAACTTCTTATATTCAATGTTCTATATCACTATCTCTTAGTATTTGGTTTTTATTTTTCTCTTCAATGTCCATATTTTAAATTTCCACAAATTTTATCCTATGTGGAAACCTAGTTGAGAATTAATTTGGGTAAATATTTTGTTTCCCATGCTCAATTTTTAAATTATGTTTAATTATTCATTTTATCCACGTCAGTTTCTATGAATGGAACATTTTTATACTATGTTTTTTATGAAGCCGATAAATTTTGAGGAAGATATTAATTTTAATGGGGGTATAATATAACACCCCAATTATTTATGATTTTTTTTAATTCATTAATTACATTCAATGCATTTTACAGGATGTTAATATTTATTTATTTGAAACACTATGTTAAAATTGAATTACATGGAACATAGATTTTGTCTTATAATACACACAACACTGTGTTTTTCTTATGTTTCACACAATACACAGTTTTACCACAATAAAATATACTATTTAATGACTATTAATTAATAATATACATATAAAATAGATTTTTCAATGGAGAATATGAATAGGATTAAATAAATTCTGAAAATTTGGATTAAAAATGTTTACATAATTCTTTTTTGACTATTATACTAGAAATGAAAACAAAAGAAGTTTTAAAATGAATGGAAATCATTTTCCAAAAAAAAATATTTATGAATAGATGTTTGTTTTTTTTAAATTAAAAAAATAAAGTTGGTTAAATATTTTAATTATATTAATATTATATATGTTCAATAAACATTTTCACATTCATCTTATTTTATTTCTATACATAAGATTAGTATAAATCTAATTTTACACTTAAAACTATATTTTAATAAAATATAGTTTTACCACCTATTAGTGGAGATGTTTTATTAAGAATTATTTATGACTTTATAATAAATTATATTGATGAAATAAAATTAATTTTTTAAATATTTAAATTAAAAATATCTGAGGGTGAATTTTTGAAATTTTTTGATGACGATTCATTTTATTTATAAATAGTGAAAACATAAAATTATAAATTCAAACTGCCCTTTAAGTTAAATTATTTTTGATGATTAATTATATATTAATTTTTTAAAAGTATAATTATTTTAATTATACATAAATCAATCCATTTTAATTCATTTTAATCAATTTTTAATTGAAATTGGATGAAAAACATTTCAATCATTTTTACATTTTTACTATAAAAAATCCATATCTCATTCCTTATGTGTAATTAATATTAAATTAATTTATTCCACTTATGTGAATTGAATTTGTGAAATCCAATTCAGTATATTTAATGAGAAAAAACTCATAATTTTTAATATAGACAAATTTATTTTATAACGTGTTTACACTTATCTTCTTTCCAAAAAAAGACAATTGTGTCCTCTCTACCACATATAAAAGGCCACCCCTAATCCCTTTCATGAAACCTCTCGAATGACTTTGGTTCCTCAGAGAACATCCAAAATTAGTCCCTAATTTCAATAAATTCATCCTATAATTCTTCCATTGGGCTAAAATTTCACCATGAAATCCTTTTTTTTCAAACCAATGAGATATAACTAAATAAAATGAAACATTCATCAACAAATGTTTTTTTATATCATCTTCAAAAAAATGAAATTAATTTTACATCATACTTATATTATATCCTTAGTATCATAAGTATACTGAGATAGTTTTATGTTAAGTATATGACCTAAAAATCAGACATAGGCATTAAATTGGTTATCAAATCATTGTTTGGGTGTACATAAAATTACATCCTTTCAAACTGATGTCATTAATTTTCTCATTACCATATTAAACGATTGGAAGTAATGATAGGTGTATTTTTTATATATGAAATTTATTATATATTTGATTTTATTATGATTATTTAATTTTTTTATCCCCCATACCTTCATTATTTATATTTTATGGGAATACTATAACATTTTTCATTTGTGTGATGAACTACTAACACTAGAATCAATAATATTCATTCATGATTTACATGGATTGTATTAAGTATGTTTTTAATTAAAATATTTTATATACATGATAAAAAAGTATTATGTGATTTTAGTAAATCATATAGTTTTCATTATTTTGATCATTTTTTAAATAAATTAGATAAAAAATGTAACAAATCAGAATATATTATAAAAATAAAGCAGGTAATACCCAAAATATAACTATATCATTAAATTATTAATAAACAAGTAATAAAAGTTCCTAATAAAATATATATGTCATAATATAATTTAATAAGGTTATTTAATCTATTTATAATAAATTTATATTTATTATACAATATTATTAAACAATTACAATGTATGTCAAGACTTAAGGTAAGGGATTTTCATCTCACTTTTTACTTTTGTGAGATACATTCAGTATTCAACACATATTTATTATATGTGGTGTATATACATCCCAAGAATGTAATTTAAAATTTTTAGCCTAAAATTTATTTGTATTATAATTTCTATTTTCAGATATATGTTTCTTGTGGTTTACTGTTGAATTATCACAGAATTGATAAGGATATTTTCTATATATTTTGATTCTTTGTGACACATGTTATGTTATGCCTGTATATTCTTTTAGGATGTGTATATAAATAATCAATTTTCATGTTATATCATGAATCAAATTATTTTAATGATATTACAATATTTATATAATGTATCCTTTCATAGAGAATACAATTAAATGTTACCAAAGTGGTAAATGGTTATTAATAAAATATCATCGTTTATCGGGATTGTTTATGATTATGATTCCATTAGTGAAATATTATAATCCATATCTAAAAATCTGTCATGAATATTAATTTCCTATAGTTATTCAAGGTATGTTCATGTAATGGTAACTGTTTTTCAAATCAACGGTACTTATGATAATTATAAATATTCATTATCAAAAATCCCACATTATTTCCCTCTTTGGACATATATCTGTGTTCATTAAAAAAGTATATTCAAAAAATGTATTAAATATTTTTGAAATTATATTTTAAGAATATTTCCATGTAAATTGATTTTTTTATTTTTTTATATTTTAATAAATGTTTAAAATGGTTGTCAAATATTTTTTAATCTTTTCTCATGATTATTTTCAAATAAAAATGATTTTAAAATTTTTTATGTTTCAAAATTATTTTTCAAATAAAAATAGATATATTCAAAAGGAAATGTTTCAAATTATTTTCAATATTTAATTTATATTTTTTCAATATGGTTTTTAATTAAAATTATTTTGAAAATATTTCCTGTTTAAAAAAGAGATTTTCAAAGAAATGTTATTTTCCTTTATAAATTATCCAAGTGATCTTTGAAAATCCATCTCCCTCTAACAAGTCATATTTTTATATAGCTTATTATTTTCTAGGGATATGATCTATGTGTACCATTATAATGATTTTTTTGAATGGATATTATTATATTTAATGGTTTTTTATGAGTACCTTTCATCTTCAATGTGTTATAATAAGAGAAAATGCTTATAAAACCTACTTTATTTCACCAGTTATTGTTCGATTAAATGATTATGACACCAGTTTCCTTTAAAAATGTTATGATATGAAGAAATGTTTATGAAACCCATTTCATTTCTTAATTTATGATATGATGAATTTTATGATATTAGGGAAAACATATTTATGATTTCATTATTTTAAGTGTGGGAAATATATCTCCCTCAAATTTATTAGGTAATGATTTATATCTCCTGAGATGGACATGACAATAATGGGGATCCAACCTAGTTTATTAATACAAGGTTATAGAAATAGTTACCCCAGTTTAGTAACACAGGGTTGGAACAAGATGTGATCTTTGTTCATCAAAATAGACCTATAAAAGGAAGTGTCCATTTTTCCGTAATAAAGGGATGGAATATGTAGTTAACCTTGTTTAGTAAAAGAATTTTTCTAGTATGATGACCATAGAGTGATCCTTGAATAATAGGGAAATAATTTATCTCTTATTATGTGTATGGAAAAAATTTAATGTCTTATTCTCTCATGGATCATGTTCTTTGGTTTCCTTATTATTCATGCCTTATTGACTAACATTCATTATTCCATGATTCAATATTATGATATTTGTTATACAATGTATGCTTTTCTATTTTTATGATTACGTTATTATACCCTTGTGATTATGTTATACGTACATATCTCCTTTATTTACCCATACTGACCATCTTATGTCCCCACTTTTTATGATTACATTCCCTATGTTATTTATAATGGTTATTAGTAGTAGTACATAATGGGACAATATTTCTTAGATTCACTAAATATTATTCACCAGACTACAATATTGTGTTCTATATTTCAAAATACACTAAAATATTAAAGTCATTGTGTATGTGTTTGTGTTATATAATGAATATTAATCTAAAAATATTTTATATCCATGTATATTAGTCATTGTTTATTATAAACCATAATAAAAAATAGTGCAGGTACTCCCCTCTCTTTTACTAGTTAGCCCATATGTCCTCCCAATGTCATAATAATCCTAGGAAGAGGTGCTCCCCAATATTTTACAAGAATGTATAGAGGTCTTCCCCGTGATACTAATAAATATAGTTTAGGTACTCCCAACTCCATCTTAAGCCAACATAAAGGTCCTCCTTGTGTGAAACACAACTAGAGTAGAGGTACTCATTGTCCCACTACCAAATATCATAAAGTTCTTCCCTATTCCAAAGACATAACCTTCCTTGAATAATTGTGTCTCGGTAAGAGTTATAACACTCTCTGTTAGTGGTAAACCCTATAATGTGAAATATCATCATTGACCACAATGACCTCCAAAATTTTGGGGTCACAAATGAATTGATGGTGGATCCTTCATCTATTCATCCAACGAATGGTGTAGGAGATTAGATATTTTTGTTTATAATCCAATATGATGATCTCAAGTGTATACCTAGATCCCTCCATAAGTGCATATAAATATAGTATGTTCTCTCCCCCTATATGGGATCATGGTGTAATTATTTCTTTCACAGCATGTTTTTGTACTCTATACCTCTTCATACGAAATTGGAGAGATTTTCAATTTTGGAATGAAACTATCATATGGTTGGAACTCTATAGAGACACATATGGATGTCACCTCCCATGTACATGAGGAAGTGGTGAACACCCGGCCTAACGTGGATATGATGATGAGGTTGGCACCACCCTTGAGAGAAATCCTATCATGCACATAGCATTTTACTGACACAATCAATTGTCTCACATTAAAATTTCATCAAAGTAAGATTACATCAGTTCCACTACCCATATCTCGATCAGGATTGATCATATCATGAGGAAACCAAGAGCCAGACCCTACCTCTGAAAAATATTGCATGTGGGGGTCTTTCATCATCGATCTTATATAAGTTTTATTTTAGATGCATATACATCCAAATATTGACATACTTAAGTCAATTACCAAGGTTATCCAATGTGTCTTTGAAAAATTATATTTGTGTATTTCACTACCTCTGTGATTATCAGTTGGCTTAACTAGTTAGTAAGGAGCACCTCGAAGACATCAAATAGTAGTACCAAAGGTTTGAGATCAAAATGATCTCAGTGGACCAGTTCCATAAGCCCTATGGATAATGAGAAAACGTTCAATAAATATTTTTCTATATCCTCATATTAATCCAATATAATTATGGAAGAATCATTTATGAATATATAGATTAGAGGATGGGGACTAGATACATCTCTCTATTTCATGCATATGTTATGGAAGCCTAGCCAGTCTGCTGATGATGAGAGTTCACCAACGGCTACCTCCATAGTTAATATAGTTATACCCAAAATTCTACAGTACCATAGGATGAGGGGAAATTGTTCAGGTCATGATATGGAATAAAAACTTTAAGGGAAGACAGAAAACCTATAAGGCCTTCCAAAATGTGTCCCCACTCATTAAAAAAGGTGAGTGGTTATCCTCAATGATCCCTCCAACATGAAATTACTACCTATCTATAAAAATCTCAGCAAGAGAATGGTCTAAATGAACCTTATGATCTATTTGATTATCAATTGATAGTATATATAAATCCCATTGTAGCCGATTTTCTCTAGTAAATTGTGAATAAATAAAGTTTCCCCGCTTACCTCAATTTAGAGTGGTGATCAAATTTTGTAAATTCCTTGCGATAAACCACATCTATACCATTGGTTCCTCCATCCCTCATTTTCCAAGCATTATAGTTTCAAATTGGTGTCTCACTCATCCAGTTTATGAAAAATAAGGGGATATGGTATGTTATTGAGGTGTGATTGGCCAAACCTACCAGAACAACGTGACTACCCATATTGGGATTTAGGAAATTCCACTCTTTAACTAGTTGTGATTATTCCAGGAGTCTGTGATACTATTGATTCGTTTTTATCTAGATATCATCACCATTATTACGTGTTATCTTCTCTCACTACTTTCTTTGAGTTCATGGAAAAGCATTAATTTTAAATTCCACATGAAAGAAATTCATACCAGACATGGGTGGACAACATCTGATCAACCTCATTATTTAGAAATAAATTATTTTACCTATTTAATAGGATGGTTGTCTAGGTAAATACCCTAGATAATAACATTTCAAGCTATGGACCATTGTTGGGGATCCCAAGGTAGTAAATGGTTTCCAAGATTTAAGGATTTTTTGGATACTTAATGAACACGCATTGGTCTGGTACAACGACATGCCCATGGGGTCATAATTGGTCACTGAAAGTTACTAATATTAATTTTTAGTATTTTTATATTAATTTTTCCAAAGTTCATAAACATTGTTTTTAGTGCATTACATAAATAGAACTTCATTTCTCATCAAAAATGCAATTCATGTTTAAAATGAAAATTTAGGCCCAATCATTCATTTGTTTTTGGACAACATTATATTCATTTTCTAAATTTGAAATTTCGTTATATTATTCAACTCTTTATTTTGAAAATTTTATCTTTTAGGTCCGATGGATTAATCCCAAAGGATGATGGAGAATATTGCGCCTGAAGGCAGAAACATGCTGGAAAAAAGCATAATGGGCCTAAGGCCCATCAAACAAATGTGGGGCCCACACACTAAGCCCAATGAAGCTCAAATTTATACAGTAGAAAGATAAAAATATGAGGATCGTTTTATTCAACTGTGACCGGAGCTAATTCTGAAGTTATCATGATGATAAAGGGATCTGAAGTTGAGATTTAAATGGTGGACCCGACATTAATGCACAAAAATCTGTCCCACCATTTCGACTATAACATCCAAACGGATGGGCAAAATTTCCTGAACTTTTTACCGCTCATATAGGACAGATGGATGAAGATATTAATCTGCTACAGACCCTCCGGATTCGGCCTTATTCAATTTCAAATTCACACTTCAATATGGTGGATGAATCAGGACAGTTTTCCGAGTCAAATTCAAAACATCAATTTCCTTTTGATTATTCACCCTCCATTTGACTCTATTAAATGTTGGGGGTGAATTAATTGTTGGGGGATGTACGTAAGGATCCTAATATTCCTATATAAGGAGCTAGTGGTGAAGGTAATAGAGGTGGATATTTTTCATATCATCTTTTGTTGCTTGTTTCATTTTAAGGTTATTCTTCCAAATTTCCTTTGTAATGTTTTCTATTTCCATGTAAGTTTCTTTTTTGTATCTTTATGTTCTTAATAAAATTCATTCTCTTCTATATTTTCCATTTCTTTTATTAAAACTTTATTATCACAAAGCACATTGATATCTCTGTGTTGTTGTGAATTAGTTCACACATAGGTGTGAATTTCGTTCACACACACGGAGGAGTGCTCGTTATTTCCGCGATTTTAATTTCTTCAATCCAATTATTGTTAGCCATCTTCCGCCCACCATTGAGAGTATACCATCAATGTAGGGATAAAACATTAATGGGATGATCATAGGAGGATTTAAAGGCTGGATTGAATGTTATTTTATGAACGAATTGTTGTTAATTGGAAAATTAATTTAAGACATCAATTCTTCAATTATTTCTACTCTTCATCTTTATTGGCTTTGAGAAAACTAAAGTCAATTACTAAATGACCATATACCTCGGTGAGATCATGATTTTGGTTCTCTAAGTGTATACGGGATTAGTAATTGTGTTTATTAAGCACCAATCCAGAAAATGATGAATGTAATGTTATTTTTGAAGAATAGATTCATCAAAAATTAATAAAACCAAAATTGTCTAATGATATAAAATTCATTCAATCCACCCCGAGCATAATCCAAAGAAGAACCCATTTCAATTTAATTGAATTCACATAGGTTTATTAGTGTTCTTTAAAAACCATCCAAAATCAAACCCAAAGTTGGCTACTTCATATCCCATCCTTCACCAAATCATAGCGTCTCAAGGTTACTTCTTCGGTCCCTGTAGATTCGACCCCTACATGTACTACATCGACCGCTTTTACCAGTAGGGTAAATTTGGGCGCAACCAAATTTTGGCGCCATTTCCGGGGAACCCATGTACGTACCTTGGACACTAATCTTCTTTTCTCACCCCAAATTCTCTATTCTCACCCTAATTTCTATTCTCTATTCCCCTTTCTGTTTCTACGTATCCAATGAATCCCAAAAACAACATTCAATCAACTCCAATGGATTATCTTAAACAACACCCATTAATATATGAAGGCTATAATCAACTAGAAAATCAATATTTTGAATCACCTCGCATAGAAAATTTCATTGACCAAAACATGATTGAATACACCACACCAGATGATATGTACAATCAATGGGATGCTGATTGTTTAAAAGATCAATTTCCATACCTCTCGAGGATGATTGAAGAGATCAAACATAATGATGTTCATGATGTCCAAACATCTATCAATCCAAATTCTGAAAAAATTATTGAACATTTGTCTGAAAAAATGGATAAAATGAATTCAGAGGTTTCATCTTTAAGAGTAGAACTACAAATCATTGAAATGGTTGTGGAACCCATTCCCACTCCGGTTGTCTCTTCCTCATCACTAATAAAAGAATCTTGTCTCTCACAAACCTAAAATGAATTTATTGAAGAACCAACCATTGGATTTGGGATAGTTGAAGATAATCATGGAATTGTTGATGGGTGCTTAAATCAAGATGAAACTGATTTTGTGTATTCACAAGAAGGAAACTTGACATTGCGGATATAGAGTCCTGAATATTTCTCCATTGATGATTTTTCAAAAACACAAATCACTCAACAATTGGGAGAAATACCAAAAATTGAGCCCATAACCACACCTCAAATTCAACTAGACACTTTTTGGGATGAATCATATTTTAAAACGAAACCAATTCTTTCTAAATTTTTTGGAGAAGAAACTGACTTTCATTCAAATTGCCAATCTTTATTAGGAAATTGCAATCGACCAGACCTCAAAATCATTATCCTTCCTTCCCTAGATAAGAATTCAATTATTGGAGATAAAAAATACCTTGTAGTTTTAGTTCATTTATCTAAAAAAGCCAATAATTTTCCAATGTTCATTGATGTCTTAGGAAAGAATATAAGTTCAACTCGATCAACCATTTCAGATATTCCTTGGATTATACCAATCATTGTAGAAAATAGGATTTTACATGAAACAAATTTCCAAAAAATAATCAATCTCAATATTATTGAAGTAAAAAAATATGGGTTAATTAAAATGTCGAAAGTTGGAATTGGATAAGTTGGGGGGTACAAGTCGAGCTAACGACGTTAAACAAAAGCGCTGCATGGGATGAAACCCGTGGTTTTCTTGTTTTCAATCACTGTTAATCATCTTTTGTTTCCTTCTGCTTCATTTAATCAATTTTTATTATATAGACTATTGACCTATTCTTATTTTATGAGTATGGATCGGTATGAAAGGGGAGCACCGTATTTATCTGTGTCATGCGATGTGATCCCTGAGTAATACCTTACCCAGAAAATATAAAGAAGGGAATGTATCATCAATTTATTTTATTTTATTTATGTTTTTGTAGGTTAAAAAAATTAGACTCTTGACCTGTTTTTCTTTTATGAGTATGGATGGGTATGAAAGGGGACCATCGTATTCATCCGTGTCATGCGGCATGATCCCTGAGTAATACCTTACCCAGAAAATATAAATAAGACAATGTATCATTAGTTTGATTGAAAAAAACATGGAAAACCATAAAAATGATGGTACTTGGAATTAAATAAATCATTGTGTTATCTGTTTTGTCTGCTTTTTCCTTCTTTTTATGGTTCAATAACTATTTTGGCTGATACATGTTCAATCAAAGAGGTGCCTACATCCCCCAAGTGATCAGAGGATTAATCTGAAGCATCATGAACTTCAACTTTAAAAACCAGGTGAATTTGTTCCATGTTTATCATTCTCAATTTCATCATTGAACTCCTCTCCTACCCCCTTCTAACTTTTTTTTTCTTTAAACACTGGGGACAATGTTATTCTATGTTGTGGGAGATAAAAAGTTATTATTTTTTGAATAAAAACATGCATGAAAAGAAATATTCCATTAACCATAAACATGATAACACACATTGCAAACTCTAAAATTGGATATCAAAAAAAAAATTTCATGCCTTGATTCTGATTTTAATGCAAGTATAAGTTCATGAGCATAGTTTTTGGAAAGTGCGGTTGTCCGATGTGATTTTTCAATGTTTACATTTTCATCCTCTTAATAAAAATGCCAGAATGCACGTCTACTAGATTGTGGGTGTAAATTTGTGTTCTTGGGTCCCTTTCATTATAGCATAGGGTGCTGGGGTCACTTTTAGTTTAATTTGAGTATCCATAAAAACAAAAAAACAAAAAAAAAACAAAAAAATGACCACATAGAGCATTGTTTTTTCCAAATGTGTGGCGTCCGACACTTGGGGATCGTGACTCCCTAGTTGTCTTGCCCAAATTTAGGAATTATATCTCTATTATAGAGCATGAAATTGACAATATGTGTGGCGTCCGACACTTGGGGATCGTGACACCATAGTTTTCTTTCAAAGATTTAGTCTTTTCATATCTATGGTGGATAAAAATTCATCAAAAAAAAATAAAAAAAATGGATACTCATATTAAGGTTTAATGTTATTCCCACCTAGAGCTTCAATTTTTTCCCCTTGAACAATAAAATGGACCCCATATCTTTTGTGATGCACAACACTTTATCATGCTTAATTGAAATTGGATGAAATGTGGCGATGAATTTGAACAAAGGAATGGGCTTGGGCTTGGGATATGCATATGGACCTAGCTTTTTTTAAATGATTTTGATGGGTTCCATAATTTTTTTGGTATTAGGTCTTTGGGTGAGCAATTTGTATTTAAATTTTTTTTGGAAAAGGGGATTTGAATTTCATATTTGTAATATATTTTTCTCGGGACTAGAAAAACTCAAGTGGTGGGTGTGATTAGTCACTGAAAGTGTCTAATATTAATTTCTAATATTTTTATATTAATTGTTCCAAAGTCCATAAACATTATTTTTAGTGCATTACATAAATAGAACTTCATTTCTCATCAATTCATGTATAAAATGAAAATTTGGGGCCAATCATTCATTTGTTTGTGAACAACATTATATTCATTTTCATGAATTTGAAATTTCTGGATATGATTGGTCACTTTGTTTGGAACATTTTATCTTTTAGGTCCGATGGATGAATCTCAAAGGAAGATGGAGAATTTTGTGCCTGAAGACAGAAACTTTCTGTAAAAAAGCACAATGGGCCTAAGGCCCATCAAACAAATGTGGGGCCCAAAAACTAGGCCAAATGAAGCTCAAATTTATACAGTAGAAAGATAAAAATATGAGGATCATTTTATTCAACTGTGACCGGAGCTAATTCTGATGTTATCATGATGATAAAAGGATCTAAAGTTGAGATTTAAATGGTGGACCCGACATTAATGCACAATAATTCGTCCCACCATTTCGACTATAACGTCCAAACGGCTGAGAGAGATTTCCTGAAATTTTTAAAGCTCATAGAGGACAGATGGATGAAGATATTTCTCTTCTACAGACCCTCCGGATTCGTCTATCTTCAAATGAGAATTCACACTTCAATATGGTGGACGAATCTGGACAGTTTTCCAGGTCAAATTCGAAACATCAATTTCCTTTTAATTATTCACCCTCCATTTGACTCAAATAATTGTTGGGGGATGTACCTAAGGATCCTAATATTCTTATATAAGGAGCTAGTGGTGAAGGGAATAGAGGTGGATATTTTTCATATCATCTTTTGTTTCTTGTTTTATTGTAAAGTTATGCTTCCAAATTTCCTTTGTAATGATTTCCATTTCCATGTAAGTTTCTTTTTTGTATATTTATGTTCTTAATAAACATCATTATCTTCTATATTTTCCATTTCATTTATTAAAACATTATTATCACAAATGAAAATGATATCTCTGTGTTGTTGTGAATTATTTCACACATAGGTGTGAATTTCTTTCACACACACGGAGGAGTGCTCGTTATTTCCGCAGTTTTAATTTCATCAATCCAATTCTTGTTAGCCATCTTCCGCCCACCATTGAGAGTATACCATCAATGGAGGGATAAAACATTAATTGTATGATCTTAGGAAGATTCAAAGGCTGGATTGAATGTTATATTATGAATGAATTGTTGTTAATTGGATAATTAATTTAATACATCCATTCTTCAATTATTTCTACTCTTTATCTTTAATGTGTTTGAGAAAACTAAATTCAATTACTAAATAACCATATACCTCAGAGAGATTATGAATTTGGTTCTCTAAGTGTATACGGGATTAGTAAGTATGTTTAGTAAGCACCAAACCAGAAAATAATGAATGTAATGTTATTTTTCAAGAATGGATTCATCAAAAATTATTAAAACCAAAATTGTCTAACGAAGTAAAATTCATTTAATCCACCCCGAGCATAATCCTAAGATGAACCCAATTCCATTTAATTGAATTCACTTAGGTTTATTACTGTTCTTTAGAAAACATCCAAAATCAAACCCAATGTCGGATACTTCATAGCCCATCCTTCACCAAATCATAGCGTCTCAAGGTTACTTCTTCAATACCTGTGGATTCGACCCCTACATGTACCACATCGACCGCTTTTACCAGTAGGGTAAATTTGGGCGCAACCATGTCAATTTCTGGATGATAGGGAAATTAAAATGTTTTCCATACTAGTTCTTCTCCTCCACATTAATGAGAAGTATTTAGACAATATCATGTGAAAAGAAATTATGATGAGAACGTTTTAGACTTTTCACCCAATGAAAATGCCTTAGGTATTCACTTGATATATTGTTTCCCAAAGAACAAGAACTAATGATGTGTATGGGGAGCATAAACACTATGTAAGATACAACCCTTATCACATCTAACAACCTAGTATGGTTTCTAAGTTCATTAAAAATGATTAGTTCTTCTACGAATCATTAAAATAGGAAAAAAATTATTCATGCTGGTTTTCCCATCCAGCTCTCTTAAGGAGAGATATATAACCATAGAAAAAATAGTCATCCATAGTGAGGATACCAAGATTGTAGAAGTTTTTGATTATTTTATATATGATACTCATCAAGAACATCCATACCAAGTGCAGCCACATAGAGCATAGGACCATAAGGAACCACCACACTGTGTGCATCTAGCTAGTTGGGAAAATGAAGCTCCAACCCCTCATCATGGTCAGGATCCCAGAGTTCTATCCCATGATAGAAGGAACAAAACATATTTTATCAGGTATTCATAGTACATTGGTTATTCATATGTTCACAAGGGAAGGGAATGCTTAAATTGAAATTTTATAGGAAGCCCTAAGAGGTTGGGCTCACTGGCTTTCTAGACCATTTCCCATACACTAAGATCCTCTAAAATGATATCATAGAATTATATATGATCAAATAATATTTCTATGACCAAGTAGATCATATTTTGGTCATTTTGGGTGATATTTGAAAATAGTTTACCCACATATCTACAAAAACTGATAGTAATAGTATGGATTTAGGGGAATAGAAGTAGGATTTTAGCTGTGGTACATGAAAATATAATGGCTGGTTGGCTCAGAAGGATGTCGATCACAATTTTGGTGTTATCTGTGCACATTTAAGATGAAAACACTCTTAGGTGGGCATCGAGAACCCTCCAACTACAAACTTTTCATCTACATCATAAACATCTATTTCCTAGAAGAATAGGCACAAACATCTTAAGGGAAATTAGAGCCCCCCACTGATTCCACTGTTGTTTTTCACTCTTGATGATTTCAAGACGCCTATATTAAGATATTCACCCATGTTATAACAATGACTAGACTACCTCACATATGATATGAAATAGTACCCCTCAATGAATTTAATCATGATGGTAGATATCATCATGATGCTCGACGGTGAGGAATACTATGAAAACCTCGTGGGTTCCTCTGACTGAAACTGTCAACAACAATTTTGAGGACACATGTGCCGCTGTAATTCTTATGTTAGTTTATCAAATTAGGATTTCTAATATATTGAGAATTGAATGTATATTTTCTAAAGATCTCATTTGAGACTATCCTCCCTGCCTTATCTAACATGTATTCCTCAATAGCAGACCATGTCAATCGACTGATCAGCATAACTAAGAACACAATATGATTAGTTGGGTCTAGCCAAAGACCAAACACAGACAAAAAAATGATATCCAAAATTTTTTCATTGATTTTATATATTCATATGAATAATATTCCAGGTACTAGTGCAAACGTAGTTGTTCATAAAGCAGCATTTGTTGTGTCCCCTACCAAGGACCGACCCCCATAAGAATGTGTATTCTCTTGGAATTTAACTATTATGTGTTGAACGTCCACTTTTGAATACCTTATATGATTTTCATCGTCGAGACCCTCTACTTATATTGTTAAATGCATGATATCCAAGTGAGATTATAGAAAATAAATCTCTATTTTGAAGTCGAGGTAGCAGTCGCATAGGGCTACATTATAGAGGAGGTCGAGAAAGTGTAGTTCCATGACATATTCTGAATATCTGGGGAATAAATTTTCATCAACATGTAGATGTATATATACTCGGCATATTTCACATGTTAGTTCAATGGTGTGAAAATGTTCAACTACCATGTGGACCTTAGTTACCAGATTAAATTAATTCTGACCTAAAATCTCCACAACCTGGGACACATAGATACTAATATGAATACCTCCAATGAAAAAATTCAACAGTATAAAAATATTGATTAGTTATTCCATTAAAATCTTTGGATATAGAGAAGGATTTGTGGTTTTATGTCAAGTACTGCATTTATGTTAGTCTCGTAGGATACCACCTAAAACGTGTTTATGGGTAGGCCCTTGCTTAATTTTCACATATCAGCCCCTTATTCGTATCAACAGTGCCTCAAGTACTTCTTAAAAATTATATTAGGGTTACTCTAGGGTGATGAATCTTCCTTCAACTCTAGTGAAGGCTGCTACCAATATTTTAAATAATATAAGAGAGAGAGAGAGGAAGCATGTTCATACTGATAGGGTTTAGTTCATTGATTCTCACAATGATTTGACATCTACTATAGTACATCCATGGTATTTCATGAATGACTTCCTTGTTAACATGACTAACATGTTAGATTCTATAAAACCAGTTGTGGGAGACTATACTTTTTTCTCCGTGAAAAATTGGTTTTAGCATCACCATGAAAAGTAATTTCCAACAGATTACCTCATACTCCTACACTATACCATCTCCGGTGATACCAGAATCATGTAATGCTGATATGTACCTAGAATATCGCCCTACAGACACGATTTTGTGTCATTCACATATGTTCCAAAGAGTATAGATGACTCACAAAAATCATACTCTCCACTATTACTTTGACATTTTGAATAGACCCCATTGTCAAAGGACACATTGAATTTCCATGACAGCTTCTTTCACAACTATTTTAGAAACGTAGGATCCCCTAAGTGAAGAATCTATGTCTGCCAAATTTGGAACCAAAGTTTCCACTACATCATATGGCCTCAAAGAACCCCCACCTCTATATTATTCCCATATCTCAGTTGATTATGATGTGCTTTAAGTCACACCACATTCTTTAGAAGATGTTGCATCTTCCACCATTGTTAAGTTGACTTAGTTTATTTGTGGTACTGAGGAAGACCTAAGTATAAAAAATGTAACTGAAGCCATGTCTATGGAGGGTGAGAAAAAATATTTCTCTTTTTTTAAGCAACATCATGGTGTATATTCTTTGAGCTAAGATGATATGTTTGGGCTGCAACCTTAGGCCACCATTCAATATCTCTTCCTCTAAGTGAGTCATCTCAGTTTCAAGTGTCCTCCCCTGAATATGTACCCCTTTCATGGATATATGGTATATGTTGTGTGTAGTGACCCAAATCTTGAAGTACATGGAAATTACATTAATTTTGTTTAATACTTAATACATAACAAAAACAGACACTCAAGGACCGTAATAGTTTAGTGTCTTTGGAATCTCAGAACATAATCTTCTAATCATGGTGAAAGATCTTCAACATCTCCCATGAAGATATTACCCTTTTGTTTTCATACCTAAAATCGTTTTTATATCCCGGGGAAAAGAAAACATATAAAGGGTGAGCTCAAATTCTCATTAAGCGTATGTATTGAGAAAATAAAACAAACCATATACATTTGATCTCAAAAACATGAACATAATATTTAAACATCAAAATCATGAGCAATGACATAAAACATAGCATTACATAAGGTATAGATCATAATGGAACATCAATAATGATAAAATAGCATGGGAATAAAATATGTAATTGTGGAAAACCATTAATCACATGATATTATTTCCACAGTAGCCAAGGCATTGTTGCCAAGACCATCTTAGTGGACAATGTTTCTTTCTGAATTGAGTTCACTCCTCATTCTAGTCCTGTAATATTGAACTGGATTAACATACCATTATAGACATGTCTATATAATGAGATATAACTATTTACCCAATTCATTAGAGGTAGATATAAGTCCCACCCATTTCATAATGAAATAATTCTTACGTGTGCCACAAAATAAACATACATCATTCAAAATAACCGAACAAATAATATGGGTTTCATAAATATCATCCCATCATAACATAATCCATATAAAAGAAATGCATATAATTTCATCATAAGAATAATCAAACCATGTAAATAATTGAGAAATTATACTTGAAACATACACATATGAAATAATTTCATCATAGATGGAAAATGGTTTTGATAAAACACTTGAAAATAATTCTTGAGGAAAAAACCCATTCTTATTCAAAATCATTTTCTTTTCAAAAATTTCCATGGAGTTTTAAATGAAAAAGGATTTTATTGAAAATAATCATCAAATCTTTTTGCGTATTCTTCATGAATAAAAGGCGTTATGAAACCTTAAAAATCCATTTATGGATTATAAGTTAAAAAAACATTCTCCTCGTCCTTTTAATGGAAAAGTCAAAAAGTTCCTCGTGTGGTAAAAAAAAGTAATATTCCTTACATAACATGTGATAAATTTCAAAAATGGGTAAAAAACTATAAACATACATGAAAACATTTTTAGAAAACATGGTCATGGATGACAATATTAAACCCAGAAAATAATTAGGAATAACCAATCTCAGATAAAACGAGATTGGAAAAGTTATCCCTTACCTGAAGTCTGATATGCTTCGTTCATATCTGAATCTCCTGTATAATGATTTAAATAATTAAATTTACCTATTAAAGAATCATATTCATTGTTATGATATCATATATGGTTCACTTTTGACTTTATATTACCCGTTCTTTTGTAAATTCCATGTTAAAGTAGTGTTTTGTGTAAAATCGTTTTATTTATCATACGTTTTTCGACATGTTGTTCTTGATATTATAATTACCTATATCATGATTTAATTAATTTTTTAATTTAAATCATGATTTATATATCATATATATTTAGTATATATATATATAATAGATATATAAATGAAATGAAATACACCGTTCATGGAGACTGTAGGTCGTACGTACGCATGAACATTGTTTTCCTTTCCATATTGACTTGAATGGAAGTATGTAGATGATATATATATACATATATATACATAAATCCAGTATCTTTATCATGTCATATATTTCATTATTATTTATTATATATACTTTATAATCATTCTTGAATGATTAACAAGGAGAATGAATCACATCGCGTCATGGAGACGGTAATCTGTACATACGCATGAGTGATGATATCGTTCCCATAGTTATTGAATGTATTGGATTGGATGATATCTCAGAATCCATATCATGTTATAATAATCATATATAGTTATTTTTTACACCATTATACCAATCCAAGTAAGTTGGTGGTGGAAAAAAAGATTACACACCACAGCGTGGAGACGGTATTCCGTACGTACGCACACGCGGTGATTTCATTTTCCGTAGGATGGATAGATGGTGAATTGGGGTTGTTTCATATTTATAATAACATATATTTATATTATTGATACTTATGTTATTACTTTATAATTATAAATGTAAAAATGAAGAATATGATAAAGAAAGAAACTTGAAAGAATTGGTAGAAGAGATTACCTCTTCTTCAACGTACCTCCTTTAAGCTTCCTCTTAAGGCACTAGAGTTGGTCTTTTGAGGAGACAAGAACCTCTATAATATTTCTAGTGAAGTATAGAAGGAAATTTGTCAGGGTTTTCCTGAGCTTGAAGGCTCAAAATTTAGGTTACTATTTTAACCTTATTGTTTATATTGAACTCTAAGTTAAATCATTTAACTTTTACTGTGTCTTCTTGTTTTCTTACACTATATGGTTAATAAACATACTATAAGAAGACAAAAGAACCCCAAGTGGTTAATTATTAATATATATAACCTTATATAAGTAATTTTTCCGAACCTCAGTTTTTAAATAATAAAAAACAATTAATAATATAATATTTGTTTTAAAAACTATTTTATGTCAATTATGACACTATTTGGTAATTTATTTTTTGTGATAAGCATAACATCCTGATTAGTTCGAAAAATGTAAATTAAATCAATACTATCATGTCATAGTAACCTATAAAATAACTTTATTTTTTTAAAAATCTCAAATTAAATTTATTTTGGTGTTTGTAATATCTATTATGTCAATATTTCATTAATAAGGTAATTTCTGCATCATCATTGTGTCATTAATAAATTACTTTTTTTGGTGTCTAAAAATTATAAATAAAATACCATTATGTAGGAAATATTATTATCTGTATAATGAATATTTTTAGTCGAATTTATCATATGTATAACACTATATTAAAAATGTATTAGTAATTAAACATTGATTTTAACTCTTTTAACTCTTCATTAAATAAAATAATAATAAGTGTCCTAAACTAATCCAAGTTGACCTAAAGGGTAATATTTTATTCCTAAGGTTGTTTTTGGTCTATGTAAACTTATCCAATATAATTATAACATGTGTTAGGGTAATAATAATATCATCTTTACCCTTAATTATGCTATTTACTTTTAACCGTGCTAAAAAAATTAAAAAGTTACTATTCACCCAAAAAAAATTTATCTTATTGAACCACATTTTAATCCTTGATATTAACCGTGTCCCTCGGATTTTCGAAATTTCACTCACATGTGCAGTAAAATTACGTTTTGCGTACATTTTCAAATTATCCTAGGAGGTGGGTAAAAGATGGTGAAAAATTCAATAAGACTTTTTTATATCTGAAATTATTATAAAATTACTCCAATTAATTACATTGAACATATATATATAGTATGTATCAATTTTTACCTAAAATAAATTTAAATAAAATAAATAATTATTTAAATAAAAAGTCGGTTTTTAAATAGTAACCTATTGTTTTGAGTATTCATCAAAAATTGAAAGTTTTCAGAAAAATACCAAAATTACACCCTAGGATAATTTCGATATTCCGAATCCAAAAATGAATTCCATTGGGAAATAGAAATTTTATAAACTTTAAAAAAGTTGGTATTAAGATTTATAATAGCTTGTTTATATAATATTTTAATATCATATCGTTGTTTAGTGAAACTCGGTATTGCGTACAACGCAAGCTATCGGGGAAGGTTGGTCCTACGTGAAACGCAAGCCAAGACACTGTTGTGTGTAGAGAAATATTCTGTTGGTGATTCATATAACATAAAAACAATTTATTTCACATAAAATCTTGGGTGTTACATTCTACCCCCCTCAAAATGAATTTCTCCCTCGAAATTCATTGGGGTTATAAATGGTTTATTACAAGTGAGTTTCTTTCATAAAAACCCACATTGTAAAAAGGAATACCAAAACTTAACTTAAAAAAATAAAGTATGAAACGTAACAGTGACCCAAATTAACTAATCACTAGGGTTCCACATAAGAGAACATAGGTGAAAATATGGATATGAATGAGAAATCTAACCATCATGTTCTGATGGAGAGTGGTAGAGAATATGGCTGTTAAAAATCCATAAATCACAAAGCCATAAATTTTTGATGATCTAAGGTTCCATATGATTTATCTGATATAAGAGCACCAGGACAACATTTTTGGTTTTCAATATCATTTCCATAAAGTAAAAAATTTTGAATTATAAGAAATTTTCACCTGATTTTGGTACTATTTTACTGTTGTTTGTGCCTTGAACAATTTCCACTTCATCTCTTAAACAAATGAAGATGAATTTATCTTCCATAAAGTGTTAGCAGATCATGCTATTGAATGATAGGTCATTCCATCTGTCTCAAACATAAGGTTAGAAAAATTTATATACATAAGTCCATCTATGGTGAGATTAATCATATATGGTTCATAAATTGGATGTATACTTCATATATCATACCACATAATAAATTGAAACTAATTTATACTAACCAGGGACTTCTTGTTGGACAGTGGTAGGCGATAAAGGCCTATCACACTTTGGTTGTGGGATCGATTCCCATAGCCTTGTCTGACGTGATGGTTTGTCGCCCGTCCGACATGTTTTCCTTTTTCTAAAACAATACTATTATAACATTCCAAAAATAATATTGAAAAAAATTTATATCCTTAAACAATACTATCTGATGTCCACCATAATCTATTTCAAATATTTAGGCTTATCCAAAATACATATATACAATCTCATAGTATAAAGTAAACGATTACTTGAAAGTTCACATAACATGAACGTGAATACCATCATTTATCCCCCATATATCATACGATATATCTTGTTGGTCACATTCCAAACATGTGAATAACTTAATCATGTATTCTCTTGAAAAATTAATACTTATTGAACCTTATTGAAAACATGAATGCTATCAAAAGTTAATTCTTTCCACATACCAAAATCCCAAAAATTCTGTATACTCAAACCATGATATCACTTAGTCGTTATATCCATAATGATCTCATGAATACTATGAAACATCACATTATCTCCTTATGCCCATATCATCTACCTTCCAAAAATATTTGAATAACATTTCATGGTTACAGGTACCATTCATTATATAATTTCAAAAACTCAAGGAAAGACAACAGTGTAACAATCCTTATATTTTTCATTATTCTATAGTACCATAAATTATTCTTTATAAACATACAATCATTCCACTACCATCTTAAACCACATACTGAGCTTCATCATTTCTTTCATCTCATATATCATTTGTAGTCTCTTCATCATCATCATCATAAATACTACCCATAAGACCATGCTGATTCTCTTCATGAAATTTTCCCTTACTACATTGGTTTGCATAATGCCCGTGCATTCCACATTTAAAAAATTTAACCATTTTTTATATCTTATAAATACCATAATACTTGTACATGGTGTTAACTGAACCTTTTCCTTTACAAATACTGGCTTTGTGTCCTTCTTTCCAACACCCAAAGAATCATCCAGTTCTATTGAAACAATCCCCCTGATGCCTCTTACCACATGATTTACATGATGTAAATTGAACTTTCTTTCCTCTATTATCATCATGAAACTCCATATTTCTCTTATAAGCTGAGTCAGGAAACTTTCCATAGTTGAGATTATTGATCAAATTATGAGGTTGATGATTAGGCATAATAATGATATGTGGACTTCCATATCCAATTTCATTTGGTTTCTCATGAAGAATATCATTCCATTGTCCTCTATATCCTCCATTATCATGAATATTCATATTTCCAGCCATTTTTTAAAACCCAAAAAGAATAGTGTGAGAAAGAAAAATCATAATCAAGGGGGAGTACCTTCAATATCTAACATCTTAGGTTTCATTCTAATATCATTACCGAAATTCTAGAACTATAACATATACTTATACTTAACATTAGGGACATACCGAGACATACTTTAGAAATATATCTAGGGATATCACTAAAGTTTTCGCGTCCTAGTTTCCAATGGTTAACTAAACCATTCCTCTAATACCAACTATAAGGACCCAAATCTTGACGTACATGGTAATTACATTACTTTTGAAGAATACTTAATACATAACAAAAACAGACACTCAAGGACCGTAATAGTTTAGTGTCTTTGGAAACTCAGAACATAATCATCTAATCATGGTGAAAGATCATCAATATCTTCCATAATGATCATTCCTTTTTGTTTTATTACCTAAAACATTTCATTATATCCCTCGGAAAAGAAAAAATATAAAGGGTGAGCTCAAATACTCAGTAATGGTATGTATGGAGAAAATAAAATGAACCATATACATTTGAACATTAAAACATTAACATAATATTTAAACATCAAAATCGTGAGCAATGAAATAAAACATAATAGTACATAAGGTAAAGATTATATTGGAATATCAATCATGATAAAATATAATGGGAATAAAACATGTAAATTTGGAAAACCATTAAGCACATGATATGATTTTTATAGTTTCCAAGGCATTGCTGCGAACACCATCTTAGTGGACAAAGTCCCTTTCTGAACCGAGTTCACTACTCATTCCAGTCCTGTAATACTGAACTGGATTAGCTTACCTTTCCAGCCACGTCTATCTCATCAGATATAAATCTTTACCCAATGCATTGGAAGGAGATATAGGTCCCACCCATCTCATATTGAAATCATTCTTATGTGTGCCAAAAAATAAACATACATTATTCATAATAACCCAAGAAATAAAATGGGTTTCATAAACACTATCCTATCATTACATAATCCATATAAAAGAAATGGATATCATTTAATCATAAGAAAAATCAACCCATGTAAATAATAGAGAAATTATACTAGAAACATACATATGAAATAATTTCATCTTAGATGGAAGATAGTTTTGATAAAACAGTTGAAATGAATTCTTGAGGAAAATACCATTTCTTATTCAAAATCATTTTATTTTCATAAAATGCCATGAAATTTGAAGAGAAAAGGATTTTATTGAAAATAATAATGAAATATGGAAGAGTATTCTTCATGGGGAAAAGGCGTTATGAAACCATAAAAATCCGTTTATGTCGTATAAGTTAAAAAAACATTCTCCACGTACTTTAAACAGAAAAGTCAAAAAGTTTCTCGTGTGGTAAACAAAAGTAAGATTCCTATCGTAACATGCAGTAAATTTCAAAAATGGTTAAAAAGATCTGTAAACATACATGAATACATTTTTAGAAAACATGGGCATGGATGATAACAATAAACCCAGTAAATATTTACGAATAATTAATCTCAGATATAAACGAGATTTGAAAAGTTATCCCTTACCTTATATCTGATATGCTTCGTACGTATCTGAACCTCCTGTATAATTATTTAAATAATGTCATTTACTTATTATAGAATCATATTCATTGTTATGATATCATATATGGTTCACTTATGACTTTATATTACCCATTTTTTTGGTAAATTCCATGTTAAAGCAGCGTTTTGGGTAAAATCGTTTTATTTATCGTACGTATTTGGACGTGTTGTTCTTGATATTATAATGACCTATATCATGATTTACATACATGAAGAATGTAAATAATGATATATATATATATATAATATATTTAGTATTTATATATAGTAGATAGATAAATGAAAAGAAATACACCGTTCATGAAGACGATAGGCTGTACGTATGCATGAACGATGTTATCCTTTCCTTACTGATGTGAATGGAAGTAAGTAGATGAAATATATATTCATATAAATCCCGTAGATTTATAATGTCATATATTTCATTATTAATCAATATATATACTTTATAATCATTCTTGAATTGTTAACATGGAGAATGAATCTCATCGCGTCGTGGAGACGGTAATCCGTACGTATGCATGAGCGATGATATCGTTTCAATAATTATTGAATGGAAATGGAATGGATGATATCTCAGAATCAGTATCATGTTATAATAATCATATATATTTATTATTTGCACCATTATACCCATCCAAATAAGGTGGTGGTGGAAAAACATATTACAGCACGACGTGGAGACGGTATTCCGTACGTACGCATGCGTGGTGATTTCTTTTTCGTAGGATAGATAGAATGTGAATTGGGGTTGTATCATATTTATAATAACACATCTGTATATTATTGATACTGATGTTATTACTTTATAATGAAACAACTAAAAAAGAAGATGTTGAAGAAGAAAGAAACTTGAATGAATCGGTAGAAGAGATTACCTCTTCTTCGACACACCTTTAAGCTTCTTCTTTAGGCACTAGAGTTGGTATTTTTAAGAAACCAGAACCTCTATAATGTTTCTAGGGATGTTTAGATGGATATTTTTCAGGGTTTGGCCAAGGATGAAGGCTCAAAATTGTGTAAATAGGAGAGGGAGGAGGTTCCCTTTTATAAGGGATGAGAGGGGCACTTTAGGAAAAAACATAAAATATCATTTTATAATAAAGTAATATTCGGTTTATAATGGCTCCAAAGTGGCTTTTTTCAATGATAAAGTGGGTATGGTTCGAAATACCCTCAAACAATAAGTTTTAGACCAGTATAGGTTACTATTTTAATCCTATCATTCATATTTAACTCTAAGTTAAATAATTTAATGTTTACCGTGTCTTCTTGTTTTCTTACACTATATGGTAAATAAACTTACTATAACAAGTCAAAAGAACCCCACATGGTTCATTATTAATATATATAACCTTATCTAAGTCATTGTTATGAACCTTAGATTTTAAGAAATAAAATAACAATTAATTATATATTATTTGTTCTAAAAACTATTTTATGTCAATTATGACACTATTTGGTAATTAATTTTTTGTGAAAATCATAACACCATGATTAGTTCGAAATATGTTAATTAAATCAATACTAACATGTCATATTAACCTATAATATTAGTTTAACTTTTAAAAAGTCTCATATTACAATTATTTGGGTGTTTATAATATCCATTATGTTAATATTTCATTAATAAGGTAATTATTGCATCAACATTAGGTCATAAATAAATTAATTTCTTTAATATATAAAAATTATAAATAAAATACCATTCTGCAGGAAAGTGTTTTATATTTCCAATGAATGTTTTTAGTCGAATTTATCTTATGTATAACACTATATTAAAAATGTTTTAGTTATTACACTTTGATTTTAACTCTTTTAACTCTTCATTAAATTAAATAATAATAAGTTTCCTAATCAAATCCAAGTCGACCTAAAGGGTAATATTTTATTCCTATGTTTATTTATGGTCGAATTAAACTTATCCAATAGAATTAGGACATGTGTTAGGGTAATAATAATATTATTTTTACCTTTAATTACCCTATTTACTTTTAACCATGGTAAAAAAGTAAAAAGTTACTATTCACCAAAAATTATTTTTATCTTATTGATCCACATTTTACTCCTTGATATTAACTGTGTCTCTCTGATTTTTGAAATTCCACTCACAGAAACGGTAAAATTACTTTTTATGTACATTTTCAAATTCTCATAGGAGTTGGGTAAAAGACAATGAAAAGTTCAATAAAATATTTATATATCTAAAATTATTATAAAATGACTCCCGTAAATTACATTGAACTTATATAGGTAGTATGTATCAATTTTGACCTAAAATAAATTTAAATAAAATAAAAAATTATTTAAATAAATTGTCGGTTTTTAAATAGTAACCCATTGTTCTCACAATTCATAAAAAATTGAATGTTTTCCAAAAAATACCAAAATTTCACCCCAGGCTAATTTCGATATTCCGAATCCAAAACTGAAGTCCATTTTTAAAGATAAAATTTATAAAATTTCCAAAAGTGGGTATTACTATTCATAACGGCTAGTTTATATAATATTTTAATAACATATTTTTGTTTAGTGAAACTCATTATTGCGTACAACGCAAGCTATCGGGGAAGATTTCTCATCCGTGAAACGAAATCCAAGATAGTGTTGTGTGTAGTGAAAGATACCTTTGGTGATGCATATAACATAAAAACAAAATATTTTTCATAAAATATTAGGTGTTACATTATGGTCAATAATATTATCAAATTCTACTTCATCCGTGAATTACATTACATCTGTAAAGACCCGTAAAATTCAAGATAATTTTTTTTAATTCTATTTGAGATTTTAAAAGAACCCAGTTTCTAACGGCACCTGATTCTGAGACCCGGTGTACCCAGAATCAATTTTTGATGTTTAGCTCGGGTACGTTCAGTGAACGTGCAAGAAGGTTTTTCTATCTTTTGAACCGGTGCTCGGAATTGACATCTGAGGGCATCGAAGAAACCGCAGTGCCGATAATTGCGTAGGAACACCTTTTTTGTAGTTGCGTTTTCTTGGGTGTGGTTATTAATATAATGGGTTATGTAATGAATAAAATACAATTTGTGCAACCAATTATATTTTTATTTCAAGTAGTTAAAACCCAAGCTTGGTTGTGCGAGTGGGACCCACAATATCCTACTCCACTAGGTAGGATATTAGTGGGGTGCAGCCCACACGAGACCCACCTATTCAACTTCCACAAACCCCCATTAATTTTGTAACTCACTTGAACCCCCCTTTAATGAAAATCCAACTCCATTGATTAATTAATTGATTAAGTTATTCAATGTAATTATTTCGGGAATTCATTTCAAATTTAAAATTGAACGTTGGCTCATGAGTGTTAATTAAAAAAGGCATAGTCTTATTTCATGAAGGGTTAGTTTCATTGTGTGAGAGGGATTGGGAGAGGATTTGCTCAAAGCCTTCGAATCTTCATCTTCTTCGTTGGAGGACGCCATGAAC
Organism: Viscum album; assembly: GCA_963277665.1. NCBI lineage: Eukaryota > Viridiplantae > Streptophyta > Magnoliopsida > Santalales > Viscaceae > Viscum > Viscum album. The sequence continues at coordinate 524,115,634 of OY728165.1, forward strand.
GATGAAGAACGCCGGCCTCTGACGGAAGACGATGAAGAATGCTAGTTCCCTGGAGATCGATGACGCGACGCCGTGTACCACGATGCCCATGATCATCTTCATCGCGACGCCGACGATTCTTATGGATCCTTGTTCCACAACACCGTCTTCTGCGATGATTATTTCCCGCGACGAACCTTCATTTGACGACACTTTGAGGTAGGGGTTAATTGTTTTTGCCCGTGAATTATTTCCTTGTCGTTCATCGAATTCTATTTGGGCCGCCTGTTATCGTAATAACGGATGGAGGTCGGACCGCATGAACATGGTCGAACCTCCTCCCCCTATGATGATTGTACTTGTTACGGTACGACCAAAGGCAGTGCGGTGCAACGACATCGCGTGGAAACAATTAAGAACGGGTGAAGAAGTGCGGCACCGTCGCACCACGCAGTTGAGGTCGAATAAAGTCGTGGCACCGTCACGCCATGCCAGAGAACCACGAAGAGGCCACGGCTGTAGCGGGGCCACGGCGGTGCAAGGCGGGGCAGCCGGAACCGCCGGCCGCCGGCACCTCGGAGGACGGGACCACGGCGGTCCCGCCACTGCAGCACCGGCCGACCGGATCGGGCCGGCTATTTTAGGGGGAGACCAGGGGTATTAACCCCTGGATGGAAAGAAGGAGCGTCCCCATGTGGGGGGGGGGCTTCAATCAGGGGGGGCAGCTGCCCCCACCCCCCCCCCCCCCCCACCCTTTCCGCTCAGCTCGGCCAGCACCGAGCTGGCCACCTGCGAGCCGCGGCCGGGCTAGGCCTACTGGCCGCCCATGTCGGACCAGTAGCACCGGGCCGGGCCGCGCCAGCTGGGCCAGGAAGTGCCCTAATGGGCCGGACCCGGACCCGGTTTGGGCTGACCCAGGGGATCTCGGGCCGGGTCGGTCCGGGCCCGAAACCCCCTATAACCGGACAGGTTCGTTCATTTTCCCATATCATGGGCTATAGAACTCTTATCGACGCACCGTTAGTTGTGATGTGATCCTTGGACCGAGATGGTCGTTTCTATATATTACACTCAAGGTTTCAGAGAACTTTGTGTATGGCCGGGTTGGTTCGAACACGAAACCAACTCGTCCGTTAGAGCGGAAACGCTTATAACTTGAGCTTCGGACGTCCTATTGACGTGCTGTAGACATTGTTGGATTCCTCTTAGTGAGACGGACCTTTTGGCTTACTACGATCGAGGTTTGGACGCCGTTGGAGTGCGTTCGTGTTGGTTTTGACTTAAAACCCAACCGGACCCCTGAAACAAAAAGGCCAATAACACTCAGAACGGGCCTCCGATTGACGCACCGTCTGTCATGTTGAGTTAATGTTGTTGAGATGGAATCATGGAATACATAAAATCTGTACTACGTGTTAGTTGATGTTTCGAACCCCTTGTCTTGTAGAGCGGACCGTCCCGGAATTGAGCATGTTGTGTGCGGGAACCCTAGAGATAGCAGCGACTACGATGAAGACTGCACCGAAATCCTACATAGGTTCAGCAGCGATGAAGACCGTACTGAAATCCTCTGTGGGTTCGACAGCGATGAAGACTACACTAAAATCCTACGTGGGTTCGGCAGTGATGTGGACCGTACTGAAATCCTTTGTGGGTTCGACGGTGATGAAGACTGCACTGAAATCCTACGTGGGTTCGGAAATGAAGAAGACCATACTGAAATCCTTTATGGGTTCACTGGCGATGAAGACTGCATTGAAATCCTACGTGGGTTCCGCAGCAATGAAGACCGTACTGAAATCCTATGTGGGTTCGCCGATGATGAATATTGCACGGAAATTCTACGTGGGTTCGGCAGTGATGAAGACCGTACTGAATTCCTCTGTGGGTTCGACGACGATGACTACTGTTCTTGTATCCTACATGGGTTTGGCAGTGTTTGACTCTATTCTTGCTATCCTACATGGGTCTGGGGGAGTAGTTGGTCTATATCCTATGTGGGTCCGACAGCTTAGCTGGTTTAGTATCCTACGTTGGTCCCAACATAGATGAATCTGTGGCTATATTTGATCATTTCTATCACCTTACAAAGAAGTATAACTGTGTGAGCTGAGTCTTGACATTCAGTCAATATCTTCGATATGATTGAATTACTTTCCTATGTGGACTGGGTTGTGTTATACTGTGTGGTTTGGGTTTTACTATCCTGTGTGGACGTGATCGAACTTGGGCTCGGGTGTTGGAGTCGAATAGGAATTGATGACTTAGGTATATGTATGGGTATATACCTATGTAGTGTTGGATGTTACTTGGTGATTGTATCTTTCCTTTGTAGATTATCATTTCTGGATTCTATGAGTCCTTTGGGGTCTCAGAGTCCCTATTGAGTAGCATATACTCACCCCTGCATGGTCTATGCCCGCACTACGTTGTGTTGGATGCAGACGACGGACATCGCTGATCGTGGTTGAGGATTGTGGAGCAAGTCGGTACCTGGAGGTGGACCACTGGGTGGAATGTACACGGATCGGACGGATGGACCCGAGGGGCTGAGGAGGATATATGTACCCACCCTTCAGGTGGGACACCCAGTGGAAAACTCGACGTTGCTGCTTTACATTCATTTATTGTACTTTCATTCCAGTTGTACATTACTTTTAGTTTGGGTTTGTATTCTAGCCCACTTACTTTTCTGCACTACTTGTGTACCCAATTTAACTTAGTGTTTACTTTTTCATGCTTACTCTGTGGTGTTTTTTTACCTTACAAAGGAAATGCCTTCCCATTTTGTCGGGATCTACGCGTTGGTGCTAGTCGCCATCCCCTGGCCTATGGGAGGCGGGCTTGGGGTAGTCACGACACGGGTCCCGAGGATGGGTCATGACAAATTGGTATCAGAGGAGTTCGGTTCTACCGCAAAACACAGGACTCTGATATTTCATCTATGTGAACCAACAGTGTTAAAGGTATTGAGTGTGGTTATCAGTCCAGGTAGTCCAGTGTTGGGGTGGCGGCCGGCATATCCATACACCATGACCCTGACTTCTGATTTCCGACTCAATCCATGAAAACATTGAATGAATGTGTGTTTCAAAAATTTACTTTGTGATTACTTTATGTCAGCTCAAAAGGTATACTATTTAACAGTGGCACACCTGTTTCTTTTCAGGATGGCCCCACGACAGCAGCAAGCTAGGGTTCCGAGTTTTTTGCGAGCTGATAGCCCACCGAGCAATGGGGCCTCGATGTAGGTCCCTTTTTCAGTGGAGGCACCAGCGGTACCTCTACCCGCCGAGCCACCGATGCTACCATCCCTATCCGCTGATAGTGCACGCCACCTTAGTGTACTGCCTGAGTTTTAGCATCAAAGACCACCCAGGTTCCACGGGGAGACGGACCCTCATGCAGCCAAAGATTGGCTAGAGGTGGTTGTTCGAATTTTCAGGTTAGTGGGGACACCAGATGACCTCATGATGATCCTTGTAGCGAGCCTCCTGCATGTGGCAATGGGATGATGGTGGAGCTTGATGCTCCAGTTGCACGACAAGGCATCTCTCCTCTTGACGGACTTTGAGAGCCTCTTTCTCTTGGAGTTCATCCCAACCACCCTCCGTGCAGTGCACATCTATTAGCTTCTACAGCTGCGGCAGGGCAGCATGACGGTCGCCCAGTACTTGGTGATATTTACCAATCTCTCCTGCTATTCGACGGACATGGTACGGGATCCAATCTTTGGGGCCCAAACAGTCGATCAGGGACTGAGGCATGAGATTAGGGCATCGATGATCTCCCTCAGCATTCCGACACAGGCATAATTACTGGAGCACGCCCTTCTCTTAGAGAGATTTCTTGCTAAGCCTACGCCAGCAGCGAGACCTACCGTAGGGCAGCACGTAGCAAAGTCGTCAGCAGCTGGCAGTCAACGGATGTCACAAGGGTCCAGGAGGACCGGACCATCAGGCGGATGACCTCAGGACACTGGCTCAGAGGTGCGGGGACCACAGCGCAGAGCCAGCCTTCCGAGGAGCATATAGTGCTACGCATGCGGCGGGCAGGGCCACATGGCTCGTGATTGCCCGAACTGCCATGCAGAGGGGATGCAGATGGTTGAGGGACCACCTAGGCAGAGGAAGAGGTTCGACCGTGGCGGTCCTCAAGGAGCAGGTAGGCGAGGCCGAGGAGCTGGTCGAGCGGCAGGTGGTGGACGACGTTTTGAGGCTCTTCCACCACCACCACCAGGAGGTCCACCCTGACCACAGGGATGAGCACAACTTCAGGCACCTGAAGCATACGATCATGGAGCTCCGGAAGCGGGTGGACAAGTGCAGAACTAACTCCAGGAATGGAGGCCTTTTCCCATAATGCCTCTAGCATCGTTGTTTGTGTTTCTTTGTGTCCATGTACTTTGAGTTGAAGTAATAAAAGACACTTACAATAGTGACGTTTTCTTTCTTGTATTTTGTATGTTAATACTAACAGGTTCTGGTTAAAAACTGTTGACTTGACCATCACATGAAAGATTCCTACTGGAGGAGACCCAGTGACCACACACTGACGCCGACAGTGTGACTCAACCCTTGGAGGCGAGAGTAACAGTTGGATCTCTTGGTATCACTGTTGAGGCCTTACGACGTCATCCATTACATGAATTAACTGATCATGATGGGATTGACTGTATTAGGCAATGAACGTGGTTCATCCATGGGATGAGACCGGATTTCTCTTTTCAAAAAATGAGAAATCATTGAATTTTTGCAGAACGTTAAGGACGAAAGGGCAACCCTTCATGTGGTCAGACATATGTGAGCAGAGCTTCGAGGAGCTGAGACAGAGATTGACCCGCGCACCTATCTTGAGGCTACCAGAGGAGGGAGTTGAGTACATAGTCTACTATGATGCATCAAGGACCAGATTTGGATATTTCCTGATACAGGAGTGGGCTGTGATCGCCTATGGATCACGTTAGTTGAGGCAGCATGCGCAAAACTGCGCTACCCATGACCTGGAGTTAGCAGTAGTGGTCTTCGCTATGAATATGTGGCGACACAATCTGATAGGCAAGCGCTTTACAGTCTACTATGACCACCATAGTCTCAAGAACATCTTCTTGCATAAGGACCTGAATCTGAGATAGCAGTGATGACTTGAGTTCCTCCAGGACTATTCTACTCGAAAGGGGAACGTTGTAGCCGATGATCTCACCAGGAGGACGAGCATTCTTCTACTCGAGGGAGGTGACGGAGAAGCTATCCACTTTGCAGATATCCTTCCTGGATAGAGATGGAGCAGCCTTTCTTCAGTCACTCACTTTCACTGCTCCACTACTGCAGTGTGTTAGAGAGGCATAGTGTGGGGATGCAGACTATGAGACGTGGTGTGCACAGATCTCCTCAGGACAGGCACCTGATTGATTCTCTATAGAAAAAGAGCACGACGCCTTTTTCAGAGGACGTACCATGGTACCCATTATTTTACAGGAGGAGGTGTTGAGAGAGTTTCACACTTCCCCTTTAGCAGTACATCCATGAGTTGAAAAGATGTACCAGGATCTCAGACAACAGCACTGGTAGCCGGGTATGAAGAAGGATGTGTCAGAGTTCGTTTCTCGATGCCTCACCTGCCAGTAGGTGAAGGCAGAGCACCACGTACCGGCAGGCTTGGTACAACCCTTGGAGGTCCCGGAGTAGAAGTGGGATGGGATACCTATGGATTTCGTGACTGGACATCCACGTACATACAGAGGTCACGACTCCATTTGGGTGATTGTTGACCGACTCACCAAGTCGGCTCCCTTTTTACAATCAGGGAGAAGGGCTCAGTGGAGAGCGTGGGATGCCTCTACGTTTAGGAGATCATACGGCTTCATGGTGAGCCATCATCTATCATCTCTGATCGAGATGCTTGTTTTACTTCTCAGCTTTGAAGGGGTTGCAGGAGGCACTCGGGACGCAGCTATGTCTGAGCACCACTTTTCAAGCTAAAACGGATGGTCAGACAGAAAGGACTATTCAGACACTTGAGGACATGCTCCATGCATGTGTCCTCGACTTTGGTCATAGTTGGGAGGACCACCTACCCTTGCTGGAGTTCGCATACAACAACAGCTAACACTCCACCATCGGGATTTCACCATACGAGGCATTTTACGGCCGACCTTGCAGATCACCTATGTGCTGGACAGACCCTGCGGAGTGAGCACTTGTGGGAGCAGAGATGGTCTAGGACCCGACCGAGAAGGTCCATGTCATCCAGAAGTATATGAGGATAGCTCAGAGCCGGCATAAGTCTTATGCTGATAGTAGGCGGAGGCCACTAGAGTTTTAGGATGGAGACCACGTCTTCTTGTGGGTCTCACCTCGACGTGGAATACAAATATTTGGCCGGGGCAGCAAGTTATTTCCACACTTCATCGGACCATTCAAGGTCCCCAGTAGGATAGGCGTGGTGGCTTATCGCCTGGCTCTACAACATCAGTTGCACCGGGTGCACGGCGTCTTCCAAGTATCTCAGCTAAGAAGATACGTGCATGACCCGACGTATATCATCGACCATGGGGTGTTGGACATTGATGATGCGGCGAACATAGAGGAGGTCCCGGTGGAGATCGAGGATCAACATGAGTGGGTCCTACATTGATGGTTGATTCCTCTAGTGCGCATCAGGTGGCAGCACGGGAACCTCCCGGAGATCACTTGGGAGCGGGAGGCTCAGATGCGTGCACAGTACCCACATTTGTTTCCCTAGTTTATAATGTATCTTTACGAGGATATAAAGCCCTGAGGTGGGAGTAATGTAAAGACCCATAAAATTCAAGGGGATTTTTTTTTCTTAATATTCTTTGGGATTTTACAAGAATGCAGTTTCTGAAGGCACCTGATTCCGAGGCCCAGTATGTCCGTAATCAATTTCAGAAGTTTAGCTCGGGTACGTTCAGTGAATGAGCAAGCGGGTTTTTTCAAACTTTTGAACCGGTTCTCGGAATCTTAATCTGAGGCCACCGATGAAATCACTGCACCAGTAATTTCTTAGGAACACCTTTTCTAGAGTTGTGTTTTCTCGGTTGTGGTTATTAAAATAATGGGTTAAGTAATTAATAAAATAAAATTTGTTCAACCAATTTTATTTTTATTTCAAAGTTGTTAAAACCTATGCTTGGTGGTTGGAGTGGGACCCACAATATCCTACTCCACTAGGTAGTATATTAGTGGGGTGGGGCCCACACGAGACCCATCTATTCAACTTCCATTAACCCCCATTAATTTGTAACTCACCCGCACACCCTTTAATGAAAAGTCATCTCTCTTAATTAATTAATTGATTAAGATATTCAATGTAAATAATTCGGGAATTCATTTCGAATTTCCAATTGAACATTGGCTTCTGTGTGTTAATTAAATAAGACAATGTCTTATTTTATGAAGGGTTAGTTTCGTTGTGCGAGAAGGATTGGGAGAGGATTTTCTCAAAGACATCGAATCTTCATCTTTTTCGTTGGAGAACACAAAGAACGATGAAGAATGCCGGCCTCTTACGGAAGATGACGAAGAATGCTAGTTCCCCACAGATCGACGACGCGATGCCAACGATCCTCTTCTCCGTGAAGCCGAAGACGCTTACAGAACCTTGTACCACGACACCATCTTCCGTGAAGATTATTTCCTGGGACGAACCTTCATTCGACGACATTTTGAGGTAGGGGTTAATTGTTTTTTTCCCGTGAATTATTTCTTTTTCGTTCATCGACTTCTATTTGGGCCGCCTGTTATCGTAATAATGGGAGGAGGTCGGACCGCACGAACACGGCTGACCCTCCCCCCCACTCTAATGATTGTACATTTTCTGGTACGAGCATGGGAAGCGCAGTGTGGTGACACCATGTGGAAACAATGAAGAACGGGCGAAGAAGTGCAGTGCTGTCGCGCCGCGCCATTGATGTCAAATAAAGCCATGGCGTTGTCATGCCGCACTGGTCGGACAAGGCTGCGGCTCAAAGCCGCGGTGGTGCAAGGCGGGGCGGCAGGAACCACCGGCCGCCAGAACCTCGGAGTGAGAGACCGTAGTGGTCCCGCAGCGGCAGCACCGGCTGGCCGGATTGGGCCGGCCGTTTCAGGGGGAGATCAGGGGTCGTAGCCCCCGACTGGAAAGAAGGAGCAGCCCCACGTGGGGGGGGGGGGGGGTTCAATCAAGGGGGGTAGCCGCCCCCCCCCCCCCCCCTTCCACTCAGCTCGTCCAGCACCGACCTGGCCCCCCGTGAGCCGCGCCCGCGCCAGACCAATCGGCGCCCAGGCCGGACCGGCCACACCGGGCCGGGCCGCGTCGGCGGAGCCGGGCCGCACCGGCTGGGCCGGGCCACGCCATCCAGGTCGCGCCGCGCTTTAATTGACTGGACCCGGACACGGGTCGGTCCGGGCCCCAAACTCCCTAAAACCGGACATGTTCATTCTTTTTCCCATATAATTGGTTACAGACCTCTGATCAATGCACCATTAGTTGCGTTGTGATCCTTGTATTGAGACGGTCGTTTTGGTATATTACACTCAATGTTTCATAGAACTTTGTGTACAGCCAGGTTGGTTCGAACACGAAACCAACCGGGCCCTCGGAGCAGAAACGCTTATAACTTTAGTTCCGGAAATCCGATTAACGTTACATCAACTTTATTGGATTCCTCTTAGTGAGACAGACCTTTTTGATTACTCCGATCAAGGTTTGGATGAAGTTGGAGTGCGGTCGGGTTAGTTTTGACTTAAAACCCAACCGGACTCCTGGAACGAAAAAGACAATAACTCTTAGACCTGACGTCTGATTGACACGCCGTCTATCATGTTGAGTCCCTCTTTTCAAGACGGAACCTTGGGATACATCAAATCTGTACTACATATATGTTGATGTATCGACCCCCTTGGCTCGTGGAGCGGACCCTCCCAAAATCGAGCAAGTTGTGTGCGGGAACACTGTTGCTGGCTGCGACTGTGATGAAGACTGCACAGAAATCCTACGTGGGTTCGTCAGCGATGAAGACCGTACTAAAATCCTCTGTGGGTTCGAAGGAGATGAAGACTGCACTGAAATCCTACATGGGTTCGGCAGCGATGAAGACCGTACTGAATTCCTCTGTGGGTTCGTCGGCGATGAAGACTGCACTGAAATCCTACGTGGGTTCAGTAGCGATGAAGACCGTACTGAAATCCTCTATGGGTTCGACATCGATGAAGACTGCACTGAAATCCTACGTGGGTTCGGTAGTGATGAATACTGTACTGAAATCCTCCATGGGTTTAACGGTGATGAGGACTGCATTGGAATCCTACGTGGATTCGGTAGCGATGATGGCCGTACAAAAATCTTCTGTGGGTTCGACGACGATGACTACTGTTCTTGTATCCTATGTGGGTCTGGCAGTGTTTGACTCTATTCTTTCTATCCTACATGGGTCTGGAAGAGTAGCTGGTCTGTATCCTATGTGGGTCTGGTAGTGTTTGACTCTATTCTTGCTATCCTACGTGGGTCTGGAAGAGTAGCTGGTCTGTATCCTATGCGGGTCTGACAGCTTAGCTGGTTTAGAATCTGACGTGGGTTCCAGCATAAATGAATCAGTGGCTATATCTGATAATCTCTATCACCTTACAAAGAAGTATATCTGTGTGAGATGTGTCTTGACATTTAATCAACATCTTCGATATGATTTAATTTCATTCCTAAGTGGATTGGGTTGTGTTATCCTGTGCGGTTTGGGTTGTACTATCCTTTGTTGACATGATCAAACTTGGGCTCGGGTGTTGGAGCCGAACTAGAATTGATGACTGAGGTATATGTATGAGCATATGGCTAAGTAGTGTTGGATGTTACTTTGTGATTGTATCTTTCCTTTATGGATTATCCTTTTTGGATTCTGGGAGACCTTCAGGTGTCATGAGGTCCCTACTGAGTAGCGTATACTCACCCATGCACGGGCTATGCCCGCGCTACATTGTGTTGGATGCAGACGACGGACAGCGCTGATCATGGTTGAGGATTATGGAGAAAGTCAATACCTAGAGGTGGACCACTGGGCGGAACGTACATGGAGCTGACGACTGGACTAGAGGGGCTGAGGAGGCTATTTGTATCAACCCTTCAGGTGCGAGTTCCATTGGACGGCTCGACGTTGCTGCTTTACTTTCAGTTGTTGTACTTTCATTCTAGTTTTACTTTACTTTTAGTTTGGGTTTGTATTCTTGCCCACTTACATTTCCGCACTACTTTTGTACCCAGTTTTACATAGTGTTTACTTCTACTTTCTTACTCTGTGGTGTTTTTTTACTTTATAAAGTCAGTGTCTTCCCCTTTTGTCGGAATTTATGCCTTGGTGCTAGTCACCAGCCCCTGGCCTCTGGGAGGAGGGCTTATTGTAGTCATGGAATGGGTCCTCGGGACAGGTCGTGACAACATCATATGGATTTCAAAAATCATCCAAGTCAAGATGAATAAGAAAATTAGAATCAATACTGGATTCTGAAATCTTAACTTCCAATTCCCAAGTTATTATTTTCCCCTTCCAATGATAGAGCTATTCATTGATTCAATAGATGGCTTCCAAGACTTCTCATTTATGGATGATAACCATGGGTATAATTAGATCCATATGGCCCCTAATGATGAGGACTCCATTGCCTTTATGTCAAGGAAATAGAATTTATTCTACCATCTAATTCTCTTAAGTTTGAATAATGCATGATCCACATATCAACGGACCATGAACAAAATATTTAAAATAATCCTTGAGATGGTGAGGTAATTTTATGTACACGAACTTGTAGAAAAAATATCAACAGTTTCTAGACCATTTCAAAGGCAATGACTTGTTTTTAATATTTCTCTTTTCCCAAAATTTGATGATTCACCCATTCATGTGTGAATTTAAGGATACATCTAGGAATTTTCCTGACATTTATATAAGATATAGTAGCATCAAGATTTTCCCTGAGAATATTAGGGACATCAACCAATTTCCTTCCTTGAGAAACCTATTTGAGTTATAAGGCCTCCATAGAAATGTAGCCTACATATAAAGACTTATCAACTATCTATATGGCATGTTTCAAAATATTTTGAGTCCCATGATGAAGGAAACCATTTACTGAAGGGATGAAGAGTTTCAGTCCATGGTTGAGGACATAATGATGTATCATCTGTAGCCTTTATTTCTAATGCCACCAATTTCTAGAAATCCTATAATCCTTAACATGGTAGCCTGGGAGTGGTCCAATTATACAATCATCAAGAAAAAGAAAAATGAGGTTAGATAAAGTTGTTTATAAAATATTAGTAACATGATTCTCATCATAGAGACCTGATACTCAATAATTAGGAATCTATACCGTTTTCTAGTTTTTGTAGTGCATAATGTTTTGTATTATCCATCACAAAATGAGATACAACAAGTGTCCTATGTTGAAATGTTGAGGTATATTGTCATCTTCCCCATGCTCATAGGATGACTAAAATGTTGGGATGATCATATAATAGTTTGAAATCATATTTATTCCACAAAAGGCCATAAAATTCATGATTTGGAAGACTTATAGAATTCCCATACATCCCCAGAAAGGCTTCCCATATAATTTGATTTCCTATATTACTCACTCTTCTCAGTGGATCAGTTTGTACTATGTTGGAAAATTCATTTCCACCATGCCTACTAGAGCCTATACTGTAGGAGTCCCAACAACCCCTGCTTTATAGAGTTGGATTATGGATCAATTTAAAAACCCGAGAACTAGATGTATTCTCATATTCATTCCTCGTGTTAGTTAGTTGAACACAGAATTATGTTGTGTATCAACGTCTAATTACTAGTCTCGAGTTGTCCATCGCATTTCATTTCTACCACAATCATGTGATGTGAGAGTATAAGATTAACATCAATCAAATTAATGGTAACTATGTTGTCATAAATCCGGAACTTATTCCCTTACTATAGAGTACTCGTTAGTTGATGGACCAATTTTTTATCAATCATATGTAGTCCTTATTCCTTAATCACAAAATGGTTGAACTGATGCCCTGGAAAATAATATACACTCTCTCATAGAACCTGATGAGGATGACCTAATCATCCATGTGGAACATCATAGGGTCATTTAAATATCCATTTTAGATGATTATATTTATAGGAATAGGAAAACCAACCATCTGTCAATGATTCTATGTAAGATACCTTAGTTGTCCCATAGTTGAGGGAACACCCGATTGGAAAATCCCTTCATTAAGTGACTCCTATGTGGAATTAGCTCATCATACCATGATGAGAGTGATAAAATACATCAATGTGTAGCATAGTTTTTCCTCAAGTGTGTACCTACCCATTATCATACCCTGTCTATATGTTGGATTGAAGGGATTATCCTATATTTAAACTAAGGATACAACATTCCCCAGGTTGTTTAGAAGGTTCATGGATGTTCCTATAGTGCACATCTACATGGACTGAAACTCTCCCACCAGATTCTATGTATGTGATACTTCTATCCCAAAAACATCCACGACAATATAGAATTTTCCAAAATATATCATGAATTTCATATCCATGCTAACTCTATTCATCCACCACAGGAGATCCTCCCCACCACTATGTATTTTTGGTTCATTTCAATATGGGTACTCTATATTGTGGGACCATACCCACCAATGAAAACATTCCAATGCCAGTTCATTTTCAACATGATGGTATTCTTCTCCAAGTGGGATGAATTATTTCCCATCATGTCTGAGCCAAATCAATGATCGAGTTTGTGAGCTCCCACATTATCAAACAATTTAGAGTTCTTAGTTTTATTTTCAGAAAAAATGGAACCAACTTATTGGATTATATGTTTATGTAATTGGATATCATGTAAAACATTGGGTCAAACCATGATTCCCCCTACCATGAATATAAAAATAGATTTATTGAGGCATTCAACCAGACCCCCTATAGCATCATGCACATGGTGGTGTTCCTAAACATGATTATTTGGCTAGAAAAAGTACCCAATACCCATTGTTACTATCAGAAAATGAGTTGATGTTCCACCTAGGTGACCTCATATTCCCTAGTAGATAAAATAGAGGAAGGTGTTCCCATCAAGGTTCAGTTTCTATCACATGAATAGATATTTATGATAAGTAGACACCATAAAAATAGAAATATTTCAACTAAATCAGTTGGAATCCCTAAGATAATGTGGGATCCATGCCTTTTATAAATCAAAGATGCACTGAAATAGTTTATCAAGAGTGTTCAACAATATGGTTCATCTACACTCCAGCCATCGAGGTGAAATTGTACGTTCTCTTAGAATTCTGATGGTACTTGATAAAATTCCACCAATTATGGGGACCAAATGGGTGGGAACATATATAATTTATAAGATCCATTTAAATAGAGAATAATTGTTATCAGTAACAATGGGTAAAGTGTCACAAATCTAACCAATTTAATGTTTCTCAATAAGTAAATCATCTGCAGATACTTAGGGTCTAGTAAGTATGACCTTTAAATAACTTGAAATAGTATATGTGGTATGAACATAATGGTTTATATATTTGTTCATCAAATATGACATTCAAATTTTTGAAATCTTTAAAAGAATTGTCACAATAAACAAATTTCATTAATTAACATATGAGATGTATAAATTTAAACTACATATCTTGAAATCGTCAATGTACGAAGTTAAAATATGATTACCCCATATAAACTTGAATTCCTCTTAACAAGAGGTGATCCTTTCTCAATTAAAACTGATATTCCTCATACAATATGTGAGGGATGATCTAAATTTTATTACTCATAAATAATTATGATTTCCGGTATAGAAATTATGAAATGGAAAAAACCCTAAGCCCATATATAATAAACATTCATCATATGATATCAGATGAAATACACCAATGTCCACATCACGTGACATTAATCATTAACCTTACCCCATATCATTATGAATGCATTCCATCACCAAAATTGATTCTCCACTTCTAGTGTCGTTGTCTTTCCACACCATGTTTGAGACTTATGTGTGGATTGATTCTCTTCCTAATAGGATATGTAGTGATGTCTAAAATATCTGTCTCACCTCCCATCCATAAATATGTCAACCATTTTTCCCCTTAGACACATTTATAGTCCATTAGTTATAACCATAAACTATATGTAGATTTTATAAAGGTATACATGTGGTACACATGCCATCACCGATTAATTCATGTCAGGTCGTACATATTTATCACCGCAAAGACACCCCTATGTCCAAAATCCATCAAGTTCCTAAACAATGAATTTAAAATATTATACACATTCTCTATTGTCCATGAATTACAACCGTAAACTATGTTTCCATTAGTTAAAGATATTTGTGAGTTACGTGGGCCTACATTCCCTCATTTCATGCAGGCGGTTAACTCTTTAATTCCAAAAAAATACTCTTTTAAGAATCCCTCCAAATATTCTAAGAATCATGAATTTAAACTATTTGATGATATTCCAAGCATCAAGAATTTAAAATATATTACATGGTCTACAATATTTGAGCTTAAATTGTGTACAATCGACTTTAGGATCATTTGAGGTGTTTTAGAGCCTCCATGGATCAATTCATGTTGGTTTATAAATATAATATTCTATATGAACATGATTTAATCCCAAATCCATGGTCCCAAAATTATGACCATAAACTAATTACAAGTGGTCCATTGAATTATAACCCCAACAAGGATCTTCGGTCTAATAATTATGAACCTAAACTATGTGAATACACCAATCATTCACATGGATTGATTAATCATTATTTTTTAATCAAGAATATGCCACCACTATATTTCCATAAGTACATGTGGCTTGATTTCATTCCTCACGTGATATTTTTTGACACCAAGATCATCATTCTCTAGGCCTAACAAAAAATTCAGATTAAATCCAACTGTTAGCTTTGATAATATTTCTTCAAAATTCTATAATTCCCTTATTTTAGGAATCGTCCCCATAAATTTCTCTTTAACCATTAGAAGGATGATATTTCCTCATTGCGTGATATTATAAATAAATGAAGGGAAGATCAATGAGTAATCCCAAACAATGTCTTCAGTGTATTATTTCAAACTATGATTATACCCTATAATAGAATTGTGATGCATCCTAATATGATAAAGTTTACCATATTTAAAATCTAAATTCACAATATATAAAAACTTATATGAAAAAATGTATAAATCCTCATCCCATGATGTTATACTATATCATTACCCAATATAAATTTGAGATACCTCATATCGTAATAGAAGAAGATAAAATATCGTTATTCATGAGGGTATACACATTATTTTATTGGTCTCCTATGATGAAATTTAATAAAAATACATGTCGATGGATTCTCATCCACATGGGATACATAGAGATTCCATAATATATCATCAATGCAGTAGCCCTCTTTGTTGAATCATTGTGGGGTTTTTCTTATCCCCAATGTCATCATGTCGACCCAAGGCATGGATTTTTATGTTATTTGTGATTGCAGGTCCCTTTATACCCTCTTTTCATGATGGTTTATCACTCTATATAGTCCAAGAAAGCTACTTGGGTGACCCATGCCACCATGGTCAAATATACATGACCACAAACCTGAATCCATCCCTACATTCCATGCTATATGAAATTAAACTAGTATCATCCCCAGTCTAAGTAGCATGATGTCAATCATCCAAACACAACATTCCATAGGGGATGATGTTAAAATGAATCCTTACCCAATCATAAATCATGATGCTTCATAAGATAACTATGAGTTATCATAAAAAAATTACAATGACTGAAATCATGAGGGTTAATATGATAAGTATAGGATGTAAATAAAAAAATTTACCCCATCTGAAATTGGGATGCCATATATGATAACTATGATATGAACCACACAATACAATGCATAAAATATGGATTCTTCTTAAAGTGATATTATTTTATATCCTTCTCAGAAAGGAAGTAACTCCACCTCATCTATAACCTACCCCACTATAACGACCTAATGTTTTTCAATGGAAAATTCCCTTCTTATATTTATGTCATAAAATAAAATAAAATAATGAACTACTAAGTGACAAGTGACCTTTAAACATAAGTTTGTCACACCTATGATTGGAATTTTAAAAATCTGACATGCACGGTTTTGTTGAAGATGATTTTTGGAGTCTAATGAAAGAAAAATAATTTTTGGTGAATAGTGACCTACCCTTAGGAATAGTAACATACCCTTATGAATAGTAATATGACCCTTATGAATAGTATATCATCCAACATTAGAGTATCATTGCCTATGAATAGTAAAATTAAATTTAGACATCTTAGAAAGTGACAATTTGACCTTAGTAAACATTTTGGTATTTTGTAAGTCATAAATAATTAGTTATAAATAATTAATTAATTTAAAATAATATTTATATCCCTAAAATGTATTTAATCAATGTATTATAATTTTTAGATAATTTTATAAGACCCTATGTAATTTTTGAAACCACTATAAATCAGTTTTAATCATAAAAACTGTTTTTTAAGTAAATTGTGATTTTAATGAAATATTAAATTAATAATATTTAGATATTTATTTTTAAAAAAATTACTTCATTTTTAGATTCTACATGTCCGATAATGGTTGGGGTAAAAATTTGGGATATTTCTGAAATACATGAATTTTTGGTGAATAATAAAATACATTAATTTGTCGTATAAATACATTATAATTAAAACAACTATTCCTGACATCACAAGTGATGTAAGAACCCAAATCTCTAACTCACATGCTTTATTACTATTCTTGGTCATTGAATACTAACTATTCCTTGTCTTAGGATAAATTAATAAACTAATGAATTTTATATTAAGGAAACCCCTCTCCCCTCCACTATAAAAGCCACCCTGCACTCCCTCTTTTCCTCACACCTCTCAAGCTCCATGAATTCTCTAACCTCTTCACAAAAACCTTCCCTAGCCCCTCCCCCACGTCCAAAAGCTACTAGTCTCATCAAAAGACGAAGACTAGCTTCCTTAAGGATGAAATCAAGAAGAAGATTCAAGAGGTAATTTCCCTCCCTCTTCTCCTTTAATTTCCTTTCAAGTTCAAGTTTATTTCTTGATCTCTCCCCACCTATATTCATACATATTTTATTGTAAATCCAGTATTATAAATATAGTGTAATTTTATGATTCCAATTGGATATTTTGTGTCCCAACCCCCTTTCCCTCTTACTTTTATTTTATTAAAGAGAACGTTGTTCGTGAGGTGTTAATTTATCACCTTCAAGAACAAGTTGCCTTCTTCTTCAATTTATACCTTCAAATATGGTCATGAAACCATTTTTATGGTTGAACCAAAATATATTATATGTATTATGTTGTATTTAATGTTCTGTAAATAACCTATGTCCATATTAATAAGTGAAAAGTTAAAACAAGTTCGTTGTGATCCAAAAAACCGCTCAAATTAACCCAAATAATCATCATTTAATTCTTATGTAATGATTTATCCACATGGATATTATATAATTGATTATAAGATCATTAAAAATAATTTAATATCATTAATGACATGTAATATCATTTCTGAATGTTGACCCATGTTCTACCCAAACTTCAATTTATGAATACAAGTGAACAACCCAAGAAAACCCATAAAAATGAACATCCCCAAAAAAAAATTTAAACTCTATAAGTCATGCAAAGGAACATAAAATTAAATAATGAAACCAGAATTAACCCTATTAATGTACACATGGTTCTGGATTTCTAATTGATGAATATAATTTCATTATACATGACATTAAAGAGAAGGAACCATTCAGGTACAAGGTAAGGGTAAATATCGAACCCAATTTTTTTTTGGGTTCTCCCTATTTCAATCCATTTTTGATATGGTTACTCATCAAAGATATTTTTTTCATCATTTCCTTTACTTTTATGGGATATACATGTTTTTAACTGATTTTTATGTCCATTTAAATGTGTTCCAAAAGAACTCATCTTATAAGAACCCCCCTTTTACTTCTCACTCAAGGTGGACGGTTCTTGTAACATGTATGTTATTCCCTTTTTATTTTGGGAACCCAAAGCTTATGAATGTGTTATTATTAGATGAAACCCATTCCTTTTCATGGGATCATTTTGTTAATTTATTTCATATGTTCATTGTGTCAATCATGATTAATGATAATTTTATGATGTGATGGGTGCGCCCGGAATTATAGATCACAATTATGAATGTTTCAAACTGACGGGTGCACCCGAAATTCTACAGCGCTCCAATGCATTGGGTAAAGTGATGAATCTCATGAGTAAATTTTAAATGATGTGTGAAATTTATTCTATCTTGGTTCACAAGTATGTGTGGTAGTTAACCACTAATACATGATGTTTATTTTTATGCATTGCCACATTTCAAGTCTTTTATTTATGCTCTTATCATGTTCATGTTCTTTAGCCTATGTTATGATTATGCTCACCTCATGATATATTGTTCTTATCTATCCTCTTACTAGGATTCTAGATCACTTCTTTCTATGTATATCCTCAGGTGGCTACATTTACTAAAGAGAGGACAATTTCCAATAAGAAGCTAGATAAGAAGAAATTAAATAAATGTTCATGCTTGTTGTGTGCTTGTTATGTATGGTCCTAGTTTTCCCAAGACACTAAACCTTTGGATCCTCTAGGTGTAATACTATTATGTTGTTTATCTTTAAAATTATGTAATAGTAATGTAAGAAAAGGCAAGTTTTCTATTTTTGGTATCAGTGGCAAGGTTTAGTTAATTTGGGAATTAGGATTAGTGAACCCTAGGGAAAGCCTACAACATGAGACTAAGTACAAATATACACAAAAGAATATTTACATAGGGATACCATATGTTATTTTTTTGGTATAAATTGTTTAAAAGAATAATTTATTCATGACTTGTTTAGTTATGTTTTGTTCTATCCTTTTCTATTCTAGAAAATGGTGGGAACCAGGAGAAATCAGGAAAACAACTCATGCGAGGGCCAATGCAACGATTGCCCGAACAACATCCCCAATGATTTTGGAGGTGGAGTTCAATACTTTATGGCGATACTTACCCAATTATCTCAGGTTATGAATAATAACCATAATAATGGGGAACATCCTCCTTAACCAAAGAGGGAGAAACTTGCTATTGTATGTTTTATGCGGCAACGACCACCAACGTTTTGTGGATCTTCCGATCCACTAGTTGCGGAACAGTGGGTCAACTCCATGGAGACGATATTTTCTATAAATCACTATTTTGAGATGGAGAAGGTGAATCTAGTTGTTTATCATCTATATGTAGAATCTTATCAATGGTGGGATTTGATTAAGAACACCAAGACAAGGGAGGAAACTGAAGAGATAGAATGGGTAGACTTTAAGATAATATTTGTTAACAAGTATTTCCAAAGAACTCTTCGCACAAAGATGGTGAGAGAATTCATAGAGCTCAAGAAAAAAGAAAGAAAATATGTCACAACCTATAAAGAAAATTTCACAAGGATCATAAGGCGTGCTTCGGGTTTTTTATCAATAGTGATAGAAAAATTGATAGATTCATTAGTGGATTAAAACCACACCTTCGAAAGGCTCTTGCAATTCGAGACATTGGGAGTTATGAAGAAGTGGTTCAGTGTGATCTAAAAATGGAGATAGAGTTTGTAGAATGGTCCCATGGATATGGGGATAAGAAACAAAAGATGGAGTTTCAAGCCAGTGGATCTAGTGACAAAGGTGGGAAGAAAAATCAATGACCCAGATGCGAAAACTATGGGATGTTTCACCATGGGAACTACCTCAATGGGATAGGGAAATGATTCAAGTGTGGGAAATAAGGACACCATGCTCAATAGTGTCTAAAAGACATGAAATGGAAGGAGAATGTAGCCGATGAAAGGAGATTACCACTCATGGTTCAATGCTACAACTGCAAGGAGCTAGGGAACTATGCAAACCTGTGCACTAAACCTCGAGTTCACGAGGGTAATCAGCGTCAGCAACCACAAAATCCAAAAGAAAAATTGAATGATTATTACATCACTAATGCAAAGGTGGATCATGATAATGAAGTCGTACAAGGTAAACTTCTTATTCACTCAAGATTGGAAAAAGTCTTATTTGATTCTGGTTCTACGCATTCCTTTATATCTTGCAAGTTTGCTAGAACTATAGAATCGAATCCCCGAAACCTTGAAGTAGAGATATCTGTAAAAACAAAAAGTGGTGAAATTTTTTGAACCCAAGTGTTTGACTCTTCTCATGTTGGAGTATGTGGGAAGATTATTTCGGAAAATCCTGTAATACTTCACCTGGCATAATTCAATGCTATAATGGGACTGGATTGGCTCTCGTTATATAGAGTGCATATCAACTGTCAGGAAAAGGAAATATCTTTCCATATTCCAAACCATCCCATGCTCCTCTACAAATTCAAGAAATAACATGAATATCCTTTGAAAAATCCTTCAATGGTGTGGGTGTTGATTCCCTATGAACAAGCATACCTTGCACAAATGGATGAGTCAAAGGAAAGTTCCAACCATGAGTAAATTCCCATCGTGAGGGAATACATCGATGTATTTCCCGAAGTGTTACCCGAAATTCCACCGGATCATGAGGTAGAGTTCTCAATTGAACTCATACCCGGAGCTACTCCTATCTAGAAGTGCCCCTATAGGATGTCTCCTATCAAACTAGAGGAGTTAAAGAAGCAGCTGTAAGAGAATCTGGACAAAGGGTTCATATTCCCTAGTGCATCACCTTGGGGTGCGCCAGTGCTCTTTGTTAAGAAGAAGGATGGAACAATGCAGTTGTCTTTCAATTATCGGGATCTCAACAAGATCACAATAAAGAACAAGTATCCTCTCCCTAGGATATATGACTTGTTCGATCAGTTAAGAGGAGCTCAATACTTCTCAAAGGTGGATCATTGTTCTGGATATTATCAGGTAAAGGTGTAGAAGGATGATATTCAGAAGACTGCCTTCCATAAAAGGAATGGGCAATATGAGTTTTTGGTGATTCCCTTCGGACTTACTAATTCCCCTGAAATCTTATTATATTTGATTAATAGAGTCTTTAGAAATTACATCGACAAATTTTTGGTAGTGTTTATCGATGATATTATCATCTACTCCAAGAGAAAGACGGAACATGAAGAACATCTAAGACTTGTGTTGGTGACATTGAGAAAGGAGAACTTGTACGCCAAGTACAAAAATTGTGACTTTTGGATGAATCAAGTC
Source organism: Viscum album (assembly GCA_963277665.1). Taxonomy (NCBI): domain Eukaryota; kingdom Viridiplantae; phylum Streptophyta; class Magnoliopsida; order Santalales; family Viscaceae; genus Viscum; species Viscum album. The sequence goes on from OY728165.1 coordinate 524,136,904, forward strand.
ACGTTATTGGGACATGTGATCACAAGTGAGGGAATTTCTGTGGACCCGTCAAAGACAAAGGTGATTGAGGAATGGCCCATGCCTTCTAGTGTCACAGAAATCTGTAGTTTTCTTGGATTAGCTGGGTACTACCGATGTCTTGTGAGAAACTTCTCATGATTGTCAAGCCCGTGAACTAAGTTAACAAGGAAAGGGGTAAAGTATGTCTGGACGGAAGAATGTGAGGGAAGTTTCAAGGAGCTAAAGAGAAGGCTGATCACTACACCTGTACTCACACTACCGAAAATTGGAGAATGATTTGTGATATACAGTGATGCTTCAAAGAAAGGCTTGGGTTGTGTACTCATGCAAAATGATAATGAGATAGCCTACGCCTCACGAAAGTGGAAGATCCATTAGCAGAACTACTCGACACATGATCTAGAGGTAGCAGCCATGATTCTTTCCTTGAAAATCTGGCGGCACTACCTTTATGGCGAGAGGTGTGACTGTACACCAACCTCAAGAGCCTAATGTATATATTCACACAAAAGGATCTCAACATGCGCCAAAGAAGATGGTTATAGCTAATCAAAGATTATGATTGCTCTATTCACTATCATCCTGGAAAGGCTAACAAGGTAGATGATGCTCTAAGAAGAAAAGAACCCTCTACTCTATCCATACAGCGGATTGAGAAAGACCATATCTTCTTTGATATGCAAAGGATGGATTTGGGAATCGTAAGGGAATGTGATACATCCTACCTTTCCCAAATGATTGAGCAACCATCCATCCAAGAGATGAATAAGGAAGCAAAAAGGGATGATGTGGAGATACAAAAGAGGGTGAATGTAGTAATGGAAGGAAAGCTTCAAGAGTTCCATATCAACGATGATGGTGTGATTCGGTTTGGAACATAGCTTTGTGTTCCTTCATCACCCGGGATAAAGAAGGAGCTATTGGATAATGCACATTGGTCAACTTTTTCTATCCAACCTGGGAGTACTAAGATGTATCGTGATCTCCGAGAAAACTTCTTGTGGGATAACATGAAGAATGAGATTGTGGAATATATATCAAGGTGCTTGGTATGTCAGCAAGTTAAATCTGAGTTAAAAGAGTCCACAGGTTTGATGCATCCATTTCTTATACCCATGTGGAAATGGGAAAATGTTACTATGGACTTTGTCACGGGTCTCCCAAAGAAGTCAAAGGGAAATAATGCGATGTGGGTTATGGTTGATCGACTCACCAAGACTGCCCATTTTATCGCTTTTCAGGAAGACATATTGCTTGAACAAATTTCAAAGATATATGTGAAGGATGTGGTGAGACTGCACGGTGTTCCACTGTCAATTGTCTCTGACAGTGATCCAAGGTTCACATATATGTTCTGGAGGAGCCTTCAGCATGCATTGAGTTCTGAATTAAATTTCAGCACAGCCTATCACCCCCAAACTGATGGCCAGTCTGAAAGGACTATTCAGACGCTTGATGATATGCTAAGAGCCTGATCTCTTGAATTCAATGGTGGTTGGGATCAGCATCTCCCATTGGTTGAGTTATCATTCAACATTAGCTTCCACTCAAGTATTCAGAAGGCTCCGTATGAAGCTCTGTATGGAAAGCGATGTAGAACTCCAACTTCTTGGAATGAATTTGGATAATGAAAGCTACTTGGTCCCGATCTTGTTCAAGATATGATAGAGAAGGTTCAAGTCGTCCATAAACACATCAAAGCTATTAAAATTAGGCAAAAGAGCTATGCTGACAACTGTCGAAGGAACTTGTAGTTCGACGTTGGAGATAAAGTCTTCCTTCGAATATGTCCATAGAAGAGACTCGTGCGATTCAGGAAGAAAGGGAATCTAAGCCAAAAGTATATTGGCCCCTTTGAGATCCTTGATCGCATTAGAGCTTGGCCTATCATCTAGCAAATCAACCGAATATGGCTAATGTTCATGATGTGTTTTATGTATCACTACTGAGGAAGTACATACCAGACCCCTAACATGTACTAAACTCAAAGGTGGTGCGGCTCGAAGATGATCTCTCTTTTGAGTAGCATCCAGTAAAGATTCTGGATTGGAGAGATAAGGTTCTACGCAACAAGACAACCCATCTTGTCAATGTATTGTGGAGGAACCATAAGTTTGAGGAAGTAACTTGGGAAACAGAAGAGGCAATGAAGGAGAAGTACCCTCACTTGTTTGTGTAAAGTGAAATTTCAGGGAGAAATTTCTTAAGGGGGGAAGAATGTAACAACCCAATGTTTTTCGATGGAAAATTCCCTTCTTATATTTATTTCATAAAATAAAATAAAATAATGAACTAATATGTGATAAGTGACCTTTAAACATAAGTTTTTCACTCCTATTTTTGGAATTTTCAAAATCTGACATACATGGTTGTGTTTAAGATGATTTTTGGAGTCTAATAAAACAAACATAATTTTTGGTGAATAGTGACCTACCCTTATGAATAGTAACATACCCTTATGAATAGTAAATGACCCTTTTGAATAGTACATCATCCAACATAAGAGTAACGTTACCTATGAATAATAAAATAAAATTTAGACATCTTAGAAAGTGACAACTTGACCTAAGTAAACGTTTTAGAGTTTTGTAAGTCATAAATAAATAATTATAATTAATTAATTAATTTAAAAGAATTTTTATTTCCCTAAAATGTATTGAATTAATGTCTTATAATTTTTAGATAATTTTATAAGACCCTACATAATTTTTGAAAGCACTAAAAATCAGTTTTAATCATAAAAACTCTTTTTAAGTAAATTATGATTTTAATTAAATATTTAATTAATAATATTTATAAAATTATTTTTGAAAAATTAACTTCATTTTTAGATTATACATGTCGAAAAATGGTCAGGGTAAAATTTTGGGATTTTTCTGAAATACTTGAATTTTTGGTGAATAGTAAAATACATTAATTTTCCGTATAAATACATTATAATTAAAACCCACTATTCCTGACATCAAAACTGATGTAAGCATCAATATCTAGAACTCACATGGTTTCTAGACTATTTTTTTCATCCAAGACGCACTATTCCTTTTCATAGGGTAAATTAATAAACTGAAGAATTTTATATTAAGGAAACCCCTCTCCCCTCCACTATAAAAGCCTCCCTTCACTCCATCTTTTCCTCACACCTCTCATGCTCCAATCCTTCTCTAAACTCTTCCCAAAAACCTTCTCCAGCCCCTCCCCGACGTCCAAAAGCTTCTAGTCTCATCAAAAGTCCAAGACTAGATTCTTTAAGGAGTATATCAAGAGGAAGATTCAAGAGGTAATTTCCCTCCCTCTTCTCCTTTAATTTCCTTTCATGTTAAAGTCCATTCCTTGATCTCTACCCACCTATCATCATCCAAATTTTATTGTAAATCCATTATTATACATATAATGTAATTTTATTATTCTAATTGGTTATTATATCACCCAACCCCCTTTCCCTCTTCTTTTTATTTTAATAAAGAGAATGTTGTTCGTGAGGTGTTAATTTATCACCATCAAGAACAACATGCCTTCTTCTTCCATTTCTACCTTCAGATATTGGTCCTGAAACCATTTTTATGGTTGAAACATAATATGTTATATGTATTATTTTATATTTAAAGTTATATAAATAACCTATGTCCATATTACTAAGTGAAAAGTTAAAACAAGTTCGTTGTGATCCAAAAACCGCTCAAATTAACCCAAATAATCATCATTTAATTCTTATCTAATGATTCATCCACATGGATATAATATAATTCATTATAAGATCATTAAAACTCATTTAATATCATTAATTACATGTAATTTCATTTCTTTATGTTTACCCATGTTCTACCCGAACATCAATTAATGAATACAAGTGAACAACCCAAGAAAAACTATAAAAATGAACATCCCAAAAACAATGTTTTTAAACTCTATAAGCCATCCAAAGGAACATAAAATGATATAATTAAACCAGAATTAACCATATTAATGTACACATATTTCTGGATTTCTAATTAATGAATATAATGTCATTATACAGTACATTAAAGAGAAGGAAGCATTCGGGTACAAGGTAAGGGGAAATCTCGAACCCAATTTTCTTCCTTCGGGTTCTCCCTCTTTCACTCCATTTTTGATATGGTTACTCCTCAAAGATCCTTTTTTCATCATTAAATTTACTTTTCGGGGATATACATGTTTTTCTCTGCTTTTTATGTGCATCAAAATATTTTCCAAAAGAACTCCCCTTTTAAGAACACCCCTTTTACTTCTCAATCAAGGTGGACGGTTCTTGTAACATGTATGTTATTCCCTCTTTCTTTTGGGAACCCAATGCTTATGAATGTGTTATTATGAGATGAAACACATTAATATTCAAGGGTTAATTATGTTAAGTTATGTTATATGTTCATTGTGTCAAGCATGATAAATGATAATGTTATGATGTGACGGGTGCGCCCGGAATTATATAGCACAATTATGAATGTTTCAAAGTGACGGGTGCGCCTGGAATAATAAAATGATCCAATGCATTGGGTAAAGTGATTAATCTCATGAGTAGATGTGAAATGATGTGTGAAAAAGATGATAGCTTGGTTCAGAAGTATGTGTGGTATTTAACCACTAAGACATGAAGTTTCATTTTTATGCATTGCCACATTTCATGTCTTTTATTTATGCTCCTCTCATGTTCATGATCTTTTTCCTATGTTATGATTATTCTCACCCAATGATATATTGTTCTTATCTATCCGATTACTGGGCTTCTAGCTCACCCCTTTTGATGTTATATCCTTAGGTGGCTACATTTACTAAGGAGAGGACAAGTTCCAATAAGAAGACAGAGAATGAGAAATGAAATAAATGTTCATGCTTGTTGTGTGTTTTTTATGTATGGTCCTAGTTTTCCCAATACACTAATACATTGGATCCTCTATGTGTAATAAAATTATGTTGTTTATCTTTAAAATTATGTAATAGTAATGTAAGAAAAGGAAGGGTCGTTATACCGACGATGTTCGAGAACTACATGTGGCTTGATTCCCACACTTATTGGATATGTATTGATGCCTTGATATTTCATCATGGGACCTTACCCCCCATTTTTATGTCCATCTATGTGATTATTTCATTATATGATTTGGATAATCGATATCCTCATGATCTGAGTGTGATACATAATGGAGTAGTTTAATTCTATACTAGATTACCTAACATATTGGGTTCAAAACTCAAAGGATCTTCAATAATAAACAATAGATCTCGTGTTCCGAACACGATCAGTGGTTGATCATAAATCCCCCCATCTTCAATTGAAATAAATATTGAACATGTGTTTCAAACATGTTCAATAGTTTTCCCCATCCATAGGTTATCCCCATTTCACTATCAAGATATTAATATTCTTCATGGGATTTGTTGGGGACATCCACCCAACATTATGTTCTACAATGATTACAATGAAAACTCCTCACCACTCCTTGATTGTCACACTATGCATGGATCTTTCCATCATAGGAGTATGTATGGTGTTTTCCATGTGAATCGTAGAGATGCATCAGATCCTATTTGTCTAATATCTATGTCGTTATTCTAGGAGTCCTTGTCCCAATCATCATGAGCCAAAACAATGTGAAAGTCATCCTAGGAGTGTGTTGTGTAGAATTGGGAATTGGTGGACCTCAATTGACATCATCTTTTTCAATCCCTCATAGTACAAATATTCCTTTGATATTCTCATTCCTTGTCCAAGAATCACCAACTTAAGCTATGTATAGGTCAAATAAAAAAATAGTCTTTGTGGCATCGGGGGGCCTCCTAATAACCTAATTTTCCTTTGGGTTATCTATCTTCAGTATCATCCTTCTAGGAAAAGATTACCAAAATCCAAACTTAATGACCATACTCTAAAAATAAACAATCCATTAATTTTGACCTTAAAATATTAAAAATGGTTCAAGCCACTTAACCTTAAATTATTTTCTAATTGAACATATGTTTTACATGGAAATGGTCATCCCTTGGACCCTCAATTAACACCAAGATAATAGTACATCATTCCTATCAAAACACATTTGGGTTCCAAAATCTGAAATATATGACCATAAACTAAGATCTCAAGTCTCGAACGCTATGACCTTACACTATGAGATAATATCAAGTGAATGTATCATGAATTTAAACTACTATTATGTCTCCTCAAGAATTTGATGTGTGAAATGGGTTCCCATTGGTCATACATTCAAGTTGGGTGGTTACTTATCCACCCTACACAAATCCATTAATGAAATCACCCTATATCCCAATATTAATGACCCTAAACATGGAGTAATGGTCCAATAACCATGACCATAATCTCTATGCATAAAAAATTTCTCCATGATTAAATATGTGAAAATGCAACATAGGATTCTAATTCATGATAGGATACACATCCTAAATGACACACATGTCCCCATTGAGTTTGGAAAATGGACTTTCCATTATAACATTAAACGATTCTCCCCCATTTTGCCTAACGATCGCGACCTTAAACTATGTGGAATATCCCCAAATTTTTCTCCGTTCATTATCTTCAACCATGCCTACTACATATAGGTCTATCTGGGTATTACCCACATTTTTATATCATCATATTCCTCTTTACACTATGGATGGGTAGGTTACATTAACGATGGTTCGAAATCATTCCTACACATGATGTTAAACAAATTCCCTTCCGCATGAAATTGTCAAGGGATTCCCCCTTGAATTGGAATGTGAATGAAATGATGGGATGATCAGTTCATACGACCCACACACCATATCCCAACAACATGATTCTAAACTATGGGATACATCCTCCTCAATATATTATTTTATACTATGTGTCCACAGTCCTCATTATATGACATTAAACAATATGTACATCATCTTCACTGTATGATATTTAAATAGGTGTCTATCCTCACCATTGGTTAACATAAAATTATAGAAAAACATATGCCCTTTCTTAAGACTCCATTTCCTTTAATGTAGTTTTCCTACCATATTGTGCATGTTCTTCAACCGTTACTTGGTGTCTGAGATTACTCTCTCCCAAGATGATGAGTTTGAAAATTTATTGGACAGATGTTCCAACCCAATATTATCAAATCCATAGTAGTGTAATTCCATTGGGGCTGGAAAACATTGGAATATTCTACCGCCTCATTCACACACATCATATATCGCTTTATTTGGATCCTCATCCCCCTCCATGTCTGAATTCCCCCCTAAAAAATATGATTGTTTGACTCATTATCTCATCTACTATAAAGTACATACCATAGATATCATTCAAATCATTTCTACATCGGTTCCATGTTTTTGAAAATGGTCTGTGGTCAACTCTCATTTGTTTGTCCACATCCTTAGATAAATTATAAGAGGTTCTATTTGTTGAACATTTTCAGTAGTTTTACACCATAATTATTCCACTTCCCTTATATAACATATCATGGTAAAGATAATTCTTGCTCTCCATTCCACTAATTTAAGAATAATTCAATACATATGGTATCTTATCATTCGCGTTACAATGCACACTAGAAAATAATGTCATCTGTTCAGAGAACCTATTCACTAGACATATTCACTCTTGACCCAAATAGTTTTCGTTGTAATTTATTAAATTTAGACCCTGATTATTCAATTATATTGTAGCACTCTCAAATAAATTATCAATCACATGTTCATTCTTTTTTTCTCACACAAATAATCACTCATTTGAGCTAGGGGATTAGGTGTAGGTTGTCTTTGGATTATAATTTAAACAGTAAATAAAAAATTTCATGAATAAATAAGTCATGAAAAAATAAACCTAAGTTCAAGACGTTCATCCACATATTACAGACTCTCATTTATAGAATTCACTAAAGGATTGACCTATCAATCTTAAATTAGAACTTGTATAGCCTTAGTGACTGGCCTGTAATGTTCACTATCACTCTTCGATGCCTGAAACCTCTTCCTCTACTTCAGGTATGACTATATTATCACCAATCCATAACATTTTCTATTGATCCCATCATTAGACCATAAGGGATGTCAACTCTTATACCACATATTCAATAGAAACCAACTACACCCTCAGGTTGATGATGATCTCATATTTAGAAGTCGTCCAACCTGTATTCTCATATGTCGGTCCTTCAAGATAGGAAATATACCATTCAGTAACCTCATGTTTGTTATATCCCTAAACTTTATTCTTATTCAGGTAATTATCGAGTACCTACCATATAGAATGAAACTGCATGATGAGGATTTTATGATCCAGTTTGTGATGGGAACTAGATTCTACACCATTCGTTAATAGGGGGACTAGATAGTGGTAGAGGGATCCCACCCATTGTGGTAGTCTAGCTATCTAGGTAGGGGTGATGAAGTATTGTGTGTACTAAAATGACATCTAATGAATAACCTGGTTTTCCTCCTCATATTTTGAACCAAAATATTTGAATTATATGGGAAACACATGATCCTATGGAGAAATGACTGACAACCATTTAGTGGAAGGGTTTTCAATAGGCATGTCCCCAGACTAAAATATATTCCATGAAACAGATCGTCTTATCCCTTCTCTTCTTCCCCCTATAGATCCTCTCAGGTGTAATACACATTCCCATCCACCTAAAATAAAATTTGTAGTGGAAAAATCTCATCCTCATCTCCTATGTCCACATATAATAAATATTTAGGGTCATGAATTTCCAATGAGGCTTCCCTAATAACTCCAGGAACCAGTACATTCACCATAACATTCATTATGGCTTCAACCCAATAAACTCCTTTAGTGGAATCAATATTAATAGCTCATCAACCACAATCTTCTCAAATATCTCTATTATGGGTAACATATCAACCACCTACACCCAGGGAATGGTCTCAAAATTCTCTTCAAATTGAACTTCCATGGTTGGTCTAATTGCCATAGAGTCCCCAACATTTTCCACCAGGAGGATAGATATTCATATTACTACTTTGGCATAAGGTACTTCTGACTCTGATGTTGACATTCACATTTTATCCTTGAATAATGTTTGAACATCCATTCAATTATGAATCATCCAAGTGAAAAATGTAATAGCATATCTGATAAAGGTTTAAATATGAATAATATCACATGAATAGTATATACTAGTGAGAATAATAGAAAGGTATATGGGAAATACCTCTAGTAAGAGAATTCCCCAAGTGGATGTAGCCTTAGTAAAAGGAACCACTTCAGAAAATATTTTGAAACCCATGAAAAAAATAACCATGAGGGACCCCAAAGTCTTCCATTCAAGGGTTTAGGTTCCCTCAACATCTTCCTAGTGTCTATCGTGAGCCTCTCTTTAATTAGTGGTTTTCAATCTATAATCTAGTAGAATAAGAGTTGGACAACTCCCATAGGGGGTGTGGAAGATTCCAAATAGTACATAATTAGATCATATACAATATCAATATATAGTACACATTTTTCAAGAGATTACCAGTATGATTCAATTCCCTAGGAATCATCTAAATATCCTCAAAGATGTGCATGAGAATATATATCACTAGTCAAGAGCTCTGAAGAGGAGGTCATCCCCCAAAGAACCTTTACTCAACTATTAGTGGAAATGAAGTTCCCAGAAAGTGGACATGATCTATTCACACTCTGATGTACTATACAACTTTATGCTATGATACATTGAATCCCATAATGCTATAGCCCAAAAAAATGATAAATATTATCTCTCTCTATTGATATTCCACCACATCCAATGCAATGTTCTGATATTTTAATGATTCCACACCAATCCCAAGAATCACAAAAAAAATGTCACTATGGATATCCATATGACACAACCACTTTCCTGGTCCTTAAATAAACACACATGACACTTCTGTAGATGGTTATTCTTCTTATTATGTTATCATTTCTAGGGGATCTGATCTAGACACTACTTCTCTTCTACACCCATCCCTTGCATGTACCAGGCTATGAATTTCCATACATGCATCTTGAGCTCTCCCCACCGGGAGAACCATTATTCCATGGCATGATCCATCCAATGCTTCACTCAAACCCACATATGTAGATCCTCCCCTTCATCAAACATATTGTTTTGGTGCATCAATATCACCCCAAGATATTCACTCGTCCAACATAGTGCATATTCATGGATAATCACATAGGTGGCAGTAGGTGGTGGGAAAACATTCCTTTATTTTCCATACTCATGCGTAATCATGCACTATATGTACCTCGTGATCATAGGATAGAACTTATGACACACCTCCATGTACAACTTCATGTTCATACACTGCAATAACTGGAACATCCTAGGGAACTAAAAGAGGTTTTATGGATCACAGTCAACTCACACCATTAGTACCCCACCTTGAAAGGTCAGGAGTAAGATCCCTGTTTGATTTTCCCCATAATATAATTCGCCATAATATCTATTTTAATGGTTAAAGGGTGAAATATGAAGTGATATATTGATCTAACCCTTTCTAGCATGCCCAAAGGGTGTAACATCCATGGATGAATCCCTGCAAAGATTGGAATCATTGGTTGAAATTTTATTATAATATGAAATATGGGGTTAAATTATTTATATCCCCCCATGTGTGTAGCTAACTGGATATATAAGAAATATAGGATCTTTCACACATGAAGCAGGATCTTCCCTGCGATGATGTGATAGAGAACCTCATAGAGTGGCATTAAATCATTGAATGGAATGTTTATGAAATTCCCTATAACCAAAATCCCTATAATGATGAAAGTGCTCACATGTCCCCCCATGTGTGCATTATATACTAAGATAATCCAGCTATATATCATAATGGAAATAAAACCTACCAAACATAGAAACATATACTTTAGGGATTAAATTATAGACTTGTAGAAGACACTGTCATGCCATCGTGATACACAAATAGAAATGATCATTTACCTATTAAAATTCCCAATGGCATGTGCATGGCCTCCTGGGTATCCCATTCACCACCTCATTTTGTTAACAAATGAACCAATTCTTGAATATGATGTTCTCTAATCGCCTCGTTGGTTATCGAGTCCCATGAACCAATTTCATTAAATCCATTGTAGTATAACACATGTTATTTTAGTCCCCCCACATGTTCTCTGTGAGGAGGGACTCAATATACATGACCCTTTTAATTGGAGTCCTATAAATTTTATGAATACCCAACAACTGGATGCCTAGATTCCACTGATGAATATGGAAAATTATGGTCCATAGTGGAAACTCTCTCATTAGCTTTGGTGTGATATCAGGGTGGTGGTAGACATGAAGTATCTAGGTCCATTACACCTTGTAAGGTCCCAATTTCATTATCTAAACCTAAACATCCTAGAATGGTGCACATTACTAATAAGAACCATCCCTTTAATCTATAAAATTTACACCATGTAATGTGTCAAACTTTTCAATCCATCCCTTGGGGGGGTGGTCCCACAAACCCACAATTAGAGTTGAGTCATACTATGGGGGGTGTCTCATCCTCTAGATTCTATACATAAATATTATTAATATGGTTTCAGAGAGTGTGAATATTGAGTGAAACATGGTCCTTGAGGATATTTCCTTTGGAAACCCTATTCCCTCAGTACTGACATGAAATGATTCTGAACTAGTAGGAAGGGTCATATCTACTCTCCTCATGGAGGAACAAATCTTCTCCCAGTCCAAATCCATAATGTTGTAGCCTCTTGTATTGGAGGTACTCCCATTGAGATTATATTAATAGTGTGATGAGTGATTCATGGTCTTATGGACTCTAAAATCTCTCCCTAATCATTATGTTCACATACATTTCTTCATTACGAGTGTCAGTTGCTTTTTCACCATCAATGGAAATTTGGTTGAAGACATCAGAGTTTCTAAGATTCCAGTTCAAAAATATATTCTCATGGAAGTTTCTTTTCTAATTCTCAGGTTCCCAGAGCTAATTTCATGAAGGATAGGTTCATGGATCAGTTTTTATTGATCACGGTTCACAATGATGATGAACATCACATGTGATGGGAAATGAAATCACGAAGGACCAATGAAGAAGGTCATTTCAATGAATAGTGAGCATCATCATTTTTTTTCATGAATGTATTATGTTTCCACTAATTCCCACTGCCCAATTTATAGTAATACATGCTTCGGCTTCTGGATTAGGCATCAAAATCAGGCTTTGCAATCGTGATCTATAATTAGATTTCAAGAAAAGCCATCACTAATTGCCTTAAAAACAAGAGAACATTAATAATTATTGCGGAATTTCCTTAGAATATGACCATCTATTTCCTTGTCACCTCAAATTTTGAGGGGGGGGGGATTTTTTTTGTTGAGATAAACATTTAAAAGGAATGTTTGATGAAATCATGACTAGTTCAGAGAAAATATGGGCCAAAATAGCCCCAAAATCCATCGGTGGTACTGTTTCATGAAGCTCACTACCTTCGTGAATGTCTGAAGATCACAATGGTCCTTCCCTAAAGGATTCCAAATAGTATCCTCCACATAAAATTAATACAATATCCTAGATCTGTTCAAGGCCACCATGAAGATTTATGGCAACCTTCACATAGTGACATTCAAAATTGAGAATCCATGTCCTCTAATGAAGCCCAAAAATGTTAATGAGTGGCTCTAATATGACTTAAATATATAACATAATCCAAGATTATGAATAATACACTCTAAAATATGTGTTGAGGTTGACGTACCACCCTATTGACAAATTATTATTGTAATGAATCATGGATAATACCACCTTAGTGACTACCTACATCAGTAATAATATTTTGTAGCAATTTTCAAACTGATCTATCACTAATTCAAGAGTCATATGATCTTCCAATGTAAAATACTCCCTAACAATGTCATGTAATTTATATGTTGATATAGTCTTCAATTTACGCATAATCTCATATAAATCTCCCTCAAATAGATATAACCACTTAATCTTCAACAACTTCTTGTACAATGTTGTCATTGATTATTCTAATTGTAATTTTTCCTCAGTTAATCCTTTATAGTTCCCAACATTCCATATGATTCTGTTGTTCATGAACACCTCCTTATGCCACACCTATAGAACTTCATCATCATCTTATTTTGGATGTACTAATATACATAAATATGACATCATATTTTATAATAAACAATCCTCCTTGACCATGAATACAAATTTGGAGAGCATAGGCTAAATCAAATTCTCTATCTGTATAACTTTTACTTTATCTATATATTAAATATAATCATAACATATATAAGCGTATACAAAGATATTATTGATGAATAGACCCTAAAGAAATAAATATTCATGTGGGAAATTATATTCACCATTTATATGTATAATTATATATTTTCCTTCAGAAAAATGCTATTATAAAAACTCATATAGGTCATACATTACAATTAATTTTATAAATTTAACTCTATATATCATAACCCACATTTATGGTAAATATTATTGAATATTAATGATACCATTAGTTAATTGAATATTTCCAAAATATATGATTTTTGATACCATCCCACGATATTCACCAGATACTGAATTTTAAAATCAATACATAAACACAAAATGAAATATCACTTCTTGGGGAGGAACACCGAAACACTTTTGGTAATGTTAATTTGTGAATAAATATGTTCACCTTCACTTCCTATCGCTTGAAATTTATCTTTCATAGATCAACTAGACATATCATATATGGTGGAATAAAAATTAGCTTCATACATATAACTATATCAATTGGATATGAATCCTATCAGTTGTGGGGAAACACGTACAATTTCTCTAAGAACACGTCATGAAATGAATTTACAATTTGTGAAAAGATAAGTTGTCAAATCTCTCTCAAATTCGTTGTAACTCCACTATCAAAATAGTATTTTATTTTACCTATCTAATAATTTCCAGATTCCAAATTAATCACCTAAAAATATAATTCCCATAAGAAGTTATATTAATGAGCCTCATGAGGTAAAAAGTTACTCATCAATGTTTAATATTATTTAATGATCAATAATGTGTCATCCAATACATAATAAGGATTAAATTGGAGTTATTCTTGTAAATAAAAAAATATCACTTGGATATTAATACACACAATCATCTATGACACTAAAATCAATATGTATCCTCAGACATATATATATATATATATATAGTCTAAGTGGTAAACAACCCCAGAGAATACACAGATGGATAATCTAGTTTTACATTAAATTGATTAGAAATAAATCATATTAGTGAACAAGAATAAAACAAAACTAAGAAAATGATGTTTCCAAAATATTTATACGTTACACTTTTGATGGTACCTCTATAAATATAGAAAAATTATACTAGATCTTTAGAAGCTTGTATGACCATGTACCTTGGACAAATCCTCATAGGATTTGGATACACTAAGGGGTACCACTATGATATTACATCTAAACATAAGATAAATTTATATAAAAAAATCCATAATTCCATAATTAAATGCAATTATCACGATAAGGTGAACCATATAGATTTTCATTAGATTCATGTGATTGACTATAAATGATTCCACAATATATCACTTATTCAATCATTCCAACCCTCTTACATTTATGTGTCAATCCAAAATAATGACACAAATTTTATTTCTTAGAAACATGTTGTCAAATGTTTTTTAATGAACTAAAAATAGGGAACACATGAAATTTTTTCTTTTTTATAGTAATAAATAAAAAAATTCCATGAGGGAAATATTTATTTCATACAAAGAGAAAACCATTATATATATGTATTTTAATTCCCAAATACCCAATATAGGCCCCAATAAAGAAAACCATTCCATGAAAACCCCCCCTCAACTACGATATACACATTTATATGTCCATTATTTACGACCTATATAAAACATATTTGGTGAAATAAGATTACATGAATTTGGTTATCATATATCAACACATCCAAAAAAAATTACTCTAGAATCCTTATATTTATCTATAATAGATGAATAATAAAGAAACTATTGAATGAAAGTTTATAGTCAGTCAAAAACATATCATAATGTAAAAAGTGTAAAAACATCAAAACCCTGTACATATTTTGAGACTTATTGTTAAATTGATTTGAAATAAATTTCAAAAAATCATTCTAGGATATGACCTCATACTATCCTACATGGATATAAAAATCATAGATGGTATTGTAAGGACCATGTATCTTTTAGATCTGAATATTCACTCTATGGACAGTAAGGGCATCTCTATGGTAAAATATTCTCTGAAGGGACTCTATCTTGAACTATTCAGCCAATATACCACCTTCAAAAACATTTATTGGTGTGTAATATATATTAAAAACCCTATTAATTTCTAATAAGGAATAATTTACTTTGGTAGTCTAAAAATATATAAACATTATAACCTTAAGAAATCCCTCTCAAAACTACTGATGCATTAGAAGGATTAGTACTACAAGAGCTTTTTGCACCACAATTGATGAAGAATGCCTATTCCCACCTACCTGAATGTACAAAAGTTGACATCTGGGTTTCATTTTACTAAAATTACATATGTAAAATTTTTTAAAAAAATATTTTTTATAACAATTTTTAGGATAATAAGTAATAAAAATGTGACCCATTACTCCACACACACCCTAATCATGTAATAGTATCATATAACAGAATAATTACCAAGTCCAACCATCCATCAATCATTAATACATACATAACAAACATATGATCCATGTAATCAATATTATATTCATTGTAACAAGAGTAACTAGAACCACAACTATAGTCAACAAAAGTTCTTCACATAATAAATAAAGGAAAACATTAAATAATTTATTATTAGAATATAAATAAATTAATACGTTATACATAATTATATTATAATTCAAAGGCATATCTTTGAAAATCTTGTGATTCATTCCTAAAAAAATAGGGTTAGGAAATTCATGCACATTCACCTCCCTGACGAATGATTAAATTATAAAATTATAAATTATATAATATATTCAAAGAAATAAAAAATTGTGATCATAAAAAATGGATAAATTTTTTTATTACATTTTAACTTGGAATATATCAATAAAGTTTTTATATGTTGAACATAATGGGGTTATCACATGTCACCACTACTCTAATATCTTATTGAAATGTCCCAAATAGTAAAAAATTAAAACAACGATTTGATATACGATTTTATGTCCCAGTCTGGTTGTCATGAACACTACTAAGTAGAAATACAACATGGCTTAAAAAAGACCTCCACATGTGACCAATTCTTCCAACTAGTGTTAAGGGGTTATCAATTCCCTCGGGAGACTATTCCTTTAATTAAATAACCTCATATAATAAAATACATAAACTAACACCCATAACAAAGTTAAAAAATATATTCATTCTAGTGATATGGAAACTATAATAAGTAAACATATCATGAATATAAATATATATTCCCACTATAATCTCATTAATGTAATAAATAAAAAAAATTATTTCCCATAATGTTAATTATATACAACAAATGATCCAAAAATATATAATTAAAATTATTTGTCTAAATAATATTTTTCTCAGGATCAACTCATTCATGATTAACAATAAAATTATCTATCATTTCCCAAATCATCAATAAATTTTCCCATCCAATTACTTGTATATCCATAAATGAAGCCTAAACACCAACCAAGGTCCTTGTGTAGGGTATAATAAATATACTCAGTATAATTCCACCAATGGTGTAACAAAATTATTACCTCAAAAATATGATCATTAAATATATAATATAAAATCAATAACCAAATAAATAAAAATATCCCCAACATCATGCTCTAGGGAGAAACCAAAATAATTGACCAAACCTTCTATGAGTAGTGCTATAATGGGATGATCAATCACATATCATGATCATATATTGAAGATAAATGGATAATCACCTATAACATTAACTATGTATTTGGATAGAGTATCATTTTCAATAATGAGTATTGGTAAATTTATCAACACCACTCATAATAATTTTTTTTTTGATTTTTAGCCACCATAAATATAGATATGGTGAACTTTTCTTCATTATAATGAAAATATAAGTTGAAAAAGTCCTCCTTATTATAAAAAAGGTGTTGGGGTAATCATCATAATAAATAGTAAAGTGATTGGATAATATCTATATTCAGAAATACGGTGTATCGGTTTTCACCATAACATAAAACATAATTATGATTGTCCTATTTCTATATATATATTTGATGAACATGATATGAATGATAATGATTTGAGATTGGGTGAAATTTTCATCACAACTCAAAATCTAAATAAGATGAATGGGATATCAATGAACATTATTAATAATGTTGAGTGGGTTATAATGAAAATCAATACCATAAACTATGTTGAAAGGGTTATCACAATAAATTAAAATATAATATGTTTTAATGGTATATCCCCATAAATATGGAAGTAAAAAATTGTTCAAGGGGTATCACCATCAATATTATAAAAAATAAGGATCAATGGGTTATCAAAATAAAATAATCTTAATCAAGTTTGAATCAGTTAACATCGTAAGTATAATATAATCCAGAATGAATGAGTTTTCTCTATTAACCTAATCATAATAATGGTTTAATGAGAAATACCAAAAACATAACATAATAAAAGTTGACTGTATTTTAATCACAATAAAATAATAATCATAAAAATTTCATGCCATGGTAAACGGGTCATCTCTTTAGTAAATGATTTAACCAACCTTATATACTCATAAGGCTACCCAATCACGAGAAATTATAAAATGAAATCAACAAGTTAAATCCTAAATACCTATAAAATAATCTAATAAGGGTTTACATATCCCATAATTAAAACTAATCTATCACAACACCCAAGGTGAATTATTGATCACCCTATGATATAAACTACTATCAGAGAACTAAAATTGATCAAAAAGATAGATTTTATCCTTGGAAACAATTTAGAGACAACATTATGTCCACTAACAAAATGGGGATGACCCATTAATATTTTTTGTATCTATGATCAATGTAAAAAATCGAAAACTTATAAAATGTGGTTGCCTATGGTGCTTCATGTTTTATGATAGTGGCTATGTTTTTCGTACCCATTAGGGTTTATTTAAGGGCTGTTTTTCCCATGTTATTGGAAATGAGTTAGCAATTGAAGTGGAGATATGGGCTATGATGAAGGCGATAAGGTATGTATTCCAATATATTAGGGGAAAATTATGGCTTGAGTCAGACTCATAAATTGTGATGAAAATTCTCAATGATTGTTCATAGAATGTAACATATAGGATGTTTTCACCACGGATTGCTTGTCATCATCTTACAGAGTCGATCTCTCTTGATGTCTCAAACATTTATATAATGGAAAATCAGTTCGATTATGCTCATTATAAAAGATCTATTATAGAGGATAGTTCCAGTTGGTCCATTTTTTCCCAGTTATTGTTCTAGTATGGCACAAATTGACTGTAATGGTTTGATGCACACCCGACACTGTAATGATCTACTATTTTGATTTGATTTGTACTCTTCTTTTTTAAATTCATTTAGGACTAGGATTTCCTGCCTCCTAGACCTTCTATCTAGAATGAACATCCTAGAGGAATACCAAAAATAACCTATGAGTAACTCTCCATGTGATACATAGTCACCACTAGATAACATTCTATTGAGTACCATGAGCATCATAGAGCCTCACTTAGATGATTGTTTGATTATCTTTTACATGTACCCTTAAAAATAATGTCCATATATTCCTAATTGAATATGTAGGTATTAACTGAAATCTAAATAGGATACCTCCATGAATAATAATATTACATTTCCTATTACCAACCATTATTTATTTTTTCAATGTATTATTTAATATTGTTTTTTTCAAAACATTTCTTCATTCATAAGGTTTAGTAAAAATCAATGTCCCATAGTCATCATGAACATGGAAATAATGATGCATAAATGATAGAATCACCAAATAATAAACAACATAATTTTCCATCATGGTTGTGGAAATTATTAATGAGAAACATATTATAATAAGGTACCATATATTCAATATGGGGATCTATAATGGGTATTTTGGAATCTATGGATCTCTACTAGTACATTATCCGACCTACTAGGAGAAAAAGTTCTGGATCCTCTCACAATCTCACCAAGTTAACAAATAAATTATTTGCTCTCTAAAATAACTTGGTCCACATTCCCTAGCTATCACACAATCATTTATAGGGTAGCACCAGTTCATTATACCAAGAATCACCCACAGTCGCGGTTGTGTAATCCATATCTATCTCTATAGCAACATCCACAATCATATACCCAATCATTTTTTTTGTAAAAATAAAAGGTACAAAATCAGGTAAACACAATTCGAAAAATTATTATCTTTAATAAATTCTTTTTAAAACCCATTTTAAATCAAGAATAATCTTTTAAACATTTCCACCTCTAGTATACCTACCCAAAACATGTTTTTTATAAAACCATGAAAACACGATTTAAACCAATACTATTTTTTAAAAACCAAAAATCCATAAAAATAATCAACAAAAATCCTTCTGATACATAATTGATATTGGATTTAAAAATGATATAAGTGGTGAATAGTAATATTACATTATAAATAAAGACCGAACTTTATAATTTCATTAAAAATACACATGAAATAACAATTGACGATTCATAGATAATCGTACAACATTTAGATATCATAAGGATCATAAATGGAAAAAATTTATTTGTGGTATAAGTTAACATACAAATGGGGGGGGTGTCTTCTACATAATTAAAAAACAATATAGGGATTCAACAATGTGTGGACCACTTGGACTGTGACATGATCTACATGAACTAAATCATGGTGTTACTCCACTAATCCCAACTAAAATTGGGACTATGGGAGGACATTGGAACCATTCACCCATCCCCTAATCCATTTCATAGCGGGGGTTTCATACCTACCCCATGAAAAACTCCAAAACATGTAGCATTCCATGCTTTAGAAAAAAAGGATGATACATTCACCCATGGATAATTCTAACATTATTTTCATAGAGTTTTTTCATATAGGGTGAATTATAAATGCATCTTAGCCTCCCACATACAATATAACATGGACAGTGGTGTGATGATCCCCATGATATATCCCAAAACACCTTTCCTTTCAATCCACAGGGTGGTGACATATATAATGCAGTTTTCGCCCAATAAATTTAATAACACTTCAAAATAACCAAAAAATACTTATGTGGAACTATCTAAATTGATAAGTAAATATAAAAATGGATAACAAGATAATTATATATATAATTATTGCATGGGGTGAATATATTCTCCCCGCCATGAATCTTTTTTTACCATACAATCATTAGGGATCTGCTTCAAAGAGAAAGTGATGAAACTAATTTTTTTCCCATGTAATGTCCAAGAATTTCCATATTATTTTTTAAATTATATGGATTAATTTTGAGTCTGTGGAATTGTATGGTGCGTGATTTCGAGGCCCGGAGTGCCCGGAATGATCCGTTGAAGTTTTGTTAATCTTTAAATAGAACATGTAAGAAATTTTCATGAAAAAATTGATTTAACTCTTAAACATTTTCACGAATCATAAATCAGAGGGCACTTTTTCCCTCAAGATGGAAGTTTTACTCTAGGTGAGACTTAAGATTAGTCATCACGGACCACCTGTGAGAAAACCTGGAAATTGAATAACCATAAATAAAATAATTAAATAAATATATTTTTATTTTCAAATACTTATAAGTCATGGATGGTAACTCGGATTGAAAATCTGAGACCACCGCTGAAATAATGAAGGTATTTTTTCTTTAGGCTGACACTAACATTGGTCGGCACAGTCCACTATGGAATGTTAGTTTTTTGTAGTAAATAAAATAATTTAGTGGCAGTTATTTTATTGCAAAATCTATAACATGTAACTGTAACAGCCCGAGATTTTATGAAAAATATTCTTTTTTATTTCACTAATGTCTTGTGTTGTACGCTACACCAAAAGGAGCTTGCACAACACGCATCCTTGACTTGCCTTGCATTACACGCAATCGCAACCTTCCTCGATAGCGTGTGTGGTACGTAATACTGAGTTTCACGAAACAATGATATGCTATTAAAATATTATTAAAACTAGCCGTTATGAATAGTAATAACCACTTTTTAAATTTTAGAAATTTTAGCTCTCAATATGGACTTCATTTTGGGATTCGGAGTATCGAATTTAGCCTAAGGTGAAATTTTGGTACTTTTCGGATAACTTTCATATTCTGATTAATAGTGAAAATTACTAAATTATAATTAAAAACAACTTTTTTTAATCAAAATAATTAATAGTGATAAATTATTAATTTGAGTGGTTTTAAAGTATATTTAGAATATATGTTTACAATTTAATACAATGTTGGTCATTGGATGTAATTTCACATTTAAACTAGACATAAACAAGTGTCAATCTTTTGATAGATATTGTTTCTTAAAAAACACGCTCTTTGTTTTAACAGCGGGATTTAATTATAAAATTAATTAATGCAACTTCTATGATATTAATTTGGTAAAATAGACTTCATTTTTGAATTTGGAATATGAAATATATCTTAGGATGAAATTTTGGCATTGTTCTGAAAAACATCAATTTTTGATGAATAGTGAAACTACTAAGTGGTAGTTAAAAAATTGAATTTTTCATAAAACTTAATTTTACCGTTTCTGTGAATGGAATTTCAAAAATCCGAGAGACACGGTTGATGTCAGTAATTAAAATGTGGTTCAATGAGATGAAAATAATTTTTGGTGAATAGTAACTTTTTACTTTTATTTACCACGGTTAAAAGTAAATAGGGTAATTAAGGGTAAGAATGATATTAATATTACCCTAACACATGTCCTAACTCTATTGGACAAGTGTATCTCGACCAAAAACAACCTTAAGTGTAAAATATTATCATTTAGCCCTACTTGGATTAGATTAGGACATTTATTATTATTTAATTCAAAGAAGAGTTAAAAGAGTTAAAATCAATGTTTATTTACAAAAACATTTTTCATATAGGGTTATACATAAGATAAATTTGATTGTAAGTATTCATTAGAAATCTAAAAATATTTCCCACATAATGGTATTTTGTTTGTAATTTTTAGACATCAAATATATTAATTTATTTATGATACAATGATGATGTAGTAATTATCTTATTAATGAAATATTGACATAATTGATGTTATAAACACCAAACGAAATATAATTTGAGACTTTTTCTGAATTCCACTAATTTTCTAGGTTACTATGATATATTAGTGTTGCTTTAATCAACTTGGTTCGAACATATAATTCTGTTATGACTTTCACAAAAATCATATATCAAATAGTGTCAAAATTGACACAAAATAGTTTTTAAATCAAATATTATATTATTAATTGTTATTTTATTCCTCAAAATCTAAGGTTCGGCCAAATGACTTAGATAAGGATATATATATTAATAATAAACAATTTGGGGTTCGTTTGTCATGTTATAGTAAGTGTATTAACCATATAGTGAAAGAAAACAAAAAGACACGGTAAAGGATAAATTATTTAACTTAGAGTTAAATCTAATTGATATGGTTAAAATAATACCCTAAACTTGTCTAAATCTTATTGGTTGATAGGATTTCGACCCATCCCCACTTTATCTTCGAAATAAGACCCTTTGGAACCATTAGAAACCGATTTTGAATTTAATATAAAATAATATTTTGAGATATTCCTAAGGTGCCCCTCTCCTCCCTTATAAAAGGACACCTCCTCCCCCCTCCTCCTCACACCAATTTGAGCACTCAATCTCGGCCAACCTCTGCCAAAATATCTTCTCCACTTCCCTAGCAACATCCTAGAGGTTCTGGTCTTCCTCAAAGACCAATTTTAGTTCCCTAAGAGGAGGTCTCCAAAAGGCGCTTCAAAGAAGAGGTAATTACCGTTACCAATTCTTTCATCTTTATTTCTTCTTCCACTTATTCTTCTTAGGTTGTTTCATTATGAAGTAATAACATCAGTATCACTCATATACTGATATGTTATTATAAGTATGAAACAACCCTATTTCACCATCTATCCATCCTATGGAAAAAGAAATCACTGCGCGTGCGTACGTACGGAATACCGTCTCCACGCCGTGGTGTAATCTATTTTCCACCACCACCTTACATGGATGGGTATAATGGTGTAAAGAATAACTATAAATAGTTATTACAACATCATATTGATTCTGATATATTGTATAATCTAATCCAATTCAATTCAATATTTATGGAAATGATATCATCGCTCGTGCGTACGGACGGACTACCGTCTCCACGACGCGATGAGATTCATTCTCCATGTTAACCATTTAAGAATGATTATAAAGTATATATAAGAAATAATAATGAAATATACGACATTATAAAGCTACTGTATTTATGTATATATATATATATTTATGACATCTACTTACTTCCATTCAAGACAATAAGGAAAGGAAAACAGCGTTCATGCGTACGTACGGACTACCGTCTCCATGAACGGTGTTTTTCATTTCATTTATCTATCTATTATATATATATATATATACTGAATATATATGATATATAAATCATATTTTATATTCTGGAAGTAAGTAAATCATGATATAAGTAATAATAATGTCAAGAACAACAAGTCAGAACACCTACGATAAATGAAACGATTTTACCCAAAACACTTCTTTAACATGGAATTTACAAAAGAACGGGTAATATAATGTCATAAGTGAACCATATATGATATAATAACAATGCATATGATTCTGTAATAAGTAAATGACATTTTTTAAATCATTATACAGGAGGTTCGGACACTTACGAAGCAAATCGGACCTAAGGTAAGGGAAATATCACAATCTCATTTTTATCCGAGATTGTTTATTCGTAAGTATTTACTGGGGTGTATTTTATCATCCACATCCATGTTTCATCAATATGTAATATTATTTCCATCCTTCTACAATATTTTATATCCAATTTTACCCTTCGGTAAGTTTTTTGTAAAAGATATGAAAGGAATGTTTTGTCGTTTTTCATACGAGGTACTTTATGACTTTTCCGACAAAAGTACGAAGAATGTTTTTTTAACTTATACGACATGAATGGATTTTTAAAACATTATTTCCAAGAAGCTTCCTTTACAAGTTTTCAAGTTTATTTTTAATCAACTTCTTTTATTTTAAAGTCGTATGACATGTTATGAAAGGAAAAATGTTTTTGAAGTAGAAAGGATATTTTCCTCAAGAATGGAGTTCAAGTATTTTATCAAAATTATTTTCCATCTAAGATAATAAAAGGGTTATGTTTTTATCCCAATTATTACATGGATCTGATTATGTTTTGATGGAAACATTTTTATGAACTCCTTTATCTTATATGAATTGTTTTATGATGTCATGTTGTTTAAGAATCCCATTTTTATTACATGGGTTACGCTATGATGTATGGTTTATGATTATGTGGCACACATAAGAAAGGATTCATTATAAGATGGGTGGGACCTATATCTCCCTCCAATGCATTGGGTAAAGATTTTATATATCATGAGATAGACAGGGCTGGAACGGTAGGTTATACCGGTTCAGTGAAACAGGACTGAAACGAGGGTTACTCGATTCAGAAGGGGACTTTGTCCACTAAGATAGTCTTGGCCATGAGTCTTGACTAACAAGAAATGATTCTATATGATTATGTGTGAATGCCACAATGTTTTATGTTTTAAGTTATGATTATTGTGATTACATTTCTCTGCCATGATTTATCCCATGTTATGAAATTATGCTCTCTTTTGCAGGTTAAGATTTCCAAAAGTTATGAATAAGATGTGATTGATTTTTCTTTTGTATACCCTTACTGAGCATTAGAGCTCACCCTTTTATGTTTTCTTTTCCCCAGGATATAAAGAAAGGTTTTAGGTAAAAAAAAGGGGGAAGATCTTTATGAGAGATATTGAAGATCTTTCACCACGATTAGAAGATTACGTTCCGAGTTCCCAAAGACACTAAACTATTACGATCCTTGTGTGTGTGTGTTTTTGTTATGTACTAAGTATTTCGAAAAAGTAATGTAATGTCTATGTACGTCAGGCTTCGGGTCTCTACAGTTGGTATCCGAGGAAAGGTTTAGTCAACCTTTGGAAACTAGGATGCGAAAACGTTAGTGAGATCCCTAGAGATATTTCTAAGGTATGTCTAGGGATGCCCCTAAGGATAAGTATACGTATAGGATATAGTCCTAGAACTATGGTAACGATATTAGATTAAACCAAAGATGATAGATATTTAAGTTACTCCCCCTTTATTATTATTTCTGAATCTAACACTATTCTGTTTGGGTTTTAGAAAATGGCTGGAAACAAGATGATTCACAATAATGGAGGATATGATGGACAATGGAATGATATTCTTCATGAGCAACCAAATGAAATGGGATTTGGATTTCCAAACATCATTATTATGCCGAATCAGCAATCTCACAACATGATCAATAAAGTAAAATTTGGTAAGTTTCCTGACTCGACTAATAAGAGAAAGATGGAGTTCCATGATGATCATAGAGGAAAGAAAGTTCAATTTCCCCTATGTAAATCATGTGGGAAGAGGAATCAAGGAGAATGTTTCAAGGGACCTGGAAGATGCTTTGGGTGTGGAAATGAAGGACACAAAGCAAGTAAGTGCAAAGGAAAAGGGTCGGTTAACACCATGAATGAGGATAATGGTATTGCTACCACATCAAAAATGGTTCAGTGTTTTAAATGTGGAATGTATGGGCATTATGCAAACAAATTCCCTAAGGGAAAGACTCATGAAGAGAATCAGTATGGTCATATGGGTAGTATTTATGTGGATGATGATGAAGAGACAACAAATGATATGTGAGATGAAAGAATTTTTGAAGCTCGGTCAATGGTTTGAGAATGTAGTGGAATGATTACATGTTTATCATGTGTAATTTTGGGAATAAAGAGACATCTATGGATTGTTACACTGTTGTCTTTCCTTGTATTTTTAAAGTGTATGATTAATGTTACCAGTATCCATGAAAGGTTATTCAGATATTTTTGGAATGTAGATGATATGCGCATAATGAAGGGATAAAGAGAAAATTAAATGTTTGATAGTATTCATGAGCTCATGATTGATATAAGGACTATGTGATATCATGGTTTGAGTATATAGAATTTTGAGGATTTTGGTATGTGGAAAGTGTTAACTTTTAACTGCACTCATGTTTTCACTAAGGTATTCAAGAGAATACACGATTAAGGACTTTGAATGTTTGGAATGTGACCAACAAGACATATCTTATGATATGTGGGGATCAACGACAGTATTAAATCTCTAGTAATCGTTGTCACTACATTATGAGAGTGGACTGCAGTATTATGTATAAGCCTAAAGATTAGACTGGATTATGTTGGACATAAGTTAGTATTGTTTAAGGATAGAAGATTTTCGATATTATTGATGGGATGTTATAGTAACGTAGTTTTAGAAAAAGGAAAACCTGCAGGACGGGCGAGAGCCCATCGCTTCGGACAAGGCTGTAGGAATCGAACCCACAACCGAAATGCGACTGGCCTTTATCGCCTACCACTGGCCTACAGGAAGTCCTTGTTTATTAGAAACTAGTTTTATTATATTAAGCAGTATGATATATGAAGTATAAGCCCATTTTAGGAACCATATATGATTAATCCCACTATAGATCGACTTATGTATATAAATTTTACTAACCTTTTGAGACAGATGGAATGACCTGTCATTCTATCACATGATCTGCTAACACTTCACGAATAACAAATTCAACTTCATTTATTTAAGAGATGAAGTGGAAATTGTTAAAGGCACGAACAACAGTGAGATTGTACCAAAATAAAGTAAGTATTTATTCTAATTCAAATTCTTTAACTTTAGGGAAATGATCTTGAAAACCAAAAATGTTGTCCTAGTTCTCTTATACCTGATGAATCAGATGGTACCTTAGATCGTCACAAATTTATGGATTTGTGATTACTGGCTTTTCCATAGCCATGTTTTCTACCACTCTCCATCAGAACATGATGGTTAGATTTCTCTTCCATATCCATATTTTCACCTATGTTAAAACCCAGTGATTAGTTTATTTGGGTAATCGTTACATTTCATACTTTAGTTTTTAAAGCCAAGATTTGGTATTCCTTTTTACGATGTGGGTTTCTATTAAAGAAACTTTCAAATAGTAAACCATTTATAACCCCGACGAATTTCGAGGGCGAAATTCATTTTAAGGGGGGGTAGAATGTAACAGCCTGAGATTTTATGAAAAATATTCTTTTTTTATTTCACTAATGTCTTGTGTTGTACGCTACACCAAAAGGAGCATGCACAACATGCATCCTTGACTTGCCTTGCATTACACACAATCGCAACCTTCCTCGATAGCGTGTGCGGTACGTAATACTGAGTTTCACGAAACAATGATATGCTATTAAAATATTATTAAAACTAGCCGTTATGAATAGTAATAAACACTTTTTAAATTTTAGAAATTTTAGCTCTCAAAATGGACTTCATTTTTGGATTCGGAGTATCGAATTTAGCCTAAGGTGAAATTTTTGTACTTTTCGGATAACTTTCATATTCTGATGAATAGTGAAAATTACTAAATTATAATTAAAAACAACTTTTTTTAATCAAAATAATTAATAGTGATAAATTATTAATTTGAGTGGTTTTAAAGTATATTTAGAATATATTTTTACAATTTAATACAATGTTGGTCATTGGATGTAATTTCACATTTAAACTAGACATAAACAAGTGTCAATCTTTTGATAGATATTGTTTCTTAAAAAACACGCTCTTTGTTTTAACAGCGGGATTTAATTATAAAATTAATTAATGCAACTTCTATGATATGAATTTGTTAAATAGACTTCATTTTTGAATTTGGAATATGAAATATAGCTTAGGATGAAATTTTGGCATTGTTCTGAAAAACATCAATTTTCGATGAATAGTGAAACTACTAAGTGGTAGTTAAAAAATTGAATTTTTCATAAAACTTAATTTTACCGTTTCTGTGAATGAAATTTCAAAAATCCGAGAGACACGGTTGATGTCAGTAAGTAAAATGTGGTTCAATGAGATGAAAATAATTTTTTTTGAATAGTAACTTTTTACTTTTATTTACCACGGTTAAAAGTAAATAGGGTAATTAAGGGTAAGAATGATATTAATATTACCCTAACACATGTCCTAATTCTATTGGACAAGTGTATCTCGACCAAAAACAACCTTAAGTGTAAAATATTATCATTTAGGCCCACTTGGATTAGATTATGACATTTATTATTATTTAATTCAAAGAAGAGTTAAAAGAGTTAAAATCAATGTTTATTTACTAAAACATTTTTCATATAGGGTTATACATAAGATAAATTCGATTATAAATATTCATTAGAAATCTAAAACGATTTCCCACATAATGGTATTTTATTTGTAATTTTTAGTCATCAAATAAGTTAATTTATTTATGACACAAAGATGATGCAGTAATTATCTTATTAATGAAATATTGACATAATTGATGTTATAAACACCAAACGAAATATAATTTGAGACTTTTTATGAATTACACTAATTTTATAGGTTACTATGATATATCAGTGTTGATTTAATCAACTTTGTTCGAACATATAATTCTGTTATGACTTTCACAAAAATCATATATCAAATAGTGTCAAAATTGACACAAAATTGTTTTTAAATCAAATATTATATTATTAATTGTTATTTTATTCCTAAAAATCTAAGGTTAGGCCAAATTACTTAGATAAGGATATATATATTAATAATAAACAATATGGGGTTCGTTTGGCATGTTATAGTAAGTGTATTAACCATATAGTGAAAGAAAACAAAAAGACACGGTAAAGGTTAAATTATTTAACTTAGAGTTAAATCTAATTGATAAGGTTAAAATAATACCCTAAACTTGTCTAAATCATATTGGTTGATAGGATTTCGACCCATCCCCACTTTATCTTCTAAATAAGACCCTTTGGAACCATTATGAACCGATTTTGACTTTAATATAAAATAATATTTTGAGATATTCCTAAGGTGCCCCTCTCCTCCCTTATAAAAGGACACCTCCTCCCCCCTCCTCCTCACACCAATTTGAGCACTCAATCTCGGCCAACCTCTGCCAAAATCTCTTCTCCACTTCCCTAGAAACATCCTAGAGGTTCTGGTCTTCCTCAAAGACCAATTTTAGTTCCCTAAGAGGAGGTCTCCAAAAGGCGCTTCAAAGAAGAGGTAATTACCGTTACCAATTCTTTCATCTTTATTTCTTCTTCCACTTCTTCTTATTAGGTTGTTTCATTATGAAGTAATAACATCAGTATCACTCATATACTGATATGTTATTATAAGTATGAAACAACCCTATTTCACCATCTATCCATCCTACGGAAAAAGAAATCACCGCGCGTGCGTACGTACGGAATACCGTTTCCACGCCGTGGTGTAATCTATTTCCACCACCACCTTACATGGATGGGTATAATGGTGTAAAGAATAACTATAAATAGTTATTACAACATCATATTGATTCTGATATATTGTATAATCTACTCCAATTCAATTCAATATTTATGGAAATGATATCATCGCTCGTGCGTACGTACGGACTACCGTCTCCACGACGCGATGAGATTCATTCTCCATGTTAACCATTTAAGAATGATTATAAAGTATATATAAGAAATAATAATGAAATATATGACATTATAAAGATACTGGATTTATGTATATATATATATATGTATGTCATCTACTTACTTCCATTCAAGACAATAAGGAATGGAAAACAGCGTTCATGAGTACGTACGGACTACCGTCTCCATGAACGGTGTTTTTCATTTCATTTATCTATCTATTATATATATATATATACTGAATATATATGATATATAAATCATATTTTATATTCTGGAAGTAATTAAATCATGATATAAGTAATAATAATGTCAAGAACAACAAGCCAGAACACCTATGATAAATGAAACGATTTTACCCAAAACGCTTCTTTAACATGGAATTTACAAAAGAACGGGTAATATAATGTCATAAGTGAAACATATATGATATAATAACAATTAATATGATTATGTAATAATTAAATGACATTATTTAAATCATTATACCGGAGGTTCGGACACTTACGAAGCAAATCGGACCTAAGGTAAGGGAAATATCACAATCTCATTTTTATCCGAGATTGTTTATTCGTAAGTATTTACTGGGGTGTATTTTATCATCCGCATCCATGTTTCATCAATATGTAATATTATTTCCATCCTTTTACAATATTTTATATCCAATTTTACCCTTCGGTAAGTTTTTTGTAAAAGATATGAAAGGAATGCATTGTCGTTTTTCATACGAGGTACTTTATGACATTTCCGACAAAAGTACGAAGAATGTTTTTTTTAACTTATACGACATGAATGGATTTTTAAAACATTATTTCCAAGAAGCTTCCTTTACAAGTTTTCAAGTTTATTTTTAATCAACTTCTTTTCTTTTAAAGTCGTATGACATGTTATGAAAGGAAAAATGTTTTTGAAGTAGAAAGGATATTTTCCTCAAGAATGGAGTTCAAGTATTTTATCAAAATTATTTTCCATCTAAGATAATAAAAGGGTTCTGTTTTTATCCCTATTATTACATGGATTTGATTATGTTGTGATGGAAACATTTTTATGAACTCATTTATCTTATATGAATTGTTTTATAATGTCATGTTGTTTAAGAATCCCATTTTTATTACATGGGTTACGCTATGATGTATGGTTTATGATTATGTGGCACACATAAGAAAAGATTCATTATAAGATGGGTGGGACCTATATCTCCCTCCAATGAATTGGGTAAAGATTTTATATCTCATGAGATAGACAGGGCTGCAACGGTAGGTTATACCAGTTGAGTGAAACAGGACTGAAACGAGGGTTACTCGATTCAGAAGGGGACTTTGTCCACTAAGATAGTCTTGGCAATGAGTCTTGACTAACAAGAAATGATTCTCTATGATTATGTGTGAATGACACAAAGTTTCATGTTTTAAGTTATGATTATTGTGATTACATTTCACTGCCATGATTTATCCCATGTTATGAAATTATGCTCTCTTTTGCAGGTTAAGATTTCCAAAAGTTATGAATATGATGTGATCGATTTTTCTTTTGTATACCCTTACTGAGCATTAGAGCTCACCCTTTTATGTTTTCTTTTCCCCAGGATATAAAGATAGGTTTTAGGTAAAAAAAGGGGAAGATCTTTATGAGAGATATTGAAGATCTTTCACCACGACTAGAAGATTACGTTCCGAGTTTCCAAAGACACTAATCTATTACGATCCTTGTGTGTGTGTGTTTTTGTTATGTAATAAGTATTCCGCAAAAGTAATGTAAAGTCTATGTACGTCAGGCTTCGGGTCTCTACAGTAACGGTAACTCAGATAAGAAATCAAAGAGTAATGTTGGGATCATTGGGGTGTGTTCGCCTTAGGTAGAGAATTAACATTACCGGCGCAGGTCGAGGGTGAACTCTAATAATTTATTGATTTTTTTTAGGTACTTTCAATAAACGTGTGAGCAGAGTTTTCTATCTTATGAACCATTGATCATATTAAAAATTCTAGGGCACTATTGAATCTGCAGCATCAGGATTTTCATAAGGGAGGCATTACATTGATCGCAGTAGGTTTGGAGAAAATGTTTTGTTTTCTGACTTTTTAAAAGAAAAGAAATGAAATAATTTTATTATATTATTTAATATACTTCAACAGACAAGTAAATGGGTGTGGTCAGTGATGTATCAAGCCAATAAAATTCTTTACTTTCCAACCCTAAGTAACAACATCATTGGGTAATTTGGAAGCTTCCTAATTGATGAACTCAATTAAATTCTAACGTCGCTATTAACCATCCCCTCTTATATATATATGGTTCTCGGGGATGAGTATTAGCATAGATTCACCAAGAAACGAAGTGTTGAAAGAGAACTATGACGCCGAACCCTTAGAACATGGAGTCGATCCCAGTGGGAGGCGACACGTGACACCAAACCATGAACTGTAGGACGAAGTGCGAGCATTGTCGTTAAAAGCCTGTTGCGGGAATGATTAACACTGACCCACGTTCAAGCACGATAATTTCTCTGACGATTCGAGGTAGGGGGTTTATTCATTTAAGTTTCCTCAAAAGATTACCTCTTCCCTGTTCTGGAAAATTATATGAATAAAGTAGGTCAACTAACTAACGAGTTGACCCGTGGATCATTTGTTTTGCAGAAGGTTGTTACAGGGTAAACTTGTAGGGTTTTTATTGTTGTTTAATAGAAGAAATTGTTAAACACATTTTATCCGCCCTTCGATCAAGAGCTAACGTAGAGGGCATGGGCCTAATGAACCAGGCCCAAACACTCCACTATATTGTTATCCTTGTTCCTTCCATGAAGTATCGCCGACATGACAACACCAACGGGCTATAAGGGGGGCGACATGCCTATGCACACTGCTAGAGGTGGCTGTAGCATGAAGCCGTAGTGGACATCAGAGCGGACGACACCGATCGGACACTGAGGAGGTTCGAAATGTCCTCACGTGCTGTCAGTGTGGAAAGGGGCCACAACTCGTCAGCTACGACAGATGTAGAAGGCAATCGTCTTGTCAGATGGTTGCAGAAGGGACGGGCGGCCCGCTATCGCGGGCCGCCGGTGAGAAAGAGACCTGGAAAAAAGCCTCAATGGAAGAGGTGAAACCCGCACCTTTGGTGGGTTCTACAGTGAACGGGAAACACCCACATGGTGCTTCCACATTAATGGATAAATGGCCTTTGCCCGTTTGGGATAATGGGGGAGTGGATCCACTGAGCTGCCTGGCGGATGCAACATGGGCCACACCCTTCATGGCCGGACTGCCGTCCATCATGCCGCCTACCTAGCAGGCCACCGCCCATGGACCAGGCTACCACTTTGTGGGCCCCTCCCTAAACGTATCGGGTCACCCTTGTAGGCCAGCTTTTTTTGCGGTCCGGGTGGGTCAGACAGGGTTGGACTGAACCCGGGCCCAACCGGGCCCAGAAAATAGTAAATGGGCCTTATGTCAATAATTACACATCCATTTGGAGATCCGTATATCTTGTTAGGATCCTTGGTGAGATATGTTCTTTTTGAATTACTCTTTTAGATTTTTTTTGAATCATGGAGTACGTTCGGGTTGGATCGCACCAGAATTCAGCTAGGCCCTCGGAATTGAAATGCTAATAACGCACAGACTAGACATCTGATTGACGCATCGTCTATTTCTTTGGAACCCTAATGATAAGAATTTTTTTTTTACTTTTGGTGAGACATTATTATGGTTGAAATATGACCTAAAGAATGGGGAGTGGTTCTCTGAAGTGCGCTACGTACGGAACCCTTGGACTGGCTGGGACATGGCGACTGCTGACTCTTCGACTCGAAGTTACTCGACGACCAAAGTAAATGATGAGGAGGAGTACCTTATTAGTCCATGGTGGGGAGTGGCCATGGTACATGATGGGGATGAGTACCTCAAAATGCCATAGTCGGGGAGCGGCTCAGTGTAAGCCGGGAGACCCACGATACGCGGTGGGGAGGAGTAACTCAGTAGTTCAAGGTTAGAGGGAAGTTCCGCTGTTTGACATGGAAGTCCCACTATACTCAATAAAGGAGGAGATCTCTAGCAGCTGAGGTGTTCGACAATGTGACATAGAATGTTCCTTGTTCCATGCACTAGATAATACATGGCTAAGAATAATAATTCATAGCGATCCTCCCTAGGTCAACATAATATCCTATTTCTCTGAGTTGTATACCTGGTATGAGTTGAGACTCTAAATGAGCTGGGTCTATTTCTTTGTGCTCTGTGATTGAGATCATGCCTTGGGATTTTCCTTGAGGAATTTTGAGAGACCTTCAGGGGTCTTGGGGTCCCTACTGTGTATCGTTATACACACCAATGCACGGGCTTCGCCCACACCTTGTTCTGTCTTGTGCAGATGATGAGCAGCTGGGTTGAGGATTTAGGGATCCAGGACTAGGCAGTATGTAGAGGAGACATGCGTACGTGGAGTGCTGAGGAAGTGTTATATACATAGCCTTTAGGTAGAATCCATAGAGGACGAATCAGTAGCTATTTTAACTCTTTTAGTTGTATTGTTACATTCAGTTGTATTTGTACGTTTTTTGTACTCTTAATTTCATTTGGTATTTTATTCAGGTCCCTTTTACTTCCATCACTCCCTTTTCTATCACAGTCTAATTCCTATTTTCTTCTTGTTGTGTCCCCAAACCGTATGTTTGTAAAGTTTTAATGGAAATTTCTTGCAGTTTTTGGAAATACACCTTTCGGAGCTAGTCGCCAACCCTTGGACTATGGAAGGCGGGCTTGGGGTAGTCACAGCATAGGCCCCGAGGGACGGGTTATGATGAAGTGGTATCAGAGGAGTTCGGTTCTACTGAAAAATTAGGACTCTGATCTTTTAAGTGAAGCAATAGTGTCAAGAGTTATGATTGTTGTTTTTAGTTTAGTGATTCCTATGTCGGTGTGGTGACCGACGTGTCCATACACCAGGACCCTGAATTATGATTTCCGACTCAGTGCCAAAAATAATGGATTTCTATGTTTTGAAACGTTTCCTTTTTGATCAATTGATTCAGATCACCAGGTATAACTTATTGATCATTGCACACCAGTGTTCTTTCAGGAT
The DNA here is from genome assembly GCA_963277665.1 of Viscum album. Lineage (NCBI taxonomy): Eukaryota > Viridiplantae > Streptophyta > Magnoliopsida > Santalales > Viscaceae > Viscum > Viscum album. Next base: position 524,171,777 of record OY728165.1, read on the forward strand.
ACCACCACATAGATAGCCATCTAGTATTCCCAAGAGAGTGTGTGATGATTGTAATGCCCCGACCCTAGTTACCCAAAGTCGGTGCATTATTACATAACATTGGCATGATCACAAGAAAGATCAAATCTCAAAAGACCGATTGGTTTAGTAGCCATGGAAACACTAGATATATTCTTAAGTTTTACATTACATCATAAAATGAAAAACTACTACAACAACATAATGTCTCCATAATCCACTCTCATATCCCCACATAATATCCCTGCAGGTCATTCATAATTTACTTCTTCACTTCCTGGGAAAAATAAAACATAGAAAAGGGGTAAGCTCAAATGCCCAGTAAGGATAACAATATAGCGGAAACTTTCATAAATAAGAATAAACATGTAAGACAATGTATAACTAAAACAACAGCCTTTCAAACTTGAACTTTCAACATTGTATGGCATAAATAAAATGAAATAATGCCATTTAATCATTCACATGGATATTCTACTAATCGAATAATCACATGCAAAATCACTAACCACTTTCATAATGTTGGAATGCATAATTCCAGACTATCATAACCACATAGCCAAGGCCTCGGGCCAAGACTACAAATAATATTTTGCCAAGGCCTTGTGCCAAGACACTAGTTTGTCTCATGAGACATACCGATGCATCGAGCAGCTATAGCGGGCTCCACCCATCACATATTAAGTCCAATGCATTTCCATATGAAAAGGTTTAAACATAACGTAAACATTCGTATTAAAAATAGCATACGAAATGTCAATAATTTCACCATAAACTATGAATGGTATAAAAATTGGACATCCATAGTCAAACATATCACAAAACCTTCAATACAATATAGAAGTTTTGTATCATAATAAATCAACTTCAAATAAGCGTAAAATCCATCAAAGGATGTTGACATAGATGAAATCAAAAACTTTTTGGAGAAATATCCCTTTCTATTTTTGAAATCATTTAAGAGCCATATAAAATAAAACATTTTCTTGAAAAATATTCTTATAAGCTTTTAAGTAAAACTTTGAAGATTTTATAACGGCGGAAAATAACCGCACCCGCCGTATAAGTTAAAAAAACATTCTTACATTAATTCTGTCGAAAAGGTTAAAAAGGACCTTGTTTTGAAAATGACAGAAAGATTCCTCTTATAAAAAGTAAAACAAGGGTATAAATGACTTTAACCCATATTCTTGTAATAATTTTTTGAAATACATTTTTAATAATACATGGATGTGGATGATAAAGAGATCCCTGTAGATAATTATGTATAAACAACCTCGGATAATGAAGAGATTGTGAAATAACCCTTACCAATTTGGTAACTTATGAAACATACAACCCATGAAAGAGGTATCATACAATGAATATGTAAATACCCATAAATTAGAGTGTATTACACAAAGAATATAATTATGTGCAGTACATACACCACACAAAAGGTGATGGTTGCAATATGGCATGAATCTCACGGGAATAAGGAATGAGATGAAAACCCCTTACTTTGTACTTTTCCTTGGTTGGGGTAGGTTAAACTCCTGTATAATGGTAAAATAATTGTTATTAAATTATAAAGAATCATATACATTAATATGATATCATATCTGATCTTTTAATATTGATTTGATAATAATTTCTTAGTATTATCGTTGTTTCGGGTGTTAACTTACTTGTTTTCTTTTATATGTTTTGTTATGTAATCCATGTTTGTAATGGATAGGTTGTATATAATTCATATCCAGAATGATATCAAGTCCTTAAACATAATTTTTAAATCATCAAATGATAATTATACTTGAATGGATACGATGGAGAATGATTCTTATCGCGTTCGTGGAGACGGTAGTCCGTACGTATGCACGAGCGAAAATATCATTCTTTTAAAATAATATATAAATGGATGGTATATAATATATAAAGAATCATTAACATGTTATATTTATTATTTACATGAGTTACATATCATTATTATACCCATCAAAATAATAATATATTGAATAACAATTACACCACGACGTGAAGACGGTAAGTCGTACGAACGCACGTATGGTGACATGTTATTAAAAGGGTGGATAGAGTACTAAATATGGTTGTACCATATTTATAATAGAATCACAGTATATATAAGATACTGGATTTATTATTTTAGAATGGTAATAACAAAGAAAGACGAAGTGGAAGAAGAAAGGAACATGAAAAGGGGTGGTGAAAACATTACCTATTCTTCGGGTTCTTCCTTTTGATTTGATCAAAAGGGCTCCTTAGGGTGGCTTTATGATCACACTAAGGCCTCTAGGTTGTAGTGAGGGAAGTTGGGAGAGTATTTGGGCAGAGTTTGGCCGAACCAAAAGGCTTTTAAGGTGTGATGAAATGAGAAGGAGGAGTTCCCTTTTATAAGAGGGGTGAGGGGCACCTTTGGAAAAGCTAGAAATATTAGTTTTTAATAAATTAATATTCGGTTTCTAATGGCTCCAAAGTTGATTATTCAAAGGTTAATGTGGGGATAGGTCTAAAACCACTCAACCAATAGAATTTATACAGGTTTGGGTACTTATATTAACCTTATCTTTAAGTATTAACTCTAAGTTAATTAGTTTCACTTTTACAATGTCTCTTTGTATTTTTATATAATATGGTTAAAAAACTTACTATATATATCCAAGAGACCCCCAATTGGTCCATTAATGATGAACCTACCATGATATAAGTCTCTTGTCCGAACATTAGATTTTTAGGAATTTAATATCAATTAATAATATAATATTCGTTTTAAGAACTCTTTTATGTCAATTTTGACACTATTCAATAGTTGATTTTTGTGAAACTCATAACAGATTTATTACTTCGAACAAAGTCAATTAAATCAATCCTAATATATCATATTATCCTATAAAATTAGTTTAATTCATTAAATGTTTCATATTATATTTATTTGGGTATTTATAATATCAATTATTTTAATTTTTTACTATTATAGTAATTAATTCATCGTCATTGTGTCATAAATAAATTAAATTATTTAATGTCTAAAAATTATAAATAAACGATCACTATGTAGGAAATAGTTTTACCTTTCTAATGAATATTTATAATCTAAAATCAAACACATATAACCCTATGTAAAAATTGTTTTTCTAAAAGATATATGCTTGTGTCATTTTTGTATTCATTTTAACATAATTAAAATAAAGTGTTCTTATCACATACAAGTGGCACCATGGGGTCCCAAAATCGACCCGAATATGCCTATGGTCGAACATGTATCAACCTATAAGGCTAGTACACATTTTAGGGTAATTTTGTTTTATTATAATATTATTTTTTAACCCTTATTTACCGGATTTACCCTTAACCATGGTAAATAAAATATTTACCGCAGTAATTATTCAAAATGTCTAAAAATAAAAGTTACCTATTTACACAATTTGAACATCCTGATTTCAAATATGGAATCCATTTTTATAAATTCAAAACATAGAAGTTGCAGAAATTAATTTAAAATTAATTCCCGCAGTCAAAACAAAAAACGCGTTTTTAAGAGATAATAACTATCAAAAGATTGACACTTGTTTATGTTCGGTTTAATTGTAAAATTATGTCCAATGACCAACATTGTATTAAATGGTAAAAATATATTCTAAATATACTTTAAAACCACCCAAATTCATAATTTATCACTATTAATTACTTTGATTAAAAAAGTTGTTTTTAATTAAAATTTAGTAATTTTCACTATTCATCAAAATATGAAAGTTATCCGAAAAGTACCAAAATTTCACCTTAGGCTAAATTCGATATTCCGAATCCAAAAATGAAGTCCATTTTAAAATATAAATTATATATAATTTCAAAAAGTAGGTATTACTATTCATAACGGGTAGTTTGATTGGTTATGGTGTGTTAGAACTCGGTGTTGCGTACAACACACGCTATCACATTATTCAATGAGAAGCGTACTGTAGAAGCTTGGGGTGTTACATTCTCCCCTACTTCAAATAATTTCATCCTCGAAATTTCTAGAATACTACCGCATGAAAAGACTCGGGTGGTTCTTCACCATATGTTCCTCGGGTTCCCACGTTGCCTCTTCCATCTTATGGTTTCTTCACAAAACTTTTACCAGATGCGTCGTCCGGTTTCTCAGTACTCGTTCTCTTGTATTAAGAATCCTGACGGGCTCTTCGCAATAAGACAGATCGGGTTCCAGTTCTAATTCTTCGTAAGGGAGTATATGCGTTGGGTCAGGCATGTATTTCCTCAACAGAGATACGTGGAACACATCGTGAACTTTGGAGAGACATGGCGGCATTGCCAATCGGTAAGCTACAACCCCAATTAGTTCTAGAATTTCGAAAGGTCTGATGTACCTGGGACTCAATTTACCTTTCTTACCCAAATGTATGACTCCCTTCCATGGAGATACCTTCAAGAAAACATGATCACCGACTTGAAATTCCAAATCCTTCCTTCGATTATCGGCATAGCTCTTCTGCCTACTTTGATCTGCTTTTGATGTGATTTTGGATTACCTTCACCTTTTCCATCGTTTCCTCCACCAGTTCTGGGCCTACAAGTTTTCTTTCACCGACATCATCCCAACAGGTTGGTGTACGACATCTCTTTCCATATAACCCTTCATATGGTTCCATCTGAATACTCGAATGGAAGCTACTGTTATAGGAAAATTCTACCAGAGGTAAATATTGATCCCACATACCCTGAAAGTCAAGTGAGCAAGATCTCAACATGTCTTCTAAGGTCTGAATAGTCCGTTCTGATTGTCCATCTGTCTGACGGTGGTAAGCAGTGCTCATATGAAGTTCAGTATCCAGAGATTTCTGAATATTTTTCCAGAATATTGAAGTAAAACGGGGATCACGATCAGAAACAATCTATAGGGGTACTCCATGAAGTCTCACAACTTCATTAATATATAGTCTTTCTAGACGTTCCAGGGGTAGATCTTCTCTTATAGCAAGAAAATGTGCTGACTTGGTAAGACGATCAACAATAACCCGTATTGCATCATTCCTTCTAGGAGTCTTTGGTATCCCCATGACAAAGTCCATCGTAATATTGTCCCATTTCCACTCCGGTATGGGAAGAGGTTGCATGACTCCTCCAGGCTGCTGCCTTCCAGCTTTCACTTGTTGACAAACCATACATCTTGACACAAAATCAGTAATATCCCTCTTCATGTTGTCCCACCAAAAATGTTCCTTCAAATCTCTATACATTTTGGTGCTCCTAGGGTTTATAGAGAAATTGGAACTATGAGAATCATCTAGCAATTCCCTTTTTAGATCAGGTAAATCGGGAACACAAAGTCTCTTCCTGAATTTCAAAATTCCATCTTCATACACAAAGTCTCTCAATATCCCATCATTCACAGCTTTAATCTTCTTTTGAAATTCTTCATCATCGGTATGAGAACTCTTAATCCTTTCTAGTAAAGATGGTATGGCAACCATTTGAAAAAGCATTGATGTTTCACATTCCCTGGTTATTCCCATGTCCATCTTCACTAGATCCATGAAAATTGGATCCCTTTCAATTCTCATCATGTTCAAAACTCCATGGTCTTTTCTGCTCAAAGCATCTGCCACCTTGTTTTCTTTCCCCGGGTGGTAGTGTATGGTGCAATCATAATCCTTGAGTAATTCAAGCCATCTCCTTTGCCTCATGTTGAGTTCTTTTTGTGAGAAAATATACTTCAAACTCTTGTAATCAGTATAAATCTCACATTTTTCACCATAGAGGTAGTGCCTCCATATCTTCAAAGCAAAGATCACAGCTGCTAACTCGAGATCATGAGTAGGATAGTTTTGTTCATGAATTTTCAACTGTCATGATGCATAGGCAATAACTCTATCATTCTGCATAAGGACACAACCAAGTCCTTTCTTTGATGCATCACTATAAATAACGAACCCATCATTCCCCGATGGTAGAGTCAATATAGGAGAATTGACTAATCTTCTCTTCAGTTCTTCAAAACATTCTTCACACTCTTTTGTCCAAACAAATTTAACCCCTTTACGTGTGAGCTTCGTTAATGGGTTAGCCAATCGGGAAAAATTCTGGACGAAACGTCGATAATAACCTACCAAACCAATAAAACTACGTACCTCAGTTATACTCGTAGGTGCTGGCCATTCTTGGATTGCCTTGGTCTTAGAAGGATCAACAGAGATTCCATATTTAGAGACAATATGTCCAAGAAAACAAATCTCCTGAAGCCAAAATTCACACTTGCTAAACTTCCCATATAATTCATGCCTCCTCAGAGTCTTCAAGATAATGCGCAAGTGATTTTCATGATCTTCGTAGGTTTTGGAGTATACCAAGATATCATCAATAAATATCACAAAAAATTCATCAAGATACTCCTTGAAAACTCTATTCATCAGATCCATGAATACAGATGGTGCATTAGTCAATCCAAACGGCATTACAGTAAACTCATAATGCCCGTACCTGGTTCGAAATGCATTTTTTAGAATGTCTTCCTTCTTCACACACAACTGATGGTATCCAGATCGAAGGTCAATCTTTGAAAAGTATTGAGCTCCATGTAGTTGGTCAAATAAATCATCAATACAAGGTAGGGGATACTTGTTCTTTATCGTTATAGCATTGATCTTCCTGTAGTCGATACATAACCTCATAGATCCATCTTTCTTTTTAACAAAAAGAACAGGGGCTCCCCATAGAGAAACACTAGGGTGAATAAATCCCTTATTACTCAATTCCTCTAGTTGTTTCTTTAGTTCAACTAATTCTACAGTGGCCATTCTATAAGGTGTCATCGATATAGGCCTTGATTCAGGAATCAAATCAATGGAAAACTCAACTTCTCGTTCTGGAGGATGTCCAGGTAAATCTTCCAGAAATACATCTACAAATTCTTTCACAACAGGTACATCCTCTATTTGAACATTCCTTTCCTCACTGACAGTTATTTCATTCTCTTCCTCCCCAATAATTGAATTAAGTTGAGCTACTGGGGGTGGATCTAAATAAGAATTAGGTGGTGACGATTCTGCTCTAAAGATAAGGTGTTCCTTATCAAGAATCGTAACCTCTTTCTTCTTACAATAAATCTTCGCATCATAGTCCGAAATCCAATCCATACCAAGGATTATATCAAACTCAATCATAGGTATGACGATGAGATCAGCAGATAACGAACATTTTTGTGCTCTAATGGGGACTGATTCACAAAACATTGTTGCAATGATACTTCCCTTAGGAGTTTTAACTGACAACTCCCTTATTAAATCAAATTGGAAATATCTAATTTTCTTAGAAAACTAGAAAGATATGAAACAATGTGATGATCCAGAATCAAATAATGCATTTGCTAAACTTGAGGAAACCATTAAATTACCTGCCACCACGTCTTTTGGAGCTTCTACCTCAGCAGTAGTGATAGCATAAGCCTGGCCTTGATCCGTTGGCCTTTTCTGAGGTATGTTCTCCTGACGCTTAGGATATGAATTTGCATAATTCCCCATCTCCCTGCAATTGTATCACTGAACGTTGGTATCTTCCTTCTTCCCCTTGCAATCACGAGCTTGGTGGCCTTTTTCACCACACTTGTAACAGTCTCCCATTCCCTTCAAGAAAGTACCAGGATGTTTCCTCCCACATTTATAACAAGATGGATATTCAACCTTTCCCTTCTTCCCCTTATTTCCATTCCCAGATTGATCAGCAGGTCTCTTCTTCTGTTGCTTTGCTTTAAAGTCATAAGACTTAGAGAATTCCTTTTCGGTCTTGATAGCACATGAGACAATGTCTTCGTACGACGAAAAGGATTGTGGGACTAATCCTCGACGGAGAAATGGTTTTAACCCATCAAAGAAATGATCAATCTTACTTCTTGGGTTACGTATATAATCACCAGCATACCTTTCTAACCTTGTAAATTTAGCCTCATACTTTGTGACATTCTCATCCTCCTTCTGTCTCAGACTTAGAAATTGCCTTTCTATATCTGCTCGATGGTCACGAGGAAAGTATTTTTCTAAAAACAGATCTTTGAACTCCCTCCATTCCATATTTGATACATTATCATCTTCCTTCATGTTTTGAATCAATGACCACCATTGATCAGCATCTCCAGTGAGGCGGTAAACTGCCATGATAACTTTTTCCCTTTCACTGCTCCCCAAATCCTGAAATATTTTCTCTAGGGAATTTATCCATTGCTCAGCTACTAAGGGATTTGTACTCCCATTGAACGTTGGTGGTTGTTGCCTCATGAATCGATCTAACATTGATCCTCCATGCTGTGGATCAGGGTGCTCCATACGGGTAAGGTTATTATTCATAACCTGAGTAAGTTGTCCCAGTATGGTGATTAGCTGATCGGCACCAGTTTCATCACCAGCCCTACTATAATTATCTTGAGCAGGAGGGCAATCCCTACATGGAGTGCGTGCATTGATACGGTTTCCATTTCTTCCACTAGGCGCCATTTCTAAACAATGTCATAAACTAGATCAGTTTATGAATCAAAATACATAATCCCATACTTATAAAACACTTAACATAAATTGAACTATTTATTGATATAATCCATAATCATAAAAAAAATTTCTTTGAGGAAGTATATACTCATAAACCCTTCATAACTATTTGTAAAGAAAATGAGAGTTATCCTAAGCATATCCCCCGAGAGCGTCGTAACCAAGAGTGCAGCAAGGCCCGTTGTCGTGCACCAGTTCCCGTCCGAGTCTAGCTCAAAGCGGTGTTTTCCGGTTTTACCCCTAGGTACATCTGTGCCAGATCCGCCTCTACCTGCTCGTATCCAGATAGGGATGTATTGCTCGGAAAACTCACAAAATCTCTACAATACCAAAACTCTAGGAAGTTATTCTATACTAATCCTCAAAGTTCATTTTAGGTCTACATGCTCTAATCAGAGTTTATCTAAATCTAGCTTCTAAGGTTTGTACTAAACATACTCTGATACCAACTGTAACGCCCCGACCCTAGTTACCCAGAGTCGGTGCATTATTACATAACATTGGCATGATCACAAGAGAGATCAAATCTCGAATGACCGATTGGTTTAGTAGCCTTGGAAACACTAGATATATTCATAAGTTTTACATTACATCATAAAATGAAAAACTACTACAACAACATAATGTCTCCATAATCCACACTCATATCCCCACATAATATCCTTGCAGGTCATTCATAATTTACTTCTTCACTTCCTTGGAAAAATAAAACATAGAAAAGGGGTGCGCTCAAATGCCCAGTAAGGATAACAATATAGCGAAAACTTTCATAAATAAGAATAAACATTTAAGGTAATGTATAACTAAAACAACAGCCTTTCAAACTTGAACTTTAAACATTTTATGGCATAAATAAAATGAAATAATGCCATTTACTCATTCACATGGATATTCTACTAATCGAATAATCACATGCAAAATCACTAACCACTTTTATAATGTTGGAATGCATAATGCCATACTATCATAACCACATAGCCAAGGCCTCGTGCCAAGACTACAAATAAGATTTTTCCAAGGCCTTGTTCCAAGATACTAGTTTGTCTCATGAGACCTACCGATGCATCGAGGAGCTATAGCGGGCTCCACCCATCACATATTAAGTCCAATGCATTCCCATATGAAAAGGTTTAAACATAACGTAAACATTCGTATTAAAAATAGCATACGAAATGTCAATAATTTCACCATAAACTATGAATGGTATAAAAATAGCACATCCACAGTCAAACATATCACAAAACCTTCAATATAATATAGAAGTTTTGTATCATAATAAATCAACTTCAAATAAGCGTAAAATCCATCAAAGGATGTTGACATAGATGAAATCAAAACACTTTTTGGAGAAATATAGCTTTCTATTTTTGAAATCATTTAATAGCCATATAAAATAAAACATTTTGTTGAAAATATTCTTATAAGCTTGTAAGGAAAACTTTGAAGATTTTATAATGGCGGAAAATAACCGCACCCGCCGTATAAGTTAAAAAAAACATTCTTACCTTAATTCTGTCGAAAAGGTTAAAAAGGACCTTGTTTTGAAAACGACAGAAAGATTCCTCTTATAAAAAGTAAAACAAGGGTATAAATGAATTTATCCCATATTCTTGTAAAAATGTTTTGAAATACATTTTTAAGAAAACATGGATGTGGATGATAAAGAGATCCCAGTAGATAATTATGTATAAACAACCTCGGATAATGAAGAGATTGTGAAATAACCCTTACCAATTTGGTAACTTATGAAACATAGAACCCATGAAAGAGGTATCATACAATGAATATATAAATACACATAAATTAGAGTGTATTACACAAAGAATATAATTATGGGCAGTACATACACCACACAAAAGGTGATGGTGGCAATATGGCATGAATCTCACGGGAATAAGGAGTGAGATGAAAACCCCTTACCTTGTACTTTTCCTTCGTTGGGGTAGGTTAACCTCCTGTATAATGGTGAAATAATTGTTATTAAATTATAAAAGAATCATATACATTAATATGATATCATATATGATCTTTTAATATTGATTTGATAATAATATCTTAGTATTATCGTTGTTTCAGGTGTGAACTTACTTGTTTTCTTTTATATGTTTTGTTACGTAATCCATGTTTTTAATTGATAGGTTGTATATTATTCATATCCAGAATTATATCAAGTCCTTAACCATCATTTTTAAATCATCAAATGATAATTATACTTTAATGGATACGATGGAGAATGAATCTTATCGCGTTCGTGGAGACGGTAGTCCGTACGTACGTACGAGCGACAATATAATTCTTTTAAAATAATATATAAATGGATGGTATATCATATATACAGAATAATTAAAATGTTATATTTATTATTTACACGAATTACATATCATTATTATACCCATCCAAATAATAATATATTGAATAACAATTACACCACGACGTGAAGACGGTAAGCCGTACGTACGCACGTATGGTGACATGTTATTCAAAGGGTGGATAGAATAATAAATATGGTTGTACCATATTTATAATAGAATCACAGTATATATAAGATACTGGAGTTATTATTTTAGAATGGTAAGAACAAAGAATGAAGAAGTGGAAGAATAAAGGAACTTGAAAAGGGGTGGTGAAAACATTACCTCTTCTTCGGGTTCTTCCTTTTGATTCGATCAAAAGGTCTCCTTAGGTTGGCTTTCTGATCACACTATGGCCTCTAGGTTGTAGTGAGGGATGTTGGGAGAGTATTTGGGCAGAGTTTAGCCGAACCAAAAGGCTTTGAAGGTGTGAAGAAATGAGACGGAGGAGTGCCCTTTTATAAGAGGGGTGAGGGGCACCTTTGGAAAAGCTAGAAATATTAGTTTATAATAAATTCATATTAAGTTTCTAATGGCTCCAAAGTTTATTATTAAAAGTTTAAGGTGGGGATAGGTCGAAAAACACTAAAACAATAGAATTTAGACAGGTTTGGTTACTTATATTAACCTTATCTTTAAGTATTAACTCTAAGTTAATTAGTTCCACTTTTACAATGTCTCTTTGTATTTTTATATAATATGGTTAAAAAACTTACTATATATATCCAAGAGACCCCCAAGTGGTCCATTAATGATGAAACTATCATGATATAGGTCTCTTGGACGAACCTTATATTTTTAGGAATTTAATATCAATTAATAATATAATATTCGTTTTAAGAACTCCTTTATGTCAATTTTGACACTATTCAACAGTTGATTTTTGTGAAACTCATAACAGATTGATTACTTCGAACAAAGTCAATTAAATCAATCCTAATATATCATATTATCCTAGAAAATTAGTTTAATTCATTAAATGTTTCATATTATATTTATTTGGGTATTTATAATATCAATTATTTTAATTTTTCACTATTATAGTAATTAATACATCATCATTGTGTCATAAATAAATTAATTTATTTAATGTCTAAAAATTATAAATAAACTATCACTATGCAGGAAATCGTTTTATTTTTCTAATGAATATTTATAATCTAAAATCCAACATATATAACCCTATGTAAAAATTGTTTTTCTAAAAGATATATGCTTGTGTCATTTTTGTATTCATTTTAACATAATTAAAATAAAGTGTCTTTATCACCTACAAGTGGCACCATGGGGTCCCAAAATCAACCCAAAGATGCCTATGGTCGAACATGTATCAACCAATATGGCTAGTACACGTTTTAGGGTAATTTAGTATTATTATAATATTATTTTTTAACCCTTATTTACCGGATTTACCCATAACCATGGTAAATAAAATATTTACCGCAGTAATTATTCAAAATGTCTAAAAATAAAAGTTACCTATTTACACAATTTGAACATCCTGATTCAAAATATGGAATCCATTTTTCTAAATTCAAAACACAGAAGTTGCAGAAATTAATTTAAAATTAATTCCCGCTGTCAAAACAAAAAGCGTGCTTTTAAGAGATAATAACTATCAAAAGATTGACACTTGTTTATGTTCGGTTTAATTGTAAAATTATGTCCAATGACCAAAATTATATTAAATGGTAAAAATATATTCTAAATATACTTTAAAACCACTCAAATTCTTAATTTATCACTATTAATTACTTTGATTAAAAAAGTTGTTTTTAATTAAAATTTAGTAATTTTCACTATTCATCAAAATATGAAAGTTATCCGAAAAGTACCAAAATTTCACCTTAGGCTAAATTCGATATTCCAAATCCTAAAATGAAGTCCATTTTAAAATATAAAATATATATAATTTCAAAAAGTAGGTATTACTATTCATAACGGCTAGTTTGATTGGTTATGGTGTGTTAGAACTCGGTGTTGCATACAACACACGCTATCACATTATTCAATGAGAAGCGTACTGTAGAATCTTGGGGTGTTACAATTATGGTCCACCAAGCAATGAGCCCTCGGTTTAGGGCCATCTTACTACATTGGAACCTTTAGGTGGTGTACTAGCAACACCGCTACCTGTTGAGAAGTCGTTACCACCAGCTCCACTAGTAGTTGATGCACGCCGACTCAGCGCGTTGCACGAGTTCCAGTAGTAGAGGCCTCCGAGGTTCCGAGGACAGACGGACCCACATTCGACTGAGGACGGGATGGAGGCTACAACCATAGTTTTCTTCTTGGTTGGGATACCAGCAAATTTTATGGTGATCCTAGAAGCCATCAATTTTTAAGCAGCAGTAGGGAGATTGTGGAGCTAGAGGCTCTAGATACATGATGAGTTGACCCTCATATGGGAAGACATAAAGGGTCTTTTTAGGTACGAGTTCAACCCATCGACCTTATGTTCTGTTCATATAAGGGAGCTGCTTCACTTATAGCAGGGTAGCATGGCAGTGGCCCAGTACTCGACGAGGTTCACTAATCTCTCCATCTACTCCCCCAACATGGAATGAGACCCCTTCTTCAGAGTCCGTACCATTGATCAGGGTGTTCTGTGGGAGATCCGATCATCATTGGTATCAATCATCTTTCCGACTCAGGCTGGGGTGCTAGGGAGAGCGCTATTGGGGGAGAACATCCAGGCTGAGCAGGAACCCACATCGAGAGACATAACCAGATGTTAGGAAGTAGATTCATCTATATTAGATAGTAGTCATATGGCTCAGAGGTCCAAGTGGACCTGGCCTTGTAGTGGAAAATCCCAGGATGTTGGGTGAGAGGTGAGAGGTTCGTGAGGTGGAGGGAGACGGGCGAGGGACTCATAGTGTTACACATGTGGCGGGCAGGGTCACATGGCTTGCCACTGCCCGACCTGCTGTATGGATGACCAATAGATTGTCGAGGGACCGCTGATGGAAATGTTGAGGTTTAAGTGAGGAGGTCTGTAGGGTGGTCAACGTGGTAGAGGATCTGACCGTGTAGAAGTTGGTGGGAGTCATTTCGAGGTTCTACCACCACCACCATTAGGTTTTACACCCCGACCATAGGGAGAAAAAGGGTAGGGATGAGCTCAGCTCCATGAATTAGAGGCCTATGACCACAATGCTCCAGAGATGATTAGAGATACAATCTGTGTCTACTCCAACTTAGCTGCAGTACTTATAAACACAGGTTCTAGTCAATCGTTAATTTCCAAGGCCCTCATTCGGATCATGGAAATTTTGGTGGAGTCGTTGGCTCGATCTTTACGGGAAGTGACTCTTATGGGAGAGGATGTGACGAGTACACACTGGTACCAATAGTGTGAGGATACTATTGGAGGAGAAATCTTCGACTGGGATCTCCTAGTAGCAGCATCGAGGCCTTACGACATTATCTTGGGTATGGACTGGTTATCTACAATACATGTTCAGATTGATTGTATTAGGTGAAAAGTGTGGTGTGTTGGCATGGATGGGACCAAATTTTCTATCATCGGTGAGAAGGGAACATTTGCAGCACAATATGGACATACATAGAAGAGGGTTCTGCCGATTACTCATTTTTTGGATAGCATTATCCTTGGTGCAACTGATATTGAGAGTTAGAGTTATCCTGTAGTCCAGGAGCAGTATGTTTATGTCCTTCCAAATGAGGTTTCAGGACTACGTCCATGTAGATATCTATAATTTTACAGAAAATTGTAACCTGGAATGACACCAATATCTACATCAACATATAGAATGGCTCCCTCGAAGCATCATGAGTTACTGGTACAGTTAGAGGAATTGTGGCGAAAGGGGTTCATAAGAACAAGTGTTTCTCCATGGGAAGCCCTGATTCTATTTTTCAATAAGGAAGATTTGATTTTGAGACTGTGTGACTACCGGCACCTGAACCAGGTGATTGATAACAACAATTAACCACTTCCAAGGATTGATGATGTTTTTGATCAGCTAAAGGGAGCTCGTTGGTTTTTGAAGATATACCTTAGATCCGGAAACCATCACCTCAGGATACGAGATGAGGATGTGTAGAAGATGGCCTTCATATGTCGGTATGACCATTATGAGATCGTAATTATTGATTTCAGCATAACCAAATTCCCAGATGTTTTCATGGGACTTGTGAATGGGATCTTTCAGTAATTCCTCAATCAATTCATGGTGGTGTTCATCGATGACATCTTGGTATACTCGGTGATGGAGGTGGAGAATGGCTATCATCTATGGGTAGTCCTAGATACACTCTGAGGAAACTAGATTTATGTTAAACTATGTAAGTTCTAGATCGTGAATCATGTGTTCCACATTATGGGAGAAGTTATCTCAGAGGCTGGAGTTGCATTGGATCTAGTGAAGAATGATGTTGTTCTTTCTTAAGAGCCACCCATGAGCGTGATAGAGAGGCAGAGTTTTCTAGGATTAGCAGGTTATTGCAAGAGGTTCATGCATGAGTTTTCTAGAGTTGTTGAACCCTTGTATAAATTGAAAAAGTAGGGGTATCCCTTCATATGGATGGAGGGATGCCATAAGAGTTTCCAGGAGCTGAGGTAGAGAGTGATGATTACACCCATAGTGAGGCTTCCATAAAAGGGTGTTGGGTATGTAGTCTACTATGATGCATCACGGACTGGGCTTGGGTTTGTCCTAATGCAAGAGATTGAAGTGATCAGTTATAGATCATGATAGCTGAGACAACATGAGAAGAACAATTCCACCCACTACATGGAGTTAGCAGTATTGGTCTTCGACATAATGATTTGGTGACATTACTTGATGAGATAATGTTTAATAGTCTACTCTGATCACAAGAGTGTTTGGTATATATTCTCTCAGAAGGACCTGAACCTGAGATATCAGTGATGGATATAGTTCCACCAGTACTATGACTTTGAGACAGTCTATACTCTAGGGTAGGAGAACGTGGTAGAAAATGCACTCAGTAGGAAGTTTGGTCTCCTATTGCAGAGTGACGAGAAAGAGAAGCTATTCGCGTTGCAGATATACTTCATGGATAGAGATGGAGCAGTATACCCCTAGTCTATGACATTAACTCCCTCATTCCTTTAGCGATTCAGGGAGGCGTGGCTTGGTGAGAGTGACTGTGAGGCTTTACATTCTTAGATATCCTCATGACATGCACCTGATGGATTTTATTATGCTTGGGATCATGTCACCCTTTTCTGAGGATGTAGCATGGTACTAGTGGTGCTTGGAGAGGAGGTTTTGATGGGGTTCTATACGACCCCTCTGGCATTACATCTCAGTGTGGCGAAGATGTACCGGGACCTCTGGAATCAACAGTGGTGGCCAGGGATGACAAAGGCAGTAGTAGAGTTTGTTTCACAATGCCTCACTTGATAGCATGTGAAGGCCGAGCATGAGGATCAAGTAGGCTTAGCTCAAACACAAGAGGTGCTAGAGTGAAAGTGGTATGTGATCTAGATTGACTTTGTCACATGGGTTACACGAACATATAGGGGACACAATTCAATCTAGGTGATCTTTGACCGAATCACAAAGTCGTCCCACTTTTTACCTATTCAGGAGCAGGGATCAATGGAGGTCTTGGGAGCCTCTGTGTGTTGGAGATTGTGTGACCTCATGGTGCACCATCAATGATGGTCACTGACTGTGGCACACGTTTCACATCCTGATTGTGGAAGGGATTGTAGGAGGCGTTCCATAATCAGCTACATTTGAGCATCACCTTTCATCCTCAGACAGATGGTCAGACAGAGCATACCATTCAAATGCAGGAGGACATGCTATGTGCATGAGTCCTAGATTATGGCCATAGTTGGGAGGATCATGTTCCCTTGGTAGTGTTTGCATACAACAACAATTATCACTCCACCATTGGTATGATACCATTCAAGGTCCTATACGGTCGTCCGTACAGATTACCGCTATGTTGGATAGACCCAAGGGAGTTTGCTCTTATGGATCTAGAGTTGGTATGATCAACCACTGAGAAGGTGCTAACCATCTAGGAGTGGATGAAGACAACACAGAGCTGAAAAAAGTCTTATTCCGATAAGAGATAGAGACCACTAGAGTTCTAGTAAGTGGACTACATTTTCTTGAAAGTATCTCCTCAAAGGGGACTATAAAGATTTGACCGGGGCAGCAAGTTATCAAATTGGTTTATCGGGCCATTTATGATACATGGAAGGATAGGTGAGGTGGTATACCACTTAGAAATTCCACCGTAGTTGGAGAAGGTGCACAATTTCTTACACATATCCCATATGAGGAGATATGTGCATGACCCATCTCACATCATCGACCATTGAGAGCTGGACGTAGACGATGGGTCGACGTATATAGAGGTTCTATTAGAGATTGAGGATCAATAAGAGCGGGACCTTCATGGGCGGTCGATACCTCTAGTGCGCATTCACTGGCAGCATGAGAACCACTAGGATAGAACAAGGGAGCGGGAGGCTCAGATTCATGCTCAGTACCCCCATTTATTTTCATTTCTTTTTTATTATGATTTCGAGATGTAAATCCCAAAGGTGGGGAGAATATAATGTCCTGAAATTTCTAAATTTTTTTATTAATTATATATAATTATTTGAGACCACAAAATCTAACGACACGTGATTTCGAGGCTCGAAGTGCATGGAATGATCTGTCAAAGTTTTGTTATACTTTATATAGCATGCATAAAAAATTTTCCAAAAAAAGTGGAATAAATTTAAATGGTTTCCCGGATCTGAAATCTGAGGTCACCTTTGCATTCAAGAAGGTCGGTTTACCTAAGGCGAGACTTATGTTTATTTGGTGTGGGCCGCCTATGTGAAAACCCGAAAATGGAATAACTGTTAATAAAATAATTAAAGTAAATTATTTTTTTTTCAAATTATTATAACTCATGAATGGTAACTCAGATTGGAAAAAGGAGACCACCACTGAACTCTGAGGGCATGATTTCCTTAGGATGATACTAACATTGGTCGGTTCCAGACACCAGTGAAAGTTAGTTATTGGCCGTAAATAAAACAATTAAGTGGAAATTATGTTATTCTAAAATCCATAACTTCTAAATGGTCAAATGGGTTGAAAATATGATCGTACAATTGGATTTTTTGTTGCGTGTTCTCCTTAGGAAGAGCCTAAACTCGACCAGCGCAGGTCCAGGGAGAACAATAATAATTTACTGAAATGTTTTTTCCGGTATGTTCAGTTAATGCATGAGAGGAATTTCCTAACTTCTGAACCGTTGATCGGATTAAAAATCCAAGGGCACTGTTGAATCCATAGCATCTGGATTCTCTTAAGGGAGTCTTTACATTTACCGTAGTAGGTATGATGAAAAATTTATGTTTTCTGATTTTTTAAATGAAATGAACTGAAATAATTATTATATTTTATTTCATATCTTTCAATGGAAAAATAAAGGGGTAGGGCCAGTGATATGTCAATCCAATAAATGGCCTCACCTACCAACCCTATGTAATGACATTATTAGAGAATTTGAAGCTTCTAAATTGATGAGCCCCCTTAAATTTTAACGTCATTATTTACCCACCCCCTCTCTTATATATATAGAGATTATGGTGGGGTATCAGCACATCTTTTCCAAGAAATGAAGAGTTGAAGGAGCAACGTGACACCAAACCTTTAGAAGATGGAACTCATCCCAGCGGGAGGTGACGGGTGACACCGAACCACGGACCAGAGGAAGATATGCATGTGATGTCTTTAGAAGCCTATTGTGGGTATGAAGAACACCGACCCACCTTCATGTGTAGAAATTTCTCTAATGATTTGAGGTAGGGGGATTATTAATTTAAGTTTCTTTTAAAGATTCCATCTCCCATGTACATTAAAATTATACGAAGAATTCAGTTGAACCGATTAACGAGTTGATTTTTGATTAATTCGTCTTGCGGGAGGTTGTTACGAGATAACCATGTGGGGTTTTGTTTTTTTTTAATTCAAGAAATTGTTAAAACGATTTTATCATCCCATTGATCATGAGATAACAAGGAGGGCATGTGCCTAACGAACCTAGCCCGAACCCTCTGCAAATTTGATACCCTTGCACCGTCCGTGGAAGACCATCAGCGCGGTGAAGCCCACATTCTACGAAGGAGGTGAAACCCAAACACACGACACTAGAGGAGGATGTGGCATGAAGCTTTTGTGGAAAAGTGTGCGGCCAACACGGTCTAGCCACTGAGGAGGTGCGGCGTGCCGCCAATGAGAAAATACGGCCCAGCTCGTCAGCTACGGTCGACAGAGAAGGAAACCGACTCGTCGACCAGTAGAGGAAGGGAAGGGCGGTACACCGTCGTATGAAGCCAGTGAGAAGGAGACCGTGGTCAAAGCCACCACGAAGGAAGCAGAACCCATACCTCTGGTTGGTTCTGTGGAAATCGGGCAGTTCCCACGTGGTGCCACCACTTCAAAGGCTGAACTCCCTTTGGTCATTCGGGATCACGGGGGGAGTGGCTCCACTGAGCTGCCTCGCAGAAGAACCACAGGCTGCGCCCATCGCGGCCAGACCGCCCTCTAGCAGGCCGCTAACTGTGGGCCGGGCAGCCCATCGGGTGGGTTGGGCCACGCCCCACCGGTCGGGCTCCGCCCCACTGTGGGCTGGGCCACCCCTTTGCAGGCCCCTCCTTACATGGTTTTGGCCACCCTTGAGGGTGAACCCTTTTTGCGGGATAGGAAATACCTAGGCCCTATAGGCCGACTCCGTTGTGGCGCAGCCCAGACTGGGTCGGTCGGGTGGGTCTGACCATGTCAGACCGGACCCATGCCCAACTGGGCCTTGAAACAGTTAAATGACCTTATCTCAAGAACCAGAGGACCATTTGATGAACCGTCTACGGAAATGGGATCCTTGGAGTGAGATGGTCTCTTTGAATTACTCCATTCGAGTTTTTTAGAAACATGGATAATGACTGGGATGGATTGCACCCCAATCCAACCGGGCACTTGGTACTGAAATGCCAATAAAGCACAGACCAGGCGTCCGGTTGACGCACCGTTTGTTGGGTTGGAACCCTTGTGACATGACAGATCATTAGGTTACTTCTTTGTAAGACTTCTTGATTGTTGAAATATGACTGATGGCTTGGGGATTGGTTCTCCCTAGTTCCTTACATACAGAACCTTACGACTAGCTGAAACCTGACAACTACTGACTTTTTGACTTAGAGTGATTTGACGGACATGATACGTGATGGGGAGGAGTACATTAGTAGGCCACAATGGGGTGTGTCCACGGTAAAAGAAGGGGATGTGTACCTTAGCAGGCCACTGTGGGGGAGCATCTATGTGTTACATGGCATACCCACGGTACGTGATGTAGAGGAGTACCTCAGCAGTTCAAGGTTAGTGGGAAGTGCCTCTATATGACATGTTAGGCCGACTTTACTTGATAGAGGATGATTTCTCCAGTAGCTGAGATGTTCAACGTTGTGATTAAGAATGTTACTTGTTCCTTGGCCTAAAACACCAGTGGTTGGCTATCAACATTCATATCGATCTTGTGTTGTTCAGTATCATATCTAGTTTCCCTAAGTTGTATACCTGGTTTGAGCTGAGGCTCTAATTGATATGTGTCAATTGCACTGTGATTGGTTATTGAGATCAGGCATTTTAGTTTTCCTTTTGAAATTTTGAGAGACCTTCAGAGGTGTCGGGGCCCCTACTGAGTATCATCATACTCACCCCCGAACGGGCTTCGCCTGCACCTTTTTGTGTCTTGTGTAGACTACAAGCTGCTTGGCTGAGGCTTTGGGGAGCTAGGAAAAGGTGGTACGCGGAGGAGACAAGCCGACATAGAGTGCTGATGAGGCGATCTGTACCATCCATTCATGTAGTATTCTTAGAGGATGACTCAGTAGTTATTTTCCATTTTTTAGTTGTATTTTTTTACTTTCAATTTTATTTTTAATTTTTGTTGTACTCGTACTTTCAGTTGAGATTATATTCTGTCCCCTTTTACTTCCACCACTCCTTTTTCTATTTCAGTTTAAATCACAGTTGCTTCTTTTTGTGTTCTCGAACCGTATGTTTGTATAGGTTTAAAGGCAATGCATTCTCGTTTTAGAAAATACGCCTTTCGGAGCTAGTCGCCAGCCCTTGGCCTATGGATGGTGGGCTTGGGGAAGTCATGACACAGGCCCCGGGGGACAGGTCGTGATACCCCAAGTATTAGGCTCCCATATCTCATTCCATCCCCACCACCCTTCAAAAGAATGTTATAGAATAAGTTAAATTTTTTTTATAATCCAAAATTGAAACTAGATACTTAATAAAAATGGTGTACGTTTCAATCTCTAAGTTCTCCCACAAATTTATGTGAGATGGGTCTAGATGATACTTCATCAGCTGAGACCTCATAAATTCATCATGAATTGGGGCCATGTGATTTGGAAATTCTAGCTAGAATGACAAATTTTTGAGAAATAAAAAATTCTGTAATATCCAAATATGATGTGAATGAAACATCACCTGTTGACCTAATTGGCAAGGTATCAGTTGAGGAAATATACTAAAAAGATTTCAATCACAAAATAAAAACTCCATTTGGTGATAATGTTGGTTTTCATTGGATTTTGGGGGACTCTGACACATCACCAACATCTTCTGAATAAACAAAACCTTCTTTTTCATATTATGAAGAATTCTAGATCCCAAAAAAGTAATTCTCTCCCAATTCCAACTCAAATAAAGATACTGATATGTTCATCGATGCAAAGAATCAAAGAGTTCCATCATGATAAAATATTTATAGTTTTTTTAATATAACCATTCAATGAAAGATAGGTTCTTTTTCTTTTAACCCCCCCCCCCAACATGAAATGATCTAGTACATCTTCATGGATCTAGATATCTCACTTATTCTGAAAATCCATATGATAATGATACACCATGCTCAATAATATATTAGAACTCATTTCATCCAAGTGTTTCTTAAAAACAAAAAAGTAATGTGTGGGTCCTCAAAATAATTGATTTCTGAAGAGACCCCATTAATATTTATAAATTTCATAATATACATGTTTCCAATATCTTGCACATATGTTGGTTTTATAATAGATATAGAATTTCTTGATTTCATCAACTGAATTATGATAAACCATATAAATTAATCCAACACATATTATCTAAAAATATTGTCTTGAAATATATACAAATATCCTAATATTCCCATATTAGAATAGGATGACATTGTTATAATCCAATGGGTCTTTCCTTATTGTATTTGGTCCTTTAAAGTTTTAGCCATTGTGAAATGGAATCCATAACTACTTACATCATGATAGTATAAAAATATTTCTACTTCAATTATTAGTACATCATAGTAGACTTCGGGTGAATGACCCAACAAGATATATGAACACCCTATATAAATTACTACCATAAACAGAATTTATGAATAATCCTCTATGAAAAAATATAACTACCAGGATATCAACACCAATCACCCATGGAATCCACACCATTTAAGGCTCAATATATAAATTCAAAATTAGAATCTATCACCTACTCAATTGAGGTTGTATCACCAAAAGATGGATTATCTAGCATACTAGGAAGAAACACATATCCATCCACAACATCCACAATAAAATTTTTCTAGAGGAAAAATTTCATTAAGATCCATTCATCACCAAATACTTCAACAACCATGGATGTAAATTTCCATCTCAATTATTTTTTCAACTTGTTTTATTTACTTGGGGTGTATGTAGTATTTAATTAAAAATTCATTGGTTATTCCACGAAACATTACATTAAATGATTTAAATCCATATTTTTTAAAATATAATATAGACTCTTTTGATTAGAATATACCTTAAACATTTACCAATAAGTACAGCAGAATGATGGCAATAAATTATTCGTCATCAGGACCAACTGGAGGTCATGTATAGGGTATTTCTTCACAACTAGTCATAATTGATGGGAGTCATATGCCACCATGTGATACTATTGAGTAATCATACATGCCAACATCTTAAATTAGGAACAAACTATATGGAATGGAATTTTATAGGATCAGAATGAATCAAAATAGTATCCAACATCAGCTTTACCTTCAAATTCTTAATTGATCCCATGTATTTCTTTTCCTAATGAAACATCACCCTATATTGGGTATACTCTATCATGGGAGATGTTGATCTGATCAAATAATATTTAAACAAACTATGTTACCCATTCATACCCCAAATTTCTCAAGAAATCACTATAAAAAAGTTCTCATGAACATCGAAGATACATGTCTTTGGGACAACATTACATAAGAATTACACCTCTTGGATCTAGAATTAAAACATAAATATATTAGTATGCATAAAATTCACCTTCATATTTCTCAAAATAAAATCCCAATGGTCCTAATACTCATCCATTATCTTAGAACAGACTGAGATATCATCCCAAAACACGGGCACAAAAGTGTTAAGATATTGGTAAAAGATATAGTTCATTAGATACCTAGAAGTCGTAGGGGCATTGATGAGTCTAAACGAAATAAATATGTACTCATAATACCCATAGTATATCATAAATGTCGTATTTTTATTGATATCTTTCCATACCATCATTTAATTGAATCTTAAATTGGGATAATGTTTTGAGAACCACCTATCTCCCCTGGCATAATCCTTGAAGTCATCGGTTCATTGTTATTTCTATTTATAATTTAAAATCACCATATTGAGAACATTTTTTATAATTCAATATTGGAGGCTGTCATCTCATTTATTTAGATAAAGAACCAATTATTCCATGATTCCACACTTTTGTGTATAAATCACTAATCTTTGAGGTCTTATAACATCGTTTTTAATTCATTTTTATTTGGGGGAGTCTTTAGGTAAGGTGGAATGGAGATGGGTATTATCATAGGGAGTATTTTTTTTGGACTATTCTACGACCCTATATGGTCGAAACACTAAAAATCATCGTAAAGGACCTCAAGATACATTTCATCCACCACAATAATCTAACCACCTAAATCTTTCTACACATAATTTAAGATAAAACAAGATAATCATCATGTTATCAGCATAGTATTTAGAAAAAGTTCCTTCCAAACCTGATCTTAGGTCCCACTCACCCTAGAAGATATGATTTTCCATTTTCATAATATAGGACCATGAAACGATAATGATAAAATCAATATTAGACTTCAATTTAATCATACAATATATAATTATAATGTGTTAAAATATATATATCTATGAATGGAAGGTATCTCATGACCATTATGTCTTCAATGATTACTCAAAACTCATTAAAATTTAATCCATACCAATTCTTCATCATCAACAGAGTGTAATAATCTTGTATTCAATGAATAAACACTAAAAACTATCCCGAATCATTAACCATTATATAAAAGATAAAAAAATGTGAGTCTGTGTTATCGAACAATAATAAGGCCATATAATAAGTAATTTATATCTTACCTAGAATAGTAACTGGCCTAAACTCAATGTTCTGTGGTGGATAATCATCTACTTAGAAGTTATTTTATTTAGAACCCCTTAAAAATAATATTATTGTGTGAGATTCTCTCTTCACCGGAGAGGGAAACCAACCACTAAGAAGAATTTTACAACAAAAATGAGTCTTTGGTGATGGAATATCCAACTCTACTACCCTAATATGGATTTTAAAAAAAATGATGAAGATGACCCAAATTCCCACCCTGATGGAATGTCCCATGGTTCTAATGGAATTCATGATTAGTGAAATGCATATTCTCACACTAATAGAAAACTATTAACTTACATTCAAATTGTTCAATGAGAACTAAATTAGATAATCGATGGTAAATCCCTTTACTACCCTAGAGGGCCTCCTCAAGATTCTTCTTCTGACCCACATAATAAATCAGTATACATCCAATATCAATAGAATCTCTAATAAGATCTGTCAATTTATCCATATTGGTTTCAACCATTTCCAATTTATCTACAAATTCAAAATAAGTTTGTAAGAATAGAAAAATTATTTTTTCATGAGATATATGACTACAATACCATATCAATATATAGATCATTAAGATAATGGTCCATGATTAACATAAGAGAAATATGAAACAACACTATTATGTGGGTAGAATACTCCATACTCACTCAATTTCCATACTCCTAGGTCATAATTCTATGATCCTAGCCTCTCACAACGATTCTATATATTATTTCTGATTAAAAATATTTCTAAACACATCTTATGTAAGATTATCATATTTTTTAGCCATCACACTTGTTTCTAACCACATATTATTGGGAACCACTATCATATACTTCATAAAAGTGACTGTATATGTGTCTGTATATGGATAAATCCAAATATACACCAAATTTTTGTAATCAATTATTTCGGCTCTTTGGGTCCTTATTCACCCAAGAAGTTGGGTGGGTTATTCTAGGTAAATTTATAATCATAATCAACTCTATGACACTTATTTCATGAAATATCCACCCCCATGGAATGAATGTTCATTATTACTAACTAAAAAATTGTATTGTCTACTGTAGGTTCATCCTATGGGTAATTATCTATACCTCCCACTTTATAGTCAATTGAGGACCTTCTAGGTGGGATGATCTATAGAAAACAAAACAAGAACTGAAAAATTCATAATTAAATTAAATGTCATATAAAAAACATATTGGACTGTATTTTATAAAAAAAATAAAAAAACCACATTATATTTTATCAAAACACAAATGAATAAATCGAAACTCTTGACAAAATTCCCGACCACCCATGGAAACTTGAGAACTAGTGAAAAGAAGAGATGGAAAAGAACTCCCCCACACACTACACCAGAGTCCAGATCACACTATCTCGATACAATCATACGTCACCTGTATTATGAGTGGGATATGGAACCATTTTTTAATGAACCATCACAAGACATCCCAACCAATCACATGGACTTCTCGGCCATAATTATTGAGGTCCATTCCTAATCATATTTTGTTGGAAACTATTGTCACAAATTCATTACTGTTACATTATAATTATCTCAAAAAAAAACATAATTTAATCCCAACATGTTTTTAACCCATAAATATGAAATGATCTATCCATACATTCGGTATGAATGCTAAAGTGTAAATTTTTTCCAAAATTTGAGAAAAAATCAATGAAGCATAAGTAGTAGAATATTAAACACCCATCAATTTACAATATACAATGAAGTAATATTTAAACCCCCCCACACATATATATAAAAAAGAAAATATATGTTATGTTTGGTCAGGGATATACATACTCCAACTCAAAATGACCGAAAGAATGTAATTCCTACTGTTATCCATTAGAAAGTATCCATGTCACACAAGGTCCCAACTAAATATTATACTAGGGAAAGAAGAGAATCAAGGAACTCCACTAAGAGAAGTTTTTTCTTTTACATTACGTGTATCATGTAAAACAATGAATTCATACACCCAATGACCTATATTTTGAGTGAGGTAAATTTTAGTGTGACACCACCATGAATCTATTACATATCATTCTAGTATCAAACCATTATTTCTAGATTGAAAATATCATTTAAAGGTATGTATTATTTGAATCATTCCTTATGTTTCTTGGGTTTTGGAATAAAATACAAGTCTCTGATTAATCATAAACATGGGAATAATAAATTGTATCAAATGGAAAAACACTATCATATAAAAGATCATGTTCTATCTATAATCATCTCAAATAAAATATTCACAATAACATACTCAAGTAGGATTTAATAGAAATGAATGTTTTGTAATCATGAAAACACAATTCACAGAACAATTCCCAATATAAAATTCTATTGATGAGACATTTTTAATCAATCAATATCATTTAAATATTCCTCCAAACCCCATGCATAAAAAACTATTTTTAAAAGAATACCATGGAAAATATAAAATTTGACCAACACCATTTCATATCAATAATGAATTCTCAAGAAACTAGTTGCTCCAAGTTATTCGTCACCGATTTCATCCTTACTAGTATGTTAAAGGTACTATAATTGATGTTTTACGCATACATATAGAGTTATAATTTCAATCAATGATATTTTTTTTATAGTTGTATGAGATAAAAATGGCAGTGTTCTTGATTCAAAAACATTTAATAAACAAATCGTGTATATAAATAAAAAGTTAAATATAGATATAATGATTATAAAACATAAAACTAAGTATTATTTGATCAGTTATGTCTTATAATATTGTAATTTTAGTTTAATCTATTATACATTATATAAATTTATTTCATTTTTCATAATGGTTGTCAAAATGACCCAAACAATAACATTTAATAAATGATAGGTGTGCATGGAAAAGAAATATATTCTTTTAGAATAATACTACCATTAAAGAGGTATAATTATATTACATAGATACAATTATGTTGTTAAAAAATATTTCATATAATTGGATAAATAATAAATGTTTTTGTGAAAAAATAAATAAATTTATACATGGAGGTGATAGTCCGCACATAAAAACTTCTGTTGCTCACATATTCCATAGAATATAATAAAGTTAAGAATTTGTTAAATATTTATATAATGTTAATAGTTTTTCAAATTTCATATTTATTCATAAATTTTGATAACTTTTAGCTATCTATTTATGGTGGATATTGAAAATGGGTCACATATTTTATAGATGGGGTAGTATGCAAATAAAAGATGTGTCATTTTTTATCGAATGAGTTGAAGGTACCAAATGGATATCAAAAAATGTTAATAGAAAAAATATATTTTTCAAATAAAATTATTTCTATATGGGTACATTAAATTATATGAATTTATACAAAAAATATAAAGGATATTAAAAAATGGAGAAAATGAGAACATTACCTTACTCTATGGAATATTTCCACTTAAAATTGTATTAATTCTTAATGTGGATGTATTTTGTGAATAAAAAAACGAGGATGTATATGGGAGTCTTAAAGAGATATTTTATAATTTTATAGATCCAAGAGTTATGAGGTTGTGGGGAGATGTGGGGTGATGATGAATCCTTTTATAAGTGAGATATGTACAATTTTTAATAACATAAAATTTAAATTCACTATTAAAATATGAAGTGAATATAATAATTTAAATTAATGAAGTAGGAAAAATGGTAAGGTAAAAAAAGTACCAGACATAAATTTTCACATATTTTATAACAGGTATTTATGACTTTTACTCTAAGATAGTTTGCATTCACTATTTTTGTTGTTTTACAAGGAAACTGATGTTTAACTAAATAATTAAATTTTAATTTCTAAAAAATTGTCACTATTAAATAATTGGTGTCCAATAATTCACAATATTTAAAATCATTAAAATTAAATTTATATAGATGATGAAAATTTATTTCAATATTATTTCACATAACACATAAGAACCATTTTTTGGAAAAGAGAATTTTAATCAATAATTTTATGATTAAGATAAGATTATAAATTGAGTTTTTATGAAATTAATTAGTTTTTTATTAAATATATATCAGTTATATGGCCTTAAAAAACATATATAATATAGTTACATATATGGGTAGTTAGTTAAAAGAAACATATCAAAAATAATTTTAATTAATGTAAAATAATAATCATGTTTTCAAAATGTTAACCATGTTGTTTATAAATAAATTAATAAAATTTTAAAATAATTTATTTTAATTTCTAAATATTTTTATTATAAAATAATTACTCCGTAAACATTAAAATCAGTACCGTTTTTTCTTCACTATAAGTAGTGAGGAAGACATTCAAAATAGTGATTGTAGGCATTTTTCAAAATAAATAAATATTGTCAGACATGATTAACACTCAGATGATGGAGATAGGCCATTGATGAAAGTCGAAACATGGTGTAGGGGATGTAAACCTCAGGGATGGGGTGGAATCATCTCACACCATAGTATTCTTACTAGATCTTGTGGTACAAGATATCTTTTTCTATTTTTGTGGTCTATTTTGATCTTTTAGGGTCATGATTGTTCCTCCATAATTTTCCATTCTTTTAACAAAGACACATTGAGCCTAAAACTATTGAAAATAAATTAAAATCAGTATTTTTTTTCAAAATATCATAAAAGTGATAGTATTTTCAAAATGTGTATTTTTACTATTCAACCAAAAAATTTGTATTTAAGAGATACCAAAAAAATCATTCAAATATAATTTTGAAATTTTTAATTCAATCATTTTTTTCATTTCTAAAACCTAATTTTCAATATTTATAATTTTGGTATTAGATGACAATAAAAAAATATAAATAAAATATTTACATTGAAAACCAATGTGTTTTACTGTTTTTAAAATTATGTCATATCAATTTTTAATTTCAAGAATGATGATTCATTAGTTCAAATATAATTATATTATAAAATTTATAATTTGGATTTATTATTATAAAATATAAAATTATTTTTACTAAAATAATTATTTCCTAATGAATAATCCATTTTAATAATAAACCATATTAATTATTTATCATTTTAATTACTGTATTTATAGTTGAGTAATATATTTTTATTTACTAAGATTTATTATTTTTCTTATTTTCATTATAATATTCATATAACATATTGTGGATAATTTTAGCATGGTGTTACGTGTGATGAAAGCTACTGAGCATTGTAGATTTATTTAAAGAATATATATATATATATATATAATTATATAATATCATGGTTTCCTAGTTTCCCACGACCATCAAATAAGTTTTTCTTCATTATTTTAATCATGCATCACCAATAGAATAGTTAAGGGTTTCCATAAGATAATTATGACTCCGGGTGTTCTTTATCATGAGGTACCAATGATAGTAAATTCTCTAGACAATGGAATCCAATTCTTTCCATCATGATTAATATATACCAATATTTATATTCTTACAAACCATTTATGTCAAAAAGATACTCATGATTGAGTGTTGAGGCTTATATAATGTAGTCAATCATTCCATGAGAGTTCATATTTATCTGTGTAGTGATAAGTTATTTAAATTTTATTTGATACATGAAATAATTTTTTAAATTTTAATTAAAGACGATTCTATATATGGATATCCAGTTAATTTCCAAATTCACAAATAATTAATATTTAGAATGTATAATAGTAATTTTATGAATCATTTTACCTAAACACGAACATGAGATACAATAATGATATTAGTTTTTCTAAGAAAATTAAAATCATTTGGGTTGGTATTTTATAGTATTAGTGAAATTCATTGCAATACTATGGTGGATAAATCAGAATACAATAAGGAATTTAGATATTTGTGGTGTCGGATTAGTGTACCTTTCACCACTTAATGTTAATTATTCATAACAATAGTAGTATTTCCATAGAAATCCCTATTCTCTTGGTATATGACTTTGTTAATTTTTGTAATCCTTGTTAGAACTTTGATTATGGAATCAATTACAAGAAGTCCTAAAATCCATAAATTTTATGAATTTAATAGTCATAACATTTAGTCCATTGGTTATATTCTTCACCTCAACACTATTTCTAATAGATTGGTAGAAAATCATTCCACACATGCGACATATTTTATTTTTTATGACATTCCTTCTGGTTCTTCATAAAAAATATTTTATAGGTAGGAATTTAAATCTTCATTCCTTCTTCATATTCATCACCTATTAATCTTTAAAAATCAATTGTTCTATTATTTTATATGTTTTGGATATTTCTAAAGAATAATGTTTTTAAACACAACTCATGGTAGTTGGGTGAGCATAACTGAAATATTTTTAACAGAAGATTCTATCCCATTCAATATCTGAATAAGACCATTATCATAATATCTAAAATATATAATGTTTTTTCAATTTCTCCTAGCCCCATTAATTACATTAAATAAACAAAAGTTGATATATGAATAAATTATTATTAGAATAATAGTAATCTATAAAAACATATGATGTAATTTATATATATCATTCATAGCCTACCTTTTGGATAATTAATCATCAATATAGGATATCGATTCTAATATCAAAATTATACTTAAAAATATAATAATTGTTCAAAATTTTATATTAATGAATGAAATAATATAACATTAATGATTCAAACTAGGTCTGTTGTTATACCTCATTCTCATGTACTATGTGAAGACCTAATAAATACTCATTCATTCTTTGTTGGTTTATTACCCCTGGGTGAATTGTTCTGAAATAATAAATAAACTTTTATTATCTAGACCTGGATTTAATATAATGGAAACCAATAAATCTATAAATTAACAATAAAGCATGATGATATCCTATACATAGAGTTATCCTTAGGGTTTTTACAAATTTTTACATATATTAATCTCCAAAAATACTTAAACTAATCTTAAAAAAATAACTAAACCTTACTCTGATATCCACTGTGGAGACCAAAAATGGTAATGTCATGTTGGATGATAAAATAAAAAATTTAAATAACTCATTTAATACTCCGTGAGATAACCCAAACCCAATATATCTTTTTTAAGACATATCGTAATCGGGGGATTTAAATCCTAGAACGAAGTAGGAAATCACATAATGTATATAGGGATCAGATATATAAGAAACTTATGGTATAGTACCTATTTAAATTTGTATATATATTAACCACATTGGACTCCTTCTAGACTTTTTACAGGTTATAAAATATTTCTAACTTTGGGAATGAAAACATTAGTAATGTGCGAGATAAAACTCTTAGTAAGTGAAATAATCAATAGAATTTTAGAATGTGTTAGACCATAAACATATGAGAAATAATGTCCATAAGATAAATACCATATTGAAAATAAAATTTCAAAATAAGATATGTCTTTATGGGATAATATAATGACCTATAGTCTCAAATGATCAAATATGTATAATATCATGGATTTCTAGAATCATGAGACAATAAACATGTTCCTTAATATCCAAAAATATGCATATAAAATTTAAATGTGGTGAAATTGAAAGAATAATAAATCATAAATAACTATATAGGGAATCAGATATATATTACAATAACATAGTGGATTATGCCACACTACATGATTCCCATAATCATAGTGGAGCATGAATCAATACATAATTCTTATACCATAACAGAGTTGGAATGACATCTGAATTCCAACAACATTGTAGTGAAAGCATCACTACATGTTTCCACTAGCATAAAAGAGAATGAATCACATCAAAATAATACTAAAATAGTTAATTAGAAAACCAATTTTGATTACCATAACATTGTAGAGTAGGAATCTCTAAAAATTTACATAAAAAATATAGTGGATGATATGTACATTTCATGAAAGATAATTAACATAAAATATCATTACATTTATGATTTATAAGTTAATTATTTCCTATATAAGAAATTTTCATATTTCATAGGACTGAAGAATTTTTAGGAACATGGAAAATAAATCAAAACTGAAATGATTTACATAAAAAAATGATTTCCAGGACAAATGATTATCATTGGATCTTTTGGGGTTCAGAACTAAATATTGCAGCTGAAATGATGGTTTTGGGACCAGAAAAGCATTATTTATTTTATAAAGACACAATTGACAATGTAATAATATTTGAGTACACAGGTGATGCTGCTGATGGATATCCAGATGGTGGGGAGCATGTTGTCCTTTTCAGAGGGAACACGGTAGTACCAGTGATGTTGTGGGATGAGGTTCTGACTGAGTTCCATACATCCCCTTTGGTGGTGCATCCAGGCGTGGAAAAGATGTACCAGGACCTCTGATGTCAGTTCTGGTGGCTAGGGATGAAGAAGAGTGTGGCCGAGTTTGTTTCTCAGTGCCACACTTGTCAGCAAGTACAGGCTGAGCACAAGGTTCCAGCAGGTTTGACTCAGCCCTTTGAGGTGCTAGAGTGGAAGTGGGATGGAATTTCCATGGACTTCGTGATAGGTTTACCATGTACATCCAGGGGACGCGATCCCATCTGGGTGATCATTGATCGAATCACCAAGTTAGCCCACTTCCTAGACATATGGGAGCAGAGTTCAGTAGAGAACTTAGGACGCCTCTACATGCAGGAGATAATTTGGTTTCATGGAGTACCATCCACGACCGTCTCAGATCATGATGCTCATTTCATATCCCGATTGTGGAAGGGATTGCAGGAATCTTTATGGACTCAGTTATGCTTGAGCAGAACGTTTCATCCCTAGACTGATTGTCATACAGAGTAGACCATCCAGGTCCTGGAGGATATGCTATGAGCTTGCATACTTGACTTCGGTCATAGCTAGGAGGATCACCTACCACTGGTGGAATTTTCATATAACAACAGTTATCATTCCACTATTTTTATGGCACCATTCGAGTCTCTATACGTGCTACCTTGTAGGTCACCACTTTGCTGGACTAACCCGAGAGAGTCAGCACTCATGGGCCCATAAATGGTGGGATCTACTACAGAGAAGGTGCAAGTCATCTAGTATGGGATGAAGACTACACAGTGTCAACAAAAGTCTTATGACGACCGGAGGCGGAGGCCTTTTGAGTTTGAGGAGGGAGACCATGTGTTTCTTCGGGTCTCACCTCGATGGGGATTGCAGAGATTTGGCTGAGGAGGCAAGCTATATCCAAGGTTTGTTCGCCCTTTTCAGATTCTGAGTAGAGTTGGCGAGGTGGCATATCGCTTGGCTCTACTTCCCCAGATGGACTGGGTACACAACGTCTTCCATGTGTCGCAGCTACGTAGGTATGTGCATGATCCATCGCATGTCATCGACCGGGGTGAGCTGGACATCGACGAAGGAGCGACCCTTGTTGAGTACCCGGTGGAGATCGAAGATCTGAAGGAGAAGATCCTTCATGGATGAGTTATTCCCTTGGGGCGTGTATGGTGGCAACACGAGAATCTCTAGTAGAGAACGTGGGAGCGGGAGGCTCAGATTCATGTACAGTACCCACATCTTTCTTAGTATCCCTTGTTTTGGATTTTCGGGGATGTAAAATCCTTAAGGTGGGTGTGATGTAATGTCCCAGATTTTTCCATGTATTATTTTAATATAATATGGGAATTATTTTGAGACCAGACATTGAGACGGTGTGCAGTTTTGAGGCCCGGTGAGCCCGGAACAAATGTTTGAATTTAATTTAATAATTAAATTATTCATGCATGTAGTTTTCCTGAAAAAGTGGAATAACTCCATAATGGGTGCTCGGATCAGAAATCTAAGGGAACCATTGCGTTCAAAACAACGATTTTACCTTAGGCGAGGCCTAACTTCGGCCAGCACAGGTTGGTGGTGAAATCGGGTTTTTGGACACAACAGTAATAAAATATTTAACAAAAATATTTTATTCCTGCAATAAGATCTTTTAAAATCTTACATCGTTATCCTATTTAAAAAGAGGCTTGCGCTAGGGTCCATGGTTATAACCCCATAACCCTGAAAACCCTTGGCGGCCCTGGAGGTTCTGGAGGAATACCCCAATGCGGTGGTGGCGATGTTCTTGACGGAGTCCGGCAACTACAATGCGGCGAGCGGATCATCGCTGGAAAATGCAGCGAATCTAGGTAGGATGTTGTTGTGAATTTAATTCTTCCCCGTTTTTGATTTCCAAGATGAACGTGGGCTAATCCATGAACAGATTATCCCGCGGATCGATTGTTCTTGTGGGATGGGATTTTGCGGGGATTTTTGGGTATTTGAACCTGGATTAATTGTCTATTCTTGTTCAACCTTATAACGGTGACGAACCAAGATCGACACGAACATCGGTCGAGGTTTGTCCCTCTTGTTTCGATTGTGTGTTCTTCCCCAAATTCTCGCGTTCTTCTTGAGCGTTCTTTGCGTTCTTAACGGGGCGATGAACAACGGATCGTTGTGCATACTTTCTGCGATGCAACGATCCCAAATTGAAGGATCAACACCACATCGGTCTTGCGGAGGTGAGATGACAGATTCGGTGGACGGATTGAAGCGGATCAGAAGAAATCGTTCTTCGGAGAATTTTCTCTTGGATGTCCGGAATTGGATTTTGGAGCAGATTGAAGGGCCGAAACCCACGGATTTAGCTTCATGGAGACGAATAGATCCGGTATCTAGAGTTTCGGGATTAACAGAAGAGAAAACGAAGATCCGGAGGATTAGATGAGGCGCGTGGAGGGAGAACAACGATTCTGGAAATTTTCCCGACTACACGCCGTATAGTCTGGATACACGGCGTGTGTTCATGGGGGGGGGGGGGTACCCGGTGTGTACTCCGGGAGTACACTGACATGGGTAGCGAACACGACGTGTACTTTTCTACACGCCCTGTATACCTCTCCCCGGCCAGGCTCGGCCATATACACGGGATACCCCGTGTACTAGTACACGGGCAGGTGACACGGACACGGACAACGACCACGTACAGGCACATGGCTAGCGTACACAGAGCGAGCCCAGGCGCTCGAACACAGCGTGTGTTTTCTTCTACACGAAGTGTAGTTTCGTTCTCTCCGACAAGCCGAGGGACACAGATCGTTTACATGGGAAGTACCCGATGTCAAGGCACACTGCGTGTAGTTTATTACATGCCTTGTAGTTTGGTTTTCCACGGCTTGAACGAAGGACACGGGCCATTTACACGGGAAGCACCAAGGGTCAAGGAACACGACGTGTAACCATACTACACGTTGTGTAACTTTTTCTTCATGGATTGAGCCACTTGCCTTCTGTGACTTGGACTAGTTCCAAGGGTTCTTACCCTTAGTAATTTGCTGAAGGTTTTGGTATCAACTTGTTCATGCAGTATGCTCCCTTCAGCATAACTTCCCGAATCGAGGTTTTGGAATCCCTTCTATGGGACTTAGAGTCGGATCCTCTATTCATTCCTGATACCCTAGGTGGAGTTCTTGGTATCAACGTGACCTACCTTACCTGGGCGCCGATCCTCTGCCTAACGGATTAGCTTAGACTGAGTTGTTGGAATCACCCCATGACTTTGCTATAATCCTCATATGAGAATCTTTTTCTCAAGGTACATGTGGAGTGTGTTCTCCCGGAATGAGTACTTTGTATCTATCTCTCCAGAACTAGGAGTGTGTTCTCTCGATGGTACGCTCAGTGGAATCTTCGAGCTGGATCCTAGTGGCAGTATCGTGAAGGTCGTTTGTGTATGGGTATATCTGGATATTCTTGTTATATGTTCCGTAGAAATATACTATGTAGAGTTGATTGTACCTTTCATTGTGTTATTTTCCTTTGTTTCATTTCCTTTGTGGTTTTCGGTGCGTCCTACTGGGTATTGTTATACTCACCCCTACACGGGCTTTGCTTGCACGTGTCTTGTCTTGTGCAGACGAGTGAGCCTTTGACTTGATTCTAGGAGGACCAGGACCGGACGGTGTTCAGTGAGATCAGATAGGCCAAGGTGTGTTCCTTCGGCGATGGGTTTCAGTCCCAGTACCATTCTCTGCAGGTTGGACTTTGTTACAGACTTTCTTTTGGTGGGATTGTACTTTTGGCCCAGGGTTTTACTTTACTGCACTTTACTTACCTGTCGTACCCTGTTGGTCGGGTTTTAGTGTATGCATGCATATTGCCTTTTTAGTAGTTTTTACTATTCAGTATTGTGGGCTTGGAGATGTGTGAGCGTGTGTACAGGTTTATAGGAAATGCCTCCCATGTT
The DNA here is from genome assembly GCA_963277665.1 of Viscum album. Lineage (NCBI taxonomy): Eukaryota > Viridiplantae > Streptophyta > Magnoliopsida > Santalales > Viscaceae > Viscum > Viscum album. Next base: position 524,208,330 of record OY728165.1, read on the forward strand.
AGTAGTATGCCTACTCAGTGCTAGTCAGAAGCCCCTGGCCTATTGGAGGCGGGCATGGGGAATTGCAGCTTGGGCCCCACCGGGATGGGTCGTGACAAGCAGGTTCACCTTCACCGGCAAGAAGGGAGCCTTTTCCGTGTAGGATAGACTAATGCAGAGGAGAGGGAATCCGATCACACGTCAGTTGGCTAGTCTCATTCTCGGAGCAGGTGATGTGCGGAGTCCGAGTTTTCCTGTTGTGGTGGATCTGTTTGTAGACGTTTTTGCTGATGATGTTCGAGGACTACCTCCTCAAAGAGAGGTAGAATTCTATATTGACCTGTACCCTGGGACTACCCCGATATCTACTCCAGCATATCGGATGGCTCCCGCTAAGCTTCGAGAGCTGTGGGTACAGCTGGAGGACTTGCAGGGAAAGGGATTCATCCGACCCAGTGTTTCACCCTGGGCTTCTCCGATTTTATTCGCCAAGAAGGCGGATGGGAGCTTACGACTATGTGTCGACTACCATCTCCTAAATCATGTGACCGTAAAGATCAGGTATCCACTCCTGGGGATTAATGACCTCTTTGATCAGCTCAAGGGAGCACGATTGTTCACGAAGATAGGTCTCAGGTCAGGTTATCACCAGCTCAGTGTTCATGATGAGGATGTGTAGAAGATGACTTTCAAGTGTCGGTATTCTCACTATGTGTTCGTGGTTATGCCCTTCGTTGTATCCAATGATCCAGCAGTGTTCATGAGTGTCATGGACAGGATCTTCCATCCTCACCTCGATCGATTTGTCATAGTCTTCATCAACGACATACTGATTTACTAGACTACTTAGGAGGAGCACACCTACCACTTGCTGGTTGTACTGGACACACTCTGAGACCACCAGCATTATGGTAAGCTCTCGACGTGTCATTTCTAGATTCTAGAGGTCCACTTCTTGGGGAACGTCATCTCTGAGGTGGGATTTGCTGTGGATCCTACGAATATCAAGGTAGTACTTTCCTAGGATCTACCTAGGAGCATGACGGAGGTGTGGAGTTTCCTATGTCTAGGTAGGTACTAACAAAGATCTGTGCTAGAATTTTCTAGAGTTGAAGCACCGCTTTCAGCTTTGACAAAGAAGGGGAATGCCTTCATGTGGTCAGATAGATTTCAGAAGAGCTTCTAGGAGCTGAGGCAGAGATTGACCAGTGAACCCATCTTGAGGCTATCGGTGGAGGGCTTAAGGTAAGTAGTTTACTATGATGCCTCAGGGACCGGACTCGGGTGTGTCCTATTGCAGGAGCGGGTAGTGATCTCTTATGGTTCACGATAGTTGAGGCAACACGAGTATAACTACACTACCCATGACCTGGAGTTAGCAGCAGTGGTCTTCGCCTTAATGATGTAGCGGCACTATCTGATGGGATAGAGTTTTACAGTCTATTATGACCACCAAAGTCTCAGGTATATCTTTTCACAGAAGGACCTGAACCTAAGATAGCGGCGATGGCTCGAGTACCTCTAAGACTATGACTTTGAGATAGTATATACTCTTGGGAATGGGAATGTAGTAGCTGATGCTCTCAGTAGGAGATCGGGAATTCAGCTACATGGAGAGGTGACAGAGCAGCTACCTGCGTTGCAGATATCCTTTGTGAATAGAGATGGAGCATCCTTTCTATAGTCGCTCACAGTCACTCCTCCACTACTATAGTGGGTCAGAGAGTCACAACGTGGGGATGTTGACTGTGAGATGCGACGTGCTCAGATTTCCATAGGGCATGCACCTGATGGGTTTTTTTAGGAGGAGAGCACATTATCCATTTCAGGGAACATCCCATGGTACCATTTGCATTACAGGAGGAGGTGATGATGGATTTTCACACTTCCCCTTTGGTGGTAAATCTAGGAGTAGCGAAGATGTTCTAGGGTCTTAGATGAAATCACTAGTGGCCTGGTATGAAGAAGGTTGTGGCAGAGTTCATTTGACGATGCCTCACATGCTAATAGGTGAAGGCAGGGCACTAGGTTCTGGCAGGCTTGGTGCAGTCCATAGAGGTCCCGGAGTGGAAGTGGGATGGGATATCAATGGATTTCCTGATGGGACTTCCATGTACTTCCAGAGTACATGACTCCATCTGGGTGATTATCGACCGACTCACCATGTCGGCTCACTTCCTACCTGTTAGAGAGCATGGCTAAATGGAGAGCTTGGGACGCCTCTATGTTCAGAAGATAGTATGACTCCATGGTGTGCCATCATCTATCATCTCCGATCATGATGCTCTCTTTACTTCCCAGATTTGGAAGGGGTTGTAGGAGGCATTTGGGACGTAGCTACACCTGAGCACCGCCTTTCATACTCATATGGATGGCCAGAAGGAGAGGGCCATTTAGACACTCGAGGACATGCTCCATGCATGTTTCCTTGACTTTGGTCACAGCTGGGAGGACCACCTACCAATGGTGGAGTTTACGTACAATAACAGCTACCACTACACCATCTGGATGGCGCCATATGATGCTCTGTACGACCGACCATGCAGATCACCTCTGTGCTGGACTGACCCTGGGGAGTCAGCACTCGTAGCACCAGAGATGGTTAAGGCTACGACGAAGAAGGTATAGATCATCCAGGATCGGATGAGGCTACACAGATCAGACAAAAGTCATATGCTGATAGGAGTCAGAGACCACTGGAGTTCGAGGATGGCGACCACATTTTCTTATGGGTCTCACCTCAACGTGGATTACAAAGATTTGGCAGGGGCATCTAGTTATCTCCACGCTTTATCAGACCATTCCATGTTCACATCAGGGTAAGCGAGATGGCATATCTTCTGGGCCTTCAACTTCAATTGCACTAGGTGCATGACGTCTTCCACGTATCTCAGCTGAGGAGATACGTGCACAACCCGACACATATCATTTATCATGGGGAGCCGGACATCGATGACAGAAATACCTTTGTGGAGGTCCTTGTGGAGATCGAGGATCGACAAGAGCATGTCCTACGTGGATGGTCGATTCCTCTAGTGCGCATCTGGTGCCAGCACGAGAACATCCAGGAGATCACATGGTAGCGGGAGGCTCAGATGCATGCACAGTACCCTCATTTTTTTCCTAGTTTATGATGTAGATTTATGGGGATGTAAATCCCTGAGGTGGTAGTAATGTAAAGTCCCTGAAATTTCAATGAACTTTTTTTCTTAAATACTTTGTAATTTTACGAGTCTATGGCATCTGAGGGAACTTCATTCCGAGGCCCGGTGTGCCCGGAATCAATTTATGAGGTATAGCTCGGGTACGTTCAGTAAACGATTGAGTGGGATATTGTATCTTTTGTACTGGTGCTCTGAATTGAAATCTGATGGCACTAGTGAACTCATAGCGATGGTAGTTGCTTAAGAGGACTTTTACCGTAGATGTGTTTTAACGGGAGAAGAAGTTATTTTTTGTGGATTAATTGAGAGGTGAATAAACTTGTGGGACAATTTTATTTTTATATCTTATGTGGTTATAACCTACATGGGGAAGTTAGGGTGGGACCCACTAACATCCTAACTACCCATGTGAGGATAAATGTGAGGTGGGCCCACACGAGCCCCAAACCTTCACATTTACATAAATCTCATAAACTCCCCCTTTAAAACTTGTTAGCTCCCTTTAATTAAGTAACTCTCCCGCTCTAACTCTTTATTGCATGCCAACACACACATTAATTAATTAATTGAAACTCTTCATTAATTAATTAAGTGTTTGAATTTTGTAAATTTGAATGCATGTCATGATTTAATAAAATAAGGGAAGCCATATTTTATTTTTGGGGAGGCATGTTGTGTTGAGATGTTGGGGAGAGAGCTCTTGTTTTATTTGAAGAACTTCGTTCTCAATAAAGAACATCAAATCTTCGACGAAGAACATCGACACAGAGACCCCGGTTTCTCCGTCAACTTCTTCCTCCATGAAAATGGAGGAGACACCGGCGTAGGAACATTCCAACGACGTCACGCCTTTTAAATTTCTCTCCGTGAGAAAAGGGGAGACACCGATTCCTCCTCGAATGCTCTCCGTCGACGTCTACACACCTTGTGACTCCGTCAAGCGCGACGCCCGACTTTCAATATAATTTGTTGAAGTAGCGGTGTGTTTGGATTGAGTAATGATTGGTTTTACTTCTAAGTTTTTGTTCCTCTTAAACCGCTTGTTATCAGATTAATGCAGAAGGGACTAGACCAAACTAACACAGTCCGATTCTTCCGCCGTTCTTGTGAATTTGTCAAATTCTTTTCCCATTATTGAGTGGTGAATCAAGCTATGTTTTTGGAGCCAATCAGAGATCATACAACATTGTAAATGACCTCAGAGCATCAGGGAAACCTAGAAGTGGATGTTTCGTAGAAATCGGATCATCGAAATAAAGAACAGACACCTCGGTAGGCATGCTGGCCTGAGGCGTCATTTCTAGAAAATTCCAGAATACACAGCGTGTACTCTAGGAGCACACTCGGTGTAGTACAAGAGTACTGTAGCTTCCATTTAGGACGTTAGAAAAGTAGTACAAGGCATGTGACTCTAGACACAGGTTGTGTACTCACCACACTGTTTGACAGATGAGACATTGATGGACATGGCATGTATTTATGGAAATTACATGGACACAGACAGAAATACACGGCCAAGTAACATGGTGTGTATTCTCTTCATTGAACTGCAGGAGTGGATTCGCGAGGCTCAACTTGTAATCTAGGAGATACACGGACACTGGAAGAACCACACGACCAAGAGGTATGGCGTGTACTACCTTCACCCTGGCAGAAGCTACTTCGTGAGGACTCGACGTGTATTCTGGGAATACACAGACACAGGGTGGAGTACATGGGCATGTACTCCACCACACGGCCCAGCATGGACAACACACATGAAACCGACCCTAGAGGTTTGGACACGGCATGTAACCATACCACATGCCATGTACTTACTTAATAACCTGACCAGCCCTGTGACACGTTCCATTTCACAAGGGCCGTACCCAGTGACTAATGACACGACGTGTATCGCTTACCTACACGACGTGTACTTTAGGGAAATGGCTTGTTCGTCTAGATCTCCATGACATGGTCATGTTTTTCATGGTTTTTCCTCTATGACGTGGGATGGAACTATGGGACACATCAACTCTGGACTTCATGATAGTTGATGAATCGATCATTGACTCAAGGAGAGTACCCTTTGGAAATCAAGCGAGCTATGTGCAGGAAGCCTAGAGCTGGCTACGACTGCGATGACTATGATGAGTGTACTTGGATCCAACATGGTTTCAACAGCAAGAACGACTATACTAGGATCCCCCATGGGATTGGCAGTGATAACGACTATACTAGGATCCTCCGTGGGTTCGGCAGCGATGGTTACTGTACTTGGATCCTACGTGGGTTTGGCAGCGACGACTTCTATACTTGGATCCTACCTGGGTTCGGTAGGGGAGATGATTCAGAGGCTAAATCTATCATATCTACCCCTCTTCGTTAATAGTATACCTTTGTGATCTGTTTCTTGACCTTTGGTAATTATCATCGATGTGATTGACTTAATTTTTTGTGTGGATAGGGATGTGCTTTCTTGTGTGGATTGGGTTGTACATGGGATCTTTAGTTGGAGTCTAACTGAAATTGATGACTTAGGTATATGTATGGGAATATACCAAAGTAGAGTTGGTTGATCCTTTTTGTTTGTAACTTTCCTTTGTGGATTATAATTTTTGGATTCTATGAGACCTTCGGGGGTCTCGGGGTCCCTACTGAGTATCGTATACTCACCCCTACACAGGCTATGCCCGCACTACGTTGTGTTGGATGCATATGACAGACAGCACTGATTGAGGTGGAGTCTTGTGGTGCGGGATGGTACATGAAGGTGGACCACTTGGCGGGATGTACACGGAGAGGATGACCAGACCCGAGGATCTGAGGAGACCACTTGTACCCACCCTTCAGGTGGGATATCCGGAGGACAACTCAGTGGTTGCTGGTTTACTTTACTTGAGTTGTTCTTTCTTTACTGTTGTAATGTACTTTAAGTTGGGTTTGTATTCTGTCCCATTTGCTTTCCATCACTTACACTTGTTCTCAGTTTACTAAGTGTTTATTTCTGCTTGCGTACTCTATTATGTTTGATTGCTTATATAAAGGAAATATCTTCCTTTTGACAGGATTTACGCCTTTGGTGCTAGTCTCCAGCCCCTGGCCAATGGAAGGAGGGCTTGGGGTAGTCACGACATGGGCCCTTATGATGGGTCGTGACAATTATATTATATCTAAAGTAGTCAAGTTTTCATTCAAAATCATATTATTGGAATGAGTTCATTCCCCAAACCATATTAGTAGTCATATTTCACTCCCAATACCATATTATAAGTCAAGGTGAGCTCCCATGATCATATTAGTAGACAATTGCCTTCACTAAACTGTGTTCACTCCAAATTTCATCCACGTCTATATAATGAGATATAAATATTTTCCCAATACATTTGAGGAAGATATGGACCAAACCATATAATTATGAAATCATATATATGTGTTCCAAATAATAATAAAATATTATTTCATTTCATTTTTAATGGAATGGGTACCATAAATATTTAATTATACCATGAAATATGTAAAATATATTTGTTTTAGAATTATTTCATCAAAGCATTACCCATGAAAAGCAAAAGGATTCATAAGAATATAACCCATGAATGGTAAATAGGTTTCATAAACATATATTCCAGGAAAGAGTAATGGATTTCATAAACATATTCAATCCATGAATAAAACATTAAAAAAATAATATGAATGGATAACATCGATCATAATCATAGAAATGAATGAGTAAAAAAAACATGGGGATTTATATGGAAAATGATTTTTAAATATATTTAAAATTCATTTATTGAATAAATAATCAATCATTCTTTGAAGAGAAATTCTTTTTGAAAATTAATACAATTTTAATATTATGTTATTTCAAAATAACCTTCAAAAAATATAATGTAATCCTTAAAAAATTAAAAACATTTTATATGAAATAATATAATGAAATATTGGAAACCTATTGAAACACATTTTCATTAAAAACATATATAGGAAGACAGAAACCATATTTAAAAAATATTTTTCCTTGAAAGCAAATAGTCTAAATATGGAAACATTTTTGAAAACATTTTCATTAAAAACAACCATGAAAAATTATTATGGAATTTCCAAACCATTGTTTATTCTTTTTTCTTGGAAAAAGAAGTTGAAAACATATAATGGAAGCTTGAAAACAATTTTAAGAAATATTTCTTTTAAAATAACCTAGATAACATATAATGGAAATGTGAAATCCTTTTGAAAACCATTTTATATGAATATAAACATTTGAACATATAAAATAATCTTGATTTCTTTTTTAAAACCTATATTTTTTAATAAATCCTTGAAAACGTATAAATGATTCTAGAAAATACTTTTATATCATTTTTTCCTAAATAATTATAAGGAATGACAGAAACCCTTTTTGAAAACATTTTTACTTGAAAACTACATTAAAAAACATTTACATAATATTAGGAACAAAATTATTCTTAATCAAAATAATATTTTAAAATTGAAAAGGTTGCTTTGAAGAGATGATGTTCGTGATGGAGGATAAATCCATACATGTAGAACATCTGTTTTTCAACATAAGAAAAATCAGAAAATATCCTATGTCAAAAAATGACAAAAAGGTTATTTTGATAAATAAATTTTGTTGAGAAGTTAAGAAATGGATCAAAATTTAATTAAAATATCATATTACAATAGGGGAACACTCTTAAATACATGTTTAAAAAATCATGGTCTTCAAAGAACGAAAATTTATGATATTATGAAGAGATAACGTAAGATTTTCATAAAAATAAATTCTTAATTACCACAAGCAACAAAGCGTAAAAAAATTTAGGAAATTTTATTTATATCAATAACAAATAAAATATTATAAATTCAACTATTATTCTTGAGATATGTATCATAATATTTTATTAATAGATGTAAAATAATAACCAATATGGATAAGTATGTGATTTTGGAAATTATATTTTTCGACAACTATAACATTGAATAATATTCCAAATAATATTATGAGAGTTAATGATGAATAAAATATCATGTAAGTAATAAGATTCATAATAAAAAATTTAAAATATAATTACATACAACTTTTAAAAGAATATTGTTTCATAACATTACATGTGTCGCAATAATAGAAATTTGGGACACAATCACTTTACCAATTTGGTAGAATTATAATCTTAAACCCCAAGAAATAGAGATAAGAAAATAAATATTTAAATAAAAAATTACTATGGATAATAATTGTATAACAAATTCATGTTTATTATATACACCACACAAAGTAATCATGTTCTGAATAAGGCTTAAGTCTCTCATAAATAAAAGTTAGACTAGAAATCACCTTACTACATGAGTAACTTATAAGCATGTGATATGTTGAAATATAAAATAAATTTAAAAATTTTAAGGTTTTTTCATTAAATAACATATCCTATGGTATTATATACACCTCAAAATAAGAATAACTGGTGAATATGACATTTATATTGCAAAACAAATGTGAGAATTGAAAACCTTTACTTCAGTCATGACATACATTGTACACATTCATATCTTCTATATAATAAATATATTTTTATTATAAATAATCCACAAAAACGTATTATTTTATATAATACCATATATTATTTTTATGACATTATGTTAACTTTTATGATCAATTTGGTACTAAGATTACGTTTTAGGTAATATACTCTTTGTTTTTTGCATAGTTCTTTCTTTTTATTGTAGACACATTTACGTTGATCATGATTTACTTATTTAAATAATTAAAAATAGGACAAAAATATCATATATATTCATTATATTATTATTTATAATAATATATATAATTTATCCATATAAAATGAAATATACGATTCATGGTGATGGTAGGCGGCACATATGTATTAATGATGTTTTTATATTCTTACTGTCTTTTTAATGAAATATTTGTAAATTATGTATATATATTTCTATATTATCATTCTAGAAGAATTCATATGTAATAAATATCACATAGTTTAATGAAACCCATCTTTTATATATTCCATGTAAAGCATGAATGTATCACATAATTTTGAGAAGATTATAGTCCACACTTCAACAAATGAAGTTATTGTATTCCCACAAAATGGAATTAATTAATTAATGTGTTATATAAAAATTAAAGAATCATAATACATCATAAATATCATAAATATCATATAAAAATAGTATTTTTAACATTATTTTTATCCATGAAATGTTGTGATGGAAGAATGAATGACATCAGTTTGTGAGGTAGTAGTTCACCCTATAGGTTAATGATGATTGTGTATCCCATTTTATGGAGGTGTGTGAGAGTGTAGGTTAATAAATTAACATAAAAACATAATAATATATTAATTATACTATGGTTACATCATAACCATGTAATATGAATAATGTAGTGGACATAGAATGAAATAATTGAAAACCTCTTGTGGAAGGATGTTGCCTCTTCTTTGGGTAACTATTATTTTTTGAACAAAAGGGAATCATTGGTAGAATTTATGATAAAACTTCTATATATATGATGAATTGATAGAATTTTTAAGCACATTTGGTCTTGGTTTTTTTGATCTAAAGGGTTTGATTGGTGTGAATATGTGTGGGGTGTGAGTGTCATTTTATAGTGGAGGAGTGTCAATATTGTTAATATAAAAACGTAAAAACTATTGAGAGGTCTCCAATAAAAAAATTTCCCTCTATAATGGATAACATCCAATACAAGGGATTATATGGTCAAAATATGTCCATAACATGTTTTTTTCACATGGTAGTAGGTTATTTGGCCCCTTCATTTATTTTATATCAAATAATATTCTAATTTTTACATTAATAATTCTAAATTATTTTAATTATATTCATTAATATTTTTGTTCAAAATAAAATTTAACCACAGTAGATGTTAAAATTTTTTTTGAATTCAAAATATGGAATCCATGTGTTCAAAATATAATCACATAAATGGTTGAAAATATTTTAAAATTAATCTCACATGTTTGATGAGAGAATATGTTTCTAAAGTGAAAAAGTGAAAAAGTGTGAAATGTTATTATAAATAATTATAATATGGAATTTACATGAATGACAAAAATTTTATTAATATATGTATAATTAATATAAATATACTTTAAAAAAAATTTAATATATAATTTAACTTTATAAACAAATTAAATGAAAATGAAGTTTTTTTTTTAATTTTGTGTCTCATCATTATTCATCAAAAAAATGTTACTTCAACCGAAAAATATCATAAATTTATTAAAAAAAATATTTTATAAACTATTTCAAAAATGATGTTTTTTTATTTTTGTTAACGTACAAAAAATTTTATTTAATATTGGTACAACATTAAATGGTTGTAAAATTAAGTTTTAGAAAAAATATATATCTTTATGAGTAAATTTGGATTTATTTTTATCTTATGTGTAAATAAAACATAAGATATACATTAAATAGTTAACATAATATATATATATATATATATTTCATTATATAAATTTATAATAATTGATTTAATTATCTTATTGAGGATAAACATGTTTAATATCATATATATAGTTTTACTGAAAAAGAGATCCTATTTTTTCAAAACGGTTCAATTTATATTTCTTGTTAATTAGTCACAAATTATTCTTCCTATATACATGTGGAAATAATATATTCATAATTCAATTAATCTTAGTCAGGACCATAGATATAACTTCTAGGTGAAAACTATGATTCTATTTTAATAATAATACTAATAGAACAGTTTAGATTGGAAAAACATGGTCTTGCGTGTAACACAAGCTATTTAAGTAATATGAAAATTTTTGTAACATAAGATAAAAATTGTGTTACAAGTACAAAAGCTAATCTATGCCTTTATTGAAGAATTAACATAACATGGTTTTCCCAGCACAATAAAACAAACATAGTGCTTTCATATAACAATAGAAATATTCACAATTGCATGAAATAATGAATATCAAAAATATTAAAATAATAAAAAAACATATTTCAAATAATAGAGTAGTGTTACATTATACCCCCCTAAAATGAATTTATCCCTTGAAATTAAAATGAGGTATCCAAGTATTAATACATGAACATTACTTTCATTGAAACCCACAATATATAAATGAATACTGAAACATCCTTCAAATAGAGAAATTAAGAACCATAATAGTTGAATAAAGTAACTTATAATTGGGTTTCCACATAGGATAAAACATGTGGAAAGTTAAAATATAGACATGGAATTTAAATTTAATTATTAAGTTCTGATGGAGAGTTATAGAGAACATGGTTTAGAGAATTTCAGTGATCACAAATCTGTAACCCAAAGAGGATTCAAATGGGAAATGATATCATCAAAATTGATGATAACAAGAGAATATTTTATTTCAGGAACATTTTACTAAATTTGGTTAATTTCAAATAGAATACATACATACTTGATTTCAGCTCAATCAAACCCTTTGGTTGTGTATTTACCAAATTCCATGTCATCTCTTAATCCAAAATTTTAGGATAATTTGTTATGAATTAAGCACTAATAGATCATATGATATATATGTAGAATGATAGTCCGTTCCCATTGCCTTTATATATGTCATTATATAATAACCATAAGCATATTTTATCCAATATGAGTAAGATTACATATGGAGAGATAATTAATTAATATCTAAATTCTCATCTAGAGGTTACCATAAACCATTCCATAGATGGTTAACCATATAACTTTTCCAATATATGACAGTTTAAAAGTATAAAAATGATTCCACTTAATTTCTCAAAAATTGAATATCATTTTTCCCTTCTATATCAAAAAGTATAACTTGTTTCTCACTCACCAAACATGTAAACAACTTGGTTATTTTATCTCAAAAAACATGGTAATAACTTGAATTACCATAACACCTGATTGGAGACACGAATGATTTCATATTTAAAATATTATGGGATATATTCACTAAATACATAATGTTTTGTAAACATCATCAAGGTTAACATATACCACTTATTAAAAACAATCAATAATTTGGTCCATGATAATCAGTACTATACAATATACTTTATCCATAATCCTCTTGAAAATAATTGTATCAATATCAGTAACACATTAATGTTTGTTTTCCCTTATTTAAAATGTCTCCATTTCAATAAATCATGTTTCTAGATCATCTGTACCATTAAATATATTTTTAAAATTAATTAATGTAAAACATATACTTCATCATATATATATCATTATTCTCAAATTGAAATACATATACACTTTAATCAATACATTTTATTCTTAATTTATTACCCTGTATTCATCATCATATTACTTAAAAACCCTTTCTACAAATATGAAATATAAATCACTGTTTAAGGATACTCATGACATCTTAATCATGTAAAAAATACTATTATAACATCTCATACCTTACACAATTCATTTGGAGTATCTTTATCATCAGTAGTCTAATAAATACTTCTGCCAACATCCTGATTCTCATCACGAGATTTTCACATTGGATATTTATTTTCGAAATTATAATATATTCCACATATTAAACATTACCTTGTAAACAATATTCATATAGTTCCCACTATTTATCATGACCATATATAATAGTGTGAGATACAATTATTTTATAATAAAACAACATAATCCTTAAAAATTACTTCTGGGATGCCTAAATCATGACACCTTATTTTAAATCTATGACACCATAGGCATATCATTGGAGACATCCATATACCAATAACTATAAATATTCCAAGGGTTGTCAGAAAATATTTCTCATCATAGTTTCAAAACTTTGACTAATCCATTCCTTTCAAAACAACTACATTGACCTAGGATTAACATATATGGATATTACATCAATGTTATTGAATACAAATAAAAGTTTCATGAAAACATTCTATTTTATTTTGAAACTAATTTAAGTTTATAATAATTTTAAAAACATTTATATCAATATTGAAAATATTATGAATGCATTTTTCATTGAAAACACCGATGAAAACATATATAGGGATCTTGAAAACTATTAGAAAATCATTTTACTTGAATATAAAATTGAAAACCTATAAAAGATAAATGAAAACAAATTTAAAACCTTTTATTATAAAAATAAAGTTAATAAAATATTACCTACTCGTAGAAATACATTAAGATATTTTTCTTTGAAAATAACATTAACATCTTACAATGGAGTCTTGAAAATATTTTGAAAACATTTTGAAAATAGTTTTCCCTTAAAATGTATAATGAATTCGTGAAATAAATTTTGAAAACCATTTTCATTAAAAAATATTTCAAATTTATTATTTAATGAATATTATGAATATATAATTTGATAAAAAATTTCTATAAACATGAAATGTAAACATAAAATAGATTATTTTGTTGAATATGGATAAATCTACACCTGCTGAACATTCTTTTTTCAATGTAAAATTTTTAAAAAACTTCTTCGATTGGAAAATGACAAAAATATTAATTTTTAGAAACTTATTTACAAAATTTAAAGCATAGTTAAATTTGAATTTAAATAATCATAAGATAAAAGTAGAAAATTGTTTAATAAATAATTTGAACACATTGTTTGTGAAGAACATAGATTTCCAACAGAAAAGAGAGATAAAGTTGGCTGTTATTAAATATATTTTCATAAATATTGTAAGTACCAAATAGTGGGAAATGGTAAAAAGACAAGAATTTATCATTAATAAATATATAAAAAAAAAATTTAGTATATATATTTATATATGTATTAAAATATTTCATCAATGGTTTCATAATGATACTTAATCCTAATACATATGTGATTGTACCAGCAAACTCTTACCACCCTGGAAACACTGAATAAAAATCCCCATGAGAGGATGAAATTTAAAAAATATTCATATAACAGTAAAACAAGAATATTCACCATAGAACATGTCAATGATATGTTTATACTCTTAGCAAATGAATATTGGGGCATGATATAACATGTGTTTTATATAATGAAAATGAAGAAAAAATTTCTTTAGTGATGTGGTTTCTCTTTTACCATAAAACCCATGAAATATAGATCCTAAAATATATATATAAATAGCCATAAATTTAGTGATAAAATTCATGTTATACTTTCATGTTCATTATATAAACAACAAAAATTAAACAAGTGTTGAATATGACTTAAGTCCTATAAAAATAAATGTTAGACTAGATATACCTTTACTACTTGAGTATCTTTTGAATCATGAGATAAATGAAATAATAAAATAAATTGATACATTGGATATCATGAAATAAATTATAATAATTCTATATCATTTCAAAGGGAAATATATACCCTACCTAATAAGAACAAGTGGAGAATATGGCATGTGTCTCATAGAAATAAATTTGAGACAAGAGAAACCATAAATTATGTTTAACATTTCATTGTACACATTAAAACCTAATCTAAAACAAATATAAGTTTACTATAAATTTAAAATAGAACCATATTACTATATATCACACCATATATGATTTTTATGACTTTATATTACCCATTTATTAACGAAATCATGTTAAAGTTATGTTTCAGGTAATTATCGCTCTGTTTTCTTAAATGTTTTCAATTTTTATTCTAGATCATATTACAACTATCATGATTAACATGTTTGATGAATGTAAATAATTATGGAAATATAATATATTCTTGTTATATAATTATTTATAATAATAGAAAAAATATATATAAATATGATATTAATTACACCATTTATAGAGACCGTGGGTCGTACGTACGGATGAATGTTATTCGCATATTCTTATTATATTTTTAATAAAGGAAAATTAAATAACACACACATATATATTATAATCCTATTAGAATTATTATTCCATTAATATAAAATATTTTTTAGAATCACATCTTTCATACATTTCATGTAACACACGAATGAATCCCAATGCTTTGACGAGGTGGTAGTCCACACATCCAAAAAAGAAGTTATTATATTCCCACGAAATGAGAAGCATGAATATATGTGTTATATAATAATTAAATAAAAACAAATACATTATAAATATCTTATTTATATAATATGAAAAGCTTAATTTTTTATTCCTAACCATGTAATATGTTAATGGAAGAATGAACTACCTAGGTTTGTGAAGCGGTATTCCACCATACACATGAATGATAGTTGGATATCACATTTGAAAGAACAATGTGTGAGTGTAGGTTGAATATTTAACAAAAAAAAGTATATTTGTTATACATATTTTATTATATAAAAATGGTATAAAAATACTATTTGGGTGGGGAAATTAGTAAAATAATAGTTCACATGGAAGGATGTTACCTCTTCATTAGGTAACTCTATTTGGATTGGACCAAATGGATTTATTGGTTTTATTTATTTCCATATTGATGACTCTAGTATGAATATTGATATTTTTGGAGGATAATTTTCATTGGTATTTCTAATAAAAATGTATTTATAGGAATGATAATGTGAGGGGGGGAGTTCCCTTTTATAGTGGAGGAGGATTTATATTCTTGTAAATATAAATAGGTAAACCTTATTAAGAGGAATCTATTATATATTTTGCCTAAAATAATAGTAAATTTTTGATAAAGTGGGCTATATAGTTGAAATACTTCCATAAAATATGTTTTTGACATGTTTATCAGTTATTTGTCCAACTATGATCATGTTTAACCACTAGGTAAACTCATTCTTACCGTAATAATTGTAATTAATTTTAATTAATTTCACTAGTTTTTTAATCAAAAACTAAGATGGCCTATGTATAAATCATATATTTTCTTGATTGAAAATATTGAAAACATATTTCCAAATTCTAATCACAAAATTCACATGAATTAATTTAAAAATATTCTTGTTTGAGGGATTAGACGACTCATTTTTAAAGTGAAAAAGATCAACTATTTGAAATGTTGTTATGTCCGATTTAAATGTAAAATTGATTCCAATAAAATTTATTTTATTAATAAATTTAGAATTTACCTAAATATAATTTAAAACCATTTTATAATATAATTTATATATACAAATGAATTAAAAAAAGGTAGTTTTCAATCAAAATTCAGTGTTTTTCATTATTCATAAAAAAATGAAACATCTTAAAAAAATTACAAAAATTTATCCAAATTGAATTCAAATATTTTACTTTTACAACAAAATTTTATTTTTTTCAAATAAAAATTACTAAAATTACCTAATTTATTTTTAAAAAATATTCACTATTAATGTACATAAAATTACATTTTATAAATAATACATATCATTATTTGTAGAATTGGTTATATTCACAACTCTTGTATAAAATCACATAATATGAATGTTTAATATTTGATTGAATATAATATATATTTTTTCATTTCAATATTATAAAAAAAGTGATTCAATTATTTTTTTTGTGGTAAATTGTGTTTAATTGCATAAATATATTTTGGCATCGAAATATTTCTTATATTTTCCAAATGGTGTTATTTTAATTCCTAATTAATTGCTAAAAAATAAATTATTCTTATATACAAGTGTAAACCATATTTTAATAATAATTTTAATCTTATTCATAATTTCTACTATTAGGGATAGTTTAAAAATCTGATAATATTTTAATAATAATACCAATAGATCGAAGTAGTTTTAAAAAATTATGTCTTTCGGGAAACAAAATATATTTAAGGAACACAAAATTTATTATAACAGAAACCAAATATAGTAGTGAATATACCAAAATATAATATATGTGTTTCATTTTTCACACGAATAATTTTTTTGGGTAAAACACAAACCAAACATCATGATTTCATATTACACCAACAATAAATAGTTTTTCGTAAAGTAAGGAATATTGGAAAGATTATAATAATTCAAAAATATATATTTTCTAGAATCTTTGGCTATTATATTATTCATGTGACTCGATGGGGTTAGATTGACCATGTGTTAAATTCTATGTTGGTTCATGTGATGGTATAGATTTTGGTTAAGAAATAAAAATTATTTCATGGGAGAAACATTAGTCTATTATAGATTTTATAGAAACATGGTCGGATTTAGAAAAAAACATGGGTGCGTGAGAAGGAAATAATGGAGAAATTGGTTACAATCCATCAACAAAATGGTGGTTTTGTACATTAATGGGATGGAATGATCAATTTAAAGGAGAATGTAGCATACCCAGTTTCATGTAAAGAACCCATTATTTATGTATTTTAGGTATATAAAGATATATGGTACGATTTGAGGAGGTTTAGATGGTCTTTTGAATGTTATTAAGTATTATAAAGAGGGTCACAATTTGAGAATGATTAATTTAAATTGTGATTCATCATCAAGGAAATCATGCAACTAGAATAGTGGGCACTATTTTGATGAATGGTTGGTCACACGGTTTGAACCACATGTATGTTCATCTAGGGGAAACCAACTAAATCTAAACAGGTGGGTTAATCATGTTTGGTTCATGTTTTTTTATCCATGAATTCCAAACATGTGAGGCAGTTTTGTTGGTAGAGGCTACTTCATAGTTATCATGTGGTTTGAATAAATGTGTTCCCTAACAATGTACCATTGAATATTAGATCATGGTTTTGTTAATCAAATCAAATTTTCCTCTAAAGGATCCATTTTTCACCCTAACATGGGCATTTCCCAAATCCTTTATTTTAGGATTTGGAGATCATTCCTCTTGATATTATTATGATTCATATGTTAATATTGGGGCATTAGAGACCGAATGTTTTGGTAAGTGATCGAGAATCATCATATTCTATAGTTTTCCTCTTCTTCTCTCACATGGACTCATCAATATAATTTTTTGGGGATAGATACATGTTTTTTATTCAAATAATTATGAGATATGGTTGTTTGGATGATAGGAAAAAAGATCTATGGTAGTTTTTATGAGTTTCAATGTAGGTTTTTTGATGTTTTTTGTCGTTCTTTGTGGTCTTCAACTGTTTCAAGGTTGGTTGCATCACTTTGAACTACTCTAAATTAGAACATAATGTAATGATTTAAAATTTCTTTAATTCATTGAAATGGATTGTGAAGTTGATTTAAAATTCACGATAGAAGGCATATTTAGTTTTGGTTATGTGAAATTTTATATATTGGATTTTTTGGTGGAATGTTATTTTGGTTTATGATTTTAAAATGTTTTTTTAAAATAATGTTTGATTTTTATTCATTAAATAGATATTTTCAAATTTTTTCACTAAAATAATTAATTTATTTAAATTTATTGTTATGGGTTTTGGAATATATGACGGGTATGTACTCATGTTCATTTGGGATGGATAATCATGTGATTTTTTTCTTATCAAAATAATGTGATAGATAAGGGTCTGAAATTTTCCGCCTAAAAATAGTTAACCAAGTTATGTCTCACTGAAAGGATGAATTACCACTCACAAATATCAAGAGGACCATTTTTGATATTATTTAATTGATTTGTTTTATTGTGTGGAAATGAATGGTTTTCCAAAAATGGAATTTGAGAAATCCATTATAGGCCATTTTGGTTGTTTACTATGGAAAACTATTCAGTTTAGAGAAATGGTTGGTCAGGAAAATATATTTTACCTTTATATTAAATGAATTAAATTTTTTAAAACTATTATATATAAATTTTATAACATGTTTTATCTTGTATGCATGAGTAGGGATGAAATTGGAGAAATTTTACAGTGTTTTATACTCACTACCTACGTAGGAAATATGCAGAGTTTATAGATTTCATGTATTAGAACATAATTAATGGAAATGTATCATAGTTAAATAATGATTAATCTTGATAATTTTATAATATATTGTTAATTTGATTCATGGAGCTGGTCAAAAGTTGCTAACATGGTGTATCTTGTATCCTTGTTTGGGTTGGTATTTGATTACGCTTTGCACTATGATAAGATATGATATGGTTCGTCTTTGTTTGATTTGACATTCATTGGGTTGTGTTTTGTTATAAAAAGGTATCAAATAGTTGTTGTATATTTTTTCCACATGGATTGCATTCTCTATTTTCAAAAGTAAAATCACCCTCCAATCATTTATGAAGACCCTGACATTTACTGGTAGCCATTAATGTCTTAGGGATGCCACCTAAGGCCATGTAACACAACATGTCGTTTCTCAATGCAATATAGAGGGGTAATGATGTTTAAATAATGTTTTTAAAAAGTAAATATATACTGTTAGAAATTAATTGATTTATTCTAATGTGAAATTTTAATTTCAAAAATCATTTTAAAAGGCATTTGTTTTTAAGAAACAATTATTTGGTGGGTTTATTAATTCTCATATAATGTTTTTGAAAACATATTTAATTCACCAAATCTTCTCTCTAAAATCAATTTAGATATGAAGGATATTTTTTTAAATGTTTCGTCAAATATAATGCATTTTAGTTTACTGAAATTTATTTTTATGATTTTGTTTTGCATTTTGAAAATGGATATTTCCTTTTTGCAAATTGATATATTTGATGATTATTTCTCTTTTATTTTCCTCTTTATTAATAAATGATATAAATTTGATTGAATATTATTTTATAAAATCTATAAATGAAATTAATCCTGTATTATTTGTATGTGTTCTTCAGGTTATGTTGTTGCACCATTTTGTTTATAGTTTTTATATGTATTGATTATCATAAAGAGATGGTTTTGGATGGCTAAACCCTCAGACCATTTGGGTCCGATAAATCACTGATAAGGTTTGGGAATATAAAATGCATCTATTGAATTGGTAAATTCATTAAATATCATGATATAATGAATAGTAATATACCTATATTTATTCAGATAATTAATAGGTGGATATTTTTGAATTTTTTGAAAACATACAGGGTGGTTGGGATTGGGTTTTCTCAACATTATATATTTTCATATTCTTATATTATGATACTTTTTTATACTTCATTTATTATTATTCATGTCTCTTGATTTCACACTATTCATCCATGTTATATTTCTATTTATTTGAGTATATATTTCCCTATATAATTTCATATATACGAAAATTATTAATATATGTTCTTTCATTAATAAATTTATCCCCAACTCAATTTATCTCTTCATAAAAAACTAATGAAATGATGATTTGTATTCCTATGCTGAGTGTTTGAGTATTCTCCTTTCCCATTTTTTCCTTATAAGGTTATGAATATGAGTATATGTTAAGAAATTTCTAGATGGGAGTCTATTTTTCTTCGACTATAGATAAATATTCACATATATTGTAAAAAATAGTTAATCTTCAAAGGCACCAAACCATATATTCCTCGTATAGTGTTATGATTGAATGATGTAATGCTTAATTTATTTAAAAACTATATATTTCTATCTTAGGATATCTAAATTTTTATCAAATAATGTTTATTAATGAAATTTGTAATATTACTAAATTTGGGAGTGTGGGTCTTGGGAGCTTCATTAAACACTCTTACATCAATGGGTGTGGTAATAATGTTTTCTTATATAGATGAATATGTAGGTATGAGAGAGAAAACAAATAAATAATTTCTAGTTATATATACTCAAAATTATGGATTTTATGTCCTCCATAATGGGATATCTCACAAAAAACTTTACCATACCATATAAAAGCATAAGAAACACATGGTCTTACATTTTCAATTATTTCACCATTAAATCAGTATGGATGATGAATAATTATGATCCACATTTCCTACTCCAAGTATGATTTAATAAAATGTAACACCAAAAATTCATTCGCCGGAATAGTAACCGAACTGTTGATTTCATATTTTATCAATAACACCTTGCTATATCTAGAGGCATGTGATTAATATTGACGACATGATAAAACAACATAGGAAGACTATACCATCAGTATCATCAAAATAATTAACAATAAATTAGACATAAAAACAATGAAATAAACATCATTTTATTAAAAAAGAATTAGTGGAATATTATTTATAATAAATACATCCATATGTTATATAAATTTATAGAGATAAAAGAAGATAATCATACTTCATAACTGGATCACCCAATAAGATGATTACATACATTAAATGAATAAAATAAATAATGAATTCTTGACCATGATCTAATTAATTTCCTTAAAAACATCTCTATATCCTCATTGAGATCTATGATCTCATCCTTCTATTAAATATCAATTTCAGGAACCTATATTTCAACTATGACTTCTTTATTTACTCCAAGTTGCTTATACATACATTGATCGTAAAATTAGTTATCCAGAAACTAAGGTGTCCCTAATAAAAAATAGTATATATGTGAATCCATGTACAAAACAAAAGGAATTATGTAACATATAAAGAATTCACCCATCGATATGTGGGTATAAAAAATCAACACTTACATTAAACTTGTACATACTTTTTCCAATGCCTGATTACTGTCTAAACTTATCACATCCTGTATCCAAGGGACATAATAAAATATTCCCACTCACAATATAAATTTTTAGAAAGGCATAAATTCCCATTTACTTATAAAACCCAATGTATAATTGCTATGTAATACCATGATATGATTTAATAAAATAAATAAAATTATATTCCGTACTATCACAACATCTACCGAAGGGGAATAAAAAATCCAATTACAAATAACCTTTTTGTAAATAAGAACATCATCTGATACAATATATATTTAATATAGATGACAATTTCATTCCATTTTATGATCATAACATATCACGATATCGTTTGGGATAAGAGTAACATCATCTTTCCGTATATTTGAATTATTTCTACCAACATCTCTTTAAAAAAAATTCTACAGTATATTAATATTATAGTAGCCACAGACACACACTCTCGAATCCAATGCTAAAAACATATTTTCTATACGGAATATTTGATACCAAATAAAGGAAACCAAATGTTACAATACATAATTATAAATAAAATGAAAAACTATGAATATATTTTACCATGAAGAAGTTTTAGGTTTACTGCTTTGAGAACAAACAAGATTTTTTAGGAAAAAAATAGGTGTCTTCCTCATAAATAGATATTACTCCAGTTAAACAAATAAATTATTATTTCCTATTAATTCACTAGTATATACCACAAATTATTCCACAAATGATTCACTTCTATACATACCATATGTGATACTCTTTTTTATATCCAAGGGATATTGAAATATAATACGTTCCTGATCATAAAATCTATAAGGATAATATATATCAATATAAAAAACATAATCAGAATGGAATGAATAATATAAAAATAATAAATGAAAATTAAATAATTTTATAAAAATCACTACATTATATGGGTATATATACATGGATAACAATATAGGAAATCACATATACAACAACAATAGATTTCAAGGGGTTGGAATGCATAATATCAAACATATCATTCTTAATTTTAATGCCACGGTCAAATACATTTTATATAACATAAATAAATAATAATAATAATATAAAAAAATAATTGGTTAGTTATACACTAATTACCCAAGCTAGTTGGTGACATGTGAAGTGTCACATACCAATCTAGGTCAACCTTGATCTGGTTACCCAAGTTGGCCGACGATAAGGCTTAATTGGCATTATCGATCTTATCGGGTAGGAAACTAGTAAAAAATCAATATAAATAAATTGGGAATGATTTAGACCAAAACCACATCATAAAAAACAATTATAAGTTTTAAAAAATGATACAATATAAATGGGAAAATAAAATAAAACGTCACATACCTCCTTATGACCCTATGGGCCTATACCTACCACTAAACAATTGTTACACATGATGAGTAGAACCGATTAGGAAGTAGTAGCCAAGATAAAAGAAAAAAAAACTATACGTGAGAGTATTAATTAATTTTATGAGTTCCCAGATAAACTAATAATTTTTTAATATATTTAATTATACAACCAAGTCATACTAGTTTGAAAAATACAACTATATAAAAATATAGTTTTTATTCATTTAAAATTAAAATCACCAACATCTGTTTTCATAAAAAACCATTCTTATTACATCACATATCAAAATCAGTTTTGAATCTTGAATTTAAATTATATATTGGATGGAAATAAATATAGGAAAAAATAGGGGTTTAATATATGAGAAGACATGCTAGAATGAACTCAAATGAAAATTACATCATAAAGTCCATACAAACATGGTCTAGCCCATACCGATGGTGAGAACGACATCATAATTAACCATGTCATAATGGTGAACCATGAAAAGTATCTATAGGTTACTATAACATGTAAGACACTAAAAACCTAAAACCTCAATGATCCAAATCCTCCAAAATATCCACCAACTACATTCTCATTCATGATCCACTAGAGGTGAATGCATCCCAAATTTCAGTGGCCTCGAAATCATAAGAAAATATTAACAATGTTCCCATTGAAAATCTACTGGGGGTATCTCATCCAAATGGTATTGTGTTCTACGGTCATATCTCATTTTATGTTTCTATTTCAATTTTTAGTACATTCAAATGATTCTATTCCTCAACCACATCTGAATCAACTAGTATACTAGTTCTAGTTTCCTTACCATGGTACCTGGGTTTTTCATGTGATCTATATAAAAAGTGGTGTGTTTTTATCAAGAAAAAATATACTGACATATCATTTTCATAACCCATAAACTCATCCAACCTCTCACCACCAATATACCTTCTTCATTTTATATTCCTAATAAAGGCACATATAAATACAGAATCCTCTTTATTAGGAATACATCACAGATCATCCATTTAATCACACATATTTTTTTTAAAACAAGAGGGAATTCCTTGAGATGATTTTTCCATATCCAAAAAACATTTTCAATGATCCAAATAGGCCTCATTACCTTACCTAGAATACTTTCATTTTTTGAAAAATAAAATAACCCAACAGTTTTTATTTCTATACCATTTTGAAATCTTACATAAAAACCATGGCACTGCATAAATAAAAACAACATTGAAAAATTACTTTAAACGAATCAATCCATTTAATAAAGTAAAAAATAAAAAACTAACCTCATATTCTCAAAAAAAAAACAAATACATTTTATAAAAAATACCAAAGTATGAAATTTTCCCTATTTAAAATCACATACGAACCCATTCTCATTGATAGCAACATGCATAACTATTTTACACAGACCAAGAATAATTTAAAATACTAATTTCACACCGAATACTATTTCTAAAAACCACATTTCATAATTTTAAATACTAAAGAGTATAAAAACCATATTGTAATCCATTTTCAATTTATACTATACTTGTGAAAATTTTTGGTCAGAAAGAAAATTAAGTGAGTGTAGAACATCCTGCATCACTATCACATTTCATAGAATATACATACTATTTAATATTAAAAGATATTTTTATGAATACTAGAGAAATTTTGGAAATGAATGTTAAAATAATTTTTTTCAAATATTTATGAATTCGTGGGGGATTTTCATGAATAAATTCCCATCCAAGGAACTACATACTATTCTTTTCCAATTATCTCAAAATATTGATATAATATAACATATTATGTTGTTATTTTGTACA
Organism: Viscum album; assembly: GCA_963277665.1. Taxonomy (NCBI): domain Eukaryota; kingdom Viridiplantae; phylum Streptophyta; class Magnoliopsida; order Santalales; family Viscaceae; genus Viscum; species Viscum album. The sequence continues at coordinate 524,232,991 of OY728165.1, forward strand.
TAAATATTATTTTCATGGGATATAATGTTTCACACTAAATACTGTTTTCTTGATGATTCTATTGTCTTAGTAAAAATAATTCTCCAAAGAATAATTTTTTTTCATTTTTGTTGTAATTTTCTTCCATATTCATATTTTTTACATTCTGTTGATGTTCTCCATTCCATTGTTGAAACTAATTTTTGTTAATCAATGATAAATACTATATTCCTAATTATTCATTTTAAAATAGATATTTTATTTATTTTTTATAATGTGGGGTTTCAAAAAGGTTATTTTAAAATATTATAATGTTTCTATCAATTCCAAACTAAATGTTCTATTATCCACTCAAAATATTTTCTTTATTAATATTACATATTATTTTTGTTACCATTTTTTAAAAGTATTATTTAACTTAATTTTTTTTAAATTATTTTTAATTACATTATTGAGAACATTTATTGAAATTCATTAATATATTACCTAATATTTGTTACCCAATTCATTGGATTATCTAAACCCAAACCACTCATTTGGAAATCGACACCCTTGGAGTTATATACTTATCCATCCAATATAAACACAAACCTCCATCGACATGGATATGAATACATATAGATACCAAAACCAAAAGGGTTATTCTATTATGGACAATCATTATAATATATCCAAACAAAAATGAAATCTCACAACTTAGTAGAAACCATAAAATAGTTCCCATCATTATGGATCATTGGTGGAAACCATTCCAAGATAAAAACCATAGATAATAGAATGGAAACCCTAAAATATCTATTCTTAAGACTCTTTCAACCTACCCTATATGGAATTTCTATCAGTGGTAATGTGTAAAATGCATGAGGATTAGAGTAAAAATTATATTCTAGATAGTCTACAATCACAGTATAAATACAAGTAAACCACCTTCATTGCTATTTTGGGTCATCCGCATACGCACATTTATGTATGTTCTATATACATAAAACATATTATATATACATATGCTCACCCCTATGAATCACATTATTTGAGTGTCACAAATCAAAAAATACTTCACTTCATCAATAGTTTCATAACCCCCTGATGGACTCACCACTCAGTTCTAATTCATATTTTTTAAACCTTCCACATAGCTGGCATATCCATTATTGGATAAAAACTAAACTCATAATACTATGGGAATTTTTATGAGTCTAATTGTAGTCCCCATCCTAAAGTAATATAAGGGAACCCACTCACATATTCTATTCATGAAAATCACAAACTCTTAATACTTATTTTAATCATTAAAATACGTCACAAGTATTTAATGAGGTAATATTTTGGATCAAAAATATTATATAATATTTATTCTATTAAATGATTATCAAAAATATTTTGTAAAGCTCACATAATCCCACATCTTCGATAGACCACATCCATGTGGTGTATTAAATTTATCATCACTAAAACATAGTGTAATGCGCTGTAGTAAAATTTTGGGAGACGTCGATTACACTTCAAGCAAAATAGACAAATTTATACCAAATAATAAACAAATTGCTTCATAATTAATAAAAATGGTAATTAAATTGAGGTTGGTGCATACTAAAAAACAAATAAAATGATTGCATAATAACATCTCATGAGCCTAATTTATACATTATATGTATAATCCACAACATTATGACTCATTTCTACCATCATCGAGTGGATTTGGTCTCGAATCCCTAATTTTGAGTCCATTGAAATTAGAGAGAATATATAGGAGAAAGAAAAAAAGAGTTGAGGAGGGATAATTAACCTATATAATTGATCCACCTTGATCAAACCTCTATATATAAAATTGAAAAATAGGGATTAAAAAGGAAAATTGGGGGGTTATTCTGGCACTGTAAACTAATGGAGTAAAATTAAATTATAATTTTATACAATATGTTAATTTAGTTTCATAACATACATAATAATATACATTGGGAAATGATACAATGTGACCTTGTGAATCACATAAAAATTTACTTTTCAAAATAAGGATGGTATATTCATGTCCCTTGGTTGTGATGTGACCAAGATCATCCTCAAATAGTTCTTCATGCTATGGCATGACACCTCTTCATGATCAGAAAATTTATTCTTATGAAATTAATTATGGTGTCATCCCCAATCATTATGGAACATTCTCCATTATCATGGTTTAATACATCCTATTTTTGTGTGGGGTTTACATCATATTAAACACCTCCAACAAATATAAAATAACAAAAAAATTGATGTTTTAAAAAATTTATTCAATATTGAACCTTGATATGTGTTGGGTGTTACAACATCATAGATATAAAATATCAAATACCAATGAAGTATGATCATATATTTTATATGATACACATCGGTCACTTAGACATGAATAATAATTGAATTCCCAAATCCGATATTGGTCTTAGTTGTTTCCTAAGCAAAGTAAGGCCACTGGAATAATAAAAAATATAATTCACCCTATGGTCTTAACCATCACATTAATAATTCATTCCATAGATGATGTACCTTAACGATTATTAAATTAATTTATATTGAACATTAATGAATTACCCTTTAATGAATTCTCTTATACCATCTACCACCAAACACCAAATTACCAATGCAGTATTGTTCCAACTCCATCAGTAATTCCCAAGATATTTACACATCCTTATCATAATGAAAATTTTCAAAATTCATCAAATCAGTACACCAAGTTTTAATAATGTTTTCCTAAACTTGAATATCACATACTTTTCACTACGCGAGAGTATCCTCCAAAATATTTGGCACTAAATCATATAGCCTCACACTTAATACATAAACATACCATGAAGTCTCACTCTATTATATATGTCATCATGTTTATCATGAGAAAAAAAATTATATTCCAATTAAAATACATTTTAAATAAAAAAATTGATATTTTCAATGTGATGGATAAATTAGTCATAAACATTTGATACCAAAATCTTACGCTCCCCCACTGACCATATATATCTTGTTTTCTTGCATCTATTAACCAATATAAAACTACAACCATTATAGATTAGGGATTTCCTCACAATTCAGGGATTATAATTATCTGAATACAAAATAATGGGGGATGAAACCAGAAATATTTTATAGGGTTTCTCTCAAAAATTTCATTTGTCTTATTCAAAAAATATGATCTCCAAACCATTAATATAAGATATACCTTCCAATGATGAAACTCATGATCCTTTATTGTTTCATATTGAACCATATATCATACAAGACTCACTCTAAGAAAAATAATTTCATGAATCACTACCCAGTAGTACTTCGGTATCATCAATGTTCGATCACCGCACACCCATTCCAGTGAATATATCCCAAAACCAGCAATCGTTATCACTAACTTGTGAATTTCTCATTAAAACCCACAATAAACCCATCCAAACACACAGAAAAATTTCATAATGACTCAGAATACCCACTTCATATAATAATAGTTTTAGTAAACCTAAATTCATAACTAATCTAGTTGAGTTACTCAAATTCTTATAATCATGATAGATACATGACCACTTCATCAATTACCACATCAAACATGATGAAGTTTTTAATTATACTATAATAAACCATGTTTTCAAAATCATAGTTTTCTTTAACCTTTATTCATTTCATATTTGTAAGAGTAGAATATTTTAATTGGTTTTATCCATTATATAATTAATATTTAGAAAAATATGTATCACATGCAAGACTAAACTAAAAGAAAATACATAATATAAAAAATTATAAGTATTAAATAAAAGTGTTATAATAAATATTTTCATTTGGTGGGTATAAAATAATTTAATTACATTGTAAAATCTATCTATAAAAGGATATGTAATGGCATGATAAACTTTGATTATTCCTCAATACTCTCGGTTTTTAAATCCTTGAAAGGAAGTATAATCACTTGTATTTTACCTAAACAAATCTCAAGTAGATCTTAAAAGAGTTTTGCCTTAGTGAAATCTTCTATAGGAGAAGGTAAACCTCTTAATAATCATAGGGATAACTATATTAGCTGAACCATAAACCATGATGGCCACCATTTCTTATCTCACCCTTATATTATATTCTTTGGTATAGCGGGGAATTACATGTAAATATTAGGGTGATATAAAAAAATAATTTTTAATGAAGAATATTTTATATTAATTTGGATTTTTTAAAATTTTAATATCAAATAAATTTGGAAATGTTTATTAAATTAATAAGTTTAGATTAATTCATAGGAAATATATAATCATTATTATAAATAACTAGAAAATTCATTTTATGAATAAAAGTCCATTTTTTGAAAAATTATTATATATACATATATTATATGTGATTTTAAAAAATAAAATTGTCATCAACTGTCTACTGAGGCCCATGCCATGACTACCCCAAGCCTGCCTTTCATAGGCCAGGGGTTGGCGACTAGCACCGAATGCGTAAATCCCTAAAACAGGGAAGGCATTGCCTTTATAAAGAGTAAAAAACAAAACAAAGTACAATATGGAATCAAAACACTATGTAAAACTGTATAACAAAGTGTACTGAAAGAAAAGGGGCGGGAATATAAGCCCAACAAGAATGTACAAGTACAACAGAAGAAACGTAATGTAGCTACTAGGTCATCATCCAGAGATTCCAACCTAAAGGGTAGGAACAGATAGCCTCCTCAGCACTCAACGTCTGTCAGTCTCCTCTTTGTACCGACTCATCGTAAGGTCCTCCTATGGGTACCGTCTGGTCTCACTACTCTGATACTTAGTCAACATTTTCCATCGTCTGCAACCAACAAAACGAGATGAGGGCATAGCCCATGTACAGGTGACTGTAACGATACTCAGTAGGGACCTCAAGACCCTCAAGGTCTCACAAAATCTAAAAAGGATAAACCAAAAAGTATGAATCCAACAGATAAACTCACTTATGTATATTCCCATACATATACCAATGTTATCATGTAATCCATCTCAATCATGAGAAAAACACAAAAGATACTGACTTAGCTCAACTGGGATTTTTATTCAGATTATCAAAACCACGACTGCTGCAAAACTCCACCTCTGTCGAGTACAGTGGGCCTTCCATGACACCAAGGCGCTTACCACTAACCTTGGACTACTGAGGTACTCCTCCTGTCAAATACTGTGGGTCTACTGCGTCACCAAGGTGATCCCGACAGTGGGTCTGTCAGGTCACCAAGGTGCTTCCCCTCGTAGCCTGCTGTGGTACTCCTCTTGTCGAGTACCGTGGGTATGCCGTGACACCATGGTTCTCCCCAATAAGGGTCGTCAGTGACACCATGTTTCTTCCCCCTAGGCTAGTAGAGTTAGTCCAAGATGAAATGGTCAGCAGTCGTCAGGTCTCAGCCAGCTACTTGGTCTATGTACTCTGATTTCTCGTTACCGGAAGGATCTGCTCCATGAGCTACTGGTTGATACCTCAAATATCACGAATTACCACGAAGAAGTATCTCAATGTTCCACCATGTCATATGGGTCTCAACCCAATAGATTACACATCAATCGAATGCCCTGTCTGTGAGTTATTAGCCTTTTAGTGTCGGGGGCCCGATTGGATTCGTGTATGATCCAACCTGATTGTATCTCAAATATTACCCAAAATCTAGTGGGGAATACTCAAATGGTCACTCTCTCCTCAATATTACTAGCACTGCTGACGGTTCATCAAATGGACGTCAAATGCCGAAGATATGGCCAAAGAAAGTAAAGGGTCGGTAGTGGACCCGGGTTCGGTCCGACTCGGTCGTATCGACCTGATCTGAACAAGTCTGGGACAACTCGGTCTGGGTTGACCCGGTCAGAACTTTTGGGTCTGTCCTAGCCCATTGGGTGGGCCTGCCTATTATGTTGGGCCCGATCTGCTGGGTCCAGCCCAACAGGCGGCATGGGTGGTTCCGCCCGGAGCGTCGTGAGGGTGCGGCCCGACGTGGCTCGTCCAGGAGGGCGCGGTCGGGCCGGTTCAGCCAGGGCGCCACGAGGGGGGCCACCGGCTGGATTGGGAGGCTGACACGGATAGGGCGTCGGTTCGGTCAGGTGGTGACTAGGCATGTCGACAGGCGATTGGGAAGGTCGGCAAGCGGCCAGGAGTCGGTCGGGCAGGCCGGTAGCCGGGCCAGCCAGAGGCCGAGCAAGCGGGCAGGCGGCCGGGAAGGGCACCAAGCAGGCTAGCGGGCGGCCGTGTGGGCCAAAAAGCGGCCGGGAAGGACTCCAGGTGGGCTGGGGGGTGGCCGGGCAGGGCGCCAGGTGGGCCGGAGGGGGGCCGGGCATGGCGCCAGGTGGGCCGTCGGGCGGCCGGGCATGGCTTCAGGCGAACCGGCGGGTGGTCGGGTAGGACGCAGCCAGGTCGGGAGGCATCCGGGAGCCAAGGGGATCGGGTCGGTGATTGTACAGCTTGGGTGGCTCAGCCAGAGAGCCATGGTTAATCCCACAGCACCGTAGCGCTGTGGGGGCGGCACAGTTTGTGGAGGCCATGGGCAGCATGACCTTTGTCGTCGCTGCCTTCATCATTCTGTCGCCTCATCACCACGCTGAATGTAACACCCGAGATTTTTATGAGAAATATTTTGTTTTTTTGTTATATAAATCAACAAAGGAATATTTCACTACACACAACAGTATCATGGATTGCTTTACACGCAATCATGACCTTCCTCGATAGCATGCGTCGTACGCAATATTGGGTTTCATTAAACAACGATATGCTATTAAAATATTATTAAAAATAGCCATTATGAATAGTAATACACACTTTTTGGAATTTGGTAAATTTCATCTTTCAAAATGGAATTCATTTTTGGATTCGGAATATCGAAATTAGCATAGGGTGAAATTTTGGTATTTTTCTAAAAACATTCAATTTTGGATGAATAGTGAAAACACAGGGTTACTATTTAAAAACTGACTTTTTATTTAAATAATTATTTATTTTATTTAAATTTATTTTAGGTAAAAATTTATACATAATACCTATATCTGTTAAATTCAATTCATTGGAGCTATTTTATAATAATTTTAGATATATTAAAATTTTATTGAACTTTTCACCATAATTTACCCACCTCCGAGGAGAATTTACAAATTATATAAAACATAATTTTACCACTTCTGTGAGTGAAATTTAGAAAATCGGAGAGACATGGTTAATATCAAGGACTAAAATGTGGTTCATTGAGATGAAAATAATTTTTGGTGAATAGTAACATTTTACCTTTTTTTACCACGGTTAAAAGTAAATAGGCTAATTAAGGGTAAAAATGATATTATTATTACCCTAATACATGTTCTTATTCTATTAGATAATTTTAATTCGACCTAAAACATCGTTAGGAATAAAATATGACCATTTAGGCCTATTGGTATTAGATTAGAACATTTATTATTAATTTATTTAAAGAAGGGTTAAAATAGTTTAAATCAATGTTTAATAACTAAAACATTTTTAATATAGGGTTATACAGAATATAATTTCGACAATAAATATTAATTAGAAAGCTAAAAATATTTCCTACATAATGGTATTTTATTTTTAATTTTTAGACATTAAGTAATTTAATTACAACACAACGATGATGCAGTAATTATCTTATTAATGAAATATTGACATAATTGATGTTATAAATACCCAGATAAATGTAAATTGAGACTTTTTATAAATTAAAATAATTTTCTAGGTTAATATTACATATTAGTACTGATTTAATTAAATTTTTTCGAACTAATCATTATGTTATGATTTTCACAAAAATCAATTACCAAAATGTGTCAAAATTGACATGAAATAGTTTTTAAAACAAATATTATATTATTAATTGTTATTTCATTCCTAAAAATCTAAGGTTTGTCCAAATGACTTTGAAAAGTTTATATATATTAATAATAAACAACTTGGGGTTCTTTTGTATTTTCATTGTAAGTTTATTAACCTTATAGTGTAAGAAAACAGAAGACACGATAATAGTTAAATTATCTAACTTAATGTCAAATCTAAATGATAAGGTTAAAATAGAAAACTAAACTTGTATAATTTATATTGGATGAAGGGATAACGACCCATCCCCTCCTTATCCTCTAAAAAAGAAATTTGGAGCTATTAAAAACGGAATATGACTTTATTATAAAATAATATTTTAAGTTTTCCTAAGGTGCCCCTCTCCTCCCTTATAAAAGAGAACCTCCTCCCTCTCTTCCTCACACCACTTTGAGCCTCCATGATCGGCCAACCCCTGACAAATACTCTTCTCCACTGCCCTAGAAACATCATAGAGGTCCTTCTATTCTTCAAAGGCCATTTTTAGTGCCCTAAAAGGAGGTTTGAAAGCGGTGCTTCAAAGAAGACGTAATGTCTGTTACCGATTTTTTCAACTTTATTTCTTCTTACACTTCTTCTTATTTAGTTGTTTCATTATGAAGTAATAACATCAGTATCACTCATATACTGATATGTTATTATAAGTATCAAACAACCCTATTTCACCATATATCAATCATATGGAAAACGAAATCACCATGTGTGCGTACGTATGGAATACCGTCTCCACGCTGTGGTGTAATCTATTTTCCACCACCTCCTTACTTGGATGGGTATAATGGTGTAAAGAATAACTATATATGATTATTGTAAAGTGACATTGATTCTGAAATAGTATACATACACTCCAATTCAATTCCATGATCATGGAAACGATATCATCGCTCGTGCGTACGTACAGAATACCGTCTCCACGATGTGATGAGACTCATTCTACATGATCTTCATTGCATAATGATTATATAAATGAATTGAATAAATAAATATGATAAATATTACACTAATACCATTATGTAAATGAGGTATCTATATCCTAAAAATAGGAATAAGAATTTATTCCACAAAACACGCATAAGAACAAGAAGTAATAAACACCCGAATAACAAGTAGCAATGAAATATTACCAATAAGAAGCTAATAATATAACCATATATGATATCATAAAAATATGTATGATTCTATAAAAAGTAAATAACATTATTTAAATCAATACACAGGAGGTTCAGACAGTTACAAAGCAAATCGGACCTAAGGTAAGGGAAAATATCACAATCTCATTTTTTTCCGAGATTGTGTATACTTTGGTATTTACAGGGGTTTATTTATCATCCAAATCCATGTTTCCGCAACATGTAATATTATTTCAATCCTCCTACAATTGTTTCAATCCAATTTTACATATTGGTGAGTTTTTAGTAAAAGATATTAAAGGAATATTTTGTAATTTTTCGTACGAGGTACTTTTTGACTATTCCCACAAAAGTACGAGAAGAATGTTTTTTTAACTTATACATCATGAATGGATTTTTAGAAAATTAATTCCATGAAGCATCCATTACACGTTTTCATGTTTATTTTAAATCATCTTCTTTTATTTTAAATTTATATGACAATTTATGAAAGGAAAATGTTTTTGATGTAGAAAGGATATTTTTCTCAAGAATGGAGTTCAAGCGTTTTATCAAAATTATTTTCCATCTAAGATAATATAGGGTTCTATTTATGTACCTATTTTTACATTGATTTGATTATTTTATGATGGAATTATTTTTATGATATCCTTTTATCTTATGATGGAATGATGTTTAGGAATCCCATTTTTATTACATGGGTTATGCTATGATGTATGATTTATGATTTTGTGGCACACATAAGAATAGTTTTATTATGAGATGGGTGGGACCTATATCTCCCTCCAATGCATTGGGTAAATATTTATACATCATTATATAGACATGGATAGAATGGATGGTTAATCCAGTTCAGTGAAACATGACTGAAACGAGTAGTGAACTCGGTTCAGAAATGGACTTTGTTCGCTAAGTTAGTATTGGCTATGAGTCTTGACTAATAAGAAATGATTCTCGGTGATTATGTGTGTTTTCCACAAAGTTTCATGTTTTATGATATGATTATTGGGATTACATTTCACAACTATGATTTATCCCGTGTTATGAAATTATAATCTCTTTTTCAGGTTAATATTTCTAAAATGATATGTTCTTATTAATATGATGTGATTGATAATTCTTTTTTTACCCTTACTGAGCATTTGAGCTCACCCTTTTGTATGTTTTCTTTTCCCCTAGCCAGGAAGAAGGATATTATGTAAGATATTCCAAAAGGGACTCTAGATATGATAAAATAAAAGGGAGACAATGTAGATGATTTTTGAACCAGTTGTTTATGATTCCCAGTTTCTAAAGACTCTATACCTATACGGTCCTTTCCTGGTTTTGTTATATGTTGTAATAAGTGTGTTTCAATTCAGAATTAATAACAATTTATGTAAATTATGCGTCCTTATAGTTGGTATCATAGGAAAGGTATAGTCAACCTTTCGAAACTAGGATATGAAAGCCATATTAAGAACCATAAGGATATGTCTAAGAATAGAACACAATATTAGTGTTTTAGAAATGTCCATGAATAACCTATGATAAGACCTTAAGTGTAATATTTTATTCTTGATTATGTAGTTTTCCTATTATAATTAGTGTTGCTCATACTATTCTTCTTGGTTTTAGTCAGTGGCTGGAACCCAAAGGAATCGTGTTAATGCGGAATGTGACAGGCAATGCAATGATTGTCCCCCTGAGAAACAAAACATCATGGGAGCTGGAATGAAAAATATTGTAGCCATTCTCACACAACATTCTCAAGCTATGAATCATGCAGGACTTCCAAACGAGAAATGGAAGGAGTAACATTCTGTTGAATCCTTCATGAGGCAGCGTCCACCTTCATTTAGCGGGTCTACTGATCCATTAGTTGCTGAACAATGGATCAGTACTACTGAAAAGATATTTTTAGTTATTCAATGTTATGAACATGATAAATTCATCTTAGTAGTGTATCGTTTCGAAGAAGATGTTGATAAATGGTGGAATATTATCAAGAATACGAGGCAAAGAGATGAAATTGAGTCCATGGAATGGGACAAGTTCAAGATCTTATTTTTCAATAAGTACTTCCCTCGTATTCTTCAAACAAAGATGGAGAAGGAGTTTCTTGAACTGAAGCAAAAGGATGATGATTCTATTAGTACCTATGAAGCAAATGTTACAAGACTTTCAAGGTACGCTTCTGGTATTATTATACAACCTGAGAGTAAGATCGATCGATTCTTTAGTGGCTTAAAACCAAGTGTTCGAAGGGCATTATCCATAAGGGACTTTAATAGCTACGAGGAAATCGTTCGATGTTCTCTCAATGTTGAGGTGGATATTGGAGTAACCCATCAGTCATATGGGTTTGATAAGAAGAGGAAAATGGAATTCAAAGGAAAATTTAAAGAGCACACTGAAAAGAAAATGTGTTTCCCTTATGCTCAAAGTGTGGAAAGAAACATTGAGGGAGTTGTCTTAAAGGGACAATTAATTATTTTAAATATGGAAAGGAAGGTCATCAGGCATTTGAATGCCGCAATGATGGGAAGAAGATGTTTAGTGATGCAAACAAAGAAAAGGACACACAGAGTGCACCTCCTACACTTCAATGTTACAAGTGCATGGAAATGGGGTATTATGCTAATCAATGCCCTAATCGAAGGGTTGATGATGATGATCGAAGTCAACAAACTCTTAAGGATAAAAACAAAGGAACGTCAAATGCAATTTCTATCAGCGATTCGGAGTACGATAACGAAGTGGCGAAAGATACACTTATCATCCACTCTAAATTAGAAAATGTTTTATTGGATTCTGGATCCACCCACTCTTTTATTTTTGATTAATTTTATAAGGGTATCTCCGTATTACCTCATCAATTAGATGATGAGTAAGCTGTGACAACTCCTAATGGAACAACATTTGCATCAAAAGTTTATAATTCTTCTCCGATTAAAGTTTGTGGGAAAGTGCTTCCTGCAAATCTTGTGATCCTTCTTATTATGGAATTTCATGTGATTCTTGGCATGGATTGGATTTATTTATATGGATCTCATATCAATTTCCAAATAATGGAAGTCACATTTCATATTCCAGATCAATCTATGATAGTCTATCAATGCAAGGATGAACATAACCTTCCAGTGGAAATTTCTTCCATCGTATGGGTCTTGATTCCACAAAATGAAGGTTATTTATCTCAAATGGTTGGTGAGAAACTCCAAATTAATAATATGCCCATTGTATGAGAGTTTGATGATGTCTTTCCGGAGGAATTTTTGGGTCTTCCACCAAATCGTGATGTTGAGTTTGTAATAGAACTCATACCGGGTGCTTTGCCTATTTCAAAGACACCTTATAGAATGGCCCCAATTGGGTTGAAAGAATTTAAGAAACAACTCCAAGATAATATTGATAAAGGATTCATACGCCCTAGTGCATCACCTTGGGGAGCACCTATTCTGTTTGTTAAGAAGAAAGATGGATCAATGAGACTCTACATTTATTATCGAGAACATAACAAGATCATGATCAAGAACAAATATCCTCTCCCACGCATTGAAGACTTATTTGACCAACTACGTGGAGCTCAATAATTTTCCAAGATTGATCTCTATTCAAGGTATCATCAATTAAGGGTCAAAAGGGAGGATATACGAAAGTCGACTTTCTGTACAAGGTATGGACACTATGAATTTATAGTGATACAATTTGGTCTTACTAATGCCCCTGCTATCTTCATGGATCTGATGAATAGAGTCTTTAGAGACTATCTTGATCAGTTTGTGGTAGTGTTTATAGATGATATTATTCTCTATTAAAAGAGCCAGGAAGAACATGAAGATCACTTGAGAATTATATTGAAGACCCTGAGAAAGGAGAAGCTTTTTGCCAAATTTACCAAGTGTGAATTTTGGCTTCAAAAAGTTTCATTTTTGGGTCACATAATCTCAAAAGAGGGAATATCTGTGGATCCAGCAAAAACAGAGGTTATCGAATGATGGTCGACACAGACAATAGTAACTGAGATCCGAAGTATTCTTGGTTTGGATGGATATTATCGACATTTTGTGAATGATTTTTCACGATTATCTAATACACTCACCAGGTTGACTCGAAAATTAGTTAAATTCGTGTGGACGGAGGAATGTGAAGAGAATTTCAAGGAGTTGAAAAGAAGGTTATCCAGTGCACCTGTACTCACACATCCTTGTAGTGGTGAATGGTTTGTGATCTATAGTGAGGATACCAAGAAGGGATTGGGATGTGTTCTCATGAAAAACGATATGGTGATAGCTTATGCCTCATGACAGTTGAAAATCCATGAGAAAAATTACCCAACTCATTATTTGGAGTTAGTTGTGGTAATCTATGCATTAATGATTTGGAGGCATTATCTTTTTGGAGGAAGGTGTGATATTTATACTGATGATAAAATTTTAAAGTATATTTTCACACAAAAGGAGCTGAATATGTGCCAAAGAAGATGGTTGGAGCTGATTAAGGATTACGACTGCTCAATTCATTACCACCCTAGGAAAGAAAACAAGCTGGAAGATGCATTAAGTCGACAAGACCATACTAGCTTATCCATGATGAGGATCACAAAAGATCCAATATTTATGGATTTAAAAAGGATGGATCTTGGAATTATAATGGAAGGGGAAAAATCGTATCTTTCACAAATGAATGTTCAACCATCTATACATGTGAAGATTAAAGAGGCATAGAAAGAAGATGTTGAGTTACAAAAGAAAGTGAAGAATGTTCCTGAATTCATCCTTGATTATGATGGAATAATAAGGTTTAGGAATCAGGTTTGTGTTCCTCCCATCTCAGAATTAAAGAAGGAGCTGCTAGATGAGGATCACAGTTCTTCATTCTCTATTCATCCTGGAAGCATGAAGATATATAGGGACCTGAAAGAGTACTTCTGGTGGGATGGCATGAAAAAAGATATTGCAAAATATGTCTCTCGAGGCTTTGTTTGTCAGGAAGTTAAAGCTAAGAGAAAGAAGTCTAAGGGGATGTTACAACCATTACCCATATATGAATGGAAATGGGAAAACATCACTATGGACTTTATCACTGGACTTCCTAAAACATCCAAAGGCAATAATGCTATCTGGGTCATAGTTGATCGTCATACAAAGTCTGCACACTTCATTGCTATTAGAGAATATTTCTCTCTAGATTAGCTTTCCTGGATATATGTAACGGAAGTGGTAAGATTGCATGGAGTACCACTTTCTATTATATTTGATCGGGATCCAAGGTATACCTCAATGTTTTGGCGAAGTCTTCAGCATTTTCTAGATACAGAGTTGAGTTTCACCACTGCTTATCATCCTCAGACAGATGTTCAGTCTGAGAGGACAATTCAAACTCTAAAAGATATGTTGAGATCTTGCTCTATGGATTTGAAAGGTGGATGGGATCAACACCTACCTTTGGTGGAATTTTCTTATAATAATAGCTTTCCCTCCAGTATTCAGATGGTTCCTTATAACGCTCTCTATGGAAAGAAATACAGAACTCCAACTTGCTGGGATGAAGTTGGGGAATGAAAACTATTAAGACCTGGTCATGTAGATGAGATGGCAGAAAAAGTCCGATCTATTCAACAACACATAAGAGCAGCTCAGATTCGACAAAAAAGTTATGCCGACAACCGATGAAAAGACCTAGAGTTTGAAGTGGGTGATAAAGTGTTCTTACGAATATCTCCTTGGAAGAGAGTAACGATATTTGGAAAGAAGGGAAAGCTAAGCCCTATGTATATCGATCCTTTTGAAATTATTGGATCATGTTGGGAAGGTAGTTTACCGATTGGTGCTTCCACCAAATCTCTCTCAAGTTCACAATGTGTTCCATGTATCTCTCCTGAGAAAGTACATACCTGATCATTCAAATGTACAAAACATAGAAGTTGTACCACTGGAGCAAGATCTTTCTTATGAAGAACAACTGATAGAGATTCTGGATCGTAGCGAAAAGTCCTATGGAACAAGACCACTAGCTTGGTGAAATTTTTATGGAGGAACCACCAATTAGTAGAAGCTACATGGGAGCTTGAGGATATGATGAGGGAGAGGTATCCTCATACATTTTTTACAAAGTAACGAATTTCGAGGGCGAAATTCTTTTTAAGGGGGGTAGAATGTAACACCCGTGATTTTTTTGATAAATATTTTGTTTTTATGTTATATAAATCATCAAAGGAATCTTTCACTACACACAACACTAGCTTGTCTTGCTTTACACTCAATCGCGACCTTCCTCGATAGCATGCGTCATACGCAATACCGAGTTTCACTAAACAACGATATGCTATTAAAATATTATTAAAACTAGCGGTTATGAATAGTAATACCATCTTTTTAGAATTTGGTAAATTTAATCATTCAAAATGGACTTCATTTCTTGATTGAGAATATCGAAATTAGCCTAGGGTAAAATTTTGGTATTTTTCTGAAAACATTCAATTTTGGATGAATAGTGAAAACACTAGGTTACTATTTAAAAACTAACTTTTTATTTAAATAATTATTTGTTTTATATAAATTTATTTTTGGTCAAAATTGATACATAATACCTATATAAGTTCCATGCAATTCATTGGTGTAAATTTATAATAATTTTAGATATATAACAATTTTATTTAAATTTTCACCGTCTTTTACCCACCTCCTAGGAGAATTTTCAAATTAACATAAAACTTAATTTTACCGCTTCTTTGAGTGGAATTTTGAAAATCTGAGAGACACTGTTAATATCAAGGACTAAAATGTGGTTCAATGAGATGAAAATAATTGTTTGTGAATAATAATTTTTTACTTTTTTTTAGCACGGTGAAAAGTAAATATGGTAATTAAGGGTAAAAATGATATTATTATTACCCTAACACATGTACCAATTCTATAGGATAAGTGTAATTCGACAAAAAACAACCTTAGGAATAAAATATGACCACTTAAGCCCACATGGATTAGATTAGGACATTTATTATAAATTTATTTAAAGAAGGGTTAAAATAGTTAAAATCAAAGTTTAATAACTAAATAAGTTTTAATATAGGGTTATACATAAGATAAATTCGACTATAAATATTAATTATAAAGATAAAATAATTTCCTACATAATGGTATTTTATTTGTAATTTTTGGACATTAAATAATTTAATTATGACACAATGATGATGGAGTAATTATCTTATTAATGAAATATTGACATAATTTATGTTATAAATACTGAAATAAATGTAATTTCAGACTTTTTATGAATTACAATAATTTTATAGGTTAATATTACATATTAGTACTTATATAATTAACTTCTTTCGAACTAATATTTCTATTATGAATTTAAAAAAATCAATTTCCAAATAGTTCCAAAATTGACATAAAATAGTTTTTAAAACATATATTATATTTTAAATTGTAATTTTATTCCAAAATATATAAGGTTCGCACAAATTACTTAGATAAGGTTATATAGATCAATAATAAACAACTTGGGGTTCATTTGGATTGTTATAGTATGTTTATTAACCTTATAGTGTAAGAAAATAAGATGACACGGTAAATGTTAAGTTATCTAACTTAAAGTTAAATCTAAATGATAAGGATAAAATAGAAACCTAACCTTGTATAAATTCTATTGGATGAGAGGAATTAGACCCATCCCCACGTTAGCTTTGAAATAAATCAATTTTGAGATATTAAAAACCGAATATGACTTTATAATAAAATAATATTTTTAGTTTTTCCTAAGGTGCCCCTCTCCTCCCTTATAAAAGGGAACCTCTTCCATCTCTTCCTCACACCACATTGAGCCTTCATGCTCGGCCAACTCCTGCCAATTTATCTTCTCCACTTCCCTTGAAACATCCTACAGGTCCTTGTCTTCTTCAAAGGCCAATTTTAGTGCCCTAAAAAAAGGTATCAAAGATGCGCTTCAAAGAAGAGGTAATGTCCGTTACTAATTATTTCCACTTTATTTCTTATTCCACTTCTTATTCTTTAGTTGTTTTATTACGAAGTAATAACATCAGTACCACTCAGATAATGATATGTTATTATATGTATGAAACAACCCTATTTCACAATCTATAAATCCTACGGAAAACGAAATCACCGCGCGTGCGTATGTACAGAATACCGTCTCCATGCCGTGGTGTAATATATTTTCCACCACCACCTTACTTGGATGGGTATAATGGTGTAAAGAATAACTATATAAAATTATTTTAAGGTTACATTGATTCTGAAATAGTATACATACACTCCAATACAATTCCACGATCATGGGAATGATATCATCGCTCGTGCGTACATACGGAATACCGTCTCCGCGATGTGATGTGACTCGTTCTACAGGATCTTCATTGTATAATGATTATATAAATGAATTGAATGAATTAATATGATATATATTACCATAATAAAATTCTGGAAATTAGGTATCTATAACCTAAAAAGAAGAATACGAATTTTTTCGACAAAACAAGCATAAGAACAAAAAGTAATAAACACCCGAATAACAAGTAGCAATGATATAATACTAATAAAAATCTAGAAATATAACCATATATGATATCATAAAAATATGTATGATTCTGGAATAAGCCAATAACATTATTTAAATCATTATACAAGAAGTTCGGACACTTACGAAGAAAATCTGACCTAAGGTAAGGGAAAATATCACAATCTCATTTTTATCCGAGATTGTTTATATTTTGGTATTTACAGGGGTATATTTATCATCCAAATCCATGTTTCATCAATATGTAATATTATTTACATCCTCCTACAATTGTTTAAATCCAATTTTTACCTTCAGTGATTTTTTAGTGAAAAATATGAAAGGAATATTATGTCATTTTTCGTACGAGGTACTTTTTGAATTTTCTTGCCAAAGTATGAGATGAATGTTTTTTTAACTTATACGGCATGAATGGATTTTTAGAAAATTATTTCCATGGAGCTTCCATTACATGTTTTCAAGTTTATTTATAATCAACTTCTTTTAGTTTAAAATTATATTAAATGTTATGAAAGGAAAAAAATTGAAGTAGAAAGGATATTTTCCTCAAGAATGGAGTTCAAGCGTTTTATCAAAATTATTTTCAATCTAAGATAATATAGGGCTATGTTTCTGTCCCTATTTTTATATTTATTTGATTATGTTATGATGGAATTATTTTTATGATGTCCTTTTATCTTATGATGGCATGATGTTTAGGAATCCCATTTTTATTCCATGGGTTATGCTATGATGTATGATTTATGATTTTGTGCACACATAAGAATGGTTTCATAATGAGATGTGGGGGACCTATATCTCCATCCAATGTCGTGGGTAAAGATTTATATCTCATGAGATATACATGGCTGGAATGGTAGGTTAATCTGGTTCAGTGAAACAGGACTGAAACGAGGAGTGAACTCTGTTCAGAAATGGACATTGTCCGCTAAGATAGTCTTGGTTATGATTATTGACTACTAAGAATTGATTCTATATGATTATGTGTGTATGACAATAAGATTTGTGTTTCATGTTAGTACTATTGGGAATACATCTCACTACTATGATATATCCCATGTTATGAAATTATGATCTCTTTTGCAGGTTAATATTTCCAAAATGATATGTTCTTATGAATATTATGTGATTAATATTTCTTTTGTTTGCCCTTACTGAGAATTTGAGCTTACCCTTTTGTATGTTTTCTTTTCCCCATGCCAGGAAGAAGGATATTAAGTAAGATATTCCAAAAGGGACTCTAGATATGATAAAATAAAAGGGAAACAATGTAGATGATATTTTAACCCATTGTTTATGTTTCACAGTTTCTAAAGACTCTATACCTATACGGTCCTTTCCTGGTTTTGTTATATGTTGTAATAAGTGTGATTCAATTCTGAATTAATAACACTTTATGTAATGTATGGGTCATTATAAGGAAAATAATCACAAAAAAGAATGGCGGAGGGGTCGGGCCATGTTTGTTTGTCCCGTACCTTTTGTGTTTAGGGTGGTATCAAATGGCTCATTAAGAAGTAATAGGGTGAACAAGAACTGACCTGAAAACAATTCCTTTCCAACCGTTGAAAAATATTCAAGGAAATCATCAACAGGTAAAAACCACATACCTTTGATCGTCATTCTATGTTCATTGACGGAGTCACGGAAAGTAAATGAAGATGATCATCAATCATTGCGTCCGCTATGAACTTCCAATCCTGAGCTGCATCGGCTCGTTGACGATGATGTGGAGGGTTTGTCGGTTGAAGACATCCCACGTAGCTAGAAGCTCTGAGGAAGAAGTCGAATATGGTCTGCATTCTTCATTCTTCGTTGGGAGAGTTCTTCCCTCTTCTCCCAACTTTCCACCAAGATGCCAAAGAAAAATAATAATAGATGGGTTTATCTATTATTTCGTTGGCACAAAATTCAAAAAGGTGAAATAAATTTATTGGCTCCACCTAATTTATGTGAAGGATTTGCGCAAGTTAATTGGGGGAGTTGGAACAATTTAATTAAAGGGAAGGTAGAACCATGAAGGAGGGAGGGTGTGGAGAAACTCTCCCTCATTAATGAGGCGAGTTGAGAGGTTTTCCGCTCCTGGGATTAATAGGGGTGTTTAGCTTCGTGTGGTCCCCACGTCATAACCTCTCACAGAAGGTCAGGTTTGTGTAGGCCCCACCACCATAATCTATCATGGGTGGTTATGGTGTGGTGGTCCAACCTCTAACTTCCATGAGATGATTTTAACCATCAAAGAAAAATAAATCCACACACTTTATTTTTATTTTATTCAATCTCTAAAACACCAAAACTATCTTGTACTGTTGACCAACTGTCATCGAGGTGAATGACTTCTTCAGCGAATACCGGCGCAATAAGTTCAACGGTGCCCTACGATTTTTATTCCAAGCACCGATTCGAGAGTTATAAAAACCCGCTCATAGGTTTACTGAATGTACGAGAACAAAACTTCTGAAATTGATTCCGAGCACACCGTGCCTCATAATCATGTACCGTCAATTTTCACGGACTCGTAAAATTTCCATGAATTTATTAAAAAAATGTTCCATAGGAATTTTGGGTCCATAAAAAAATAAATTAATCATTTTTGAATTTTTAATTTTCTAAAAATAATTTATAATTTACATATAAAAATAAATTATATTTCTTTTAATTTTTTTTACTTTGTAGGGAATAAGTATAATATCAATTTATGCATTAAAGTCACGTTTCTAATGAAAATATTCATTAAGACTTATTATATTAATTTATTTTCTGAAACTATAATAAAATTTATTAATTAAAATTGATTTAATTTTTTAATGATTTTTTTAAATTATCATTTAATTTTTTATTTAAATTGTTAGTCAAAAAATAATAATATACAAATGTAAAAAATAGTCAACAGTAGTGGTTTAAATGAGGTAAAATTTTTAAATCAACTTGCAATGTCTCAAAATATAGTAAAAATCATCTCTAAAGTGGCGGATTATGTCTTTTACAATTATAAATTATATATTCTAATATATTTATCACTTTTTTCCCTACTTTACATAAATAATATATCTCATTTTCTATTGAGAAATTAATATTAACAAAAATACCACCCCTTTAACATGTAAAAGAACCCCTTAACCAGCCCAATATTCCTCAAACCTAAATCTTACTATCTAGAACAATATACTAAAAAACAAATTAAACCATTTATAACATATATTATATAATATATAATCCCAAATATTACAATCTTATAAGTATTAAAGAGTTTAAATGAGGATATCAAAGGTATTGGATACTATTTTAACTTATTTCATTGAATAATTTTTATTCATACACATCCTACAAATATTTTATACCCATCCTAATATATTTTCATAAATATCATTAGTATTATAAATTTTTTTTATGAATTAACCATTATTTTCTTCCCTCCCATCCATTATGAAATTAAAATGGTGCCCGTGTTATTGTTCGATTACCGCCTCCTTGAAAAATATATTTCATTTTTTATCAAATCCTTTCATGTATTAATGTATAAGTTAATTCAATAAATTAATATGATTTTTATGAAATTATTAATATTTTATTAAGATATATGTGGCATTAAATTAGTAATATTAACAATAAATGGTCATTTTAAAATTAACCATATAAAATTAGCGTAATATGGCACGATTTTTAATTTGAATATATGTTAGGAAACATATTGAAATTTTAAAATTTTATCCTAATCCAATGACAAAAAAAATATAATATTCCATCAATGTTGAATCTATTTTAAAAATAATTTCACCATTGTCATCAAACAAATTTAGTTTATGAGAAATTGATCATATGACCACAACTAGTTAATAAGAGAAAAATATATAATGATAGAATGTCATATATTAACAAATAGTCCATATAATTTGAAATATACCTAAAATAAATTTTGAAACATTATTTAATAATTTTTTTATTGATGTGGTTAGACCCATGCTCTAAGAATATAAGATCTTCAGGTGAGGGTTTTTGGTCCCGTTTCAATTTCTTGATAGGTGTTTCTTATTAGGCACAAATTAGTGTATTTATGGTTCAAAATACTTATAAATGGTCCTATTATATTCTAAATACATGTTATTATTTGTAATTCCAATTTAATTTAATCTAATATTATTCATTTTCCCTTGATCCATTATTTATGTTGTAGAGGTTATTGATAACATAATTTACCTTCATCAGGTTATGAACATTATTCTCAAAAGTCGTACAAAAATTAATTGGATTATTACACAATATAATTGAATTATATTATATTCTATATTTAGGTTATATTGTTTTCAAGACATTTTAACATTTCACATATTTTTAGTTCACATTTTAACATACTAGTTTCCTATATGTGGACTCAACAATATCTTCTATTTATGATTTAGAATATTTCTATTTCATGACCTCATTATTTATACTATTTCAATAATTTACCACCTATTTGGATATCCTCTGTAGTATTTCATAGAATCCATGAAATCATTTTGATATGAAAAAACTAATTCATAAAGGATTATATTCTGGTTTTTTGGATTTGATTTGGGATGATCATGGTCCTTCCAAATGGCTAGAGAGGTGTGATAATGTTGAGGTAGTGAGTTCCCTTTTCTAGTTGAGGAGGAGTGGAATTCCTGTAAATACACAAATGTATTCACTATATGAGAGTTAAATATTACATCAAGTGAATACACACATGATGAATAATTTTTTTAATAAATAATTTTTCTATCAACACCTTCACCACATAATATAACATATTCTCTAATTTTTTTTCTTAATTCAAAATTTCATTATTTTGGAATTTTGTTTTTTCATTATTGTAACAAATTTTACAACCAACGTAATACATTCATTGATACCAAATTAATGTGATACTTATTATTTAATTTGGTCTAAATGGTCGTAAAGTATTATATAAAATTTATAAAAAATCATCTTTTTTTGAAATTTATTTTAACATAAGCGCTTGTAACATGTAAAAACACCGCTTAAGTCATAACCATGCAAACCATGTTTTTACTATATAATTATAAACATTGTAATTATAATAGAAAATATTGTCCATAAATGTACCATATTAGGTATTTATACACATTTAATATCTCTTGATAATGTATATGATTTTTATTAATTTTTAATCAATTAAATAAATACTTTTTATTATAAAGTATCATTAGTTGAATTTTTTATAATATAAATTTAATTTGAATTTTAAAATATCTAAATAGTGATATAATTAAAATATATTAATTAAAAATATTTTTAAAATGATATATTCTTGTAAAAAATAATGGAAAATAATAATTCCTTCAATTTCCTTCAATTTTAATAATTTTGTATCATTTATTTTATTTTATTTTTAACTAAATAATTCTATTGTTGGAATTTCAAAATAATTTTAAGTAACTAATTTATCTCAAAAAATTAATGACAGATTATTATGCTTCAAAAAATATAAATATATTTCAAAATTATTTCAATATTTAAACACATTTAATATTTTATCCATTTCACAATGTATTATAGAAAATAAATGGAAGAAATTATTTTCTGTCTTTTCTATTACAAAACATATTATATGGTTTCTTTTCTTGGATACTTTTACCAATAACTCAAAAAACAAAACCCAATATCATACTTGTATAAATATGTCACACTAATGGGATTTAGACTTGTTTCCATGAAAATTTGCTCCATATGTTTAATGTTTAGTCTCATGGTAAACGTTTTTCTCTCTTTATCATTGTAATTAATTTTACCTACTTTCACAAATAAATTTGGTGAAGATTTAATTTCAAATTATTAATTTATTTAAAAAATTATTATTAAAAATACAGATAATATTTTTAGAAATTTAATCCATATAATTGGAAAATATGAATTTAAAATTAATCCAATAGAAGTGTCCAGAAAATTAGTTTTAAAATTGAAAATATTCAACAGTTTACAATGTTTTAATATATAAAATAATTATAAAAATGATAAAAATATAATAAATTGGAATAATATAGGTATAATTGATCTATTTTTACTTTAAATCTAATTTAAAATTTAATTTAACATTACAAATTATTTACATGAAAAATTCATTTAAAATTGGAAATTTAATATTTTTCAATACTCTAGAAAAAATGAAACTTCTCAAAAAAAATTACCCTTGTATTATTTTAATAGTTATATTTAAAAATTTAATTTTATTCAGTTAAATAAAATTTATTAAAGTGTAAAAATTTAGTTTTAAAAGATGTGAACACTTAAAAGATACTAAAACTAACTTTAGAAAAATAATTTTTGTTTTAATTTTTATTTGTTCATATCTTAGGCATATTAATATAAATAATGAATTTCCAAATATTTAATTTAATATATAATATATATATTTTCATTAATATTATTCTCTAATATTACTTAATATAACATATTAGGATATAATATCTTTACGAACATGCATATAGTTATTTATAAAAAAATTCATTTATATTCAATTGGTTTTTATTTTCATTTCTAGTTAATTGGTGAGCAATAAATTCATTTTATATTTTAGTAAACCATATATTTTCATATTCAATTTCATTAACATCCTGACTTCCTATCCCAATTCTATATGATAAATATCGTATTAAATAAAAACATTAATTATATATTGTTTTTCGATAAAATTTGGTCTTTCTTGTGATGCATGATATTGAAGAAAGGAATTCTTTCATGAAAGACAAAAAATATCAGTATTGTGTTGATTTCTGGATATACAATATATAAAATATATTTAAAATATTAATTATACTTCATAACATCTTTTGATGTTATATTCCATTTAATTCTTGGTGTTTCTCATCATACACACTACGAGATATAATGTTCATATTTTAAAATTTTAAAGTAATAATGGGATAAATATAGAATGTGAAATAAATTACATAATTTTTATGAATCAATTTCAATTATGAAGTAATTTAAAACTTTTCGTAGTTTAGTTATGAACATCTCATGATGATTGATGATGGAATAGAATATAAATTCGATACTAGAGTTGATGAAATAGTGAAAATTATTCGATATTATGTTACGCAATTGTAGGGTAATATAGTATTCATGAATATACTAAAAAATTTCAAAATAGGTTTGATGAAATAGTCTTTGATCATGAACACCTTGATCAAGGTAATCTTAATTTTTTTTTGATTTATAGAATAATCTTATTGAAAATGAGATATTTAAGGTAAGTGTCTTAAAATTAATGTTAAGGTCGAAAGAAATTAATTTTAAATAATAAAAGTTTTTCAATGAATCATTTTTAGAGGAAAAAGATTTTTTTATGAAGGAGTGTTGAAGTATATTTTTAAAAAAAATCATGTCATCTATTTCTAAGTGTGTCATAAGAAGAAATGTAATGACATAGGGAATTCTTCCAATGAAGTGTTTCAAGTGTGGATCTAGTGTTACATTTATAGAAAATAAAAATTGTTGAATAGAGAATAGGTTAGTGAATATTATGTTAATAGTTTAATGATATCCTCTAAAAATAATGAACAAAATATTTAAATAACATTTTTCATTAATTGTTATTTCTAAACATTTATATAATAGAAAAATATAAATTTTCTATAAATATATGCTGACGATGATAGCAACTATAATGATGTTAATGTTCAAGCATTGATTGATGTTAATATGAAACCATAGATTTCATAAAAATATGTGGAACAATTCATAAGTTATGACTAATGTGATGTTCGTATTGAGGAAAAATTAATGGAATTTTAATTGATAACTCCATGAATTTAATTAAATAAACTATAAATTAGAGGAAATTTTAAATTTAAAGAATGATAATCAATCTTCAAGAATAAAATAGTTTTTATATTTTTAAAAAATGTTAATGTTGATGACTTGAAGAAATTTATTAATAAATAAAGAACATTAAAATTAAAATTTTAGAAAGGGTTGAAATAAAGTATATGTATCTTGTGGCAAATTGGTCAAATTTTATCAATATAAAAAAATAGAGTTTGAAAATTCTAATCTTAATTTTCATAATTCTATTCATGGACTTAGTGAATGCACAAAAATTAAGTGTATTTAAATATTCTAAATATTAATATAATGATGGGACTCATGTTTGCCATAAAATATCATTCTTGGTGGTGTAAAAAATTCCGGAATAATATATATAAATTCATAGTTGATATTACAGAGGAATAAAGTTTCATTTGGAAAAAACAAGATCCTTCTTTGAAATATAAAAATTTTAAGAACTCTGATATGACGGTGAAAATTATAGTAAATATTAATAATTTAAATAATGTAAAGATGTCTAGGACAGAGAAGATATTTTTTGGGATTATACTAAAAATTCTCAATATAGGAAGGATTTAAAATTAATGTCTATTATATTGATTAAATTAATGTGTAAATATTTGTACGAAAATATGTTTGCAGAGGTAAATATTCACTTTATATTTTTTATCTTCTGTTGAGACTTTATGAACATTGGAAGAATAATTAATTTTTTTCAATATTTTTATAATTCTAGAGAGTTTTGAGGTAACGCTATTGGGGGATTTTTCAAAATCCAAATTGAAAACTACAAAAGTAAACTGTAAATTTTGGACATAAAATTTAGAATAAATTTCATAAATCTGAAGAGGTT
Source organism: Viscum album (assembly GCA_963277665.1). Taxonomy (NCBI): domain Eukaryota; kingdom Viridiplantae; phylum Streptophyta; class Magnoliopsida; order Santalales; family Viscaceae; genus Viscum; species Viscum album. The sequence goes on from OY728165.1 coordinate 524,259,130, forward strand.
TATGGAAGATTTAAACAGATTGGCCAATTTTAAAAATATTTTCTCTATATAATACCATCTATGTTGTGAATGAATTTCAATACTCAAATGGCTCAAAATAACAATGAAAGAGGTATGGAAATGTATTTTATCACTAATGTTTATCATGAATAATCTAATATAGAATGTCTATATATTTTGGATAGAGGATTCCAATACATGTGATATGAAATTAATGAATTAAAAAATCATAATTTCAATGAAGGTATGGTTTTATTTGGAAATTATGTTTCATTTAAAGTAAAATTAGTTGGTTTAAATGTTATTGGAATGTATAAAATAAATTCCATGAACACATTATATGATAATGGAATGAAACCTAATATGTTATTTGTACCTAAACTATGAAGTGAAGATAATTTTTTGGTTTTACAAATATATGGGTTCTCATTAGAGGTTAAGAATAAATTTGGATTAAAAAAACAAGGTGAACATAATTAATTTTTTTAGATTGGTGAACCTGAAATTTCAAGCTACTTACCCTGAAATGTTAAAATAAATTACGGAATCTATGGTTTTGTTATATAATACCAAATAACATGAGAAATCTTACCATGGGTGATAATTTTTGTGATGTACTAATGCTGAGGATATAGAGAAAGAGGTAGAGAGAAATAAATAGGATGTGTTATACATGTAAAATTTGCAAGGGTATTTCTTATGATTTATAGAAGAAAGTAGAAATTCAATCATATCAACCGTTATAGGTCATTCTAGTCAGATATTTTTGTGCTTATTAAGATGTAAAAAAAAGTGAAGATTAGTATTTTATTTCCTTATTAATTAATTTACTCTATAATTTTCATTATTTTTATGAATCACATTTTATAGGAAATTAAAAAGGTCAATGTTTTAGAATAAATCCTTCTAAAATTGGTGGATTCTCCAAATAAAATATTTCTATATGATATTAAGCATAATATATCTTCGATATATTTAAATAATATCTTAATAAGAATGGTATTTACCATAAAATCAATGCACCATACACACCCAATGTTTTTTTAGGTGAACACTATATTTTTGTTTTTTTGAGATAACCCATACAATGTGAATCATGTTTGATACTTATTTTTATTTGAAGAGAGAAAATATTGGTACTATAATGACCATTAAAAAACACTCTTTATTAAAAAAATCTAAATTTATATATTTCACTATATATGATGTATTATAAAATTGCCCGTAGTCTGAAATATTTATTTTCATTTTAAATCCCATTAATTATCAATGTGAAAAGTGAAAATCCTAGAAATTGTGAGTAGAGAAAACATGAGATTATCATCCTTTTATATTTTCAAAAATGAGAATTATAAAACTATTAAAATAAAGGTATAAAAATATTATATATATTACTAATAAATTTTTGTTGGAACAATGAACTAATGATATTATATAAATAGAATAAAATTTTAAAACTGATGATGCTGAAGAAATTATTTTTTTAGAATTTGGTTGATGTTTCGTAAAATAATAAGAATTTTAATTTTATGAACGTTAAATATTATGATTAATCTATTTCAAATGAAGAAAAAAATACCTTGTTCAACAAAATCAATGATTATAACTGAGGTGGAGGTACAAAATATTAAATTAGAAAAAGGATATCAGGTTCAAACTAAATTGTATTTATGGTAAGAAATACATAAATCAGTTTTTTTATAATGTTAATGAAAGATATGTATAATATGTCTTAGATAATCCCAGGGGGATTGATAATACAAATTAACAATTCAATTAAACTGAGAAAATGAATTGTTTTAGTTTTTACCCAAGAATAAATTAAGATTCATATAGAAACATAGTGGCTGTTTTATAATAAGATGAATAAAAGAATATAATTTTTAAGAAATAAGTTAGTACTAGTGTGAAAAGTTTACACCTTGGATGATTAAATTAAGTTTTATGGTACCTTATCACTAGTTTCTTAGCATGAAACCATTTGGATGTTTCCTCCAATCGTATCAAAAAAGGAAATATAATAAATTAAAATGGATGTCATATATTCCGTCCTTAATAGATATCTTTATGATGAATTGTATACTGAGAAACCTAGTTGTTTAATTATTGGTGAAGATTAATTTTTGGTTTTAAGTTAAATACTAATCTATGTGGGTTAAAAAATCCGTAATAACAATATATTTTTTGTTAGATTCTTTCTGAAAGATGATAATATTCATTAAATATATATTAGACTACAATCTAAACCAAATTGATGAAAAACATGAGTCTAATTTTTTTTACATATGTGATATATTTTTTTCTATAAATTATGATACATTTTAACTACTATTATTTTTATATAATGAAGATTTTTTAAATTTCCATGCGTAGGGAAATGAGATAATTTTTTAGATTACAAATTTCTCTAGAGGAAAATAACATGTTTAATTCTCAATGTATATATTCATAAAGACATTAGAATAAGTTTGGAATGAATTAGTCAATATTGTATTCTAGACCAATATTAGTTTTATAAAAATTCTAAAAGTATAAAAGGGGAAATCAGTGAACACTAGTGAATTATGAATGTTCATTGGAATTTAAATCCATCTAACAATTTTTATTGAATTGTATATTCTAGTAAATTATGTGTTTGATAATATAGTGAACCGAAGGATACACTTTTCATCAATAAAAATAGAATTCTCATGTATATTAATGGAATAGTAGAACACCCAAAAAATATGATTATGGTGGGTAGCATGATTTCATTGGATAAAAAAATTTATATTCCGCTATAATGTTTTATTTTTGATTATCAATATCTTCAATAGTTTTTTTTGGATAATAAGATTATATATTTTAACAAAATGAAATAGTTCATAGTATAATTGAGAACCATAGAGGAATAATATATGGAATCCACTAATGATATAAATCAATAGATGTGGAATCAGACTCAAACATATGATCTCAAAGTGAAATTAAAATTATTCTACTTGACAATTGAGATAATCAGCATCTTATAAATATGTTAATAAATATGGTAATTCTTTCTTAATAAAGGAACATTTATATAAAAAAACAATTTATCATTTATCTTGTTGGGTAAAATACGTTATGTTTGAGTTTGATTCAAAAATAATAATTAAATAGATTATGTGTTCACTAAATATAATCCAAAGGAATCATTTCAATGATTTATGTTGGGATGGGAGTTTATCCACATTACTCCCTATGATATGGTGTGGTTATTACATCTCTTATCTTGCATTTTATAGGTATATTACTATAAAGTAAGGGTAAATGGAACATAAAATTTTCATTATGTTTATTACATTCTATATTTACAAAATATATTCATAAAGGGGGAAAAATATAATAAGGGTACAATCAAAAGATTTTTTTTAACCTAAAGTGGCATCAACATAATAATTAGGGTAATCATGTATTTAGAGGGAGTTTTTTAAAGATGTAAGTGATGTGTTTTTTATGTGGATGTGTCAGTTTTTTGACCTGTGAACCATTCTAACATGTTTGGTGAGCATTTTCTCACTAATTTCATATATATCTGTTCCAAATAATATTAGTTAAAGAAAATTTATATAAAATATAAATGATGTGTTTATAATATTTATGATTAAATGTATGTATGTAGATATTTATAGATAGTATCATTTTATTATTCAATATTATTAATTTCTATATTGATTCCATTCACCTAGTCTTATAATTATTTAAGGATAAATCATTTCTATGTGTAATTAGTTAGAAATATATTTATATCTCTTGTTTTCCAACATTATCTAAATGGGTAGATTTTGATACCATGAGATATTTATAATTATATTTTGCGGCATGAAATTGGTTGTGGCCTTGGGGTGTTTTTTGAGGAAAAATATTGTTTTATGAGACAGTAAAATAGAGATGTATCCCCTAGAAATGTTATGTTTTTCTGTGGATGTACATTTGGAAATGAGCTATTTTATATGTGTTTAATTTACATAGAGGAGTAAAATAAAATTTCCTAGAGAGATTTAGGATTTTTGGCATAATTTTGGAATTATTTTGGAGTAATATTACAGTGTTATTAAATGAATAGATTCAAACTAAAAACCAAAAAAGTCCAAAAATCGTAAAAGTATTTATACACAGTATGTTGCTAACTCGAAGAATTAGGGAAAATATAGGTAGGTATGGATTACATTAATGTAAAACAACTATATTTTATGGATTTTATTTCGAATTCATATGATTGATCTTGAAAAAAATATAAGATTCATCCAATTTCAAAGAGTTTAATTTCACATAATATACGATAAAGTTAATTCTATTAAGGGTCAATAGAGATTGGTGTAAGGTTTAGCTATAAAACTTAATATTTATCAAAAATGTGTAAGGGGTTTCCAAGAAAGGATGATTTATTTGTCATTTAACAAGATTCATCGTGAATTTCATTAAAATAATCATAGGCGAGAATGGTAAAAATAAAATTCATTACATACTATGTAATAATGATATTGAGATTCTGTAATATTTATTCTATTATTATATTGGATTCATATTAGTATGGGGTTAAAAACAAATAAAAAATATGATTTCAATGGTCTTAATGATTATTTTAACAAATAACTTTTTGAAATTTTTATTGTGTGGTTTTGAAAACTCTTATCAGAGCAAAGATCATCCTAGTGACAACTAAATCAAATCAATGATGATTTAAAATGTTGGAATTATCTATGGTCTATTATTGGAATCCAACATTTTTGGGAAGCTGTTTGAAGTACTTATCTATAAAAAATTTGAATTTGGACTCAAATTTATTATCGTTGTATTATTATATTTTCTAATAGTATAGAGAGAAAGTTTATTGTGTTTGATGGAATATGACTATTCTGACATGAAATTAAATTTTCTATTTGAAAATTAATATTTTTTATTTTCAGGAAGAAAATATAGTCATTATAGAATGTGTGAATATAAAATGTCTATAAAAATCATGAAATTAGAATATTAGTGTGAGGAATGGTATTAATGGAATAAGAAAATAATTTTTTAATATTCATGTTGAATAGGAAGTGGATGATTATGAAATAGAATAAGAAACAACACTATAAAAACTATAAAGAAGTCTTTTATGGCTTCAACCCCTCATGATATTGAAATAATTTACTATATATTTAACTCAATGTAGGAGAACATTACAGTCCTAGGATAGGATTATATAACATGAGTAAAGTATAAAACTTTCTTATTTGTATCCCACTTCCTAAAACCTGTTCTTTGAATAATATCAAATGAATCTTAATCATTCAATGATCAGGATACACAATTTTAGAAACAATCTTTTAATTTTTTTTTCTGAAATTAATGTTTGTACATTATAGTGTATTATGGATATAAATTTTTTGATGTTTTAATGGATGAAATTCATTTAAAAAATAAGTAGATAAATATTTAAGTTTATTGATTCACCCCCGCCCCCCATTGAATCCCAACTGATATTGACAATCCATTTCATTCGTAACATAACATGTATACACATATCGATCATTGGGTACCAAAAATCTAATTGGATGGTCATATCATACCGAAATCATCACAGATATGTTTTTAACATCACCATATAATCTATTATGTTAAGGCGTCTACATAAAATCCATCAATCAAAATATCATGTATAATTAGGGAATAATGACCCATATCACAACAATGACCAATAAAGGAAAACATCATTTTTGACATAAAAATTATATTACAGGACATAATATCTCCTTCAATCACAATATATAGTCACTCGACATTAAATTCCAAAATACAAATATTCTCATAGTAAATCATCACACTATCCCTTAATATAGAGAAATCTGATACAAGTTAACAGAATTTCATTTCATTATAATCTCATATCTCTATATCTCATACAAAAATATTATTATTATCTCTCTATATCGCATTTGGTAATTCTCCATCATCTTACTATATCAATGGTGGTATTTTATCAACATCTAACCATATCACTATCAAATTTTTGTTTCTATAAATCCATTCAAGTGGGGTATCATATCAACATCTTGTCATAATTCTGATTGAAGTGTATTAACATCACACTATATCATAGGATGGATCATATCATTATCACCCCATATCTTTAGTGAAAATGTAACTTTTTATTGTTGGCCTATTTTTGTTAACATCTCATCATATAATTGGTTTTTTCAGACCAATAATTATCCATATCTCTAGGGAATATGTATCATTATTTTTGTAATTGTTGGAATCATCATATCTATATCTCACTTCGTCACTGGTGAAAGCATGTCATTGTCTCTCTATATCATTGGTGATTGTATATAATTATCACAATGTATTTTTTTGTGTAAATGTACTAATATATCTTCTTATCACATGCATTAGTGTTTCATCATGTCACCATATCTTAAGAACCAACACATCGTTGTCTATATCAATAATTCAATGGAATCAAATCCCTTACAATCAAATGTAAAATTTCAAGGTAGTTTATCCCTCAAGAAATAATTTTTTTATTAACTTTCCTAAAAACCAATTTTAGTGTTGAAGTGGGGACCATTATACTTCACAACAATACTATATCCACCAATCCCTCAATGAATATTTTATAACCAAATAAATATACATATTCCAAATTAAAATTAAAAACCACCAAATCCATTGACCATTTGGGTCTCCATTATAAACAATATATTGGAATAATGTCCAATGTAAAAAATATCAAGATTTCTCAGGTGGTATAATGTCCCACATTTCATTTTTTCCTGATATCAAGGTAAAAATATTCCACTGGGCATGTTGATTAAATCTCATGGGGAAACACGAACCACCTATAATACTATATCAAAAATAATGGATACAAAGGACTTTATTCAAAGGTTTCATCCTTCATCATACTCCCAGAAAGAGGGAAAAGATACTCACTGACAAATGAACATTTAATATTCACCATACAATGAAAAATTATAATCACCATAGGAATTAGTTTATCCAAACCCAACTCCCTCATTAAGCTACCCATCCCCATTGAATTTTACTCTTATCCCTCATATTTCAAGCCAAATATAGATTGGTATGGATTTGAATATTTATATACATATCTCAAAAGTCTTGTGATATAGTTTTTAAATCACACTAAAGAGGATATATCAAAATTATCTTATCCAATACATGTGTTAATATCAACAAAGAACACTCATGGATGCTAGTAAAGGCATAAAAATAAATCTAGGGATATGGACTCCATTAACCATTCTATTCCCAAAGAATCACACCACATTTATAAGGATATATTACTATAACGAATCAACCTAAATACCCTATCAAACTGGTAACTGATATGATATTTCACATACCCAAAGTGTGTTCTTGATCCTCATAGGCTAGAGTGTAGCACTTGATCATCAAACAAAAACCAAAGGGAATAAATTTACCCAACCTAAATTTTTTACTTGGAAGACACACTTAGACAGAGTGATATATTTTTATACATAATGTTTCTTCAATATAATTAATTCATATGGCATAAGATGACCCTGATAGTGGGAACCAAATAAAATCAATAGTAGAATATGCTCCAAGCCCATGTAATACCAAAATGGAAAAATGGAATAGGAAAACCAACAACATAGAGTGGTAGTGTAGGAAATCCTATACCATCTCACCATCTAGCTACCCAGATTCAGCTGACCATAACCTACCACATTACTATAGCTCCATTCCATTCCCTACATCAAATGATAGAAAAAAGTGTTACACACCACTGAATAAGTATTCCAGTTGTGGGAAAACCGTATTATTAGGGTCCCATCCAGGAGTTCCATAATAAGCCATTGAAAAAAATTCATTTGATCTCATTTTTTAATACAACATTTAATGATAAGCATTAAATTAGTTTTTTTTACAAAATCTTGATAATCATTTTCCTTTCTAAAAAAATTGAAAAAATGAAAGGTATATCAATTTCAAATTAAATTCATGAATATAAAAAAATAATGTATTATAAATCCATAACATGAGTAAATTAGTCTAGAGAACTCAATAGGTTTGGATAGAAGATGACTTGTACAACCACAAATAGATACTTTAAAATAATTACATTGGACACATGCGTACGGATCCAATAAACACCCCATGATTATTCTTCTAAACAATTTCAAACAAATCTCTACAATAAAAAGTCTAGGGGGAAAAATTCCTCTCATAAAATCTCTTGATGATGACATGTACAATGGCTCTTAGCTAAACCATCCACATTCAGGCCCAAGGCTTCCAATGTACTTCATTTCATAATATTTTTAATGATTATAATATACCACTTTTTCTATTTACAAAAAACAAGTATATAACATACATTTAACACATATCCAATTATACACACAAAAAAATATGAGTAATATGTTTCATAAACACTAGCTAGAGAGACAGCCGCCTACCTCAAACTCAGGGCCGAACAATCCCTTGAAGGATCCAAAAAAAAGGAGGAATGAAAAATAGAAAACTAAGGACATATAATTAATCTACACATCATATTATTTTTATATTTAATAAATGTGTTGGTATAGAAGATAAAAATAACACACACCTCATGAACACACTAGCCACACCATACCCAAAAAAATGATGAATCCCTTGGAATAGGATCAAAAAATAAATCTATTAGAGGAATACAAGGAATTATTATTAATGATCAATAAATGTAATACTGAAACACCACAATGTTACTATGATCGATGAAACAATGAAGAAGAAAGGCCTACTCACCTTGAGAGAAAACAAGAAAGAGATCAATCCTGATTGAATAGAAACTCCCAAAATCTCTATATAATCCTTCTAGGTTGAGAGACAAATAGGTGGGAAAGAATTAAATTAAATAATATTTTTATTATTCCCTATGACTTTCTATATGGGAATTTACATTTCTTGTAATCCCGTTACATGTATTCTAATCCATGATGATCACATCTTCCATAAGACCCATTTATTTGTTAAACCCTACATTTAAGAATTGCACTATGTTTAACAATTACATGACATATAATTATTTCATGTTCTATACACATCTCAAAAATTAAATTTAGAGAAAATGTAAAAATCATGTAACCTCTTTAAATATCATGTAATCACCCTTCATACATCAAAATTCTCCATAACCCAGTTGGGTGTCCCCTTAATATAGGGAGATCCCCATAAGTCCAATTACATATTGATACTCAGATACGATTAATTAAAAAAAATCCAACCCTATTCGTTATTTCATTTTATCAGGAAATTTTATCCACCCTTGGGGGTCCCAAGACATACCCAATTAAATAAGAAAACATGAAAAATTAAGGGGATTAACTTATTATAGGTAAAAGGATGTTACAAACTACCCACCATAAGAATTTTGGTTCCATAAAGGTCATGATGATGAATGAGGTTTGGTAAAGATATGAGGTGACTAATCCCTGATCAATTACTCATTATCCCATGTGTCACTTGAATCATTTATTCATCCCCCTAAAACATTGAAAAATATTTTAACTTCCCATGAAAGGCATTAACGTTAGATTCAAAAATATCAACTGGCTTTTCAAAAATAGAAACATCTAACCCGAACTAAATCTCTCCCCAACACTGAAAATGAGAGGGATCATGATGAGATTTCTTGGGCTAGAATATGGTTAAAATTTTATGAATTATATTATAAAGGGAAAACAATTTTTCATGATACAAAACATAATCAAGAACCTTAACGACCTTGAATTATCCAACATTTCTATGATTCACCATTCCATGTTTTTCTATCCAATGATGATTCAAATATGGATAATCATTCAAGAAAAATAGATCACCTATGAAAAAATACAAAATATGATGTAATTTATTGGAATAATTTTTTTGACGCATCAATATAACCAGATTTCGATCTATATTTTTAATCCTCATAGACATCTTATTAACAAAACAAGGTCCAACCAAACAATCCTCACCCACATCTGTGCAACAAAGAATTTACAAACAAGGATTATTGTATAAAGCCATAGAAGAATTTTTTATGAATGATGAATTATAATTATTGTTATTATAATAATGTTCAAACAATATTTGATGGATATCCGATGATCCACAAAAATTTAGCACAAAATAACGGAGCATATCATCCAAAATTTTAATAACAAGTTCTATCTATTCGACTTACATTTCATTATATGTAGTATAAAATATGAATCGTGTTTCCATCACATCCTAGATAATTATTCATAACATTGATGAAAAACTAGGATCTATGATTGAAACACTAGAATAAGGATCCCCAAGAAGCAACACAACTTCATTCACATATAGCCTATCAAAATAATCAACTTTTTTGGTGTCCTTGGGTTGAATGAAATGATCCAACTATGTATACCAATCATTCATCACCTATATATAATTTTACCCTTATTGATACTATTGTAATATGCAATAAATCCATGGATTTTCTGTCCCATTTGCAAACAGGCACTAGTATTGGTCGGCGCAACCCCTAATGTTTCAACAGCGGTGTCATTATCTATTAGATAGTGTAATGGTGGGACACATAATCATAAATGTCATCCATCACAGTCAACCACCAATATTGCCCTCTCATATCACAATAAATCTTAATATTCATAGATTAATAGTCAATGAATAATTATGACAATCAGGAAATTTTTTTAACCTAATTGATTTTGGGACAAAATCCTAATTCCCAAATATGAGAATACCATCTGAATATTGTAACCAACCAGAAATGGTCACCCCACCCTTTAGGGTTTATCGAATTCCTCTAATATCTTCATCCATATTAATGTTCTAATTAATAAAATCATTGAGAGATCATGAAAATTTAGCAATTGTTAGAGCCATTCCAGAAACATCCTCCCTAGTATCTAGATGAAACCGATCAAAAAGATCTATAAGGATCTACTCTTCCTTCAATTCCAAAATATATTGTGATGGATCCATCCTTATAAGATCATCTGTATGAACATTTCTATTCCCCTGGGTGTCAGTAATATCAATTGCAAACATCTAAATGTATACCACCCACTACCTTTATCTAGGATTCATGTCTTTCAGAGAGATGATATATATATTAAACACCTATGGTCAAGAAATATATTGAATCCTTCCCCAAAAAGAAAACGTCACCAACAAATAAGCACAAACATAACATTGGAAATCTATAAGTCATATGTGGGTAAATTCATAAGAATGAGGTCAAATATGATGGTATCCTTAATATATAAAATTATCATCCTATATATGAAAACCACACAAACATGTGACAGATTCATTAAATAGAACCACATATCCCATACCAATATTATGAAATAATATATTATGACCAGATGTAAGAAGTCATGTGAGTTCATTAAATGTGGCCTCACACTTTAAATATCATTAGAATTACAACCCATTCATAATAATATTAATCATGGGTTACCCCAACATTGATAAATCTATAACGAATCATCAATAGTATCTTTTCAGACAAAAGAATCTTTGAATTTCAATGGATTTTTGTATCTCTTACCATGATAATATTTCCTTTAACATATCAGGATCAACTGATATTACATGTTCAAAAAGAACGTTCCCTATGATATTCAACTACCAAATCCATATGACAGATTTCAAAATAATTCAATATAAATGGTGACTTCTAATGATTTAAAAAACCAAACATAGATGGTGATCTTAATTGGACATTGATATTTGGTAAAACAAAATATCATTCAGGAACACTATATTAAATGATTCAAGATACTGATCAAACAATGGATTCATCAATTCCTTGAAAATCCTAAAGCATTAGTCAAAATAAACGTCATCACAAGTTAATTGTAATGGAAAAACCTACTCCTGAAACAATTATTCATCATATAACACTATCAAACTCTATGATGATGAAATCCTGACATAAAATAAATCATTAACCACCAATCTTCCTCTTTTAACTGATCAAAAAATCATCCATTTGAGGAAAATGATTCTTTTTTTATCTATTTCTATATTCATCATCTGATAGTCCTCAAAAAACAAGATAAAATCGTATTCCTTCTTGGTTAATAGAGTTGGAGATTCCCATGAAGAAACAATAGGGTAAAAAAAGCTTTTATCACCATGTTTTCAAACTGGATATTGTGTTATGTTAATTATAATAGGGATATATGATAAAAAGGTATCTATAATGGTAGTATTATTGGAACCAAGTCAATGGTAATCTCAACCTAAATCTATAGAGTAATCATGAAGAATCATATTAGAAAAAATCCGGGAAACCACAATAAAAAATATGAAGACCTAAAACAAAAAAAGAGTTATCTGAAACAATTACAACAGAAGAAAAAAATCTCATAAGCTTTGGGTGTGATGGTCTTGCCTTACCAAACCTCGAATCCCACTCTCCCTAAAACACATGGGAGCTCCAAATGGACACATAAATGAGAAATGGTGGTGAAAAAAACCTTATATTGAGGATAAACAGGACAATACATCCTAATGAAGGCGTCAAAAAAATCCACATCGAGAACAAGAAAATCCCATTATAGCTCTGAATCAATGATAGATAATGAAAAAGAACTCCAAAACTCATATTGTTCCCTCTTCCCAATTGGTGTTTATAACTCCACATAAAAGAACCTGAGTTATATTTAAAGGTTAGGAATATCAACATGACACCCAGATATAAATGAGTGGGAGGCCCCATTATCAAATAAATAAATCACTACTAAAGATTCTATAAAAATGATACATATCATTATGACTGGAACAACATCCACCTACATTAGAAACTCATATTCTTCATGAATGTGATTTACTAATAATGCATGTGAATGGATCCCAATGGACTTTGCAGTGTCTAATTGTAACACATCATACTTTGGATCATATGAACCCTGGCCATATTAAGGAATAGACATAGCCTGACAGAAATGATAAAGGCGACCCTAACTTCCACATCTATTACATGTCTTAGTAGTTGATGTACTATAACATCATGTGTTTTTTAACATTCCAAACTCATATAAAGTCATATAAATACCACTAGATAAAAATGGAGGTGTCGATGAATCCTTCTACCAAGAACTAACTCCAACACTCCTGAGATGATCCAGCCACTTCCACCTTTTCCTGGGCATGTTATTGAAGATGCCACTCGGTTAATGTAAATGGGTGAAATAAACATCCATTCATTTCATGTTCATATATTCCATCATATCCCATTCCACTATCTCAACATAGTTTGACATATTCTGTATAAAAATGTGTGATTTGATATCCTTTCAGAAACCCTGCAAGTACATATGAGCATTGGCTGGTCATTCTTTACATCATATTGTGTAATACAAAATATCTCAAAAAACTAATTGGTGTATAACAATATCAACACAATATTATTTCTATAAACTGAGGAACTCTAGATAATTCATCAACATCTGTGACTGTAGAAAAAACTATTGGGAGTGGTGAGTCTTACAACCATTCCATTATAACCCAGAATCATATCTTCACATACCATAGTACCCCACCAATGCATTATTCTGCCCACACATCAGAATGAATCTCCCATAACCTTCATATTCTCTTGTGTTTCCGGGATTTATATTATCTGATAATTCATTTCCAACCAATCACCAACATTTTGAGGTTAGTTTGTACCATTAATGGATGGTGTATTCTCATGGAAGAAGTCTCATGATTGATCCATATCTCCTTATCTCCTGGTTATATTTCAATATCTATATTATGAACTTTCAATACACTCTGATTAATTATAGGAACAACTCGCATGATTTCTTCAATGAAATTCTGATCCATTAGAGGATTAATTTGAGAAGCATCAGTTTCAACAGCCTAAGTAACTCATAGAACACATATTAGAGTCAAAGCGCTACACACCAAAACAAATGAAATGATTATATAATATAACAATCTCAGTTAAAACTAGAAAACCCATTATAAAAAAACGAAATCAACTTCATGAACTAAAAAATAGGAGACATAAATCCAAAAATCCCATGGAAAATTGTATCTTATCATGGAAATAGATTTCTAGGAATTCACCGCATCATAACTCTAAAGTCTTGACAATCCTATCTTTAATATATCAAACAACCCAATATCAGGAACCTTGATAAAGGACCATATGTGATATCAAAGTATAAAGAACCTACCAGAATACACAGTCAAAATGGTTCCCAACACGATATGAAATATACCCAAAGGGAATCTTGATCCCTACGGGATAGTGGATAACAATTGGGAATAGAACAAAATCCAAAGGGAATTATTTCACCAAGCCTAAACTAATTACATGTTTTACACACACACACATAGATATATAGACACAAAACTAGATGGAATGTGTATTTTATTACATAATTAAAACAATAGAAACAACATAAAATCCAAATTAGAACAATCTCCAAGTAAATATCCATCAAATTCGAACAAAGAAAATAGGAAAACAAACTAATCAAAGATATAATGTAGGTATAACCACACCATCTCCCAATATAAATACCTAGACTCTGATGACCGAAACCATACACTCTCACTATGGTTCCTTCCAATTACTTGCAGAAAATGTCATACCATGTCCTACACAGAAATGAATAAGATCACATTATGTGAGATAATAATCTTAGTAGGGTCCCACCCATGCATTCCATAACATGTATTGGTAAAAAATCAAATGTACATTTAATTTTAAATATAACATGCTATGATAACAAGTGAATAAGTATTTTATCAAAATCATGACAAAAAATAAAATTTTCTACCAATTTTAAAAAAAGGAAGGTATATAATTTTCAATGTAAATTCCTAAATATCAAAAAAAAGTAAATATCCACAACATAAGTAAATCACACAAAATAACTCAATAGGATAGTCTTACAGTCTAATCATACCTTAAAAACGAATAATGCACAAAAATTCACTAAAAAATTACTAAAATGAATATAAACAACACATAAATTAACCTCAGAACTATTTTAATAAATTCCCTAGAAGAGTAGGCCTATAGAAAATCCCCAATAGAAAAACCCTAGATGGTAACACAGACAATGCCTCTAAGAAAAATATTTCATATATGGAACCAAGGATTCACTTGTGTTACATTTTCTACTCATTCCAATGCATTGAAAATACCCCCTTTTCATTTACCAAAAACAGTGGAAAATGAACATTTTATCACTAATCCATTTACACAAACAAAATAATATATTCAATATATTAATACATAAATTATAATAATGAATATTAGTAAAAAAATTCATTAACATAGGATAGACACATAAAAAATACCTCAAAATGATGGTTGGACATGACCACAAAGGATCAAAAAACAATAGGAATGAAACAATAGAAATAGAGTGTGTAGAATTAATCTAAACTTCATAGAATTTATTCAATTCAATAAAAGGGTTGGTTGATAAGGGAAAACATAGACCTAAACCACAAAAATATGTCTCCCCATAACCAATAATTATTGTAGACCCTTGAAAAATAGGACACCATGAATATTAGTGAAGACCATGTTTAATCACCCGTACAGAACATAAAATAGGATAACACAATACCACAATTCTAATGTGGTCAAACTTATAAAGAAACAGGAAGGACTACACACTAAAAGAGATGAGAACTAACATCTGCTATGACCCAATTCAGAATGGATCAATCCCGATAAAATAGAGACTCCTCATATAACCAAATAATTCTTCTATGATAATAGACAATTTAGTTTCCGAAGAATGGATTGAAACAACATTCATATGATGTTGTAAACAGTTCAACTATTGAATATGCATGATTTGTAGTCCCATTACATGTTGTGTAATCCACAACAATTAAATAGGTCAGTAAACATGTTTTCTTTTTAATTTAAATAGATCTATAATCATTACATGTCATGTAACCATTACACAAAATGTAATCTTTTCAGAATGTGTACACATCTCATGATATATGTCTGGAGACCACATACATGTCATGTAACCACTTTAAACATCATGTAATGGATCACCATACATTTGAAATATCCAAAACCAACATGGATATCCTCCAAAATCAGTGAGAAAACCACAAATCCATTAACACATTTTTACAAATATCCCATTGATTCAATAAAATCATACACAAACATTAAGTCATTTTTATCAGAATCTTTTCTCCAAAATCATGATTCCCATGAATCACCCAATTAATGTGTAAAACAGAAAAAGATATGGTTGTTACAATTAAATGGGTAATATTATGATACAACACACTTATTTAAACACATATTCATTGTATGTGGTTTATATGACATATCATATTCCTGGTAGAAAAAAATAATTTCAATATAGAATATGAAAATTTATTCTTTTATTTATTTTATCTACACATAAATGTCCATGATCAAACCTTGTATGACTTACATTATGAAATTTCATAGGACCACTCATGCACATCTCTTTATTTGAGAATTATGTACCAAACGTGACCAGAATAATTCAATGGAGCCATAAATCATTAATGGATTCCCCAAAATGGTTCCAATTCAACTTTTTAAATCAAATCATATAGAATATGTATTCATAAATAGATATGATATAATCACATAATACTAGAGGACCCAATATAATTTTAATAATAATCCCTAGACATAACTAAAAAAGGGACCCTAGTTATAGTTCCTTATGAGATCATTCATAAATTCGTACTTACTCATAGAATCTATAAAATATACACCCAAACAAAAAAATATGTAATACTAAAGACCAATTACATTTTATCAATGTTATTCTCATAATAAATGCTCAACCACCATTGTCAAAACTAACATGATACTATATCAGACAATAGAATCATTTATAATATATGGGTGTGGTTTCCATAGATAAACCATATGAAAAATTTTCTAGTCTATTAATTTCACTCTGTTGAGTCTAGGTATAATAAAATTCCAATATTTTGATTAAAAAAACAAAACAATTTTCACACAAAATTTTTAAAAATAAAAAATAAGTTATGAAAGTGAGTTTAAAAAATTCAGTATAACTATGTGTGACAACCTATGTGGGGACTCAAAAAGACATGAAAACAAAAATAAACCACATTAAAGCTGATTCAACTATGGTTTTACCAAATATTTACCCATATATAATTTTGTACCCACTTGAATGTGAGATTAAGGTGAGGGGGAATAATACATGAAGAGACGAGAAAAAAATTGTATCCAGTAATGATATATCAAGATCAAACCATTATAGAGCATGGAGAGAAAAAAAGTTAAGAATAATTAGAAAGGGGGTGGTTCTGGTGGTAGATATAAACAAATGGATGAAAATAATTTAACAATATTTTCTATCATTTCAATTTATTTTATCAATATATCTAAAAAATTGAACGGTGACACATTGTGGTTTAACCAAACATGTCATGTTCTAATGCAACCTTCCAGAGCATCAGTAAATATTCATGGCCCCTGAGTTGTTACATGTCCATGAACATAAAAAATAATGCATCATATTATACTGTGAAACCTCCCCATGATATATAAATTAATTATCACATAGATAAAATTGGAATGATCCCCTACCATCATTGGGTAATCACCCATGTCATAGATCAACACCCCCATTAAAAATTGATTTTCGACCTCTATAAACACCCCCAATGTAGTACAATTAAATAATATACATGGTTCATCAATTATTCTATATAAAATAATATCTTGGAAGGATTGGGGTGGTATCTGTCATTTTTACCCTGTAATAAAGGGATAGTTATCTTGATCCCAATGAAAACATCATTATCATGATCTATTCATTTTTCCCCTATTTGGTTTTATGAATGAATTTATTTCTTTTTGAACGACCTCAAAATCATATTTAATGTACACTATTATGATGTTTCATTTACACATGGGGTATATATTTCATTGGATTCCATTGGTGGTTATGAAATATTACCAGTTCTCTATGACATCACTCCACACAAAAATCATCTCTAATGTTCTATCACAAAGCATATAGAAATGCATCAGTAATATTTTCAAATCTAGTTGTTTAGGATCAAATTTTAGAGATATAATATTAAATTATTTATCAACCACATGAGTTATCCAATTACCATGATCATATTCAATTATAACTGATCATATATAAATTCTTACACATGTATAAATATACTCTAGGACAAGCACACTTGAATGAACATATTTTCACTGGCACACACAATTTTACACATACAAATAAAAACATAAAAACATAAAAAAATTCAATGATATATAAAAATATATATGTACTCAATGATGCTCACAGACACACATAGGGAGGTTCAATTATTTCATCATTTTTATCCACTCATAGTTTTAAAATCAAATCAATTTCTATTTTAATGGGCTTATCATGTTTACAGTTGTTACATGTCATTAATCCTTACCAAACAAATATTATATTTTGGAACTGAAGTATATTTGTAATTTCATATGAAAAATGAGTCTTCAAATGGTCAAAATGAAAAAAAAGTGTGATTGGAATGATATACAATGTTTTCCATATTTTAATGAAATATAAAATGTGTCTGAAATATATATTTCCGAAAAGATTATATGAAGTTAAATAAGAATAAAGGATAAGAATGATATAATGTGATGGGGAATTTTATTTTAATAATTATACATATTAAAACATATATATCATAAAATATTTTCATTAATTTTTATAGAAATATCCAAAATAGATTTTTTTTTCTTTTTAATATGAAGTGTAGGATAATGGGATGAGATTGTTCATTTCCGTCATATAATTTTTCATAGGATACAACTCTGATATTGGGAAAATTATTCAAGAAAGATATTTATATATTATTATAGATATATAAAATTTGTTAATCATTTACACATATGGCCGGATATTGTTGTTTTTAAAAGAAATGTGTTTTAAACAATCAATAATATTAAAAGATAATACGGATAATAAAATAAAGAAATTTAAAGAATGACATATATTTTATACTTTCTAAAATGGATATATGATAATAATTTATATGAGTTTCATGGGGTGACCAATCATTAAATCATAGTATGGTGGATGATGGATAAGGTATAGTGATGATGATTGAAAAAATACAATAAATGAAATGGTATGTGACTTCTTATATTAAAAAAACATAAAAAATTAATAAGTGATTCTAATTCATATATGAAACACCTGGGTCAATATAGGAATTGAGTTATTTTTTATATTGGACATCCAATCTGAATATTATATTGGTATGGAATGAATGAAAAATATTACTAAAATATGAACATAATCCAAAAAATTGGATAGAAATGAATCATAGTGTATCATTTATACAAATTGGAATTCATTAAAACATATACATAATTAGTTTTCTATATCCTATGATATATACACTTATCAGTGATATAATACCATATTATAATAAATCCAAAACATTCGCTTCATTATTTAATAATGTTGTACTTTAATAAAGGCATTTAAAAAAGAACCAGATGGTTTTTTCCCACAAATTAGGAAATCATGGTGATATTGAATAATCATTCAACATTATATCTGATAATTTATATTTATTTCCCATATTCTTGACTTTTTTCTCTCCAAATTTTCATTAGAGATTCTAAAATGTGGTTGGGATTCAAAACTCAGATATAGGGGAGTGATGTAATTTAGTAGTTATATTCTTCTTATGAATAAATATTATTGTGGTCTGATTATAACCATTAATGTAAATAGAGATATATTTAGTGTTCTATTGTTTAGAATGGGATATATCAGGTATTTAAATCGCAAAAATTTTAAATCTGTTATTGGACATGAAAACATAACTTCTCTAGTGTTATTTACTTGGTTCTTATCAATATTCATGTCACACTCTATGCACTTTTTCTATACTATAGTTATTAACAATATAGTTTAGGCATTATTCAATGATTGTTTGGGTATTATGTTTATATATCTAGGTAGTTATATGATAAAATATTGTTAGTGAAGTACCAAATCCAATGTCTTGTGACATATCCTTCATATAATGTGTAAGGCCCATAAAAAGAATGCTATGTTTTAATGTTAGATATTACCCAACCATTGAAAATATTAACACAAAAAATCAATATATGTATATCCTATTTCAATAAGGAAAACAATAGTTTTTTTAGATTCCACTAAATAAAAATATCAAAATTAATCATGCTTATAGTAGATTAGTGTCTAAATGGGTTTTTTTTTGAAGTATCCTTGGGTGTTCTTGAATGAGTAAAAATAAAATAAAAATAATATGATTTTACATGAGGGGATATTAATTATTTCAATATATAACTTTATGTGTATTTATGGAACATAGTAATTTCTATTAGCCAAAAACATGAGGTTTATATAGGTAGTTTAAGGTTCTTTTACTAGTTTGTAGGGATTGATTGCTATAAAATTGTGTTACAAATTTATTAACATGATTTTGAATTTTTTATACTTTTTATCCCATGTTAATTATAATTTTATTTGTTTTAAATAAATACATTTAATTGAAATATTTATAGGGTAATATTAATTTAGTAGTGATGTTTGTACTTTCATGAGTTGTTGAAATATTTTTATTGTAATATATAACTTTTTTCAACTGGTGATTGATTTAAATACTCATGATGATAGATAAGGTGAATAATTCATGTTAGGATGGAATTATTCAAAGAAATTAATGTTTAGGAACAACTTATTATGTAAGTAAATTGACTATTCAATGGTCTGATTTTAAAATAAAAAAAATTGGTAGTAATGTTAAATAAAATTTATATATGTTTCGTTAAAATGTTTACTTCAGTTTTTTAAGATAAATGAAACAATATTATACAAAAAATCATGAAGATGTCAATAAGTATTTATATTATTTTCTAATTTTAGATGAGCATACACCGTGGTGAAAATATCAATCTACAATGAGACAAATCAAAAGAAATGATAGTAAACAAAATTGTGTGACATATAGGGAACAATGTAATGGATATTAATGAAGATTTATGTGTTTCTATAAATTTGGGTACATTCAAGCTTGAAAGAACTGTTTTCACCATAATATTGTTATGTTTTTAAATCTATTAGAGAACCACATTATAACACATTGGTTATGTTATGTAGGTTATGGTATCAGATGAATGAAAATTGGAGTTTTTCTAATACTACATGTTTATTGAAATAAATTCATATTTCACATAAATGTATTCATGGTGTTTGAAATAAATAAGTTGATAATTTCATGAAACTACCCTAGTAGACCTATAATTGGGCACACGAGATGATCTATAACATGTTATTAGAGTCATTCCTCATGCTCCTAGGCTCAAAATTAATATCAGACATCTAAAATAACTCATTTAGATAGGAAAATTTGAAAAATAAATAAATAAAGGAACATACGATATCTATCAAATATAAATACGAATACACATACCACCATCTGACCCTAGAAGTTACCAGTGAAAATGGAACCAGACATTCCCATTTTGAAATCCAGAGCTGGGAGAAACTAATATAATATAAAAAATGTAGGCCTTAGAAATATGATACTTAGTGTAGATTCCTAAAGATAAAAAATATTGTATTACATATCATTAAAGATTAATATAAATCATTAATTTTTTGAAATAAGACATATAAAATTTGGTTTTACCACTCATTTCATAAAATAAGTAATTATAATTAAATTTAGGAAAAATTAATTTCCAATAGATTTTCAAATGATGAAACAAATGTAAGTAAATCCCATATAAGAGATAACTATATATATAATAAATGTCTCAACATTAATATCAAAATTTATATTTCACTCAATTAAAAAAATAGAAAATAGGGGAATATGGATTACACGAAAAAACAGTTTCATGGGATCTCAGGTGCTAGTTGAGATAACCTAGTACTAGGATATATTTACTAACATCATCGCTAACTTCCAGTTTTGGTTATCGGAAATCACATCCCAAACACTTGACACCAAACATGGTTCAACCTTGGGGAAAATCATATGGGTGGCCATTATACCAACTAAAATACACCAATTAGTGACAAATATCATCTAGGGAAACATGCGTTCCTTGGTATCCCACCTAAATACCATTGGATTACCATGACAAATAAATAGATGTTATTTTTATCAATATATCATAAACATATGTGTTTCATTATTTATGAAAAAACCCATTCAACTTTTAAACATCCATATCCCACCATAATCTCAAATCCTTTCCTTGTATCACAATCCTATCATAGGACTCTTAATAATGAACATATCGCAAATCATAAAATTTAGAGTTACATAATTTTTCTAATTGAAAGAGAATTCTTTATTAGGGGTTTTATATTTCTATAAAAATTCAAAATTGCCAACAATGCCATATCTCTTTTAAAAACATTATTTTACATTAGAAAACTCTTTTCTTGAAGCATTTTGGTTCCATAACCATGTTCCACCCTTATAATATATACACGATTATATATATATAAGTACTCATTACCCCAATGCACATATCCTACACTCTATGTTTGAATATGTGAAATGGATGAACAGACACACACACACACACAAATATATATCCATATATCAATATGGATTTTCATTACATTAAATAAGTCACAATATTATAAATCTTTCAACAGATTATGGGAAAATAAATCAGAGAGGATGGTAATTTTATTAATATAGGTCGAAAGGCGAAAACTCCTTTGGAAATGTTTACTTTTCATAGTTGTTGACACATAGAAAACCAAATTAATATTTAAAATGAAACACAAATATAATAATGATTGAAAAGATTATTAATATAATGAAACAAATATTGAATACATATGAGGAAACTTACAACACAAGTCAGAATCCATTTCTGAGTAACCAAAACATTTAAATAGAATATATATTTAATATGATAATAAAAAACACATTAAACCAACAATTAATAATATATTTGAAATTAAATGATTGAATATATATATCATACCTCAAAACATGTCGTCTTTGATGATGATAGCTCAAATTCACCTCAAATAGGTCTAAAAAATGAAGAAAGATCAATAAGAACATTAGAAAATAGAAACCCAAATATATTGGTAATGAAAAATGAACCCTAGACTGTTGGAACTATGGGATAAGAAGAAATAGTTGAAAATGGATGGAGGAGGATATGAGAGTTTATATTATATAATTACCTTAAATATTCAACAAAAATCTTGAATAATGATATATATATTGAACCATATATATTTAGTGATACCTTATGAGAGTTTTTTGAGGATCCCATGGTGCCGCATGAGCCAAATGAGAAAAACAGGGGTAAAAAAGTGTCCAAAATAAAGGAGGAAAAAATGGAAGAATACCATTTTAAATAACCTGGATATGATGAATAGTGTGGTCATGTGGTCTGACAGACAATGCACCAATTGTGTGGGTGTTTCTACCTCAAAAAGTATAATTTTCATGGTTTTTGTTTAATGGTTTCACAAACCATGTTCCAAACCATGTGGGTCCTGGTGATCTTAACTTTGGTTACATGTCCTTTAGAGGAGGGATGCATTCCCATTAACCGGAGTTTACTGCTACCCTATAACTACGGCTGGCCAAAACGGTTTGAAAAAGGTTGGAACACATTTTATACGAATCAGTTTCCAGTTATTCTCTATAATAATACCTCCAAACATCTCCCAATTTCATAGGGATACCATATAAAAGAAGCATAACCATAAAATAACACAAGATTAAATGAAATATTAGAGTAATGTTAGGTCATGGTGTGAGAATCTACCAACTAAGACACTTGATTCCCCTCAAAAGAAAAAAAAATTTTGTTGATAACAAACAAGAACATACTTCCACATAAGATGAGTCCCCCAATTCATTAAGAGAAAAAATTAACACTCACCTTTATTTTAGAACCAAAAACTATGAAATCAAAACAAACTAGTAAATATCATCCATGGGTTTACTATCTGTAATCTAGATAAATGTCCAATGAGGAAATAGAAATTAATTTTTCGAATAGAACGACCAAGAGTATAAAACTCACCATTCCAAATATCATGTAACAAGGATAACCCTAACCCATAACATAGAAATCAACACATGAGATCAATATGGCCAGTTTATGGTCTCTATGAGAATCTATCACAAAACCCATATCTAGGAGAATCAAACTACTATGGTCAGGTTGGGTGGGGTGTAAATAAAGTGTTTTCTCATTAAGGATGTTTCAAATATTGCATCACCATAATATCCTTCTTGGGTATACTCCACGACATAATAAGACTATATTCAATCATAAATTACATAAACCATGTGAATTTCAGGATTAATTAAGGACCAATAATAAACATAAATGCTTCATGATGATAATATTAAAATTATTTATAAATGAAACTTCCCATTATATTAGGTTTCCAAATATATTCAAAACTATATAAGTCTACTCCTAAAAAAACACAATAGGTCACTACCTCCAAAACAGAAAACAATTATGAATAATGTAACATTAAAAAGAACTCTATTGAAAACCATGATTCTCTAAACAATAAGGCATTACTTCAAAGGATTATATTTGGCTTCTCTCCAATTCTTGGAAACAACCCATAAAAACTAATGTAGATTTCCGTTTAATCAATATGTACAACAGGTCTTTAGTTCATCTAGAAAAAAAAGTCATCATGTTACATGTCTTACCATACTAATAACAACCTTGAAGACTTCTTCTAGATGATTATAGTGTGAAGAAACATATGGTACTATTCATACAACATCCAAACATTCATGGATCATCTTATATCACTTTCATTTTAATGGGAAAACCACCAATACATGCAAATATGGGAAAAAATAAACAAACATTAGAACTCTATAAAAACTGGTTTAGGACTAGAAAACCCACTACATGACTTCTTTGTAAGTGGAAGGGAATAAATATAATGCCATCAAATCTTATGGGTGCAGAACCATTTCAATGAATAGAGGCTTGAATAATTTATTTCAAAAAATTTAAAATAAATATGTATTCTAGATTATGAGACTCTTTGAATACTATATCAATGTTTAATTACCTTTCTCAAGGGGATTCAATTATATCTCCTTTGATATCATAATTTTATTGGGAAATACATCTGGATTAACAAGTTAGTGATTCTTTCCCATGAATTTTCTTTTTGTGGATTATAATTTGAGATAGGCATCAAATTCTTCTAGGATAGTACTTCTACAATAAGGTTTCAAACATGATCATAACTAGATTTGGACCCCCATGCCAATAAATATATCCTCAATTATTTTCAACAAGTACTCAAAATTCCTTAGTTATTATTATAAAATGGAATGAGGATTCAAATATTGTAACATATGAACGAATTCATGATACAAGGGACCATTGGGAACTATATATAAAATGATCCAAAAGGATAAATCAGGATTTTGTCCACCTAAAGGCATAATGTGGAAGGGCCACTCATAGATCCTCTTCATAATTCCTTATAATAGATTGGTGGAATATTATAATCTAATAAGCACAAACTAGAATAAAAACACATAAAAAATCACAATTTCAATCCAAAAAACTCAAACTAAGAACACCACTAAAAAACATTTCAATATAACTGAACCCAAAATCTCATAAAAGAAACCCCAAAAAACTCCCACTTATGAAAACATCAGAATTAATTGATCAAAAAAATGTCTAATTATAGAAACAACATTATATGAATTAGTACTTACATATGTTAATTCATGAATCCTCACATATATATATCATCTTTCCATCTCAAAAACCTATACACATATAAATATAACATTTTATTTCCCACACAAATACATCCATATATATATATGAAAATTCATTGGAATTGCATGTGTCAAATAAAATAAATCTTATCACTTTTCAAACTACTGTAGAAATATCCTTAACAATTTTAATGTCGCTTCTTATTATCCAAAAAAAAATAGAATCTCAATTCCTTTTCCAATTCAAATCATTCAAAAAAAATTAAAATATAAAGAATCATACCATCCCTATTCAAATCAATAATCATTTCATTCTCAATGAAATATTAGATTTCATTTTAGATATCCAATTTTGAAAAAAAGACTTCATTTTTATAATCTAAGGGTAAGACCCCAATACCAACTTAATCCCACACGAATAAAAAAATAAACACTCAATGGAACAACATTGAAAATAAAACAAAAAGTATTTTTTACTATTCATGGATTGGTAACATGGTTTGGAAGATCATATTATAATTATTTAAGAACATTAAGGGTCAATATAGGAACCTTAATGTTCTTCTCATGGGTTTCCCAGTCATCCAAAGTAACTATACACCCTCTATATCCATCGTAAACCCACTATAGACTTTGGAGTTTTTCATAATAACCAACCAACACTTAAATACACTTACAAAAACTAAAAAAACAAAAACATAAAAACATCCCCGATCCTCTATTAGAGTTTCATTCATAACCATCCTCGACCACCCACGAAAATGTACCGTCCAATTAAATAAGTAGTTATCAAGATCCTAAAAATACTAACAACTTAAACTATGAAAATTTTATCTCTATAATACTAGACAACCCAAAATAATATTAGATAATTCTGCTAATACAACCTTTTCAATATGAAACATGGGTGGGTCCTGAACTAATTACCTGAGTCGATCCATGGAATGGCTTGCGAGGAATTAGACATCCTCCCGGAATATAAACTACTGTATGGACTAAAATATAAATCAATGGAGAGAGATTTGTCCCCTGAAAAAATAATAATAAAATAGAATAAATTAATATACATCTACAATAGATATGTAATAAATCTAGACATACCTATATGTGACCTTATAATTCACCATGATCCATAGAACCATAGTTTCCCAATGAGTGATACATAAATAATATAACCTGAATCTAAAAATGTTAATATATGTATGAGCTCCATGATTCTTAGTATGAATTCTCAAGAATAAAAAATTTATGATTACATATATTTAATAATAAGCCTATGTCATTTAATTTTAAAAATAAGAAATATTAAATAATGGTTTTCGCTTCATTTAAAAAACAATTAAAATACTACAAATTTATAAAAAATTACTTTTATAAAACATTTTCCAAAAATGAATTTCATTTCACTAAATTCCTTATATCAGAAAATAGTACTAATGTGGGAGTCTTAAAAAATAAGGATGCCAATTTTTAAAGAAACAAAAAAATAGTTGAAGTAGCTTATGTGTAAAACATGTGTCACGAGATATCATGTTTTATTCAAGATAATGTTTTACTAATATATAAATGATCACATAATAAAATATAATTGATGAATATTTTATTAAACACTACCCAAACACTAAGTGACACAATATATGGTTCCATTGAGGAAATAAATCCCATTGGCAGATAGGTTATCTATTATAGGAAAATTATCAGGGTGTAATATCAACTAGTATATCAGGTGTACTAAGGGATCCCACCTAATTACATATGACTTACAATGATTAATAAATTTGGGTGCGTTTTATAAAGAAATAATATACATACATATGTCATTCTTTTCATAAAACACATTATCCTTCTCCCCGTTAATATCCCTCTTTACACATAACCCCTTTTCATGTCTCTAATACTAACCACAATCCTCTTCACTAGGAATATATTACAGGTCACACATTTATCACAAACATAATATTCCCAATTAAAAAGTAATTATTAAATATGGTTTTTAGGTTTCCATAAAATATTTCAATGTGCCAATAGGGCCTTATCATTTTTAAAGAATCAAATTTACTTTATAGAACACATTTTCATAAATATTTTGAGTTCTATAAACATGATTCACTGACACAACATATACACCTTTATTTATATATATGTACACTTTATCCTAATTCACATATCCATCTACCTATTAGTGAATATGTTAATATTATACACCCTTATATATATATAAATCCATATATATATATATGTTTGTATTTATCAACCAACAAGGCACAAGATTTGAAATCTTCTCTAGGATTCCTATAAAATCAAAGTTATACATTACTCCCTATATAAATTTGGTAAAAAATATTAAAAACACATTTGTTTTATTTCTCAATTTCCATGATGGAAACTTCTCAAAAAAGTAATTGATCAATTAAGATGATAAGAAATTAATAAAATCATCAAATCTTGTTGAAACAAATGTTACATATATTGAAATCTTATCAGAGAACATAAAAAACCTGTGAGAATCCATTTTAAAAAACCCAAGCCATTTATATTGAATGTAAATATGATAAAATATTTAAAACACTCTAAAAAAGGAATAATATATTTCAATGTAAAGGATTGTAGATAGGGTCTCAACCAAAAAAATATTTCCTTCAATGATGGTAAATCAAATCCACCTTAAAAACATAAAACAATGTAAGAAAGATATAGAAGACCCCTAGATATCCAAAACTAATAATTTAGGTTCAAACACTCATTAACCATATACCACCAAAAACATTGGACAAGAAAAAAATTTATGATGGGGTAATATAAAGATGATACAAGATGATTACATTGAAGATTCAATCCATGTTCATGTAGGAATACCTTGATTACTCTATGGATAAGAGAGGATCCAATCAGAGAAGTGTGGGAAGATAACATAGAATTTTATACAAAAACATAATGTGGAAGATGGGTGAAAAGTGTTAAAAACAGAGGAGGGTAAAATAAAAAAATTTCAATTTTAAGGAACCAGGTTAGGTCGTATGGTTTGGCTACACAGTTTGGCCATATGGTCTCATAGACCATGAACCAACCATATGGTCACCTCATTCCCAATATATATATATATATATCTCTTAGATTGGTAAACTAGGATTCAAAATTGTGTTTCTAACCCTGTGAGGTCGGGGTTATCATTCCTTAGGCCACAAGTCATTTTGGGGAGGGACACATGCATGTATGGTTAATCATCTAGGTACCTAATATCAAAGTTAGGTCCACATTGATTTCAATGGGTTAGAGTTTATATTATAATAATCCTGAAACAACCATATTCCACCCTTTTATATCCCAATAAATCCCAATTTTGGATTAAAATACATGGAAGGTAAAAGAAAACAAATAACTCAAAAATAAAATAAAATAATACAATAGTTTCATGTCAGGGTGTGATTGAGAAACTATCTCATCTAAATAAAAATTTCTATTCAATGTAATGATTATTTGTTTTCTAGAGAACTCATATATGAATTATGTTAAGGTATAAATATTATCGTTTGGTAGAAATTTTTAAAAATAATATCATCTAATTAAAATTCTATGGTGCAGATCGAATGTTTGTTGATCCAAAGGAGGGAAGTTATATTATTGAATATTTATGACAATTTTAATTTATTAATTTAATATGATAAATTCTTGAATAATTATTTTATTTTGTTTTTAAAAGAATAATAATAGAGGATCCCACAGTGAAAATATATAGTGAAGGATATAATATCTAGGGGTATATTATTATCATTAATGAATTATTAAATATCAATGTTTGATTACTGAAGTACAATTAATTCATTTTTCTCTAAATATAAATAATATAAGAATGTATTTTGGGCACATATTTGATAATGTAGAAGAAATAATTGAGAAATAGAGAGAACCCCCATGTTATTTGGACTTTATTTGTTGATTAAAATATTCTATGATCAAACTATTTTATATCTATTCTATTGTAACCATTATGAAAGTAGCGTGTAGAAGATAGGATGAGGTCATGGACCATGGATGAGAAAATAAATATTCTTAAGTATTATTATCACTTATTGGTGAAGAAGTGTCCAATTGGAATATCAACACAAAATTAATATGTGATCCAAAAATATTGACATTAAAAGTAATCTATGTAGATTCATTATGTTGTTGACTCTTTTTATTTCATTAATAATTGGTTGTTTGTGGGAAAACCAAATCCTAGACTCAATTTGTATTTTCATATACAAAGACAAGATCCTAATTATATAAAAATAAAATTTCAAATTCCAAGAAACCCCAATTAAACCCCCTCCTCCACCCCTCTTTGGTTATTGACATGGATGTTGGGGTAATATATAGGTTTCCAAGGCCACTGGTTATTTTGTGAATATATAGGTAGTAATATTCGATCAAATAACATTATTAACTCTATCTTCACATCACTATTTCATGGGTGTGACGTTAAAATTTTGATAATATGATGGAATCATATCTATGATATATTGTTAACGATATAAAAAAATTATACGATCATGAAATTTAGGTTATATATTCACAAAATATATGAATTATAGAAGAAGATATGAATTTCTTGAATGGTGATCTATGTCTTAAAATTCATTATCAGGAGCTCTATCAAATCAAAATTACATAAAGGTAAAGTAGTTTCACATAGAAAATATTGTTTCTCATAATCATATGAAAATATATAATAATGATATAAAATTAATTGTATGAAGGAAATTATTTTTGAAAAACATATTTTAGTATTTAAAAATGAATACATGTGAAAATTTGGAAGGATTTGTTAATTGAATAAATAAATTAGTACAATTCATGAACTCAGACATGATGTTAATGATTAAAATATTATTAATAAAATCATCAGAAATTTTGGACCAATATAGATGAGATAAATTTTAGTACATTAATAAGTCAACCTTGGAGAGTTATCCATTTATTACTTACATTAAAATATAGTAGTATATGATATTTTGGTGAATCAGGTGAGATATTTGGAAAAATTATATAAGGAAACAGTATTCAATGAATCTTATATTAAGGATATTCAATATAATGAAATTGATGTAGATATATATGATTATTTCTTATCAATTATGGTAAAGAAATTTAAACGTGGGAATGATACATTATAGGGTAATATAACCGTGTTATATTTCAATCATGTGAAGATTAGACATATCAAATATGATTATTGAAGAAGTTTTATTATGTTGATGATGATTTTTCATTCTCATAATTACATAAGAATAAATTCATCTAGAATAAATTATAATTCAGAATTTTTTTTGGAAAACATTTTTTAGAATTTTTTGTAACTAGAGAAAATGAGGATGTTGAGGAAGATTTTAAGAATGTTATTTCAATAGAGATAATAAAATATAAAAAATATGTAGAGGCTAAATAATTATAGGAGTTTAAAAATGGGATGACAATGATAAATAATATGTATTTTCAGATCATAAGGAATAATTTTATGGGACTCTTGAGGATATTTTCCTAAATATAAAAAAATTAATTATTTAGGTTAGTTAAACAATTCATCGATTTCTGTTGATAAAAATGAAAAAATATTGGTTATTTTGAAAAAATAGTTGAATATTTTGAGAAAGAATATATAATATAAATAAATATGAATGGATTTATAAATTAATGGTTAAAGAACATATCAAGATCAAAGGTCATCAAAATTTGTTGGTTAAAGATAAATTAAAGAAAATAATAACACTTGAGAATGAATTCATATACTTGAAAAATATGATAGAATTAGAAATTAACTTATATACTAATATGATGAATATTTAGTAATGTAATTCTTAAATGATATTTTTAAAGGGAGGGAAGACCAATGAAGAAAAACATATGACGAAATAATGAATTTTATAGGAAAAATTATTTTGTTTTTGGAAAGTGAACCATGGAATGTGAAGTCAGCATGTATGAATTGTATATAAATAAATAAAAATGATTAATGTAGAAAACCATTGAGGGAATACCAATAATAAATGAAGTATTCAAAATTAGTACACATTTAGACAAAAAATAGTGATAAAATATTTTTATTTATGAAATATTAGTTTTTCAGTTTTATTATCCACACTATATATGACTGTGGAGAATAAAAAATTTATTTAACTGGATAAGATGATGAGTATATGAAAAAAAGTGTTGGAATATAATCTTATAAAAATATATAAAGTCAATATATTGTTACAATTTTAATAGATAAAAATTTAGACAAAATACAGTTGACTACAGGAGGAGAATAGATAAATATTCACATGGAATTAGAAGGATAATTTATTCCAAAGAACCAAATTCCATTTCATTGAAAAATATAATTTATCTAAATGAAGAAAAATAATATGATATCATATCATATGCTATTGAAAAATTTAATAGGGATAATTATGACTCAAATAATTTGTGAATTTCATAAAAATAAAGGAAGCTGAATGAAAAAGAAAATATTTATGAAATTTATGTAAAAGAAATAACGAATAATAGAATCTAAATAATAGATAGTGGGTGTTAATATAACATTATGGGTAATATAACTATATAAATTAATATTGGGGGAATATGTTATTTAATATACTACCATAGAAATTATAGAGTATTAAATATGAATGGGAGTGGAGAAACATACTTTGTAATGAAAATTTGAGGAATAATAATATAAATTTTATAGATTTTATTTATTAAAATTTATAGGGGTTATTCATCTTTGATAGTCAATTTTGGATGTTAAATTTAATTATAACGGATTAAATATAAATTCCTGGTATAGGAATTCACTTATTAATGGATAAAGTATGATTGTCATTCTATTCCATGTACATTTTAAGTAGAATACCTGTTCTGTAATAGTGAACGTGTTATTATTGTTTATCGTTTCCAACACCTAAATATTTTAATCATGAGATCATAGATAATTTATGTATCATCCCATTATATTTCTATATTAACTATATTAAATAAATATTTCATTGAATAACTCATTTCGCACAGAACACCAAACCAAAATGAATTGTTATACATTTTAGTAAGATAAAAATATAAGTAAAAAATATAAATATTATAATATAGTCATTGAATAAGTGGGTATAAATGGAATTAATTTCATTATTATATCAATGTAGAAATAAAAATAATTTTTTTTTCATACTATGAAATTTATAATATTAAACTACTATATGTAAATAACATAAACGATGATTTTAGACATTAAAATAAATTTATCTAAAAAATCATTTTTTGTGAAATAGATTTTCATTATTAAATGAAAATATTTATATAATTTTTAAATGATGATAAAATTTATATTTAATTTGAACAATATATTAAATGTGAATTAATTAATAATTTTTTTAAATAAGAATAAGAATAATTAATATTTAATGTTATTTTTCTTTAAAAATATGTTTTCATTATATTTCATGTAACCATTCAAAAGATCAATTATAAAATTTTATAATCTTAATTTTCTAAAATTATATTAATTTTTAAACACAACTTTATAATATTATAACGTGATAAATTTTTATGATTTTCCCTGGGATATGGAATTTTAGTTGAATAGTTCAAGATACTATTTTTACAAATAGCATGACTTTGATTGCAATTTTATTATTTAAATGTAACTTAAGAATTTATAAAACC
Organism: Viscum album; assembly: GCA_963277665.1. Classification (NCBI taxonomy): domain Eukaryota; kingdom Viridiplantae; phylum Streptophyta; class Magnoliopsida; order Santalales; family Viscaceae; genus Viscum; species Viscum album. The sequence continues at coordinate 524,292,595 of OY728165.1, forward strand.
ATTATCATGAATGTGTATGAATTTAATAAGTACAATTATATATATAAATGTTTAATTTTTATTTTAATTTATATCGTTGTTTTTGACAATTTTGAATGATGTTTATTATTTTCCAAAAACTGTTTTTTAATTATACACTAATTATTTTAGAGATTCATTTATATTAAATTTATAAATTTAATATAAACTTTTTTTTCATATTTTTGATAAAAATATTAATGTTATTTATTATGTTAAATTTCATATTTACTAATAAATTCATGATAATATTGGTTAAAAATGAGTTACTATGTAAAATGAAAATAATTATAAAAGATAAATTAATTGGAAATAGTCTTTAATATCTCAAAAGTTATACATTATTTGGATGTGAGAGAGGTGGATCAAACAAGAATAATCCATTATCTAATATGTTATATATTTTATCCACCTAACATTGAATGTTACATTCTTTTACTATAAATTAATTTGAATTTATAAAAGTTCAACCCGTCCTAGTTATAAAAGAATCACATCACCACCCAAATTATAATCAAACCAAAATATTTTTTTCACAAACAAATGCCAAAACAATATCTCCCCATTCTTTTGTACCATGATATATTGTTTATGGGATAGCCAGAATAACATTCTAGTAAGGATCAATGGGTTTTATGGAGGAGTAACGTAAAAACATCGAACCACTCCTTTTTTCATTTATATTCCCTACATTTTTCTAATACCACATCCAAATATAATCTGACCATACTAACATATTTATAGATGTATATTTAGTGTAATGAAATTTAATTATATTGATATAATAACGATTTTATCCCCTCCTCCCAATAATTATAAAATTAAAATGCCCCTCATGTTATGTACAGACTAAAACATCAGTGAGTTCCATATTCATTTTTCATCATCCCATTACATGTATGGTTCCAAAAAATATTTTATTAATAATAGTTATATTTAAGAGTAATTTAATTCATGATTACTGTTATGAAATAATTAAATATAAACTAATTATAACTATAAATTAATCAACTATTATGTGTAAATTTCCGGAAATAAGTTCATCATTGAGCCTATTCTCCCCAAACAATACTGTAGTCCCCATCACATGAAATGGCGATGTATAATTTTTAAAACCAAATTATATAAATATAATATATAATCTTATATTTTTTACAAAGTATATAATGTTGGGTTTTACATATCAGTGGTGAATCATTTGAGAATCAATCAAAATTACTAACATCTTGTGATAATAATTAATATTAAATAACTTATGAATGTATAATAAATGATTAATATTAAAGAGTGGAAAGGTAATATATATTATTAAAGGACTCAAAAATGTTAAAAATTACATCATATTTATTATAATGTTTACTAAAAATATTATTGTCGATTGGGAGTAGAATGAAAGAAAGTTACTGGCATACCAGAGTGGTAAGGATACCCTGTAATCCAACATGACACCTGGGTTCAAATTTGGAGGGGGCATAATTTCTGAAGATACTATAGATTTATTGTAGATGGTATTGTAGATGTATTATTTGGGTGGTACTATTCACTCTAATTGGGCTATGAAACTACTTATTTTTCCCATAGGACGTAGTCCTTTTGTGTTGTCCATGCACATTGAGCCCCAGGGCATCCAACCCATGGATCAGGTAGGTTGGACTATAATAAAGTAGACCACATGATAATGGATTAGAGTAGAAACGACCACTAAGAGGAGAAAAACATATCCCAAATTGAAGGATTGATATTTAGGTCACATAATCTATCCATTAAGTATCTTAATGGGCACTCCAAGACATTAATAGCTCATGTAGTGAGTAGCGAAGACTTGAAGAAGGTGTTGGCATGGAGCTCCTCTATATATAGTTTGTCAATAAATAATTAAATGGATTTTTTCCTATGGGCCTCTAGGATATTTAATTTATGTATTTGTGCATATAGTCCTCCATGTAAAGTAATGGTTCCCCCAAGATAGTTCAACAGGGGGATTATAAAAAATTTAAAAAAATTATATGGAATTAAATAGTAAGAAATAAATGGTAAGGGTTTTCATTCTAATAATAGTTTTAAATTAAAAATTCATATTCCTAAATTACTATCTGGCAATGTTATTTGATATTTCTATATAAAAATATTATTTTATTTCCATATTATTAAATGGCCCAGAATTTCATTGCAATTTTTTTAAAAATTTTATAGATATATTTTGAGGCTGTACAATTTAAAGACACTTGATTTCGAGGCCCGGTTAGCCTGTAATGTAAATTTAATCTTTTATTAAAGTATGTTCTGTAAGTGTGTGAGAAGGTTATTATATATTGTTAATTGGTTCATGGATCGAAAGTATGAGGCCACTGTTGAACTCAGAATGTCGGGATTCACCATAAAGGCACTTAACATTGACCAGCACGGGTCGGATGGAATGGTTAATTTTCAGACATTTCAGAAAATAATAAATTAACATAAAAAATTATTTTATTTTATTTTTCTCATCATTGTACAGCGGACGTCGATGCTTTGTTTCGATGATGAGTTGATGAAGAGTCACAATAAAAAAGGATTCTTAATGGCTTGTTGTGAAAGTCTATCCTCTACGCTATTTCATAAATGAAACATAGTAACGATGCAATGTCGTAGTATAGCAGAAACATTGTAGTGTGTTACTTTTTATTAAATGAACACTTTGGAGAGTGGGAATTAATATCGTTTGGAAATATCTGAAAAACCTCCAATGAGCATCCACTCTAATGAATAATGAATACCACCGGTAGAACGTCATCGGCATTGATGTGCGTCGAACAATTAAGCCGGGACACGACAAATGATGTAATTTTCTTGAAAACTTGAGGATGGAATGCTACAGATTCAAATGTAAACCAAGGTTGAGGTTAATATTAATGTGTGATTGATTTTCGTTACCCATTCTTTATTCTAAAACATCAAACGTGGATCAACCCACAAACAGGTTGATATGCATATCATGTGTTCTTATGGGAGGTTTGTTAAATTCAGTGGCATGAATGGTGGTGTAGATTCATGAGTTGAAATCCCAAACCAACTCTTTGATTTTACACCACTAATCGGAGGGCACAGGCCGACATGAACAAGGTCTGAGTCCACCCCCCTTGCTTGATCTTGTGCGTTCTTCATGGATGAATTTTGAATGTGATGACAAGTTGAGTTCAAATCCAGTAGATAAAAGGTGGAATCCCTACGATCCCACATGCACATAAGGTTCAATAAACAGACCACCAGATCAACATTGGTAGCCCAAAGAAGAACCACTTGCATGCTGGCACTAGCAGTAGCTGGTGGTGGCCTACAGTAGTGGCCCCAGGTGGAGGGATGAAGCACACCCATCTTCGTATTGAGGTGGATTGGCCAGGGCTACCGGTATGGACCGACTACAGGTGGAGTGGAATCTGCCACATGGTAGTAGTAGGAGGCCTTGACAGGACGTCTGCATGTGCTGGAGACATGGTACCACCAAGAACTATGTGGAGGAGCGGCCCACAACTATGGGCCTTGTTTGACATAAGGGGTTGCTGGGTTGACCGGCCACACGCACCGCCAACCAGACCAGCCAAACCGGTCTGGGTTGTAGGTGACCGGGATGACCTAGGCCAGTTAGAACATGGTACCTGAGCAGTCCAATCAGTTCCTTAATCCGTTTCATTTTAGTAAACTCAATCGGTGAGTTATCATATGTCCACATAGGCCGCTAAGAGGCCCGAGTGGGAAAAAAAGACAACCCCTCCCTAACGGGTCGGGCCAGATAAAACCGGGTAAATTGGTGACCTCATGGATTTTTCGGGTCAGTACGAGCAAGTCAGTCCTTCCCAGATGCTACTAGCCCACATTTACAAAAAATATAACATCTCTCTGATCGTATGTCTGATTGATGAACCGTCTATAGAACAAGGAACATAACGACATGTTGGTACATTCGAGATATTCAATGTGAGTTTTAGCATAGATTATAATACAGTCGTGTTTGATCTGACTCAAATCCAACTAGGACCTTTTTACATTAATACCCATATCATACAGATCGAGCGTCCATTCAACGTGTCGTCCTTTACGGTGGGACCATTACGATGGGATGATCCTTTGTGTTACTCTATGTGGTACATAATGGAAGTTGAGTTATGACTGATGACATGAGGATTAGATCATCCAGAAACTACGCATTCTAAGGGTGGGAATCCATTGGTTGGTTGTGACATGAATAATGAAAAGGGACCCTTTTTAGATCATGAGTAGAGGGACCCATCATCGATCACCCATAGAGTGACAATTCATGGATCATTAGTAGAGAAATCCTTCATTGACAAGAACTAGAATTTCCTTTCAGGGATCATCAGTAGAGCAACCCTTCGTGGATCAGATGTAGTGCGAGACTTCATGGATCAATAGTAGAGTGACCCTTTGTGGATCAGCAATAGCGCGACCTATCATGGATCAAAAATAGAGGAAGTAGTCATGGATTAGTATCAGAGTAACCTATTGTGGATTAGCAGATGATCATCTCAATAAAATTAGATGATATTCTTTACGACTAATCATATTTACTTATGTACTTAATTTATATCCTGGTGTGGGTTATGTATTTTTTTATTCTTTATGTTGAGGTGTTTCATTGTGGAATTTTCTTCTGGATTTCTAAGATACTATCGGGGGTCTCTAGGTCCCTACTGAGTATTATTATACTCACCCCTTCATGGGATTCTCTAGCACATTTTTTGTCTTGTGAATATGATGAACAACACCAAATGGGACATTGGGGTACCAGGGATAGACGGTGTAGAGAGGTGGATCGAGAGACGTGGTGGGTTGTAGTGACATCCAAAAATGACCTATAAGAACCCTTTAGGTAGGATCCTTGGAAAGGTACCCATGGAGCTTGTACCTATTTTTTGTATGTTCCATTATATTGGGCTATTATTCAGTCCCCTTTACATTGGGTTTACTCTTTTTACTCTCACTAGTCATACATTGTGGTGGTTGTACTATTTTCCTCTGTGGTTTTTGTGTATTCTTCTATGTATTTGTATGTATATGTTCAAAGGCAATGTCTTCCATTTTTATATATGCCTTTCCAGTTCGAGTAACTAGCCCCTGGCCAATGGTAGGTGGGCATGGGTTTGTAACAACACAAGCCCTAGGGGACAGGTCATGAAATAAAGGTATCAGAGTGTGATCAGTTCTACAAGAAGAAATATGATTTTGTAGTTTTGATGCAGTAATAGTGTAAAGTGTCTTGAGTTTAGCATTCAGCCTAGGGATTTCAGTGTTGGTGCGGCGGCCAATGTATCCATTGACTAGGACCATGAATTCTATTTTCTAACAATGTACATGAAAACAGTGGTTACATGTGTTTTTTAAATTTTATTCTCTTTATCTCTTTTTTTTCATCTAACAAGGTATAACTCATTGACCATGGATCATCATGATTCCCTATAAATATTCTTTTATTGAGATAGACATCCAGGATTCCAGTGTGTGACCATGAGGATGGTTCAGAGAATGATAAGACATTGGTACATTGACTATTGCCAGAGATGGTACATGTGGGCGTGTCCTAGGAATACGACTTTCTGTTGGTTAGCAGTTACTACCGGCTCTAAAAGTATAAGAAACATATAATCTCAATTCCTTAGATGAGTTTTAGTGAGAGATACCCATTAGGATCCAATTTGATACAGACTCACTGGCGGCTACCGACTATCTAGAGCTGGTGACCATGTTTCCATCAATCCAAGGCACCATTAGATTAGATGACGGTCCTAGTAGTGATCATTCTATGTGGATCAGTAGGGTGATGGAAGGGTTCAGATTACCCCGGTCGTACGATGAGGTGACATAAAGGTGGACAGATCATGAGATCCTTTCTCAGAGAAGGAGACTCTTTCCATAAAAATCTAATGGGTATATGTTCCCAAGAGCTTGTATATCTATTGTAGAACTACATATTGGTAGCTGATTATTAATCGAGACATTCAAACCGTTCCATGTTCTCAAAGAATATGATATGACTAGTGCTTTAGGTCTCAGACCTCTGAGCGATATGTGTTTATAGAAATCTGAGCTAGAAAAATTCTTTTGTTCATTATTAATTATGATTGGGTGATATAGAGAACATTTGTTGTTGAATGTTATTTGGATGAGAAGATACAACAAGGGAATGTATGTAATGGGAATGTAGGAAACTGATTCTTGTCTTCAAGATTGGTATTTTTTGAATTTTTTGGGGAGAGGAAATGATATAGACATATTAATCTATAGGGAAGCAAATGTGGAAGGGGATCTAGGAGAGCAGCAGGTGGTGTTATACATTTTGACGTGTTGCAACAAAAATCCCAATGTGGTCCCCACATTTCTCAGGGAGTTGGAATATTGGGGAAGGGAGTAGCTACATGCAGTCAAGGAGTATGACCCAAGGGATCCATGAATTATTCAGGGTATGGTATGTGTCTACAACTAGCATCCGTTTATCGGAGGGATTTTGTAGAGCCTCCCAATAAGAGGGAATTGGCGGTGAACTTTTAGAGGAAGGATATAGTAAGACCTAGTGTTCAAGGTTATGTTTGGATTATCAACACATTAACCAAGTGGTCGGGGAGAATGAGTACCCAATAATAAATGGTCAAAGGAAACATCAATAATTTAAAACGGGTAGCCTTTTGTGTGGATGGAAAGGTGCCCATAAGGTTTTTAGCATTTGAGGCAGCTGTTAAAGATGGTGTTTATCCAGAACTATGACATTGAGATAGTCTATACTCCTGGGAAGGAGAACACGGTGGATGATGCGCTGGGCAAGAGGTCTATCCCACAACTACTGATTGAAGTGATATATTAGTTAGTGGTTATTCTTATATCCTTCGTGGATGATGATGGATTTGTATACCTTCAGTCAATGACTATCACTCCACCCTTCATACAGTGAGTTGGGGGGGGGTATAACTTGTGGATGTTGACTTTGAGGCCCAACATGATCAGTTATCCTAATGAAAATCTCCTTATGTATTTCTATGAAGTGGTGTACATGTCATACGTTTTAGAGGATGTCTAGTAGTGCTAGTGGAATTGTTGTAGGAGGTGTTGAAAGAGTTACATAAATTACCTTTGGAGGTACATCCTTATGTTGAAATGATGTACTGGGACCTCAGATGTCAGTATTGGTGGCCAGGGATGAAAAATATACTAGTAGAGTTTGTTTCACGATGCATCACTTTTTATCATGTGAAGGTCAAGCATCAGGTCCCAGCTGGCTTTACATAGCCACTTGAGGTATTGGAATGAACGTTGGATGGTATCTCTGTGGAAATCATAACTGGATTTCCACACACGTCTAAGGGACATGGTCCTATCTGGGTGACCATTGAATTACTCATCAATTCATCTCCATTCCTACAAATGTAGAAGTATGAATTGGTAGAGGGCTTGGGATTCCTCTACATCCAGGTGATTTTGCGGCTTCACTAGGCGATTTCGATGATCGCCTCAAACCGTGAGGCATGAATTACATCATGATTGTGGAAATGATTTTAGGAGGACTTCTAGACTTACCTGCACTTGAGCACAACTCTTCACCCCTAGAAAAACTGTTAGACAGAGAGGACCATTTAGAACTTGTAAGACATGCTTTGGGTTTGTGTCTTTGATTTTGGTCGCAGCTGGTAGGACCACCAATGATTGGTGGAGTTTTCATAAAAAAATAGCTATCACTTCACCATTTAATTCCATGGTTTGAGGCTTTGTATTGGCAGATTTTCATATCACCACTTTTCTTGAAAACCCCAGGGGAGTCATCACTAGTGGTCCATAGTCTGTATGGGAAACAACTGAGAAGGTGCAGATCATCTAGGAGTAGATGTGGGCTACATAGAGAAGACATAATTCATATGCTAATTGGAGATGTAGACCCTTGGACATAAAGGAGGGAGACCATGTTTTCATTCGAGTCATACCCCAAAAAGGGATTACAATGATTTTTCCAGTGCAACAAGCTATCTCTATGGTTCATCAGAACATTCTAGGTTCTCAACAGAGTTGGAGAGGAATAGTACATCAAATCTATTCCCCCACAAATGCACCTTGTGAATGATGTTTTTCACGTGTCGCAGATGAGGAGGTACATGAATGATCCCTTCCACATTGTTGACTGGGGAGAACAGGACATTAAAAATGGGGTGATTTTTGAAATTTCTTGGTTGATGTTGAGGATCAATAGGAGTAGGTTCTTTGTGGATGTTAGATTCTTCTGGTACACATTTGGTGGTAGCCCGAGAACCTCCAAGAGTGCACATAGGAGTGGCAGGATTATATTTGAGCTTAGAAACACATTTTGTTTGTTTACCCTTTTTTGGCTTTTGGGGACGTAAATCCTTAAGGCGAGGAGAATATAATGTCACATAATTTATGTGTAATTTTTTTATAAATTTTATGGAATAATTTCAAGACCTCACGCTTTTACAGAATGTGATACCAAGGCCCGACGTGTCCGTAATGGAATTTTGAACATTTTTAATAGCACGTTTAGTAAACGTGCAAGAGGGTTTTTATAACTATTGAGCCGGTTCTCAGATTGAAAAAATGTGGCAACCATAGAAATAAGAATGTCGAGATTCTCTTAGAAATGTATAAACATCAACTAGAATGTGTCAGATGGAAAAGATAATTTTTGGACAGTTCAGAAAAAAAATAAAATATATTAAAAAGTGATTTTATTTTATTTTTCTCACCGTTGAGTGAATGACGGCGACACTGTGGTGCGATGATGAGGAACAATATATAAGTATATTTAATGGCTCATTGTGTAAGAATAACTAATATACTTTGTCTTAAATGAAATATGATATTGAAAAAATGTTGTAGCGTAACATAAATGATGTGACATGTTTGTTTTTATTAAATGAATACATTGGAGAGTGGGAATTAGAACTGTGGGAATATATCTGTCAATTTTCATGAATGTTTCCTCTCCAATGATGAATGAACAATGCTAGAGAAAATTAATTGAATTAGACGTGCCTTGAAGAATGATGCTAGGAAGCGACAAATGACATTAACCTCATTAACACTCGAGAATGAAACACTATGGAAATGAATGAAAAATGAGGTATGGGATATGATTTCTTTATGATTGCATTTCTTTCCCCATTATTAATTCTAAAACAACAAACATATATTATCCCATGATCATGTTGATCCTAGATCCAATGTTTTGTAGGAGGGACGTTAATTTTAGGGACTTGAATGGTGGGGTAGAATCATTTGTTGAAATCTTAAACCTCTCCTTTAATTATACACCTATAATGTGGAGGGTTCATACTGACACGAACAAGGATAGACTCCCTCCACTTACTGTGTTCTTGTGAATTATTCATGGACATATTTTTAGAGTGGCGATAAGGTGAGTTAAAATCCACCACAGAAAAGGTGGAATCCCCACGATCCTGTTGCCATAGATAGCTCAAAAAATGGACCCTAGAAGCAACTATGGTGGCCTAAAGAAGAACCACATGCATGCTGTTACCGACGACGTCTGGGAGTGGCCAATAGTGGGGGCCACATGCGAAGGGAGGTAGTGCAATAAGGGTCACCCGCATGGGCCGATAGCAGGCGGGAGTCGCATACCCGACACACGCCATGATGGAGAAGCGGGAGATCATGGCCCGATGATCACGAAGTTGAGCTAGAGAAGCAGTTCCACTGTGCACCTTGTAAAGGGGATGCCCATATCTACAAATGCGTTTGAATAATAGGGGTTTCCTGGTTAATAGGCCATGCATGCCCCCAACCGGACCGGTCAAGCCAGGCCCATTGGAATGGGTCTCCCGAGCGATCTGGTCGGTTCCTTGAGCATGTCAGTTTTAGCAGACTAGTCTGGTTAGTTAAAGTCGGCCCCCATAGGCCGCTATGCTGCCCGGACATGGAAAACAGACTCGCCCGCCAGAGCAGGTCGGGCCGGATAAAACCATGTCATTGGGTGACCTGTCAGGTTGGACCCACAACCAACCATAGCATGGTCCCGTGAGGCCTAATGGTCTCGGTAGATAGGAAGGGTCATGTGGGACCCCAAGTCGGGATTTTTCAGGTTCGTCCAACCGAGTCAGAATGAGCCCAGATGCAATCGACCCCTGTTTAGAGAAATGGAGATATCTCTCAGACTGAGCATCTGATTGACGTGTCGTCTCCGGCACGAGGACCCTTGAAGTTAGTATGTCCTTCTGATATACTCTGCATGATTTTTTGTAGATATTGGTTTAGGTCTAGGTTGGATCTGTCTTGAATCAATCCTGGTCCTTCTTAAAAAAATGGACATATCTTAGAGACTGAGCATCCATTCGACGCTCCATCTATTTTGTTGGGACCCTTATGAAGAGATGGTATTTTGGGATACTCTATGTGGGACTTCATGGAAGTTAAGGTATGACTGATGTCATGAGTGGAAGGTGCAATGTAAATCATGCATGCTATGTGCAATATTGCAGTAGCTAGCTGTGAACTGAATAATGAAGAGCGACCCATCATGAATCAGTAGCATTGTGACCTATTGTGGATTAGTAGTACACTTCCCTTTCATGGATCAACAGTAGAGTGAACCTTCATTGATCATTAGAAGAGTGACCATTTCAGGATCAATATTATAGCGACACTTAATGGATCAAAAGGAGCACAAACCATCATGGATCACCCATAGAGTGACTCATCATGGAACAATAGTAGAGAAAAAAAATTTTGGATTAGCATTAGATCCCCTAAAATGAATTAGATGATATAGCTTTAGGAATAATCATCATTACTCTAGTACATAAGATATATCCATGTGTGAGTTGTGTCTTTTTCTTTGTGCTTTCTATTGATGCCTTGCTTTTGTAGTATTTCCTTTGTGGATTTATGAGAGTCCTTTGGGGGTCTTAGGGTCCCTATTGATTATCGTTATACTCACCCAACACAGGCTTTTCTCACACATGTTGTGTCTAGTGTAGACGGAAAACAAATTTTGTTGGGACATTGGAGAGGTATGACTAGATAGTAATCAGAGGTGGATTGGTAGGCATGGTGTTCTATAGTGACATCTCACAATGAGCGGCACCTACCCTTCAAGTAGGATCCTTGGAAGATGACCCCTGGAGCATGTACTTATTTTGGTGAACCGTCCATTAAGTTGGGATTGTAATCGAACCCCATTACATCTAGTTTACTCATTTTACACTAAGTGGTGCTACATTGTGGTGGTTTTACTAGTTTCCTTCCCTTGTGGTTTTCTTTGTGCAGTATTCCATGTCTGTGTGTGTGCAGAATTAAAGGGAATTCCTTCCATTTTTGGTATATGCCTTTCCATTTATATTCACCAGCGCCATGCCTATAAAAGGATGGCATGGGGTAGTCATGGGATAGGCCTAGGGGAAATGTCATGTCATCTTTAATTAATAACAATTTCCTTTCCTTTTACTACTAAATTTCAACATTGGTTCATAATTCACTAAATGTGGGCCTTATAAATGAATCCAAACTTACATTTTAATTTTTGGAAGGGAACCTTTTTATTCTATGTTCATGTTATTAATTTTATTTAATTAGTGTTATTATATCTACTTATATGATTTCATAGTTTATTTTCAATTGAATGTTATAATATTGACAAAATTAACCATCATTTGACATTTTTGAAACAATAGTTTTCAACAAATGATGACCTTTATTATATAATTTAAAAGGAATCTTCTTAATGATTTTTTTGTACTAATGAATTTTCCTACCAACATAGGTTGTTTTCTTTAAGAAACATCCTCTCCCTATTTTTATGTTTTTTCAAATAAAACGATATTCCCATATTTATAAATTTTTTCTCAAAATATATTGAGAACATAATGAGTATTGATTCTTCTTTCTCTATCCTGATTTTAAAGATCCTATAAAAAAATCAACAATTTCTTGTTTCATTAATTATTTTTATGCTTCAATAGGAATATTATATAATGATACCATCAAACATCTTTCTCTAGGTCTATTATGATAGTCCCTTATAAACTTGTTATGATGTGTGATTCATTTTTTAAGGGTTAACTATGCATTGATGAATTATGAATGTTACTAAATATCTGTGGCACACATATGTATTATTTATCATTATATGAATAATGGGAACACATTATCCCTCCAATTAATATATTAAAACAATATATCTCATGATATTAAATGTTTCTATGAATGGGAAGAGAAACTAATACCCCATGGGAGTCTGTCCACTATGCAATGATGGTCATGTAAATAAAAATTGACAAAAGAAATGATTTTCATTGGTAATGTACATTTTAATATTTTAAATCTCATTCTTATGTCCGTGTAATGTTTTCATATCTATAAAATTTCCACTCATGATTTCACCGAATTTTTAACCATGTATTATGATATAATCAAAGCCTTATATAGTGTTTATTGTTTTAAAATATATTAATAATTGAGAAAAAATATCTCTTTGTAATAAATTTGAGTTAATTATGTTCTAATGAGGTAATTAACTTGTTATTCACTATCATGATCAATGATTAATGACTCTTATGCTTAACCTTTCTAAAAATAAATGATCACTGTTTATTATGATTCCATTCACTAGGTTATGAAGAAGATTTAATATGTTTGATGTTTCCAATTGGCTATCATGAGAGAAGACAATTTATGGGAGATGTTGAAAATATAGTAAAATTAAAATTTTATACGAATTATGTAAAAAAATAATCCATTTGGATATTTGGTGATATTTATTATTATATGTAATGAATAAACATGTGACATAATTTATTATATATATGGATTATTATCCTAAGATAAATGTATTGGTATTAGAGTATGTGCTTTTTTATTTTGGGGGATTATGATAAGAAAAAAATTATGAAAACCCTATGTTGTAAGGAAAACTAATTGAAACATAGTTGATATTTGGTAAATTTTAGATTGTTTGGATTCCTTCAAATAACATCCATTTTAGCTACAAGAATGTGGATAATTAATTTCTAATAGGTTCCCCTAAGGTTAATAACCATGAAATAGGTTTTTTGAGTATTAACATCATCTCCACTTCGTGCAAAAAAAATAGCGAAAAATTTTACAAGTGGTTTGAAAATACTAGGGTATATGTTTTTCATCATTCACATTTTACTTGTGAACCCATTTGATGGATTTTAATGCATTTATATATTATTTTTAGAGATCCTAATAGAAAATAAACTATCAATAACCTAGATTGAAACCTATATAATCATATTATTTGATATTTATTTCATTTACAATTTATTCCTTTGTAGTAAATATTTTTTATGATTATTGAATTACAAATTCTAATTATTAAAATTAATTTATTTATGAAAATGTATATAAATAAGAGAAACTATGTTAACATCTATCATGATGGATAATGAATTGATTTCACCAATGGGAAAACAAATGGGATGCAGGATGTAGTAAAACATTCTATAGAAATACTCACCCAAACAAATCAAGGAATAAATAGTAATGTGAAGAAAATTACACTCTAGAATGAAACTAGGATTGAGAAAATAGATATTTATTTCTTAATGAGGCATTCTCCACCAACCATAAATGTGTCATTTAACACACTAATTAATAATAAATGGGTCAATACTATAAGAAATATATTATTTGTTATATTGTTCATAGAACATGTGATGGTTTCCTTAGTTGTGAGTCAATTGTTGGATGACCATGACCAACATTGGACCCTCATTAAGAATAAAATTCAAAAGTAACAAACATACTATGATAGATAAATGGAGTTCAAATAAATATTCTATAGAAAAAATCGTCCACAAAATATTAAAATGAAAATATAGTGAGAATTCATAGTGAATAAATAAAAGTTAAATGAATTCCTTATAGGTTTTATTTAGATAACATAACTAGAATAACAAGGTATTCTTCAATATTTTTTAATTATTCTTATATAATGATTAATACATACTTTAGTGGCCTAAAACCAATTCTATGGAATGGATATTACAAAAGAGATATCAAAAGCTGTGAGCACAAATTTTCTTATGAGAACATAAGGTGGAAATAGAATATTTTGACACTAATCCTTATAATGGATTTGAAAATAAGGACTAGAAAATGTAGTTTTATGGAAATTAGAATGATCAATAATATGAAGGGTAGATAAATAAATCACCAATATGTCAACAAAGTGAAACTAAGAAAAATGGAAATTGCATGAAATGGATCCAAAAGTGCTTTTACTATGTTAAGGATGGAAAATAAACTCACAATTATCCTGAAGGGTTGATTATTAATGTCATTATGAGTTTGGTTAAAAAAGATTCCAACTAATGAACTATTCATAATCATATTAATGAAATGCATGGAGTTATGGTTTTATGTAAATTAGTTCCCAAATTCTTGGTATGGGGTGTAAAATAAGCCCCAATAACTTCCTAGACCAATATTTCATAGAATAAAATATAAAATCACTACCATGGAAATGAGACATGATAATGAAGTAGTTAAGGGCACACATATTCTCTTCTCTGAATTTGTAAATTTCTTATTTGGTTATGATTATTTTCATTCCCTAATATCAGGAAAATTTTTTCTGAATTTTAATTCACCACATAAAGTAATATAAATGGAATAATTGTTGAAAAACATTATGGAGGAATAATTCTATCCAAAGTATAATACAATCCTAATATCAAGACCTTTTGGAAAGTATGCCATTAAGATGTAGCTATTACTACCATTGTAGATTTGTATGTGATATTGTGAGTGGTTTGGATCCCCCTACATAGGGATCATATCAATTTTCCTAAAAATGAGGTCTCAATTCATATCCCAAATCATTATATTATCATATATGAGTTCAAGGATGATTATGAACTCCCATTTGATGTGAATTTTATAATATTTGTCTTGATACCTAATTGTAACATCCCAAGTAAGTAATTAATAATAGATATTCTTATATATGTCTATTTATGAATTATATTGTGTTTTAGAGGCTTAAAATGAGAATAAATCCAATCTTAAGCATGGAATACACTAATATTCTTAAAAGCTTGTTTTACTGCCTTTTGATGGAATACCATTTTTAAATCAAAATTTTGACAATTTTATAAGCTCTATTTGTCAAAATAAACTTATTATTTATGATTGGGACATTGAAATTTACAATGGATAATTTTTTGGTATTTTTCTAACAATGATCATTTTTTAATGAATATTGAAAAATACAGCATTTTACATCAAAACTGTTTTTTCATCTAATTTTGATTATATGGTTATATTATCTTTTTAATTGGTTTTAAAGTGTAAATAAAATATATGTTTACCATGTAATCCAATGGTGGTCATTTGGACAAATTTCACTTTCTAATTGGACATAAACAAGTGCCAAACTTTTCATAGATAGTTTTTCAAAAAAAACCCGCTATTTGTTTTGACAACGGGAATTATTTTTAAATTAATTATTGAAATTTATATGTTTGGAATTTGGTAAAATTGATTCCATATTTGTAATCATAAGGTCCAAATTATGTAATTAAGACTCTTTTGTTTTTTGAAATTAAGAATAGTAACGACGATAATTATCTTTAATTATCTTGATTAATGAGAAATCGGGTAGTTAAGGATAATAAAATAATATCATAATAATAAAAAAAGACCCCAAAATGTGTCCTAATTCTGCTGGTTGTCTCATGGCCGACCATGGGATTCCTTGTGCCAAACTTGGGGACCCCATGGAATCACTTTTGTGTGAATGTGACTTTTTATCTTTTTATTTTTAAAGAAAGTTAAATATAACAAAGAATGTATCACCTGAGTAAAAAAATTTTTAATTTTGTCTACATAAATGATATATTGGAATATAAATATTCATTAAAAAGCTAAATATATTTCCTACATCATGAATGTTTTTTTATAATTTTTAGACATTAAATAAATTAAATTATTTATGACATCATGATGATGCAGTGATTGCCTCATTAATAAACAATTTAAATAAAATGAAAAGATAATGTAAAATCTAAGACTTAAACTTGTAAAATACCTATTAAATTAGTGTATTTAGAACCCTTATCACCTTATCCTAGAAATACATCAATGTGAGACCTTTAAAATCCGAAACTCATTTGAAAATAAAGTATCCTTTTATAACTCTCCAAAAGTACCCTGCCTCTCCTCCTATAAAAGGCCCCCACCTCTAACACTTTACCCACACATCTCAAGCCTTTGGATCAGACAAGCACTGCCCATTTTTTCTCTCCACATCCCTTTATTACTCCTTGAAGCCTCACTTTGGGCATATGTCTTCCCAAGGAAGCCTTTGAGCTCAAATCAAAAAGAGTTACCCGTTTTAAAGGTAGTGTTTTCTCTTGTGTTCTTATGTTCTATTTTTCTTCTCCAACTCCCTAAAATCTTTTTATACATTTGTTTTGTAACAAAACCAGTATCTTCAATATACTAGGATGTTTGTATGTGATGGATTCGAGCTACACTTACACACACACCTACATCTAATGGTTAGAGAACATACTGTTTCTATGGATGGAAAATTTCTGCCTCACGAAACGATGATTGTTCAACACACATATAACACCTTCAAAGGTGGAAATTAAGATGTCACTATATTTATATATGATATATAATATGTTTATGTTTTACTTATGCTTCTGTATTTTTCATTTATTTCATACCTTTATGGTTTTCATTATGGGTAAACGTGATATATTCATTTTAGGAAGTGCGGACTACCACCCCTCAAAGTGATTTGATTCGTTAATACCATATGTGGTACGCATAAAGGATAGATTGAATGATATTATATATGATACAATACTGGAATTTTAATACTATTATGTATCATTATGTTTTAATTCAATTAAATATGAAATAGAAATGGCAGTAGCGTTCATGCGTACGTACGGCTTACCGTCTCCATGAATGGTGCATTTCATTTCATACCTCTAAATGTTATGTAATTTTATAAATTCATGTATATACTGGATATATATGGTATATATGACATATAAATCATGATTATAACTCTGGATATAATGGATACATGAACAACTTTTAATTATAAAGATCATATTTTTGACTCAAGTACCAATGATCGTTAAAACGACCGATATTAACTTAAATAATTTCATAGTATTCATGACATGTTAATAAGTGATATAAAAGAATAATGAACTTGAAAATGGTTCTTTAGAAAGTATAAATTAACTCAAGTTTATTATTCAGGACATTAAATAATGATCAAGCCAAGTCAGACCCGAGTTATGGGACTTCGTCTCAATCTCCTTTCATTGAGGCATATTATGTTTTATACACAACTTTCTTTTATAAGGTGTATAAACCCATTTGACTTTTATGCTTATCCAAAAGGAATATTTTTATATGAATCATTTTAATTAATGGCAAAAGGGAATGTTTTTGTCGGACGTATGTGGCGACAACGACTTCTCCACCGCCGTGACCATTATTTGAGTTTTGGCTTCATCCACAAGTCATACGTTTTTTTAATGGAAAATAAATACCTTGTTTTACTTTTCTTTTATTTTGCTATTGAAAATGGTATTCATAATGTTTCTATTATATCAATGTGTTGTATCGATATCTTGTGATCGAAATGTGGAAATTTTATGTTTCCTTTATGCATGTTCAATGTGATACGATTATGGTATGGTTTTTGGGAATTGTTATGAAGACAGGTGGTTCCATGATAAAATAAGGGTGGGTGAGCCTGATATAGCTCTCCAATTCATTGGGTAATGCGAAGGAGTTAGACTTTAAGGTTTATCCGAAGAGATTTAGGGAATATACTGTGATGGGTATTCCAAACGTAACCAAGAGGGTTACTCCCTACGTAAGAATGTTGTGAATGCCCCAAGTTACCTTTATGTCTTATGATTTCTATGATTTATTAATGATTTGGTGAGGTATGCTAAAGTGCTTATGTTTTATGAGTAATGTATGATTTCATTGATTCTTATGTATACATGTACTCATGTTTCCTTTCCATATTTTTGAATCCTTTACTGAGCATGTTATGCTCATCCCACGTTTTTGAAATGTCTTTCACAGGTCAAGGGAAAGGTACATGATATGATGATATTGTCAAAGAAGGGTCAAGAAAGAATCCATGTTTTTTTTAAATAGGTTTCCGTTGATGGGAAAAATGAATACTATCTTTTATGTAACCACTTTGTTTAAATGTGGAATGTAATGCATCTTTTATGATCTAATTCTTCAAAACTCTAAACCTAAAAAGATCCTCAATGTGTAATCTTGTAATAACTCAAGATTAATTAAGGTTTAAGGTGGGGGCCTTATACTAATAATGAGGGACTTATGGATCAAATTTTAGGGAAGAACTCAACAATTGAGATATTCCAATAATTCAAAGGTAAATTAATGTATTTACAAATTAATTTTAAAGTCTTCCCCCAAAATGTGAGGTTGAGTTTTTAATAGAAATCTTGCCTAGTATCTCACCCCTACAAAATGTTATAATGGACCTTATTTTAGTTGGAATAAATAATCAACCAACTGTAATATGATTTTGATAATGGATTTTTATTCCCAAATGATTGACAAATGGGCGATCTAATACACTTTCAAGAAGAAGGATAGATCAATTCATCCTTCAATTTATTATCACAAACAAAAATATTATGATCAATATCAGGTTTCCTATACCTCATATTGATGATTTATTTTATCAAATTAGTGGATATCAAAACTTCTTAAAGGTGTATATTTGATCTATATTCCTTTATTTAAGGTTCGAGAGAGAATATATTCCCACGATTTTTTTAACATGATCATGTTTCTATAAATTCACTATAATTCTGTTGAAGCATAAAAAATCACTTAAAATCGTCATGGATTGGAAAAATAGAGCCTTTAGATATTACATTTAAAAATTTGATGTGGTTTTTATTTATTATATTCATATATAATCAATGATAAATGAGGAACATTAATAGTATTTGAGGATTACATTTAACAACTTATAAAATGATAAATATCATTCCACAATTTGTAGGAATTATTGTTTCCTCTCAAAATCATCCTTCTTAGGACATGTAAACACAAGTGAGGCAATATCAATAAATCCTTAAATTATAGAGGTAATAAGAGATGGAGAGTACCAACTACTATGATATAGATTTTTATTTTTATTGGTTTATTTGGATAATATCAATCATTTTTCACAAAATTATCATGCTATTAAAATCAACATACTCTGTAAACATGGAAGGGGTGATTTACCTCTAGATATAATAATATGATGTGAGATTTATGGACCATAATAAGGTGTTGGTAATAACACTAGAACACACATTACCTTATAGCGGAGAAGGTATTTTATATATAGTGATTATTTTAGGAAGGTATTGGTATGTGTTCTGTAGGAAAATGAAAATATAATTTCTTATGTTCCTGACTAATTAATTTAAAAAGAATAATGTTACCCCCCCCCATATGATATAGAGAATCCACATATTATATTTAAATAAATTAAATAATGTTGTTACCTATATATTGAGAAGTGTGGTATATATTTTTATAAATACTGATCATAATATATTATAGTATATGTTCACAAAGAAGGAGTTGAACATGCATAAAAAGAGGTAGTTATAGTTTACCTATTACAATGTTTCCTTAATAAATTGCCATGTCATAAGGAAACATGGCGTAGTGGGTTCTCTCTTTTGAAATGATAAATCTACCTTATGCTCAATGGGGATAAAAAGGGCTGAAAATTTCCTAGAAATTACAATTAGGGATATAAAAATCATAATGAAAGGGATGAATTATATACTTACACAAATTATTTCTCAACCATTGATCTATCTGATGACCAAGGTGGAATTGAAATATGATATGGTGTTATAATACAAGGAATGTAGTATATTTAAGTTCAAATTATTCTAATGCACCCATGGTTCCATTTTCAAGTAGTTACTGTTTATTTTTTGTATTTTTAATCCATATATTTTCATGGTATTTTAAAAAAAATTACAGGTTTTTGGAAATATGGAATGGTGCATAGTTAGTGCAGGATTAGAGAATATTGTGCGTTTCCCCAGAAAATCATTAGTGCAAAGGAAGTTTCATCTACATATATGCACAATTGGAATATAATTTTGAGATACATTTGACTAAACCTTATGGTTCACCAAGGAACCCAAAGGCACGCCCACAATTAGTTTATTGTGTGGGAAACTATATGGAAAAACAAGGACTTTTTTTTAGTTTCAAAAGTACTGTAAATTAATAAACCAAACCTGGACTGATTTAACCTCATCCACCAACTAATTTCCTCATTTCTATCCCATAGAGCTCTATAAGTACCATCACTATCCACCCATCTTAGATCATTTTTTATTTAGTTTTCCACGGTTTTTAATGTATCCAATTAATTTAATCATATCATTTTAATTTTATTTATTCCCATTCCTCCCATGTTTTCTACCACTCAGTGGTTTTGACAACATTGTTATTGTATAATCCAAAAAACAATTCATGGGTTGTAATGTTAATGTTATTTTAAAAATTTTATAATTTATAATACCATCTTATAGTGTGGTTTGCAACTAGTTATCAGTGATTTCAAAGGAAAATGTTGGTGGTTTCAAGTTATTCATTTCACCATGTCATCAGGATTTCATTTTTCTACACATCTCTAGTAACAGAGGAAGATTTTTTAAATTAAAGAGTTTCATTATATTAAAAAAGTTCATATTATATTTATATTATAATAGATATGAATGAAACAAGTTGGATGATACTAGAGGTAAATTGGGCTCACACCCTACACACACATAATCGGTGTATATAAATCATGTGTTGTCTGAATCCGGTAAAATAAAGGCTTCCCATGATTGAAGTGGGTACTCTATCTAATAGAATATTTCGTTGGATTTTTGTAGTCACATGAAATGTGAATGGACCATATTCACATGGATATTAAGACCTATTTGTTTCGTCTCTTTTATTTTGATTATTTTTGTAATTGAATATTGATTTAATGTAATAAATTGTTTTATTATTCTTTAAATATAACTATGGTTAGGAATTATTTTTAAAATTAAAATTTTTGTTTTTAATTGTATTAATGGTAAACCCATTCCCAAAGGATTACCTTCATAATCAGGCACCAGCCCCCATCCATTATGAATCGATAACACGGTTGGTGATATTTCACAGGTTGGGTTTGGAGTTTTTTTGAATGAAATCCTTCCACGGTTCAAGACAATGAAGTTAGTGTTGTTAGATGATTGAGGATATGAATATATGTCCCTTAAAAAACATAATGTATTGATTCATTTGATGATCGACATAACTAATCATTCTCTATCTAACCTAAAAGTACCATGTTGTATTGATATATTAAGGAAAACATCTTGTGGGACAACATGAAAAAGAATATATAGAGTATGTATCTCGATGATTGGAATGTTTGCAGACAGATATGACCAGAATAAGTCTAAGGGGATGTTGCCACTATTTCCCATACTACTATGGAAATTGGAAAAAAATAACATGGAGTATGTAATGACCCAATACATATGAATATATATAAATATGATAAAGTTAAATAATAATATTATGGTTTATGAAATATAAATTTTATCATACAAAAACTGAAATAGATGATTATAGTAATATAATTCACGAAATATTTTCTATTTATGAATATATAAACATGATGATAGAAAAATAATATTTATTTAATGGTACATAATTATTATAATAACATAGATATTTTGGTGATTAATATGTATATCTAGAATACGTTAATTTTGTGATAAATATTAAATCTAATAGATATCCATAAAATAATATTTTTATATAACAAAAATTAATTATACCAGTTTAAAATAGATAATTAAATACAAATTATAATGAGAGGTGAAATATTATGAAATACCTATATGAACACACACACACACATAATGATTTGATAAATTAATTTTTTAAAAAAATAATCAACTAATATAAATATTAAAAACTAATTTAGATGAAGTTAAAAAAGATAAAAAATTATTAATTGATGGTATAAAATTAGATTACAATATGAATAAGGTAAAAAAAATTACTCAATAATAGAGTTATAATTTATTAAATTAACATTAGTTATAATTTATAGATATAAAAAAATAAATACAAACATATTCTATATATTTATAAGTAATTAATTATAATTAAGATACCCAAAAAATATATATAAATAGTAATTTTAATTATTTTATTATAAAATGGTATTTAATAAATATATACATATATATAATTATTGTATATAAATAAACAAATATTATATATATATTTATAATCAAATATATGATATATATGTATAAATATATCTTTTTGTGCGTGTGAGTAAATATGGAAATTGTTTATATAATAATAAAATAAATTGAATAAAAAGAATAAAGAATTTGAGGGTCTTTCTCCACATGACACCACTAACTACCTTCCTCTATATTGTGCCAATAGATAAAATAACTAAGATGTACGAAGGGCCATGTTCTCTAACTACCCACTATTAGAGGGTAGCAACATTGTTCGCTCCTTTAGTCTTATGATGTTGCTGAACAAGCTAAATCCCACACCACCTACCTCCTAAAACATACTTCCATTGTCTTAGATGAGCCTTCGATACTAAATTACTCATATAACTCATTTAATCTTCCCCAACCTGTATAAAGTTCATTTTCAGTTATATAAAAAGATATGAACAATGTTATGGTTTGAGATATCCCATGATGCAAGAAATGATTAGTTAATATTCATAATCGTCGGCCCATAGGGTAAAATCAAACTATTCCATCTCCACTTTCATACACCTACAACTCAAAAATAAAAACCTAAATAACAAAATAATAATAATGATAAATATATTTTCCCCATGATTCATTCTACAACAAGGAAAATTCATCGAAGGAAATTGGGGGAAGCCTGTGGGTGGAGATATTAGTGTTTCTATTTGTGGTTCTTTCAATATTATAGTAGACATACTCATAATTGTATATTCAATTATGATTATTCTCTAAATAATTCATTTGAATCTTTATAAATGGTTAGAGAATAGGTATTTATATGGAGAATATATATTGAATCTCGATGAATGAATTTAGACCACTATCCAAAAGGGTTCGATCCACCCCCACATTAGTGGTGTAGGGTTTTTAGTGGATGTTTTTTTCTCATGTATTTCACCATGATCTATGGAATATAGAACACAAAGTTTCAACTACCCCACAACAATGATGTTGGGAATAAATCTATATAATTTCTTGGATTGATGGAGAATTATCACATAAATTATCTTGTCATCACTTATTTTTCAATAAAAAACTATGTGAATCACACTAGTTTGATCTCAACATTTAAATAAAAGAACAACTTGGTTCGATCGAAATGAGAAAACTCTTAATGGGGGGAACACTTTCAGATTTATGAAATCAAAATCCAACTATTATGACTAATCACATTATTAGTCCTTTTTATAAAAATTTTGATTTAATTTTTATTTTAATATTTTTTTATATATAATATATATATATATATATAAATTTTAATAAATATATACATTATTTAAAATACATTAGAATAATTTATGAAAATATATATTTTTTTAGAAAAATTAAAATTCCCATGGAACCATTTATATGGGGCATTGGTAATTCTACCCCAACATTAATGTGGGATTCCAGAATACTTTCCAACTCATCAATCCAATTATAAAAATGCTATCCAATAAAAAAAATTATTTCATTATCATTATTTATGATTAATATAAAAAATACACCACATTTATCCATAAATATTAACTATCCGAAGCAAAAGTAAATCATTATACATAATAAACGTAGCTTTCATTTAAAACTTTTACTTATTTTAAATATATAAAAATAATGATCAGATTAAATTGTTGTTGATACAATAAACTTGTTAATCATAATGACCGACTAGAGTAATCATTAAAACAATGATTTTTCAATCAAACAACTCATTTTTTGGAATTTTAAATGGATGTGATTAATCATTTTCAATAACACTCTAATGACTAAACCCATTAACTCTTATATGATGAGGAACTACCTTTATGATCATTTATTAAAAATAGTATATTGTGTTTAAGTTATTATAACACATAAGTAACCAAGTATTAATATTATTATATGAGTGTATAACTCAATCTCCAATCTCAATGGATGATATTGACACCACATAGTTGGGGTTATAACTGCGAATATCAACAATAGTCATTGCAACATGTTTTTTCCCATTAAACACATTTATTAGGATTTACCTAAATAATGTTCTGGGTTTCACATAAAAAAATCATTTATTCTAGAGGGTTTAACCCATCTAATAATTTTTTTCCCAGATGATCTATATTATAAAAGCAATTGTAAACATATATGAAAGGTTATTACAAGGTCTCACATAGAAAATTTGTATGGTACCATCTTGTTTTAATTATCTCACATATTCATCTATCAAACAAATATGTAAAGAAATTTCATTCTAAATGAATCCATAATAAATTGATAAAAGTTCATCACCATAAAAATTTATAGAGATAAAAGGGATTTAAATAGACCAGAATATAATATCCAATAATATGTTTATAATATATTTTTATTCCATTATATTAGCTGCTATGGAAATAAAATTATAATCCATAGATGAAAGTAAAATAAATATTTTTTTCTCAGATACCAATGAAATAACATAACCTCAAAGAGTAAAAAATAATCCATATGTTTATTGGTTTTTACCAGTACTAGTAATCCAACATGAATTGATGTATCCTTCAAATAAATCCAGATAATCAATATATTCTACACTCAAATATTTTTCATTTGAATGTATCTAATATTTATTGTTATACATATCTAATGATTAAGACAAGGATTAATAGAATATCTACATATTGTACATAATACAAATGAATTTTAAGGTCTAGTGAAATGCATCACTAGAATTAACAAACTTATTGTACTACAATAATCAATTGGTAGTCCTGATCTAACTGTATTTACAAATAGTTTAACATTATGATAAAATTGAGTATTAGCATCCTTGAAACAAAGATGATTATTTTTGTTTAATTTTTTTTCAATGTAACGATACTAACTTTAATAATAAAACCCACTATGTTTAATAAATTTAATAACAATAATAGTATCAACTATTTAATGATCCTTAATTTTAATGATAGAAGATATATAGTTCATTGTATTAATTACAACACTTATATTGGTTCTATACATTAACATATTATACATATATAGTCAGAAAATAACTCCATATTTTTTTAAATAATGAATGAACTCATTTATATACATTATTATGCCTAAATCCATTAGATAAAATAATAGAATCAAATTTCATATTCCATTACTTCATATCTTGTTTACCTCCATAAAGAGATTTAACTATTTAACATAGATTAATTTCATTTCCTAATAAATCAATCCCTTATAGTTGTTCATTTTAAATATATTCGATAAATTAACAGTTTAAAAAAGTATTTTTGAAATTCATTTTATGGAAATTAAAATGATTAATTGATGTTAAAGAAAAAAAATATCCTTATTGAAGTAATCCAAGATATTTGAAATAAGTAAAAAAATAATCAATCCCTTGCTTCTATATAAATTTTTTTGGCAACCAATATATCATTAAATGCATTAATGTATCCATTATAATTGAACTTATTTATGAAAATCCATTTAAAACCAAAAGGATTTGAGCCTATTGATAAGTTTCCAATGAACCAATAATTATTCACCATAATAGAATACATTTTAAAATTAATTTTCTCTTTCTAGAATAAAAAATCACTAAATGTCCTATCATCTTTATAAGTCAATGCTTCTTCATAAATAGTGAATACTATCAAATTCTTATTCAATATATAATCATTTTTATCAGTCTCACATATAAAAACTATTGAATTAGGGGAAATAAAATCTACATTAGATATTTCTCAATCCTATGTCTTATACTCTATTTGTGTTTAACTTGAGGGTCTTCATTATTCTCTACAATTGTATTTGAACTATATAGAATTCATGAGATCATGGTATGTGTTATAGCTTCCTCCTCCTCATCATTATAAAAATTATTTTAATAAAAATGTATATCCCTTGATTAAATAATTATATTAGGTCCCAAATCCATGATTTTATACTCTTTTATATTTTCTCAAATTTCCAAAAAAACACCACAAATTTCACAAGGATAAATTTTAGTTCTACTAGGATCAAGTAATCTATATTAAGCTAAATACCCCATAATTAAAAAAATAATTGGTCTACACCTCTCTAAATTTAATGATATGATATCATAGTCTTCTTAGAAGAATCCCTGTTATGAATATGTCATAAAACTGATAAAGCACTTCCCTATCAATTTAATGGGGAAATTTATTTATTAATTTCCCAATTTACCATTTATCCTATAGTATGATATATTTATTTTAGAAAATCCATTTTTCTTGGGTGTGGAATTAGAGTTACATTGGTTAGTTGTAATGTTTTTTTCATAGAACTCATTATACCCATTCATAAATTATTAACCACCTCTATCTTTGCATAATACAATAATATTTTTGATTAATTGAATATCAACTTCTACTTTATACTTTTTAAAAATATTAATGGCTGCATCATTTGTAAAAATGAGATATATTTGTTAATATATAGTACATTCATCAACAAAATTAATAAAATACATTTTCCTTGATGATTTAATAATCCATTTAATTAAAAAACCAGAATGTACTAATTCCAATATATGAGAATTTCTCTCAGAATAATTAAATATTTTCTTATCTATTTGAGATTCTATACTTATTTATTATTTATTAATATCATTTTCAAAGATAATTATGTTTAACATATTTATTACATTCGATTAATTATAATTAAAATGTTCTAAATGATCATGCCATAAATTATAGGACTCAAGCAGGAAATATGAAGATTCATTCATATTATTAATTGATAGTTGATACATTCCATCATTTGATCACCCTTTCTACAAAAAATTCCATCCTTTTCCATGAAAACCATGTTAGATTGAAATGAAACTCGATATTAATTATTAGGAAAAAATATTAGTAGAATATATAATATTTTAATATTTCGGTACACACACCACATTAAGAAGATCCCACATTTACCCATATGTAAATTACATCTCCATGTTTCATTTTCCTTTATCATTTATGATTGCATTATTTACAAGGTGTACGCATACGTCAAATGTTTTGAACATCGAACAATCGTTGAACACATGTAATTTCTCCCAAAAATAAGGACACCCACCATTCTTCATCAATGTCATATAGATTTTAGATATCATTTAAAATAAATGATTTTCATTCAACATATTTTCAATAGATTAATCAATAGTATTTAAATTATGTAATTTCCTTGAAAAATACCCTAGTTTTCCAAAAAAAATCCCTATCCTTTCTTCATAGAAGGATTTAAATTCTTCATGAATTATTTATATTTATTTTTGACATGTTTGTTAGTGTTTGGTTGTGCCTTTCCCCAGAAAAAACTAATTATGGTATCCTCTTTCTAAGCCATTCCCACATCACTTAATATAGATTATTCTTCAATGTGATGAATTGTTTTTCAATTATTCTAAGGATGTATCCTCACTCATTTTAATGAGTTATTTACGAAAAAAATTTCATAGGTGGAAATATAGAAATAATTTCCCAATCATTGAAATATTAGGTTATATTATTCCTAAGGTAAAAAATTTATTTTCTATAAAATATAGATCATGAATTTTTTCCAACACTAAATTTCTATTGCATATCATAAAGGTTATATATAGTGAAATAAGAAATTTATTGATTCCTTATTCCAATATAGTATACATGAACTCGAGTGCATCTAAAATACCTCAAGGGAAATTCATTTGGATAAATTAATCATAAAGATGATTTGATAATGTCTTGAGAATATTTCCTCAACAAAAAAAATTATCGTCTTCACATTTCATCCTTAATTATCAAATGTTATCAGCACGTGTCATGTTAATGGGAGTGCCATTAGAATTTAGAGAAGGCTTTTTGGGAATGAGAAAAATATTTTGTTTCATAAAGAAAAAAATATTCAACAGCATAAGAAGAAATTTCATCTTTTCTTATAACTAGAAGCATTTGTTGTCATCGAAATAGTCATGTATGACCATTTTTATGTTTATCACAGGGAGGGTTTCTAAATCCATCTTCAAAGTTCTATATTATGTTAAAAATATTTTTATTTCAAATATTATTAGGCATATTAGGATGATATATTGATTCTCAATGCATAAATTTAATTCACTATCCCAGAGTGTTTGATCCACATCCACATTTATGAGTTAGGTTATCTATGGAAGTTTCCCCCGAGGATTGCACTAAGATTTGGAGAAAATAAAAAACATATTTTTGACTTCCCCACAACACTGATGTTGGAAAAAATATCTAGATAATATCTCCGACTACATGATAATTAACCAATACGAATTATCCCCATTAAGTATTTAAAAATCAAAATTTTTGTTAATCACACCATTTTGATGTCACCATTTCGATCAGAGAAATACATGGTTCAATAGAAATGATACAACCCTTAATGGGGGAACAAGTTTGAATTTCAAAAATTAAAACTCTTACTATTATGACTCGTCATATTATTGTTCATTTTATCAAATAATTTTATTTAGTTTTTTTTCTATTTTCATTATATATATATTATATAAAAAACATTTTTTTTAAAATATACATTCTTTAGAACACTTAAAAATCATTTAAAAGAATACATATTTTTTATGAAAATTCATATTCTCAAGGTCACTTTTTATATGGGGGGAGCCTTGGGAATTCTACCTCAATTCCAATGTGGGATTCTATGTTATTTTTCTACCTCCTAAATCCAATCCAAACTAAGAAATATAATCAAAACACATTTATTATTTATTATTATAGATATTTAAAAATATAACATAAATAATCAGTCATTTCAATGTCAATTATTGATAAATTATGTAGATGAGTTATTTTTTATGTATTCAACTAAAGAGGGTTATCTACAAGGGTTAAATTAATATTGGCTGGTAAGAAATATCTTCAAAGAAGAAATCCATATTTAAAATTATTACATTCATTTTAAAAATATTTTCATTAAAAACACGATTTTAATTTCATAAGGAATTTATATATTTCTAAAAGTATAATTTTATTCAACGATTGATTTTATTTTCATGTGAGGTGGAAAATGATTTAATTGATGTTTAATGAATCCTTACATAACCACTTGTATTTTGAAATAATTTTTATTTTATAATTATCTTTATAAACCCTCTCTTCATGGGAAAGTTAATTTAATATTTATCATCTCGCGTGAATTATTATTGAAAAATCATGTTTTTTTAATTCTCTCTTGAAATGAATATTTTAATTATTTAAATTTTTAATTTTAGGTATTAAATATTTTAAATTCAGTTAACAAATTTATGATATCGTATTATGTATTGATGGTCCAATTTTAAATAAATAAAATGTTTTTTTAAAAAAATTATTCATTTTTTATGTTATGTGGTAAATGTTATTATAATTTTGTAAAAGATTAATTATTTCAATTTGTTTTATCTATGTTCTTACTCATCATTTTATGTGATAATGTTTTCAAAAATTATTTTATAAGATTAAAAATTATCATTTCATGTTGGAATTGAATTTTGAAATTATCTTTGAATGTTTCCTATATCATCATTAATTTTGGGACCTTGCATTAATTATTAAAATTCAATAACCATGTTTGTTTTATAGATTTTTATTATCATGAGTTTTAATTGGTCCTTATTCATTAATAAAACAAATATAAATATAGATATAAATATATATTTTATCATATATATGTATGTACATTCATATATTTATGTATTCATTTTCAACGTTTCAATTGTTCGATAAAATACTAAACTACAATGAAAAAAATTCAAAGACCAAAAACATTTTTTAAAATTTGTTTCATGGATATTGCAATCATAATGAGGAATGGAGAGTGAATCAACAAATATAATGGTCATTGTCCACAATTATGGTTAGACCCTATATAGAATTTAATGTAGCATGTTTCCTTAAGGTTATGTTTTCAATGGTTGTGTGGTGTTTTTCTAAAAAGTAAATGTATTGTTTTGATATGATTTTTTTTAAATTTATTTAACAAATATTATAATTTTATGCAAAATAAATTATTTGTTTTTCTAATGAATTTTGTATTTAATGAAATTTTTCTGGGTATTTCATCTTGATTTCAAGTAAAATTTTCATAAGGATATTATTTTTCTTCATGGAAATATATTCATGTATTTTTAAAAAAAATATATTTTTAAGAACTTTTTTTCAAAGGAATATTTGTGTATCCTATTTAAATTGAACAATTCAATTTTTGAAACATCTAAATGGGCCATTTTATCACCACTTTGTTTTAAATATTTTCCATATGTTATTCAGTTGGGTAAAATATACATAAAACATAGGTATTCACTTTGCATAATTGATGAATTATAAATGATTTAATCATATAAGAGTTCATATTTAAAAAAAAGTTTAATTAGGTGATAATGTTTTCGTTATGTTTTCCATAATCATATAGAACTCTAGACATAAATGTTCCTCAGACAGTATGTTTGTAAAATTTATGTTTAAAATCAATTTTTGAAAAAATTATATATAGTTTTTGGAACTATTTTTGGAGGGTGGGTCTGATGTATCAATGTTATAACTAGTTGAACTGTCAATATAACATTACTGGAAATTGTTTTTAATGTTAATTTAATAGTTAAAAAATTTCTTTTAGGTTTTAGGTGGATCAATTTTTAGCATATATTTAAAATGAAATACCTTTAAATCAAATGGGGATTCTTATACAATGTACATAGTGTCAGTATTTTGATTCTCGAAATAGTTATATCAGACCTTTAAATGATATTTTATTTATTAATTAAATTTTTTTTTGAAATTACATTTCTGTAGTTATATCTAGAAAAAAAATATTCAAATATTTTCTTCACCTAATTAGAATGTAAACATGCCATAAATAATTTAAATTGAGATGATGCAATTTCATTATCGGGAAATTGTAATTACCCTTCTTCTTATATATATATATATATATATATATATATTTGATGAATTAAACAAAAAATTGTATGTTTTATAAAATATATATGTTGTGGTACATAATTTAAAATAACTTTTTATAATAGAATAATTTAAGAAAATTATATATTAATGAATATATATTTATATACACATATAATGAATAAAAAATTAATTTTTCTTCAATTTAAAAATAATAATATACTAACTTAGATATTATAGTTATTAATATGATAATATAAAATAAATACATTCAATGATTAAATTGAAATCTAATAGTGAAACTAAAATTTGTTTTCGGAAATAAACCTAATTGAATTATTAAAATTTAAAATGGATAATTAAAAAAAAATTACAATGAGATATGATGTATTTATAAATACACACACACACACAAATGATTTAGTGAAAAAAATTAAATACTAATAATTTTTTTAGATAAATATGAAAATTATAATTATAAAATTTTAGTATAAATAATATTAATAATATATGATGAATAAAAATAAGATATTAATATAAAAGATATAGAAAAATATAAGTTGATAATATAGTTTTAATTTCCTATAAAATTCGTAATTATTTTATAATCATAACAAGGATAAAACCAATATAATATATATGTGTGTTTATATATATATATAAGATTATTTATAAATAATATACATATAAACTATATATAATAAATTATCTAACATATCTTTATTTTGAAATTATATTCAATAAATATATACGTATAAATAAGTGTAGTCTATATAAACATGAATCCAACATAAATATATATAAGTGTGTTGTATGTATACCGATTAATAAATTGAAATCAAATGAAAAAAAATGTAAGATTATTCCCTAAAAAACCACTATGAATCCTTGCCTCAAACTATAGATGTCCTTCATCATCGACCACCTACCATCATGAGGTAGTCCCATTGCCCTCTCCTTTAGCAGACTGATGTCATCAAACTAGTGGATCTCACATCGTCACCCTCCTTAAAACTACAACCATAGTCACCCATGAACATGACTCATCCAAAATACTCTCCTAACCTATTTCGTCGTATCCTTCATGTGGCATGGTCATTTTAAAAGAACGAAACACTAATGTGAAAAGGAAAGGCACGATGAATAAAACATTATGTGAATTGATATAGTGAGATGTTGATCGTTGGCCTACAAGGTTAACTCGATCAATTCCATTAACTCCCTCGTAAAACTCAAACTCAATAATAGAATGTGGTAAAATAAATTCATATAGTAAATATATGGTGGTCCTTTCTTTGTTTTGAAATAAGAAACCCACTTTTATGAATAGTGGATATAAAATATGCACGTAGATGGAAGGGATTCTATTTTTATGTCATTTATTCACATAGGATGTATATTCATAATTAAATATTTATAGGAGAGTATTCTACACACCATAAAAAACACATTTAAATTTCTATGAATAATATATGAGGGGTATGTGTGTTTTTTATGTATTACCTCCAAGAGCGTGTTCCGATAAGGCGAAATTCATAATTTTTATTTAGTAATACTAGGAAACATATCTCATACATTCAAATTATAATTCTATTGTATAATATTTTTATACATTTTTTGAATTAAATTTCATAGGGGATTCATATATTTTAAAAAATATAATCTTTTTCATTACATTATATTAATTTAATGTAAGATAGAAATGTTTCAATTGTTGTTTTAATCATCCATCCAAACCCTCGTGGTTATTTAAATAATGTTCAGTTGCTAATTTTATTTCAAAAACATCATTGCAAAGGGAAGAAACTTTCAAATTTATCACATCATGAGAATTCATTATGGAATTCATCTTTTAATAAATAAATCTTAAAAATACTATGTATGGGTTTCATATTATAAATTCACATATCTGATATGTCTAATTTATTTTCCAGATTTAAGATATCATTTTTTATAATTGGGTTTATTATTTATAATATTAAATGGTTTGTTTTAAATTGTTCAATTTATCAATTTATGCAGGAAATGTTATTAACATTTTATAAAGGGATAACTATATCCATGTTATTGTATTGGGTTTTAAATTATTATTTTATGTGAGAGTGTTTTAAAAAAAATTAGTAGGCTAAACATTATCATTTACAGTTATATTAATATTATTTAATTTTCATGGAATTTTTTGTATGTTTTTATTTTTTTAGGGTCAACCATTAATTGTTTAGAATTACCATCCTGGTCTGTTTTATGAAGTTTTTGTATCACAAGAGTTTATTAGTCCTTAATCAATAATTAAAATTCTTATAAATATAAATATTTATATATATAAACTCATATATATGTACATATTAATATTATTGTATCCATTATCAGTTTATAAAAATTCTGATGAAAGAGAAATCTATAGTGGAAAAAATGGATGGATCAAAATGTTTTATGAAAATTTGTTGCCAACAATTTTTAACTATGATAAGGAATATGGGTTAAACCAAAAAAATAAATGGATCATTTCCACAATGATGAGTGTGCCCTATAATACCTTCAATGTTATAATAAGCCTCATGGTTTTTTTCTCCATGCATGAAAAAAATAATTATATAAATATCACCAAATTATTTTTATAATTATAATATTACATTTATTTCAATTGTTTTAGTTTTCATGTGTAAGAAATAATTATCTTTTCTCAGGGACTGTTTATGAGAAGAAAAATTTTCCATAATTCAATGTGAGTTAATGAATAATGATCTTAAACTTATATTTTTGTTTTTGGAAAACATTTTATGGATTTATGATAAAATATTTTCTTAAATAAATTGATTTATAAGGACGTTTAAAGTATTATTTTTTAGAAAAAAGTATATTTCAATTTTAAAAACCCTTTATTAAGCCATGATCAAACACAATATTTAAATTTTTTTCATATGGTATTTTGTTGGGTGTGATTTAAAAAATGATAGGTATTTTCTTTTAAGATTAGACGAAACAGAAATGGTATTTTATTTAAAGAGATTATATTTAAAAAATAGTGTCATTGGGTGAGATACAATTTTTAATGTTTTTCCTAATCCTCAAAACAACTAGACCTAAAAAATAATGAAAAATTATTCTTTTAATTAGTTTTCTATACATT
The DNA here is from genome assembly GCA_963277665.1 of Viscum album. Lineage (NCBI taxonomy): Eukaryota > Viridiplantae > Streptophyta > Magnoliopsida > Santalales > Viscaceae > Viscum > Viscum album. Next base: position 524,326,941 of record OY728165.1, read on the forward strand.
TATTCATAAAAAATACATTGTTTACGAATTTGGATTCAGAAAATGGGTTCATGGAAACTCATATTTCATTAACATTCTTCAATATAAATCTTTGTTAATAATCCATTTGGGTAGTTTGGATCTTCTTAAAAAGTTAGTACACATCAATTTAATTTTATTTTATTTACCTCTTTATCAACTTTATAAGCAGTAAATCTTGTAAAGGTTATGAATACATAGAGTACCAAATTCAAGTAAATCTGATTTATATCCTTATTTCTCATAAAATATATGTTGGAATCTTTAGTAAGTATTTAATATTGCACTATGATTTATAATAAAACATTAACTAAAAAATTATTTTCAATATGAAATTACCCTTAAACTCTTGATGATATGTTGAGATAATTCTCAATGGATTTAAATGGAAGTTGAGATCAACATCTTCCATTGGTTAAATTATGTTATAATAATTATTTCCATTATAGAATCCAAATGGAACCATGTTATGATCTATATAGGATATGATATATATATCATTGACATATTAGGATATAGATAAGATAATGAAACTATTGGTACATGGTAATCTATATTAGATAGTAGAAAAGGATCTAACCTTTCACTAATATATGTATGCATAAAAAAGTTGACAAAAGTGCTATACTATTAATCATATATTATATTTGGAGTTTGATGTCAGTGATAAAATTTTACATTAATTTTTTTAGAAATGGGTTTTCAGATTTTGTAAAAAATGAATGATGATCCCTACGTACAATGCTCAATTCAATATTCGGGATTGTATTATAGATATTTCTTATTTAATATAACTTATACAAAACTACTCTTGGGTATATGATGTGTTCCATGTATCACATTTGAAGATGTAAAAACTAGATCAATCACTGGTACATCACTCAAAATATATGCAACTAGTACATGGCCAATTATACAAGGATTAACAGGTGGAGATTTTGTATTAAATAGATAATGTTTTGTGAAATGAGAAAACACATGTCATAAAATTTCATTGGAGAAATATTTTTATTAAGGTAGTAATGTGGGAACCTAAAGACATGGTGAAAAAATGTACCTTCAATTGATTCTGTTTCAGTGAAAAAAAATTATTATGAGACTCTTTTACGTGGTAGAAAATAACATCTTATTATTATAATATGGTTTTGACAATTATTTAATTGAATAAACTTTTCTTACTCGCACCATCATATCAAAATTTGATGTGATTAATTATATGAAGACAAAATTATATGTAATGAATATGAATTTTATTATATTTCTATAAAGTAGCTGGTAAAAAAATTAATTGAATTTTTAAATCTATGTAGAAATAAAAATAATTATCATTTCTAATACCATTTCATTATTAAAATTTAGTTACTATAGCTTAATAAATAAAATGATCATTCTATGCACGAAAATATATATTTTTTGAAATCCTATTATGTCCTATGAAATTTGGATGATTTTTAGAAAACAATTATATAATGAATATATTATTATAAAATATTATGTTAACATGAGAAATATATTAAGAATAATTTTATTAGTAACTAATAGGAAATATGAATTAGAAAAAATAATAATTAAGAAGTCATTTATCAATAATAACCTTTTTCATTACATTAATGTGATTATTTAAAAGTTAAAATCCAATGTTTAAGAATGAAAATTTTAAAAATAAATGTCATTATTTTAATTCACATGACAATATTACATTGAGATGAATATTTAAGCATTTTTTGAAATGATTTAAATTTTGTTGAATCATACAAAAAACTGTTTTTACATATAATGCCATCTTTATATAAACCTGACTAAAAAATTTATGAATCCTTATTTGTTGAATATATGATTATTTAATGAATAAAATTACAAATTTAATGTAATATATTATATTTATTAACATATTTCCGACTAGTTGGAATGAAGTTATCATTTTCCTAAAAAATTTTCTTTCCATTATAAATTTATTATTTTATAATTAATTTCCATCATTTATTATAAAATAAATATAATAAATTTTTTTTCAAATTTCAAATATATATAACCAAATTCAGTAATATATAATATTTAATATTTCTTCTTAAAAGTAAGTGATCGAGGTTAATAAAGTTATTATGGTAAAACATAATTATGGTATAAAATTAATTGAGGTGGAAAAGGCCTAAAATATCACTAACGTTTTACATTATCTCCCTTGATTTTCACACACTAAAATATCACTTTGTTGTTTTTGTTTGATTGGATGGTTTATCTTATGGGTTTCATGGTGTTTTGAAGTTTTAATTTTTAATTTTTATAACTTTTCTAAGGATACATGGTTTGGCACTCACTTTGGTAGAAATGTTTTTAGAAAACACGTTCCCTCTAAACATTTGGATAGAAGTGTTCATGTGTTCTGCACACAGTTTGGAAAATTTTGTGAGACAACCATACTACCTGTGATGTTCTATAGAAGTGTCATTCACATGTAATGAAATATTCTAGACAAAAGGAATGCTCTTTTTTTGTTTAAGATATTGTCTCTCGAGTTTGTAGGGACAATGAGATGTTTTTGGTGTTTCTACCAGACTAACAATTTTTTTGACAGTAAATGGAGTTAATGTCATAAAACCATGACTTATAATGTAGATAGTATATTAGGAACAATACATAAAAATATTTTATGGCACAAATTGTTTTACACCGTAATACCAATTTTTAGATCTTAAAATTATCACTCATATTAATTTAACCCAAAGCATTGTATTTTTCAGCATACATAGATTATGGGGATTTTAAACAATGAATCATTTATTTATCATATATAACACTCTTTCCCTATGGGACATAAGAATTTTAATCATAAAACATAACTCCGTAAAATTTTTTCATCACATCCTTGAACCATAATTATCATTACTGATAATATTTGGTGTCTTGTCCTCTTCTAGATCACACCATTCATTATTTGATCTATGGGAAGGTTTTGTTTCTTCTCTTTAAGTATTATAAATTTTACATTACATTGATATATTGTGTTGGAACATATGTTTGGATTCAAAAATGTATCCATGGTATTGTGTAAATGTTTTCCATCTATAATGTTAGGATACGTTTTGTGATATTATTCTATTTGACATCTCTTCTGTTGGTTATTATTTTGAATATGAGCTCCTTGTTATATATTGAGATCTGTCACCTCTATAGATCATTTGGTTTATGGAGTCGGTTCTAAAAATTTTGAATCAATAATAGGGTCATTCATTGTGATTTTTTGTTCCTCTTGGTGTGTTTGTATCCAAATGTGGTAGTGTGAAATTCTATTTTGAGGTAGGTGGTAATTTATTTAGCAAACAATTGATAAACTATAATTACAGTTGATTATATATATTAATTTAAAAATAAATTGGAATGATATATATTTTATTTTAAAAGTATTTTTGATAAAATATGACCTTTTATAATTCTGAAAAAAGAATAATGTGTTTTCTAACCATTGTAAAATGGGCTTTGAAATGGGTTTTCAAATCATTATTTGTTTTGAATATGGGGGTTTTTGGAAGTGATTATGTAATTTGATTCCGTTGTAAACTAATATGATAAATGATTCAAATGGAATGCATGGGGTACTTATGTGTATGATGTATTATAGGTCATTTGCAAATTAATTTTATGGGGTAAACACATGGGTTGTTAAACTACTCTTTATTCTTCTGTTATAAGGAATTGGGGTCAGAACTGTCATTCATTTTTGTATGTGTGGTCTTCTAGACAATACATTAATGATCCATTTAACATTAACCATTTTTCTTTTGATTTGTAATGTTTTAATATTATATTAATATATTTTGAAATTTGAGTTTATGGTTCAAAACTATTTTACCTATCTTATTTTATTCCACCAAATATATATCATTGATTTTATGAAAAATCCACATCAAGGTTGAGTGGGAACCTCACAATCCTATATAACAAATACCAAAGTTAAAACACTATAAGCATTAGTTCCATAAAATCTTCAAAATCAACACAAAAACATCAAATATCAACTTAATGTTTCAAATTAAAACACACAATTAAATAACACACATGTATAAATACCATGAGTTGTGATCCTCATCGAGACACTGTTGACGTTCCTTACATCACAGAATCTAAAGATCAGAAAAGGGGAATATCTGAGCTCAAATTGATTCAACCTTTGATGAAAACATCAAAAAAATCGAAAAAGGGATGAACAAGGAGAACTTTTCCCATAGGCCGTTCATGTTTCCTCATAGTCGCGCAAGTCCACTTGCACGACGCCCCTTGGCGCGCAAGTAACTTGCACGACCTAAGTGATAACCGCCCGGTAACCGCCCGGGGTCTTCTCCTGCCTATAAATAGACCCTGTGGCCCCCCATTCGGGAGGATTTTTTTTTTCAGAAACTCGGATTAAAGCCCCCGATGCCCAAGCCTCTTCTCAAAGCTTCCAGAACACTTCTAAGTTAATTTCTTATCTAGAACGGATGATCTAAAGGGAGGGAGGAAGCCCTAAGTGTTGAAACTCATCAACACTTGCGCGCTTGAGTGGCCATCCCATAAGGAAAGTGTACACTCTTGCGCGCCGCCTTACTCCTTCGATAGAACTTGCGCGTCCCTTTTTTGGACGAACCTCAAGAGGATTCTAAAGGCTTTAATAAATAGTCGCTCAAGTATTTCAATGCTGGTTGAACATCGCGCAAGTACCCCACACATGTCGTGCAGGTATACCTGCACGACCAATACTTGCGCGCCCATGCAGTACTTGCACGCCTTCCGAGACTTGCATGCCCCTTCCTTTTTTTGGTGCCTTTCTTGCCCATTTCACCCCTCTTTAGCCATTACACCTTTCCTATTCAAGATTCAGTCTTCAAGACACTCTTAAAATCCATTTTATGGCATGATTTCTTGATTTTACTTCCTTAATTGAAAGGAATTTTGTGGAATATCTCTAAAAACCTAGTGATTTAGACATCTTAATATCACTAAAGATTGATATTTCATTCATTCAAACTCGTACTTTAAGATGAGAGAATCCTTAAATTGGGTCTCCTTTTCAGGAATAATCCCCAGTTATAAGGCCCCTAACCTAGGTTTCCTTTTCAAGAGTAATCCCCAGTCATAATTTTGGGTTCCCTTTTTAGGATTAAGCCCCAATCATAATTTTGGGCTTCCTTTTCAAGAGTAAGCCCCAAGTCCCTTAAATTCTCTTTAACTAGTCCTAATTTACGTCGGATTTGGGATTCCATCTCAGGAGTAAAACCCAATTATCAATCCTTTCCTAATTTGGGTTTCCTTTTCAGGAATAAGTCCCAAGTTAGATTATTCAAATCTCCATGAAGTACATATACCTTTTGTGGACCATGTTCCTTGAATTTCTCCTTAAAGTAAATCATATCCTTCATTTATCTGGGCAGTCATACATACATAAAGCCCCAACCCATTTCTTATGATTACATCTTTCATGGCCCAATTGTCTATTTTATTACCAATACCTCTTGTTTCTCACACCAAGCATGACTCACGTGAGCTTAGAGGGTAAAGGTAATTATGACATCCTCATTTGAGACATCAATCAAAAACATCATACTCCCTTACTCGAACTACGTGGGTTCTGATTCCTTTTCCAAAACAAAGGAAATGTAGGTAGCCCATCTACGGGTTCGATCCCAACTCTGAAATAATTCATGTCCTTCTGAATGACAATAAACTTCAAGTTCGCCACTGAGTGGCTTTAAAACCAGCCCGGCCATCATAATGACCAAGATACTTTTTATATAAATGTTTTGAAGGATACCATTGACCAAGAATCTCTAAATAGATATATATTATTCTCTATTGATGAAGAACCTCGAATAGATATAAAAAATTCTCTAAATTTCTTACATATTTAATCATTTATTGTCAAAACTAAAGGAAAGCTCATTTTATACTTGTTAATGTAATAAGTATTCAAGAACATAACTTAAATCTATAAAGAGAGTCTCGTAATAGACAATAATTCCCCTCAAAATGGAGTGATGAGTTCGACCTCCCATCCTCTTGACCAATGAAAATTCCTAAGCCTCCTCAGTTCACAAACTAATGAAGCGCCTACCTTTGGAATGTAGTCCAAATGGATGTGGAATCATTGTATGTTTCCGGTTCTACGAACAAACCCGGTAGAAAACGATCAGAACATTTGAATCTCCTGTCCAGGAGGTCATCCCCGAATTCTGAGAAAAACAAAAAATGGTGAACCCGACGTGAATCCTTAACCAAGTTAAAATGATGTTTTACCTATTTGTTAAGACCCTATTTAAAACTCAATAAGAGGGCTAACAAAAACAATCATTGACATGTGTACTCATCCAAAGGATGAAGTAGTTGAATTTATCTTGATTACGTCTGCTATATCAAACAGGCACTCTTTTCCAAGATCTTCTGTATTTCCATAATGGCTGCTCTCAAATTCATACCTGTGAAAACTGCTGCTGCAAATACCACTGATGTTATTCCTACTGGATCGTCATCCGCTCTGATGATGACATCAACTACTCAGCGTCTTCAATGCTGGGTATAAAATGCACTGGTTAAGACGTACCGTCAACACGGTACCATCCCAACTCTGGAGGCTGCCCGACAAGCCCTCCAAGTGAACAACTCACACAGGTCGTCCGGAAAACGACGACCAGTGATCAAGAGGCAGGCGGTGCTGACTACCATCTCCAACCGTTTCAGGTCGTTATCCCCAGAATGCAATTTCCATTCGCTCCCTTACTTCAAGGAAGTGAATGAGCAAGTCCCTCAGGGCCTTAATTCAAAAATACAGGAGTCCTTCGCGAGGGCTCCCATCAACAATCGCCACCAGACTCGTGCGGCAGTGTGCCTTCAACATGATGAGGGTACTGACTCCAGGCATTCGCCTTAGGTTCCTCGAACCCAAGAAGGAAAGACGAACCGCCAGAGACGGAATCCAGTTAACAATGGGCAGGTTTTCATCCCTGTCATCTCTGGAGAAGTCCACCAACCTAACTTGGTGGTGAACAACGAGCAGGCACACACACCTGTCCGTTTTAATTCCGCTATCCAGCAGACTCGTCTGACAGCATCATGCCAATCCCGCCAGGCAATTTCAGTGGAGTACTATAGGCACGAACATACACATGATTATATATCATCAGTTAGTCAGCAGGCTCGCCTGACTACATTTGATGGATCTCGTCAACCGCGTTTGGCGAAGTGTAATCAGCAGGCACATACACCTTCTAGTAATAATCAAGCTTACCAACAGTCTCGCTTGGTAGCGCACAGAGAAGTCAGTCCGAAAGCTCCGATGACAAACAGGAGGCAGACTCAACTCTCTACCTCCACACTTGTGTACTGTCAGGATTCACTAACAGGAAAAGGAAGACAGGAGCAGGAACATACACCTACTCCAAGCCCAGAATGGACGTATATCCCCATTCCAGCAGTTGAAGTCACCAAGCATATTTTTTTAATGGTGAAAGAGAAGAAGAAAATTACGGCTCATATTCTGGATGCTTTCCAGGATATCATAACAGCTTCAGCATCATCTCAGGGAAAGACACATAAATCTATCCCTAGTAGTGGAGTGACACATCAACGATTCACTCCGGAACAGACACACACATCTGTTATAGTCCAAGAGGGTTCTGGGGCATAGTCCCCCATATCATACGGACAACCAAGTCAGGCACATACACTGATTTGAGTCGAGATCGTCAGCCTAACCTGACCATCTTTCCTGATTAGGCACATACACCTGCTCAAAGCAACCACTTTCATCAACAAGTGGCTTCCAAAGCGAGTAAGAAGGGATCTAAGAAAAAGATCCACCCAGCACAGTCAGGAGATCAAAGGCCAATCTGTAACAAGGCCTTGCTCAATGCTGGAGTTCTTGAAGCCCTCAGACATTTATCTATTGGAATTCAAGATTCTACTCCCTCAGTTCCCAATAACGGGAACATTAATTCCGAAGTTCTTCAACAGACATTTCCTCATGAAGGCTTGCTTTATGAAAATTCAGTCAATCTTGAAGTTTCATCTTCAGATGAGATCCACAGGAACCCTCTGTGTGGTTACAAGACCAAGGAGCAAGAGATCTAATCTTTTGTTATAACCCATTATGGTGGTCATCCCCATGATGATTAATTTCACTGCGAAAGTCTTCTCCGCAGTAGTGATTCATATTGCCTGGAAAATACTCCAGTGGACAATGTAGTGCTGAGAAAACCCTCTTATCTTGAGGCACTTGCAAATGAGAAACCAGTCATGTCTGATGCTTTATCGCTAGCAAGTGAAATACTTTCTCAATCAGAAGATAGCCCAGGGTGTAGGTCATTCTCCGAACCACCCCTAAGTCATCCATCTTCTAGTTTGATCAATTATCTCTCTACCAATCTTGTTGAATCTGATGAAGAAACAAGGAAACACCAACTCTTGTCAAAACAGGTAGAAGAATCTTCATTTAATGATGAAGAGGAAATACTGAACATGAGGAAAAAACTGGTGAAAAGTGAGGTACCAGTCATGTTTTGGCCTTTGGCTGACTCCCAGTATGACGTTCCAAAGATGTTGATGGAAGATGGAATCCATGATATTCGTCTCAACATATGGAAAACTCTTTTTCAATTGAAGAATAAGGTATTATCTTATGATGAATATGAAAATCATCTTAAGATAATAGAAGGGCTACAACGTCAGATTGATTTGGAATCTCTATCAGTCTCTCGGTATCCGAAGGCTGAAAAGCAACAGAGAACCCTTAAACGTTAATGCCTTGGCGCACTAAGAAAATTATGTCAGTTAATTGCCAATGCTCCATCTGGTGTTCATATTAGAGGATGGGGTGTTCACGGAGCACTACATTTCACAGTGCTTTCCAGTCAGCAAAGCCCTCCAAAAATGGTCTAATGCAATGTTATTGCCCATGGCCGGCCACAGTCAATGGGCTTTGTTCGTAATCAAAAGCTTGCTCAAGAATAGGCTTCAACTAGTTCCTCTCAAAATCGAGCATATAGAGAACAAGTTGTTGAATTGGTCCTACATCAAGCAGGCGACAATATTGCACAAGCCTCTCGTATGGAGAAAAGACATCATCAAATGACAGAAGTTTTGGATATCATCCAACGGTCTGTTAAAGCAGGTGATAAAAGTGGATACAGGTTAATGCATCCAGCTAATTTCCGAACTAAGATTCGTAAGATCAAGAGAGATTTTAAGAAGTTCTCAGACATAGCATGTCAAGAGACACCCCAGCTTGTCATACTAGGGACTCCTTTAACCCAACCCTCAGAGTCAACAAATGGGATTCAAGGAGTTGAGCGGAAGTAGCAAGAACATCCCCAGTTCACGAGACTGGGGACTCTTTCAAATCATCAATCCCCTTCTCATAGAATATCGGTCTTTTCTCGATTGGGGAAGAAGCCCCAAGATGAACGAAGAGCCAAATTATCAGGAGATTTTCTCCAAGTTATAGCTCGTCAAGAAGTTCCTAAAGGATTAAATCAACAAAAGGCAATGTCTCATCAAAGACATGAAAGAAGACAATATTATAGAAATGTTGATAGAAGGGATGCGATGAATTATGCATCAATCAATTTCATCAATGCCGTTGTTTCTAATCCACCAGAGGAGACTCACTCAAGGGACTGAGATGAAGAGCGTCCTGCTCAAGAAAATGTACACACCAAAACAAATGAAGAAGGTGTGCATACACGAACTCAAAGGATTACCAAGAACCTAGGTAATCCACTTCCTTCTCTCCAAAAAGTATCCAAAAAATGGAGGGGAAAGAATCAGGTTACATATCCTTCCTCTGTAGAAGGTCAATCGCTCCCATTAGAGAAAAGGTTTGCACAACAGGAGGAAGAAATGAAATAATTGAGAAGGTTGAATGCAGAACTACTTCAATGTTGTCTTCTTCATAAGAATGCTGATGTCCGACAGCCGAAGGAATTTGTTGCAGCTACTGAGATAGATCAGGAATATCCTCCTTTATTAGTACACCCTCAGAGGCCTAATCCTATGGGTCAAATGCAACAACGGTTGGCAGTGCTACCATCAGTTGCATCACCAATCACCACATCTGCCCAAGCTCCATTCATTGAACCTACCCAAGACAAAATTCAACCTAATGTTTCTAAAAAGTTAATAACTATTATTGAGTCATTAACAGCTTGGTTAGAAACTATGGAAGGGAAACGAGCGCAAGTTCAACCAGAAAAGAATGTTTACCCTGAATGGGTAGATTCAATTTCTCCTCCATCCTGTTTTGGAAACCCTGTTTTCCCTACTTTCAATGGATCAAGTGACCTTGAACAAAATTTGACACATTACGTGTCTTGTTGTGATCCTATGATGGGAACTCCAGAGCATGAAGAAGGAGTGAAACTCATATGCTTCGTGGGAACCTTTCATGGACCAGCTTTTGTCTGGTATACAAGCTTGCAATCCTGGTCAATCATCGGATGGGAGGATTATCGCCAAAAATTCCTTCTTCAGTTTAGCTCAACATTTCCAAAAATGACAGTTTTCGATCTTACAAACTGCATGCAAAGGGAGAATGAAAGAGTCTCTGATTTCATTGCTCGCTAGAAGGGATTGACATATTCCCTAAGTTTAGCACTCCCTCAGGAATAGCTATTTCCAATCTATGTGGCAAATATGCATGACAAATTATGCACACCATTGATCCCTGTGAAATACACAAGAGGGTTTCGAGACCTTACTTCAATCGCTCAGAAGATTAAAGATTCCCTTATACTGGCTAAGGCTAAATCTCGTGTAATTCCATCAGCTCTAGGAAAGAGAATGGGTAAAGAGGAAACTGCTACAGTTATACTAAAACAAGTGCCTGTACCTATTTCTACTTCAAAACCTTAATCTTATCAAAGGGCTCCGCCTCCTAAATGCCAACAACAAAGGCCGTTTCATCCAATTAATCAAAGAGATCAACAGCGAAAACAATTTGAGGATTTGAAGAGTATAACATAACCATTCCAAAATGAGCAAGTTCTTTGTTACTTCATTTCAGCTCTGGAAAATAATTTGGTTCAATTACCAGTGCCCAAGAGGCCAAACAAGGAAGGAGATGAAGACCGTCCCAATTATTGTCACTTTCATCAAATGTTGGGGAATCCCATCCAGGAGTGTTTTTTCTTCAAAGACCTCCTGTAAAAGATGGTCGACTTGGGACAAGTCAAGTTGAAAGGTTCTTCGACTCAGGTAGCATGTGTTACTTCTACAGTTCCAGAGGAGGAAGGTGAATGGAAAGAAGTCAAAAGCAGAAATGCACAGAAGTAAGATGATCGGATGGTCAGAAAGACAATCACTCGGACTCATGCCATTTTGCGAACACAATTAAAGAAACCAATTGTGTCTTCTGCCATGAATATTGCGATAAAACCCTCTTCGTCTGAGGGAACGTCCTCAAAGAAACGGTTCGATTCAAAGAAGGAAAAAGAATCAGAAGATGATGATTATGTGTCAAACCCTAAATTTTCTTTGACTCTGGCAGACTTTATGACATATACTTCAAAGCCACGGGCACCGCCCCATCAAACGGCACAGCCTAAACAGGATAGTCAGACAGAGTCTTTATTAGACGAAGAGTTAATCTTCGGTTCTGTTAATATGATTCAATTAATAGATCCTTATTCCAGTCGTAATTTCAATTTTAATGAGCCGGAATTCCCTGTATCAAATAAGGGAATTTGAGGAAGTTCTAGAGGTTCAGGATACAGGGGATGATTTTGATCTTTCCGAAGCTACTACTCCAATTCTACCCCTACTAGCACTGTGTATGCTGCAGAATCTCGTGGTAGAGCCCTTCAGCGAGCTCAAAAAGAACAAGCAAGTTCTTCTGCCAATAGTCAACTCAGTCTTGGCACAATTATTTTGGATGACTGATTGAAGATTACATCTTCTTTATCTCAGCATGTAAATGGATCTAATCGGTCTAATCTTGCAAAACCAAGGATGTTTCCAACTTCTATCCCAATACAAGATGCATCAGCTTCCAAAGCATCTGCTTCCAAGGTACCTGCTAAACCGCATATTCCTGTTGGGAAATGGAAAACTCTAGATCAAAAGTATGATATATTGAAACACTTGGACCATGTACTAGACAAGTTATCAATTTTGGATGCTTTTAATCTGTCAAAATATCATCGGGAAGCACTCATCAAAGCATTATCAAGTCCTCATGAGATTGATGCTGAAATTGATGCAGCTGAAGTCTATAACATAGAGAATAATCCTACAGAATGCCATGCAGTGATATCTTTTACTAATAAAGATGAATATGATGTTGTGCATGGGAAAATAAATCCTCTGTACTTATCTGGAAAATTCAATGGTGTAGATATCCGAAGAGCTTTCATTAACAATGGTTCAGGAGTCAACCTCATGCCCATTCGTACACTTCGTCGATTGGGCCTCACGGAATCCGATTTATCTTCTTCTACCATGATGTTACAAGGATATGATAAAAATTAACGAGAACCATTGGGCGATGATACACTCAGAACTCAGTTTGGAGATCTTGTATCCAATTCGGATTTCATGATTGTTGATCAAGACTCAGCTTTCAACGTCTTTCTTGGAAGACCCTGGCTACGTCAGCATGCAGCTATCACTTCATCATACCATCAATGTCTCAAATACTTTTTCAATGGTCATGTTGGAACATTGTATGGTGATAATACGCGGTTCAAGACATGTGAGTCTCAATACATTGAGGCGGAATTTTATCACATGAAAGGAAGAGAGAAATCTATAATAAAGTAAATTACCAAAGTTAATGATCCATATGGTTTGGAGAAGATTCAAATAAATCCATTTACACATGTGAGTACAGATTATGTGTTACCTATCAGTCAAAATGAAAAAATAGGCCCAAATCAAAACACTCTTATGGAAAGATCCATAATGTAAATTATGGCAATCGAGCCAGACAACATGGGAGAAATTGGTAACCTACCAAACAGTGATGAAAACACAAGTAGTGACGTTTTCATTTCATCTTCTGAAATCCAACATGTCTATACATCGCCAATCAGGCCAGAAGAAGTTATATCAACATCGTAGGTGAATAATGATGTCAATTCTTAATCCATCATCTCCTCTTTATTTCCCAAAGAAGTACCTTTATCATTAATAGGGTCGGAAATGGAAGCTTCTTCTTCAAAATTTGAAAATTTTGACATCTCTTCTGATCATGAAAATTTCGTTTTGTCATCTACTATGCAGGTAGAAACGGAAGAGATAACACATGATGGTGAGGAAGAGGAAGATCTTAGAGATGCTCCTCCAGCATTTGAAGAGGGTATCTCTACCACTGTGGATGAACTCAGAGAAATAAATTTGGGTACAGAGAAAGATCCATGCCCCACTTTAATTAGTGCGGCCATGACCCTTGAAGAGCAAGAGATGTATATTTCTTTTCTAAAGAAAAATAAAGATATTTTTGCTTGGAACTATACAGAAATTCCTGGTCTTGATCCTGATTTTTCTACTCATCATTTGGGTTTACCAAAAGAACATCGAGGATTTAAGAAAGCCGTGAGAAGAACACACCCAACTTATGCTTCCAAAATTGAAGTTGAAGTGGATAAGCTGATCAAAGATAACTTCATCAGAGAAGTTCAGTATCCCAAGTGGTTGGCTAATATTGTCCCTGTAAATAAGAATAACGGAAAAATTAGGGTTTGCATCGATTTCAGAGATCTTAATTGGTATTGTCCTAAATATGATTTCCCAATTCCGATTACAGAACTCTTAATTGATGCGACGACTATCTATGAATTAATTTCCTTTATGGATGGATATTCTTGATATAATCAGATCTGAATGGCCCCAAAAGATGAGGAATGTACTGCCTTCAGAGCCCCTCATGGTGTGTTTTGTTACCGGGTGATGCCCTTTGGTTTAAAGAATGCAGGTGCAACATATAAACGCGCCATGCATCGTATCTTCAAACCATTCTTAGGGAAGTTTGTTGAATGCTATGTATAGGATTTGGTGGTTAAATACAAACAACGTTATAATAACTTGGCTGATTTGGAAGTCATATTCCACAATCTTCACCAACATAATTTGAAGATGAACCCCTTAAAATGTGCTTTTGGGGTAACCTTAGGAAAATTCCTCAGCTTTGTTGTATTCCATCGTGGTATTGAAGTCAATCCTGAGAAGACCAAGTCAATCATTGGTATGTCACCTCCTCAGAATTTGAATGAATTAAGAGAAATTCAAGGACACTTAGCCTATATTCGGCATTTCATCACCAATTTGGCAGGCAAAAGTTTACCCTTTACCAAATTATTGAAAAAAGGAGTCACTTTACAGTGGACTGAAAATGTCATGAAGCATTTGATGTTCTCAAGAAATACCTCTTGAGTCCCCCAGTACTCATGCCACCTGTTGAAGGAAGACCACTTAGCCTCTATGTGATATCTCTAGAGCGATCATTGGGTGCCTTTCTTGCTCAAAAGAATGATGTTGGGAATGAAAATAGCCTCTACTATCTCAGTAGAACTATGATTAAAGCAGAAACTCGGTATTCAAGTATTGAGAAGTGCTGCCTGGCATTAATCTTTGCAGTTCAGAAATTGAGACACTACCTGACACATCACGAGGTCCAATTGGTATCTCACGATAATCCTCTCAGATTCATCCTTAGTCGTCCAATGCTTACAAGACGTCTAGCATGGTGGGTATTTATTTTTCAGCAGTTCGACATTCAGTATGTATCTCAAAAGGAAATAAAGGTCCATGCTCTGGCTGATTTCCTGGCTGAACATCCTTCAGTGGAAGACACGTCTTCATATATTGAACTCCCTGATGAGGAAGTTTTCTCTATTCAAGAGAGTCCTCAAACATGGGAAATGTATTTTTATGGTGCTTCCAGAAGTCCAACAGAGAAGAAAATGGAAAATCCTAAATTCAACAATGTTGGTTTAGGAATTGTACTCATTTCTCCAGATAAGGCATTGTTACCTTATTCCTTTTTATTGTGGGAAGGTGGTACCAATAATGAAGCCGAATACCAAGCTCTTATCACAGTCTTGGATTTAGCGCTTCAAGTACAAGTGAATCACTTAAAGGTGAAAGGTGATTCAGACCTGGTAATCAAACAAGTCAATGGGGATTATGCCATCAGAAAAGAAGAATTAATCCCTTTGTATGATTACGTCAGAGAGTTAATGGCGTAATTCCCTTCAGAACAGACATTTTCTTATGTCCCAAGATCACAAAATGCTTAAGCTGATGCGCTGGCTAATATAGACACAGCTCTAGAAGATCCAACTCGGGACGAGACAACCATTAGTATTGCCCACCATCATGCAATTTCACCTTATTTTCAAGCCAGAACAGAGGAAATTAATGAAATTAGTCCCATTCAGGAACCGTATGGTCATACTATAGGATGGATGTCACCTATCAGGGAATACCTTCAAAATGGAACACTTCCACCTGATAGAGCCGAGAAAGAACAAATCCGGGGACATGTGGTCAATTTTACTCTTTATGATAGCCCAAGCCACCTAGAGAAAATTCTCTACAAACGTGGTTTTGATGGAGTTCTCTTCAGATGCATTGATGGTGAAGAGACAATGGCTTTCATGAAAGAAGTGCATGCAGGAGTCTGTGGTGCCCACCAGTCTGGACATAGACTGTTTGATCAAATTTGAAGGTTTGGATACTTTTGGCCTTCAATGATACAAGAATGTGTTAATTTCACAAAGAAGTGTCGTACATGCCATGTACATGCCAACTTAATTCATCAACCTCCAGAGTTTCTTCATACAGCTAAATACTCGTGGCCATTTTCCACATGGGGAATGGATGTGGTGGGACCATACCCTTTAGCTACGGCCAAGTAGTTTAAGTACATTCTTACTGCTACTGAAATCTTTTCCAAATGGGCAGAGGCAGTACCTCTCAAAGAAGTCAGTTCTAAATGCATTGTTAGCTTCGTCAAGTCTAACATAATTACTAGATTTGGTGTCCCTCATACCATATTGACGGACAACGGCACCAACTTCTGTTCTTCTGAGGTGAAGAAATTGTATCAAGAATACAATATTAAATCCAACCATTCATCTCTGTATCATGCAGTAGCCAATGGACAAATAGAAGCCTTTAACAAGACTCTTTCAAATATACTGCAAAAGATAGTGGATAAAGATAAGAGGTCATGGCCTGATAAACTATTTCATGCTTTATTGGCTTGTCAGACTACCACCCGCAATGCAACGCGGTCAACTCCATATTCATTGGTATATAGAACAGAAGTAGTCTTTCCAATTGAAGTTCAATTTGCCTCACTCAGAGTAGCCATTTGTGATCAGTTATCTACATATGAGAAATCCCAAAAGTGATTGAATGAATTGGGACGGTTATATGAGAAAATATTGTGCACTTTACACCACTTGGAAATCTATCAGAATCAAATAGCATGAGCTTTTAACAAAGAAAGTTCGTCTTCATTCATTCATTCATGGAGAATTGGTATTAGTTCTCAGAACTCCAATGATACCAGGAAAGAAACCTCCCAAGCATGAGCCAAAATGGGAAGGACCTTATTCAATACATAGTTTCTACTCCAATGGAGCTTATTCATTAATCTCGATTGATGGAGAACTCATTAAAACTCTAACTAATGCCAGATTTTTGAAGAAGTATTTTGTATAAACTACAAAGTATTCACAAGATGTCCCCGCAACATGACACTAAACTGTGCAGCACCAGTTCGTCCTTGATATATGACGTTAAACTATACACCAATGGTCCAATATGACCTTAAACTCCTCCTTGGTCCAGTATGACCTTAAACTATTCACACTTTTGTCCAGCATGACATTAAACTGAAGAAAAAAATCCCTAATCTGCCCTCACTGCATGACATTAAACTACACAGTCCCCCTTTCGTCCGACATGATGCTAAACTGTATTGTCTCTGCAACATGACATTAAAATGTGCAGCACCAGTTTTTCCTTGCTATACGACATTAAACTATACAGCAACGGTCCATTCATAAGACCCTAAACTATTTGAATGTCCCTTACGTCCGGAAAGACGTTAAACTACATAATCATCAAAGGTCCTGTAAGACCTTAAACTGTACTTATGTCTAGCATTACATTAAACGGCACCATCCACGGTCCATGTATATGACCTTAAACTATTCGCCCATTTGTCCAACTTGACACTAAACTGTAGAAAAAATCCCTAATGCGTCCAACATGACGTAAATGGTGTGTTATTTTGTCCTTACTGCATGACATTAAATTGCGCAGTCCCCCTTTTTTTCCAACATGACGTTAAACTGTATTCTCCACACTTTCCTAACTACATGATGCTAAACTGTACATAAAGTCCTTGATATGTACTACATGAAATTAAACTCTATTTTGTCCCTGCTACATGACTCTAAACTGTGCAGCACCAATAGTCCTAACTGCAAGACTATAAACTGCATAGTCCCTTTATATGTCCTACATGACATTAAACTATGCATCGTTAAGGTTGTTTCTACCTCTTGTTTCTCACACCAAGTATGACTCACGTGAGCTTAGAGAAAACCTCAACTATAACACTCTCTTTGAGACACTAACCATGTATAAGTCCCAACAACATTTTTTTAGGTCGTTGTCCCCAAGAACAACTTGATCATTAATTCATTCTTTAATTGAACTACACAGACCTTGATCCTTGCCTTCCAGGCTGGGTACATAGGCAACCTCCCAAGGTTCAATCCCAAAAACAATCTCTTCACTTCGGTTCACCTTCATCTCATACGAAGTTGATTTGTGAAACCTCCCTTAGAATCAATATCTTTACATTTGATTCACTTTCGTCCTTGTTATATGACGTTAAACTATACAACACTTTTGTCCGGTATGACAATAAACTAAAATACTCTTTGATATCCTCATTTTAGAGGGAACCATTATTTACAATGATTTTTCAATCATGTTTCATTTCAAAAGACTATGTGCATACATGGTAATGCTTAAACTTTTTATCTCGGGTTAAACCATCATTGCACTAAAGTCCCCTTTCACCCTTCACATGTACGAACCAAATTTGTACAAAGGGTAGTTCTAGAACTACGTGGGCTTGATTCACATCTATATGGGATACATAGGAACATTCGAGTGTCCCTCGAATCCAGTCCCAAGTCTTTTGGATCTAACCCCAAATTTTACTTTCAGTCCCTTGGCTGAAAAGTCCACATGAAAACACACACTGTGTATTCAATATTATGGTCCGAACTCTATGACCCTAAACTAAGATCTCTCATACTTTCGTCCTACACAACGTTAAACTTCATTTCAAGAACTACGTATGGCTTGATTCTTATTCTTATGAGATACGTAGTGAAGTCCAAAATATCAATTCAGGACCCAGCCACAACATGATTATGGTTATCATTGACCTATATATCTCTATATAGATTGGACAATACCCATCTTTATGTGTTATAATCCTAACCTTAAATATTTTCAGATCTTCATAACCCTTTTCATGACTTTTAGTCACAAAAATTTCAAAATTCTGAGAATTCTTTTTCCTGGCTATGCAGTACATGCCCATAGGTGGCCTTGCATAAACAGTCCATATAAAAGACTTGTGAGCCGAAGGATACTATTTATTTGACTATGCAGCCAATGCCCTTAGGTGGCCCTGCATAATTCAACCCCCTAACGGGTTTGTTAAATTATGGTAACTTCATTCTTGGAAAAATGCCTCTTTTTTCCTTATTTGTCTTAAATGACAGTATGTAGGGATCCACAAAAATATTCATCCTTAAAATACTTTCCCCATATCCTTTTTCAAGATCTAAAAGTATTCAAGTCTATGGATTATATTCTCCTTCCCTACATTTGGGTCAGACCTTCGTAGGAGTAATATTCATCCAGTTCGTCGATAATCTTGTTTGGAAATTTCTTTTCCATATTCAAGTACCTCTTTCCATACAGAAAACTCTATAATTTGGAAGATTTGAATCTCCATAAACTTTCACTGGCTTTTAGCACTAGGAAAGTAAATTTCTGGGAGTTCTTTTTGCCTGACTATGTAGCACGTGCCCATAGGTGGCCTTGCATAAACAGTCTACATAACAGACTTGTTATCCAAAAGATACTATTTTATTTAACTATGCAGCCAATTCCCTAAGGTGGCCCTGCATAATTCAACCCCCTAATGGGTTTGTTAAATAATGGTAACTTCATTCTTGGAAAATACTTCTTTTGATGCCTTTTAGCTCTTTTTTTCATATCATTCCTTAGATTCAAATATTATTAAGCCATAGTTTACATATTTTCTATCATACTTGATTATGGTAATATGTTTTCAGATAAATTGTCAAATAATTGAATCAATTTTAATTCATTTTGGTAAAAACTATTTCGACCTTAAACATTAGCCCCTTTATGTCCAGCATGCATGACTTTAAACTTCCCACAAAATACAAAGGAACTCTGAATAAAAGTCAAGTTCCAGCTCACTAAATATACATTTTTGTATGATTTAGGAAATATTGAGCAATTAAAAGGTTCAAAGTATGTAGGGTTATTTATAATAATCCAAGTAAAAAATCAAACTATGCTTACTAGGACCATTGGTTTAAGTAAATTTGAAGCAGGTAGTGAAAGAATGAAGGTACAAATGATTGAAGATGAAAGTGTTTTTCATTGATACAGAGGAGATATAAGGACATCCACGGACTGGAGTCTCTTCCATTTTTCAATAATTACAAAAGACTGTCAACATAAGTCTTCATTTGATGTACAACATCCTGAGATTTATCAGCAGATACTTGAAGCTCGTGCACTTGACCAGCTTCACTATTTTCAGCTTGATGAAGTGCCTTCTTAGCATCTGCGATGGCTTTCATACCATTCATATGAGTTTCATCCAATGGTTTATTAAGCTGATCATGTTCCCTAATAACCGTATCTAACTGTTGCTGGAGATGGACCTGATGGACGACTTTTTCTTTGATTTTATGCTTTATCTCCTTCATCATGGCAGCATAATCAGCTTCAGCTTGGGATACCGTAGCCTAAAATTCGCCTATGTTGACTGACAGTTTCACTCTGATCAAATCTTCTCAACTTTTTTGCACCTGCTCCCTCCTGAAAATGATCTGTTTCACCATGGCATAGATCTTTTCATATCCAAAACCACCAAGTCCTAGTATAAAAAATTGGGATGACAATCGAGAAATTCGGGATCAGATGTTATACATGGCCAAAAGCTGTGTATTTATAGGCCAGGAATCCTATCTGCGTGCCGTACCCAGTGCACTTATGGCCTGCGCGACAAGCACTTGCGTGCCACCCTCTACGCCATCATGACTTTCATGCCACCTTTCCTTTGGATGTCTTCGATTTCCTCAGAGTCAAATCCTCATTTCTTTCAGATCCAACTCTGAGGGGGGACTTTTATTGACGCTCCTTTCATCACAGAATCTACAGATTAAAAAAGGGGATTATCTGAGCTCAAAGTGATTCAACCTTTGAAGAAAACACCAAAAAAATCGACAAAGGGATGAACAAGGAGAACTTTTCCCATAGGCCATGCAAGTTTCCTCGTAGTCGCGCAAGTCCACTTGCGCGACACACCTTGGCGCGCAAGTGACTTGCATGACCTAAGTGATAACCGCCCGATAACCGCTCGGGGTCTTCTCCTTCCTATAAATAGACCCTGTAGGCCCCCCATTCAAGAGGATTTTTTTTTCAGAAACTCGGATTGAAGCTCTCGACGCCCAAGTCACTTCTCGAAGCTTTCGGAACACTTGTAAGGAAATTTCTTACCTAGAACAGAAGATCTAAAGAGAGGGAGGAAGGCCTAAATGTTGAAACTCATCAACACTTGCGCGCCTGAGTGGCCAGCCCTTAAGGCATGTTGTCACACTTGCGCGCCGCCTTAGTCCTTCGATAGAACTTGCGTGTCCCTTTTCTGGAAGAACCTAAAGAGGATTATAAAGGCTTTAATAAAGAGTCACTCAAGTATTTCAATGCTGGTTGAACATCGCGCAAGTACCCCACATATTTCGTGCAGGTATACCTGCATGACCAATACTTGCGCACCCACGCAGTACATGCGCGCCTTCCGAGACTTGCGCACCCCTTCCTTTTTTTGGTGCCTTTCTTGCCCATTTCACCCCTCTTAAGCCATTACACCTTTCCTATTCAAGATTCAGTCTTCAAGACACTATTCAAAGCCATTTTATGGAATGATTTCTTGATTTTACTTCCTTATCTGAAAGGAATTTTGTGGAGTATCTCTCAAAACCTAGTGATTTACACATCTTTATATCACTAAAGATTGAGATTTCATTCATTCAATCTCATCCTTTAAGAGGAGAGAATCCTTAACCTGGGTCTCCTTTTCAGGAATAATCCTCAGTTATAAGGCCCTTAATCTGGGTTTCCTTTTCAGGAGTAAGCCCCAGTCATAATTTTGGGTTTCCTTTTCAGGAGTAAGCCCCGGTCATAATTTTGGGCTTCCTTTTCAGGTGTAATCCCCATGTCCCTTAAATTCTCATTAACCGGTCCTAATTTACGTTTTATTTGGGATTCCTTCTCAAGAGTAAAACCAATTATCAATCCTTTCCTAATTTGGGTTTCCTTTTCAGAAATAAGTCCCAAGTTAGAGTATTCAAATCTCCAAGAAGGATATATACCTTTTGTGGACCCTGTTCTTGGATTTTCTCCTTAAATCAAATCCTATCCTTCATTTATCTGGGCAGTCATACATACATAAAGCCCCAAACCATTTCTTATGATTACATCTTTCATGGCCCAATTGTCTATTTTATTACCAATACCTCTTGTTTCTCACACCGAGCATGACTCACGTGAGCTTAGAGGGTAAAAGTAATTATGACATCCTGCTTTGAGCAATCAATCATAAACATCATACTCCCTTACTCAAACTACGTGGGTTCAAATTCCTTTTCCAAAACAAAGGATACGTAGGTAGCCCATCTATGGGTTCGATCCCAACTCTGAAATAATTCATGTCCTTCTGAATGACAATAAACTTCAAGTGCCCCACTGAGTGGATTTAAAACCAGCCTGGTCATCATAATGACCAAGAAACTTTTTATATAAATGTTTTGAAGGATACCATTGACCAAGAATCTCTAAATAGATATAGATGATTCTCTATTGATGAAGAACCTCGAATACATATAAAAAACTATCTAAATTTCTTACATATTTAATCATTGATTGTCAAAACTGAAGGAAAGATCATTTTATACTTTGTAATGTAATAAGGATTCATGAACATAACTTAAATCTATAAAAAGAGTCCCAGAATATACAATAATTCCCCTCAAAAAGGTGTGATGAGTTCGACCTCCCATCCTCTCGACCAATGAAAATTCCTAAGCCTCATCAGTTCACAAACTAATGAAGCGCCTACCTTTGGAAAGTAGTTCCAAATGGATGCGGAATCATTGGATGTTTCTGATTCTAAGAACAAACCCGTTAGAAACCGATCGGAACGTTTGAATCTCCCATCCATGAGGTCATCCCTGAATTTCGAGGGAAACAGACACTCTCCATGAATCAAAACCCTTATTCATAATCAGGAATGCTAGAAATCAATCCATCATAGAAGATCTCCAACAATAATGGAAAAAACTGAAAACCATTGAAAATGACCACAGTCATCATCACCAAACTATTAACACCGTCATCTCTTCAATCTAACCATATGTTAGAACTATGTATAGAGGGATATATTTACTATTCTATTAATTAAAACTATTTACTACATATCATTCGATTTTTCTTTTATATTGATCATATTGTTATTATTTGTATTAGGACATGATATTGGACACCTAGATGAGGTCCTACTATGTCTTTTTATCTCACGGCCATTATGCCCATTAGGTGGTGTGTAGACCCGATATTGTCTTTTATTGAAGGAAATAGAAATGCACCATGGTGAGGGGTGAGGTCTTTGTCAGCTGGGTATGGTTTGATGTTTTTATATGGGGAGATATATCCATAATGTAACATGTGATAGTGGTTTCTTGTTTTAATTGTTCTATTGGTCTTTCTACATATACCTTTTGTTAAATTGGATTTCATGTCAAATCTCTAACAAGGTCTATCTTTGATTATTTTCTATTTTTCATATAGTTTTTTTCTTCTATTCATTTCTATTGTATATATGCTTAAGTTGGATTCCTATGAAAAACTTTTATATACATTAGTAATAACTTTATTCATATTTTTGAATATTAAAAAACTTATTATCAAAATATGGTTGTTCTAATTCATAGCACAATATGCGATAATGTATCAAGAGTAGATGTCACAGTAAAATGTAAAAGTTGTTACCCTTTATGATGAGAACACAAAAGTAATAAGATGCTATTATTAAATATATTTTCTTTAAATGGATGAAATAATATGGTAGAAAAACATGATTCATGCTTTCAGCGATGGGGACTCATAGTATATTTAGGAATCTTATCATGGTATAATCCCACAGTAATATCCATTTGGATGTTATGAGAATGATGAAGGCCAGAAGGAAATACACATTCAAATGTTTCATTGGGTGTTCCTATCTATAGATATATGTGTTAGTCCTTAGACAATAGGATTATAAATAATGAGTATTTTGAGTTTAATAATATGGTGTATTGAATGGAACCATGATGAATGATATTCGATGTGAGGTAGGATACATTGGGTATGTCATGTAATATATTATATGAATGAATAATGCAAGACTGGATTTGTCCATTGAGTTCTTTAATTGATTTTATATATCCCTCCCTTTGATGAAAATGATATAGCCTAAATAAATCAATATCCATGGTGTACAATAGTAATGTTAAATTATGGAGGCGTCAAATAAATAGACATCAATCACATAGATTGATAATGCAGGCATGCAACCTAGATGAATTGAGATATCATGAAAATTGGATTATAATGTACATTATGAATTTATATGAGTTATCATATCATTGAAACATTAAATAATTTCTCTTTAGGTTCCCTAGCGTATTTCTAGATGCTATCATTGGACATTAGGATTTTTTTCTTAATTCCACTAAGAAAGTATTTTAGAGGGACCCTTACATAGTATATCCAAAATCATAGATAAATAATATATTATTAATTAGTATTAAACAATTTTAAAAAATATTATTCATGTAACTTTGTAATAATTATTTAGGTATGCTTGATCACATGTTAATATTTAATTTATATTTAGATAATATTATAATTTTTTTGTTGGAGAATAATGTAGTGATATTTATTTAAAAAATAAATTGCTCTTATTTAAGGCGAGATAAAATTTATGGAGGAATGGAGGTCTAAATTTAATGAGAAAGTTAGAAATAAAAAAAATTGTATATTATTTCACTAAATAATATTTAATATAGTTTTCATGACAATCCCATTTTGGTATACAATATTATTACTTTCATTATTTGACATGGGGTTTCGAAGGGATTAAATAAATAATAAAGCGAACTTGTGAAATTATTTTATTTAACACTACCAATATAGAAACCCAATGATATTATATTCTAAATATAAAAATATATTTTTCTGATTGTTTACAAAGAATTAATAAATACTTCCAAAACATATAGAGCTCAATTATCAAAGATAGCTCGCCAGAACAGTGTGAAATCTTCCCCTACCTCACACTCTCATGTCAAGAAATGATCTATGAGAATGCTTTAGAAGAAGGCCTCAAGGAAATACAAGGTGGATGAAACAAGCACTGGGATCTACTATGCTATTACCCATATATACCTATTGTGAAATTCTAAGAACTATTGAAATCATATGTATCACCGCCAGAGGGAATCCATATAGATTCCAACAATGTAATGAAAGAATGACATAAAACTGTTGTCAGATCCATCAATGATGAAATTATTACATCAAGGTTTTTAATTATTTAATTGAATTTATTATTAAAAATGGGATGAAATTCTCTCTTAGTGTCAGTGTTATATCCCTTGTCTATATTATATGATTGAATTTCATATATAAAGAGGTGTATATTTGGGTAAATTTTAGATTCATCATCAATCCTATAAAAAAGTGATTTTGGGAACCACTCATCGCATGCTTCTGGGGTCCCCAAAACCTAAAAGTTGTATCAGATTAGTCCCATAATAATATATTATTCTTCAAATATCATTACAGATATAGAAATTTGCGATTTAGTCTATCAACTCATGTTTAATAATTCATTTAATCTAAATTGTGTGATATACTTCTTCCTCCATTTTTTATTGTAGATATAATCGATGAGATTAATTTTATAAGTTAGATAATATTGATAAACTCATTTTAAGGTCAAAAGGATTCTAGCTAGATTACACAAGAGTACACACTATGTAACTATAGTTATACACAATTTACTTGTGTTTAATGCATGAAGAAATGCTTTATAAAAAAAATTCAAAGTCTTTGCATTGATGAAACATGGTGTTGTTAATTCTTATCTCACGGGTTGACTAGGACCACCAGAGACACGATCATCCAAATTACACATTTTTTATGCAACATACATAGTTTCTAGTTCCTTAGAGTTACATATGTGTGATTTGTTTTATACAAAACCTACCATACTAGTGACTGTGTATCTCGGAGCCCACACAATGCACAATTCCATTTACAAACCTTTTACGCATTTTTTTCATGGAATGATTTACTCACTGAGTCCCTATGATTGTCCCTTAGATATATGTCCTCTCTATAGAGCTCACCTATAGACTTTGTGAACTTATACCAAATTACATATATTTAAAATTAATTTTTTATAAAATGTAAACCATGATACATGTTCTTGTGTGTGGTCAATAAGATGATATGATATTCCATGTGAGGGGTTTTTAATATATATATATATATATATATATATGTTTAATTTATATTCATGTAGTGTTCTGAACTTCATATAATGTATGAGTTTTATTACATTATTTACTCTACGTGTATTGAATCATAACACATGACCACAAAATCATGTAATTCAGGTTATCATTATATTGATAATATACTTCAACAAAGTACATGATATTTCTTGTATACTATATTTCACAAATGTAAAGTTGTATATGGGTATAGTAGATGTTGGGTAGAATAAGATGAGTATTCACCATTATTCCTCTTATGTACATTTATGTAAATAATTAATTATAAATAAATTCATTTATTTTGTTTAAAATTATGACGGACGAGAAGATAAAGTAATTTGATATGAAATTTATGATAAATGAATTGATTTATTAAGGATAATAATTAATTTATTCAAGCATGATTTAACATTAATAATAATGATTACAAATTAAATTTTAGATTTATTAAATGGATAAATCAATTCATGCATATGGATTATCATGAGCATAGACAAGAACATTGTATAAGATTGGTTTCATTTAATTTATTATTGATTTTACTTTTTTTCAATGCATTCGTTCTCTCTCTTTACTGTATATGGGACTTCATACACATGGTTTCATTTATGTAAACACCTTGTTTCCCTCACTTGTATGTGAATAAAATAATTTTTTATTGATGGAGCTCCCATGATAGTGGAGGAGGTTCATGTTTGGATTTGAGGTTAAACTAATCCGAAAGAGATGCATTGGTGGACAAGTGGAATGGTGAAATGGGAACCATAATTGGTTCAAGGTGTCATCCCCTTGGTCCATAGTTCATTTATCATCCATTGGATAATATGACCATTCGTAAATTCGCATGATTTTACATATTTATTATTTTCTTTCTATCATGTTTCATGGTTATTTCATTATAGATGTTCTTTTATGGTCACATAATTAAATGATATTAATGAACATGCATGATATAACTAAAATAAATTTGATTATAAAAAATACTACATAAGAATTGATTTATTACTTAAGTAAATCCACTTAATATTAAAATGAATGTAATAATGAAAATAATAGGAAATTTATGCATAAAAGGATAAAATCTAACAATTATATGTATTATTTCTGAACATCCTTCCACTACATTAGTTAAAATTGAATGATTGTTCTATGAAATTTACCATCCATGTGGGGGTGCTTTCAATTATAGGAGAAATTAAAACTAGATGTTTTGGTTTGACTTAACCAAGTTAACATAAATGGTTTACTGCCAATGCAGGGTATGGTGTAACTGAAAGGAAAAGGTTACAGAAATCAAATTTTTGGATGTCGGAATTGGGTAGTCCAATTAACAGATCAAAGAACTATGAGTTTCTATTTGGAATTTAAAATGAATTCCACAAACCATTCATGTTCATCATTGGGGTAATTAGAAGGGGGAAAAAATATTTTCCACTATTTTTTATAGACAACATAATATTTTATAACCAATGGTGTGGTCAATTGGTTTTGGATAAAATAGATGAAGACTAATAAATATAATATATATATTATTTACATTAATTTCATTAGATAATGTACTAAAAATGTACTTGTATTATTTTTATAAGAAAAATTAAATTGATATCAAACATAATATTGAGATTCATACAAGGGAAGAAAAACCTTCACACCAACACAAATTTTTTTCAATTGAAAATGCACTAATGTGTCATCATTCACTGTGAAAGGAAATTAAAAAAGATAGAAGATCCTTTTCCTAATGTTCATTGATATGAGGCTACTGATAAATAGTTAAAACATTATGATAACATTTGATCTATTCCATATAATATAAATTTTTAAAGATATCATCCATGTACCATGATATTTTTAAAAAACATGAGGACATATTTATGTATATCATGATGTATCACCATTAGAATATCTATCATGGGAAGGTCTGAAAAGATAGGTATGAGGTCTCCAATGATTTATATATAACTATTCTTCAAGTGTTTGCTTTATCCGGGCCTCATGTAGTCATTCTTATTGTATACATTACATGCTTACATCTAAGGAAATATATTCCAATATGAGTTTCAAACATATTTAATACATTCATCATATCCCAAGACATCTTCCAGTTTCAATGCTAATCACAATATGAGAATTAATTGGAATATTCATTTAAAATTATTAATTTCAATCTCTAAGTGGATATGGAAATAGGGAATTATAAACCCCATGTCATTATAGTGAATAAGAAAACGAAGAATAATGAAAATAGGACCATGATTCATAAATAGTTCAAATCACTTGGGCACCTTCCTTCCATAAATAATTAGTTACAATGGTATGGAAAAGAAAATTCGGTAGTATGATTTGCATGTGTCAAGTCTGGCCACTGTAAGAGAAACTGCACCTTGAAGTAAGGGGAAGCAAATGGGGCATTCATTATGTAGTGTAATATTTAGATATCTACAAATTGTGTAATAGATACAGCATTTGGTGCTCAAATATGTAACCAAATGTAGGAACCATGTATATTTTGAATGATTTCTAGATTTGAGGTGGATCTAAGAGATATTAGTGGAGTGAGGCTAGCCATCCATTGGTGATTAACACCATTCATTTCTAATGGGAATAATAATTTTTTTGAAATATTGTTATTATGTACCTACGGATACTAAGAACATAATTTCACTATCAAGACAAGATAATCTTATGGTTTTTTAACATGTTTGGAAATAAAAGTAGTTTCCATTATAAAGACTACATTTTTTATGTTATGGAATATTTATGTAATGTTCGTTGTGTATTAAATTATAAAATCCAATTATTTTAAATTGATAATAATCATGTTCACATGACTCATATAACACACATAAATTACATCACCATCATGGTAATGTAATGGAGAAGTTTTTGAAAAATATCATTGATGATGGATATTTAGACTTCTCTGAAATAAATCTTTATGAATGTTGTCGTGCCTTTTTACAGGAAAAAATTAAAAAACATCAATTTTTTGGATAGGGTGAATGGGACACATAACTTATTGTACGTGTTCACACTAATGTGTTTGGAATATTCTAGTAGATGCAATAGATTGTTATTATTACTTCATTACATTTACTGATGACTTGATTAGATATAGATATATCAACTTGATGAGGAATAACTCTGAATCCATTGAGAAATTAATGGAATTCAAGAACTATGAAGAGAATCATCATGG
Source organism: Viscum album (assembly GCA_963277665.1). Lineage (NCBI taxonomy): Eukaryota > Viridiplantae > Streptophyta > Magnoliopsida > Santalales > Viscaceae > Viscum > Viscum album. The sequence goes on from OY728165.1 coordinate 524,356,080, forward strand.
TAGGAAGGTAATGAATATTCGTTTGGATTGTGGTCGTGATTATCTTGATGAATATTTCATAATATTTCTAAAAGAGTTTGGGATTCTATCCCAACTCATTCCTCCTTACACACCATTGTGGAATGATGGTAGTGAATAGAGGAACCATACCATTTTAGAAATGGTACAGCTGATGAAGGTTCATGTATATCTTTTGTTATCCATTTAGGGATATTCATTTAAAACTATGAAATTCACATTAAACTGAGTCATGTAGATATTCCTATGAAACAATGGGTTACTATCTATATAAACCATCATACATGAAAGTGATTGTTACCACACAAGATGTAATTGTTTAGAGGTATTAAATCCTCAAATATAGTATTGGGTGAATGATTTACATCGATGGTATTGATTCTCAAGTTACACATGAGTTTTTAGAGGAAGACATTCCATAGGTCCTCATGGAAGAAGTAGTTACTAAAACCCATGTTTTGTGTAGGATTGTATGAGAGGTAAGAAATCCATAGAAATATAGTTTTCTAGTGACCAGAGATTGTGACTCATTATTGGGATTAAATAAATCTCATTCCAACAAGGATACTGAAGATAGATCAGATTCTCTAAGATGGAATGAAGCCATAAATTTTGATATGGATTCCATTTTTCAAAACCGAGTTTGGGTTTTGGCCGATTAACCAGTTGATTTAATGTCGATTGGATGAAAATGTGTATTGAATAGGAATTTTGACATCAAAGGTAAATTAAACGATGATATTGGTAGACCAGTGGCTAAATTATTTAAACAAAATTATGGTATTGACTACAATGAATCCATTCCACCAGTTTCCATGTTTAAATCCATCATAATTCTATTTTATATTGTAGCATACTAGGACTATGTGATTTAGAAAATGGATGTAAAAATTGAATTCCATAATGGGATACATGGGGAATATTTCTATATGAAACAACTAGAAGGGTTTGTGACTCTAGTTGATAATAATAAGAATTGAAAGATGAAGATATATATTTATGTATTGATGAAATCATCTAGGTCATGGAACATATTATTTGATGAATCCATAAATGACTTGGGTTTCTTTATTATTGAATGTGTGCCAATTTTTAAAAGAGTTTTAGTGTAAATGATATCATTATAATATGTATTATAGTTTGATGAAACATTACTTATTTTAAATGACATAACAATCTTATAGTTTATGAATGACTGGTTAAACAACTATTTCTTGAGGAAAGACATTGGTGAGGCAGCCTATATTTTAGGGATCAAAATCATTTATTACAGATACAAGAGCATGTTTGAACAATTTTTTTGTAGATATGTTGACCAGATACTAATGAGAGTAAGAATGGAATAATCAAATATGGTATTGTTTATAGTGTGACATAGATTATATCTTTCTTAGAAAATGTCTCCTCATACACAATAGGAAAAATAATGAATGATTAGGTTCCCATACAATTCGGTGATAAGATAAATCATGCATTCCATGTAATGTTTCATACATACTCTTTCATATGTATTGATCATGGTAGGTAGATATCAAGTAGACCAAGGAAAAAAAATAGTGGTCAGCTATTAAGGCCACCCTTATGTATATAAAATGAAATAAAGATATGTTCTTGGATTATGGAGGATACAAAGAGATGGTCATTACGGGTTATATTAGTGATAGTTTTGAGATAGATCAGGATGATCTAAAGTCGCATTCATGATGAATTTTATATCTCAATATAAGAGTTATGATTTATTAGAGTTTCAAGAAAACAGTTTTTATTGATTCCACATTGGTGTTTGAGTATATAGCATATCCTGATGTTGATAAAGAATCCACTTGGATTAAAAACATTTACTATGAGCTTTATTTGGTAACCAGTAGTATATAATTTAACAAATTTTATTAAGATATTACTATAGTGTTGTCTCTTGAAAAAGGGCCAAAGTAACACTAAAAAACATAGAACATACATTAGAAGTATCACCCCATGAGGGATTTTCATCATAGGGGTGAAGTTATAGTAAAAAGAGTTCCCACAAAAGAGAATCTAGTAGAGCCCTTGAATAAATGACTATCTCATTTGAAGCCTGAGTATCATATGAGATCTAGTAGTATAAATGTTATTAGTAGTTGGATCTAGTGAAAGTGTGAGTTTGTTGGAGTTGGTGCCCTAGAACAAATTTATGTCTAATTTATGATAAACAATTTTAATAATTTTTAATATTTTATGAAATTTAATCACTACATTAATTTCCATTGGCATAATATTATTTCTGATAATGACCCAAGAATATATTTATCGGTAAAATGTCATAGAAGTTATCTACTCTGATGAGAAAGAATAATTTCTACCAAAATACTCTTAAATATATTTTATATTAAAAGAATATATCATTTTATGGAAGAAATAAAGGATTCTATCAAGGGTGGAGACACATAGGACTTTGTGGAACTTTCTCATAGGTTACACACATGTTAATATCTAATAAAATGTTATCAGAAAGAGAATAATCTGTAGAATATCAAAATTTATATGATTCATTGGATGATCACATATATGAATTTGTAGATTGGACCTTAACATTTAATAATATTATTAATGAGTATTATGAGTAACTTAATTTTATTTATTAAAGAAAAATGTGATAATAGAAGTTCATGGAGAGGTACGATATGCTGGCTGTGTCATGAGTAATATTGTATTAATGAATAATGCATGAAAGGATTTGTCCCCTAAATTATTTTTAATAAGTTGATATCAAATTCCCTATGTTGGAAATGATATATCCTAAATAAATCTATGGCCAAGGTGTAAAATAGGCATGTTCAATTTCCTAGAATTCAATGAAAGAGACATTGAGAACATAGGATGATGACACCAACCTGAAACCTTATTGATTTGAGATATCATGATAATGGAATTATATTACACAGTAAGAGATAATATGAGTTATCTTGTCATTGATGCATTTAATTATTTCTCTATGGGTTTCTGGGTGGTTTTCTTGATGCTAACCTTAGACTTTAGACTTTTCTCCTAATTCCATTAATAAATAGACATAGAGGGTCACACACAAGGTGTATCCAGATTCATAGTTAAATAATATATTAGTATTTATTATTTAACAAGTTTAATAAATTTTATTCCTTGAAATTTATAATAATTTTTCATAAATTAATGATCACATATAAATATTTATTTTTTATTTAATATAATATTTATATATTTATTAGGGAATAATGTAGAGATATTTAATTAATAAAAAAATTAGTCATTATTTTATTATTGATTAATATTAAGATGTAATTTCAAACAGATATTAATATTCTAGTGAGGAATAATAAATCTTGAATACTATTTTATCGACTAATATTTAGTTTAATTATCAAGTTATTCATATGTTGATAGAAATTATAATTATTATTATTTTACATGTAGTTCATAAGGGATTTAATAAATAACAAAGGGAAGATATGTAATTATTATATTTGAAACATGAAAATATATAAATCCAATTATGTTATTTTCAAAAAAAGATAATTCGTTTGTTTGGTAGTGAAAAATATATTTAGAGATTCCTCTCAAGACATATAGATCCCTCTTCTCCATGAATGGTTCTAAGAATGGAGAGAGATCATCCTCCACCTCCCACTCTCATTTCCAGAAGAGATCCATGATGATTATTTAGAAGGGATTACCATGGCCATCAAAAGGGGAAGACCAAAGGAATAGGGAATACCATGATAACAATTAGAGATTCCTATGTTGACATCCACATGTATGAGGAACATGTGTAAATCACCACTAGATGGAATCTACATTGAATCCAATAACCCAAAGATTGAACTGTGCATATATATTGTTAGATCAATCAATGAAGAAATAATTTTGTCAAGCTATTTCTTCTTTTAATTTAATTAATTATAAATAACTGTGATGATCCTCTCTGTTTTTCCTCTTTTATTCATTTTTTATATTCATTGATTCAATTACTCATATCACAACATTTATCATTGTATAAATATCATATAGATCATCAATCATGGAAAAATAAAATTCAGGTCCCTTCCATCAAACGATTATACTATGCCCTCAATCTACAATATATACCAGGTAATTTATATGATGTTGGAAAAAATGTTTTCCTCAAGGTTTTGATGGATGGAAAAATTATATTCACCATCTCATGGGGAACTGGATTTCCCTTCAGGTGTATGGTGAATCATTTTTGTTGATAGTTTCATGGGTTATCCATAGTTTACTATTAAAATTTAGAATCATATCATGGTTATGACAAGTCAAGGGAAGTTTCTAGATTGGATATAAAATCTCATCAAAAAGAGAGGTAGGTTGTGGTGATTTAATTAACCACTCTAACTATGCAGATCCTTAAGATTACATGGGATTTATATATTTTTTCTCCAATAACAAGGTTTTATCCTGATCATAGTTTCATCTTATGATTATCTGGTTCAAAATGGGATTACGTTGTTTTGTGATGATTTCCCATTATTTTTCACATGTGGAAAATTTACTCAAATAATTATACCATGGTTTCCATTGGAGGATGAAAAATATTATCCTTAGGGGAATCATCCTATAGATCATAATCTTATAGAGTCCATAAATTGTGTAATTTGTGTTTCAGACCATAATGTCAAACAACTTTTTCACAAAGTGAATGAGGTGAATCAATTAGCTAGAGATAATTGAGATCAATCATGAAACTTATTATGAGACAAAACTATATTTTTTTGGTATGAATGATCGAAAAGTGGTGGAGTACTATCTAGAAAATATTGATAATATATAAAATTTCATATAGACTAGTAACATTATCAAGGCGATGAATGTTACATTATGGTCTCAACAATCGATTATGGGATTCTATGGTATTAGAAGATAGGATCGTGGGCCTGCATTAAGTGTTTTTTTAAGGCCCTCATCATTCATGAATATTACCAGAGTCTCTGGGAAGGGAAATTTATATGGATTTACTCTACTTGAAAAAGGTATACAATTCAATTTCATAGTACATGAATAATTTTTCGGAGCTGCTTGATTTTTCTCTCTAGGTAGTGATGAATGATCAACAAAATGATAAGTCATAATAGTTAGGTTTGTGACCAGATTTCTGATTACTGGTGTATATGCTTAATCTTAACATATATGCATACATTTTTGGCTAATTAATGTTTTAATAAATGAAAATGATATGATGGATCTACAGTTATCCCTCTTTTCTTATAACCAATTTCATCTTCAAAAATGCAGTGGTAAAGAAGAGGAAATGGAATGATCATCATAGGGTTGGTGGAAGAGGTTCTTTGTAGCAATCCACCTATGTACTATTATCTACTTCTAGTATTACTCCATTTAAAGGATAATAATGCATTATTTTATGATACATGTAGATTTCATATCCCTTCCCCATTAAGTGGGAAATTATTTTGGATTCTATAATAATTTACGGAGGTTATTTTGGGCTATGTATAAGGCCTATTATAGATTGGGATATCTGACTCCAAAGGCCATTATGGTGTAGTGATGAGCTTTAATGTACAATGTGATCCATCCAGAGGCCTATAAAGTGAAACACCACCAGGTAGTTGATGATTTTCTTGTGGAGGTTGATTTAGTCCAAACAATGGTTAGCAGTACCGTCTTTGTTACATATTATATAGAAACAAATTTCTTTTATACAATAATAGTAAATTCATTTATATATAACATTTTTTAATATTATTGAAATTCCAATAGAGTATGTGAATTTTTTTGCATTTAGAGACACATCCCAGACTGAGTTAACAGTATATTTTTCAATATATATTTTTTCATCTATCAATATATGACAGTTAGTTAGTATAATGTTTCCAACATATTGTTATAGATCTGTTTGGTGTCATCATGAGGATATTTTTGTTTCTTATCATGTTGTGATTGATTAGAATCATTGGTGGATTATATTATTTACCAACTATGGGATATATCATATGTTTCTTGTAGAGTTGTATCATTCGTATAGCCATGTAGGAACTTCCCACCTAGAGATTAGGAGTTTTTTCTCAATCATTGTATTGAAGCCTGATGAAATATTATATTATGGTTTTCTTCATTAAAATGATTGGTCCTTTTTAAATGTATTCCTATATTAATTATCTGATATTCCTCTAGAGGGGTGGTAGAGTGAATGCTTTATCTGGTGTTGGGAAAACATATGATCCCGAAACCCTATTATTATATAAAATCATTGGACCTAAACAACCTAAAGATCCATTTAGATGATATGTCAATTAATGATTTTGTTCATCGATTGTGTTTCTTCATTGGGTATTCCTCATACATTTTTACAACATGTATGTTGGTTTAAATCGATTATTTATGGTATATAAAATTCTGAACTGAGTGATTCATTAAAATAAGTACACTTTCCCCCATGTTGATGATTTGTTTTATTAGTTAAAGGGGGAAATAATGGTTTTAAAGATCACTCTTTATCCAGGTTTTCATTACCTTATGGTTCAGTAGTATGATATTCTAATAAATTCATTTATGAGAGGGTATCACAATTATCAATATATATTGATTCCTTTTGGTCTGACTAATTCTTCTACCATTTTATTCCTTTGATTAATTGAATATTTCTTAAGTATCTTCCCAACATCTTCATATTATTCAAGAGTGATATTCTAGTTTACATGAGATCTATGTATGGGTATGTGAACCACTAGAAAATTGTTTTAATAAAAATGAGTAGACAATGAATTTATGGAAATATTTTAAAGTGAAATTTATGGATTCTGGAAGTAACAATCATGGGGAACATGATTTATAAGCATGACTTATATGTTTATCATTAGAAGGTGGAGGATATCATTTCATTTGAGGATCCACAGAACATCTTGGTCATTCAAATCATATTTGTTTTATTGGATACTATAGTTGTTTTTAAGGATTTACTGAGTTTCCCCCCACATATGAGTTCTATTATGATAAAACGGATTAAATAAACATGGTTTGATTAATCAATGACTTATTTTAGTATATGAAAGGAATTTTTCACATAAAATATGATTCTAATAATACCTGAACCTTATAAGGGGTATGTGGTGTAATATGATGCTTTTTCTATTAGTCTGGGTGTTCATTTAATACTGAATAATCACATTGTGTATTATGGATCCCATCAAATATGGCGATATATAAAGATTCACCCCACTAATGATTTGGATATTTGTGTGGTAATGCATGTATTTTTGTGATGGAACCACTAACGTTTTGGGATAGGTTCAATGAATCCCTTAACCCGCACATTCAGATTCAATAATAAAACATGATTAGTATTTTTTTGTAAAATATAATGGAAAAATAATCAGTAATTTATAAAAATGTGGTCCTTTTCCGGTCTAGGTTTTAAAGGATTAGACAAACCATACATTAAATCAGAGTTAAAAAAATAATAATAAACAAAACTAATTGGATTCATCTACCCTAGAACATGATCATAAAACATTGATACTTACATCATTAAAATACTTCCATGAGAATCAAATCACTAATTAAAAGTATACAACACACCTAAAAATGAAAACATATTCACTGAAAATTACCATGTAATTGTTAAAATAAAAAATCATATAATTTATAAAATTTTATATTATGAATAATTTATTATAATATAATTATAATTATAATTATAAATAAGATTTTTGAACCCTATACATAAAATAGAATATAAATTCTTTAGAATATTTAAAAACAATAATTTATTTTCATTGTCCCCTACATCATGTTCAACTTCTTCCAAACATGAACAAAATTATTTATAGTGGATTTTTCTGGTATATTGATTTATTATAGAACTATGTTCATGTTTATAAAACTTCACATGTTCAGATTATAACATTTTCACCCATTTAATAATAATAATTACCTATATTCATTATTTCTGTGCATTCTTTTCATGGTTTCTATAGTCTTATCATAATGGATTTTTCTCGTTAGATGAAAATAAAACTATATATGTGAGAAAATATGCATATAAAGACATTTAATATAATTACCAGTGAATATAAATATCCCATGAATGTGGTATTGGGAAAGGATAACTCATTATCCAAGAAGCCGGTGAATTGACACAACACTGATAACGATTTCGTAATTTAAGATTAAAAGGAGAAGTTGATTGATTTTTTGATTCATATACGATCAAAAAAAATAATACGAGATTATAAATGATACAATTGTTTTCATGAATCATTGGAAATTAGGTGAGGACATGGTATAAGTGGAAAATAATTAAAAATATAAGAAAAAGGAATCCAACATCTTGAAAATTTCTCTTTGAGAACCTCCATAATGATCATAAAAATCGGATTTTTGTGAGTATATAAGCACTAGAATGTGGAAAGGTATAATTATAATAGAATTTATTAGAGAATTATCAATCAATAAGTCCCATGGGGATGATCATTTTTAGAGTAATGAGCCTCATTTTATAATTGTGGTGATGGATAATTTACGAATTACTTAAAATATGAAATTATATTAAGTCTATTTCAGGTTTAATCAGTATAAAAAAGGATAAAAAAGAATAGGATATCACATTCTATTCCATATGATTTAAATTTATATCTTTTTAAATAATATTTTTATTTTAAAATATTTTTAATTAAATAATATGTCAATGGAAAATGATTTGGTTCAATTATACACTATTCAGACTTTTGAATTTAAAAACAGCAAAAAAGAATTCAAATTTGAAATAAATTTTTTTATTATATCATAGAAATATCATTTTAATCTATTTAATTCATGAATTATCCAAAAAAGATAAAAATATTTTTATTTAATTATTTCAAATATAAATTATTTGATATCTCAATTAATTAAAGAATTACTACATCAATATTATACATGCCATTTGGGTAGTTATCTATTCCCCAAAAATAAGAATAATTTTCCATGAAAAATATAATTTTATTATATTTAAAAACAACATTTAGTATTGATAAATACTTAAGGAAATTAATTAATTAATATTTTATACAAACTAATGTTTATAGTGGGAACAACTTGATTAACATAAAAATAAAATATTCTAATGGACTTAATGTGATTTGTGTGGGTCTAAAATGTCCCATATTCAGAAAGAAACCTGATAATGGTCGAAACATGATCATAGAACTATGTTTATATTTAATTTGGATCAATTTTTTAAATTTTCTTATGGCTGCACAAGCATTGAATCAGCATTGAGTAGGCATTGATGATATTTGTCTCATAAAAAAAATTAATATCAAAATAATATCATAAAAGATAATTAAATGGGTTCCAAATAACAATCTATATTCGTTAGTTATGTGTATTCATTCATATACATGTAATTAAAACATCATAAAGTTATTTTTTTCAAATTTATTGCCCTGTGCAAGCATTGTGAAAGCATTTGGATAAGATTTATGTAATATTACACTAAAATTAAAAATTAAAGGCCAAAAATATTACAATACATAATAAATAATTATATAATCACAAAAATAATTTTTATCACATATTTAATATTTATAGGAACCAAATTTGACATTGTAAATACTAATCATGAACTACGTGGACACTGACAATAATTTTTATAATTTTCATGTAATACATTATAACAATCTTATTATTAAATATTTATTTACAATATTACTCTTTAAAAAAAATTATATTAATTCAATAAATGTAATAAATTTCATATCACATTTATATATTAATGTGGTCTAAAAAATAACCAATTTTATAAAAAAAATCACTTGTAACTAATTGACAAAAAATATTCATTTTTAGAAAAATTATAAACAATTCATACTAAGATAATATCAAAATGATGAATTATAATGTGAAATTAATTCTGTAATATTAATATTATAAAATTGAAAAATTTGTGTTTTAAATTCTCCCCCATTAAATGAATTTCCCCCTAATTTTTGTCATTATAAATTTAAATCATAATTTATATTTTGAGAGTTAGGAAAAAAAACTTTTTTTTCTGTTGACATAAATAAGTAGTTTTTCACAAATAAATTCTATCAGTGTTTCTATAATAAATGACATTGTCTACACTCAATATTTTTAATAAACTGCTACTATTACACCAATTGTAATGCATTGAACCCATAATTTTGAATTCACAAATAAATAATGTAGTGTATTTGTTTTTTATAAAACATAACTAGAAAATAAATAGTATATTATACCCTGGGGGACCTTTTCCTATCTAGATGTTGGAATATCAGAAATAATATACATTAAACCAGTGACTATAAATATTAAAAAATAATTAATTGTATTCATCTACAATAGCACTATAACTATCCATTGATTGTCTAACGAATCCTAAGAAAAAAGTTAAAAAAATTGAGATAATAAAAAAATAATCAGTATGGGAAATAAAAATTTATATAGAAATCATTCTCTCATTGAGTCATAAAAAACACTTTCTTCTGAAAATAAACGTAATGACATTACATATGAAAACTAGATATTCTAATAAAATATTTACAATAATAAATAAAACATTTTATTAATGTGATGAATTACTTACTTAAAATTATAACCCACATTTATACCATATGAAATTTAATCCTTGTAGCTAGCTTACAATGAATTCCTCATGACTACATTATAGTGTATCCCATACAGTTACCTTAAATTGAATCCCTCATAGCTGCCTTTTATTATAACCATCAAAATTACACATGGATTAACAAGACAACCAACCAATAATATAATCATACCCAATGTATTAGAGAGAAATATAGGTTCCAAAATTTACAATAAACAATGAACAATAAATAGATATTAATCATCAAACATCAAAACTATCATCACAAAAAACATTCCATGTGAAATAAATCACATATTAAATGAATATTTCCACACATACATATGGTAACATTTTAATTGGAAATAACCATGTAATTGTGTAAATATAAAATCACAACCTAAAGAATAATTAAATTATAAAATATTTATTTCCATATAATAATTTTTTTAAATAACATATTGAATACATGTAAATTAAATAGAAGAATAATTTTTTAAAACAAATAAAAACAATTATTTAGTTTAAGAGTCCCTTACCTCAGGTTTGACTGACACCAAACATATTCAATCCTCATAAAAAAAGTTTTAAAAGTGTTATAAATTTATTATAGAACTAAATTCATGTTTATAATACAATAAATGATCTTCGTATATTATTTTCATCCCATTTATTAACAATATATAGTTATTTCCATTGTTTCAGTGAGTTCTTTCCATGGTTTCCATGGTTAGTTTGTTATGATTTTTTCATGTAAAATAAAAATAACACACCAGATATAATAATATATATATATTAAGATATTTTCAAAAATTATCAGTGAATTTAAACATTCCACGATTGTGAACATATGAAACGTTTACTTTTTCTCCATGAAGGATGCGAATTGACACACCATAAATTTAAAATTTCGTTTTTTTAGAATAAATGAAGAATATTAGTGATTTTATGATTCATATACCATAAAAAACATTATAGTATATAAATGATAGTGTAGTGGTTAGTAATAATTTAATAGGAGATGAGGATATGGAATAAGTGATAAGTAATATAAAAGCGCAGAAAAATGAATACTTCCTTTCGAAAATTTCACATTGAGTATCACCATAAGACTCATGAATGTTGCCTTTTTTAGACTAGAAGCACCGGAATGTGGAATGGGATGATGATAAAGGAATTTTTTAGAGTATTTTTGAGAATGAAGGTGGAAGGTGATTAAAATATTTGAAGGAATGAACCTCATTTAATAATTGAGTTGAGGGTTATTTCAAGAATTAATTAAATTATTAAAGTATAGTAATCATATTATAGGGTTAAAGAATTTAAAAAGGGCTAAAAATAAGTGGATATAACATTTTCGACCAATTTTTTTTCCTTGTTCATTAATTTTGTAATTTTTAAATATTTTATTAAAACATTATATACATGAAAAATGTTTTTTTTTCAAATTAATACTATAAATAACATTGAAAATAAAAAAATTTAAATATGGTTTGATATTTGAATCCTAGTCTTTATTATATCATAGACCTCATATTAATATAATTAATTTATAAATTATCATTAAAATATAAACTTATATTTATTTTATTATTATTAATATCAATAATTTGATTTATTAAATAATTAATTAATAACTCCATCCTTATTTTACATGCCATTAGAGTAGTAATTTATTCCCTAAAAAATCCATTAAAAATACATTTGTATTTTATTTCCAGAAAATATTTTTTTTATGAAATAAAGCTCTCTAAAACTATAAATTAAAATGTTATAGAAAATTATGTTCATTGTCTGGACACCTTAATAAACATTTAAATAAAATATTCTAATGTTCTTGGTGTGATTATTTTTGGTAAAAAATGTTCCAAATTTGAATAAATACATCATAATAAAAAAACATTATCATAGAACAATGTAAATCTATAATTTTTTATTTAATAATTATCATAATTTTATATAAAAAGATTTTATTTATTCTCTTTTGCTTTCCCAAACAATGCGTCAACATTTAGTAGGAATTAATTATAATTATTACATATGTAAAAATTATTTACAAAATACTATCGTATAAATCAATTAATTAGGTTCAAAATAACAATCTATATTGTTTCATTATGTGTATTAAATAATATATATCTCAACAAAACTTCTTAATTTTTTTTCTTTTCTTACCTTGAGTAAGCATTACACATAGATCTGGATAAGATTAGTGCAATATATCTCAAAAATATGAAATTAAAATAAAAACATTAATAAATAATGATAATTAATATAAAATTCATTAAATAATTTTCGTTACACTATTAATATTTATAAGTAACCAAATTTGGCATTTCCAGTGTTGTGTAGGCTCTCAATTAGCACTAAAAATAATTTTTATACTTGTAATGAAATTAAATATTACCTATATGTTTTGAATTATTTCTAAAAAATACAACTCTAGTGAAATCCTAATTTAGTTATTAAATAAATTTAATAAATTTTATTTCAAAATTATTGCTTCATTACATCAAAAAATGCAATCTTTTATTAAAAAACAATATTTTTTACTATTCACTATAAATTAACCATTTTCAAAAAATTCCCAAAAATTATTAATAAGATAATTTCAGCATGATTAATTAAAAAATGAACATATTATTGTTAAATTAAGATTTTATAATTAACAAAAAATATCTACATAACCTTATAATAAATTATTTATTTGAATAATTACTTAAAATAAAGAAAATATATATTTTATTCAAGAATAATAATAAATATGATTTTATAAATACGATAGTTATTATAGGTTCACCATATTTTTTGATCACATGAATCATAGCTATATCGTTTCCCTAATTCAATTTAATCTCCAGTAGAGATGCTGGGTGGAATTTCTTCTGTTGTTTTACTTTGACGTCACCTATACATCATGATAGGGGAATGTTTTTTTATTCTCTTAGTAAGAATGTTTCTCCAAATGTTGTTATGGAATAAAAAAAGTCAAAGATGATGGGATACATAACTCATATTCATTTGGACACATAGGGTTTGGATTTAGGCGGGTTTCTAATATGTTTTCTATTATCTTTATACCTCCTTTAGTCTATTATTTTGGGTTTGTAAAAGGAGAAAACGATTAGATGAATTAGGGAATGTTTATATGGTGGGGATACTTTTTTTGGTTAGTCTCCCACATATGAGGGTATTATATCCATTGATATTTTGTTTTCATCCTCGAATCTATGAAGAATTCAGTAGTGCATGAATGTTATAATTCTTCATCAATCATTCATTGGGGAACTATAAATATGTATTATGGAATGAGACGATGATTATTGTTTCCTAATATAAAGCATGCTATCATTAATATTGTGTCCCAATTTTAGTTATTCCGGTAGATAATTATATATTATCGGGAACCTTTTTTATTCCTCTACCCTCATGCAGTGATGGTTTACAATTACAATGTTGTGTCCACAAAATTCATTGTCGAATTTCAATGCACTATCAAGGGGAAAATTCTATCTTGGTAGTGGTTGAACGATTGAAAAAAATCATCCAAATTAAATATGATCCTAGATAACAATAATGTTAATGGTATAGGAGAGTTGTATGTTTTGCATATTATGATTTATTATGAGGTTCATCTTCGTTATTTAAAAAAAGTATTCCATGATCACGTCTATATTCTAGAAAATTATCTAACATGTGATGGGGTATCAAGTTTAGTTTAGTAAAACATACCAACCATAACCAAATAATAGATATAAGATTTCTATTAAGAGTCTAGAGGATATGTTGTGTGCCTAAATCTTGGATTTATATGGATCATTTGAAAACTATCTATGAATGGTTGAGTTAATGTTTAATTATAGTTACGAATCGGCAATTAGAATGGAACCCTTCAAGACACTGTATGGTCACCATTGTAGGTTACCTCTTTGTCGGTAGAGGTTTGAAATAATTATTTGGAAGGATCCAATCACATTCATGGGATTTTGGTGTGAATTTAGGATATACATCACTATTTTATTATAGATAAGATTTTTTGGAAATAATATATGGATAATCAATAAAATATTTGGGTGTTCTCCATTAGTGAACACGATTTGTTAATGGATTCTCTTCTATAAGGTTACTATCAGTTGGGGAAATTTGAAAGGAAGGATATTATATATTTGGACCATTTGAGGTGAATGATTGGATTTTGATGGTTTTTTATCTATTATCATTATTATATTTGTTGATTTTTATCTATGATCTATTCCACATGTCACTTATCAGGATTGGCATATTAATTCATGACATGTTCTTTGTTGGAAATTCATTTAGTTGCATCCAGATGTTTATTCTATTCCTAAACCAGTGGATATGAATGATATAAAGGTAAAATAATTTCACGTGAGTTCTATTTCATTTGTCAATGATTTATGGTGCCATAGATTGGATTCTCATGATACATTGGATAATGAGTTGTTGGTGAGAGAGCAGTGGTCTCTCCTCCTTTTGGAGAAATCTTCTTCTGTGTGGATTCCCTGAGATGGAATATACAATTTTAGGAGATTTTATCTTCTCAGATTACTTATTCACTCTTTTTTTAATATATTATCTCACATTTTCATATATCATAATAGTTGTTTTTGGAGTTTCTACAGAACCAGGGATTTGTGATGGTTATACAGGGTACATAAACTATAAACCATTTTTTATAAAAAAACACTCATCATTTGGAACAACCATAAAAAGGGTTTACGGTGTAAAATATGTTATTCCACAAACCCACTTTTTTATATCATAAACTAATTTATTACGGTAATTTACCCAGAGGTGATATGTTTGTTGAAGTATGTGGATTATGGAGTGTTTATGATGTTAATATATATTTTATAACATTAACCCATCACTATAATTGTTTTTTATTTGATATAATCATGAATACTATTTCATATGGAATGTAGCATCCCTCCTAAAAAACTAGGTATCATTGTAGAATGTTTTGGGGGTCTCCTAAATTTCTTGATCATTTCATTCCACACTCGATCTATAGATGCAATGTATTTATTATCTCTATGTTAGAGGCATGACTATTTCTTCATTGATGTTATTGATACACCGATATTGGGGTAATTTTATAGATCTGTGATTTGGTTGTTAATTTTATCCTTTATTCATTTTTTATATGTTTTATGATCATCTTAAAAGAGACAACTGTTGTGTTGGATGCGATGTGACATGTGAGTCCCTCAATGAATGTCGTGATCTATACCTTACACTTACTATTTCATTAATGGAATCGATTAATATATGTGAGTATCAATTCTAGGTTCTACATTATTTTTTCGGTATTCCTCATAATGTTTTTGATCGTGATATATATAGTGTGCTCCCTGAGTTTGAGGTAGGTGGTTTTTTCTCTAATACATGATGTATGAAAACTAATTACTCTTGATTTATAAATTGTTTTGTAAATAAATTGGAATGATTAATTTGTGTGCATAAAATTTGTTGTGATGAAATATTATTCCATTCCATGTTTTGGTAAATCAAAAAGGGGTTACAAAATTTTGAAATTGATTGTGAAGTGGTCGTATAATGAATTTATTTAATAGAATAATGTGTTTTTTGGAATTGTTTGTGGAATGTGAAGCCATTTAAATTTATTTTTTAAATACACCAAATGGGAAGCATGGTGTACATAGGTGGATGGTTTAGTATGGGAATTTAATTATTTTATTATTGGGGTTTTAATCAAGCGGTGATCCTCTACTCCCTATGCATGTTGTTTTATGATCTTGATAATGAAATTTTCCGGGGGATCACTCATTAGGTGTTCCTATTCTTCTTAGGCCTGTGTTTTAAAGAACTAAGTGATAATAGATGTTGATTTTAGTATGATTTGTTTTCCAATCAAACCTATTGTGATTCATGGAGCATTTATCATTATTTATTTTCATTGTACTATATGCCTTTGATATACACAATTTTTGAAATGTGGATTTATACATTGAAACTATTTTATATGGCATGATTTTTAAACTATGGAAAAAGGGAAATAATTGATGTGTTTTTGAAATAAAATTTCTTTAATTCATCTCATTCCATATATACCTTAAACTAAGCATATTGGGATTATTTTAACAAAGAGATGATAAAGAAGAGATGGGTGGTTTTCTACTTATCCTATTTATATCACACCCTGTGCACACCTTTTGTGGTGTGTAGACATGGTATTTTATTTTAATGTAAGAAAATTCAAGGTGTCATATTTAGGTGGTGAGGTTTATGTTAAGTGGGTATATTTAGTATATGGTGATATGGAAAGAGATTTAAAACCTATCACTTGGGGTATAAGTTGTTGGTTTCTTTCTTTATTCATGTTTTGTTTCACTTATACATCTAGTTTATTTATATTTTATGGTGTATCACTACCATGATTTAACTTAGATTATTTCATATGTCTACTCTAATTAAATTAAATTATTTCATTCCATTTTATATATTCCTTATATTTTATTTTACGTTAGAAAAATAAAATCTCGATAGCAGTCCATTCATTTATGGAAACTAGTTGTTTTCCTATAAAATGAAAAATTGAATAACTCAGTTGGGGGGTGAATTGAGTTCCATAACGATTCATTAAAAAAATATACCTCCCTCTATGATGTTTGTAAATTCAATTTTTCTTCTATAAGGTTATATAAATTGAAAATCTAAAACATGGGGAAATGAAATTTAACATAGTGATTTATAGTGGTTTTAGGAACATAAATCTCCAAGTATACTCCAACAATTCTCTTCTCTACGAGCATTGTGATTTTCATTAAACTACCTATTTTCCGGGGGCTCCCAACTAAGTACATAATGTTTTCACTTATTAAAAATGCCCAAGATCATTCTACTAGTCCATATCCTTTAAATTACTATCAATGATTTTAAACACAATCATATATTGAGGGAAACACAACATATAGAGATACAGGATTTGAGAAAGATTTATGACAAATAGTTGCAAGAAGAAACTGATCGAAGATGTTGATTCATTATGGGAAAAAATAAACATCATGCATAGATCAAGATGGCCTTCGGTTCAATTTATAGAACATTTTTCTCAGAAAAAGATATATTGATTCCTAATATATACAGATTTCCAATGACAGAAAATGGTAAAAGACATTTCTTTATTTTTTTGTACATCTCTATATTTGTGTTGTTGTTAACCGTTTCTTTTATATTCTGTTTAAAATTGGTCACATGTTAACTCTAAATGTAGAAAAATAATTTCATCAATCTAGATTAAATAGGATTATAAGAATATGTATCCACAATTTTCAAATACATAATTTCTTTTGCAATCAGGATGTCATTGATTTTTACATTCTATGAATTTTCCTTTTCCTAGTAAGTCTTGGGAAGTCCAATCAATCCATAAGTAGTTATCTAATTTTTATGTAATCAAATTATATTAAATGACATATAATGATATTTTGAATGTCAACATAAAAAATTGTACTATAATATCATTATAGGATATCAGTTGAACATATGGTTCAATATATGATTTCATCAATAATTTAAGGAAGCATGTCTTCATAAGATAATTATTTTATAATATAGGGTAAGATAACTATACAGTGTAAGATTAAAAGTTACTATAATGTATCATTAAATATTATTCAACGTTCTTTTTATATGAATAATATTCTGAGAAAAATAATGTATATTCCCATATTCACATCTTTTTTGATATTATTAGTTGAACTAAATAATATAATGTCTTAAAATGTTCATTATGTTTCTCAGTATCTAATGTTGTTACATAAATTTCTTTTAATAAATTTTTTTCTCAATGCATGATAAATACCTGACCACATAGAAGAATATAAATATATTCTGAAACATATAATAATATTGTAAAAATAAAAGTACATAGTTCTTATATCATAAAAAAATGGAATATATTTTGGAATAATGTAATTTTTACAATAATCTCCCCCATTTCGATGATCACAACACCAATGCAATGGAAAAAAATTTCTTATAAAATAATTTTACTCTTCATAAAGAAAGATGACGCTATGTTATTCTCTAAAAAAACATATTTATTCTCCACCATGTTTTTCAAATAATAAAAAAAAATTAAATATAAGTAAAATATTGTATTTTCCTTTTAGTCTCCACTATTTTATAATACCAAAAAAAATTCAATAAGGAAAATTCCATTTATTGAAAACAATTACCAGTAAATATTACATAATTTTGGAAGTAAATACAGTTCATGTCAAAAAAATTAAATATTAGTATAACCAGATAATAAATCACAAGATTGAATTGAAATAATGGTCTAAAAACCTAAACATTCAAAAAATAAAAAAAAATAAAAAATGATTGGTCTAAAATAATAAGTATTAATATTATTAACATAGTAATATTATTTATGAAAAACCTAATGTTAGTTATCATGATCATCCATAAATAAATATTATGATAAATATGGGTGACATTAAAATACCACAAATGGTGGAACAATTCAATTGTTTTCAGAATTCCTGATCACTGAGATACCAAATTCATAATCATTAATGGGATTATTATCAACTAATTTTATAAAAATTTATTTTAGTTATTTTTTTTAATGATAGGGGTTGGTCATGAGGCAAAGACGATATCAGGATAGAAAAATAAGTTGTTTTTCCCAAAATATTGCCTAATGTCAGTGATGATGTTCCAAAAGCAGAATGATCCTCCCGGGATAACCTAACTAGAATCAACTGAATAATTTGAGTAGCTTGTTATCTCAACACCAAATTGATGTTATCTACATAAGTAAAATAAGGATTCATAGAGGGTTTGGGTATGAATAAATTTATATATTTAGAAAAATCATTATGTTCCAATTGATGGTCTTATAATGGGTAAATGAGTTCATTAAGGCATTGAAATGAATATGGGAAATGTTCAATAATTTTATGTCCAGGTATCCTTCTCCCATGAATGTGAAAAATAGCTTCAAACCTTGAATCAATTAATTTTTCCAGGTATTGTATGCAATAATCTATGAGATTTGGAAAACCGTTGAACATTCATTGAGAAAATCTATTAGCAATGTTCTAGAGGTATCCTTTCATAGAACTAATTGATATCGGGTTTCATAAAACATAAAAATAATTTTATAGGATCCCCATGAAATAAAAAATTTCATTTTTTACACAGAAAGGTCAAATCATTCTCCGTATTTTGTAAGTGCATCAACTTCAATTTCATCAAAATACAAGAAATTTTTCTTGATATTATTCACCACTGAATCATAAAAATGTTAAATTTTATCTTATATTTATCCATAATTATTTTACAAGGGTCCATATAACATTCTTAGAAATGTAATAATGAAGACTATACACTAAATTAGTTGCATATAATGTTCTCAATTTTCTTCAATCTTATGGTTGACCATGTAACTTAATTCTTATGTTAGCCTAACAATAAATAAAATAGATTCATTCACTATAGATGAAATTTTCTTAACTTTATCAATGAATTTTTATTATATTAATACTTTATTTTTTATTTATTGGAACCATTATAGTCTCAAAAATATGAGATGATTCTTCCACCAATATTGGTATGTCATGAAAACTAAAACACATCCCATGTGTCTGAGTTGGGTTTTTTCAAATATTGAGTAAAATGGAATCACATGTTTCATGCACATGTCCCATAGAAATTAACTTTTTCTTAAAACACATGCATTAATTTTTTTTCAAAAATTGGAACAATATAGCATCATTTTCATCCATAAGAACTCCGACATTTAAAAAAACTACGTTTAAGATTCAATCAAATGGTTATAATTTTAATGAATTATTTTAGAAATAGTACATATATCAAAATATATATCACTCTATGTTCATATGATTTACTAGAATAAAAAATGATCAATGATGTATTTTTTTTCTATAAATCTATATTTCCTTGAGAAATACAAGATTAAATGAATTTGATCAATACCATTCCATCAATATCCATATTTTTCACTTAATTTTTCCCCACAATGAAATTTATGAATAGTTATTTCATGTTATTTATAGTAGTTACCCCATCCATATAATATTAAGATATATGTAAGAATGTGTATCATCTATGAAGAACATTGAACACATCAGCTAGATTGCCTCATGTCTAAGAAAAATCATTCTAGTAATTGGTTATAGTGACTAGGTATTAATCACCACTAAATTTGGTGGAATCTAAATCATAGAACTCATGATTTTTTTTCTTGAAAACTTTCATGGTTTACAACACATCGAAAAAATATTCCTATCCATGACGGTTCAAATATTTATTCAATAACATGTATGTTCTTTTTAGAAATTTCAAATCAATCGATCAACCAAATAATACATTAAATGATATAAATTGATGTTTAATTCTAGTATACGGTGCACCGTTAGCTCCTTTAGTTTTTTGTGTTTGTAGAATTGATAAGGGATTGGTATATCAGAAGGATAGGGTATCCAGGATTCGAGAAAAGAGAATGAGTGTTCAATGGTTTTCTGTGCCATTTTCTCCAGACAATTGTATTCTTACACAAATTTACCCAATTTTTTAAGGCTAAATAGTATTTTGTAGTGTTGAATGGGTTGTAAAATCCTTAGATACATAATAAGAAACCTAATGACATATACATTCTATGGATTTTCTATAGGTGTGAATTGGAAAATTTGGGTTTATTTTTAGAGGACTAAAATAACACTAAGATACATAAGTCAATTCAATTTAATAAAATGATTTGATACTAGGTTATAACATGGGGTGTATTGAATGAGTTGATTTATTTTAAAATTTCAGTTTCCTAAATATAAGATGGTTTCATCCAACGAAATAAAACTGATGTAACCACTTAATTGTATAAAAACTACACACAGTATTACTAATCACATATACACATAGAGAATCACATTACTGAGCACTCCAAGTTAATGGTTCGTATTATTACATGATTTTTGTGACCATAAATTCAAAAAGTACAAAGGAGTTTGAAGATCTTCAAACATAATTCCTAATTAGAATAACTTATTGAAATTTATGAAGTGGGAAATGACATCCAATAATACCCATTACAACTCCCTTGGATAAAACCCTAAAATAATTATTCCTCTATTAATTCTAGGTTATCAATAGAATATAGAAGAAGACTCATGGAGGAGGAATTTAATAAGTAAAAACTAAAAAATAATGAACACACCACCATTTTGTGAAGGATTTATCTCTTCACTGTGTGAATAAATTCACTCCATAATAAATATTTATCAATGTGTTAAAAAAAATTAAAATAAATGATAAGAATATGATTTATTAATAGACTAATGTTATTTGAATCACATACATAAAAAATACATATGATTACAAAGACAAAGCGGAAACGTCATATTAAAATGAAACAAATAACCATGAATGGATCAACTCCTTCACAACCAATTCCTTAAATGGGAATTTCATGATGCATGAATGGATCCCCCAATATTCGAAGACATTTATATATGAAGTTTGCAAAGCCTATGGTGGTGGAATTTTTGTAAAATTTTTACTTTTCAACACCTGACCTAAAATGAAATCATCATACATCAACCAAAATGAGCCACTGAAATGAGATTTTAGATGGTAGAATTGGATTTTGACATTTATGAAGAAAATGAATCACAAGATGTATACTAACATGTGATAAAATTACATCCCATATGTATTTTTGTCTATTTATTATTGAAATGGGGGGATGTTTAAATCAGTCATAGAATCTGTCCCAAAATATTTTCACCAACATGGGAAGCCTGGAACTCAATTTAAAACACAAAATTAGCTTTTTTCACTATTAGATGAAATGTTCCACATCGTTTTATATATATTATATAATAGATCAAAATAATTTGGCTCAGTTCATTTTCGATATACTAATTTTATTAGGATGCTTTATAATTATTATCTCCAAAAATTTTGTTGGTTCATGGCCCAAATTGGAGGTCTTACAATGTAAATCTCCAAGTGTTTCAATGTATGAATTGTTCCATATATCCTGAAAGACCTGAAAATAAAATACAAAAATAAAATTAAAAAGATTGTTAGTCTTATGAGGTGTAAAAAATGTTCCATTTTAAAGTGAATTTTATGGACTTACTTTCATAATGTGAAATAATGATAATTTTTATGAATACACTATAAATTAATTTTTTGAAAAATGATCCACATGAAAAATATTTATATTAACCCTGAATATTATCGTTTTTAGGTGGCTCATCACACCCCCAATAATGGGGTTTCTAGTCTCATGAAATATATATAAAAAAAATATGAAATTTGAATTCCGTTTTTAGAGAAAAATATATTATACAATGCGCACTTGGAGACCTTATACCAAAAAAATTATGAACCTATCAAGATCAGCTAATACAAGGTAGGTCCACACTAATATCCCAAGACCATTCATTTTCCTTTGTTCAAATTCATCAACACATTTAATCCAATATCAATTAATAATGATTACATGTTGTGTGTCAAAATAGAAATTGGGGTTCACTATAATTTCAGGGAAAAAGATGGATGTCCTCGGTAGAATCAAATTTTTTTATTAAAATGAGATTTCAATTTTTTCAATTTTCATACAGTGATTGAAATTTAACTCAATCAAGTCAAAACCTGTAGTGAGACTTTCCCAATAACTCACACGCTCAATGACCTTATAGAACCAATTGAAGACCACACACATAGGCATAATCTTGAGTGAACACAACAAAAAATATTTCTAAAAATAGAGATATAATTTACAACAATAGGATAGAAATTTTTTTTACTAACCCCATGTTTTGAATTCCACAAATTAGGTTAATCCATTTATCAACATGAAAATTCATCATTATTTGATTATTATTATTTATTTTGTTTTTTAATACTTTTGATAAAATTTATATTATCAAAAAACATGTGCTATTTATTATCAGACCCCAAGAACTCTAATTAATATCCTATAATAGAAATAACATGTATTCTGATTTTTTTTAATAAGATGAAAATATAAATGATGAAAATCTCATCGGACAACCTCACTTTCCAAAACCAATGATCATGTTATTAAAGATGTATTAAAATTTGAATCAAGGAATGAAAATTTATTTGATATTCAGATTTAATGATTAAAATATGTTTTATATTTTTATTGGATTAATAAAATTTTATATCCTTTAAGGCACACATTTTTATCATTTAAATTCTTTGTTTTTAATTTTTTTCACATAGAAGGAATTTTTTTAATCTCCCCCAAATTCCAAAAAAAATTGGCCCTATTGTTTAGGGAAATGAAAATTTGGAAGGTGGGTAGAGGCATAGGAGAGGAGTTAAAAAATGAAAATGAAAATGAGAATCCTTGAATGAAGACACATAGTGATTGAAGTTGATATTCACGTTACTCCCATCTAGTCCCTTGATCTCCATGTCACTCAGAGAAGACCCATCAATGATGGTAGTTTGTGTTTGTACTCCTGTGATTGGCCAAAACATTAATGAATCTCAATATCCCATGAATCATACACACAAACACTATTATTACATAATGATAACCCATTGAGTATCCCTTAAATAAAAATAAACAACATCAACAGGATGGGAGAAAAGCTTACATGTTTAATTAGAAATTTCAAATCTTGAGTAAATGTATAAGTAATGGTTGGGTTTCCTCCTAGAGAGTTATTTATTTAATTTTATTCTCTTTTCATGGACCATAAATCCATAAAATATTTTATATTTTACATGTTTTATCAATTAACACCTCATCTATTTATTTTTAATTAAATGTATCATTAAATGGTTTTATCCTATTAACCTTGACTTTGGAGATGTGACAACTAGTGGGATCCTAAATCTCTACTACCCATGGGGGTACACATGATGTACTATATAGGGACCTGACCATAAAGACCATAATATTAACTGGTGTGAATGAATATTAGAAATGTACAAGAGCATGAATTTTTCTGGTTCAATGTGTTTGTTTATGAGATTCATATATTGGTAGGATTGAAGCCTAGCTTTATTTATCCTTTAATTTAATAAGCCTCCATTTTATGCCACTCAATCCCATTGAGATCTAAATTCCCATTATTTTCAACCAAAAAAATGTAAAAGTTCATTTTCTTTTTTCCCAAATGACATTAAATTCAATTTCAATAGGTAAATGGAATGAATGAAATAATCCATCCTATACAATTTCATGAGTTGGATTTTTTAAATGATTTTTGATATTCCCAATGGGCATTAAAGTGTTTCTCTGAACAATCATTCCCAGAGGGATTGATAATTTTTAAAGAATTTTCTTAATCACCATATTTCGACACTAATCATGACCCTTGTTTTGCGGGTTATATGTTTTGGAAGCTTAATAAGAAATACCATACTTATACATGACTGTTGATAAGGGATGGATATAGAAATGGGATAAACGATCATAGATGATAGCAGTAGGAATTCAAAATCTAGAAAATATGTGCTCTTTTATAAATCTGATCACAACTTGATGATCATTGTAATTTGTGGTAATGACCTCTACCCATTTGGAGAAATAATAAACAACAAGAGGATGTAAAGATATCCCCTAGAGTTTGGGAAGGATCAAATGAAATCAATTCCCCTACAATATAATATATTAATGAGCATAATGGGTGTAATGTTTATTTGATTATTTTTTGGTTATGTATATTAATTGTTGATAATAAAGCATATATAAGAAGAATTGTTAAGAAAACATAGAGAGCGTAGGCCAATAAAATATAAATTATAGTAATTATTTAGTTGTTTAATTTGAGGAAAAGTGGCCTCCACATGCCACTCAATGGTAAAATATGAGAATAGACTCTTTCTTAGCCTCATGAATGCATCACCAAATGATTTGATCATGAAAAAACATGAATAGGTATAGATCATCAAACACATTATATTTGACATCATAATGTTATTCTTCTTTCATAGGGTCCTAAGGAATGTTTGAATGTCACTTGTAACCAAATGGATTTTTATGTCAAAATACAAAAGTATATCACTCACATGAGAGATATTCTCATCGGGAAATGAACCAGACACTTAAATGTGATGGGATATGTCTATTAATTCAATCCTCAATAGGTGATTAGATACAACAATTTCAAAACACTTTTTCTCCTTAATGTATAAATAAGTCTCTTAAAGTACACACACATAAGCAATGTATCCTTGGCATATTGTTTTTAGAAATGGTATCTTAGAGTTCAATGATAGAGAATACAGTGATAGGGTATCCTATGAGATAGGACTATAATTTAGTTATGGAAAATGAAATAAGAAAGTAAATATTTATCAATGGTGGTGTATTTTCCTTCTGAATTATTAAATTATTTACCTGCATAAGAAATGACACATGTAGGTTTCATATAACATTTTCTAAAGAGATATCATACAAAAAAGTCAATACCCTAACACATGAACTCTAATGGGAGTATTCAATTCATATATTGAATGACATGTGTATTGTTAAGAGATGACTAGAGATCTGATAAAGATTACTTGTAGCATTCAATATATATAAATAAAGAATCATTCACTAATATAGAACCAAGTGGACCACAAAAGAGATGAAATTCATAAAAATACTTCTTCGAAAACCACCATGTTCACCTCACTTACTTGAATGTTTTTGGAGTGGGAACATAAAAAATGATATCAACATTATATTTATCAATTTCAATCCCTATACCAGAGATCATAACATTTAGAACTTCTCCTTCCATTACCAATAAATAAAATTTTTAATAGTTTATGATTATATTAAAATCCTTAAACTATGACAAAAAACATTCATCATCTGGATAAAATCCCATAAAACTATCCCTGAATATAGAGAATTCATATATGTAGATTTATAAACAATCCCACCCCATGTCCAAGAATATTCCGTTTACACACTACTGGAAGGTACAATGGGGATTACATACCCCAAAGGGCATGCGCTAGATGGAAAAATTACCAAATAGATATCTTAATGTTGTTTTCCATTGATACTATAAGGATACCTTGATTGGTTTATACTCTGAGAATCCATCTATGAATTAGTAGAACTCAAGACAAGCCACTAACTCATGGACCTGATCAAATATGAAAAAAAGTGAAATGATCTTTCTTAGTGTATTAGTTTAACATTTCATAGACAATTGGATCACTCCATCCATTATAACCCCTTTTGGGGAGAACATCACCACCCCCATTAGTGATCATAGTGATTCCAGTTTTCCTTGGATGAAAATGAATTGGACATACCCACTAACTCTCTAAAATGGTGTAGAAGATACCCAGATTTAATAACGTAATGGGTTCTTTCCTAACCACATCCAGAAGATTGGGATTCAGTGTCTGAGGAGGTTGTTGATTTGGTTTTTAGTCAGATTCATGAAAAATACTATTAGTCCCAATGAGTGGTATAATCCCATGAATATTAGTAAGTGTCTATGAAATTTGTTTTTTTATGATTTTCCTATACATTCAAAAGCATACTGTCTTGATTATATTCAATTGAGAAAGAAATACCAACATAAAACACATGTTTTCCACTATGAATGAAATCATTATTGATTATGTTTGGACCTTAAATTCCAAATCATATTGGTTAACACTTTTGAAAGAAGGACGAGACTTTGTGTCATTATTGGTTTCTTTTAACAATTTTTTATAAAATTATTTCCTATTCAATAGATGTTTCGGCCACCAAAATTTTAATATCGATGTCTTAAATGGGTATGGACTCGATCATATTGATTTCACCAATGGTACTATTAATTGTGATTTGAAAATATCATCAAAAGAGATGCCTAAAATATATTCAATACAAAATGACAAATTTCCATCATGCTAACAAAGGAAATAAATAGCTTCCTTACTTAAAAATATGTTAATAGATCATTGATGTTACTCTAGTTCACTATTTACACTAAAAACCCAATTTAACACACATATATCCTCATCATCCTAAATTTTAGTGTTTTAATTATAGATGTTCATATCAAGGATCAGGTTTCTAATGGTTATTGTTATGTATCCATTCCTAACTCAGATATCTATATTGATTATTTATAATAAGGGATGACCGGTGATGACTTGGCATTGATCTATTTGACCAAATATTGTGTTCTTTTCAAGGAAAATGACGTCGGAAATATAAATGAAATTTACAACATTTACTAAAACATCCATTAATATCCCTTTAAAAACTCGAACACTATGATCAGAAAGATGAAGAGTGAAAAATGTGAGTGGGATTCCTTAAATCCCTAATTGAAAATACATGGAATATGGAACAAGGTCCACAATACCTTTTAAATCAAAAATGTAATTGTCATCTTTTTTCTCTCTTAACAAAACATTGGTGTTTGGATATTATAGATCATTCATCATTGGAGGAAAGTTACCTTGAATAGTGGCACCCAAATTAGCAGCCAAAAAGACATGATTTTTATGTGAAAATTTCCATTTAATATTGAACATGTCCCTAAGGTACTTTTATTAGTCATTATTCATATTGATCGCATCATGATTGGGATTTCTCACCTTAAATTGAGAAAATATTTCTCTCAATGTTTCGTATTGTTGTTGTATTGATTTTCCTCGCATGTATTAATGGAATGGAGTAGGATATTTTATTGTTTGGTGAGGTTGTTGTTCTTTTCTATTATTGTTGGGTTTTTTCATAATAGTAGTGTGTTTATACGTCATTTTAATGCGATTTTGAATATTTTATTGGATTTGGAATGGGTTGCTTTTTTTCAATTTATTTCATAATTTTTAAGGTAGTCATATCTTGTAGTTGTTCATGAGAGGGTTGTGTGTAACTTGATTATCCTCTTAAAGATGAGGATGGTACCACATGAGTATGAAATATTTTATATCCATCATTAAGGGAATGAAATTCCTATTTATATTTTAAAAATTCTATGTTTATTTTCTCCATTTGATTACAAAACATATCAAGAATTGGGAGAGGGAATGATTGGGAAGGTGACTTTATTGGTTGGCTTATCCCAGGAGGATTCTTTTGTTGTTGGGATTCTAGATGGGTTTTAGGTATTGAATAAGATGTTGTTTTTATTGGAATGGTTGTGGTTTCAATTGGTTATGATTTTGAAAATTTTGTGGTGGTTATGGGTTTGGACCTTCTGACTAACTTGGTTGTTGGTTATCATTCTAATAGTATCCATGATTGTCATTATACCTCGGATTTAAAGTGTTTTGGTACTACAGATTCTGAATGATTAAATCATTTACATCCATAAGAGATACTCCAAAAAGGAAATCCTACAGGAATTGGATGGTTATATAGTTGGATGTATTGTGGTCAAGTGTGTAAAAATATGTTCACACATAGTCATCTTTTTTAATTTCATATAGATTCATAATATTTATCTACTGGACCATCCTTGGGAGTACATCACTTTTTTCCCGAAGATATTATTCTTTAAAAAGACTATGAATTCCCATAATTTTATCAGGAATCATAGTGTATGGTAAAATTATCTATGTTTGGTTTTTTCAGCTAGTTCATCTACTTACTTGTAATCATCATTTGGGGGTTTTTTGTTGAATGTTTCATTAAAAATCAAGTCATATAATTTTTTGTTTCCCAGACCCAACCCTTCATAGAAAATTTGATCTTTTTCATATTGAGAATACATAGAGAAGAAATATACTGATTGTAACTTTAAATTATTCAAATATATCATATAATGACACCCCTTTATTTTTGAAAATGTTTTGGATTCTCTTTTAGGTGAAAATATTTTGTGATGGGGGGTGTATTTGTTTAAAACTCATTTTGAAATTTTTCATAATATTGGATTGATGTAGGACTATTTTTTTAAAAAAATATTTTCTAGATCATGTATTGAGAAAGGAAAGAGACTCGTATTAAATGACTAAATTGTATGTTGAGGCAACACAATTTCAATTTGTCATTGAACTCCTAAATATAAAGGTACGACATTTCTTACACCATATCATTGAAATTTTGGAAGGTGGTTTATAAAATTACGCTTGAAGACATTTTGTGATTCTAATAGGGATACATGCCTAATGAAATAGGGAGTATTGGTCCAGGCATGTGTGGGGTAGAATATAATGGTTTGATCACTGACATTTCCCATGTTTTGGGCTACCTCATTTGAATTTACACTTTGGTCTCCGATCAGGTTTATGTGATTTTTTTATTGAAGAACATCCATTGAAATGGGATCAATTTTTGACTCTAGTTTCTTAATAACATTAGAATTTGATATAAAGATACTACTCAGTGTTCTTAACTCCAAAACCCTAGAACTGTCTTTCCAAGAAATAAATTTTGATTCATCATAGGTATAGTTGTATTTGTTCCAAAAAAGGGGAAAACAAATAAAAGGGGAAAAGATAAGTGAACTCACGTTGTGAAAAGCTAAATACGATAGAATAGTATGTGTTTTTATATTACTCACTTGGTTCCTCGACAATGGTCCCAAAATTTGGTCTTGGCCAAATTTACCAATGTTTTCGGTCACTTATAGTGTAGCTTTGGTTATAGAATCCCTAGAGAACTAATAAAAAACCTATAGACATATATAATTTTTTTATTTTTTATTTCAATGAATTGTAAAATATTGAGTTTATTTTAGATGGGTTTAAATTCACACTACTAGACTTAGGTGATTTAAATTTAATCAAATGATTTGATCCTAGGATATCTCTTAGGTTGGATATGATGTATTTGTTTTTGACTATTTCAATTTCTTAAATATAATTATGGTTATTCATCAAAACTAAACTACATTCATTAGTTACTAGTTTAATAACTATACAACACAATATTATTCACTTATACACTTGGATGATAATATTTCTGAGCTCTCCAAGGTAATTGTTTTTATTTGAACATGAAGTTTTTGGCGTTAAATTACAAAAGGGTGAAGGATTTTAAATATCTTCAAACCAAATTATAAATTAAATGAATTTATTATATGCTAATGGAGTGAGAAATAACATCCAATCCATCTACTTTCTACACCCATGGTTCAAACCTTAAAACTATTATCCCTGAATTTATTCTATGATCTGAACTAATATGGGAAGTAGACTCCTGAGGTCATAATTGAGGAAGTAGAAAATAAAAAAGAATAATCACTCCATCATTGTGTGAAGGATTTCTCTCAACAGTATGTGAAAATTTGCATCATAATTAAACAAAATCAATGTATTAATAAAAATAATAGATAATTAGAAATGGAATATGTTTTATTAAGAGAAAATATTGATTAAAATAACTTTCAACAGAAAGAAATACTATTACAATGATAATGTGTAAGAATACTAATAAAATGAAACAATATGCCATGCATGGATAAAATCCTTCAGCGCCAATACCATAAATACGAAGTTCAAAAGAATATGTAGATACCCTAACAATCTGAGTCATCCCACATGAGTATGGTAGGAATAGGGTGGTGGATATTTTTGGAATATTAACTTTTCCATCAATGACGCGAAAATGAATCTATCTTATATCATCCAAATAGAGGCGCCAAAATGAGACTCTAGATTGACGAATATAATTGGGACACAGATGAAGAAAAATAAGAAAATGTTGTCTCCTAACGTACTATCTAATTTTATACCAAATTGGTTTATATATATATCTTATTGAAATTGTCAGATCTGTTTTTAGGCCACATAATCTGGAAAAAAAAATTTATCCAAATGGGGCCACCTGGAACATCCATTAAATTTATTAATTACCTATTATAAATTTAGGGTGGAAATTTACCCATGGTGTCCTCTATCTCTAGTTAAAATTTTATAATCAGTGGGTATGGTTTGTGTTAGATTGTGTAATTTGGTTGGGATGTTGTCCAATTCACTTCCCCCATAATTTTTTTGGATTAATTCACACTTTGGTGGTATTCAAATATGAATCTACATGAACTTAAAAGAATGAATTGTTTCTAATAGCTTGACAGTCCATAAAAAATATATTAAAATAATATAAAGACTATTGTGAGTATTAAGTGGTGTTTAATAATGTACCATGTAATAATGAATTACTAAAAAATAAAATCATAAAGTGGAATAATGTTCAATTTGAAAGTTTTACTAAAAATATTGTTTATGAACAATGAAGAACATGATTATTATATATATATAATTTGATTATTTTCCACTTTTAGTGTCTAATCATGTTGAAACTCAATATTTTTTGGTTTGGGTAATCAATGGGTCACACATAAATTTCAGAGTAATTTTTACTAAATATATGATTCACAGTCTATCAGATGTGTCCATTTATTGAAATCTTGGCAGAATGAAAATTTGAAATAAAAAATATGAAATGATAATGTTCTATATGAGATATATTATACAGAATATTACATTTTAAACTTTAACGTACCTTCTTTTCAATTTAATGAAATATAATATTTCCGTTGAAAATGGTTTTTGGAAAATATCTGCTATTTGATTTATAGTAATACAAATTCTAAACAGATATACCCATCCTATTCATGGTCTCCTAATAAAGTATGTCTTATATCAATGGTCTTCATTGATTAATGGTTTATTAGATTATTTTAGATGTTGATGTCACCAGTGTTATCAAGTCTATTTTTAACATGATTAAAATTAAATAAAACATCCATGAAGGTGTGTTTCATCCACATAACCTATGCACAACAACTTCTTTTGGAAATAAATTCAGATTTGACAGTTGATAGTGATGTAGAATGTTTATTTTTTACTTGATAAATAAATATTATATTTACTAAGAAAATGAGAGTTTCATATGGATCATTTTCTATCTAATATACATCCACCAAATTCGACATTTATATTTGAAATCAAATTGAAGTAAATTGTTTTTAAAAATATACGATAAAGAGTTAATATTATTTTTAAATATATTAAAATTATTTTCATAGCTTTCAAATTCAATTTTATTTGATTAGATTGAAATGTTTCACAATGAAATACTAAAAACATAATATCAAGTATACTTGTAGTAAGGTTCAACAATCATCAAATGATTCCCCTATATAACTTTTTGTCAACTGGTTTTCGAATTTCATCATAGTCATGTTTCATATTAGATCTCATAGGAGTTGAGTAAGTCTTACAATTTTCAGGTACAATATTCTTATGTTGGTTGAGTATTTAATTTCCTTGATTAAAATATTTTCGAAATATATTTGACAAACGTGATATCATATATTATAGTTTATTTCACCCATCCGGCATATTTCAAATTATTTTTTATATATTTTGAAAACTCGTTGCATAATTTTTGATTTCTTTATCTACAAATAAAATCATCTATGTCTATTTTTAATATAAAAATATTAGAATAATAGGTTTTAATAAATAATGTAGTATCTTATATTCAAACTATAGAACCATTTAATAAAAGAAAAGAACTTATTATTTTATAACTCACCCTTAGAGGTTGTTCGACTCTATATAGGTCCTTTGTATGTTTAAAAATAGAATATTGAAAATGAGGATCTTAAAAACTAAAATGTTGTTCTTTATAAACATCCTACATTAAAACACATTTTAAATAGAAAATTTTACATTTATCTAATATAATTTATAAACCATATAGGATTTATATGATAGAAGTACTCTAATAGCTTCTTATATAGATATATGAAAAAAATTAATCATTAAAATATATTCCTTATCTATGATTGTGTCATTTTGCAACCATTCTAGATTTATTTCTAGTTATTACATAGTAGTCGTCTTGTTTGTTTCTAAAAACAAATACTGATCTAATTATAGGATAGTTTGATGTTCTTTCATCTTGTTCTCATACCTTATTTTTAAAACATTTATTTAGATATTTTTCGTTACTAAGAAAAAAATTTCATCTAATAAGGATTATTCTATGAATTTAGGTTCATATTGGGGTATAAAGGAAGAATATTAAATTAATTTTCCTACATTCCTTCTTGTTATTTATCCTATATATTGGTTCCTTATAACAATTTATGAAGGATGGTATTAAATTTTATGGTTGATCTAGGAAACATAGATTATGGTTCCCAAGGGTCCACTCTAACTAGATTTGGTTTATGATAATCATGTTAAAAATCAACATACTACATTTCATAAATTTTAGCTTAAGGTTTTTTATTTTTTATTGAATCAGTTAGATCATTAGTTTTTTAATTTTTTGATAGAAAGGATCACATTAACCCATTTTAACATGATATTAATCATCAAGAATAGATTAGTATTTCTTGAAAACAATTCATGATTTTGATTTTATAGAGTATCCTAGGAATATACCTTTATCATCTTTTGGATCAAACATTCCATGACTATCCTCAATTTTTAGGATGTAAACCTTAAATCCAAATACTTTAATCTACTCAAACTTATGAATTCTTACATTTTACCACTAAAATGAAATTTTTATAGAAGTAATTCATATCATTAATATTTTAATGATATAAAATATGTTGTTAAAATCATTATACTAGAATAGTGTGGGCATGTTATACTCCCAGAACATAGTTCTAGAAATTTCTTACAATGTCTTATTTCTCCTTTCAACAACACCATTCCATAGAGGTGTCTTGGGGGAATTCAATGTATTATTAATTCATTTTTTAGATAAATATGAACTAAACCCACGAATCTTAAATTCATATCCATGTTCACTTATCAGAGACATGATTTTTGCATCCTTATCGTCTCAAAAATTTGAAAAAATTAATGAATATATAACATGAATTACATTTATGTATTAAAAAGTAAATACATGTAAATAATTTAAAATAATATAATAATGCATAAAAACTGAATTACCAATACGACTTGTAGATATAGTTTGTAAGAAAAAATATATATTGAAAATCATGAGAGGATTATAAGTAGGAAATTATGTAATTATTTGGAAATATGAATTGTGTTGCTTTACCATTTTGGAATAATAACATAGTTTCTTTCATTCCAATTTAAGATTAGAAAAGTCATATATCAATTTCTTATTATACGTTCTATCAAGTAATAAACATTATAATTTCCATGATATATATTACAAATCCATGATTCATTATTTTTTGAATTTAAATATTTTTCATTTTTTTTCTACAAAACGAATTATGATGTAATTTGTAAACATTATCTTTACTAGGGGATTTAAATTTTTGACAGTTAACTCTATAAAATAAGTTGGAAATATTTTAATAATAAATATAATAACCATGATTATAATGTTTAGAAACACATACCATGTTATGCTTCAATCAACCAGTTTAAAGCACTTTGTTGATAAGGTTAGAAAGATGATTTACATGTGATCCTAGTCCAACTATCATTCCATTTCCATTATTAACAAGTGTGATATATCATCCATCAAATATGGATAGTGAATTAATATTTGGTATTCTTCACACATATACTATGAACAATAACCATCCTTGATCCATTTTTCATTACCGTCCATACAACCAGTTTACTGCAATGACAAATCAAAAAACAAAATTTTTCGGTACCTAATTATTCTGGGTATATATATGATTTCTATAAGAGATATAAGAATCCATACATTCATTGGGTTTCTAGAAAAAACTAAATCTTGTTTTGATAAATCTTCATAATGTTTTTTTAAATTATACAAACATGAGTATTTCTAAATTAAGAATATTGACAAATTACATGTTTCATCGTAATGAAAACAATTGACATTAAGAATATATTTTTTTCATGATTAGAATGTGAAATATGTTGAATAAATTCTAGATCATTCTCTTTGGCATCCAATTCCAAATATTTATATTCTAGGTTGATTATTTCCACACACAAAAAATTTGGTCAACCAGTTTTATAGTTTTGTGAAAACAGTTGTAGAATGTTTTAAATTTTTAGCCACCCCCTATAGATTTTCAATTTATTGACTATTTCATAATTCAAGAGTGTATATTTTTAAAGATAATTTTTTAGGTAGAAAATATGGTAGTTCATATTTTTTCCCATACTAACAATTTCATTTTAAGATTTAATAGGATTGTTATTTTTTTATCTATTATACATGATTTTCCAACATGGTGGAATATTCACAAAACACTTTTTATTAGAGATTTTAATTTTTATAATTCTTGTTCCATATCAAAATAATAATAATGTACCACATCAAATTGATTCATAAAACATATGTTGGCCTTTTGATTTATACCTTCAACTTTTAATTCTACTGGCATGCATTCAATAGAATCCTCAAAAGCACTCTATGTGTCCTTCATAGCATTATTATATTTCTTATATCTAGACTTATTATATTACTTTTTTATATATTCTTATCATCTTGGATTCTAGTACATCCAGGAATGATGTGTTCTATCTTTTTTCATTCATATTTTCTCAACTCTTATGAGTTTTCACCATTATTTTTATTCTAATTGATTGTTATTTTTAATCTGAATCTCTTGTTATTCTGTTTCTTTAAATTTTGAGAAAATTAAGAAATATCATCATTTGATTATTCCATTTTTTATGAGTATTCATCTTTATATTCTTCATAAACATGTTTACTTATACACTTTTTATCATCTAGAGACATATCCACATTCATGGAAACATATACCCTTTTATCATTTTTTTCTCATCCTTTGCAGTTTCTTTCTCATCTGCATAAGTCATGAGAGTCACAATGAGATTTTTATCTTAATTTTCTTTATATATGTATATTTTATTATAGAAACATATATTACACTCCACCTATGTGATAATTCTCCAATAAAATTCCATCATTTTTCTGGATGAGTGATATGTGTCCCTAGAGCGACAATGTTGTTCACAATCTTAGGGATCCTTCTATTAAACATAGTAATGATTTCTTAGTCATCGATTTTTTATGAATAGAACATATTCCTGGTTGTATTATATCCATGGTATTTCACATTGTTAGTGCCTTCATATTCTACTACTTCAGTACATCACATTTTCTGCACCATCTGACATTGTGTGATCATGTTGAAGTCATTTGGTCCTAAACCTCAAATGAATGCATTCAATGATTTGGAGTTCAAATCATAATATTCTTCTATTGAAACATCCCATGTTTCAAGTTATATCTTTATAATTAATCAAGGTTTATCTTCTTTGAGGTACACTTTAAGATCATGATTTTTTAGATACATGATAATTCAATCTTCCAAGTAACTATAGTTCTCCCCACTAATGTACATAGTAGATTAAATTTTCATAATTAACTAGTTATCATCCATTAAATGAATGATATTTAGACTTAATACTTTGAATTTTTTGAAATTTAAAGTCACAAAGCAATGATACCAATTGATGTAAAAGATAATGACTTAAATAATAACTCATGAGGGGAAGGGTGAATTATGTTCATAAAATATTATTGAAAAAATAAACCACCCTCTTCAAATTATGTACATAAAAATTTTATTCCATAAGGATTTATGAAGGAAAAATATAAAACATGTGGAAAGGAAATTGAATAATGATATTTATAGTGACAAGTGTAATAAAAATACTTTTGTATACTCCACCAATACTATACTATAGGATCTTGGTTATTTTCACTAAACAATACTTTTACCGGGGGCTCCATGATGATTATATGCAGTTGTCACTTAATAAAAAGGACTAGGTGCATTCCACCAGGCTCTATCATTTCAATACCTATCGAATTTTTTAGATGCACTATTACACTGATTGAAAATATAATTAAATGGAATAAAATATTTTAGAAATATTTGTAGTGAATAGTTTCAACTATAAATTTATAGTAGGTGAAGATTTGTATCAAGAGATGATAAACTTAAAGCATATATTAAGAAGATATTTAGTGAAATTGATTGAAAAAGTAGTCCTGGACCAAAAAATAAATGATTCAAAATATGTATAGGTTTCTGATGTTCAATAATGGAAAACCTCATTTATTTCTTATTTCTATACTTCTCTCACATTGGTTTATTTCTAATTGTTTCTTTTATATTTTTTTTATACATGACCGTTGGATAACTCTAATTTTTAAAAAATATATGAATTTATCCTCATAATATAGTCTAAAAAGAGTATATATCCACTAATTTGAAATATATAATTTCTTTTATAGTTGTGATGTAAGATAGTTTCCCTTTATCTGAATTTTCTTATTCGTGGTATGTCAAGTGTAGTAAAATCATTCCTTAGATAGATAATATAATTTTAGGTCCTCAAAAGGTATTAAATAAATCATCCAAATGATAGAAATACCATCATGATGTTTTTTATTATAATATCATCATAAAATTTTAGTTGAATATGTTGTTCATTAGAGGATGTCCTCCACAAGATGATGAATCATGTCTTCGTATAATAATATGTTTTTATCATATATTAATATAATTATATAGATTATGAAAAAATTATAATAAGAAATATCATTTAATTTTCATAAATGTATTCTTTCCATTAATATTCTTTTAGAAGAATAAAGACATTTCAAATTTTAACATTTGTTCAGATCACCTTAGTAAAACCTTTTGAGATAATGGATAATGTTTTTCTTTTTCTTTTTGAGTAACTAAAAATGTTTTTTAAGTCATAGATGATAAATTACATTATTATTATAAGATAAATAAACAAACAAATAGAAAAAGTTAAATATAATATAAAAAACATTAAATACTTTTTAGAATAAAAGTAGTGATTTTGTCAATCATAAAAATACATAAATAAAAGATATATTAGAATAATACAATATTTACCACACTAGTAAATTACCCATGGAGATAAATAATACACTTCAGGTCTATGGTGAATTGATTCATAATCTTCTTTCAAGGGATATCTTGGTCGGGTCACGACACAATCAATATATGGTTCGGTAATCCTTGAGAGAAAACCCTACAACTCGTTTCAGTTTGTGAATTTTTTCCTTTGTCAATTATTTTTTATCAGAATTTATCCCCAAAGACACCCCATTAGG
Source organism: Viscum album (assembly GCA_963277665.1). Taxonomy (NCBI): domain Eukaryota; kingdom Viridiplantae; phylum Streptophyta; class Magnoliopsida; order Santalales; family Viscaceae; genus Viscum; species Viscum album. Next base: position 524,394,680 of record OY728165.1, read on the forward strand.
ACTTCGTAAACCTAGGATACTCTCCATGTCTTCAGTAGAGGATTCTAGATTCTTCCTTGTAGATTAGACACCACGATTGAGAAGATAATACTCCCTTTTTCATCATTAATGGTTCTCACTCTTTTCCAATTTATCTGTACTACTAGTGGCCATGGTTTGTTAATTTTCATACATAGTATTGTTATAATGTCTTTGTTTTATTTTTTATTGATTTTTGAGAACTCACTTGAGACCATATATAGTAGATATTGTCGAAGTTGAAATTATTTCATCATATAATGTAGGTGCTTCTGTTCCATTTCATTTAATTAGCAAGTTCTATGGAGTATGGTTATTATATATAATTTTTTAATCAAAAAAATTTTATTTTAGACTATATATTAGGATTATCATGGTTTTTAATGACTACTCAAGTTATTAATTTTGGCACGAGGGGTTGAATTTTATAATTAAATAGAACATTGATTTAAATGGTAATTTTATGACTTAAAAATGTTAGTTAAAATTAAAATGATGGATTTTTTGATCGAATATACTTTTTAATTTTGTTTTAATAAAAATTTGATTTTCAATGTCTGTTTCCCTTTCAATTATAAAGGGTTTTAATATGTTTAATATATGTATTTTAATAATGAAATGAAATGCTATTATTTTGATTTTTGGAGGCTGTGTTTTGGTATTTATTTTGATTAACCCTGGATTTTATAGCCTCCAAAAAAATATATAAATGGATTTACTGACTGTATACATTATTACAGTTAAGTGAAAGGATCTTTTCCAATTTGAGATTTTTTTTGGTTTAGTTTTTGGTCGTGCCCCCATTCACCACTATTGAATTTTTTAATGATTATTATGATTATCTTTGTGATGGATGATTAATTTGGGATTCATAATTTTATATTGGGATTGGGGATCTTATTAAGGGGAATGTGCTATGTGGGAATGATATGACTATGATGTTGTCCTTGGTGATTTATTATTATCATGAATGCGAAAACAAATTGTCTTTTCCACCACCATTATTTATTGTATAGGAACCTTTCTCTACTATGTAAATAGTAAAGGGATTTATCTATACATTTTGGGAGTTATGAAACATATAGTATCTCTAAGACGAGTATTATAATATTAATAGGGGGTTTTCATAGATGATACTAATAGATTGTGATTTTTTTTAGGGATTTAGGATCATTTATCTATCATGAGATGGTATATCAAAAAACAAAAAGTACATGTCCCATTATTCTTCATGGTGTTGTCACATGATATATATATTATGTTATGGTTTATTATTATTTATTCAAACAAGTGTTTCTTATGGTTTTATGGACCTACTTTTATGTATTTATCCTCTTGTGATTTATTATCAACATAGACTATTTTTCTCCCCTACTTACTTGAAATATTTTTGATTTTATAGCTCTATTTTTATTTTAGTTTATCCACATTCCATGATTAAAGCTTAGTTTGTTTTTTAAACAATTCCAATAAATATGGGTGATGTTGTTTCCAATGTGATAGTTTTTATAATAATTTCCTTCCAAATGTTTTCAACCATTTAATGGTATTATTTCAAAAGTCATGTTTAAAACTAAAATAATTATCCAAACTACATCCTTGAAAGGGTGATTTTTTGAAGATAAATGGTTGTTTTTAGAATTGGTTTATTTCAGAAAACAACTTTATTCCATATTTATAAATTTTTTTCTTTGATAAATCAATGGGTTAAAATTTATTCCACTTCAATATCAAGTAATCTAAAATAAAACTTGTTGGATTATTTTATTTTGAAACTATGGATTTGGGTTTTCTTTGAAAAATTATGTAAATGTACTTATTTTGGAATAATATTGGAATTTGGGGCAAACTTTATATACTATTGTTTTTTGGAATGAAATCTCCCTTTATTATATATGTTTACTCACGTATCAGTTTTCAAGTTTGGTTTGATTCTCCATTCCTTGAGAAGTAGGTGGATGTTGGGATATTTGGTTATGAATTTGGGAGTCACAGGGAGATGGTGGTTTGTTATTTAGTTATATCAAAAAAATATCTCATTTTTGGTTTTGGTTTCTCCATAAATTAGATTTTGTTTAAGTTTCAGTTTTTAGTATTTTATATCTTGTAATAAATGTTTATATTTGAATTTATTAAAATTTTCTATAACATTTTTCTTTGTTTGGATGAATTTTTTATAGATTATTCTTGTATATTTTTTCATGTCATCCATCACCTAGATATATCCTAATATGTTTTCAGATAAAACAAGTATTTTATGCTTAGGTTCCTTAAGGTGAAATAGTCTCTAATAGTTATGCTCAATACCCATAATTGTTTCCCCTTGGGCAGTCTAGGAAACCCATCATGTAAGATATGATATTTAAATTTTTATTTTGATGGTACACAATATTGAGGACGTTCGAGAAACTTGCATTAGGGATGAGTAAACTCTGAGCAAACCATTCATTATATTGGATATCGAGTATCAACGATGGATAAAGAGTGTTATTTTTGAGTTTTGGATGTATAGTTAGATTTTTTTTGGGATATTATGATTTTATTTGATACTAATATACCACCAAAAAAATTTAGGATATAGTTCTTTATAAATTAATATTATTTCATTGACAACTTTTTTACATGAAAAACCATGTTTAAACAAACAATTTAATACTATTAAGATAACACTGTTTAATGTGATATGTATTTTCGAACCATTTAATTGGATGGTATGAAAATAATTAGCCACATTATTTAATATATATAAATTTCCAACTCAATGTAAATTAATTAATTATTTCATAATAAATAATCACTCAATTTTTTGTACAGTCATTTTATTATTTATAAATATTATTACTTAAAAAAGTGTTTATGAATTCTTTTTGAGGTAATATATTAATCAATTTATAGAAATTTTAATAATATTAATTAATTAAAATTATTTAATTTTTTAAATCACTAAATAAAAATTATCTTATAGTGACTTTATTGGATTTTTCTAAAAAATGATATTCTAGGGATCAGTGAAAAAAATAATTTTAATGAAAATATATTTGTATTTCAAGAATTTAAAAAGTCCCATTTTGTTTTAAATTGGTTTAAATGTAAAATTAGTTCATTAATATCTTTATTAATACAATTATTTTCATTATAATAAATGTTATCTTTTAATTTTATGTATAAATAATTTTATACATGACAATGAATTTATCTAATTTTTTTTCATTTTATTTTACAGTTTTCATTTTAATTAATGTCTATAAATTCAATATATTTTACAATTAAAAATGTATTCTATATTTATAATCATGAGCACATATTTTTTAATGTACACCTGTAATTTTTTATAACACCACAAATATTATAGAGTATTCTTCAATTAAATAAATCCTATTCATAGTCTATATTTAAAAAATTATTATGTTCCTTTGAAATGACACGGTTATTTAAGAGATATTCAAAACTTTTCTATTAAACATAAATTTTCCACTTCTATGTTTTGAATTTCAAAAAATGATCATCTAGATTTGTTACCAGTAATTCATTTGGAGTCTGATTGAACCATATTTATTTTTTTTATGAATAGTAACATACCCTTATAAATATTAAATAATGATAATATTTTATTTTCTTATGATAATAATATAATATGATCTTAATTAATTTTTCAATGTGATATAAAACTAATTATACCTTTATAATTGTTACTTTTAGAATTAACTATGATTTTATTTAAAAATAATAATGATACATAGAAATTTATTTTTAAAAGATGGAGTTCATTTTTGAATTCTACACGTCAAAAAAAATTAGGGTGATTGTTTTGGGATTTATCAAAAATATTTTAATTTTTTTGAATAATAAAAATACAGTTTTATGTTTTCTGATTTTTAATGACATCACAATGGTATAATAATTAATATAAAATTTTGTTTGACTTTTTTACAGTAACTTATTACATGAGGTGTCCTAAGTAGCTAAAACCATTTTGATATACCTTGGGAAAGCCCATCGTTTTGCAAAAACCACTATTGAGGTGTCCCTTTTAATTAATAAAAAACTCCGACTCATTTTCTATAAATACCCAATCACCGCCTCTATTTTAATTCATTATAAACTCAATATCCACTAATATATAGTATTATTACATCTCAAGGAGTTCTCTAAAGGTTTCCTGAAACACTCACGTTCCCAACCTTCCAGTTTTGAGAGTTACTCTACAAGGTAAGAGAATCTACCACCCATCTCTTTTATTAAAGAATTCATTTAATGTTTTCTATTTTATATTCAATTGGAATATGTTGGATTTGTAATTAAATATTCCATGTTCTTTACATAATATTTAAGAGTGAAGATATACCACCTTTCCCTCATTAATCTATTTTATGAATTTTTCAGTGACGCTGTTAGTCTACTGAATTTTCGACAGAGATTTCACAATTTTATTCTATTTTGAGTTACTTTATTTTCTACTTATTTCCTCATCCTCACTCATCCTAATTCTATGATAATTTTAATACCTTAAATAAACTATAACAATATTATTATAATTTAAAATTTCATCATCATCTCTCTTTCCCAAACCTCTTATACTAAAAATGAAAACAACGTCTGAGATGTGTTAATTTATCACATTCAAGGATGACAGATTCTCGTTTTTCATTACCATGTTCAATTCCGGACATGAAAACATTTTTATGGTTGAACAATATCAGAATATATTTATTTCATCACATTAATGTTTTGTAATCTCTACACACCCATAATATAAAATAATAATACAAAACAAGTTTATTATAAACAAAACAGCAATGTTCATCCAAATATTTGTAATTAACTTCTATCTAATGATTAATCATCATTTTATATAACACAAAAACATTATAAGATCATTTATATCTCTGAAATATCATTAATATGATATATTAACAATTCTTAATGTTTAACCACATTTCAAACGAACTTCCATTCACAAATACAAGTAAATGGATCATGGAAACCAATGAAGAAAATGCTTCCAAAACAATAAAATTGAACCTCTTAAACCCATAAAAAGGCCCATGAATGATCCTAATAAGGAAATAGTAAATAAATTACATGTATCAGAGGTTCTGGAATTATTAATTAATGAATCTAAATTTTTTTATTCAGGTCATTAAAACAAACGAAAAACACACTCAAGCATAAGGTTAGGGGTTTTTCATCTCACTTTTTATTTCGTGAAATTTCCATTGTTCGCAACTTATTTCTTGTATTTGTTATCTATGTGTAATTATTTTTGATATATAATATAATAATGAATTTTTTATTAATGGTATTCTATGATTCATTGAGTGATTGTTTAATTCTTGATAAATGATTCAATTGATTCCAAATGTTAAGTGACTTGGTCGAAATTACCATTTCATTATGACCTACATAGTATTGTGCAACTAATATTTCTTGCATGGTGTATCTACTACGCATATGAGGTCACTTTTAATTTGAAATTATATTTCTATTAAATATAAAAATTTTCATATCATGGATATGTTTATTTTCTTAACCGTATACCATTTTACATATGGTGTTTATTTGGATTGTTATTTTTACTGTGGAAATATTTATGAATCCGTATTATATACACTATATAGATATTGAGAGGGAATATTGTAAATGTAAAAAATATAGGTATAATGAAGTATTAGAACTTTTAGTGGTGGGTGGGGCCCTCTATAGCCCCTTGACTCATTGACAAGTCTCATTAGACAAATCAGTTGTCGACAAACCCTTCGAGTTTGTTTCTAAACAAATCAGATGGGTTTTTACCAAAAGAACTAATAATTTTTAATAGTATTATGGTATCCTGTGAAAGATACATGATTCGAACATATAATCATTTTCTTTATTCATTATCAGTTATTATTATCCATGAGGATTTCACTATGACAAAATCTATGGATGCATTTTCATTCTCAGTTTATTAATGGTGTGAGTTTTTTCATTTATTCACCATGACATATTGACTATGACATGTTGTTTATGATTCAGTTATTACTGATTCATGATTCCACTAGTTGTTACCCTTAATGAGTGTCTGAGCTCACGCCTTTCATTTTTTTACATTCAATAGGTTTTTAAGAGGAGATCATATATTAAGTTTTTGTGGATGCAGTTTTTCATTTCAATTATGTATTGTATCTTGATACCCTTCCCAATATAATATGAGATACATCTATGTATCTAGTTTCATCAAGACTACTAATCTGATCATTCTTTCCAGACATCATTCTTTTTAACCATGCCAATTTACCATGTAATGCTCTGGCTCCGGTCTAGAGGGGTCGAAGTGTTATAATTGGTATCAGAGGATGTTTATTAGGAACAATGGAAACTAGACTGGAAAATGTAGATTAGGGGATAATTACCTAAGGTAGTATTTGAGAAAAAACATACAAAAATATCATAGTATTTTGGTAAGGAATAAAGTATACTAATATTTCTAATAATTACATCCATGTTTGGATACAAACAGTTAGAGGGGACTCTGTCACAGATGTATCTATGAGTGAAAACTATGAAATGGTATTCCCGGCTTGACCCGGGTTATTCTAGTACACGACTATGGGCCTTGCTATAGTCTTCGTATTGACACTCCCAGGGGATATTCCTTGGATAATTCACAATTTTTTACAATCCATTATGAATGATTTTAATATAAATTTTTCCTCAGAGAATCCATGTTTATGATATTAGTTATTCAAAGAATTTCAATATATTTTTTGTGCTTTTCTATTTGAGATTAATAACCTAATCTTGTGTATACCATTATATATAAATATTTATTAATGGAAGAAGTGGAATCAATACACTTGGTTAATTTAGGTTTCTCCCTACTGAACAACTCAATACTGTCAATGATGGAGCAGATTAGATCATGATCATATTGGGAAAACATGCTCTGGTTTTGAAAAAAAACCCATTGCTACAACTAGGTTGTACAATTTCATGCGGTAGAAGACCCAATCTTTTGGAGGGACTACTATTCTAGTTTTAGCTGAGTAGAAGATCAATTCCCTTGAAAATATAATCATGACATTAAGATGCGATGAAAATGAAAAGGTGGTGTGGGTGGTATATTGTCACATGGGTGATGATGATCAATGGTGGTCCTTGATCCAAAATACCATGGTTGAATATGAAATAGAATATTTTTAATGGATAAATTATAATAAAATATTATTCTGATAAATATTTCCCTCATGAACAACAAACCAAAAAGAAGAGGAAGTTCCTTAGCTTAAATAAAAATAATAATATTATATGGTAGAGTATAAGGCTATCTTCACAAGACTATCCAGGTATTCCATATATTACGTACGATACTCAGAAAAAAATAATAATCATTTCATTGAAGGTCTTATACCATGTCTTCTATGGGAATTCGCTTCTCAAACTTTTTCATCATATGATATAATTATATCAAGTTCCATCTAAACAGAGAAAAAGTTTTATAGGTCATATTTTTTCAAGGGAATCCAAGATAATGATTTGTATATTGATAACCATGTAATAGTTTTTTTTTCAAAGAAGAACATTGGAATAATTCAATTCCCATTATGTGAGAATTTTGGATAGAATCTTCTTGGGAAATTTTTGAAAGGCATGGGATTCTACTACAAGTGTTGAGAAAAAAGTCATTGATCTAATTAATTCAAGGGGAAGAAAAAATTCAATGATGTTCAATGCTATAATTTAGAGATATGGGAAACTATTTAAATGATCTTCTTATGCACAAACAGAACTTTCCTTTGAAAAGGCCAAGGGTGAAAGAAAAAGCTTATGAAATTATAACCGCGGAGGCTGAATATCCTAATGACGTGGTGTTATGTACTTTAATTGTTTCCACAAACGTTGACAATTCATTATTTGATTATGTATCATCACAATAATTTATATCTTCCGAGTCTTCCCAAAAAATTTGACATGTCCAATTTGAATTAAAAACGGATTTGTCCATCAAGACACCTAAGTTATGTATCATTGCAATAAAGGTGTGTCGATCAGTCCCCTCAGGACACATAAAAATGATTCAGTTCCAAACCTTATCATCCTAACAATGACTTAATTTGATATAATTTAAGGTATAAATTCGATTTCCAATTATTAGGCGAATATTTATTGAAAAAAGAAGGGTGTTACAATTTTTGAAAATGGTGTAGAATCCCTTATCTTTAGAGCAGAAACATCCACATATGTTTTTAACTATTTCAACCCCCATTAGCCCCACAGAATAAAATTCATAGAGAAGAAGAGAACCCCATATCTATGTGTAAGGAAATAAATTTTCATATTGAACATTTACGTATAGTGCAAGAGTACATTGATGTATTTTCAAAGGATTTACAAGAAATACTCTAGAATGGGAAGTTGAGTTCTCTATAGATTTAATTCCTAGTTCAAGACCTATATCAATGACTCTTGGTTGAATGGAAATTGTAGAGTTAGTGGATCTAATGAAATAACTAGAGGAGTTGATGTACAATGAATTTATTCGACCTAGTGTTTCTTAATGGGGAGCCCTGGTTCTGTCTGTTAAGAAGAAAGAAGGATGCATGTGGCTATTAATTGATTATAGGGAAATAAATGCTATTACAATAAATTATAAGTATCATCTACCCCAGATTGAATATCTAATTGATAAATATAATGGCACTCAAGAAGTTTTGAAGATTGATCCTCAATCCGGATATAATTAGCTACATGTGAGTAAGGAAGATATTTCTAAGATAGAATTTAGATCTATGTATTGGCATTTCATGTTTACAATGATACCTTTTGGACTAACTAATGCACCATCTATTATTATTAATATAATGAATAGTGTTTTCAAGGAATATCTTGAAAACATTGTTGTGGTATTCATAATTTATATCCTAGTATAGAAATAAATCTATCAAGACCATGAGAATGATGTGCGAATTATTATGAAAAATATAAGATGAAATGATTTATAAGTGATGTTTAGCAAGTGATTTATAGATTCAATCAGATTGTTTTCATAGCCATATTTACTCTGAGGGAGGAATCATAGTTGATCTTGTGAAGACAATGCAATCCCAGACTGGACCAATCCAATGAACATAATTGAGGTACACAGTTTTATTGTCTTAGCAGGTTACTATCAGCGTTTCGTTCAAAATTTCTCACAACTAGAAACCCCACTAACCAAGCTCAGACATAAATGTGTTATGAATGTGTGAACAAATAAATGTATAGAATGTTTTGTTGAATTGAAAATAAGATTGGACAATGCACTAATTTTGAATCTTCCATCTGGAAATGATGGATTTTTAATATACAGTGATGCCTCAAAGAATGGGATGTGTTGCATCCTTATGAAAAATTATAAATTTATTGCTTATGCATAAAAGCAGTTGAATACTCTTGAGAAAAATTATCCAACACTTCATCTTGAGTTAGCATCTATGATAATCACGCTAAAAATATGGAGACATTATGTTTAAAAAAAATTCCAGATATACACAGATCACAAGAGCGTGAAATAAGAATTCACCTAAAAATGAAATCAACATGATGCAAAGGAGATTGTTTCTGTTACTCAATGATTACAATTGTTAAATACACTACCACCCAGGAAAGGAAAATAAGGTTGAAAATTTATTATACAGTAATGATTATCAACATATGAATCCAATGAGTATTGAAAGAGATCCTATATTCATGGATCTACTAAATATTGATATAGGAATTGTAAAGGAAGGGAAAACATCATTCATCATTCAAATGATTTATAAACCATCATTACTATAGAAGATTAAAAGATCTCAATATGGTGATGAAAATCTACAAAAGAAAATTATTACTATTAAGGATGGGAGATTAGAAGACATCATGTTTGAGAAAGTATTTCAAATATTTGGGAAGATGTTATGCATTCAATCATCGCCTGATCTAAAAAGGGGACTATTAGACATTTATAATCACTCAAAATTATCTATACACCAAGGTAGAAAAATTTTGTATAGAGATCTAAAGGAATACTTTTGGTGGGGTAATATGAAGTGGTAAATTGTCGACTATGTGTCAAGGTGTCTAGTTTTTCAACATGTTATGGTAGAGATACAACATCCCAGCAGAGTGATGAAACCACTACATATTCTTATGTGGATGTGGGATAATGTTACGATGTTTTTTTTCACTTGACTACTGAGAAAACCTAGATGAAATGATGCAATATTGGTAATTGTTGACCGTCTCACAAAATCATCAAATTTCCTTCCTATAAAAGAGGATTTACCACTTGATCGTCTGGAAAGACATTACATTAATGTAGTTGTAAGACTCTTGGTGAACATTTATCACTTTTGTTTATCAAGATTCCCAATTTACGTCAAAATTCTGGAAATGTCTCCATATGGCTTCGAATACTGAGCTTCATATGAGTACTACTTGTCACCCCCAAACTGATAGATAGTCTGAAAGAATTATTAAAACTCTTGAATACATTCTTAGATCATTCTATCTTGACAAAAAAGGTATGTGGGATCAATAATTTACTTTGGTGAAATTTTCATACAACAATAGTATACATTCTAGTATTCAAATGGCCCCATATTAAGCATTATATAGAAAGAGAAGTCGATCTCCAACTTGTTGGGATGAAGATGGTGAGTGGAAACCTTTAGGCCCAGAACATATTGAAGGATCCACTATAAAGGTGAATATAATACAAGCCCATATTAATGTATCCAAATTTAGGAAGAAGAGTTATGTTGAAAACTGGAGAAAGGATATGGAATTCCAAGTGGGATATCATGTCATTCTAAAAGTATGTTCATGGAAGGGTGTCTGAAGGTTTGGTAAGAATGGAAAACTGAGCCCCATGTACATTAGACCATTTTGAATTATAGAAAGGATCAAAGCTATATATTACCATTTAGCAATTCCTTTATGTCCCTCCAATGTTCAAGATGTTTTCCATGTGTCTTTTTTGAGAAAATACATTCCAGACCCAAGGCATGTACTAACCTATGAGGAAATAGAGCATGAACCTGAATTATCATACTGTGAAGAGACTATCGGGATCCTTGACACAAAAAAGAAAGTATTGATAAATTGGAAGACTCTCCTAGTAAACATTATCTGGAAAAACTATAATATGGAGGAAGAAACATGGGAAACTATGGATGTTATGAAGAAAAACCTCCCACAGTTTTTTTGTGTGCTATATAAATAATGTTTCACATGCGAAATTTCCGAAGGAGGGAATAATATAACAACCCAAAAATATTATTCTATGATTATCTTAAATACATTATATTCATACCCTTCATTTAATAAATCATTGTTTTTCTTTTGAAACTACACTTGGTTATTTATGATATATTGAAAACCTATACATTAAACATAAATTTTCCACTTCTATGTTTCAAATTTCTAAAAACCATCATCAAGAGTTGTGACCAGTAAGTTATTTAGATTCCGATAGAACCAACTTTATTTTTGAATGAATCGTAACCTACCAATATTAATTTTATATAATAATAATAATTTATTTTCTTAAGGTAATAAGATAATAATATCTTAATTAATTTTCAATTTGAAATAAAACTAATTATACCTTTAAAATTGTTATTTTTTGAATTAACTATTAATTTAATTAAAAGATAAATTAATTATAAATAAAAATTTATTTCCAAAAAATGAAGTTCATTTTTGAATTCTACCCATCGAAAAATGGTTAGGGTGAATTTATGGTATTTTTATAAAATACATTAAATTTCCGTGAATTGTAAAAAAACAGTTTTGAGTTTTCAGTAGTTTAATGACATCATAATGATATAATAATTAATAAAAAAGGCTGGTTGAATTTATTAATGTAATATATGACATGAGGTATCCCAAGTGGCTAAAACCAGGGGCAAATACAATGGGAAAGATCATGGTTTTGCAAAAACAAATAATGAGGTGTTCATTTTAATTAATAGAAAACTCCCTCTCATTTACTATATTTACACACTCACCCCCTTCATTTTATTTCATTCCAAACTCATTATCATCTATCCTCTGGTATTTTTTCCTCCCTAGGAGTCTTCCAAAGGGGTCCTCAAACCACTGATGTCCCATCCTTCATGTGTTGGGAGTTACACTACAAGGTATGAGAATCAACCACCCTTTTCTTTTCCTAAAACATTAATTTTATGTTTTCTATTTTATTTTCAATTGGATTTTTTTGGGATATGTAATTATATTATCCCCATTCTATCCATATTATTTGAGATAGATGATAGACCCCCTTTCCCTCATCGACAATTTTATGGTAGTTTATGTAACGACATTAGGCTGTCGAATTTTCGTGAGAGATTTCTCAATTTTCTTCAATTTTGAGTCTATTTATTTTCTATTACTTTACTCATATACCTTAATCCAAATTCAATGATAATTAAAGTACCTTATATAAACTAGAATTTAATATTCCAATGTCATATTTCATCATGATGTCTCTTTCCCCCTCCTCTTATACTAAAAATGAAAACACCGTCCGAGATGAGTTAATTTATCTCATTCAAGGATAAAGGGTTCTCAATTTTTATAACTGAGGAACATTCTGGTGATGAAACCATTTTTATTGTTTAACCAGATCATAATATATTCCTTTTATCTCATTAATGTTCTCTAATCCTTGTACACACATAATATAAAATAATAATACAAAACCAGATCATTACGAACAAAACCACCTTGTTAATCCAAACATTTGTTCTTAAGTTTTAACTAATGATTCATATTGGTTTATAACCCAAAATAATATTAAGTTAATATATATCAATGAAATTTCATTAATAATATATATTAAAAATTCTTGAGTTTTGACCTCATTTCAAATGAACTTCCATTCATGAATACAAGTAAATGGATCATGAAAACCAAGGAAGAAAATGCTTCAAAAACAATATTATTGAACCTATTAAACCCATAAAAATGGACATGAATGAACATAATAAGGTTATACTAATCCAATTACATTTATAGGTGGTTATGGAATAATTATTTAATGAAGATAAATTTTGTTATTCAGGTCATTAAAAAAAATGAAGAACATAGTCGAGCATAAGGTAAGGGGTTTCTCATCTCACTTTTAATTCTGTGAGATTTTTATTGTTTGCCACTTATTTCTTGAATAGGTTTTATGAATACTTAAATTTGATTTATAAAATCATTATTCAATTTAAATTCATTTTTTTCAGTGATTAATTTAGTGATTGTTTTCTTTTATCCATATGATTCAATTGATTATAATATGTTAAGTGACTTTGTCTGAATTTCCATTTCATTGTGACCTACATATTATTATGCGCCTAATATTTCATATATGGTGTATCTAATGCCCAATTGAGATCACTTTTCATTTGAAATTATATTTCTATTAAATATCAATATTATCATATCATGGATATGATTATTGTCTAAACCGTATAACATTTTTCATACATTGTTTATTTGGAATTTTATTTTAACTATGGAAATATTTATAAATTTGTATTATATACTCTATAAAAATATTTAGAAGGCATGTTGTACTTGTAATAAATCTATTTATAATGAATTATTTGTACTTCCAGTGGCATATTGGGCTTGATATATCCCCTTGATGCATCAACAGGTCTAATGAGACAAATCAGTTGGCGACAAACCCTTCGAGTTTGTATCCAAAAAAATAAGACGGGTTTCAACCCACAAAAAAACGATTCAAAGTTATTATGTTATCATGTTCTAGATACATGATGTCCAATTGATAATAATTCTATTCATTCATTATTAGTTATTACAATCCATGGGGTTTCCACTATGACAAAATCTATGGATGCAGTTTCATTTTCAGTTAATTATGGCATGAGTTTTTTATGTATTCACCATGAAATATTGACTATGCCAAGTTGTTTAAGATTAAGTTATTATTTATTATTTCTTTTTCTAATTCTAACCATTACTAAGAATTTGAGCTCACCACTTTAACTTTTCTAACTTCAACATGTTTCAGAGAGGATATCATTTATTGTGTTTCCATGGATTCTGTTTTTATTTTTTTGTTATGTATTGTATCTTGTTACCTTTCAAAATGTAATTTGAGTTACATTTATGTATCTAGATTTTTCAAGACTACTAAACTAATAATACCTATGGGACTTCATTACATATAACAATTCCAATGAATATAGTAATTCACCAGCTCCGGTCTAGAGGGGTCAGTGTGTTACATTTTTTTTCATTATAAATAGGATCCTCAGTAAATATTTTTCACATATGTGATGGTAAAACATGTAAAATATGGTCATAAATACTAGATAATGCATTTAAATATCATTATAACTTTATTTTATCATAATTTATGAGTTTACTTCATAATATTTAATTAAATTGTCTAATATATGTCCACATTGTGTCATTTTTACTTGACTATTAACATTATATTACTTTTTGAAAAGAATAAATGCAAAATGTCACTCCCTTGATTTTAATAACAATAATATTTTCCCATAATTAAAAAAGACATTATTATCATTTAGAAATATTTATTTTGAAAATAGGATTTTCTAATATTAAGTTATTTTTTTAAATTTTATTTATTTAATAATTACATTAAATTCAAAAGGAATGCTGACACATTAATTATACAATTAACTAAAAAAATAAAATAATGGACTTTAAAAATATCTAACATAATAAAATATGGATGAATTATTGCGTCCAATTAATTTTTTAGATAAATAAAACATTTTGGGTGTTTTAATGGACTATATTATCATTCCATAACTATATTGATGACTATAATGTAAAATAAAATATATAGTCCCAAAAATGACAATAATGATATTTTTTAAAAAATAATATATTTTAAAATTAATTTGAATAAATAAAAATCATATATTTCCACAAAAATTAATTTTATTTGTTTTAGAATATCCATAATTGTCCATTTATGGGTCACGTTTTAATGGTAACATTCTTGGTCCTTAAAGAACAGAAAAATAATGTCGTTCTGGTAATTGTCAAAAGGGTTAACAAAGCTTTATAACAACGATATAAGTATTAAAGAGTCACTAAAACTTTTATAAATATTATTTAAGATATTATTTAGATTTATAATCATTATATATTAAATATATATCATTTTTAATCTATATGATTATAAATATTAATTTTTGTTAATATAAGACTTTGCGTAATTCAAAGATTTCCCATCTCCTCAGTAATAAATATGAACATATTTCTCCACTCTTCCATGAAATTTTTTTTTTATCATGATCATCCATTACCTATAATTAAACCTTAATATATTCCATGCACACTTTTTTGATCTTCTTTTCTTATCAAAGGACCATGCTTTCATGTTTTAAGTTCCAATCTATTGAATGTTTCTCCACGAAGAGGTATAACTCTTAACCATGTGTTATCAATTTTATTGTCTGTTATCACAAATTAAAATATATGGTATATATTATAGAATAATTGATTATGTAATCAAAGTATAATATTTTTTATGGTGTTGCAACCACTATTACCTATAGTTTTCTCTCCGGTTGGTAAGTAATAACATCCCTCGTGTGTATGTGCGGACTACCACCTCCATGAACTGTTGTAATTCATAATTCACATCCATTATCTAGGATGGGTATAAGGATATATTATTATATTATATATATATATCTATAGAATAATAAATTTTTTTAAAAGTTTTTTTATTTATCATTCTCATTTTTCACCCTTTGAAAAGTGAAAACAACAATCATTTGTTCCTATAATGTATGGTTTCCATGAACGATGGAATTATTATTTTTATCTATATCATTAATTAATGAATATTATTATATATATATTTAAATTTAATAAGTATATATGATATTTAGATCAGGATTAATATGTTTATATATTGGAACCATAACCATTGTACTAGGATTTAGACTGTGAAACGAAACAGTTATCAACTTGAATAATGATTTTAAAAAAATTAATAAAAAGGTGATAAGATCATATAATTAAATCATACATTTTATGTTATATATAGTTATGGTAATGTAATACAATGATATTTTTAATAATTACATTCCAATACATATAATGAAAGATGGTACTTGAAGTAGGGTATTCTTATTTCAATCACATTTTATTCGAGATTGTTTATCCATGTATATCCACTGAGGAAATTATAAAATACTATTTTTATAATTCAATATATATTTATTCTTCTGGTTATTTCTTAAGAATAAATTTTTTCTTCAATATTCTATAATTTATGTTATCATGAAAAAAATGATGTTTTTAAGGAAAACAAACATTGTTTTACTATAATATTAGGAATATTTTTCCCATTTCCATGTTTTCATTATAATGGTTTCCAAAAGGTACGAGCATTATGTTGATGATATTTAATGTAGTTTGTAACAATTTTTTAATTTTAACAAAAAAAATATTAAATTAATTTTTATTTCATTTTTTGAATGATATAATTTTGAGTTTTCAAAGAAGTGGGAACATAATTATTGTTTTATATTGCATAGTATGAATATAAATTCCTAATATCATGAACCCTATACTAGAAATATTCAATTACATGTTTCCAAGCTTTTTTTCATAGAAACTATTTCCAATAATATTTTAAAAATATTAACAATATGTTTTTTTAAATTGAAATGATCATTTTCCACATGAAATATTCCAACAAACATTTAAATATGTTTTCATATATGAAAAAATAATTGGATGTTACATACAATTTACTAGGGATATGATCCAATTATACCATCCTTATCATTTCTCTGAATGGTCTATGATTATGTTAATGATATGATTATAAGGCCTGATTACTTTCTTTAGATTATACTATGATGAATCAGTTTAATGATTATGAAACCATTTTCATTTCAATGAGATATTATATGATTAAAAAAAGAATGTTTTATAGTCTTATAGAATAGATATGTATATTTTTCATATTGTTATAGTTGGACCTCAAATTATATAAGCCTTCAAGGCATTGGGTTCACAATTTTATACCATGAAATAATTATGGTAAAAAAGTCGATGTTTTGATCCATTATGGGAAACAAGTCAATATGTTTAGTACAATACATGAAACATTTGTTTATGCTTAATAATTTCTAGGAAATATTTTAAGATGCCTAATCTATTATTATATTGGTAATCGGTTTTGATCCTTTGTCCACTAAAATTTCATGGTATCATTATTTCGAATTGAAATATTAAATAGTTTACATATCTATGATAATTACACACTTTTAGGACATTATTTTGTGATTATGATTTGATTATATGGTATATTGTTGATTAGTGATGTTCTATTACTCATGTGACTCATTCCATTTTAAATTTCTTTTATTCCAACAATCTATATTTTTATCCATCATAGACTGGGTATGAACTTTGTATGTTTTTATCATGAACTGATACCATAAGAATTATCTTATTCTTTCATAAGATCATTGAATGATATCTCTCTTTTTCAACCTTACTTAGCATCTGAGATTTCCTGTTCTTATGTTCCCTTTCCCTATGTAATGAATAACAATTTTAGGTAGGTAGTTTCATGAAGGGAAAAAAATGAGAATCAACCGATGATAGATAATAAAAAACGTTACTAAATTCATTGTTCATATATCAAGTCTATAAACACCCCAAGCCTTTAAAATAATGGATTGTATTGTAATTTATTATATTTAACAGTCATCTCAAATGATTATGTTTTTTTCTATGAATATATTTGTTTTCTGAAGTTATTATTACAGTAGGTGTTAGTTAATATTTACAGATTAGGGTTAGAAAACATTGTTAAAAACCCTAAGGATAAGAGTAACTATTGGATAACATCATAATGTTTTTGTAATGATCTTGAATAATCATGGTTAATCCCAATGTTATAGATATTGAGAATTACATTTCATTATTTAAAAATCATATTAATTATATTTCATGATCACATGATAGCTCCCTAGGATTAATATATATATATATCCACAAATTAGTTTTTGTTTTTAGTCAATGGTTGGAATCATAGGACATCATGATACAATGAATGTGATGGAAAAAATAAATGATTGTCCACCTAGGGAACCAAATTCTATTACAGATGGAATACAAAATCCTATTCTTATGGTCATGAAACATTCTTATGACATAAATTATTATGATATATAAAATGAAAAATTTAGTAAAAATATATTATCAATACGTTCTTATGAAAACGTCCTCCATTATTGGGTGGGTATTATGGACCACTAGTGTAATATTAGTTGATTATCACTAATGTGAAAATATTTTCTATTATCCAATTTTATGAACATGAATAATATATCCTATTAATTTATCTTTTTTATGAATAAGTTGATCAATGGAATAATATCATTTCTAATATTATATAAGGAATAAATTGAGTCCATGGAAAGTGATGAGTTTAATAATATTTTTTATAATATATCCCTCTTATTCTCTATATAAAAATGGAGTAGGAATTACATCTCAAAAATCTGATAGATAGTGTATCCATTGGTACCTATGAGGCAAATTTTATAAGACCTATATGATAGGACTTTTTATAATTATACACATTGGAAGAAAATTTGTTCCATTCATTGGTGAAAAAATCCACGTCTCTTAAAGGTGTTATCAATAAGGTACATTAGAATTTAGGAATAAATATATTTATGTGATTTGAAGGTAAAATTTAAAAAGGGAGATTTCTATCATTCCCTTTTTTCTAAAAAGTCAAGTAAGATGATGACTATTGAAAACTCGAATAAATAACACATTGGAATGAAATTAATGCCAACTATTAGCTTGAAATATCTCATGAATCATCAATGTAATTTCATGAATGGAAATGGAAGGATTTAAAAATACATAAAAAAAGATTATAAATCCTATAAATGTCCAAAGGCGATGAAGAGAATTGTCAATATAATAGACAAATAATAAAATTTCAACTAATGCATCTCCCTCACTCAAATTATTTATATTCATGAATTATTTTAATATTTTAATGTAGAGAAAAAATATAAATATATTTTACGATGGTCAGCATTACGTCCCTCATTAGGTATAATACAATGGGAAATCAAATGTGATTAAAAATTATAAAGTGGGTTTTGAGATTTTTTGGATCAGGTATACCATATATAAACAAGAGGGGGTGAATGGTGTCTTTTACAAATTCGTTATGAAATCATGTTCTTCAATTTGACTTTAATTAGATGGATTAATTTACAAGAAATTTAAATACCAGGGACACATTATGTATGCTGTTTCGGGGAACAAAAGGCCCAAAAACCACTCCACCAACACTCTACTCCACGAGCTTAGTGTTTTTCACTATCGAGTCCTCTTGTTAAAAGACCATTCCACAACTGAGTAAAAATAGCTGACACCTTTACAATCAAAGGCAGAACAAACCCTTCTAGTTCAATCACAGAACCTACATAGCATAGTATGAGAAGATGATCACTCCAGAATAGAAAATAAAGGTATTTCTACTTTGAAAATATTTTCCCATTGTTCTTCACAATTGCTACAAAATGCAATTGACAGTAGATGGTTTGTCACCTTCAGAAATGATGATCATCAAAGAAGAGTAGTTCTGAGTTGATCTAGTTTGAGTAGATATAAAAATATAATTCACAACTTCAAAAGTAGTAGATTCATAGTAGATATTTTCTTTTAGAATGAGTGAATCATCTATTGTGATTCTTATTCTTTAATAAACAGAACTTTATAAGACTTTTAAATTAGTAGATCTGTGTTCTCTATATTCTCTATTTCTCTTATATTTTTCTTGTTGATGTTCGGAAAAACTTTTATATTTTTACTGTGTAAATATCACATCTATATAATAATGAAAAGCACTTCTCATTCAAATTTAGATCCAAAAAAATTTCCTTTTAACTTGCAATAATAAAAAATTCTAAATAACAGGGCAGTCGTAACATCCCTAAAGATTCATCATAAAAATATCCTTCTACATTTATCCTTTGAATAATAAATAAAATGGATTTGACTTAGTCAAAACACACTTTAAAAATAATCTATTAATTCGGCTTGAAATCAGCCTGATAATCCACTTGTTGACCAATGTATAATAATATCATATTCAATTCTTCGATGCCAAAGGTAAGGTTGAACTGTATAAAATAAATTTTTCAAACGTACGGTTGAACTCAAACATAGGGTTGATGTCGCAACCTTCAAATGTAAGGTTGATAAAAAACGTAGGGTTGATGAACCATACTTTTCTTTTCAATAATCAAATGTATGATAAATGATCCATCCTTTTAAAGGCTTATAAACATAAGGTAAATGATCCATGCTTTTGATGAAACGTAAGGTTGAGATAATAGGGTGTTATTTGAGGATCGTCTCCTGAGGTCACGAGGGTTCTCCCCCTTCGGTGACAGTGGTGGCTTCTGAGCTGGTCCCTCCTCCCCTACCGGGGGACGGACTTCCGACATCCTTCACGGGAGTGCCTTCACCTTTCTCACCTTTTTTGAACCATGACCTTCTTCCCCCTTTTCCCCATGTTTATCTTCTCCCTAATGTACTAGATTTTATTAATGGAATTATAAACCTTTTTCTCTCGACCACTGAGTTCAACGAGGCTTTGGTCCTTTTAAATCATTCCCCGGTTGCGATGTTCAAGTAGAGGCGTCCTTCCGTGGATTCATTCGACAGATGCATATTTGGGTCCTGGGGATTACATGATAGATCTACGATGGGATTTCTTAACTCCAGACACATTCTGATTTGATTTTCATCGAAGGAGGATCTGGTGAAGGTTTGGTCCAGTGCTCCGCGCAGCAGCAATGTCTTTTGGTTCTACCTCTTCTGATGGTCGTATAATTTCCACATGAAGCGCGAATCCTCTACAGCTGTGATTTGGGTTAGTTTCCAGGAACTTCCCTTACCGTTTCAAAATCCCGTGATTTTGAGAATGATAGGAAACCATGTCGGAAGATTTCTGTGTGCTGATTATAGAACCAAAGCTCTCTATCAACCGATTTATCCCTGGATATGTGTCGAAATAGATGTCTCCAAAATTCAACCCAAGTCCGCGTGGATTACATTGGAGGAAGAGCTATGTCACAAGCAAACAGTGGTCTATGAATCATTGTTCGACTTCTACTCCTTTCAAAAACAGGGGCACCCTGCAGAAGTCTGCAGATAGGGGAGGAAGGACTTCCATCCTCAAAAGGATGCAAGTTTAGTTGACAACAGTGAGGGGTCGGGATGTGGTGAGGGTGTGTCTGGCAAGAATCAATTAGCGGCCCCAATTGGGATTAAAGAGTAGCAATGTGGGTCATAGGGGGTCAACCCATTGGTGGCCAAGGTTCTCAAACACTTGCGGAAGGACCTGAAGGTTCTTGTGCATGATTCTTAGAAGCAGGAGGGCTTCGATGTAATGCTAGCAGGGTGTTTAGGAGGGGTTGTGCTATGTGACAGTGGCATTTTTCTCGATATTGAGACAGTGATGGCAACAGATGTAGGTTCAAGGACTCCCTTGACTTCTTCTTATGTAGAGGCATTGCCTTCTAGAAGTGGTTCGAGTGAAAGAGGTAGATCTCATATGATTGGAAGAGAGGGAGAGTTATTAGGTGGCAAAGGCTAGGAGCAGGACACATGGGGTGGTCTACCAATTCATTGTAGCACAAGGAGGGAGGTTCCAGCTATTAAGCTGGTCAATCACTTTGAAGGGATGGTGACTGAAGATCATGTTCAGGACATAGATGCAGCTCAGACTGATGAGTAGGAGGCGTCCAATGATGAGTCTGTTGACTTCTCACTAGGTGATACTGCTGATGACATTCATGATAGAGGGCCTCCCAGCCCAAGGAGGATAAAAAGCATGAAGGGGAAAGGGTGAATGTACTATTCATACTTACCTCTCCCAATGAAAACATGTTCCGCCAAAAAGTCGAAGGACATGATGATTGCAGGTGACTCCAAAACCTCAGGTGGCCAAGTTGAGCCCGCGGATCATGGTGATGTAGCCCTTCAGCTGTGGGAGTCAGGTGATGACCATGATAAATCCTTTGAGGTACTTTTACATTCGGATGAAGGGATAGTGGAATGTATTTTGGTGATTAATGCCTCTGATGAAGAACTAACAAGATAATGGGAAGGTTTCTTAATGTTGCAACCACGGGAGAGCAGAGTGCATGGATTGACAAGAAAGACCGTATATTGATAAGGGGATACAATGAAGGTAATATTAATCAAGAGGAGTACATGAAAGCTTCCGACAAGATGGAATCACACTTTGAAGACTTATTAAATGGTGTTCTAGACACACGGCTATCCTCTATCTCTTTGAAAATTCTTAGGGATAATGTGTCTTACAGGCTCAAATTTCTTTCCAATGATTATAAAACTTCTCTTGATGCTTGAACTGGGTGGTTTATCACTTTTACAATAAAAGTTTTTTTGAAAATAAAAAAGTTACTTTGGATAATGTTGATGAACCATACTTTTCAATATCCCAAATGTTGGGTTCCTTATTAATGTAGGGTTCCACTTCCATAATTTTCCGATAACGTATCGTTGATTAACAACACATTTCTGATAACTCAAAAAGTATACCCCACATTTCATCCTTACACTACGTTTCTCCGCGTAGGGTGTGAAAAATGATTTCAGAACATTCTTAATCAATTCCCAAACATGTACCACATGAACAATATTTTCAAAACAATATAATGCGAATTAAATCTCATTGTTCAAGAACATAAATATTTCTTCCAGAAATAAAATTATAATGAATAATAAATTTTTGAAATATACTTAAAATAATATCATTAGAAAATAATAAGGTTATTTGTGAGCATCAAAATCATCGTAGAGATAAATTATTTTTCTCCACAATATCCCCCTTTTTAAATAAGAATATAATGTATTTTTTAAAACAACACTTTTTCAAAAATCTCCCCCATTTTGATGACCACAAAACCTATAATATAACTAATTAAATTAACATACAAAATTAATTACATATAGTTTTGAATTTTGAAAATATAAATAAAATATTATATTTAACATAATTTCCCCCCTTAAAGGATTAACATAATTCTTAATATTTATCCCCCTTTGTAGAAAAGAAGAAAAAATGCAAAATAGTAAAAAAATGTTGTTTTTATCCAAATTTCTCCCCCTTTTGTGATATCAAAAAGAATGATAGAATATGGAATAGAAAACATTTTAATATAGCAGTGAACATAAGTAAATGGTATTACTATCTATTTGTCTATAATTGGACAAGGATTATTGGAATTGTTGAATAGTGGAAATAAAACAAAACAAAAAATATATAGAATATGGAATAACATTTCATTAAAATAAAATGTAACATGTAAAATTATGATAAACTCTGGAATCAAGGTGTGATAAGGGTATGATATAGGGTCTATCTCCTCTGAACAACAACCAAGATTTCTGTCAACTACTCCCTTAGTCTGCTCATCAATCCATCTCCCAGCATGATAATAAGATATCTATTCTCCTGAGCCATATAAATAAATTCTATGATATTTACTATGAAAAACTCATGAAGTCTCTCTTCCTTCTCCATAAACAGAGTTAAATTCTCTGTGAACTGTGTCATCATAGTTCTAATACAAGGTTCATTCGTAGTCAACTGGTCAACCAAAAATCAATGATTATCTAATAAAATTGATAGTGGACCACTATTTCAATGAAAATCATGCAATATGTCATTCTTATTGCTCATCGCTGCTGTGATAACCTGAACTCTCCTAATTAAATCATGTGAAGTACCTGATCCACTAGCTTCCCCAGTCCTGATAGATGCAAACTCTGTCTCCATACAGTCTTTAAACTCTGACAAATCTATATTCATTACCATTTCAAATTTCAACTTGAACACTTCTGTCGACATCATTATCTTAAAAGTTTCAACTTCATGCCTCGAAACTGTACTCTCTTTAAGTCCCTGAAATTTCAATTGTTCTTTCTCTATAGATCTCCTCAGAGTTAAATTTTCAGATTCTAAATTAGACAACTTTCTGTACAGCTCTTCTTCTTCCTTATTCACTGAATTAGAGGAAACCTATTCTTGATTCTCATTTTCATATTATACTTGATGCAACAATACTAATAGAAAACAAGTCTGCATCTGATTTTTCTTTTGCTTCCACCATAGCTAGCTGGTCCACAAACTTTTATTTATAGTCTTTCCCAGACACTACCATAGAAAAATCCTCATTAACTCCTCAGTATCAAATTCAGAAACATTATCATTATAACATCAGTAATCATTTCTTCCACTAGATTTTCAAAAATGATATCATCTTTATTTTCCTAAGGATTGGCACTTCTTCATCAGGCTCTTCCTCCTTTTCATTTTCTATTGTAACTGCACCATCAACTACAATTTGAGGTTCAATTCTAGTTACAACCACAGCCTATTCCTCAGTATCATTTTCAACTTCTTCTTTAATTTTAGTTTGTACATGTGGATTCATTTAAATTTGAGAAGTATCCTCTTCTTGTGGCTTCACAACAGATGCTTCTCTGTCAAGATTGTAAGTGAGTCAATCTCTGGATGACAAAACATGTGAACCAAGTTCCTCATGATCATAAGAAGGTCTTTTCCTTTGAATCTGAACTCCTTCTTGAATACTTTCTTCTTGAGCTTTATCAGTTCAAAATCTTATTATTCTTACAGTAGTTCACACTCTTGATTCAGCCTATCCCGCCTTGGATTTAGAATATTGAGCCTGAGCACTCTCTTCCACTTCTTCGGCTCCTACTGGTAAATGTTTTCATTTCAATGTTCTCTAGAAGTAACCAATATTACTCAAGGTTATAGCTCCAAAATTGTTACTACGATGGCTTCTAACATTGAATTCCACCAGCCTTACCACATCCCTTTTTAACAAAATTTTGGATATGAATCTACCAAACATATAAAAATTCATGCGCTCTTCTGTTTGAAATAAATAATGAAGGTACATTACCTTGTACCTAGGAAAATTAAGTCTTATATCACTCATAAACAGGTACATTATATACATGTTTGGATACATGATTTTTTCCAGCTCAGACATCCTCGGTGCAATACCTATTTGCACATACCACACTACGATTTTCTGATCCAGCTCCAAGTCATTATGATCATCTTCCTTATATATGTAGAACCAAAAATAAAAGACATAATATTTTCATACATATGTATTGAATCTCCTATATTCATCAAATCAAAATGAAAGACTCCCTCATGAGGGCAGTTCAGAATCTGACCAATCTCTGTAGATGATATCAAAACATCTCAATATTCAATCTTATCTACCATCGTATCATCATCTTCCTCCACACTAAATTGAATGGATTTAAATAAATAAATATGTTCTACCTCATAATGAAACTCGGTAAAATCTGTATTAAATGTTTTTTCATGTTTTTGAAATACAAGAGCTTGCTTCAGCGAAAGGTTCGCATGATTTAACCATTCCAGATCTATGACCAATCCTTGCAAAATTTTATTTCCTTATAAGTTCTATCTCTTAGAAGTACTGGTCTCAGTCTCATCAGTTCTATTAGTCTTCGCCATTTCTGTTGAAAAATATCTGAAGGTTCGAAAGTGGATTAGGGTTTCGATGGATTAGGTTCGAATAGACAAAGAGCGGTAAAGCGCCACGGGTTCGAAAGGGTTTTTGGTAGAAATGAAACAATTTAAAATTCGAATGGTTTCTGATATCCATGATTATTGTGTCATTAATAATTATTACATAGATTTAATAAAATGAATAAAATTGATCACTTGAAGAAAAGAAAAAAAATTCTTCTGTTTCAAAAGAAAATAACAAATTTATTTTAAACAGTATTAAAATAATGAAACAATATAATAAAATAAAACATTATTTAAAATTTAATAAACCTAGCTCCCCCTTAATAAAATCAAACCGTGTATTGGTAAGTGGTTTGGTAAAAATATCAGCTTATAGAATTTCAGTACTTTCAAATTCTAAGAATATGTCCTTTTTAAGAACATAGTATCTTAGAAAATTATGTCTGATTTCAATATGCTTAGTCCTAGAAAGACTAAAATGATTTTTTGAAATTTTTATAGCACTAGTATTATCACATAAAATAGGTGTAAAATTAGAACATAGTCTAAAATCTATAATAGTGTTTTCCATCCACAATACTTGTGCACAACAACTGCCAGCTGATACATATTCTGCCTCAGCTGTTGACAGGGAAACTGCATGTTGTTTCTTACTTGACAATGACATTAAGGATTTTCCTAAAAAGTGACAAGTACATAAATAGGATTTCCTATCTAATATAAAACATCCAAAGACTTCATCTGAATATGAAATTAATTTAAAATCAGATGTTTTATGATAATGAAGAGATTGAAAAATGATTCCTTTTAAATATCTAATTTTTTTTAATAGTAGTAAAATCGGATTCTATAGGATTCCATTGAAATCTTGCACAAAGACATACTGAATACATTATATCTGTCTTACTAGCAGTAAGATATAATAAACAACTAATCATACCTCTATATAACTTGTTGTCCACTGATTTTCCAGTTTAATCCAAATAAAGTTTTATATTAGTACACATAGGAGTTGTATATGTTTTCTTGTTTTCAATTCCAAATTTCATCAGTAAATCAGTAATGTATTTTCATTGAATTAAAACACTTCCAAAATCTTTTTGATAAAGTTGAAGACCTAAAAAGAAATTTAATTCTCACATAATACTCATTTAAAATTATTTTTTCATTTGATTTGAAAGGTCATGATAAAGAGATTTATTAGTTGATCCAAAAAATATATAATCAACCTAAATTTGAACAAAAAAATACTAGAATTTATATTTTTCATAATTATTGTTGGATCTACCATTCCAATAGTAAAATCATTTTTTAAAAGAAAAAAAGCATAATCATTCAAACCATGCTCATAAGTGCTTGTTTAAGGACATAAATAGCATTAGTAAGTTTAAAAACAGAATCTGGTTTTTGAGAATTTTCAAAATCAGGAGGTTTCTCAAAATAATCTTCCTCTATTAAATTACCATTTAAAAAGGCAAACTCAACATCCATTTTGAAATAATTTAAAATACAAATGAGATGCATATTCTAAGATAATTCTAATGGCTTCTAATCTAGCTATAGGTGCAAAGGTCTCATCATAATCTACACCTTCTTCTTGATTATATCATGTAGCTACTAGTCTTGCTTTATTTGTAGTTATTATTACATGATCATCTTGTTTATTTCTAAAAACCCATTTGGTTATAATAATTGGATAATATGGTGGTCTTTCAAATAATTTCCAAATATCATTTCTCTTGAACTAGTTTAATACTTATTGCATTACTATCATCCAGCATCCATCATCTAATGATTCTTCTATAGACTTGGGTTTTAGTTGGGATAGAAAGGAAGAAAACTCAACATGATTTCCTATGTTCTTTCTAGTTTTTATTCTTGTTTCTAAGTCTCCTATCACAGTTTCTAAAGGGTGATTCATTATGTTCCATGACTGACTAGGTAGTACTCTTACAGGTTCTTCAGTATCATGTTCTTCTGTACTAGAATGAATTTCATATATATCTTTTTTAAAATCATCCTTCAGGTTCTCATGCCTCTTGTAATCATTAGAATCAAACTCATCTATTTGATATGTCCTTTTCTCAAAGGGAGGAGTTTCATCAAATTTCACATGAATTGATTCTTCAACAATCCTTGACATTTTATTAAAAACTCTATAAGATTTGGATGTATCATAATATCCTAAGAAATTGCCTTCATCTTATTTTAGATCAAACATACCAAGATTTTATTTCGTGTTTAAGGTATAAACCTTGCATCCAAAAACATTAAAGTAATTTACTTTAGGTTTCCTATTATTCCAGAGTTCATAGGGTGTCCTTTTTATAATTGTTCTAATTAAATCTCTATTCATTATATAGCATGATGGGATTACAGATTCAGCCAAAAAATGGGATGGAATATTGTATTCATTTAGCATAGTCCTAGCCATTTCCTAAATATTCCTATTTCATATTTCAAAAATTCCATTTTGTTAAGGTGTTCTTGGTGTAGAGAAGGTGTGTTTAATACCCATATTTGAGAAAAAGGAACTGAAATCCAGATTCTCAAATTCTCCACCATGATCACATTTTAATGAAATTATTTCAAAAACATTTTCATTATGAACTTCTTTGTAAAAACTCTCAAATAAAGTAAAATTTTATTTTTAAAATTTTAAAAAGAAAATCCATGTCAATCGAGATTAGTCATCAACTAAAACATATAAATATAGTTTACTATCTCAGCTTTCTACACTTGAAGGTCCAAAAAATCCATATTGATGATTTCAAGAGGTTTAGAAGTAGAAAATTGTTAATATATTGGAAGTATGATTTGTTTTGTTTTCCAAGTTGACATGCATCACAAAATCTATCACTCTCAAACATGAGACTAGGGAAATTAGAATCATGTAGCTTCTTGGAAAATTTATGTATTGAATATATATTGAAATGTCCAAGTGTTCTATGATAGATCTGGGATACATTTATCTTAGCAGTTAAGCAGTTTAGTTGTTGATTAGACAAGGAATTTAAATCCATGGTATACACATTGTCAGTTCTAGGTGCTCAAAATTTAAGAAGCTTATTATTGAAAACAAAACATCAATTGTTAAAAAAATCAAAAGCATAACCATCATCACATAGTTGAGAGATATTTATCAGATTGTGTTTCAATTCTTGTAGATAATGTACTTTGTTGATTGAGACAGCTTCTAGATCACCAACTATTCCAATGCCAATTATTTTCCCTTTGGAAATGTCACCAAAATTGACAACTCCATCATCTTTTTGAGTAAGTGTAGATAAATTCAAGGCTCTTCAAGCCATATTCCTTGAATAGCCACTTTCCATATACCATATGGTATTTTTTCTTCTGTGACCTGCTTCCTTTAAAGTCATTTGAACAAGTTTCTTTGGTACCTATAATCTATTGGGTCCAGTAGTGTTAGCCAGCCAAGATCTGGGAATCCAAACATGATTTGTTTTTCTAAAATCAACAGAATAAAATAAATTATTTGAAATAAAAGCATTCTTAATACCACTTATTTGAGGTTGTCTTAAGAAATAGTTTTAGAAACATTCCCCCCTATTCCATAGTAATTACAAATTAATCTTTTTGAGCTTGGAACAAAATAATTCTCGTACAGCTTAAGTTTTCACCTTTACAGCCAATTACAAATCTTTCTTTCTTAATTACAGTGTTCCCAAGAATTTAATTAAAGGAGTTGTCTCCTTTATTAAAAATGAGGGCTTCACTTTAATATGTTTCTACATCAGTTTGCAACGTTTTTATTTTAGCTTCATGATCTGTATAGTCTATGTTAATTGAATTAAACATATCAGTTAACTCCTTAAAATTATTTATTATTGTATCTATTTCATCTTAAACATTCATGTGAATGTTCTTTAATGACATATGCATATTAAAAAGAGTTTCTTATTTCTCTTCAATCATGTTGTAGTAGGCTGCAAGTTTTTACTTAGAATATGTTGTTTTAGAACTAGAGTCAGAGTCAGAAGAGTAGTATGTTTGTACTTTATCTGTTTCTTCCATGAAGCATATGATGGATTTCATATTTACTTCTTCCTTCTCTGATTATGATTCTAAAGTACAACTGGAGTCTTCAAACACACTCCATGTTTCTTTGAAATCTTTCTAATTTTTTTCTCATAATCATTAATTTGGATGAACTTCTTTTTCTTGTCTTTATTCAACTGAGGACAGTCAGGTCTGATATGACCCACCTTCTTGCACTCATAACATCTGACATCCTTTTCATCCTTTTTGAATTTTCTTTTATATCCAGTCTTCCTTCTTGAGAATTTAGTATGCTTTCTGGCTAACAGAACCAGTTCCATATCAGAACGTGATGAATTAAAACTTTTTTATTTCACTCTTACTTTTTCTTATTTATTGTTTTGCTTTTACATTGAGATGACACTTTTAAGGCAGTGCCTTCTCCCTTGACCAAAACCTTATGCTCATTTTCATTATATTTCATCTTGGATTCATACATTATAAGTGTTCCAATCAATTCTCTCATAGTTAAATATTTTATATGTGTTGACTGTATGATTACATAGTGATTCTATTCCATTTAGTAGGCATTACTCTAAGTACATTTACAAATTTATGAGCTTGTTTGATTGGATCTCCCAACGCAATTATATTATTGAAAATATTTTTCAATCTTCCATTAATTTGAGTAATACTTTCACCTTCAAACATTCTGAATGTCTCACATTTAAGCTTAGTAGAAGCATATCACATTTACCTGACATTGTTAGTTCCTTCGTAAAAAACAAAAATAGTTTTCCACATCTCATATGTTGTCAGGCATTGAGATACTCTGTTGAATTCATCAAGTCCTAGAAAAAATATAATTGCATTCATTACCCTTAAGTTCATATCATATCCTACTTCAGTGGCAGTACTCCATGTCTTAGGTTTCTCAGGTATTTCATAAGGAGTCAATTTTATAAAATATACTCTGTATCCAAGGTTTTTCCGATATATTATCATTCTTGATTTCCACCATCCATAATTTTCTCCATTAAATTACAGTACTCTGACCATAGATATTCCTTCTCTTTTATTAGTCATATTTCTCTGTGTATAATCCTTAATCACATATATCTTGTTAAGGATTTATTAGAAAGTTCACACATTGATACCAATTTTTGGATCGGGAAATACAAAATATACATAAGGGGGGGATTTTATCTTTTACAAATTATTTATGAAATCATGTTCTTCCATTTGAATTTATGGAGATGGATTAATGCAGTGGAAATTTAAATATTTGGGACAGACGATGTATAGGTTTTTGGGGAACATAAGGCCCCTATTCCACTCCACCAGCACTCTACTCCACATGCTTGTTGATTTTCACTATCTGGTCCTCTTTTCAACAGACCATTCTATAACTAAGTACAGGATATTGACACCTTTACAATCTATGCCAGAACAAAGCCTTCTTTTTCAATCACCGAACCTACATATCTTATTACGAGAAGACTATCACTCATGAAAAGAAAAGAATGGTATTTTTACTTTGAAAATACTTTCTCGTACTTCTTCACAATTGCAACAAAATGCAACTGATAGTAGATGGTTCGTCGCCTTCATAAATAATGATCATTCATGAAAAGTAGTTCTATGTCGATCCGGTTGCAGTAGATATAAAAATATAATTCAAAAATTCATCAGTAGTAGATTCATAGTAGATCTTTTAAGTAGAATGAGTGAATCTTTTATCGTGATTCTTCACCTATAATAAACAGAGCATTGTCACACTTTTAAATTAGCAGATCTGTGTTCTTGATAGTCTTCGTTTCTCTTAGATTTATTTCATTGATGTAAGACAAAACATGTATATTTTCTCTTTGTAAATATCACATCTATATAATAATGATGAGCATTTTTCCTAAAAATTTATATCCACAAAATTTTCCTTCTGTCTCGCAATAATAAAAAATTCAAAATATCTTAGCAGTCATAACGTCCATACATATTTGGCATAAAAAGCTCCTTTTAAAATGAACCATTAAATCATAAATAAAATGGCTTTTACTCAGTAAAAAATGATCTTTATAAATCAACTTTTAATATGGAATGAAATCAACATAATAATCTTCTTGCAGACCGTTGCATAATAATTCATCTTCAATTCTATGACACCAAACATATGGTTGAACTTTATATCATGCATCTTCCAAACATAAGGATGAACACAAACGTAGGGTTGATGTCGCATCCCTCAAAAGTAAGGTTGATTTCAAATGTAGGTTTGATGAACCATACTTTTCTTTTCCATAATAAAACCTATGATAAATGATCCATACTTTTAAATGCTTCTAAACATAAGGTACATGATCCATACTTTTGATGAAACGGAAGGTTTTACAAAAGTAAAGATGATGAACCAGACTATTCAATATCCCAAATGTAGGCTTCCATCATAATGTAGGGTTCCTCATCCATACTTTTTGGAAAATATATGGTTGATTAACCACACTTTTCTGATAACTTAAAATGTATACACCGCATTTCATCCTTACCCTACATTTCTCCACGTACGTTATGAACAGTGATTCCAGAACACTATTAAGCAATTCTAGAACATGTAACGCAAGAACAATGTTTCTAGAACATGCTAATGCAAATTAAATATCATTGATCAAGATATTAAATATTTCATCTAGAAATAAAAATATAATCAATAATAAATTCCTGAATTATATTTAAAATAAAAACATTAGAAAACAATTACAGGTATTTGTGAGCATAAAAATCATCTTTGAGATAGAGTATTGTTCTCAACTATCTCATCCTTTTTAAATAAAAATATTATTTAATGTTGAAAAAAACACATTTTTAATAAGAATGATGTGGTGAAAGGTACACCTATCACCCACTCAAGAATAGTTATTAATTTATTTGATTCAATTTATAACCAATAATATATATGTAAGTAATTTGAAATGGTTATTGAATTACCACCTCAGTGATTAAATTTTGAGTTAGGGGGGAAAATTTATAAAGTTAAAATGGTCACATATGAATTTTTTTCATCCCCAATTTATGTTTCAATATATTTTATTCTAGAAAATATTATATTTCAACTTTTAGTTATATATTAATTGATTCAATGAATGGATTGAACTTCATTATATTGTCTCAATATCAAATTAAATGGAAAGGAAGTCACATTTAATTTTTTAATCAAATCATAATCATTAATCAATGCATGGATGATTAAAAACATCAATGAAAATTACATCTATCTTTTGATCTATAATTCCTATCCGTGATGTGTATATATCTAAAAAGGTTTGGGGAAATGTAAACACTAATGATATTCCAATTGAACATGATTTTTTAAAATATTTCTAGAATATTTTCCTAGTATTCCTCCAAATCATCAAGATGGGTTTTTAGTATAATGCATATATCATGTTGAAACAATTTCAAATATGCCTTATATAATGGACCCAATTGAGTTTCAAGATATAACTAAGAAACTACATTAGAGTATGGAAAAGGGATTCATACACCCTAGTGCAACACTATGGGATGTACATGTTATATTTTTATATAGAAAAATAGATTAATGCATATTTTATTTTATTCTAATGAAATTTACATGATCAAAATCACAAATATGTATACTCCACCATGTATCGATGAGTATAATGGCCACATACAAGAATATCAATATCATTCTTATACATATTTTTTTGGATATCAAAAACTAAGGGTTAGGAAGGTGGATATACCCAACACATATTTCTAAATGAGGTATTATCATTATGTATTTATAATAATTCTATTTGGATTTAACAATGATAATGCTATCTTCATGTATTTAATGAAATGATTCTTTAGAGATGAACTTTGTTAGTTTTTGTTAGTATTTATATATGATTTTATTATATATTTAGAGATCCATAAAGATGATGAATATAATTTTAACATTATTATAAAGTCCCCTATGAAGGAGAAGATTTATGAAAAATTTAACATTTGTGATTTTTTTTATTCAGAAATATTAATTCATTGTCCATAGACTCTCAAGCTAGTCTATTTAAGTGGATCCCTAAAAGATGGAAGATATTTATAAATAGTCTCGACATAAAACAGTAACATAAATCCATATTTTTTGGGTTTTAAGTATATTTTATATAAATTTTGAGATATTTTTTTTATGAATATCCAATCCACTTACTGAGTTGACTTAGAAGGGGTTTATGTTATTGTAGACATATGAATTTGAAGAGCAATTTAAGTAACTAAATAGAAGGTTGGTACATCCACCTATTCTCAAACTACCCTATAGTTAAAGAGAGTTTGAGATATATATTCATTCCTTAAGTATGTTAATTGTATGGTTCAACATCAATACTGATATGGTGATATCATATGCCTTGTACTATTTGAAAATACATGTGGAAATTTAACTGAATCATGACATGGATCTGGAAGTGGTATTTTTTGAATTGATGATATAGAGGAATAATATTTTATTTTAAAGGTATAACATATAAGTGGATCATGAAATTTTCAATTATATCATCATAAAGAATGAGTTAATTGTAAACATGATAATATTGTGTGAATTGATTTAATTTTATGAGTGATCAATACATTACCACTGAGGGAAGGTAAAAAAGGTGGATGCTTCATTGATTTTGATGGACCATGCTAGTTTAAATATTATTATTATTCAAAGAGATCCAGTAATTATGTATTTATAATATATGGATCTTGAAATCATTAAGAAAGTGGATAGATCCAATATTTCCCATATGAATGTTCAAACACCCATTTATGTAGTGCTTAAAGATGCATGTGTCAAGTATGTAAAACTACAAATGAACATTAGAAATGTTCAAGAGATCAACCATTATTAGTATATAATGATAAGTTTTGGAACCGTTCCTATGGTCCATCCATTCTAGATTTGAGGAAGAAGCTATTGGATTAATCTCATGTTTTCACATAATCTATTCATCCATGATGTATGAAGATGTATAGAGATATTAAAGAATATTTCTATTGGTAAAATGTGAAAAGGGGTATTTTATATATCTTGATGCCTTATATGACATAATGTTAATGTTTGGAGACATAATTCTAAAGGGATTTTACTACCATTTACCTTACCTTAATGTAAATGGGAAAAAAATTCAATAGACTTCTAATTTATAATCCCAAAAATGATTACTGGGAAAATTTTAATATTTGTTATACTTAATTGACAAAAGAAGTCCGTTCACATCATTTAAAATAGTTAGTATTTATATCTTGATGAACATGCCAGATTATACATTAAGGATGTTCTAAGATTTAATGGTGTAGAAATTTTTATTATACCTGACTGGTCTCTAAGGTTTACCTCAATGTTTTTGAAAATACGTCAACATGATCTGAATACATAGTTGATTTTGAGTACAACATATAATCCATTGGCTGATTTTCATTCTAAGAGAACCATTAAACCCATGAAGAATAAGTTTATACCTTTATATATTGAATTAAATGTTCTTTGGGATCAACATCATCGATTAATGCCGTTTTATTAAAATAATATATTTCACTCGAGTAGTCACATTTCTACATATGAAGCCCTATCTGGAAAGAACTATATAACTCAAATGGTTTGTGATGTAGATAGGGAAAAATTATTAGGACTTGAGCTAGGAAAGGAGAAGGATGAGAAATTTATATCAATCTAGTAGTATATAAGGTAGCTTAGAGTTTTCAAATTGTAAAGATGGAAATCATCATTATGATATGTATCATGATGTTGGTGAAAAGGTATTCCTTTGAATATATTCTTTTTCACTACAAAAAAAATCGTTATCAGCTACATGATGTGTTCCATGTATCTCTCACGAGGATTTACATACCTGATTCCTCAAGTTTATTAGACATACATGTTGTACATCAAAAGAAAGATACATCTTATGACGAATAAAAAGTGGAGATACTAATCGTCAAGAGAATGTTTTTTTAAAAATTACTGCTAACATGTTCAATGTTTTTTAACAAAACAATAAATTAGAAGAAGCTATTGGAATCCCGAGGACGTGACGAAATAGATATATCCTTAATTGTTTATATGGGAGTGACATAATTTTGATATTGAAATCATTTTTATGGGGGGGAAATAAGATTCCATGATTTTATGATATAGTTCTCTATTTATAAATTTTATTTCATTAATAGCTTTCCTCACATGTAACACAAATTTCAAATAAACAATGTTATGCCATAGAAATATTCTAAATTAATTTGATGGTAATTACATAGCCATTGAATTGGTGGGTAGGAATTGGATAAAATAAAATATGATAAATCTATAAGTCATAATCCATAAAAATAAATTAAATAATTATTGAATAATAATCACACTATTTTTAGTAAATTCATTTTATTCTTCAAAAATATTTTTCTTCAAAAATTTGGTTTTACTAGATATTCTGAAATAATATTATAATTTATTTCTCTATATTTTTGAAATATTAATTTTTAAATTGGTTATTAATTTTTTAATCATATAATAAAATTATATTAGTGTAATTTTTTAATATTTTTTTGAAAATATTGATTTTCTAGGGAATACTGAAAAATAAAGATTATTATTGAAAACATTATTTTTGTTTTAAGAATTTATAAGGTTGCAATTTTTTAAAATGGTTTAAATTTAAAAATAGTTCTCATGTATTATTTTTAATACAAATAAATTTAATATAATAAATTTTATGGTTGCATTTGGGTTAAAATTATTTTTATACATAATGAGTAATTTGTTGTAAAGTCATTTTTTCTATTAGGTTTTGTGGTTTTCTCATAAATTAATTTATACCATATCTAAAAATTACATATTTAAAAATTGAATCAACATTTTGCATTATTGGTAAAAAAAATTAATAAAATGATAATTGTTTCAATAGGATTAATAACCTCATAAACATTTTTGACATCGGTATGGGTCAAATGGGTAAAATATTGTTAAAACATTTTGAAATGGCTTTAAAATTTCTATATCATTTGAATTTATCCATTTAGATTAGTGGAGTTCAACCATTTTCATCCCAATATCTTTTTTTTCACATGGATCTGTTTTTCATTGATTGTGAATTTTCTATTTATTTATGAAAATAATAAATAAAATATGTCACTCTCTGCACTAAAATATATATTAAAAAATTACATAATGATAAAAATGGTTATATTCAGTTTCAAATGCTTATAATAATGATAAATTCTTTATTCTTCATTTGAGTTTATTTTGAAATATTTTTGATTTACTAATTATCTAAAATGCTTAAGAAACCTAAAAGAATATATATTCAATTTTTTGAAAAATAAAATAAGGGATTTTAGAAATATTAAAACGGGTAAAATTTATAGAAATTATTTTATTCCAAAAAATGATAAATATATTATATTAGGGATGTGTTAATGGTTTTTATTTTAATTCCCAATGTATATTGATTAATTTTATATCAATGTTAATAAGTATTTAAAAAATATGATAATGATATTTAACAATAAATAAGACTATTTTAAATGACTAAAAATTCATAAAAATCATATTTAAGGCCATGTGAGTGGAACATGTTACAAAATATCTACCATTGTACATTTGTGGATAACTATTCCATTTATGGTAACATTATTGACACATAATGAGTAAAAATCGTTGTTATTGCAGTAATTTTCAAAATGATTAATGGTATGTAAAAAAATAAAAAATGGCTTAAAATCACATAAATTTGAGAAAATATTATTTTATGAGAGATTTTAGACGTATCATCATCCATTCATCAAAATATTTCTTTCATTAGATCCACTTGATTGTAAAAATTAATTCAATTATTTCAATAATTCCAAGAGTGCACATCTCATCACTTATAAAAGAAATATATTCTCTTATATTCCTCATAATATTTGAGGATTATATATCATAAAAGAACTATTATTCTATATTCATATATTTAGTGCCCATATCCTACAGATTTTTCTTTCAAATGTTTGAAGTATCATCCTGGGGGCCACACACCCATGCCCCGAGCTGATCAGCCACACAACCTCAAGAATTCCACCCCATATTGTAGAGGATGTCGACTATTAGGACGGGGATAATATCAGAAATGGGGAGAGTATAACCACATTATAATATTAATAAAACAAAATGAAAAAAATTAAAAAAATGAAATATAATCATAACCAGCACAATACCAGTATGACACGATAAGAAAAATGGAAGTGAAATATCAATAAATAACAGTAAAATAGGTTGTTCTAATGTATGTTCCATGTATAAAAATTAGACACAAAAGTAAAGACAATAGAAAATACCCTACGGGTCCCATACCTTGTATAATTCCCTTATCCATTCTCCATCCCAACTCAGCCATCTAACACATTGAAATTCCCATCATCCTGTCATACAACAATGAAATCTATTTGGGTACCGATCAGGAAGGTTGAGTAGTATATGAGGAAAACAACGTAGGCCACTACCACTGGTGTCTAAAAAAATAAATGGTCAAATAAAATTGTTTTTATTTTAATAAATTATTAATCAAATTTCAGATATAAATAGTTTTCACATTAACAATGATTTTTTATATAACAACATAAACCCCCATGGTTCGTGTGGACCCATGTACATAAATACTAGTTTCAGTCCATAGGAGAGTATGAACTATCCCCATGGGATATCATATGTCATAATTACATTATTACCATTATTCGCCTCAATCAAGACATTAATTCCATCGTAACCATCCATTTTCTCACTCTTCACATGAATGTCATTGTTACAATTTATTATTTCAATTAACACATGAATTTAATTATTACCATTAATTTTTTCAATTCCATTATGAATGAAATTATTACCATTCAACATTCTAATTCACTAATTAATGCCATTATTTTCATTCGTTATTTATATTTCATCCAATTAAATATTTCAAAAATTAATTAATCAGCTCAATCCTATTAATTATCTCAAAAATTTATTAATTTTCTCAATATCATTTCTAATTTAAAAATTAGTTCATCACATCCTTCCCCTTAATTAATTCCCTAAATAATTAATCACATCAATCACATTTTATTGATTTTATAATTAATTAATCAATATCCAAATACTCAATATTGGAGAATTAAATCAAAAATTAAAAAATTCATTCTTAATATCATTATTCCATAATTAATTGAAAAAATTAATGATTCTATTCAAAATCCAAAATTATAATAATTATCTCAAAAATTAATTATCCCCAAATCCCAATTGAATATAATTATTATTCACAAAATAGTTAATTATCCCCAAATAACAATTAAGTATTCTAATAATCAATTCAAGAATTATTTTACCCCAAAAACCAAATTCAATATTTTGATAATTTACTCACCAAATAATTATCCATAAATTTAAATTGAATATTCTAATAATTAACTCAATAATTAATTCTCCCCAAATAACAAATCCTTAATGAATTAATCCACCAAATTAATTAAATCATTATCTAAATAAACACTAAAAATTTTATAGTTATCTCAAAATTGAAATCATGACTATGGGAGTAGAATAATATAACACCTACCTCAATTAATTTATAAACATTATTCAACTAGAAATCATCCAATTTGAATGGAATAATGACCTAGAATGAGATCATGATCAAGAAACATGTGTGGTGAAAATATTCAAGTTGTGCTTCAGATAAAAAAAATGTTGGTCGGAATGGTTTTCAATGTAATTAAAAGGCTCATAAATCATGAAAAGGAATTATGGGTCATTTTATGTATGAATGTGTTTCAAATGGGGCTCTAGAAATATTAAATATAATATTCGGGGATTAAAATCCCATTCAAATGGTTTTCTATTATGGGCACACATTTTCCCCTAACTATGCACCATAATAGTGTTCCTCTTCTTATTGAGGGGTGGGGATGTATGGTTATTACTTTTATGAAATATGGTTCAAAAAACTGTTTAGTTGTCATGAAAAACCTCTTTGTCTAATATTGCACGGTATACTGGGCCAGGTAG
This sequence comes from Viscum album, assembly GCA_963277665.1. Classification (NCBI taxonomy): domain Eukaryota; kingdom Viridiplantae; phylum Streptophyta; class Magnoliopsida; order Santalales; family Viscaceae; genus Viscum; species Viscum album. The sequence goes on from OY728165.1 coordinate 524,434,393, forward strand.
CACGGTTAGGGAAAATCATGGGGCAACCATGAAATTCACTCTATTCATTCATTTATCTCAAATTTTAATCCATAAACACCTCAAGGTAAAATCAAAATAAAAAATATTCAACATAAATAAAAAGGGTACTTATAAATGAGCTCAATAAATCTTTAGAAAATTTCAGGGTTTTATAATAACTCCTATTTATAAAAACTCTACCTTTATTTATAGTCCCATGTATCTCAAATATTTCATGTAAAAAATACTGAGCCACTAAGTCCTCATATTTTCTTCTATCTACCATGTTTCCTCATGAACATGGTCATATTTCCCAAATACATGAACTATCGTCATTGATTTTCCCTGCAACACATTCTCTATGAAATTTAGCACACGTATCATATAATCCTCAAAGGACACATCTATGTCAAACTCAACTTCATCCACCTAGATCCATTGGAATGGGTTGAGGTGATACCACGGAAGTTGTGACACATGGAAAACATCAATAATGAAAGGTTATCTCTATTAAAGATCCAATTAGAATTCCACCAAACTGATTCCCTCTAAAACCAAAAAAAGTCAAAAAACCGTGGAACCATCATTCCCTATATCAATATCCTACTATGACCCCATATAAGAGTCACATAACAAAATACATGATCACCATATGTAAAATCTAGGGGTATTAGATGTCTATGAGGATTTAAATTCTGTCTACTCTCAGCTATTTCCATCCACTTCTATATCAACTATACCTCCTCTAATGTATCTTACATATGACCCAATCACAACAACTCATATTCACCTACCTCTATCTATCATATAGATTATATGAATGGGAAACCATAAAGTTTCCCATATGGTTCCATATGTATATTTGAATGATAAATTTTTTTATAGGAAAACTATTCTGCAACCATGTTCTTCTCCCAAGACCCAAAGATGTAAATAAAATGTGAATAACATATCCCCAAGCTCCTATATAATATTATCTAAATAGCCATATTTATATTGGTGGAAATCCATACTCAATAAATATTGTATACCAAGAACCTTATACATTCCCTAAAATAATCATAAACAAAAAAAGAGCCAAATATTGAAATAATAGTTCACAACACCACATGCAGACAAACTATCTCCTTGACTTACAACTGTCCGAAATTCCCCACTAAAAATGTCTCATAGGCTAGTATGAAATGATCATTCTTTTCCAAATGGTCCATGATAACCTAAATAAAATCATTATTCCAAGGATTACTAGTGATACCCACCACAAAATCCATGGACTCGTCATCCCACGTCTATTGCGTAATTAGAAATGGCTACAAAAACATCTAGTTCATTATTTCTCGACCATTACCTACTAACTGGGGTAACATATTGTTGTTAACCCTACCATTTCCATTTTCATGGCCAGCAACCAAATCTATCATCATTGATCACTATTCATTTTTGTCATAACAGGACATACCACCCACATTGAGGCACGAAACACATGAATCAACTCCTAAAGCGTGAATATAGGTAGAAGATATTTATTCCTATAATAGATGATCTCATATTCATCTATGATCCAATCGGAAGTTTTCACCCCACCATCATGGCTTTCCCTTGAGAACAATTATTAAGAATCCTCATAGTTCATGTCTGAGATACACCTCAAAACAGTATACTCTTCTGCCACTGATATAAGATTCATCATCTCTAGACTATCTTGAATGAAAACATAGATTTCAGGTAGTAATTTCATCATCCTTCCCTCAATATTAGGCTCTTTAAAAACCTATGTATTATTTTCCCTTCATAATGAATAAAAAACACTATTTCCCTTCTCGGGCATATATGTTAGCTCAAAATCAAATTACTATATATAATCAACCCATATTCACTAATAATGATTAAAATCTAATTGGGATAAGATATACATATTCTCTGAGGACATGTATACACAATAATCTTATCACCTAATAGATAATGTTTACAACACTTCAAAGCCTTCATGAATGTTGCAAAATTGAGGTTTTGTGTAGGGTAGTTCCTTTTATGTGGCCTCAAATTTCAAGACCCATACAACACAAATAGAACACTCTATATCAAAAATACTCCAATTCCTACCCCAAATGAGTCATTGAACACCAAATACTATTCAAAAGGATCATGTTGGTTTAGGATTTCTGTTAATGATAATGTCTTATTCAACTCATTGAATGCTTTCTTGCTTTCTTATAACCAGTCAAACATTAGCCGCTTTTGGTTCAATCCAGAATGTGGACTATTTAACATAGAAGTGACCATGATGAATCATGGATTGTATCCATAAAATCATAGATTGCTATAGATATTGAAAACATTATAGGCATATTAATAAAAAACAACTACCTTGAATTTCTCTAGGTTGACAGAAACACCCTCCTCCGAGATGATGTGACACAAGATGTGTACCAGATCAATACAAAGTTGACACAAAGATTGATTGAAAAATATCATATGCTCTCTCAGTGAACTCAGGATAATTTCATGTTGTTGGGAATGATCTTCATGGGTTTGGGATTACAACATGTTGTCATCTAAAAATAGTACAAAAATATGATATATTAAAAAATGTAAAATTATATTTATCAAGGCATTAATCACTATATGTTCATTCGTCAACCCAAATGATATTAAATAAATCTAAAAACATTCATACATACTTCAAAATAAAATCATTGTTATATCACAAGTATTAAATATCAATTTAGGATTCCCTGATCCAATTTCAATCATGGTGAAATAACAAGATCCTATCAACTAGTAAAATTGATCGTTGATACGTGAAAAAGGATACGTTTAATTCATATTCATCTAGATAAAATTTTGGTAATCAATAAAGAAGAATAAAACCCAATCCATCTTCATATAAAAAATACTAGTGAACCCTTAGGTGACATACTTGGATTTATAGATCCCTTATCTCCCAAATCATTCATTTGAATGTTTTTTTCTTCATGCTCTGTCAGTTCCATTATGTACGGTGGAATTTAAATTAGATCAACCTCATGAGTAATATCAATATAAAATTACAAATATCACTTATGCTGAATCCTTGAGAATCCATTAGGAAAAAAAATCCTAAAACATGTCCACTATAGGAGGAAATTCATCATGATTTACCCATCCATCATCCAATAGCATTCTAGTAAACTAGGCGGTATTCTCCACCTATGTTAGGTGAACTAGCCATACACGATCCACATAGATATCCCAATATCAATGGTGAATATTATTTTTACCTATATGAGACGTGAATGTCACTCTCCTCTAGTATCAATCATTGTGGTATTTTTATGCTACTACTCAGTTCATACCATGAATTATTTCAAATGATGACATGTAAAAGATGTAAATTTCTTATATAATGTGATACACTAAATTCTTGAGAGACTACCCCTTGTACAAGAAGATATGTCTATACCACATCCCCAATGATGTATATTTCATATACACACTTCTTTCAAAATCTTCTTCAAGGACCAAACCTTTCACAATTTTTGATGAATTAATGGAATGTGAGGCAAAAATATCAAATAAATACCACAATATCATAGAAGATACATGATTAATACATATGGATCTCAATGGTCCACACTCTATACCAACAAGAATATGATGAATGGTGTGTAACATTCCTTCCCATCTTCTCATTGATGTATCCTAAGTCCCCAATGATGAAACACTCTGATGATATGAAGGATCATTCCCAATAGAACCACATTGACATCCTATATTACCAATTCTAGTAGAAAACCATTTTCTAAAAAGATATGTCACATAAGATCCCCTCCCCAAACCAAAGTTCTCTCTAGATCCTTCATCACTACTCGCATGTCATAGGTTCCTAAAGAACATGTACAGATGTACCATTGTACTGTTAGATCAACACTCTACTAGTGGTCATGAACATTTTCTTTGAATGTGGACCTACCTACAGCACTGGAGATATATGATCTGGATAAGTTATTATGGGATTTACCCTAACACGTATCCACTTTTCTATCTATCCCATATCTAACACCCTCATAGCAAAGCATCCTTCTATCTGAAGACGTTCTTCCAATTCATCACGTACCAACCACATATCCTACATAGGAAGCCTCACATAGGTTCCACATAGCAATGAGGGGCTCAACCACCATTCCGGAAATGATTTTTTATCAGATGAGGTTAACAAATGTATTAATATCACATTTAATTACATACTCGAAATGCCTTGTCGTGTTTATATCATCCTCATGCAACACTGGGGAAATGCATTGAGAGTCTATAAAGTGTCCATCATATTCCATCATGGAAAAACTCCCCAGAGTCAACTTCATTAACTCAGTATCTCTTTCATGCCATAGTATATTTGAATAGAAGTGTTCCAATAAATTCTCCTCAATGTCATTCTATAACATACTATTAGCTTCTTTAGTCCTAAATTGTCTGTACCACCAGTGATTCACTAATCCTCATAGAATATGGGCATTTAACATACCCTTCCTCTCAATATTAATCAATGAATGATTATGTATCATCACAATGGACTAAATTTAAAAATCAATTCCCTCTTTTCCCACATCTCAGGTAAACTTTTGAGGGTTCAAAAACTGAAACTCATATGGGAGGACATAAATAATCACCATATCATGCTTTTGGCCTCTTTCAATGAATTACATGAATCCAGAAAAGATTTCCCAAGAACATCTCCCATAATTAGTCACCCATAAATATTAGAAACTCATGTTCAACTAAAGGTTGATAATATCAAGCGATATCATGTTGTTTTACTCTCAAAAAGTTTCGTCATAGAGTAATATATCAACAATGCTATGCACATTACTTCGGACACATAATACCTCATTATCATGTTTATTTAGGAGAAAATCACAATATGTCACTATAAGTATTTTTTCCAAACCCCACCACATGGTCAAATCCAATGAGTTATCAATACCCTTAACCGTCATATATCATGTACAAGGTTAATAAAATGAAAAATCATTATCATTATTCATGATTTTCATTTAAAAACAAATTTATTTCCAACTTTCTACATTTACCACTTTTAATTTCACAGTATACACACTTTCAAATTCAACTACCTATCTAAGGCATACTAATTCATGTTAAGAAACATTTTCAAAACAGATTATTCCATGTGTTCCTGAAATGATTCATGTCAAAAAATTATCATGAGTATATAGAATGATTCATGTATACTTACCTCTTATTCCATACTGGGTCACGAATCTAATATCATACAATCTAAAAAACAATTGTCACATCACACATGAATTTCATCACCCAGGATGAAATAACAACCAATTGCAATAACACTTATAATTAAATTTGATCCCACTATGGGTAATTGGGTTTTCCCACATATATTGGTTTAAAACTCCCATGCATGTTCTCTTGTCTACGGTCTGATTTTTCCTAGTCTATTATACACCCCTAAAAAATAGAAATAGAAAAGAAAATAAATTATATATCCTCCAATACAAATTTGCAAAATCTCTACATGGGTTCCACATGCTGGTTCCCCAAGACTATCTGCCACCTGACCACAAGTGTACCACCATATTTTTCAGAGTCTACTGACTAGTTGTGAGGGCCCAATACCAGTCATGGGGAGGATATACCCTTTCAAATATAGTAATACAATAGAAGAAAAAAACTAAAACAACAAAATGATATATAGTCAGAATTAGGATATTAATAGAATCATATGATGACCAAAATGGAAGTACAATATAAAAAATGAATAGTGAAATATGGCATACTTATGTACATTCCACATTTCAAAATGAAACAAAAAATGTGACGACACTGGCAACTCAAATGTGGGTCCTGAACCACATCCAGTTACCTCATCCATGATACGCCCCAACCTAGACATCTATCATAGGGTATTTACCCATATCATATCCTATATTAATGAAAATTATTTTTGTACCAATCTGGTAGCTCGAGTAGTGTGTGAGTATGACTCATTAGGCCACCACTGTCAACGTCGAAAACAATCTCTAGTCAAATAAATGTTTATGTATAATTATAAAAAATAATTCAGAATGAATAAAGAAATCATTATCAAATAAACAATTGTTATTTATTTAACCACCTAAACCCTCAGGTTCCCATGGACAATTATACCTCAATATATTCTTCATCCCAAACAAGAGTCAGATATACCCCAAGGGATATCATATATAAGAGTAACATTTTTATCATTCTTCATCTCAATTAACACATAAATTCCATTATTAAAATTACTAGTATCAAAACAGATGAATTACATTGTTACCATTCACTCTCTCATTTAACACATGAATTCTATTTTAACAATTCATTGTCCGAATTAAATTTTGAACTTAATTTTTAACATTCATCATTCAATATCACTCACGAATTCAGTTTTTACAATTCATTTTTTCAAATTCATAAAATTATTAGAATAGTATATTATTTAATCAACTCAATCCCATGAATTAACTCTACAATTATTTAGTCATCTCATTAACATAAATAATTAATCAATTATTTTATCACATCAATCCACTTATTTAATCCAACAATTAATTAATAAAATCATTCCCATTTTAATAATTTACCAATTAATTAATCAATATCCACCAAATTGATATCCTCTAATATATACAATAATTAATTATTAAATATAAAATATCATTATTCCATAATTAAATAGATGTAAGAACACAGATCTTCATTTCAGGTATGTCTTTCTTTTTTTGGAGTTTTTGAGAACTTTTGGAGTTCTAGAAATTTTTGAAGTACAAGTCGTGTACTCTTTTCTCGCTCAAAACCGTGTACTGGCCATGTCCAGCCCACACACATGGTGTGTGGGGGTGACGTGGAGGCTGATTTTGGAAGAGTACGGAAAAACCCACTACTCGACATGTACTTTAAAAATACACGCCATGTACTATTTTTCACTAAACGGACTGGGGTCACACCTCATCGTAATAATCGTCTTCTTTTAGGTATGGTTCGACCGAGAGATGTTGTACGGCCGAAAAATTTCTCCTGATTTCCAAGCCTCCATCTATTCTTCAATTTGAGCTCTGTCGATTGTGTTGGAAGCGCAACGATGAGTTCTCCTTCTACTTGAGCCTTGTTTTCCAATTCTTCATCCTTCTCATATTATCTAAGGTTGAACATTCTGTGAATTTTCTTAGATCTATGACGTTCTAGGGAGAATCATTCATCGTGGTTCAAGTATATCGATCTCCTAGAATCGAGGTTGGTGGTTTGTGCCTTACCGTTAAATGTATTTGAGTTTTATGTGAAAATTCCAACAATACCCATAAACGGGGTATTGCGTGTTACCCCTTTTTGCCTTCTTTTTTTTCCTACATTACTTGTCTGCTTGTGTAGAGATAATTTTACCATGTTAGAGGAGAATTTTTTGTGCTTGGATGTGTTTTCCCTTTCTTGGTTCTATTTACGACCTTTGGGTCTCGTTTGCCTTTGGCTGCTACACCTGTTTTCATGCCTTGCGGTTATAGGTTGAAGTAAAACTCATGACAGGCTTGTTGCCTTATATAATATTTAGCCAAAGTAGTGCAATAGGTGTACTTTGACCTTATAGAATTATTATGCCCTGACTGGCATGGGGCTGAGAGAACCTGGTGCTATAGACTATAAGGGATAGACCGAGTGAGCTTCCCAGAGAGTCTTGGATTTTATAGACTACAGAAGGGTGGACCGAGTGAGCTTCCTCAGTGAGTCTTAGACATTATAGGCCACGAGAGATAGACTGAGCGAGCTTCCCAGAGTGCCTTCAGATATTATAGACTACATGAGGGTAGACTGAGTGAGCTTCCTCATAGAGTCTTACCTTATTTGAATCTCTTTAAGAATCTTCCCAGGATAGAGGAGGAATTGACCGAGTGAGCTTTCTCAGAGAGTCTATGGTATACCTGAGGCTATAGGAGAAATTGACCGAGATAGCTTCTTCAGAGAGTCTATAGACCTTGGGGCTAAGAGGGTTAGACCGCATGATCTTCCTCGAGAGAGTCCCTGACTACCCTAGACTATAAGAGGAATTGACCGAGTGAGCTTCCCCAGAGAGTCTCATAAATTCGTATGACAAAGACAGAGGGGATAGGCTGAGTGCACTGCCTAGAGGGTTGTGGTACTACTTGGATATGACCAGAGGGGATGGCTGCGAGTACTTACCAGAGGGTTTATGGCTCATTAGTTGTTTGGTTCACTGCTGTTGATTGGTTGTGGATTGATTTCTGCTATGTATCATCCTGTTTTCACTGCTTACTATTGCTGCTTATTGCTTGTTCTTGCTGTTTATAGCTTATTGCACTATTACCTGCCATATACTCACTAGATGTTAGGCACAAGTCTTTGGGTGGATGCCTTCTGGGATTTTATCTCACACCCTATTTGGTCCATTCTTTTGGGCCCAAGCAGACTATGTTGTTTCAGGTATAGACAAGGGCAAGCACCCATCAACTTCTGGAACATGATTGCTTGGAGCAGGGGAGCATGAGACCAAGCTTTGGCTTGTGATGCTGAGGAGCTGTTTACTTTTCGTTTGTACTTGTTTCGGTACTGTAGTGTTTTCCAGCATTGTGACTTGTTTGGATGCTTTCCAAGTTATGTATCATGCATCATTTTATATATATACATGTGTGCTAAAGTTTGTTGATTTAGTCTTACATTGTTTATATTGTTGGTTTTTACTGCTTCCGTTATTGCATGTTTATCTTTCTTCCACTATGTACTCTGACAATGAGGGCATAGTTTCCCCACTATCACACCCAAGGCCCTCACTACTAGTCAACAGCCTATGGCATTTGGGGAAATGTGCTTGAGGCCATGTGAACTACCGGGTACGAGGCGCCTCTGAGTGGCTTCCAGAACCTGGATGTTACAAAGTGGTATCAGAGGAGTTATTTTCTATAGCTTTACTATGTGGAGACATTATCCAGGGATAGGATGGATTCGGTAATTGGTAATAAGTTGTGCCCAAGAGTATCTAACCTGTGTAAAAGGAAAAATCCATACTACCTCGTTTATTGCAGTTTTCTAGTTTTTAGATTTTACGGTTGATACGATTTCACCTAGAGTGATTCACATGCTTTATACTATTATTATTTTGATATTACGATTCTATTTTTGTCTCAACCCATTGAGATAAGGGTATTCCATCGCATGTATCATATAGGCACTTGTAGAAATCACATGCCATTTAGGGTGCATTAGCGATTGCATTCTGTTGTGATAGACGTTGTGTAGATTATGCATGTTGTTCTTATAGATGCTTGATAGAATCTCTGCTTCTTGTTAGAGAATTTTTTGTATTGTACTTTGTTTAAATGAATGCCAATTTTTTATTCTTGAGGTGTTAAGGGCCCTATTGAATTGGAAATTGGTGGATCATGATCCAGTTTTCTCTTGTAGATGACTGTAGGGGATGCCAAGCTTTGATTCGCAGGGAGTATTGGCCCCCAAGGATTGGAATTTGGAACCTCATTGCCTTGTTTCCGTGTTTCTAGGCTTCTGTGCAGTTTCTGAGCTACTACCTAGAAAAACCTAGAATACACGGTGTGTACATTCTAGTTACATGTTGTGTAGTTTTTAGGTCGTGTTACTGACTGTGTGTGCAAGAACATGATGTTGTGAAAATAACATCAGGAACACGTCGTGTACGGTATGTACACGTCTTGTAGTGTAGAGCCTTGTAATCGGACATGTCACTAACAAAACGGGTCGGAGAATCTCGAGTAGGACACACCGTGATGCTTTCGGAACATGTCGTGTAGTCTTTCCCAGGTATCCGGCCATGTCACGGACAACACGGGTCGGCATGAACTTCTCTAAGACACGCCGTGTTGCTTTCGGAACACTCCATGTAGTCTTGCCCAGGTATCTGGCCGTGTCACGAACAACACGGGTCGGCATGACCTTCTCTAAGACCCGCCGTGTTGCTTTCGGAACATGCCGTGTAGTCTTACCCAGGTACCTGGCCATGTCACGAACAACATGGGATGATGTCGCCTTCTCGTATACATGTAGTGTTTATTCAGAACACGCTGTGTATGGGCCAGTTGTGTAGACGGCCATGTAACTAACAACATGGGCCACTGAGATGGTGTCTAGTACATGTCGTGTCCCTAGGGAACACACCTTGTAGTCTGGGGTTTGTTTGAACCATGTGGGTTAGCCGTGTAAGGAGACTCGAGCATGGGTTTTTAGTTTATGTACACGTCGTGTAGTTTGGGGTCTTACATGACCTGTCTGGCAGGGGTACATGCCCATGTTAATGGCTAAAGAAGACACGCCATGTAGTTTTCATACACTCCATGTAGTCGTGTTTTTTCAAACTTGATAGTTTCTTTCCCATGTCCGTGTTTTGTACTCTTGTGTTTTCTGTCCTTATTAATATTGATCTAAAGAGTGCTTTTGATCTTTCAGATCTATACCTCTTAGAAGTTCTCTGGTTGTACATTAGTTGTCAAACGGTGACCAGACACTGGATATGGACGACATGGGACCTCTTGCAGATCCTTCTACCGTTCCAACCTTGGAAACATCAGTTATACCCGTCATAGGCGCCGATACACAGTTCAGGTAGAACTTTCTGAGGACGATGCGGACCTTCTAGGGAGCGTAGCCTCCTGCCCCGTCAATGGATGAGTTGACATGAGTTTTCCAGCAGAAGCATCCTCCCACTTTCTCATCGGATGGAGGACCCCAGGCCGCAGAGTCATGGTTCGAGGACACCCTGACTATCTTTGACCAACTAGATATCCCTCCGGAGAAAAGGGTATAGCTGGATACTTATATGCTCTGGGACACCGCCAAGAGGTGGTGGGTGGTGATCTCACAGTCAGGGTGCCAGTAGGGTATGTATTCAGATGAGTTTTGACGCACCTACTTTGACTACTTCTATCCTGATAACCTAAGGGACGATCGAGCCCGAGAGTATATAAGTCTGCAGAAGGGAACTCTTTATCTTAGGGAGTACTCGTCTCATTTCACTAAGATGTAGCTTTTCACACCAATCCCAGCAGGTGATAAGTTTTTCCTTTCAAGGAAGTTTGAGGACGGACTAAGGCAGGAGATCTGTTCCCAAGTGAATATCTTCCAGTTGACTTCTATATCCTCCATCGTTAACTAGGCTCTCATTACTGATCACAGTATGAGGGATTTTGGAGTAGTTATCTAGGGCGGTTCGTCATCCAGAGATGGTGTTCCTCATACAGATAGTAAGAAGCGTCACAAATAGTCTTCTCGAGGAAATCAAGGTTCGTGGGATGCATCTTTTGGTAGCCAGGTTGTATTCTACCATTGCGATAGGAGTGGGAATACTAGGCCTTAGTTCCAGAGGGATCCGATGGAGTTCCTGTCTTGTGGCAAGATGAGTCATCTTCAATGTTTCTGTCACATCATCTCACATTCAGCTGGTGGTAGGGGTTCCAATATGACCCTGCATTCTGGAGATGCTTTTCCAGTTTCCCACTAGTCAAGGATCTGAAGTTCATCCCACCGTTCAGGCCGAGGTGGAGGTCATGGCCATGGAGGTTAGTCACCAGGTCATCAATGACAGCAGAGTGGATCAGATCAGAGCGGTCATCCAGGGGCGTAGGGCCGCGGTGTAGGGCAGTATTTTGCTGTGGAGCAGACCTATCAGGAGTAGGATCCCGACCCTTCTACAGTGCGAGTTACTATCTTAGTATCCTCAGTTTTATCTTTAACTCTTTTCGATACTGGTGTTTCCCATTACATTATCTTTGTTGCGGTTTTGGAGGTCCTTGGGCTCTGTATCTTTTCGTCTGCGGACTTGTTCACTCTTGACACACAGTTGGGAATGAGGACATCTAGCGTGTGTCAGTGTAGAGAGTTCCCTCTCGTGGTTACGGGGTGTCATTTCTTATGGGACCTCTATGTCCTATAGATGACGGGCTATGCCGTCATTCTCGGTATGGACTGGTTGGTTCCTTTCCAGGAAGTTGTTGATTGCTATCAACACAGGGTGATTTTCGTATCACCAGAGGGCAGATATTTCCTTCATAGAGGCGAGTGGGATGTCCAGGTGAGTAGAGATGGACCAGAGTATCATGGGATAAGGAATGTTACAGCCCAAATTTCCAGTCTTTATCTGGATGATCATGGGACATCACAATTAGACATTCCTCCAGTGGTGGATCATTTCAAGTATTTCTTTCTAAAGGACTTTTCAGGTTTACCTCTAGAGCGTGAGGTAGAATTCTCAATTGATCTCGTGCCAGCAGTGGAACCGATGTTTATTCCCCCTTCTAGGATGCCTACACCTGAGTTGCAGGAGCTCAAGAAGCAGTTGGATCAGTTATAGGAAAAGGGTTTCATCCGACCCAGTACCTCTCCTTGGGGTTCGCCTATCTTATTTGCAAAGAAGGTAGACGGTACCCTTAGGATTTTTGTGGATTATCGGAAGCTAAACCAGTTGACGGTCAAGAGATGATATCCCTTACTAAGGATCGATGACCTCTTTGATCAGCTTCGAGGATCCCGGGTGTTCTCGAAGATCAACTTTAGGTCTGGTTATCATTAGTTGCGTGTTAGACCATCTAATATACCTCTTACATCCTTCAAGAGAAGGTATGGTCTATACAAGTATACAGTCATGTCGTTCGGTCTCACGAACGCGCCTGATGTCTTCATGGAACTGATGAATCGATTGTTCCATCTGTACTTATACTCCTTCTCCATGGTCTTCATGGACAACATCTTGGTGTACTCTCACACTCGACACAACCATGCCACACAGCTTGAGATCCATCTGAGTACACTGAGAGAGAATCGGCTATATGCTAAAATCTCGAAGTGCCACTTTTGGATGGATCAGATTCACTTCATGGGTCGCATCATCTCAGAGGATGGAGTATCTTTTGACCCAGAGAAAGTGAGAGTTGTAGTTTCCTAGGAGTAGCCGAAGAACATCATTGAGATATAGAGATTCCTAGGGCAGGAAGGTACTACAGAGGCCTCATTCAAGACTTCTCGCGCCTAGCATCACCATTGACAGTTCTGACCAAGAAGGGGGTGATGTTCTTATGGTTATATTCTTGTGAGTGATCCTTTCAGGAGCTGAAAGGGAGGTTGAAGTCAACACCGATACTAGTCTTTCGAGAGCCGGGAAAGGGCTACACTATTTACTGTGATGCTTTGGGTATCGGGCTAGGATCTGTGCTTATGAAGGAAGACAGGGTCGTTGCTTACAGGTCTCGGCAGTTGAGTCCACACAATAGGAACTACCTGACGCACGATCTGGAGTAGGCAGCAGTTGTTCATTCCTTACGTGGTTAGAGACACTATCTCCTGGGAGATCCCTATGTGGTTTTGACCAACCAATAGAGTCTCAATTATATCTTCACTCAGCGTGATATGAATCTGAGACAGCGTAGGTGGGTCAAGTATCTTTAGTCCTTTGAATTTGAGATCTCTAATACGCCAGGAAAGGGAAATGCAGTGATAGATGCGTTGAGAAGACGAACTCATATTCAGGCAGTTCAAGAAGCTAGTAGCGAGTGGAAGCTTATGGCTCTGTTCTCTGAGATGCATCTGGAGGTGCAGGACAGGCAGGGACAGACTATCCTATCATCTATAGTTGTTACCTCTACACTTATTGATCAGGTATGAATGAGGTAGCTATCAGACTTAGATGCCATGGTCCTGCGGGAGAGTGTGTCCGGTGGGGACCCTCTTCCTGGATGGACAGTGGGCAAGGATGAGATCCTGAATTTCCAGGGACGCGTATGGGTGCCCGCAGACATACGTGAAGAGCTGATGCGAGATTTTCATTCCTCAGTTTGGGAAGTTCGTCCTGGCATCACCAAGTTGTATCATGATCTTCATCGCCAGTACTGGTGGCCAGGTATGAAGAGAGATGTTTCTGGTTTTTTCATGAGATGTTCTACTTGTCAGTAGGTGAAAGCAAAGCATCAGCGACCAGTAGGGATTTTACAGCAGTTACCCATTCTGGAGTGGAAGTTGAACGATGTCTCTATGGACTTCATGACAAGGTTAACGTGGTCACCTCAGGGAAGTGATGTTGTTTGGGTCATCGTCGACAGGCTTGCGAAGGTAGCACACTTCTTTATGATCAAGGAAACCTTCAATGTTGATGATAAGGGATCACTGTACATCCGAAAGATTGTACATCTACATGGAGTTCCACACTCCATTGTTTCAGACAAGTATGCGTGCTTTACCTATCAGTTTTGGCAGGGTCTTCAGAAGTATTTGGGTACACAGGTACTTTTGAGTATAGCATACCATCACCAAACTGATGGTTAGTCTGAGCGCACGATCCAGGTGCTTGAGGATACTCTCCGAATGTGCATTTTAGACTTCTGCGGTTCTTAGGAGAAGCATATAACTATTGTGGAGTTCTCCTACAACAACAGTTTTCAGGATACCATTTAGATGGAACCATACGATGCTCTGTACAGTAGGCCATGCCGATCACCCTTATGCTGGCTGGAGGCAGGAGAGGCCGCTTTTCTGGGACCTCGTATTGTTCAAGAGACCTCATAGCACATAGAGTTGATTCGGAAGAGGATGGCTACAGCACAGTCTCGACAGAAGTCTTATGTTGATCAGTAGAGACAACCTCTAGAGTTCAAGGTCGGAGATCTGGTTTTCCTATGTGTCGCACCGAGGTTGGGACACAAGAGGATTCAGAGACAGGGTAAAGAGCTACCAGGCGATGCACGATGTCTTTCACGTCTCCCAGTTCCGACGTTACTTTTCAGACCTGTCTCATGTCATTCTTCCCGAGGAGGTTGAGCTCGAAGTGGATGCATCGTTTGAAGAGCATCCTATCCAGATTGTTGATCGCAGTACATAGGTTCTCCGAGGTCGGACTATTCCTCTAGTACGAGTACTATGGTAGCACAAACGACTACAGGATGAGACTTGGGAGAGTGAGTTTGATGTTTGATCATAGTGGACGGAGCTGTACGAGGATTCTTCTTCTATGCCCATCTAAGGAAATTTGGGTACAAATTTCTTTAATGGGGGAAGTTTGTAAGAACCAGGATCTTCATTTCAGGTATGTCTTTCTTTTTTTGGAGTTTTTGAGAATTTTTGTTGTTCTGGAAAAGTTTGATGTACACGTGGTGTACTTTCTAAGTACACGCCGTGTACATTTTTCCCACTCGAAATCGTGTGCTAGCCATGTCCGGCCCAGACACACGATTTGTGGGGGTGACGTGGAGGCCAATTTTGGCGAATTAAGGAAAAACCCACTACACGCCGTGTACTTTAAAAATACACGTCGTGTACTTTTTTTCACTAAACGGACTGGGGTCACGCCTTATCGTCATAACCGTCTTCTTCTCAGTATAGTTCGACCGAGAGACGTCGTACATCCGCGAAACATGTCCGGATTCCCGAGCCTCCATCTATTCTCCGATTAGAGCTCTGTCGATTGCATTGGAAGAGCAGTGGTGAGTTCTCCTTTCTGGTTGAGCCTTGTTTTCCAATTCTTCCTCCTTCTCAAGTTATCTAAGGTTGAACATTTTGTGCATTTTCTAATATCTATGACGTTCTAGGGATAATCAGTCATCGTGGATAATGTATATCGATCTCCTAGGATCGAGGTAGGTGGTTTGTGCCTTACCATTCAAATTCTTTGAGTTTTATGTGTGAATTGCACCAATACTCGTGAACGGGGTATTGCGTGTTACCCCTTGATGCCTTTGTTGTTTTGCTGCCTTACTTGTATGCTTGTGTAGAGATAATTTGACAATGTTCGAGGATAATTTGTTGTGCATGGATATATTTTCCCTTGATTTGTTCTTTTTACGACCTTTGGGTCTCATTTTCCTTTGGCTGCTACACCTATTTTCATGCCTTAAGTTTATAGGTTGAAGTGAAACTCATGACAAGCTTGTTGCCTTGTAGACTATATATCGAAGTAGCGCTATATGTGTACTTTGGACTTATAGATTTATTATGCACTAACTGGCACAGGGATAATAGAACCTGGTGCTATAAACTATATGGGATAGACTGAGTGAGCTTTCCAGAGAGTCTTGGATTTTTTAGACTACAGGAGGGTAGAACGAGTGAGCTTCCTCAATGAGTATTAGACATTATAGGCCATGTGGTATAGACTGAGGGCGCTTCCCATAGTGCCTTAAGATATTATAGACTATATGAGGGTAGACAGAGTGAGCTTCCTCAGATATTACTACCTTATTTTAATCTCTTTAAGAACTGTACAAAGCTAGAGGAGGAATTGACCGAGTGAGCTTCCTCAGAGAGTCTGTGGTATACCTGAAGCTATAGGAGGAATTGACTGAGATAGCTTCCTCATAGAGTCTCTATACCTTGGGCCTAAGAGGGTTAGACCGCGTGATCTTTATCGAGAGAGTCTGTGACTACCCTAGACTATAAGGGGAATTTACCGAGTGAGCATTCCTAGAGAGTCTCATTTATTTGTATGACCAAGCTAGAGGGGTTAGACTGAGTGCACTGCCTAGAGGGTTGTGGTACTTCTTGGATAAGACCGTAGGGGATGTCTGCAAGTACTTCCCACAGGGTTTCTAGCTCATTATCTATTTGTTTCACTATTTTTGATTGGTTGTGGATTGATTTATGCTATGTATCATCTTGCTTTTACTGCTTATTGTTACTGCCTATTGCTTGATGTTGGTGTTTACTGCTTATTTCAATTTAACCTGCCTTATACACACTAGTTGTTAGGCATAGATCATCGGGTGAATGCATACTTGGATTTTATCTCACACCCTATTTGGGGCATGCTTTTGTGCCCAAGAGGACTATTTTGTTACAGGTATAGACAAGTGCAAGATCCATTCGACTTCTGGAATATGATTGCTTGGAGCAGGGGAGCATGGGACCAAGCATTGGATTGTGATGCTGAGGAGTTGTTTACTTTTATTTTATACTTATTTTGGTACTGTAGTGTTTTCCAGCATTGTGACTTGTTTGGCTACTTTCCTAGTTATGTATCATGCATCATTTTATATATAAACATGTGTTCTCTAGTTTGTTTATTTTGTCTTATGCTGTTTATATTGTTGGATATTACTGCTTCCTCTATTGTGTAACGCCCCGACCCCAGCTACCCAGAGTCGGTGCATTACTTCGTAACATTGGCATGATCACAAAAGATCAAGTCTCGAAAGACCGATTAGTTTAGTAGCCTTGGAAACACTAGATACATTCGTAAACGTTACATTACATCATAAAGTGAAAAACTACAATAACAAAGTCTTCAAAGTCCACACTCATATCCTCTTCTGACTATCCCTGCACGTCATTCATAAAATACTTCTTCACATCCTGGAAAATATTAAAACATTGAAAGGGGTGAGCTCAGATGCTCAGTAAGGATAACAATATTGCGGAAGCTTTCATAAATAAACATAAACATTTTAGGCAATGTATAACTAAAACAAAAGCCTTTTAAACTTGAACATAAACATAATATGGAAAAAGTCAAATGAGATAATGTCATTCACTTCTTCACATGGATATTCTACTGGTTGAATAATCACATGCAATATCAATTACCACTTTCATAATGAGGGAATGTATAATGCCGGACATTCTGAAACATTTTGTCAAGGCCTCGGCCAAGAAGTCTAAAATGATTAAGGCCTCGGCCAAAACCATAAATCAAATGGGGAAAGGGCCTCGGCCAATTCCACGTCTAGTTGTCTCATGAGACCTACCGATGCATCGAGGAGCTATAGCGGGCTCCACCCGTCACTTATTAAGTCCAGTACATTCCTCATATGAATTGGTTTAAACATATCATAAACCATAACATAATCGTATCACATAAAGCATGCATAAAGGAAACATAACATTTCCACATTTCAATCACAAGATATCAATACAACACATTGATATAATAAAAACTCTTTAAAAAAAACATTTTCAATACCAAAATAAAAGAAAGTTAAAACGTTGTATTTATTTTTCATTAAAAATAATGATGGCTTGTAGAGGAAGCCGAAACTCAAATAATGGTCACGGCGGCGGAGAAGTCATTGTCGCCGCATAAGTACAGAAAGAAAAACATTCCCTTTTTTCGTTTAGCAAAACGCTTCGTATAAAAAAGATTCCTTTTGAATAAACGTAAAAGTCAAAGGTGTTTATACACCGTTTAAATGAAAGTTGTGTATAAAACCAAATATGCCTCAATGAATGGGATTGAGATGAAGTCCTTAAAAAGATAATTTTTTTTAATAAAGTACATCTATAATGTGTATTCACTATAATTACACATAAATAATGTAAAAATAAAAGATAGGACATAATAATATCATGACATAATTTGAAAGTAGGAGATTAACCCAAAGAATGGAAGTTGGGTTAAGAAATTCCCTTACCTTGTGTCCGACTTGACTCAACCGTTCTTTAACCTCCTGAATAATAAACTAGAGTTAATATCTACCTTATTAAGAACCATTTTCAATTTCATTATCCTTTTTATATCACTTATTACAATGTTATGAACATTATTTTATTATTTAAGTTAATAACGGTCGTTTTGTCGATCTTTAGTACTTGAGTCAAAAATAAACTTCATATAATTACAAGTTGTTCATGTGGTGAAATATCCATTATATCCAGAATTATATTCATGATGTAGATATCATATATATCATATATATACAGTATATACATTCATTCATAATGTCATTTAACATTTCGAGGTAAGAAATGAAATGCACCGTTCATGGAGACGGTAAGCCGTACGTACGCATGAATGCTACATTCATTTCAATTTCATATTTAATGGAACTAAATCATAATGATATAAATGTATAATATAATTCCAGTATAATATAGTGTATAATACCATTTACTCCATCCTTTATACATCCCACATATGGCATTAACGATTCAAATCACTTTGAGGGGGCGGTAGTCCGCACTTCCTAAAATGAAATTATCGCGTTTTACCCATAATGGAAATCATAAAGTATGCCATAAATGAAAAATACAGAAGAATAAGTAAAACATAAACACATTATATATCATATATAAAAATAGTGACATCTTAATGGCCACCTTTGAAGGTGTTATATGAGTGTTGAACAATCATCGTTTCGTGAGGCAGAAATTCGCCATCCACAGAAACCGTATGTTCTTTAACCATTAGATGTAGGTGTATGTAAGTGTAGCTCGAATACTTCTTATAAAAACATCCTAGTATATTTTGGGTACTGGTGTTGTTACAAAATAAATGAATAAAAAGAGTTTAGGGGGATGGAGAAGAAAAATAAAACAAAACAACATTAGAAAAGACATTACCTCAAAATCGGGTAACTCTTTTTGATTTGAGCCAAAGGCTTCCTTGGGAAGAGTTATGCCCAAAGTGAGGCTTCTATGAGTAAGAGGGGGAAGTTGGGAGAGTATTTGGTCAGATTTTGGCCGAGCCAAATGGCTTGAAAGTGTAAATGAGGTGGGAGAGGTGGGGGCCTTTTATAAGTGGAGAGGAGGGGCACTTTTGGAAAGATTGAAATGTTACATTATTTCACAATGCTTTTCGGATTATAAAGGTCCCACACTTATATAATTCAAGGCTAAGGTGATAAGGTTTCGAAATATTCTCATCCAATAGGCTTTGGACAAGTGTAAGCCTTGTATTTTGAATTATCTTCTCATTTTATTAAAATCTTTAAATAATGAGGTCATCGATGCATCATAATGATTTCATAAATAATTTAATTTATTTAATGTCTAAAAATTATAAAAAAATACTATGATGTATTAAATCTTTTTAGATTTCTAATGAATATTTATAGTCAAAATTTGGACTTGTGTAACCCCACTTAAAAACTGTTTTAGTAAAATAACTCATGTTTGTGTCAATTTAATTTTAACATTAAATAAATATATATTAATGTCATTTTCCAACTAAAGTGGCTCCATGGGGTCCCCAAGTTGACCCATGGTTTTTCCTGGTCGGCCATGACTCATCCAATAGGAGTAGGACAAGTGTCATGCTCATCTCATATTATTAAAACATTATTTGTACCTTAAACTACACTAATTACCTCTAATCGCGATTAAGAACTTAAAAGTTACTATTCACCAAAAAATTATTTTAAACTCATTGAACCAAATTTTACTTCTTAATGACAACCATGTATGTCGGATTTTTGAAAATCAAATCACATAAGTGGTAATATTTCATTTAAACGAAAAATCCGTTATTTAACTACCACTGAGTGGTTCCACTATTCATCAAAAATTGAAGTTTTTCATAACAAGGCCAAAATTTCACCCTAAGCTATAATTGATATTCTGAATTCAAAAATGATGTCTATTTTACAAAATTCCAAACATATAAGTTGAATTAATTAATTTTATAATTAATTCCCGCTGTTACGACAAATAGCGTGTTTTTAAGAAACAATTTATATCAAAAGATTGGCAATTGTTTATGTCCAATTTCAATGTTAAATTAATTCTAATGACCACCATTTGATAAAATGTTAAAAATATATTCTAATTATACCTTAAAACCACTAAATAGTATAATTTATCACAATAAATTATTTTGATTAAAAAAGTTGTTTTAAAGTATTTTTCACTATTCATAAAAAATTAGAAGTTCTCAGAAAAATACCAAAAATTCAACATAGGCTAATTTCGATATTCCGAATCCAAAAATGAAGTCCATTTTGAAATATAAAATTTCTATAATTTTAAAAAGTGGTTATTACTATTCATAACGACTACTTTGATTAGTCGCGGTGTTTTAGAACTCGAAGTTGCGTACAATGCAAGCTATTGCATTATTGAATGAGAAGCGTATCGTGGAAGCTCGGGGTGTTACATTCTCCCCTCCTTCAATAAATTGCATCCTCGCAATTTGAAATTTTTCTTTGAAAATAAAAGGTTGAAAAGAGACAATACCTTTGAGGAAAACCCACATCGGAAATAAGGTTAATAAATATATAACATTAAAAGAAAGCAGGATAAGTACAAAGGTCACCCGATATAGCCCATTCTAGGATTATATGAAAATATGGATATGGAGAAGAAACAAACCATCAAGGTCTGATGGAGAGTTATAGAAAACAGGATTAGGATAATGTTTAACCACAAGAAAATCACAACCTTGTGATTGGTTAAACGGTCATTGAATCCCCAGTTGGAAAAGTTAACCGACAACATTTTTGTTTTAAGTTACCTTTTATAAAGTTAAAGAATTTATTTAAGAGATTTACTAAGAACGTAAGGGAAGATACATACTTGTCATGTAGTCTTTCATTCTTTAATAAATTTTTACCAAAAACCCATCTTTCACTCTAAAAGGTAATAGAACTCAAAAATATTCTATTTATCCTAATTGTATAAGGTTCCAAATATTAACACATGCCATTTAGATTAGTAAAACTATTTTGTAATAACC
Organism: Viscum album; assembly: GCA_963277665.1. Lineage (NCBI taxonomy): Eukaryota > Viridiplantae > Streptophyta > Magnoliopsida > Santalales > Viscaceae > Viscum > Viscum album. The sequence goes on from OY728165.1 coordinate 524,455,829, forward strand.
AGGGACTTCCTGTAGGCTAGAGGTAGGAAATAAAGGCTTGCCGCACTATGGTTGTGGGTTCGATTCCTGCAGCTTTGTCCGACGCGGCGGGTTATTCCCCACCCTGCAGGTTGTCCTTTTCCTAAAACTATAGTATTATAATATTCCAAAAATAATCTTCAGAAATTATTTAACCTTAAACAATACTATCCATGGTTCAACTTAATCCATTCCAACCTTAATAGTTATCCAAAATACCTCCGTCCAGACTTTCTCTAAAAGGTCTCTAAATTCCAAAATCAATTGTAACAATAGATTCCCCAAACAAAGAAAGGTTTCTCTTATTGTCACATACTAAAAATATGATTACCTTAATCATATTAAAACCTTACTAAAATCAACAAGTACTGCAGTACAATCCATATATATATATCACATTATTCTTATAACCAGAATATAATCCTTGAGTCCAAAAGCACCAATACATTAATTATTCCGCTTCAATTGTAGTCACAGCATAAGATTGGCCTTGATCCCTTGGCCTTTTCTGAGGTAAGTTTCCTTGACGCTTAGGACATTCATTTGCATAATGCCCTGTTTCCCTACAATTGTAGCATTTAACTTTGACAGCCTCTTTCTTTCCCTTGGAATCACGAGCCTAGTGACCCTTTTCTCCACATTTATAACAAACGCCCATTCCTTTTAGGCAAGTACCAGGGTGATTCTTCCCACAATTATCACATAATGGAAAATCCTTCTTTCCCTTTTTCCCTTTATTTGTCTCTTGTTCCACCGTTCTCTTCTTCTCTTGTTTTACTTTGTTGTCATAAGACTTAGAGAATTCTTTTTCTGTCTTGATAGCACACGAGACAATATCTTCGTATGATGAGAAGGATTGTGATACTAAAGCTCGACGGAGAAATGGTTTTAACCCATCAAAGAAACGATCAATCTTACTCCTTCGGTTACGTATATAATCGGCAGCATGCCTCGCTATCCTTGTAAAGTTAGCCTCATACTTTGCGACATTCTCATCCTCCTTCTGCCTCAAACTCAGAAATTGCCTTTCCATATCTGCTCGATGGTCACGAGGAAAATATTTTTCTAAGAAAAGCTCTTTGAACTCCCTCCATTCCATATTCGATACGTAATCATCTTCCTTTGTGTTTTGAATCAGCGACCACCACTGATCGGCATCTCCAGTGAGGCGGTAAACTGCCATGACAACCTTCTCCCTTTCACTACTCCCCAAGGCATGGAATATTTTCTCTAAGAAATTTATCCATTGCTCAGCTACTGTAGGATTTGTACTCCCATTGAAGGTTGGTGGTTGTTGCCTCATGAAACGGTCTAGCATTGATCCTCCACGTTGCGGATCAGGGTGCTCCATACGAGTAAGGTTATTATTCATAACCTGCGTGAGTTGTCCCAGTACGGTGAGAAGCCGATCAGCACCAGTTGTATCTCCAGATCCACAATAATTATCTTGAGCAGGAGGGAAATCCTTACACGGAGTTCGTTCATTGATACGGTTTCCATTCCTTCCAGTAGGCGCCATTTCTAAACAATGGCATAAACTAGATTAGTTTATGAATCAAAATACATAATTCCATACTTGTTAAACACTTTGCATAAATTGAAATATTTATGGATATAATCCATAATCATAAAAAGAAATGTTTTCTTTGATGAAGTATGTACTCATAACCCTTCATAGTGGTTTGTAAATAAAATGAGAATTATCCTAAGCATATCCCCCGGGAGTGTCGTAAGCAAGAGTGCAGCAAGGCCCGTTGTCGTGCACCAGTTCCCGTTCGAGTCTAGCTCAAAGCGGTGTTTTCGGGTTTTACCCCTAGGTACATCTGTGCCAGAGCCGCCTCTACCTGCTCGTATCCAGACAGGTATGTATTGCTCGGAAACCTCATAACATCTCTATAATACCAAAATTATAGGAAGTTCTTCTATACTAATCCTCAAAGTCTATCTTTGGGCTATGTGCTATAATCAGAGTTTATCTAAATCTAGCTTCCAAGGTTAGTACTAAACTGCTCTGATACCAACTGTAACGCCCCGACCCCAGCTACCCAGAGTCGGTGCATTACTTCGTAACATTGGAATGATCACAAAAGATCAAGTCTCGAAAGACCGATTAGTTTAGTAGCCTTGGAAACACTAGATACATTCGTAAACGTTACATTACATCATAAAGTGAAAAACTACAATAACAAAGTCTTCATAGTCCACACTCATATCCTCTTCAGACTATCCCTGCAGGTAATTCATAAAATACTTCTTCACATCCTGGAAAATATTAAAACATTGAAAGGGGTGAGCTCAGATGCTCAGTAAGGATAACAATATTGCGGAAGCTTTCATAAATAAACATAAACATTTTAGGCAATGTATAACTAAAACAAAAGCCTTTTAAACTTGAACATCAACATTATATGGAAAAAGTAAAATGAGATAATGTCATTCACTTCTTCACATGGATATTCTACAGGTCGAATAATCACATGCAATATCAATAACCACTTTCATAATGAGGGAATGTATAATGCCGGACATTCTGAAACATTTTGTCAAGGCCTCGGCCAAGACGTTTAAAATGATTAAGGCCTCGGCCAAAACCATAAATCAAATGGGGAAAGGGCCTCAACCAATTCCACGTCTAGTTGTCTCATGAGACCTACCAATGCATCGAGGAGCTATAGCGGGCTCCACCCGTCACTTATGAAGTCCAATACATTCCTCATATGAATTGGTTTAAACATATCATAAACAATAACATAATCGTATCACATAAAACATGCATAAAGGAAACATAACATTTCCATATTTCAATCACAAGATATCAATACAACACATTGATATAATAAAAACTCTTTAAAAAAACATTTTCAATACCAAAATAAAATAAAGTTAAAACATTGTATTTATTTTTCATTAAAAATAATGATGGCTTGTAGAGGAAGCCGAAACTCAAATAATGGTCACGGCGGCGGAGAAGTCATTGTCGCCGCATAAGTACGGAAAGAAAAACATTCCCTTTTGTCGTTTAGAAAAACGCTTCGTATAAAAAAGATTCCTTTTGAATAAACGTAAAAGTCAAAGGGGTTTATACACCGTTTAAATGAAAGTTGTGTATAAAACCAAATATGCCTCAATGAATGGGATTGAGACGAAGTCCTTAAAAAGATAATTTTTTTTTAATAAAGTACATCTATAATGTGTATTCACTATAATTACACATAAATAATGTAAAAATAAAAAGATAGGACATAATAATATCATGACATAATTTGAAAGTAGGAGATTAACCCAAAGAATGGAAGTTGGGTTAAGAAATTCCCTTACCTTGTGTCCGACTTGACTCAACCGTTCTTTAACCTCCTGAATAATAAACTAGAGTTAATATCTACCTTATTAAGAACCATTTTCAATTTCATTATCCTTTTTATATCACTTATTACAATGTTATGAACATTTTTTTAATTATTTAAGTTAATAACGGCCGTTTTGTCGATCTTTAGTACTTGAGTCAAAAATAAACTTCTTATAATTACAAGTTGTTCATGTGGTGAAATATCCATTATATCCAGAATTATATTCATGTTGTAGATATTATATATATCATATATATACAGTATATACATTCATTCATAATGTCACGTAACATTTAGAGGTAAGAAATGAAATGCACCGTTCATGGAGACGGTAAGCCGTACGTACGCATGAACGCTACTTTCATTTCAATTTCATATTTAATGGAACTAAATCATAATGATAAAAATGTATAATATAATTCCAGTATAATATAGTGTATAATACCATTTACTTCATCCTTTATACATCCCACATATGGCATTAATGATTCAAATCACTTTGAGGGGGCGGTAGTCCGCACTTCCTAAAATGAAATTATCGCGTTTTACCCATAATGGAAATCATAAAGTATGCCATAAATGAGAAATACAGAAGGATATGTAAAACATAAACATATTATATATCATATATAAAAATAGTGACATCTTAATGGCCACCTTTGAAGGTGTTATATGAGTGTTGAACAATCATCGTTTCGTGAGGCAGAAATTCGCCATCCACAGAAACCGTATGTTCTTTAACCATTAGATGTAGGTGTATGTAAGTGTAGCTCGAATACTTCTTATAACAACATCCTAGTATATTTAGGATACTGGTGTTGTTACAAAAGAAATGAATAAAAAGAGTTTAGGGGGTTGGAGAAGAAAAATAAAACAAAACAACATTAGAAAAGACATTACCTCAAAATCGGGTAACGCTTTTTGATTTGAGCCAAAGGCTTCCTTGGGAAGAGTTATGCCCAAAGTGAGGCTTCTATGAGTAAGAGGGGGAAGTTGGGAGAGTATTTGGTCAGAGGTTGGCCGAGCCAAATGGCTTGAAAGTGTAAATGAGGTGGGAGAGGTGGGGGCCTTTTATAAGTGGAGAGGAGGGGCACTTTTGGAAAGATTGAAATGTTACATTATTTCACAATGCTTTTCGGATTATAAAGGTCCCACACTTATATAATTCAAGGATAAGGTGATAATGTTTCGAAATATTCTCATCCAATAGGCTTTGGACAAGTGTAAGCCTTGTATTTTGCATTATCTTCTCATTTTATTTAAATCATTAAATAATGAGGTCATCGCTGCATCATAATGATTTCATAAATAATTTAATTTATTTAATGTCTAAAAATTATAAAAAAATACTATGATGTAGTAAATCTTTTTAGATTTCTAATTAATATTTATAGTCAAAATTTGGACTTGTGTAACCCCACTTAAAAACTATTTTAGTAAAATAACTCATGTTTGTGTCAATTTAATTTTAACATTAAATAAATATATATTAATGTCATTTTCCAACTAAAGTGGCTCCATGGGGTCCCCAAGTTGACCCATGGGTTTTCTTGGTCGTCCATGACTCATCCAATAGGAGTAGGACAAGTTTCATGCTCATCTCATATTATTAAAACATTATTTGTAGCTTAAACTACACTAATTACCTCTAATCGCGATTAAGAACTTGAAAGTTACTATTCACCAAAAAATTATTTTAATCTCATTGAACCACATTTTACTTCTTAATGACAGCCATGTATGTCGGATTTTTGAAAATCAAATCACAAAAGTGGTAATATTTCATTTAAACGAAAAATCAGTTATTTAACTACCACTCAGTGGTTCCACTATTCATCAAAAATTGAAGTTTTTCATAACAAGGCCAAAATTTCACCCTAAGCTATAATTGATATTCTGAATTCAAAAATAATGTCTATTTTACAAAATTCCAAACATATAAGTTTCATTAATTAATTTTATAATTAATTCCCACTGTTACGACAAATAGCGTGTTTTTAAGAAACAATTTATATCAAAAGATTGGCAATTATTTATGTCCAATTTCAATGTTAAATTAATTCTAATGACCACCATTTGATAAAATGGTAAAAATATATTCTAATTATACCTTAAAACCACTAAATAGTATAATTTATCACAATAAATTATTTTGATTAAAAAAGTTGTTTGAAGGTATTTTTCACTATTCATAAAAAATTAGAAGTTCTCAGAAAAATACCAAAAATTCAACATAGGCTAATTTCGATATTCCGAATCCAAAAATGAAGTCCATTTTGAAATATAAAATTTCTATAATTTTAAAAAGTGGTTATTACTATTCATAACGACTACTTTGATTAGTCGCGGTGTTTTAGAACTCGAAGTTGCGTACAATGCAAGCTATTGCATTATTGAATGAGAAGCGTATCGTGGAAGCTCGGGGTGTTACAATATCCCCTCCTTCAATAAATTGCGTCCTCGCAATTTGAAATTTTTCTTTGAAAATAAAAGGTTGTAAAGAGACAATACCTTTGAGGAAAACCCACATCGGAAATAAGGTTAATAAATATATAACATTAAAAGAAAGCAGGATAAGTACAAAGGTCACCCGATATAGCCCATTCTAGGATTATATGAAAATATGGATATGGAGGAGAAACAAACCATCAAGGTCTGATGGAGAGTTATAGAAAATAGGATTAGGAGAAAGTTTAACCACAAGAAAATCACAACCTTGTGATTGGTTAAACGGTCATTGAATCCCCAGTTGGAAAAGTTAACCGAAAACATTTTTGTTTTATGTTACCTTTTATAAAGTTAAAGAATTTATTTAAGAGATTTACTAAGAACGTAAGGGAAGATACATACTTGTCATGTATTCTTTCATTCTTTAATAAATTTTTACCAAAAACCCATCTTTCACTCTAAAAGATAATAGAACTCAAAAATATTCTATTTATCCTAATTGTATAAGGTTCCAAATATTAACACATGCCATTTAGATTAGTAAAACTATTTTGTAATAACCAGGGACTTCCTGTAGGCTAGTGGTAGGAAATAAAGGCTTGTCGCACTATGGTTGTGGGTTCGATTCCTGCAGCTTTGTCCGACGCGGCGGGTTATTCCCCACCCTGCAGGTTCTCCTTTTCCTAAAACTATAGTATTATAATATTCCAAAAATAATCTTCAGAAATTATTTAACCTTAAACAATACTATCCATGGTTCAACTTAATCCATTCCAACCTTAATAGTTATCCAAAATACCTCCATCTAGACTTTCTCTAAAAGGTCTCTAAATTCCAAAATCAATTGTAACATCAGATTCCCCAAACAAAGAAAGGTTTCTCTTATTGTCACATACTAAAAATATGATTACCTTAATCATATTAAAACCTTACTAAAATCAACAAGTACTGCAGTACAATATATATATATATATCACATTATTCTTATAACGAGAATATAAACCTTGAGTCCAAAAGCACCAATACATTAATTATTCCGCTTCAACTGTAGTCACAGCATAAGATTGGCCTTGATCCCTTAGCCTTTTCTGAGGTAAGTTTCGTTGACGCTTAGGACATTCATTTGCATAATGCCCTGTTTCCCTACAATTATAGCATTCAACTTTGACAGCCTCTTTCTTTCCCTTGGAATCACGAGCCTAGTGACCCTTTTCTCCACATTTATAACAAACGCCCATTCCTTTTAGGAAAGTACCAGGGTGATTCTTCCCACAATTATCACATAACGGAAAATCCTTCTTTCCCTTTTTCCCTTTATTTGTCTCTTGTTCCACCGTTCTCTTCTTCTCTTGTTTTACTTTGTTGTCATAAGACTTAGAGAATTCTTTTTCTGTCTTGATAGCACACGAGACAATATCTTCGTATGATGAGAAGGATTGTGATACTAAAGCTCGACGGAGAAATGGTTTTAACCCATCAAAGAAACGATCAATCTTATTCCTTGGGTTACGTATATAATCGGCAGCATGCCTCGCTAACCTTGTAAAGTTAGCCTCATACTTTGCGACATTCTCATCCTCCTTCTGCCTCAAACTCAGAAATTGCCTTTCCATATCTGCTCGATGGTCACGAGGAAAATATTTTTCTAAGAAAATCTCTTTGAACTCCCTCCATTCCATATTCGATACGTAATCATCTTCCTTTGTGTTTTGAATCAGCAACCACCACTGATCGGCATCTCCAGTGAGGCGGTAAACTGCCATGACAACCTTCTCCCTTTCACTACTCCCCAAGGCATGGAATATTTTCTCTAAGGAATTTATCCATTTCTCAGCTACTGTAGGATTTGTACTCCCATTGAAGGTTGGTGGTTGTTGCCTCATGAAACGGTCTAGCATTGATCCTCCACGTTGCGGATCAGGGTGCTCCATACGAGTAAGGTTATTATTCATAACCTGCGTGAGTTGTCCCAGTACGGTGAGAAGCTGATCAGCACCAGTTGTATCTCCAGATCCACAATAATTATCTTGAGCAGGAGGGCAATCCCTACACGGAGTTCGTGCATTGATACGGTTTCCATTCCTTCCACTAGGCGCCATTTCTAAACAATGGCATAAACTAGATTAGTTTATGAATCAAAATACATAATTCCATACTTGTTAAACACTTTACATAAATTGAAATATTTATGGATATAATCCATAATCATAAAAAGAAATGTTTTCTTTGATGAAGTATGTACTCATAACCCTTCATAGTGGTTTGTAAATAAAATGAGAATTCTCCTAAGCATATCCCCCGGGAGTGTCGTAAGCAAGAGTGCAGCAAGGCCCATTGTCGTGCACCAGTTCCCGTTCGAGTCTAGCTCAAAGCGGTGTTTTCGAGTTTTACCCCAAGGTACATCTGTGCCAGAGCCGCCTCTACCTGCTCGTATCCAGACAGGTATGTATTGCTCGGAAACCTCATAACATCTCTATAATACCAAAATTCTAGGAAGTTCTTCTATACTAATCCTCAAAGTCTATCTTTGGGCTATGTGCTCTAATCAGAGTTTATCTAAATCTAGCTTCCAAGGTTAGTACTAAACTGTCTCTGATACCAACTGTAACGCCCCGACCCCAGCTACCCAGAGTCGGTGCATTACTTCGTAACATTGGCATGATCACAAAAGATCAAGTCTCGAAAGACCGATTAGTTTAGTAGCCTTGGAAACACTAGATACATTCGTAAACGTTACATTACATCATAAAGTGAAAAAATACAATAACAAAGTCTTCATAGTCCACACTCATATCCTCTTCTGACTATCCCTGCAGGTCATTCATAAAATACTTCTTCACATCCTGGAAAATATTAAAACATTGAAAGGGGTGAGCTCAGATGCTCAGTAAGGATAACAATATTGCGAAAGCTTTCATAAATAAACATAAACATTTTAGGCAATGTATAACTAAAACAAAATCCTTTTAAACTTGAACATCAACATAAAATGGCAAAAGTAAAATGAGATAATTTCATTCACTTCTTCACATGGATATTCTACTAGTCGAATAATCACATGAAATATCAATAACCACTTTCATAATGAGGGAATGTATAATGCCGGACATTCTGAAACATTTTGTCAAGGCCTCGGCCAAGACGTTTAAAATGATTAAGGCCTCGGTCAAAACCATAAATCAAATGGGGAAAGGGCCTCGGCCAATTCCACCTCTAGTTGTCTCATGAGACCTACCGATGCATCGAGGAGCTATAGCGGGCTCCACCCGTCACTTATTAAGTCCAATACATTCCTCATATGAATTGGTTTAAACATATCATAAACCATAACATAATCGTATCACATAAAAAATGCATAAAGGAAACATAACATTTCCACATTTCAATCACAAGATATCAATACAACACATTGATATAATAAAAACTCTTTAAAAAAAACATTTTCAATACCAAAATAAAAGAAAGTTAAAACTTTGTATTTATTTTTCATTAAAAATAATGATGGCTTGTAGAGGAAGCCGAAACTCAAATAATGGTCACGGCGGCGGAGAAGTCATTGTCACCGCATAAGTACGGAAAGAAAAACATTCCCTTTTGTCGTTTAGAAAAACGCTTCGTATAAAAAAGATTCCTTTTGAATAAACGTAAAATTCAAAGGGGTTTATACACCGTTTAAATGAAAGTTGTGTATAAAACCAAATATGCCTCAATGAATGGGATTGAGACGAAGTCCTTAAAAAGATAATTGTTTTTAATAAAGTACATCTATAATGTGTATTCACTATAATTACACATAAATAATGTAAAAATAAAAGATAGGACATAATAATATCATGACATAATTTGAAAGTAGGAGATTAACCCAAAGAATGGAAGTTGGGTTAAGAAATTCCCTTACCTTGTGTCTGACTTGACTCAACCGTTCTTTAACCTCCTGAATAATAAACTAGAGTTAATATCTACCTTATTAAGAACCATTTTAAATTTCATTATCCTTTTTTTATCACTTATTACAATGTTATGAACATTTTTTAATTATTTAAGTTAATAATGGTCGTTTTGTCGATCTTTAGTACTTGAGTCAAAAATAAACTTCTTATAATTACAAGTTGTTCATGTGGTGAAATATCCATTATATCCAGAATTATATTCATGATGTAGATATCATATATATCATATATATACAGTATATACATTCATTCATAATGTCACGTAACATTTAGAGGTAAGAAATGAAATGCACCGTTCATGGAGACGGTAAGCCGTACGTACGCATGAACACTACTTTCATTTCAATTTCATATTTAATGGAACTAATTCATAATGATATAAATTTATAATATAATTCCAGTATAATATAGTGTATAATAACATTTACTCCATCCTTTATAAATCCCACATATGGCATTAACGATTCAAATCACTTTGAGGGGGCGGTAGTCCGCACTTCCTAAAATGAAATTATCGCGTTTTACCCATAATGGAAATCATAAATTATGCCATAAATGAGAAATGCAGAAGCATAAGTAAAACATAAACATATTATATATCATATATAAAAATAGTGACATCTTAATGGCCACCTTTGAAGGTGTTATATGAGTGTTGAACAATCATCGTTTCGTGAGGCAGAAATTCGCCATCCACAGAAACCGTATGTTCTTTAACCATTAGATGTAGGTGTATGTAAGTGTAGCTCGAATACTTCTTATAACAACATCCTAGTATATTTAGGATACTGTTGTTGTTACAAAAGAAATGAATAAAAAGAGTTTAGGGGGTTGGAGAAGAAAAATAATACAAAACAACATTAGAAAAGACATTACCTCAAAATCGGGTAACTCTTTTTGATTTGAGCCAAAGGCTTCCTTGGGAAGAGTTATGCCCAAAGTGAGGCTTCTATGAGTAATAGGGGGATGTTGGGAGAGTATTTGGGCAGAGGTTGGCCGAGCCAAATGGCTTGAAAGTGTAAATGAGGTGGGAGAGGTGGGGGCCTTTTATAAGTGGAGAGGACGGGCACTTTTGGAAAGATTGAAATGTTACATTATTTCACAATGCTTTTCGGATTATAAAGGTCCCACAATTATATAATTCGAGTATATGGTGATAAGGTTTCGAAATATTCTCATCCAATAGGCTTTGGACAAGTGTAAGCCTTGTATTTTGCATTATCTTCTCATTTTATTTAAATCGTTAAATAATGAGGTCATCGCTGCATCATAATGATTTCATAAATAATTTAATTTATTTAATGTCTAAAAATTATAAAAAAAATACTATGATGTAGTAAATCTTTTTATATTTCTAATGAATATTTATAGTCAAAATTTGGACTTGTGTAACCCCACTTAAAAACTGTTTTAGTAAAATAACTCATGTTTGTGTCAATTTAATTTTAACATTAAATAAATATATATTAATGTCATTTTCCAACTAAAGTGGCTCCATGGGGTCCGCAAGTTTACCCATGGGTTTTATTGGTCGGCCATGACTCATCCAATAGGAGTAGGACAAGTTTCATGATCATCTCATATTATTAAAACATTATTTGTACCTTAAACTACACTAATTACCTCTAATCGCGATTAAGAACTTAAAAGTTACTATTAACCAAAAAATTATTTCAATCTCATTGAACCACATTTTACTTCTTAATGACAACCATGTATGTCGGATTTTTGAAAATCAAATCACAAAAGTGGTAATATTTCATTTAAACGAAAAATCAGTTATTTAACTACCACTCAGTGGTTCCACTATTCATCAAAAATTGAAGTTTTTCATAACAAGGCCAAAATTTCACCCTAAGCTATAATTGATATTCTGAATTCAAAAATGATGTCTATTTTACAAAATTCCAAACATATAAGTTGCATTAATTAATTTTATAATTAATTCCCGCTGTTACGACAAATAGCGTGTTTTTAAGAAACAATTTATATCAAAAGATTGGCAATTGTTTATGTCCAATTTCAATGTTAAATTAATTCTAATGACCACCATTTGATAAAATGGTAAAAATATATTCTAATTATACCTTAAAACCACTAAATAGTATAATTTATCACAATAAATTATTTTGATAAAAAAAATTGTTTTAAAGTATTTTTCACTATTCATAAAAAAATAGAAGTTCTCAGAAAAATACCAAAAATTCAACATAGGCTAATTTCGATATTCCGAATCCAAAAATGAAGTCCATTTTGAAATATAAAATTTCTATAATTTTAAAAATTGGTTATTACTATTCATAACGGCTACTTTGATTAGTCGCGGTGTTTTAGAACTCGAAGTTGCGTACAATGCAAGCTATTGCATTATTGAATGAGAAGCATATCGTGGAAGCTCGGGGTGTTACATATTGCATGTTTATCTTTCTTCTGCTGTGGACTCTTCCAATGAGGGCATAGTTTCCCGTTTATCACACCCTAAGCCCTCGCTACTAGTCGGTATCCTCTGCCATTTGGGGAAATGTGCTTGGGGCCATGTGACTAACTGGGTAGGGGTGCCTCTGGGTGGCTTCCGGAACCGGGACGTTACAATAGACAAATAATTGTTCAATTCCAAATCCAATATTTTGATAGTGGCCTCAAAAATTAATAATCTCTAAATCAAGACTCAATCTTCCAAAAATTAATTAATTTAATCATAATCCCCAAATAATAATTGAATAATTTGATAATTAACAATGTAATTAATTATCCCCAAATCCCATTTTTGTATTATGTTAATTAACTCATCATTTAATTATCCCTGAATCAAAATTCAATATTATTATAATTAACCAAACAATTAGTTATCCCCTAATCAAAACATCTTAATTATTTGATAAATTTTTAATTATTTTAATTTGTAAAATTCAATTGAAATCAATCTCTTTCAATTCAACAATTACATACACATAATAGATATCATGACTGTTGGATTTGATAACAGACCACTTACCTCAATTCATTTAAGTGTGTTCCCCCAATAGAAATCCCCTAATTGGAATGGAAAAATGACATTAAAGGAACTATGATTCATATAACTAGAACGATATATATCATCAATTTGGAATTTAGACTAAAATTAACGGAGTTTGGAATGCCTTAGAGTCTGATTAAAAGGCACCAATATCATGAAAAGTCATTAAGGGTAACGATAGAGATGAATGGTGTTTAAACTAGAAAATAGAAAAATTTTCAATCAAATTTATTGGGTATTAATGACTATTTTGAAAGGTCCGCTTCATGGGGTGCATAGGTTTCCCTACCCATGCACCTTAACCATGGGAATATTCTAGAGGTGTGCACAATTTCACCAATATGTACCCCTTAACCATGAACATATTACAATGGAGTGAAGAATTTATTCTTTTAGGGTTCATGGTTTTACATACCTTGAAATGACCTGGAAAATCACTCTTTTTTGGGTTTTATAGTTTCTTGGTCTATGGTGAATTGTTAGGTAAAATTTTCCACCAACCGTTCACTTCCCTCTTTCCTCTATTTTCTCAAATTTTCTCCAAAACACACCCAATGGTAAATCTCAAATTAAATGTAATAAAAATAAGTAAAATAGAGAAACTAAATGATCCTGATACATATGCATAAAGTCTATGGTTTTACAAAAAATAAAAACATTTCAATTATTATGCAGTATGACAAAGAAGGTTTCCCAATAAAGAGGAATAACCCATTACCGAGCAATTTCATTTTCATTTATTGTAATAAGTACTATAAATATATGGTATAAATTATAAATTATTGTATTAATAATCATAAATATATTGATGTATTTTTATTGGGATGGAACAACCACTATCCATCCTCTTCTCATCCATTGGAAAATGATAATGTTGCATATTCATACGTGTGGCCCACCATCAACGTGAAGAGATGTGATTCATATTACATTTCCATTTTACTTGTATGGTCATAAGGATATAAATAATAAATATATATGATATAATAAATATTCATAAAATTGAATTATTATTTACTATTCCATCAATACATCCTTCAAAAAGTGAAAACATCATTCATTCAAATGTATGGCCTGCCTTCTCCTTGAAAAGTGTAATTCATTTTCATATTTCAAAATTTTAAGGATGAAACTATATATACATATATATAATGAACATATATTATATTTATATAATAATTATAATTTTTGTGATGATTAAACCATGTTCAAAGTATAAGGACCAGGACTGCCAAATTGAAATATGCATGAGAAATGAAATAGTTATCACAAAAAAATAGTGATTTTAATAAAAAAAATTAATAATATTTTGATAAGATGTTATATGTAAATATTATATTATAAGAAATATATTTTTAAGCTTATGTAATTCATGTATTAATAATAAACATTTAATATGCAGAAGGGTTGATTTCCTACGATGAAATATGAGACTTGAAATTATGGATTTTCATCTCAATCCCATTTTATTTGAAATTCATTATGATTGAATTTTCAATGGGGAAATAATACGATCATAACTAATAAAAAAAATTCTTATTTCTTATACTCTTGTTATTTCTTTATAATACATTTTTAATTTCCTTTTCCTATCCTTATGTTGTCAATTAACTATGATATTGTTATATGTAAAATCAAATATGTTTTAAAATTCGGTCAGGAATATTTTTCTTCCATGTTGATGTTTTATTTTAGTTGTTTTTAATAATGTTTTAATATTATCTAAGGAAATATTAAATCAACTTTTACACAACATTTACTTTCTATAAAAGTTCTTCAATGGAATTTTTTTATCAATATTCAAATGACATACTTTGGATTTTTACCAAAAACTGTGAAATGAATCATTATTTTAATATACACACGATGAACATAATTTTTGGTTTTTAGGGATACATAATGATATGACACATAATTTAAAATTTTTCAACGTTATTTTCAAATAAAATACTTCCCATAATATTTGGAAATATTTTGAATATTTTATTTCAAATTTAAAATTGTAATTTTCTCTCTAAATAATCCATTAATTTTTAGAGATATTCTTCATCTATGATAACATTCTATGATGTTACTTATGATTTTCTGAGAATATTATCCACTAATAACATATTTATTATTTTATTTTATGGTTTATGATTCAGATGATTGAATTTTTAGGAATCCCATTTAATTTTCTCTAGTTTTTTCTTTGATGTAATAATGAAATGTTTATGAAACATATTTCATTTCCACAGGTTATGATATAAAAATAAGATGAATGTTTAATGATCATAATGTAATAAAATTTAGGGATTTTATTATTTTAATAGTGGTCCTATAAATATACATACTCTAATACATGGGCTGATGTTTTATATCTCATCCGATAATAATGGGATATAAGTTAATTTTTTGACACACTATGGGAAACAAGTCAATATACACGATCCAATATAAGAAAAATGTGTTAAAGTATGATCCACTATGTGAAATTTGTGATTATTCCTAATTGATTATATGATTGTAAATATGTGGTAGTTTTTAATCTATTATTATTGGATTGTCTTGGTAGTAATCCTTTTTATATAGAATTGATTCTTTACCTATGATTGTACAAAACTTTTATGATAAGTTTTTATTCTTATGATTTGAACCCATCATTCTTGATTGATTAGTGATGATATATCCCTATTATGATTCATTTATTCTCAAAAAATTTTATTTTATTCCTTCACTCATGATTTGGATGAATGGAAGATTGGGTATGAACATTTGAAGTTATGATCATGATCTCAACCCCTTATTTTTATCTTATGATTTCAAATGATCAAATATTGATATCTCACAAGTTTACCGTTACTAGGAATCTAAGCTCACCATTATTCATATATCCTTTATGAGGATTATGATGAATTGTTTTTGTTAGGGTATGTTAATAAGGGTATAATGTGAGAGGAACGTGATGAGAAATGTTTAAAAACAACCTAAATAATAAGTTCATGTATCTCGTCTTGAAATAGTCTAATTATTTTCAGATATGGTGTGAATCATAGTGTTATATATTGAATATTTATCTAAAAGTTTTTAATATATATTTGAAGAATTATTTTCAATGTAGCTACACAATGTTATTATAATATTTCTGGAGATTCCTTTAGTAATTCTCAATATTGGAGTTAAATTGAAGGAAGTTAAAAAGGTTTGTTGTTATGGATCACATCATAACAAACCGTAAACACACCATTTGAAAAAAATTAAAAAAATATCTAATGGAACTGGTATAGTAGTCACATGGCCTAAAAAACCATGTCACTAATCCGTGTGCAGTGGAATATGATTATAAGTTATATTATTTTTTTAATTTTTAGATTTTTGGATTCTTCTTCAATTGATGGGGTTTTTATGTGTTTTTGAGTGGATTCCAATAAATATTTGGAGATGATTAATGTTTTTAAAAAAGAATATTATTATTTAGTTTGCAGTTTTGTTTTAAAAACAATGTTTTGGTTAAACATAGGGTTTCCTATGGAATTGTTAGGATCATATTACAAGTAATTTAAATAATTTATTTTATTTTGTAGTTTTCTTAGTTTAAAAATGCTCTGGGTGTGTGGTTTCAAATATTATCAATTGTTTTGGTTAAAAATATGAAACATCGTTAATGAATATTATTTTATTACTCCATGATTTGGTTTCGATTCTATGCTATTATATGTTGCTTTTAAATTTTTGAATTGTGTGTATTGTATTTTTTATCTTTGAATTGAAAATATTTATGGTTTTCTTGAGTTTTTTGTGATGTTTTATAATTTTATCCCTAAATAAGGAACGAACAAATCAATATAGGAATTCCTTTGTTAGATTTACTAGTGATCCAAGTGTTTTCCTTTATTTTTATGACTTTTCCAAAAATCCTGGTGGAGTGGTAGATCTATATTCCTCTTAGCTCATAGATCATGGAAGAGTTATTTTGTATATGTTTCTCCATGACATATATTGTAATCATGATTCCCATGAGGTGATTTAGTGGCTAGATAAGGTGGAAGTGATTATTGACCCTATATATATTTTCTTTGGAGAGGTTCACCATTCCCCTTTTTTATGGATTTAGGTAAGAGTAATGGAAGCACAATGTTCATTTCCGACCATTTAAGGCTCTATCTTTGGTATATTTCACAACCGCTTTCATTCAATGGTTTCATCTCAATGTGGTGAGATTTAAAAGGGGAATGATGTTATTGGATATTCTTATATAGTGATCAGTCAGCCAAATATTATATTAAATATTTCACTACATTGGTTCCCTTCTCTAAATATTTGGCTAAAAATTACTCAAAGAAGGAATGGTTCCTTTTAGGGGCCTTCATCCAAAAATTTATTCATCAATGTTTCAGTCTCATTGAACTACCATTATTTATGTGTCTTATAAGGCCATCATCACTGAGGAAATTTTTATAAAGTTAACTATTATTTAGATATTATTCAACTCCATATAGTTCTAGTAAAGATAATACATATCACAAGAAATGAAACTAAGACTACAATGATGATGGTTGGTAATCTTCTCAACCAACCAATCAAGTTTCTGTATAGTATAAGTTACTTCAATATTTTTACTATAATAAGTCTAAACATGTAAATCCCGCATTTCTAGAAGCTCTAAAAACTATCATAACTTTTTCCCTTGCAAACACACTTCGAGGTTTTCTAATGTAATAGGAAATTAGAATAAAAATACTAAAACCAATATTTTATCTACGATATTCTCTATGGTGTATCTTTGAGAAGAGAATTAGAGGTGGGTTCTTATTCTTGAAGCAACATATTACACCATTATTCATTTTTAATGGTTTTTATAATATTTTTTAATTAAATTCCTCCTTATATTTGATATATGAAATATACATAAGAAATATTTTCAAATTAATAGGTTTTTTGTGCCTTGTTGAATCATTATCCTTGTTATCTTATTTTCAGGGTGTGTTAGTTTATTTTTTTCATGGATGAAAACAGGGATCAACTAGCTACGTAAAGGTTAATAGGGAAAATATTTTGTCTTATGGTTATACTTTTATATGTACTAGGTTGAAATTATATTTAGGATCAATGTGAACATGTGTTCTACGTGTTTGGACCAATTTACTCATCATGTAGTTTCCTCATGCATGTTAAAAACCATGTCATTCATTGTCATGGATTTTTTATGTTTTGGGTGTTGATAATGTTTTATAGATTACATGGGATTAGTGATCTTGTCTAGACAACAAATATTTTTTATAAAATTTGTTCTCTCTTGTAGTGTTTCAGGAAGGTCGGTGGTAGATTTCAGATCATGCCCCTATGGTGGAGATCATTGTTGTGTTGAAACATATTTTTTGTTTAAACTCATTTCCTAAATTATAAATGATGTGGAGACCTATTCTAGGAATTCATGGGTTTCCCTTACCCTTTTGTATTTATAATTTGAGATAGTTTTTTGGTTCTGAAGTGTTATTTCTTATAGATCATAACACCTTGTATGTTCTAGATAAGATGTTTATGTTTTCACCATTGATATAGTTTTGGATTAAAGAGGCTATTAGGTGAAGTGGTGGGTATCCTGATACTCATAATTTCAAAACATTTCATTTTAGTAGTTATCCCCATATCTTCTTTTTTTTTCCTTTACAATTAGATAGTGAGGAATTTGATTCTCGTGATTCTTAGTGAATTACTTTTTGTGGGATTGTTAATTATTCAGTAATATTTTTCTATAAGAGTTGAGTTATCATGTCTTCTATATATGTTTTTATGTTTGGGGAGATGTATATTCATTGAGTCCCATTGGAGGAATATTGGTCATGTAATTCCTACAAGCCATAATTTATCGAGGACATTTGTTGGGAATAAAGGGTAATTGTAGGGTGAATTGTGACACCCCAAAATGTAAAGTTATTTATTATGATTTTGTGGTTATTTTTTACATGAGTTTCATAGTGTCTCAAGGTTTTAATTTTAAATTGTTTAAATATATTACAAGGCTATATGATCTGTTGAATAGTTTGGGTAACTATTTAGTGGAAATCATGTTTCCCATGTAGTCGTGGACATAGGAAATCACATTTATAGTCTAATGTTTAGTAAACTGTGTCAGACAACTGTAAAACTATATTAGTTCTGTTGTACTATAGATTTATTGTTCGACACATGTTTTGGTAATTAATGGGAGACAACAAGGTACCTAGTTCATGTTTTGGTATTTTTATCCTTGTGACTTCATTATTAATTTTGGATTCTACGCCAAGAAAACTTATTCATACATCCTCAATATAGGTGCCTCTCCAAGCCCCCTCTCATATCCTCTAATCACTATATCCGAGATTTTTAATAGTATCATTGTCATAATTAATGTATATTAAGTCTTTATTCTAACATCATTCATCCTCTTTGATATTATCATTTTTTCTCCGTTCTATATAATGATAAACGACAATGTTGACCCATTTATATACCTATGTTGTTTTAAAAATCAATGTTTTGTTTTATATGGATTTTCCCCCCATTGTTTCCTAATCTACTATCATTAATTAATGGGATTATGATTCTACCATATTTGTTATGTGTTTCCATTCCATAGATTTTTTCATTTTATAGTTCCATGAATGCTAGGATTTATAATTTCTTTATCTAAATAAATATATTATAAGTTAGTTTTTTTGGTTAATCAAGGATTTCTTATAACACCTCTTGGTTTTTATTTTCCAGGATGGGTGGAATATCTTAATTAAATGGAACATTGATTAGGATGAGTAATAACCACATTGCATATGTTTGGTAAAATAAAGAATGTGGGTTTCTCAATAAAATTCTTTATGTCATTGTGTATTATGAAAATTGTTTTTTAAATTTAGGATCTCCATTCTAGTTTAAATATTTTTATTCATATAAATTATTGAGTTTCTCAATAAAATAAAATTTTTATTCAATATTGTTGTTGTTTTTGTGTTTTGGTGTTGATTTTTATTTCAACTAGAATTGTGTTTATCCTCCAAATACATATTTTAATGGATTTAAATAACGTATACATTATATCTAATAATTGAATTTCCTAGTTGGATATTTTTGGTTGAGGTTTGATTGGATGGTTGGTTGTGCCCTTATTGACCCCATTATATATATTGATGATGATAACATTTATCCTTATGATAGATATTTGAATTGCGATTAATGATGCGATTATGGTCTTGGGTATCTTGGTATGGGGAATGTGGGTGGTTGTAAGGATATGATTATGAAGTTTTCTATCAATATTTATTGTTTCTATCTTTGTGACATTGGTTATAAGTGGACTTCTACCTTCAGGTATTGACTGAGGAGTTTGCACCAACTAAGGGAATAATCATGGGGTGTAGATATGATTATTGATAGTTTTGTATTGGCGGGAAGACATTTGGTGAATATTAAGTCCTAGCTAGGTTGTTTTCACCAACAAGACATGATCAGTGTGATATAGATGATTGGATGTGTGGTAGTTTAGAAGCCATAATTTAGTTTATATTTTCCCATACATATCTTTTCTCATTAGTCTTTATATTGTTTCGTCATGACATGTATATTATTTTATTCATTTTCTATTATATGTGGGAAGTATTTTTTATTATGGTTTGGATATAATTTCTTCTATAAATTAGTCATATTTTGATTTTGTCTTGATCTTGACTAGTTTGTCTCTATCATATTATTATAGTTACATAGGATTCACTATGGTTCTGACTTCATTATAGTATATCATGGTTCTTTTATTACATATCTTTTTTATGTCTTAAAACATTATATCAAAAAAATTATGAGGTTATTTCAAATGAGATAATGTTTATTTGATATTCCTTTTAAAAACATTTAGCCATGCAATTTTATATTTTCAAAAGTGATGTTTTAAATAAAATAATTGTTTTAGAATACTTAGTTAAAATCATCACATTTTGATGATAAATGTTTGTTTTATGAATTTTCATTTTTTGGAAAAAATATTTATACCATGTTTTATAAATTTTGTTCTTTGAGAATATTTTGTTGGTATATTTTATCTATTCCTATAACATGTATTTGAAATGATTACCTATTTTATTTTCATATTTTCAAACAATATATTTTGTTTTATTAATAAAAAGACAGAAATTGACTCTTTTCGGTGTCCTAAAAGATATTTGACCACACCCTATATACTCACATTAGTGGTTTCGTAGTATTTATGCATTTTATAGGTTTCGTAATGTATTGTCTTCAAGGTTAGGATTTTTCCAATTTATTTGAGAAATAGTTGGGTGTTGTTATATGAGGATGTGACTTGGTAGTCACATGGGGATGGTGTTTATTTATTTAGTGTTATGAAAACAGTTTTCAAATATTTTAATCTCAAAAGTTTAATAATTTTAATTTTATTAGTTAATTTTTTTATTATTTTAAATCTTATAATTAATTTTCATCCATTTTAAATGATTATGATAGAATTTCTTATTTATTTCTCTATCATTATTCCATTTTTGTATGTATCTACTTATGTATAAGGTTTACTTATTATGGAATGTATTCTAACACAAGTATAACTCAGGTCTAGTTTCTATTTGGGACCCTTTATTCAATGATTTAGGTATATTGAAAACTTTTCCAATGATTATGCGTGACACCCTTGACATTTTCAGGATTTCTGGATAATAATGTGTGCCCCAGGTCAGTGGTGGGCTAGTTCAGATGGCAGACATGGCTAATTTGCTACATATAAGATTGGAGAATCATCCATTAACGATAAAATTTTTATTTTTGTACAATTTCAAAGACACATTACACTGAAATTTAGATGCCTCTAATATAAATTTATGATTATTTACAAATGTGATACCTCTCTCACTTATAAAAGAATCTATTCACAACCCCACCTCTCCACACACCCAAAGGATTTTTGATAGACCGATTTTAATCCAATTACATAATAAATACTAACTCTAATGATATAAATGTTTTTATTCACTGAAATACCATTCTAATAATGTTTATTGTGCTGTATTGAGGAGTAAGATAAATATTTAAGCAATCATTTTCTATTTTTATTCCATTCTTTCATATTTTATATCCTCCAAATCTAATTTTCCATTATATATTATTTATGTATGAATCAATAGAATTAAAAAATTTATTAGGTAGATGAAATAAAATATTTATACTCTTATACCATTAATTTGAAAATGAATACATCAGTCAAGATACATACAGTAAACTATTTATATGAGAGACATATTTCCTTTTCCATAAATACATAAAATGAATTCTCCAAAAACATATACAATAAATATATGTTATATTAATGAATAATATAATTTACACATGTGATTATAAAAGGATTAAATAAAATGTATCAAAAATTATAAACAACTTAGTTTACATTAGAAAATTACATAATAGAAACTTGTCCAAGATCATGTTCTCAACAACCATGCCCATAGTTTCTGTAAAATGAACATGGAGATGCATCAAAAATTAAGAAATAATTATTTAGATATATATTATAATTCCATAATGATAATCATGATATCAATGTATGAGTTTTGATGTCTCTATTATGAAGAATATGTGAAACAATCAAAATTACAAGAATTCAACATTGAAAATAAGCATTATATTACTAATGAATGTATAATGAATTATTATAATTAAATAGTATTAAAGAAAAAATTGAATATGGTCATATAGAATTTTTTTATTATGGTTATTTTTATTATATACGGGGTTAAATAACTTTCAAATAATTCAGGGGTAAAAGGTTAGGGTTTTATTACAATCTCATATTCAATTCAATATTGATACGACTAAATTATCAAAAAAAGAAAATTGAGTGATATTTAACACTAAAATAATCATTATTAATATATCCTCTATTTTTTTTAAAATGAATTAATTTTATTCCTACTATACATTTCCTCATAGTTTTACATTATAGTCAATGTGTTACTTTTATGAAATGCAGAACATACCTCTTATTTTTTATTGGGATCCTTTTTTTTCATTCCCACATTATCTATTGAGTTTTATTGAAATTATTCTATTTAATTATATTATTTTTATAGATATTTTCCAATTAAGAATTCATTTTTAAAAAATTAAATGTTTTTAATGTTTTTGACATTGTCAATTTAAAAAAAATTATCCTTTTAAAAAATAATTGAATATTTTTTACCATTTTTCATACTAATTCATTTCCAGACCACCTTCACTGATTTTATGAAAAACATCCCTATCAAGAATTATACTTTATTAAAAATTACATTATATTCGTTTTATTGTATATTTTTTCCAAAAAGATATCATAAATGTGAAAAGTACTTTTTCCCTCAAAAAAGAAAACTTAATTATCTAAAAAACTATTTTAATCTATGTAAATGTCCTATAATTATTTACATGATTATATTTTATTATTCTCTAAGGATACCATACAATTTATTTCACTAAATGAATTAAAAATATGTAATTTAGAGGTTTCTATGAATCTAGATTCATTTTTGATTGGTTAATAAATTTGTGACGAATTATAAATGTTTCCATGATCCATTGGAATAAATATTTATGGTTTATTAGCATAATTGTGGTACCTATATATCTCTTTAATTTATTTGGTAAGGAATTACTTCTCATGATATTCCTTGTTTATGATAATGGATAATCAACCAAATCCCTAATGGGATAGTTTCCATCATAATATGATGGTATGAGAAATAAATAATTTAATTAATAAATTATTTTTCTATTTTTATTATGTATCATAGATCAATTTTACATTCTTATTCCTATGTTATGTTTTCATATATGATAACATTTAACACAACTTTTGACACTGTTTTTAACCATGTCTTATTATATTCCTAATATAATACACAATGAATCGTTTTATATGATATGTAATTTTTGAGCCATGATTATATTATATTACTCTATGAACCATTAATATGTTCTAATGCCATTATTCTCATATTATAATAACCCATGATATATTATTGATGAATTTTTTTATTTACTCTTAATGATTATCTTATCTCACAATTTCTTATGTTTTTATTCCCTAATATATGAATGAGAGTATTGTGTTATTTTGTGCCAAATAGGGTTCCATTTTAAAATAAGTTTTTTTGTAGATAATGTAGAAACTATTAAATATTTTTCTTTTGGAAAATATAGTCCCCAATGATTTTAAACCTTCATGATTTTGTTGTGATTTATTGTGAGCTACAATGAATTATCTTATGTTATGAGCTATTACACTTGGATTCTTATATTGGGCTACCTCAATTTATCGAGGTTGAATAATTTTGATGAAATTAATTTACTAACGATAAATTAATATAATGTTATTGATTTTGAATTAAATTTAATATGATAAGTAATATTTATCTTTAAAATAATAAATGATATTTTGTTTTCAAAATTTGTTTTATATTCATTTATTTGGTCTAATTGATGAGGCTGGTACATATAGAGATAAGTGTTCCATCATGTTTTTAAATGATTATATTAAAATTTAATGTTCCATGTCTATGGATTTAAATAGTTAATTGATGGAATACACAAATTTTTTTTGAATAATAGGAGAAAATGAAAGTTGAATAAATTTTAAAATTTATAAATTTGAAAATGAAATAGGGTACACTTAAGATGATGTTTAAATAACCCTAATAGTTATGGTATTAAACCTGATGTATCATTAGTGTTAACTCTGGAACAGAATGGGTTTGTGGAAAAAAATAACTGTATAGTCAATAATAAGGTAGATATAGTGTTGATATAGACTATAATATCATATGACAACTAGAAAGAATTTGTGAAGGCTACTATTTTTCATATGAATAGGTATTTACACAGTCTTTATGTTTTGATGAACCCATGTGAAATGTGTTATAGAAGTAATACATTACTAAATAATCTTACTTTTAGGGGTATAAAATATAATTTATGAATAAAATAAGGAAATTAGAGTAACAAGGTGATTTAGTGGAAGATTAAATACTCATTGGACACTCTTTAATGTAAAAGGAATATAATTCTTTATATACATTTTTCAAATAAAAATTGGACATTATTTGTTTGAAGGTTGTTAATAATGAATCTAAAAATATATAAATGTTTCTCCAATGTTATTTATTATTAAAGATGAATATATAAATATATAATTGATAGAATCTCAAAATGTCTTGTTGGATGATGATTTCGATGTTTGATCAGTTAAATAAGAATGTAAGGAATAGATTCATCCTATGATATTGTGAGGAAAAAAATAAATCATGTACATTTGAGAAATATTATTCTATATGAATATCATTCAATAAAGATTCAGAGGATGAAGAGAATAGGGAATATAGTATTATTATCTATGATTAAAACAATGTTTTTTTAAGAACTAATAAATAAAATTTCATTAATAAATTAAATGAATGAATAATTTGAACATATTTATAACAAACAAATATAAGATTTTATTGATAGAAAAAATAATCATAATTTGATTGTAAATATGTTGGTATTCAAGAAAAAGGTGGAAAAAAATGAAAGTGTGGCCCAAAATAATGCAATGTCAGTTTTTCTTTGTTATGGTCAGGTGGATGAAATTTATATTGAATAATTATTCTACCCTATATAAATATTAGAGTTTATTAGAATTTTTAATTCTTTATCTTAAAATAAGTTCTTTCTTATATCCAATGGATGTGATGATATCCTTTTAAATGTATTAATGTCTAAAGATGTGTATATTGAGTACTTTACTTTATTTATTGTTAGAGATGTCGACCATGTGATGTATATATTCAATATTGAATGATATGAATAATTACAACACCCTTATCTTGGTATGGATGATTGGATTATATTTTGATTATTTTGTAGATCACAATAGTAATCATTGAAAAAAAAATCTATGTGAGATTTATATAATAATAACATGTCATAGTGATGGTGTATGCGGATTATTTCCTAATTTGAGAAAAAATGAAAAATCAAATTCATAATATTGAAAATATAATAATTTTTTGTTTATGATAACATTTATTGGTGGGTTATAAAATTTTCATATGGTATAATATTATCATGTAATAAGAATATAAATATCTAATAGGTGATATATATGAAGTATGCGTTGATGAAAAATAGAATATATGATTTCAATATAGTTATTTTCACACCAAATATAACAACTACACAAATTTCATGTTTATTTTTGTGCCACTATTCTAATTTAATTTTTTGTTACTTATTATTTAAAAATTTGATTTTTTGGGCGAGACATGGAATGATGCATGGTTGTAGTAAACTCTATGGTCACCATGCCAGTTATATATTGACTAGAAAATTGGGTTTCTAATAGATTTTACATGGTCTGTATGACCCGTTGTTAACCCCTGAATACCATACATTCCATAGTCTAAGCAATCATACAATTATATCATTTTTTGGAAAACTATGGGGATTTCATTTTTTTATTTTTTTTAAAATTTATATGATATCCCTAACAAGATTAAACCTATTTATCTCCCATTTCTCCCTATTATTTAATTGAATAACTCGATTCATGAAATCCATCTTCTGCCAATAACTATCAGTGACAATTTGTATTGGTGTTTTCATTAGTTCATAAAGAAACACACATATATGTGTCTCTTATCAATTTTCATTGGATTTTTATCCCTTCATTCAAATGTTTCTTTCCACTCAATTCTTATAGTAATCTAAGGCTTACCCAAATTAAAATATATGGTATATAATTTCATGTATATGGTTTTTTTATTTCTCCCATTGGTTATCTTTATTCAGATTCTTGTGGGTTACAATTAGTTCTTAGTTTTTTCAGGTGTGTAGGTATGCGGTTTGTAACACCCCAAGATTCCACGATACGTTTCCTTCTGAATAATGCAATATCATGCATTGTATGCAACTTTGAGATTCTAACACACCACGACCAATAAAATTAGAAGTTATAATTAGTAATAACAAATTTTTGAAATTTTATAAATTTTATCATTAAAAAATACTTAATTTTTGGATTGAGAATATCAAAATTTTCTTTGGGTGAATTTTTTGTATTTTTATGAAAACATTCAATTTTTGTTGAATAGTGAAAAACACTAACATATTGTTTAAAAACAACTTTTTATTTAAAAAATTATTTATTTTATTGAAATTTATTGTCTGTCAAAATAGATATATAATACCTATATAAGTTCAATTTAATACATTGGAGTCATTTTTTAAGGAGTTTAGATATATAAAATTTTATCGAACTTTTTACAGTCTTTTACCCACCTCCTAGGAGCATTTCCAAATTTGTATAAAACATAATTTTATCACATATATGAGTTTAATTTCAAAATTCCAAGAGACACGGTTTATATCAGTAAGTAAAATGTAGTTTAATAAGATGAAAATATTTTTTGGTGAATAATAACATTTTACTTATATTTACAATGGTTAAAAGAAAATAGGGTAATTAAGGGTAAAAATGATATTATTATTACCCTAAAACATGTCCTCATTCTATTGGATAAGTATAATTAGACCAAAAAAACATTAGGAATAAAATATGAACATCTTTGGTCCACTTGGATTAGATTAGGGCATTTATTATTATTTTATTTAAAGAAGAGTTTAAAGAGTTAAATTCAAAGTATAATAACTAAACTATTTTTAATATATGGGTACACACTATATAAATTCGACTATAAAAATTCATTAGAAAGGTAATAATATTTTTTAAATAATGTTATTGTATTTATAATTTTTATATATTAAATTATTCAATTTATTTATTCCACAGTGATGATGTAGTAATTACATATTATTGAAATATTAGAATAATTGATATTATAAATATCCAAATAAATATAATTCGAGGATTCTAAAGAATTAAACTAATTATATAAGTAAATATGACATGTTAGGATTTATTAAATTTATTTTTTTCTAAGTAATAAAGTTGTTAAGACATTATCAAAATACAACTATTAAATAACGTCAAAATTGACGTAAATGAGTTTTTAATAGAAATACAATATTATTGGTCGATATAATAATCCTAAATATCTAAAGTTTGGAAAAAAGGCTTATATAATGATAGGTGTATTATTAGTGAACCACATTGGGTTCTCTTGGATGTTTATTGTATGTTTATTAACCATATTATATAAAAATACAAAGAGACATGGTAAATGTCAATCTATTTAACTAAGAGTTTAATCTAAAATATAAGGTTAATATAGTA
This sequence comes from Viscum album, assembly GCA_963277665.1. Classification (NCBI taxonomy): domain Eukaryota; kingdom Viridiplantae; phylum Streptophyta; class Magnoliopsida; order Santalales; family Viscaceae; genus Viscum; species Viscum album. The sequence goes on from OY728165.1 coordinate 524,483,864, forward strand.
ACCTAATCCTATATAATAATTATTGGTTGAGATTTTTTCGACCCATTCCAACCTTATCCTTTAAATAATTCATTTTGGAGCGAATAGAAAACGAAAATGATTTTATTATAAAATAATATTTCAATCATTTCCTAAGGTTCCCATCACGCATCTTATAAAAGGGCACTTCCCCTTCTCCCAAATTCACACCTTCACAGCCATTTGGCTCAGCCATCCCCTATCCAAATATCATCCCAAATGTCCTCCATTAATCATAGGGTCCTTCCTTTAGTCAGAAATCTATCTCAAAGATCCCATTGATCATATCCAATGGAATTACTTGAAGAAATGGTAAATATTTCATCACCTATTTCAAGTTATTATCTTCTTACTCTTCCTCTTTCTTTGTTGTTTACATTATAAAATAATAACTCTAGTATTTCTATATTTTTTTTTATTATAAAAATTTTACTAACATATTAGTTATTCAATCCATCCTAAAAATGACAAAGTCACCATATGTGCGTATGTGCGGATTGCCGTCTCCACGTCATGGTGTAGTTTGTTATTTAAACACATTATCATTTGGATGGGAAAAAATGAGTATAAATTATGTAAATAATAAATATAATATTGTAATGATTCGTTATATATTACATTACATCCAATTATATATGATATTAATATAAAAAGAATTATATTGTCACTCGTGCGAACGTATAGATTACCGTCTCCACGAACGTGATGAGATTCAGTCCCCATCATATCCATTCACGACTAATTTTCATTTGATGATTAAAAATAATTTTTAAAAACATAATATCATTATGAATATGAATAAGATACATCTTATCCATAACAACCATTACTTACCTAACAAAGCATATAAAGGACAACAAATCAGTTAACACCCGAAACGATGATACATCTGAAATATCATTAAAGAAGAAATATTAGAAGATCGTATATGATATCATATTTGTAGAGAACCAAGATTGATGTACATGGAAATTACATTACATTTGTGGAATAGTTAATAAATAACAAAAATGGACACCCACAGACCTTAATAGTTCAGTGACTTTGGAAACATGGAACATAATCTTCTGATCATTGTGACAGATCTTCAACATCTACAATAATGATATTACCCTTTTGTATTATTACCTAAAACCTTTCATTATATCCTGGGGAAAATAAAAAATATAAAGGGTTATCTAAAATTCTTAGTAAGGGTATGCATGGAGAAAATAAAACAAACCATATACATTTGATCTTAAAAAAACATGAACATAAAGTTTAAACATCACAATCTTGAGTTCTGAAATAAATCATGGCAGTACGTAAGGCATAAATCATAAAGATACATTTATCATGACAAAATATCATGGGAATAATACATTTAATTTTGGAAAACCATTATGCACATGATATTATTTCCATAGTGGCCATGGAATTTCTGTCAAGACCATCATTGTGGACAAGTCCATTACTGAACTGGGTTTACTTTTCATTCCATCCTTGTATTATTGAACCGGATTTACTTTCGATTCTATCCATGTCAATATAAGAACATATAAATAATTAACCAATTAATTGGAAGGAGATATAGGTCTCACCCATCTCATATTTAAATCATTCTTACGTGTGCCACAAAACAATCATAAATCATTCATCATAACCCAAAGAATAAAATGGGTTTCTTAAATATCATCCCTTCAAAACATAATCCATATTAAAAAAATGGATGTGTTTTCATCATAAGAAAAATCAAACCATGTAAATAATATAGATATTATACTTGAAACATAATCATACTAAATAATGTAATCATAGATGGAAAATATTTTTAATACAACACTTGAAATGAATTCTTGAGGAAAATATACTTTCTACTTTAAAATCATTTTATTTTCACAAAATGCCACAAAATTTTAAAAGAAAGTAATTTTGTGGAAAATAATAAATATATATTTTAGAAGAAGCTTCATGAAAATAATGCGTTATGAAAACCTCAAAATCCATTCATGCCATATAATTTAAAAAACATTCTTCTTGTACTTTTGTTAGAAAAGTAAAAAAGCACCTTTTATGGTAAACAAAAGAACAATTCCTTCCATACCATGTGATAAAAGTAAAAAAAAGGGTAAAAATGACTTTAAACAAACAAAAGAGAATATTAAACATTTTATGAAAACCTTTTGAGATAACATGGAGAAGGATGATAAACATAACCCCAATAATTACTTATGAATTAACAATCTCGGATAAGAACTAGATTGGAATAATTATCCCTTACATTATGTCCAATTTCATCCGTATGTGTTTGAGACTCCTTTATAGTGGGTTTATACAAATTATTAACTTATAAAGGAACTATAATAATATTTATGATATCATATATTATTTACTTATGACTTTATATTACCCGTTCATTTGTCAATTCCATGTTAAAGCTGCGTTTTTGGGTAAAATCGTTTCATTTAGCATACATGTTTGGACTTGTTGTTCTTGATATTATTATTACTTTTATCATTATTTACATACTAACAGAATGGAAAAAATGATTTATATATTATATATATTCTGTATATATATAATAAATAGATAAATGAAATGAAATACACCGTTCATGGAGACAGTTGATCGTACGTACGCATGAACGCTGTTTTCATTTATTTATTGAATTGAATGGAAGTAAGTACATGACATATATATATATATATACAATAGAATTATTATGTCATATATTTCATGATTATTTATTATATATATACTTTATAATCATTCATGAATGGTGAACATGGAAAATGAATCTCATCGCATCGTGGAGACAGTAATACGTACGTACGTACGAGCGATGACATCGTTCCCATAATTATTTAATGTTATAGGAGTGGATGATAGAATATATCAGAATTAGTATCATGTTATAATAATAATATATAGTTATTATTTACACCATTATACCCATCCAAGTAAGGTGGTGGTGGAAAACAGATTGCACCACGACGTGGAGACGGTATTCTGTACGTACACACGCGCGGGGATTTCATTTTTCGTACGATGAATTGAAGGTGAAATATGGTTGTATCATATTTATAATAGAATATAATTATATGAGTGATATTGATTTTATCACTTTATTATGAAAAAAAAAATAAGAGGAAGAGGAAGAAGAAATGAATTCAAAAGAATCGGTAAAGGATATTACCTCTTCTTCGGCACGCCTCTTCTAAACCTCCTCCTAGGGCACTAATGTTTGTCTCTGAAAAAGTCCATGAACTCTAGTATAATTCTAGTAAAGTGGAGAAGATAAATGTATGGGGTTTGGAAGAGCGTGAAGGCTCAAAATTGTGTGAGGAGTAGTGGGAAGAGGTGCCTTTTTATAAGATAAGAGAGAGGTACTTTTTGAATCCTCTAAAATATTACATTATAATAAACTCAAACCCCACATAAAAACCTCAAAAGTGACTCACATTTGGATATGAGATAATACTGGGTTGTAATCTCATCAACCAATATATTTTAGAAAAGTTTTTATTTTATTTTAATCCTTATCATTTTGATTTATTCTTATTTAATATATTTAATCTTATTTGTGGTTATAATTTTCAAAATTTTAAATTGTTTTAAATAATTACTTATGTTTTGTTAATTGTCCATAATTAGATACATTATTACATTTTGGCCCAGATAATTTTCAATTTTTAATTTTTAAATATTTTTTTGATTTTAAAACAATTTAATAATATGTTATTTTTATAAAATATCAATGGTGTCAATTTTGACACTATTCACTTATTGGAATTTATATTAAATCCATACAAGAAGAAATATTCGAACAAAAATATTTAATTGATTCCTGACTTGTCATATGCATCTAAAATATTCATGTATCACATTAATTTTATCATATAACATTTATTTTAATATATTTTTAAAACCATTTATTTGATATATCCCTTAATAAAATAATTACTACATCATTTTTGTATAATTATTTAATATAAATATTTTTTTCATAAAAATTAAATGTAAAATTCCATTAAGTAGATAAATCTAATATATTCCATAAGAATACTTTTACTCCAATTTATCATCTTAAAATCACAACAGTTAAATTGTAATATTTTTAAAATTTTGAAGGTTATATCTTTGACATCTTTTAAAATAAAATAATAAAAGAATCATAATCTCTTTTATAAGGCTAAAAATGGTCTAATATTCGACCATTGGATTTTTATGGATTACATGTAGACGACCGATAATATTTGGTTAGGTTTTGTGCCTTTTATGGTCACTATTAGTTTAATAAAAACTGTATTATTCAATTTTCACTAAATAAACAATTTATGCATCACTATTGTGTCACCATTAAGGATAATTATATAATCAATAAAAATTATAAATAAATTAACATGATGTATATAATTGTATTATATTTCTTGGAGACTATTTATTTTTTATGTTTTGTGATGTTTATCTATAATTTAAAATTATTACACTTATAAGATATAAGAGAGTGGCATGTTTAACTTTCTTTGGTATTAATAATAATTACATCTTTTTCATGGTCAAAAGCCCATGAAATGAATCTATTCCAACCCTTAGGTGATATGGGACGAATTTTATTCATCCAATTTATTTTTGGAAGGTGTTAGGGTAATTTTATAATCATATTTTTACACTTAATTACCTGGTTTAACTTTTACTCTAGTAAATTAAATTTACCGTAGTTACTATTCAAAATTTCAAAACATAAAAAGTATATTATTAGAATTATTTGGACTTAATGATTCCAAATATGAAATATATTTTTCAAAAATCAGAACACATAAGTTTTAGTAATTAAATTAAAATTAATCTCATTGTTAAGAAAAAGGGTTTTAAAAGATTAAATGTTGCAAAAGATTGAAATGTTTTTACCTATGAATTCAGTATACAATTAATGATAATGAATTAAATTATATTAAATGGTAAAATTATATTATATTTATACTTTAAAATCATTCAATACTATAATTTAACAATATAATTTATCACGAAAAAAGAAGTTTTTTTAATTAAAAATTAGTGTATTTTTACTACTTATCAAAATATGAAGGTTATCAGAATAATGTAAAAATTTTATCCAAAGTAAATTTTTATATCCTCATTTTAATGAATAAGTTTATTTTGCCTAATTGAACTTATAAATGTGTCAAAAACTAGATTTAATGTTAGTATGTCATCAAAAGGAGGCAAAACTGCATTTTTTTAAAAATACTTATTTTACCTGAAAAAATTATTCTTTCTCATACCATGTTATAGAATACGTGTAAGTTGAATGATAATGTTATAAAATTCAAAATGTAGTAAATACTATTTATAACGGCTAGTTTATAACAATATATCGTTATTTTGTGAAACTCGGTATTGCGTAAAACACACGCTATCGAGGAAGGTCACTCTTGTGTGCAACACAAGCCAAGAATAATGTTTGCATATAATACAAGATAATACGATGTTTCGTATAGCGCAATCTAATTTTTGTGTATCATACAACACAAGACATCAATTAAATTAAAAATAATATTTCACATAAAATCTCGGGGTGTTACATTCTACGCCCTTTAAAATGAATTTTGTCCTTGAAATTTTTCGGGGTTATAAAAGGTTTACTACTTGTAAGTATATTTCGTAAAAACCCACATCATAAAAAGTAATACTAAAACATAATGTTAAAATGTAAAGTAAGAAACGTAAAGGCTACCCAAATTAACCTATCACTGGGTTTTCACATAGGGTAAATTAAGTGAAAATATGGATATGGAAGAGAAATATAAACATCATGTTCTAATGAAGAGTGGTTGATAACATTGCTATTAAAAATCCAACAATCACAAAGCAATAAATTTTTGATGATCTAAGGTACCATCTGATTCATCAGATATGGGAGTACTAGGACAACATTTTTGGTTTTTAAAATCATTTCCTTAATGTTGATGATTTTTTACATAAGGAGAAATACTTACTTGATTTCCCTGTAATATCATCATTGGTCATTCCATAAACAATTTCCACTTCATCTCTTATTTAATGAAATGAAGTTGAATTTTTAATTGTTGATGTATTAGCATATAATGCGATAGAATTATAGGTCATTCCATCTGTCTCTATCACAAAAATGGTTAGCATAAGATATTAAATATACCTAAGTCCATCTATGGTGAGGATAATTTTACATGGTTCTAGAAATGGACTTATACTTCATCTATCATTCCACATAATAAAATAAAAATAATTTCAACAAACCAGGGACTTCTTGTAGGCCCGTGGAAGGCGATAAAGGCATGTCGCACTTTAGTTGTGGGTTCGATTCATGCATCCTTGTCCGACGTGATGGGTTGTCTCCCATCCTATGAGTTGTCATTTTTCTATAACTATACTATTATAACATTTCAAAAATAATATAAAAAAGTTATAGCCTTAAACAATAATATCTGATGTCTACCATAATCCATTCCATTCTTTAGGCTTATCGAAAATACTTAAGTCCAAACTCACAGTATAAAGAAAATTATTACTAGAATGGTCATCTACCAAGCATGTAAATACCATCATTCATACCCCATATATCACAAGATGTATCTTGTTGGTCACATTCCAAACATGTTATTACCTTAATCATGTGTTATCTTGAAACATGAATTACCATAGAACATTATTGAAAACATGAATGCTATAAAATGTTAAATCATTCCACATACCAAAATCCCATAAATTCTATATACTCAAACCATGATATCACTTTGTCCTTATATCATTCATGAGCTCATTAATACTCTTATTTTCCCTGTATCCCTTTATTATGCGCATATCATCTTCATTCCAAAAATATTTCAATGAATTTTCATGGTTACTGGTACCATATACTTATTGAACACCACAATAAACTAATACATAAACATTCCAATATTCCACGATACTATAAATGAGATTCCACAACACTATTATAGAATCCAGTTACATAAACACATAATCATTCCACCACTTCGTTGCCATATGCAACATCACCAATAGTGATCGCATATGACTTCCATTTTTAATTTCCCTTAATAGGTTGTTGATATCGATCATCATTAACCCTTGGATTAAGGAATTGGTTAGCATAATTCCCCATTTCCTTTCACTTGTATAATTGAAGTGTTGGTGGTGCGTTATCTATAGTATTTTATCTATTCACATAATTAGATATCTTTTCCCATTACTTCGGTACTCGGCTACTCGATGACCTTCTTTTCCACACTTAAAATAGTTTCTAGTCCCTTTAATACAATCTCCACCATTCTTATTTCTACACTTTGAACATAAAGAATCATTTGTCTTCTTTTCACCATTGTATTGAGATTTTTCCTTGTACTCTGTCTTTCTTTTCTTGTCAAAACCATGGGAAGGATATGTAACACCAACGTCCAGTTCTACCTTTATAGCACAATGAAAAATTTCATTATAGCTACTGATGTCTCTAATTGATAATTACCTTCGAAGGCTTGGTTTTAAGACACTGAAGAATCGATCAGCTTTACGTTGGGGTTGGATGATAAAGCCATATGCATACCTTTCAAGCCATGTAATATTCTCCTCGTATATACCAACATATTCATCATCCTTTTACTTTATCTCATGTAACTCCTTTTCCATTTTTGTTTGATGAATATGAGGGAAGTAGTTATTGAAAAACAAGTCCGTGAACATGTTCCATTCCATGGATTCAATTTCATCTTGGGGCCTTGTATTTTTAATTAGAGTCCACCATTGGTCTGCTTCACCTTCTAAACAGTAACCAAACAAAATGAATTTTTTAATGTTCTAAATAGTGAAGAATGGAAAATATCATTTCAGTGGTACCAATCCATTGTTCAGTAACAATTGGATCAGAAGACCCACTGAAATAAGGTGGGTGTTTCCTCGTGAATGACTCAATAGAATATTGTTCCTTTCTATGCTCATTTGGAATTCCAAAAAGATTCATTTCTTGTGTAATTAAAGAAATAAGATTTTGCACTCCATTTCCCATAACATTCGGTTGTTCAGGAGTAAAATCATTGCATTGCCCTGTGCATTGATCATAAACATGGTTTCTTTGGGTTCCAACCATTATCTAAAAACCAGGAAGAATAGTGTGAGAGGCAAAAATCATAATAAGAAAACACCATAATCAAGGGGATTACTGTAAATCTATGACATCTTATGTTTAATCCTAGGTTATTCATGATTGTTATCAAAATTCTAAGACTCTAACTTATACTTATACATATCCTTAGGGACATCCCTAGACATTCCTTTGAAATATCTCTAGGGATCTCACTAAATTTTTCGCGTCCTAATTTCCAAAGGTCAACTAAACCTTTCCTCTGATACCAACTATAGAAAACCAAGCTTGAAATACATGGAAATTACATTACTTTTGAGGAATAGTTAATACATAACAAAAACAGACACCCAAGGATAATAATAGTTTATTGTCTTTGTAAATCTGGAACATAATCTTCTGATCGTGGTTAAAGATCTTCAACATCTTCAATAAAGATATTCCCCTTTTTTCTTACCTAAAACCTTTCATTATATCCTGGGGAAAAGAAAACATATAAAGGGTGATATTAAAAGATCATTAAGGGTATTCATGGAGAAAACAAAACAAACCATATAAATTTGAACATAAAAAAACATGAACATAAAGTTTAAACATCAAAATCTTGAGTTTTGAAATAAATCTTGGCAGTACGTAAGGCATAGATCATAAAGAAACATTAATCATGATAAAATAGAATGATAATAAACTAGCTAATTTTGGAAAACCAGTAATCACATGATTTTATTTCCATGTAGACAAGGCATTTCTTCCAAAACCATCATAATGGACAAAGTCCATTACTGAACCGGGTTTACTTGTCATTCCACCCTTGTATTACTGAACCAGATTTACATGCCATTCTATCCATGTTTATATCATGATATATAAATCTTTACCCAATTCATTAGAGGTAGATATAGGTCCCACTCATCTCATATTTGAATCATTCTTATGTGTGCCACAAATCAATCAAAAATCATTCACCATAACCCAAAAAATAAAATGGGTTTCATAAACACCATCCCTTCATAACATAATCCATATAAAACCAATGAATTTCATTTAATCATAAGAAAAATAAAACCATGTAAATAATAGAGGAATTATACTTGAAACAGAAATATACTAAATAATATCATCTTATATGGAAAATAGTATTGATTAAACACTTGAAATTTATTCTTAAGGAAAATATCCTTTCTTCTTTAAAATCATTTTCTTTTCACAAAATGACACACAATTTTAAAAGAATAGAATTTTGTGGAAAATAATAATTAAATATTGTAGAGGAAGCTTTATGAAAATAAGTCTTTAAGAAACCATAAAAATCCCTTCATGTCGTATAATTTAAAAAAACATTCATCTTGTACATTTGTCGGAAAAGTCAAAAAGTACCTTGTATGGTAAACAAAATAATGATTCCTTCCATACCATGTGGTAAAAGTCAAAAAAGGGTAGAATTTACTTTAAACATACATGAGATAATAGTAAATATTTTATGAAAATATTTTGAGAAATCATGGACATAGATGATAAACATAACCCCAGTAAATACTTATTAATAAACAATCTAGGACAAGAACGAGATTGGAATAATTATCCCTTACCTTATGTCCAATTTCATCAATATGTGTCCAAGAATTATGTATAATGGGTTTAAACATATTATTTACTTATAAAATAACCATAATAATTTTTATGATATCATATATGATTCACTTACGAATTTATAATAACCGTTCATTTGTCAATTCCATGTTAAAGATGTGTTTTGGTTAAAATCGTTTCATTTATCGTACGTGTTTGGACTTGATGTTATTGATATTATTATTACTTATATAAATATTTACCTACATACATAATATAAAAAATTATTTATATATCATATATATTAAGTATATATATATATATATAAGATAGATAAATGAAATTAAATACACCGTTCATGGATACGATAGACCGTACGTACGCATGAACGTTGTTTTCATTTCATTATTGGATTGAATGGAAGTAAGTACATGATATATATATATATAAATCTAGTATCATTATTATGTCATATGTTTTGTGATTATTTTTTATATATATACTTCATAATCATTCTTGAATGGTTAACATGGAGAATGAATCTCATCACATCATGGAGACGGTAATCTGTACCTATGTACGAGCGATGATATCATTCCCATAATTTTTGAATGGTATAGGAGTGGATGATAGAATATCTCAGAATTAGTTCCATATTATAATAATAATATATATTTATTCTTTACACCATTATACCCATCTAAGTAAAGTAGTGGTGGAAAACAGATTACACCACGGCGTGGAGAATATATTCCGTACGTATGCTTGCTCGGTGATTTCATTTTCCGTAGGTTGGATAGAAGGTAAAATAGGGTTGTTTCATATTTATAATAACATATCATTATTTGAGAATTATTTATTCTATTAATTTATTATTAAACAACAAAAGAAGAGGAAGAAGAAGATGAAATGAATTTGAAAGAATCGGTAAAGGATATTATCTCTTCTTCGATGCCCCTCTTCTAAACGTCCTCTTAGGGAAATAATTTTTGTCTTTAAAGAAGACCAGGACCACTATAATGATTCTGGGGAAGTTGATAAGAGAAATGGATAGGGTTTGGCTGCGCTTGAAGGCTCAAAATTGTGTGAGGATGAGAGGGAGGAGGTGCCCTTTTATAAGAGAGGATAGGGTCACTTATGGAAACCTCAAAAATATTACCTTATAATAAAATAAATACCCACTTAAAAACCTCTGTAGTGACTCAAATTAATATATAAGATAATATAGGGTTGTAATATAATCAACCAATCAAATTTATACAAGTTTTTATATTATTTTAAACCTTATTATTTTGATTTATTCTTATTTAATCTATTTAATCTTATTTATGGAAATATTTTTCTAAATATTAGATTGTGTTAAAAACTTACTTATGTGTTGTCAATTTCCCATATTTAGATACATTATTAAATTTTTGACCAGATAATTTTCAATTTGTAATATTTATATATTTTTGTGATTTTTAAAAAATTTAATAATATGTTATTTTTATAAAATATCAATAATGTCAATTTTGACACTATTCAATAAATGGAATTTAAATTAAATCCATACAGAAGATATATTCAAACAAAAATATTTATTAGATTCCAAACATTTCATATACATCTAAAAAATTCATGGAGCACATGAATTTGTTCATATAACATTTATTTTAATATTTTTTAATACTAATTTTTTGATTTTTCCCTTAATCAAATAATTACTACAACATTTTTGTATAATTATTTAATATACATATTTGTTACATAAAAATTAAAAGTAATATAATATGATGTAGATAAATATAATATATTCTATAAGAATACTTTTACTCCAATTTAGCATCTTTAAATCACAACACTTATATTGTTATATTTATAAAATTTTGAAGGTGATATCTTTGACATCACTTAAAATAAAATAATATAAGAATTATAATCGCTATTATAAGGATAAAAATGGTAAAATATTCTGCCATTGGATTCTTATAGATTACATTTACACGACCAATAAGATTTTGTCAGGTTTTTGTGACCTTATGGTCACTATTAGTTTAATAAAAACTGTATTATTGATTTTTCACTAAATAAACAATTTCAGCTTCACTATTGTGTCACCATTAATGATAATTATTTAATCCCTAAAAATTCTAAATAAATTCACATGATGTAGATAATTTTATTAGATTTCTGGTGACTATTTATTTTTGATGTTTTATGCTGTTTATCTCTAAATTAAAATTATTAAACTTATAAGATATAAGAGAGTGACAGGTTGCCACTTTCTTTTGTTTTAATAATAATTACATCTTTTTCGTGGTCAAAAGTCCATGAAATGAATCTATTAAGACCCTTAGATGATATGGTTTGAATTTTATTAATCCAATATAACTTTGGCAGGTGATTGGATAATTTTATAATGTTATTTTATCCCTTAATTACGTGATTTACATTTAACTATAGTAAAGAAAATTTACCGTAGTTACTATTCATAATTTCAAAAAATAAAAAGTATCCTATTAGAATAATTTGGACCTACTAATTACAAATATGAAATACATTTTTCAAAATACAAAACACAAAAGTTTCAGTAAATAATTTAAAATTAATCCTGTTGTAAAAACGGGTTTTAAAAGATAAAATGTTGCAAAAGATTGATATGTTTTTACCTCTGAATTCAGTGTAAAATAAATGATAATTAATTAAATTATATTAAATGGTAAAAATATATTCTATTTATACTTTTAAACCATTAAATATTATAATTAAACAGTATAATTTATCTCAATGGAAAAAAGTTGTCTTTACTTTAAATTTAGCATATTTTTAATATTCATTAAAATTTGAAGGTTTTTAGAATAAAGACAAAATTTTATCCAAAGTACATTTTTATATCCTGATTGAAATTAATAAGTTTATTTTGTCTAATTGAACTTTTAAATGTGTAAAAAACTAGATTTAATGTGGGGGCTTTATCAAAAGGCTGAAAAACTGTATTTTTCGAAAAATACTTTTTTCGCCTGAAAAAATTATTTTTTTTCACATACCATGTTATAGAATATGAGTAAAATGAATGAAAATGTTATAAAATTCAAAATTTATTATTACGATTCATAATGGCTAGTTCATAATAATATATCGTTGTTTTGTGAAACTCGGTATTGCGTAAAACAGACACTATCGAGAAAAGGTCACTCTTGTATTCAACAAAAGCAAATAGTAGTGTTTGCATATAATAAAAGCTAATATGGTGTTGTGTATAGCGCAAGATAATTTTGTTATAGCATAAAACACAAGTCATCAATTAAATTAAAAATAATATTTCTCATAAAATCTTGGGGTGTTACAATATTTATGTATATATTTATTTTATAATTTAATAACATTGATAAAACTGTTATACAGGAGGTTAACATACCCTCGAAAAAGGAAATGTTCAATGTAAGGGCTACTTTCACAATCACTTTATTATCTGAGGCTGTTTCTACGTAAGTATCTACCGTGAATTCTTTTTCATCCACATCCATGTTTTATAGAAATGTATTCCAAAACATTTTCATTATTTACTAGACTATGGGTTAAAGTCATTTATACCCTTATTTGAATTTTTATGAAATGTTTTGAAAGGAATCTTTTTGTCCTTTTCCGACCAAGGTACCTTATGACCTCTTCAAAAAAAATTATGTTAAGATTGTTTTTTTAACTTGGTGCGTCTATTTTCTCCCATTATATAATCGTCAATGATTCCCTTAGTAGCTTATAATAATATTTTCAAAATAAAGGATTTATTTTATAATTATATGAATTTTAAATGATTTCAAAATAGAAAGAGATATTTCTCTAAAATGAAGTTCTGATTTCATCTATGTCAACATCCTTTGATGGATTGTGATATTATTTGATGTTGCTTTTTTATGATACCAAAAATCCATATTGTATTGATGGTTTTGTGATATGTTTGATTGTGGATGTGTTATTTTTATTCCATTCATGGTTAATGGATAATTTATTGACATTTTGTATGCTATTTTTAATATGAATGTTTATGTTATGTTTAAACATTTCAATATGAGGAATACATTGGACTTAGTATGTGATGTGTGGAGCCCACTATAGCTCCTTGATGCATTGGTAGGTCTCATGAGACAAACTACTGTCATTGAACAAGGCATTGACAAAATCATATTTGTAGTCTTGGTACACGGCCTTGACTATGTGGTTTTGAAGTGGGGTATTATGAATTCTATCATTATGAAAGTGGCTATTGATATTACATGCGATTATTCGACTAGTAGAATATCCATGTGAATATTTAAATGGAATTATTTGACTTTATCTTTGACATATTATTCTAATGTTCTTATTTAAAAGTCTTTTGTTCTAGTCTTAAATTGCCTTAAATGTTTATGCTTATTTATTAAATATTATGCTATATTGTTACCCTCACTGAGCATCTGAGCTCACCCCTTTCTATGTTTTATATTCCCCAGGATGCAAATAAATACATTATTACTGACTTATTGGGATAGTCTATGGGATATGAGTGTGGCCTGTGGATACTATGTTTTCGTAGTTTTTCATTTTATAATGTAATGTAAAACCTTTGAATGTATCTAGTATTTCCAAGGGTACTACACTAATCGGTATTTCAAGACTGGATCTTTTGTGATCATGCCAATGATATGTAATAATGCATAGACTCTGGGTAACTGGGGTCGGGGCATTATAGTTGGTATCCGAGGATGTTTATTACAAACCTTGGAAGCTGGATTTAGAAAAACTCTGATTAGAGGACATTTTCCTAATATAGAAATTAAAGATTATTATAGAAGAACTTTGTATAATTTTGGTATTTTAGAGATTTTCTGAGTTTTCCAAGCAATGCATATTTGTCTGGATATGAGCATATAGAGGCGGATCTGGCACAGAAGTACCTAGGGCTGAAACTTGAAAACAATGCTTTGAGCTAGACTCGAACGGAAATTGGTGCACGACAATGGTCCTTGCTGCACTTTTGGTTACAACACTCTCGGGGGATATGCCAAGGATAATTTATATTTTCTTTACAAACCATTATGAAGGTTTTATGAGTACATAATTACTCAAAGAAATCATTTTTATGATTATGGATTATATCCGTAAACTGTTCAATTCTTGTTAACTATTATTCAAGTTTGGAATTATGTATTGTGATTTATAAACTAATCTAGTGTATTGCATTGTTTAGAAATGGAACTTAGTGGAAAGAATGGAAACTGCATCAATGCACATAATCCATATAGGGATTTCCCTCCTACTCAAGATAATTATATTAGAGCTAGTGAAGCAACCGGTGTTGATCAGCTTATCACCATGCATGGAAACTCACCCAGGTTATGAATTGTAAACATACCCATATGGAGAACATTGATCCACAATGTGGAGGATCAATGTTAGAACTCTTAATAAGGAAAAAATCACCAATATTAAATGGGAGTTAAAATCCATTAGTAGCTGAGAAATGGATAAATTCCTTAGAGAAAATATTTCACGCTTTGGGAAGTAACGAAAGGGAAAAGGTTTACATTGAATTTTATCGCCTCACGAAAGATGCAGATCAATGGTGGAAATTGATTCAAAATAAAAAAGAAGATGTAAAAGTATCAAATATGGAATGTAGGGAGTTTAAAAGGATTTTCCTAGAAAAATACTTTCCTCATTACCATCGATCATATATGGAAATGAAATTTATTAGTCTGAGGAAAAAGGAGGATGAGAATGTTGTAAAGTTTGAGGCTAACATTACAAGGTTATCAAGGCATGCAGTAGATTATATATGTATCCCAAGGAGTAATATTGATCAATTCATTGATGTGTTAAAACCATTTTTCTGGTGAGCATTAGTCTCACAATCCTTCTTGTCGTACGAAGATATTGTCTCTTGTGATATCAAGACATAAAAGGAATTCTCTAAGTCTTACAACTTTAATGCAATGAAAGAGAATATAAGATCTGATGAACACTCTTCAAATGGAAGGAATGGGATTAAGTAAATAGTTGAATATCCATGCAGTTGTAAATGTGGGACGAAACACCACAGTACTTTCTTGAAGGGAATGAGAGTCGCTTACAAGTGTGGTGAAAAAGGCCACCCTGCACGTGATTGCAAGGGGACAAAAGAGAAGGTCAATGTTGAATGCTAAAATTGTAGAGAAAGGGGGAATTATGGAAATGAATTTCTTAAGAGCCAATGAAACATACCTGAAAAAACTACAAGAGATCAAGGCCTTTCTTATTCTATAACTACTACAAAGGTTGAAACTCAGAAAGACATGGAGGCAGGTAATTTAATGGTTTCCTCAAGTTTAGAAAATTAATTATTTGATTCTATATCATCGCATTATTTCATATATTCCCAGTTTTCTATAAAAATTATATATTTTCAATTTGACTTAACAAGGGAGTTCATAGTCAAAACACCTAAGGGAACTATCATTGCAACAAAGTTTTCTGAATCAGTTCTCATTAGGGAAGATAAATGTTCTTTATCTTCTAATATCATCATCATATCAATTATTTAATTTAATATATTTATTTGTATGGATTGGATTTCATACCATGATGAGAAAATTTATTACAATAAGGAGGTTAAAATTCTGGATGATGATTAAGAGTATCCTATCTTTAGAGAAGAAACGTCACCACCTAATTGTTATCTAGATCCACCCCTAGTAACTAAACTAAATTCAATTATTAGGGAGGAAGAGAATTAAATAACTCTAGGTGAGGAAGGGAATGTTCAAAGAGATGACGTACCTATTTTCCATGAATATGTTTATGTGTTTCTAGAATATTTACCAGGAAATCCTCCAGAATGAGAAATTGAGTTTTCCATTGATTTAATTCCTAGTTCATGGCCCATGTGTAAGACCCCTTATAGAATAGCCACTGAGGAATTAGTGGAACTAAAGAAACAACTAGATGAATCGAGTAATATGGAATTTATTAACCCTAGTGTCTCTCCATTGAGATCCATTGTCCTTTTTGTTATGAAGAAAGATAGATCAATGAGGTTGTGCATTGAATACAGGGAGATAAATTCTATAACAATAAAAAACAAGTATCCCTTACCTCTCATTGATGATTTATTCAACCAAATTTATGTATATCAATAATTTTCAAAGATTGACCCTAAATCTAGATATCATCAGTTGTGTGTGAAAAATGAAGACATTCCAAAAACCGCATTTCGATCCTGGTATGGGCATTACGAGATTACAGTAATGCCTTTTGGATTGACTAATGCACCCTCTATCTTTATGGATTTAATGAATAGAGTTTTCAAGGAATATCTTTATGATATTGTAGGGGTATTTATTGATGATATCTTGGTATACTCTAAAAGATATGAAGATCATGAAGATCACATGTGCATTATTCTATAGGCTGTTTGAAAGAAATGAATTATATGGAAAATTTAGCAAGTGTGTATTCCGACATTAAGAGATTTTTTCTTGGCCCTATTGTCTCTAAGGATGGAATCTCTATTGATAATTCAAATACCAATGCATTCCAAGAATGTCCAACACCGACGAGTATAACTGATGTACGCAGTTTTATTTGTTTAGCAGGTTATTAACGACGTTTGGTCCTGAATTTTTCCCAGTTTGCTAACCCTTTAACAAAGATCACATGTAAAGGGGTTAAATTTGATTGGACATAAGAGTGTGAAGAATGGTTTGAAGAATGGAAGAGAATATTAGTCAATGCTTCTATCATGACTCTACCATCGAGGAATGATGGGTTTGTTATTTATAGTGATGCTTCAATGAAAGGATGTGGTTGTGTCCTTATGCATAATGATAGAGTTATTTCCTAGGCATCACAACAACTAAAAATTCATGAGCAAAACTATCCTACACTTGATCTTGCGTTAGTAGCTATAATCTATACTTTGAAGATATAGAGACATTATCTCTATGGTGAATAATGTGAGATATATACCGATCACAAGACTTTGAAGTATAATTTCTCACCGAAATAACTCAACATGAGGTAAAGGAGATAGCTTGAACTACTAATGGAATATGATTGCACAATACAATAAAACCCGGGGAAGGAAAATAAGGTGGAAGATTCTTTTTGCAGAAAAGTTCATGGAGTTTTGAATTAGATGATAGTTGAAAGGGATCCAATTTTCATGGATCTAGTTAAAATGTACATGGAAATAATAATGGACGGTGAAATATAAATACCTTTTCAAATGGATTCTAATCTATCTTTACAAGAAAGTATAAAAATTTCTCAGGCTGATGATGAGGAGTTTCAACCGAAAATTAATACCATGGACAATGGGAGATTGAGTGCCTTCATATATGAAGATGGAATTTTGAAATTAGGGAAGAGACATTGTGTTCCAAACATAGATGATCTAAAAAGGGAAGTGTTGGATGACACTCATATATCCAATTTCATTATACACCTTCGTAGAACTACAATGTATAGAGATTTGAAGGATCATTTTTGGTGGGACAACATGAAGAGGGAGATTACTAATTTTTTGTCACAATGTATGGTTTTTCAACTAGTGAAAGCTGGAAGGAAACAGCCTGGAGGATTCATGCAACATCTTCCCATACCTAAGTGGAAATGGGATAATATTACGATTTTCATTGATATGGGGCTACCAATGAAATCTAGAAGGAATGATCCACTATGAGTAATTATTGATCGTCTTACCAAGTTAGTAGATTTTATTTCTATAAGATAAGATTTACCACTTGAATGTTTAGCCATACAATATATTAATGAAGTTGTATGACTTGATGGTGTACCTCTATCATTTGTTTCTGATCATGATCACCATTTCACATCACGATTCTAGAAAAGGCATCAGAAATCCCTGGATAGTAAACTTTGTTTGAGCACTTCCTACCACCCTCATACTGATGGAAAATCAGAATGGTCAATTAAACCCTTAGAAGAAATGTTGAGATCTTGCTCACTACACATTCAAGTTATGTGGGATCAATATTTACCTCTGGTAGAATTTTCCTATAACAATAGCTTCCATTCAATTATTCAGATGGCACCATATGACGAGTTATAGGGAAAGAGATGTCACACAACAAATTTTTGGGAGGATTGTGGTGAAATAAAACTCATAGGCCTAGAACTTGTTGGGGAAACGATTGAAAAGGTAAAGTTTATCCAAACCCACCTCAAAACAGCACAAAGTAGGATGAAGAGCTATACCGATAACTGATGGAAGGATTTGTATTTTTAGGCTATAGATCATGTTTTTTTGAAGGTATCTCCATGGAAGAGATTTATATGATTCAGTAAGAAGGGTGAACTAAGTCCCATGTACATCGGACATTTCAAAATTCTAGAACAAATTGGGGATATAGCTTACCGGTTGGCAATGCCACCAAGTCTTTTCAAAGTTCACGATGTGTTCCATGTATCACTGTTGAGAAAATACATGACTATCCTAATGCATGTACTCACATATGAGGAAATTGAACTTGAACATGGTCTATCTTATTGTGAAGAGCCTATCAAAAATCAAGATATCTGAGAATATGTGCTGAGAAACCGAACGACTCGTCTGGAAAAAGATCTATGGAGAAACCATACGATGGATGAGGCAACATGGGAACCCATGGAACTTAAGACGAAGAACCATGTAGATCATATTATGAATTAATATTCTAGAAATTTCATGGATGAAATTATTTGAAGTATTAATGAATGTATCACCCCAAGCTTCTATAGTACGTTTCCCTTTGAATAATGAAATAGCTTGCATTGTACGTAACTTCAAAATTCTAACACACCATGATCAATCAAACTAGGTGTTACAAATAGTATTACCGACTTTTTTAATATTTATAAATATTATATTTTGAAATGGAATTTATTTTTGGATTCGGAATCTCGAAATTAGATTAGGGTGAATTTTTGGTATTTTTCTGAAAACATTTAATTTTTGATGAACAGTGAATGACACTGAGTTATTGTATAAGACCGACATTTAATTTAAATAATTATTTATTTTATTTAAATTTATTTTAGGTCAAAATAGATACAGAATACCTCTATATGTTCAATTTAATTCTTTGGAGTAATTTTATAATGAGATTAGATATAAATTATTTTATCGAACATTTTCCCGTCTTTTACCCACCTCCTAAGAGCATTTCCAAATTATTATAAAACATAATTTTTACCCCTTATGTGAGATGAATTTCCAAACTCTGAGAGACACAGTTGATACCAGTAAGTAAAATGATGTTCAATAAGTTGAAAATTGTTTTTGGTGAATAGTAAATTTTTTCTTTTATTTACAACTGTTACAAGTAAATAGGGTAATTTAGGGTAAAATGATATTATTATTACCCTAACACATCTACTAATTCTATTGGATATGTACAATTCAACCAAAAACAACCTTAGGAATGAAATATAAACCTCTTTGGTCCTCCTGGATTAGATTAGGACATTTGTTATTATTTTATTTAAAGAAGAGTTAAAAGAGATAAATTCAATGATTAATAAGTAAAACATTTTTAATATAGGGATACACACAATATAAACTCGACTCTAAATATTAATTATAAAGATAAAAATGCTTCCTACATAATTGTTATTTATTTATAATTTTTAGACACTAATTATTTAAATTCAGTTATGACATAATGATGATGCAGTAATTACCATATTTGCCACGACCTGCCTTAACTAAAATGAGAGAAGGGACAACAGATTGACATCCACTTCCATCATTATGTTGAAGGAGAGATAATGACCCCCGAAAACTACCTTCAATAATTCACGTAGTGGAGAGCAACACAAAGGGTATAGAATCTCACACAAAATGGAAGGTGTTACCCTTTTTTTTATATGATTGAGAGATAAGATAGAAACCCCAACAATACCAAAGTTTACAGTAAAGGTAAATCCAAAATTAACCCATTCCCACATGCATGTTCAATAGTTAATGATACAAGCCACAAAAACTCTAAAGTCAAAGTACCAAGAAAAAGGAAAACGACAACAACAACTGCCCCAAGGTCCGAGCTAGTATGGTCCTGCACGATCCTTGATGTCCTCCTGGAAACCTGAATGCAGTTTTATATATATAGGGTGAGCATACAAGTATACCCATTAGGGAAAAACTAAAAGATTTCGTGAAAAAGTGGGGAGGCATTCTAATGCCCCTTGAAAAAGGAGAGAACCCAAGCACCTAGAAAGGAAAACTATCCACCCAAACCTCACTAAGGAACACTCCCCAAATAATGCAAGTCAAGTAATGTATAGTAATTGCACATAGATATTTGGGTACCTTTCCCCACTTTTCCCTGGGTTATTGAAGACATCCTACGCATCAAACCAATCCCGCCATTCTTACCACAGTCCCACTGCCACACCCCGCCCGCACACACCTGGGCCACAACCACACATCCTGCCCTAAGACACCTGGGCCACATCCGCCACACATAACCAAACCCGAAAACACCTGTGTTGGAACAACTACTGTCACGCCCAAAGACACCTAGGCCAGAAAGCTACTGTCACGCCAGAAGACACCTGTGCCTCATCCCGAAGACACTTGGGAAACAACCTGCCCAGAAACACCTGGGCCAAATACCACGACTCCCCTACCCAAATATTCTTGGGCTAATAATGGACTTTAACCCATCACAGCCTATCCGAGGAGTCTTGGTCTATTCGTGGAAGGGAGCAAAAAAGGAGCTAATAACCAGGCACTCATAGGAGTGTTGGGAAAAAACACCCTCCTCCATGAAATGGGGGTGTTCGGCACTAAATTGCTCAAATTGGGTGGGTAGTGAATAAGAAACATAAAAGCTACAGATATATGTATAGGTAACAAGAACTCATACCAGCCTAGGGTTTCCAAAGACCAACCTAAACACAAAAAACCTTGTGACAGTTCATTCGTAAGAAACACAACACTCACGATGAAGTCACGACTCATTCCCAAAACCAATTCCCCATTTATATAATTCTGGTTTCGTGTTCAATAAAACCCATTTATGTGAAATCTACAGTACTGGGGAACTAGAAGGCATAACCACAATCCATAGGAAAAGAGAAACATCCAACATCAACTTAAGAATTCACACCCGGTTCACTTGTAAAGTTAAAACAACAAAAGGGGATTAGTGAGTTACCTCAAAGTACTGGTACCAAAGAAAACTTCAAAAAATTGAAAAGATAGATCCATTAATGTACTAGAAGTAAATAAAATCTCTCAAAAGGGATAAGTGAGATCCCTCAATGTACTGGAAACAACGAAAAACCAGAGACATAGCCCCATGTCCTCAAAACCAGGAACCAACAATTTCTCAACAATAGAGGATCCCACCCGAGTTCGTCTCATGGTAGAGCAACCACACAACTTCAGATTCACAACCAACAACCATACCACAATAGAGGATCCCTCCTCACCCACTTTCTCCCATAAGAATCTAGCAGGAAAACATACCCACTATCGAAATAGAATAGGGAAACTTCTAGGTTCAAGCACATAAATCATTAGTTTCTTCTTTCTATTGATTAACTTGGGTGACCACAAAATGGTTTATGTTCAGGGGGAATCCATTAAACCAGCCGAGTTCATGTTATTAACCGATTCCCATGTTACAGTAATTTAATCATCATAGAAGACATGGTTCATTAGTGTGCATGGAAAGACCACCAACAACCATTAGTTTTAGTGAGCATAGGCCCACACCATTCACAAAACATATCAACATAAAATAGTACAGCAAAACATCAATGACACCCCCTTCATTCATTAAAGGTCCCTTCATTATCTTAATTAGGTTTGGTTTCATCAATCCCCACAGAAACAATAGCATACCCACCCCGTATGATACACAGTAATGAGAGATGAAGGAAAAAATCCCTACCTAGTTCATCAATGATCGATGTTCTTCTCCACGTGCCAAGAACAGGGGATGCACGGCTTGCAGGGGAGGAATTCCATGGACTTCAAGAGGTGAAGAAGGCTACAGTAGAGGTGCACTACAAGCCACGGGAAGAGAGGAACTCCAGGCTCACCATGAAGAAGATGAAATCCAGCCGAGAAGAGATAAAAAAAGAAGAAACTCTAGAGGGAGATATAAAGAGGATATACTACTGTTACGGGATATTGAATTTTGAATGCATGGAATGTCTGATCGTGTTTTCCCATGTGGTTTGGGTGGTTACACATGATGATATTAAGTTGTTATTTAATATCCCCCATTGGGGAGGTTTATTGATATTTTTAATAATTTATTATGGTCTTTAAATGGCTTCAAAAATGTAAAAGAATTAATTTACCTCAAAAAAAACATCGTGGGAGTGGGACAGGAAAAAGAAAATGGAGGGTTGGGTGAGGACACGGTTCCACCGTTACGGTGTCACTCTTAAGGTGCCACTATTTTTGTGGAGAATTATTTTGGCCCAGTAATGGGCCAGGAGGGTCTAGGCCATTACATTAGATACCTCTCAAACTATTCATTCCCTCGACAATCAAAAAAAAAACCAGAAGAAAAGAGAGGGTCTGAAAAACCACCTTGAAAGATACCTCTCAAGAGTTAACCTCATCGTCATCTATAGACACCTCTACATAGAGAAACCAGGAAACGTACAAGGATCAAACTGCCCAGTTCTATTGGTTGGGGTGTCTTCTCCTCCATGTCAAGATAATATTCTCTTTGGGTGGCACTGACAAGTCTTCCCATGTTTAATCGCGTCCACCTAAATGCGTCTTGATTAGGGATCAGGTCCTCCCCTTCCCATAGCTAGGACATTTCACACATATTCAGAGAATAAGGAAAAACACACATTTCATAGCCAACAAGGTAGTGTATTCCATAAAAAACAAGTACAAACATAACAGCATAGAACACAAAACAATTTTGTTATTGGGAATGCATATGTGCTTCCCGTTCCCAAGTACTCTCCTCAAGCCCACCGTGCCTCCACAAAACACGAACCAATGGAATGTTTCATCCATGAAGCACATTCTCTTCATGAAATTCGACCATCACTAGTCGCTCTGTGAACATTGCATCGTCCCCGATATCTAGCTCTCCCTAGTCGAGGACGTGTGAATCATTATTTAGATATCCTCGGAGCTGGGACACATGGAAGACGTCGTGCACCCTATACAGTGGTGGAGGAAACGCCGGTTGATAATCCACCTCACTGACCTGCCGCAACACTTTGAAGGGTCCGATGAACCTGGGAGAAAGATCACCGCCCATACCGAGGGGAAACCTTCAAGAACACATGGTCTCCGACCTTAAACTCCGAGGGTATCCTCCTACTATTGGAATATGATTTCTGTCGGTCCTGTGTCACCTTCGTCCTTTCCCGTATTAGATGGACCTTCTATATCGTGCTCAGCACCACCTTTGGGCCAAGAACACTTGTTTCCCCAATCTCAGTCCATCACACGGGTGAGAGACATGGACTTCCATAAAATGATTCGAACAGAACCATGCCAATGGTAGAGTGATATCCATTATTGTAGGAAATCTCTACCAGAGGCAAGTTTCGCACTTAAGATCCCCCAGAATCTTGAATACATCCCCATAGCATGTCCTCTAACGTCTGGATGGTGCACCCTGTCTGTCCGTCTTTCTATGGTGGAAAGTAGTGCTAAGATGTAGCCGGGTGCCAAAAGCATGTTGCAATACTCTCCAGACTCGTGAGGTAAACCATGCATCCATATCCAAGACTATGGACCTCGGAAATCCATGCAACCACACCACCTCATCAACATACCTCTTTTCTAAGGAATCTACTGCTCCTGACTCCATGATCACCAGAAAGTGAGCTGATTTCGTCAACCTGTCCACCACTACCCATATAGCGTCACAGCCTCCTTAAACCCTGGGTAGCCCTGTGACGTAATCCACTGAGATTTCATCCCACTTCAACTTAGGAATGTCTAATGGTGGAAAAAATATGCCAGGAACACGGTGTTCAGCCTTCACCTGCTCACACACTAGACACTTTGCTATGAACTCTAATACTACCTGTTTAACCCCGGGCCACCAAAACTGTCTCCCTAGAACCAGGTACATCTTGGAAACTCTTGGGTGCACCGCTAGGGGTGAGTTATGAAAATCACTAATAACTCTCTCTTGCATCGCCTCTAGAACAAAATGAATTCCTTGGAAAAGCACCCGATTCTGACCATCCTCCATCCACCCTTCCAGAGCATCACCTTGGTTAACCTGGTCACACACCACTTCGCTTTCTGAGTCTCTGCACTGAGACTCCTCCACCTACCGCAGTAGAGAATATTGCACTATCATCTGATACATGAAACCTCATCCACCTTACATCCTTGCATCCAGGTGCATGGCAGTCAACTTCTCCATTTCCTTCCAAGCATCTGCTGACTCTCAAACAACATCCTTCTGTGACTTCCTGCTCAAAGCATCAACCACCACATTCCCCTTTTCTTTAGATGTAGAAAATCTCGAATTTTTAGTCCTTAAGGAACTCCATCCACCTTTTCTACTATAAGTTCAGGTCCCACTAGGAGAAGACATAATTCAAGCTCTTGTGATCGGTAAAGAGCACGAAGCTCTCCCTGACGAGGTAGTTTTGCCACAAAATTAGTGCGAACACGACCGCTGCAAGCTCCAGATCATGGGTGGAATAGTTACACTCATGGCTACTTAACTGTCTAGACCCATATGAGATCACCCCTTGCCACTGCATCAACACACATCAGAGGCCTTGCACTGAAGCATCACAGAACACCTCATATGCCGTCCATTCTTCTTCCAACCTCAGCACCGAGGAACTAACAAAATTTTCCTTCAGATAACTGAAGGCTGCATTAAACTGATCATCCCACATGAATGCCTGGTCCTTCTTGGTCATGTCTGTCAAAGTTGATGAAACTCGAGAGAAGTTGGGAACCAACCTATGATAGTAACCTTCCAGACCACAGAAACTACAAAACCTATGCCATGTTCTTGGGAGCTACCCAAGAAAAAACTTCCTCGACCATCGATGGGTCCACTTATATTCCTTGCTCAGTTACTACGTGCCTACGTAAATGCACTTCTCATGTCCAGAACTTGCACTTGCACAATTTCTCATAGAGCTGGTGCCTTCGGAGGACCTCTAAAACTATTCTCAGGTGCTCAGCATGATCCTCCTATGATCGTGAGTAGATCATGATGTCATCAATAAACACGACTATGAACCGGTCCAGATATTCCCGGAAGACGGAGTTCACGAGTCCCATGAACACAGTTGGCGCGTTCATATCACCGAACGACATTTCTACAAACTCGAAGTTCCCATATCTTCACCTGAAGGAAGTCTTCGAGATGTCACCCTCCTGCACCCTAAGCAGGTGGTATCCTGATCGCAGGTCAATCTTAGAGAACCAAACTGCTCTCTTCAGCAGGTCAAAGAAATCGTCTATCCTCGGGGGGTAACCGTTCTTTATCGTCACCTGGTTCAGTCTTCGGTAGTCTATGCACATCCTGAGACCACTATCCGCCTTCTTGGAGAATACGACTAGAGCACCACATGGAGACGCACTTGGTCGAAAAAAACCCTTCTTCATCAGATTGAAAATCTGAATTCGTAACTCCTGCAACTCATAAGGTGACATCTGATAGGGAGCCATCCAATTTGGACGAGCATCATGATGCAGGTCTATCCCAAACTCAATATCACCTCGAGGGGGTAGATTCTCTACTTCTTCAGGGAAGACGTCCATAAACCCACTGACGATCCCTAGGACTTCCACTATCTCTGCATCCTCTATCTCGACAGATATCATGGCTAACAATGAGAGGAGGGGTTCCCCTCGCCCAAAGATTCTCTGGAAACTCCGCTCACAGATGAATGTTACTCATCGGCTGCCCATGTCTGAAAACATAGCTCATCCTCGGAATCAGTCAATGAAATCACATATAGAGAACATCGAGTCAATACCTAGGATGAAATCGTATGGCTGTATCTGCAACAGTAGAAGATCCCTGATTGACTGATGAGGCCCTATCATCAGTCTGCATCCTCGACAAACATACAACAAGTCGGTCTGACCTCCGACTGGTGTGCTCATCACCATGGGCACTGGAATTCTCTCAGCATCTAAACCCAGAGCATGGGTAAGACTAGGTGTAACAAAGGAGAGTGAAGCTCCTATATCATGCATGGCATATACAATGGTACTAAACAAGCTAATCGTACCTCGAACGACCTCTAGCCCTACTGAAACTACTGCCTATGAGGCGTGAAGCATCCCACACATAGCTCCTCTGCCTCTCGGCTATTGGCCACATCCCCAACCACGCCGAGTTCGAGGTCCCTAAGTAGCACCCTGAGGTCACCCTCCTCCTGCAATGTCTGCCCTCGGTGGAGCGGGTGCCCGCTGCCCCTACTGTAGCTGCTGAAAGGGCATAGCTGGGAACTACTGCTACTGAGGTGGGTGTTGGACCTGCCCACTCCAACCGTAATGTACTCTATCGGGGCACTGATTCCAAAGGTGCCCTTGGCCTCCACAGATGAAGCATCTCATCCCTGGGCCCGAAAGAAAAGGGCGAGGGACAGAAGGACGGAACTGGAACTGCTGAGGCCTACTCCCTACTGATCGAAACCTAGAGGGTCCTGATGCTGGAGGCCTGATGCTGATGTCCTTCCCCTTCGGCGAGCCCAAAAGGATCCCCTCTCATGACACACCTCCCAGCATGTGCATACTCTTCAACCTTCTTCTGCACCTCTAAGTATGTCGGTAGGGTGAAGGGAGTAACAACATACTGAAGATAAGGTCAGAGTGCCTCCTCTAAACATCTCACCTGAGACTCCTCATACGGAAATAGGTCTAGAGCGAAGAGAATGGGATCCTTGAACTTGATTCCCAACTCTCTCACTGAAATAATCCTATGATAGTGGGAGAGTATCTCCTACCTCTTCTCAGCCTTCATCGTGGAAGTGAGAAATTCCGCCCGGAACTCCTTCTCGAAGTCTGACCACATCACCTCATTCTCCCTCTTCTCTCCAAGATAAAGTGTCCACCACTGACATGCTGCTCCAAGCATCTGACTTACATCCAGAGGAACCCAGTACTCTGTTGGAGCCCGGATCAAGATGGAGGCTATCACCATCTCCTCTAGCCATCACTCCGTCTCCACGTCTAATATGTTTCCCTTGTACATCCCGAGGCTCTATCGCTAAAAAGCTCGAAGAATATTCTGCCACTGATCATCATCCTCCTCTCAGTTTGTCTTCGGCCGATCGGCCAAGTCAACCTCCTGGGCCTCGATCGCCGGCACTACTCATGGTCACCTCCCAGGTGCCATAGCTTCAAGGTAAACAAGGAGTTCCTAAGCCCAAGTAGTGTAGAATATTGTTCTTAAATTTTCATAGACTTATTTATTTATTTTTAATCCCAAAGACACCCATGAAACAAAATAACACAAGTCATTATTAGGCATGTACCTTTCTTAGGGTATCTACCCTTTAATCAGTGTATCCTCACTTGGTCATTCGGTAGGTCTAGTGTCCTTGCATCGAATCACAGGGGGGCCTAAAATCCCCTATCCTAGCCGGTCTTCCCTAGCCTAATTCACACACCAAGGTCACCCAACACTGTTTCCCTACCACCCCATGAAATCACCACTATGCCTAACACCAAACTACATACTATCTCTCAACCTCCCCTCTGATACCACTCTATCACGACCCACCTTCATCAAAAGGAGGGAAGGGACATCAGATTTCTAGGACCTCCGTTCTATAAGTTTAAGGAGAGATAATGACCCCCAAAACCCACCTTCAATAGGTCTCCGAGTGGTGACCAGCACCAAGGGTATAGAATCTCACACAAAATTGAAGGCATTACCCTTTTTATTTTTATATGATCGAGAGATAAGATAGAAACCCCAACAATACCAAAGCTGAAATTAAATTTAAATCTAAAAGTAACCCACTCCCATATTCATGTTCAACCGTAAATGATACAATCCACTAAAAATCCAAAGGTAAAGTACCAAGAAAAAGTAAAACAACAACCGCAACTTCCCCAAGGTCTTAGCTAGTATGGTATCGAATGATCCCTGAATTCCTCCTGGAAACCTGAAAGAAGTTTTATATATGTATAGTGATCATACAAGTATACCTAGTAGGGAAAAACCAAAAGCTCTCGTGCACAAGTGGGGAGGCATTCGAATGCCCTGTGAAAAAGAAGAGAACCCAAGCACCTAGAAAGGAAAACATTCCACCCAATCCTCACCAAGGCACACTCCCCAAATAATGAAAGTCAAGTAACTTATAGTAATAGAACATCATAATTTGGGTACCCTGCACCACTTTTCCACTGGTTATTAAAGACATCCTATGTATTGAACCAATCCTTCCATTCTTACCGCATCCCATAGCCACACCCCGCATGCACACACCTAGGCCACAACTGCACATCTCGCCCGCAGACACCCGAGCCACAACCGCTACACATAACCACACCCGCAAACACTAGGGTTATAACAACTACTTCCACTCTTGAAGACACATCGAACAGAAAGCTACTATCATGCCCGAAGACACCTAGGCCTCATCCCGAAGACACTTGGAAAATAACCTGCCCACATCCAACTGGGCCGACCACCCCAACTGCCCCGCCCGATGATTCGTGGGCTAATAATGGACATCATCCCATCACAGCATGCCCAAGGAGTGTTGGGATATTAGGTAAAGGGAGCGTAAAATGAACTAATAACCATCCACTCATAGGAGTGCTTTGGAAAAAAACACCCTCCCCCATGAAATGGGGGTGTTCGGCACTAAAGTACTCAACTTGGGTGGGGTGTGAATAAGAAACATAAAATATACAGATATATGTATAGTTAACAAGAACTCATCCAAGACTATGGTTTCCAAAGACCAACCTAAACACAAACAGCCTTGTGACTATTCATTCGAATGAAACAGAACAGTCCCAACCAAGTCACGACTCCTTCCAAAAAGCAATTCCCCATTTAAATAATTCTGGATTCATGTTCAATCAAAATCATTTAGGTGAAATCTAAAGTACTGGGCAACTAGTAGGCGTAACCCCAAGCCATAGGAAAAGATAAACAACAACATCAACTTAAGAATTCACTCCTGATTAACTTGTAAAGTTACAACAACAAAAGGGGATTAGTGAGATCCCTCAAAGTACCAGAACCAATGAAAACCTCACAATGGGATAAGTGAGATCCCCTGAAGTACTGGAACTAAAGAAAACCTCAAAAAAGGGATAAGTGGGATACCTAAAATTACTGGAAACAATGAAAACACTAAGACATAGCCCAATGTCCCCAAAACCAGGAACCAATAATTTATCAACAATAGAGGATCCCACCTGAGTTTGTGTCATAGCAGAGCAACCAAACAACTTCAGATTCACAACCAACAACTCTACCACAATGGAAGATCCCATCCTCACCCACTTTCCCACATACACATAGAGCAGGAAAACACACCCACTACCGAAAAAAAATAGGGAAAATTCTAGGTTCAGACACATGATTCATTAGTTTCTTCTTTTTGTTGATTAACCGGGGTGACCACACAAGGGTTGATGTTCACTGGGAATCCATTAAACTAGCCGAGTTCAAGTGATTAGATGAATTCCATGTTACATTTATTTAATCATCCCAAAAGACATGGTTCATTAGTGTGCATGGAAATACCACCAATGGCCATGATTTTCAATGAGCATAGGCCCGCACAATTCACAATACATATCAACATAAAAGTGTATATCAGAACATCGATCACACCACCCCTTCATTCTATAATGGTCTTTTCATTATCTTAATTAAGATTGGTTTCATCAATCCCAACAAAAACAATAGCATACCCACCCCGCATGATATATAGTACGGAGATACGAAGGAAAAAATCCTTACCTATTTGATCAAGGATCAATGTTTTTATCCACGCACCAAGAACAGGGGATGTGCAACTTGTAGGGGAGGAATTCTGTGGACTCCAAGAGGTGCATAAAGCTCCAGAAGAGGCGCACCACAGGCCACGGAAAGAGAGGAACTCCAGGTGCACCAGGATGAAGAAGAAATCCAACTGAGAAGAGGGGAAAAAAGAAAATCTAGCAGGAGATATAAATCGGAGATCCTAATGTTACGAGATATTGAATTTTGAAAGCCTGGAAAGTCGGATCATGGTTTACCCCGTGGTTTGGGAAGTTACGAAAGATGATAGTAAGTTTTTATTTAATATCCAATATCGGGGAGGTTTCTCGGTATTTTTAGGAATTAATTATGGGCTTGAAAAGGCTTTAAAAAAGTAAAAGAATTAATTTACGTCAATAAAACATCACGAGAGAGGGACTGGATAAAGAAAATGGAGGGCTGGGTGAGGACATGGTTCCACCGTGACCCATACCACCATCAAGGTTCCACCATGACCCGTTCCACAGCCATGGTGCCACCGTGACCGGTACCACTGTTTTGGTGGATCCTTATTTTAGAAAATTAATGGGCCAGGAGGGTCTGGGCCATTACAATATTGATGAATGATTAAAATAATTGATATTATAAAAATCAAAATAAATATAATTTGAGACTTTTAATAAATTACAACAATTTTCTAGATTAATATTACATGTTAGGGTTGATTAAATGTATTTTTTTCTATGTAATAATGTTTCTAGGGATTTACCAAAAATCATTTTTTATATAATGTCAAAATTGACAAAAATGACTTTTTAAAACAAATACAATATTATTGGTTGAAATAATAATCCTAAAAAATGAGGATCAGAAAAAAGACTTATATAATGATAGGTGTATTTTTAATGAACCAATTTGGGTTCTCTATAATGTTTATAGTATGTTTATTGTCCATATAATATAAAAATAAATAGAGACGTGGTAAATGTCAATATATTTAACTAAGAGTTAAATAAAAAAGATAAGGTTAATATAGTGACCCAAACCTATCTCAAACCAATTGGCTGAGAGGTATTCGACCCATCCCCACATTATCCTTTAAATATTTCATTTTTGAACCATTTGAAACCTAATAGGATTTTTTATAAAACAATACTTCAATCTTTTTCCTAAGGTGCTCCTCACCCCTCTTATAAAAGGTAACATCCATTTCTATCAAATTATCATCTTTAAAGCCCTTTGGCTTGGCTATAACCTACCCAGATAACCTTCCAACTATCCTCCAATCATCTTAGAGGCCTTATTTTAGTCCGAAATCCAACCTACGGATCCGTTTTGATCAAATGCATTGTAAGAATCTGAAGAAGAGGTATATATTTCATCACCTATTTCCTGATCTTTTCTTCTTCCACTTCCTCTTTATTTATTGTTTCCATTATAAAATAATAACTCCACAATCATCTATATGTTGTTATGATATTATAAAAAATGTATGTCCATGTTCATTATTCTATCCATCCAAAAAGTGACAAAGTCACCATACGTGCATACGTAAGGATTACCGTCTCCACGTCATGGTATAGTTTGATATTCAAACACTTTATCTTTTGGATGGGAATAATAATGAGTATAAATTATGTAAATAATAAATATAACATGATAATGATTCTGTATACATGATATAACATCCAATTATATATGATTTTAATATCAAAAAAATGATATTGTTGCTCGTGCGTACGTATGAATTACCATCTCCATGAAGGCGATGAGATTCATTCCCCATCGTATCCATTCAAGACTACATTTCATTTTATGATTAAAAAAATGTTTAAATACATAATATCATTATGAATATTAATAAGATACATCCTACCAATAACAATAATTACCTACGTAACAAATCAAATAAAGGAAAACAAATGAGTTAACACCTGAAACAATGATTCTACAGAAATATCATTAACAAAGAAATATTATAAAATCATATATGATATTTTATTTATGTATATATTTCTTTTATAATTTAATAACAATAATTTAACTATTATACATGAGTTTAACATACCCTCAATCAAGGTAAAGTACAAGGTAAGGGTTAATTTCATAATCTCATTATTATCTGAGATTGTTTTAACGTTAGTATCTACTTGGGCTTATTTATCATACACATCCATGTTTCATTAAAATGTATCCCAAAACATCATAATTATTTACTAGAATATGGGTTAAAGTCATTTATACCATTTTATGACTTTTTATAAAATGGTTTGAATGGAATCCTTCCATCATTTTCCAAACAAGGTACCTTATGACCTTTCCGACAAAATTAAGGTAAGATTTTTTTTTAAAATTATACGGTGGGTGCAACTATTTTCCGCTATTATAACATCGTCGAAGTTTACCTTACAAGCTCATAAGAATATTTTCAAAATAAATATTTTCATTTATAATTATATTACTTTTAAATGATTTCAAAATAGAATGATATATTTCTCTAAAAAAAGTTTTGATTTCATCTATGTCAACATCCATTGATTGATTGGGAGATTATTTGAAGTTGATTAATTGTGAAACAAAACTACAATATTATATTAAATGTTTTCTGATATGTTTGACTATGGGTTTGTTATTTTTAAAACATTCATAGTTTGTGGATAATGTATTGACATTTCATATGCTAGTTTTAATTAGAATGTTAATGTTATGTTTAAACATTTTCATATCAGGAATGCATTGGACATAGTAAGTGATGGGTGGAGCCCACTATATCTCCTCGATGCATTGGTAGGTCTCATGGGACAAACTTGTGTCTTGGATCAAGGCCTTGAAAAAATATTATTTATAGTCATGGAATAAGGCCTTGACTATGTGGTTATGAAGACTGGAATTATACATTCCATCATTATGAAAGTGGATTTTGATATTGAATGTGATTATACGACTTGTAAAATATCCATGTGAATATGTAAATAGCATTATTTGAATTTATCTTTTCCATATTTTTCTAAATTTCACATTTAAAAGGATTAAGTTCTACTCTTACATTGCTTTAAATGTTTATGATTATTTTTGAATGTTTCTGCTATATTGTTATCCTTACTGAGCATGTGAGCTCACCCCTTTCTATGTTTTATTTTTCCCAGGATGCGAAGAAGTATATATTATGACTGTCATACACGGATAGTGTAAGGGATATGAGTGTGGCCTATGGAGACTTTGTTGTTGTATTTTTTCGTTTTATAATGTAATGTATAACTTATGAATGTATCTAGTATTTCCAAAGATACTAAACTAATCGGTATTTCGAGACTTGATATTTTGTGATCAGTCGAGTGTTATGTAATAATGAACTGACACTGGGTAACTAGTTTTGGGGCATTACACGGGTTCATGTTGTACAATTATTTGAAGAATTTATTATGTTGTACTAAATTTCTAATAGTAGAAAAAAAAATTTGTGGTTTGGGATGACATAGAAATGGGTTTTTTCATTTTTAAATTGTTGTATGTGATGTTATTTTTTTTGTTTTAGTGTGGTATACAATGAAAATGAATATTTATTATTTGAAATAAAATGGTGGAAATGTACACAATAATCTATAGTACCTATGTGTGATGACTAGGACAATTATTCTTAGCATGATATGACTAACCAAGAATCCATATATTGTAATTCCTAACAAACTATTATATGATGTGATGTGATAAGTTACCTTTGATTCAAAATACACTCGGAAGATTTCTATATGGATCAATCACTGAACGTGTGAGGATCCTAGGAACCTATTTAAGCTACATAGGGGTGTCCATGTTTCTTATGTTTCTTTAAAATAATAATTATTACCTATTCTTTGCAATATTGGGTTTTCAAAAAATGTTATAAACTGGTTTTTAAAATCATACATCTTTTTAAAACAAATTCTGTTGATTTTTTTATATTAATTTTTATGCCTGGAATAACTTAGGGGTCCTAATATGAATGGAAGGTCAAACCATACAAACACAAAATGAGTGTATATAAACATGGTTTGTTCTAATATAGTAATAATCCATGCTTCAAATGGAGGTGGTTGTTATTTTTGCTAGTGTCTTTTGGTTTGGGTGATGACAGTGACATAACGTGGTGGGTAAGCCATAGTTCCACTAAATAGATGGGTCGATATTTTCTTGTTCTCATTATATTTTTTATATTTTTATACATGAACATTGATGTAACAAATTTAAATAATTTAGGATCCATTTTTTTGTATATTTTATGGATATTTATTGTGATGTCTTTATTTTGATATTGGTTATGGTAATGGGAAAGTCATTTCTGATGGAGTTCCTTGATTATCAGTCTGTAGTTTCTAACATGTATGGATCAAGAATTACCTTTTTTATATTTTATAGTCAATGTCAATTTCTAGTTTGGATGGAACCGTATGATAAATAATTATAAAAGGGTATTAATTTGAGATTTCTATTTACTTTTGGGTCGTGTTATCAGTGGATTTCCATATAGACAAAAGATATGAATGTCGGGGATGGTTGTTTATGTTTTTGGGGTGGTTTTTGGCCAACACACCTCATGAAAGTCATTGAGTTTCTAAAGTATTATGGGAATTGATTCAACTCATCTAGGTAGTGTGATGTTAAGGCTTCATACAAGGATTGAACATCAATATTCTGTGAATTAGTTTTTTCTATTATATGATTTATTTCTAATGAATGAGAATTATTTTCTATGTCATTCACATGATTAATTTTTTTTTATGGTTTCTTTTTTTGGATATGTTGGATTTTTTGGTTATTATTCAAATACAAAGTCCAGTAGTGAAACTACAGGAGGAGGATCGATAGAATTCATCTCTAGTAGTCCAACCAGTTTACTAGATACTTATTGAGGTAGTAGTATATATTGTCTAAGAGATAGTTTAAGGAGTGGGATATGTTTTTTCATGGACCATTAAAAAAATCAGAACCTAAAATGGAGCTGGAGCAGGAGTTCCTCAAGAATTTTCCTCCTTCTTTTTAAGGAATCACGAACCCCTAATAAGTTGAAGATTGGGTTGATAAGACTGAAAATATATTTATGTTTTAGGGAACTTGTAACGCCCCGACCCTAGTTACCTAGAGTCGGTGCATTATTACATAACATTGGAATGATCACAAGAAAGATCAAATCTCGAAAGACCGATTGGTTTAGTAGCCTTGGAAACACTAGATATATTCATAAGTTTTACATTACATCATAAAATGAAAAACTACTACAACAACATAATATCTCCACAGTCCACACTATTATCCCCTCATAATATCCCTGCAGGTCATTCATAACTTACTTCTTCACATCCTGGGGAAAATAAACATAGAAAAGGGGTGAGCTCAAATGCCCAGTAAGGATAACAATATAGCGGAACATTCAAAACAAGCATAAACATTTAAGGCAATGCATTACTAAAACAAAAGCCTTTTAAACTTGAACTTCAACATAGTATGGAAAAAGTAAAATGAAATAATTCCATTTACTTATTCACATGGATATTCTACTAATCGAATAATCACATGAAAAATCAATAACCACTTTCATAATGATGGAATGCATAATGCTAAACTTTAATTTCTTTTCAAGGCCTCGTCCCAAGACCTTGGGGCTAACTGTAACCGGAACCCAACCCGGAGTGCCTCTAATAACCGGACACCAACCTGGAGTGACTCTAATAACCGGACACCAACACGGAGTGCCTCTAATAACCGGAGACCAAACCGGAGGGCTTACTTTTACCAGTCCCTAACCTGGAGGGCTTACTTTTACCAGTACCCTACCTGGAGGGCTTACTTCAACTAGTCCCCAACCTAGAACATACTTGTCCAACACATTCATACGAAGTAATGGTTGAAATATAACATAAACATTCTTATTGGAACCAGCATACGAAATGTCAATACTTTACTCATAAACCACGAATGACACATCTACAGTCAAACATATCACAAAAATTCATTACAATATGGAAGTTTTATATCATAATAAATCAACTTCAAATAATCTTAAAATCCATCAAAGTATGTTGACATAGATGAAAATGTTTTTTAAAAATTTATTGAGAGAAATATCCCTTTTTCATGAACACATTTTAATGTTACACAATTTATAAAGTAATGCATTTAAATACATTTTTGGATCAATGTGTCCCATACCACTTTGAAACTTTTGAATGGAATTAACACTTTTTAAAACATTCATTTTCATATAAATAAATCCTTACAAACCATTTTGAAAACGTGAACATAAATGAGGATGATTTAGAAGAATAAATATTTAAAACATTTAAAATGATGTTTTAGTAAAAGATCCCTTAGAAATAATCCCTTTGAAAACTCTTTTATGAAATATGGACATGGATAGTAAATATGTACCTGTAGATACTTACGTAATGACAACCTCAGATATTAAAGAGATTGTGAAGTAAACCCTTATCAATTTGGTAACTTATGAAACATACAACCCATGAAAGAGGTATCATACAATGAAAATGTAAATACACATAAGGTAAAGTTTATTACACAAAGAATACAATTATGGGCAGTACATACACCACACAGAAGATAATAGTGGAAATATGGCAAGAATCTCACGGAAATAAAGAGTGAGATGAAAACCCCTTACCATGTTAATCAACTGAGTCGTATGGCCAAAAGTTAATAACCACCAAATTATTTACAGAATAACATGAATATAAAGATAATCATGATAATATATATCAAATTCCAGTACACAATACACCACTTTCAATAATTTAGTGGCGAATAATGGAAATCTCACAGAATTGAATGTGAGATAAGAAAATCCTTTACCTTGTACTTTTACTTGGTTGGGGTAGGTTAACCTCCTGTATAATATTGAAATAATTGTTATTAAATTATACAAGAATCATATATATTAATATGATATCATATATGATCTTTTAATATTTATTTGATAATAATATCTTAGTATTATCGTTGTTTCGGGTGTTAGCTTACTTGTTTTCTTTTATATGTTTTGTTACGTAAGACATGTTTGTAAAGGATAGGTTGTATATTATTCATATACAGAATGATATCAAGACCTTAAACATCATTATTAAATCATCAAATGATAATTATACTTGAATGGATACGATGGAGAATGAATCTTATCGCGTTTGTGGAGACGGTAGTCCGTACGTACGCACGTATGGTGACATGTTATTCAAAGGGTGGATAGAATACTGAATGTGGTTATACCATATTTATAATAACATCACAGTATATGTTAGATACTGGAGTTATTATTTTAGAATGGTAAAAA
Organism: Viscum album; assembly: GCA_963277665.1. NCBI lineage: Eukaryota > Viridiplantae > Streptophyta > Magnoliopsida > Santalales > Viscaceae > Viscum > Viscum album. The sequence goes on from OY728165.1 coordinate 524,521,776, forward strand.
CAAAGAAAGAAGAAGTGGAAGAAGAAAGGAACTTGAAAAGGGGTGGTGAAAACATTACCACTTCTTCGGGTTCTTCCTTTTGATTTGATCAAAAGGGATCATTAGGTTGGCTTTCTGATCAAACTAAGGCCTCTCGGTTGTAGTGAGGGAAGTTGGGAGAGTATTTGGGAAGATTTTGGCCGAACCAAAAGGCTTTTAAGGTGTGAAGAAATGAGTATAAGTGGTCTCCTTTTATATGGGAGAGGAGGGGATCTTTAGGAAAGAGTGAAAGTATTACTTTATAATATAATTATATTCGGTTTATAATGGTTCAAAAATCATTGAGGTCGAAGATAAGATGACTAATTTTCTAAATAACATAAAACAATAAGAATTGGACAGGTTTTAGATAATATTTTATTCATTATAATCTTATTTATTTAAATGATTTATTAATGAGGTAAACATTACATCATTATTGTGTCATTAATAATTTAAGTTATATGATGTCTAAAAATTATAAATAAAATGTCATTATGTAGGAAATCTTTTTATCTTTCTAATGAATATTTATAATCGAAAATACAACATGTATAACCCTATGTAAAAATTGTTCTTCTAAAAGATGTAAGCTTGTGCCATTTTTATTTTTATTTTAACTTTATTAATATAATGTGTCCCTACCACATACAAGTGGCTCCAAGGGGTCCCCAAATAGACCCAAGGATGCCCATGGTCGGGTATGTGTCCACCAATAAGGTTAGGACACGATTTAGGGAAATTTTGTATTATTATAATATTATTTTGTAACCCTTATTTACCAGATTTACCCTTAACCATGGTAAATAAAATATTTACCACAGTGATTATTCAAAATGTCTAAAAATAAAAGTTACCTATTTACACAATTTGGACATCATGATTCCAAATATGGAATCCATTTTTTCTAAATTCAAAACACAGAAGTGGCAGAAATTAATTTAAAATTAATTTCCGCTGTTAAAACAAAAAGCGTGTTTTTAAGAGATAATAACTATCAAAAGATTGAAACTTGTTTATGTTCGGTTTAATTGTAAAATTATGTCCAATGACCAAAATTATATTAAATGGTAAAAATATATTATAAATATACTTTAAAACTACTCAAATTCATAATTTATCACTATTAATTATTTTGATTAAAAAAGTTGTTTTTAATTAAAATTTAGTAATTTTCACTATTCATCAAAATATGAAAGTTATCCGAAAAGTACCAAAATTTTACCTTAGGATAAATTCGATATTCCGAATCCAAAAATGAAGTCCATTTTAAAATATAAAATATATATAATTTCAAAAATTATTTATTACTATTCATAACGGCTAGTTTAATTGGTTGTTAGAACTCGGTGTTGCGTACAACACACGCTATCACATTATTCAAAAAGAAGCGTACAGTAGAAGCTTGGGATGTTTCATTTTAAATTTTTGATGTCCCCATTTAGTCAAAAAGTTTAAAATATAGTATTTAAAAATGGTTCACTATTAAAAGTTGATAAAAGTGCAATACTGAAAATGAATTTGTTCTTGCATTATATCTAAGAAACTAATAATATGGATTCTAAAATTATAAGGATTACATAAACTTTAAAATTTATCTAATACTATTCATAACCTCTTTTGAATGGATTGTTTGGTAAGTCATGGTTTAATTGAAATCGGTGTTGCGTGTAATGAAAGTTAATGAATTATTTTGAAGAAATAACACACTATAAAATCATGGGGTGTTACATTCTCCCCTCCTTCAATAAATTGCGTCCTCGAAATTTGAAATTGTTCTTCGACAATAAAAGGTTGAAAATAGAAAATATATTTGTGGGAAAACCCACATCGGAAATTGGGTTACTAAAATTTAGTCTTAGTATGTGGAAAAGAGAAATGAAAGGGTCACCACCAAATTATGATCTCGATTAGGAGAACATTGGTGGCAATTAGAGACATATAATTGGTGGAAAATGTAAATATTTATAGGTAGTGATTGAGGTCATCAATCAAAAACAAGTATAAAATTGAGGTCCTTAAACTCATCAATCTATGATGATTTGAAGTACCATCGGTTCAACAAAATATAGGGTATTGGGATAACACATTTTTTACGTTTCAAAATATCTTAGTTGAAATCCCACATCGAAAAATGAATTAATGAGGCCTCTATTTAAAAGAAAGAGTGGAAAGTATGAAGATTACCGAAAATAACACATACTAGGGTTCCATGTAGGAAAATATGGATATGGAGGAGAAATCTAACCATCAATTATCTGATGGAGAGTGATAGAGAACATGGCTATGAAAAGGCCAACAATCCCAAAGCCATAAATTAGTGATGATTTAAGGTACCATCTAGGACAACATTTTTGTTATAAGTTCCTTTTATTAATGTTGTGGAATTTATTTAATAGATTTGATAAGATCATAAGGAGATATACTGACTTTATAATTAGAGTTTTATCCATTAATAAATTTCTACCACAAACTCATCTTTCACTCTAAAAGATAATAGAATGTAAAAATGATTCTATTTACACTATTCGTATAGGGTTCCAAAATAAAAGAATTTATAATTCATCTACAAGATCTTTTAATAAAAACTACATTATTTAATCCAGGACATATCGTGGGCCAGTGGTAGGTGATACACCCTTGTCGCCCTTCGGTTGCGGGTTCATGTCTCACAGCCTTGCCGGACGCGACGGGTTGCCGCCCGACTTTCGGGTTGTCCTTTTATGGCAATCCAAAATAATCCAAACTAGAACTATCCAAAATACTTATGTCCAAACTCTTAGTCCAACATTTCTAAGGAAGGTAAACATAATGTAGATCCTTTCTACCACGTAATAGCATATGAATACCTTCATCATGTATTCTTTTAATACACTGAAACATCCTGAATTACCATATTCCTTATTGATTACATTCATGATCCCTTATTCCATATAGAATGATGGATATACCTCATCAATCCAAAAATGTTTTAAACCCCAACAATAATGGAATATACAGATCATTAATCATTTCCATGGTAGTCAAGAATATCCAATATAATTTATCCAAAACAATCATGTATTATTCGAAAATCACTAACTCGGTATCAGAACTATATTATGGTTTATCATTCTCTCAACCATATATTTTCCAAAAATTTATCCTGCTGTTGAGTCACCTTTCTTTGTTCCACAAAATCTCAAGTCCTTAATGAAATAGTACTGCAGTACAATCCTTATATACTCCATAATTATTATAACAAGTACATTGTTGATACAACAATCAATTGACATAATCAACATAAGAACTCTAATCATTCCTCTTTATATGTGCTAGTATCATAACTTGATTATTATCCAATAACAACATTTGCGACATATTCTGATGACTGGGACATAGGTTCGCATAGTGTCCAAACTCCTTGCAAATGAAGCATTGTACATTTGAAACCATTTTCTTTCCCTTGCAGTCACGTACTTTGTGCCCTTTTCCTCTACACTTATAACAAACTCCCATTCCTTTCAGGAAAGTTCCAGGGTGTTTCTTTCTACAGTTACCACATATGGAAAAAATATTCTTTTCCCTCTTCCATTTATCCATCTTTCTCTCTTCCATCCTTTTCTTCTCTTGCTTCCCTTCAAAGCCATAGGACTCAGTAAACTCTTTACTTATCTTATCAACACATGATATTATTTCTTCATATGATGATAATACATGGGAGACTATTTCTCTTATAAATTCTATCATAATACCATGAAAGATATGATCCTTCCTTCTCTTTGCATCATGTGCATTTCTGGAGTTCTCATTCCTTCTACTGGGCGCCATTTCTAAACAATGGAATACACTAGATCAGTTTATGAATCAAAATACATAATCCCATACTTATAAAACACTTAACATAAATTGAACTATTTATGGATATAATCCATAATCATAAAAATGTCTCCTTTTAGGATGTATATAATCATAAACCCTTAATAATGGTTTGTAATGAAAATGATAATTATCCTAAGCATATCCCCCGGGAGTGTCGTAACCAACAGTGCAGCAAGGCCCGTTGTCGTGCACCAGTTCCCGTTCGAGTCTAGCTCAAAGCGGTGTTTTCGGGTTTTACCCCTAGGTACATCTGTGCCAGAGCCGCCTCTACCTGCTCGTATCCAGACAGGGATGTATTGCTCGGAAAACTCACAAAATCTCTACAATACCAAAATTCAAGGAAGTTCTTCTATACTAATCCTCAAAGTTCATCTTAGGACTACGTGCTCTAATCAGAGTTTATCTAAATCTAGCTTCCAAGGTTTGTACTAAACTTCCTCTGATACCAACTGTAACGCCCCGACCCCAGTTACCTAGAGTCGGTGCATTATTACATAACATTGGCATGATCACAAGAAAGATCAAATCTTGAAAGACCGATTGGTTTAGTAGCCTTGGAAACACTAGATATATTCATAAGTTTTACATTACATCATAAAATGAAAAACTACTACAACAACATAATATCTCCACAGTCCACACTATTATCCCCTCATAATATCCCTACAGGTCATTTATAACTTACTTCTTCACATCCTGGGGAAAATAAACATAGAAAAGGGGTGAGCTTAAATGCCCAGTAAGGATAACAATATAGTGGAACATTCAAAATAAGCATAATCATTTAAGGCAATGCACTACTAAAAAAAAGCCTTTTAAACTTGAACTTCAACATAGTATGGAAATGAAATAATGCCATTTACTTATTCACATGGATATTATACTAATCGAATAATCACATGCAAAATCAATAACCACTTTCATAATGATAGAATGCATAATGCTAAACATTAATTTCTTTTCAAGGCCTCGTCCCAAGACCTTGGGGCTAACTGTAACCGGAACCCAACCTGGAGTGCCTCTAATAACCGGACACCAACCCGGAGTGCCTCTAATAACCGGACACCAACCCGGAGTGCCTCTAATAACCGGAGACCAAACCGGAGGGCTTACATTTACCAGTCCCTAACCTGGAGGGCTTACTTTTACCAGTCCCCAACCTGGAGGGCTTACTTCAACTAGTCCCCAACCTGGAACATACTTGTCCAACACATTCATATGAAGTAAATGTTGAAATATAACATAAACATTCTTATTGGAACTAGAATACGAAATGTCAATACTTTACTCATAAACCATGAATGACACATCTATAGTCAAACATATCACAAAAATTCATTACAATATGGAAGTTTTATATCATAAAAAATCAACTTCAAATAATCTTAAAATCCATCAAAGGATGTTGACATAGATGAAAATGTTTATTTAAAAATTATTGAGAGAAATATCCCTTTTTCATGAAAACATTTTAATGTTACACAATTTATAAAGTAAGGCATTTAAATACATTTTTGGATCAAAGTGTCCCATACCACTTTGAAACTTTTGAATGGAATTAACACTTTTTAAAACATTCATTTTCATATAAATAAATCCCTACAAACCATTTTGAAAACGTGGACATAAATGAGGATGATTTAGAAGAATAAATATTTAAAACATTTAAAATTATGTTTTAGTAAAAGTTCCCTTAGAAATAATCCCTTTGAAAACTCTTTTATGAAATATGGACATGGATAGTAAATATGTCCCTGTAGATACTTACGTAAAGACAACCTCGGATATTAAAGAGATTGTGAAGTAAACCCTTATCAATTTGGTAACTTATGAAACATACAACCCATGAAAGAGGTATCATACAATGAAAATGTTAATACACATAAGGTAAAGTGTATTACACAAAGAATACAATTATGGGCAGTACATACACCACACAAAAGATAATAGTGTAAATATGGCATGAATCTCACGGAAATAAAGAGTGAGATGAAAACCCCTTACCATGTTAATAAACTGAGTCGTATGGCCAAAAATTAATAACCACCAAATTATTTACAGAATAACATGAATATAAATATAATCATGATAATATATATCAAATGCCAGTACACAATACACCACTTTCAATAATTTAGTGGCGAATAATGGAAATATCACGGAATTGAATGTGAGATAAGAAAATCCATTACCTTGTACTTTTACTTGGTTGGGGTAGGTTAACCTCCTGTATAATATTGAAATAATTGTTATTAAATTATACAAGAATCATATATAATAATATGATATCATATATGATCTTTTAATATTGATTTGATAATAATATCTTAGTATTATCGTTGTTTCGGGTGTTAGCTTACTTGTTTTCTTTTATATGTTTTATTACGTAAGACATGTTTGTAAAGGATAGGTTGTATATTATTCATATCCAGAATGATATCAAGTCCTTAAACATCATTTTTATAATCATCAAATGATAATTATACTTGAATGGATACGATGGATAATGAATCTTATCGCGTTTGTGGAGACGGTAGTCCGTACGTACGCACGTATGGTGACATGTTATTCAAAGGGTGGATAGAATACTGAATGTGGTTGTACAATATTTATAATAACATCACAGTATATTTGAGATACTAGAGTTATTATTTTAGAATGGTAATAACAATGAATGAATAAGTGGAAGAAGAAAGGAACTTGAAAAGGGGTGGTGAAAACATTACCTCTTCTTCAGGTTCTTCCTTTTGATTTGATCAAAAGGGATCCTTAGGTTGGCTTTCTGATCAAAATAAGGCCTCTCGGTTATAGTGTGGAAGTTGGGAGAGTATTTGGGCAGAGTTTGGCCGAACCAAAAGGCTTTGAAGGTGTGAATAAATGAGTAGAAGTGGTCTCCTTTTATAAGGGAGAGGAGGGGCTCTTTAAGATAGAGTGAAAGTATTACTTTATAATATAATTATATTCGGTTTATAAGGGTCCAATAATCATTGAGGTCGAAGATAAGATGACCCATTTTATAAATAAAATCAACCAATAATAATTGGACAGGTTTTATATAATATTTTAATCATTACAATCTTATTTTTTTAAATGATTTATTAATGAGGTAAACATTGCATCATTATTGTGTCATTAATAATTTAAATTATTTGATGTCTAAAAATTATAAATAAAATATAATTATTTAGGAAATCGTTTTAGCTTTCTAATGAATATTTATAATCAAAAATCCAACATGTATAACCCTATGTAAAAATTGTTCTTCTAAAAGATGTAAGCTTATGCCATTTTTTTTTATTTTAACTTTATTAATATAATGTGTCCCTACCACATACAAGTGGCTACAAGGGGTCCCCAAATCGACCCAAGGATGCCAATTGTCGGGTATGTGTCCACCAATAATGTTAGGACACGTTTTAGGGTAATTTTGTATTATTATAATATTATTTTTTAACACTTATTTACCAGATTTACCCTTAAACATGGTAAATAAAATATTTACCACAGTAATTATTCAAAATGTATAAAAATAAAAGTTACCTATTTACACAATTTGGACATCCTGATTCCAAATATGGAATCCATTTTTCTAAATTCAAAACACAGAAGTGGCAGAAATTAATTTAAAATTAATTCCCGCTGTTAAAACAAAAAGCGTGTTTTTAAGAGATAATAACTATCAAAAGATTGACACTTGTTTGTGTTCGGTTTAATTGTAAAATTATGTCCAATGACCAAAATTATATTAAATGGTAAAAATATATTCTAAATAAACTTTAAAACCACTCAAATTCATAATTTATCACTATTAATTTTTTTGATTAAAAAAGTTGTTTTTAATTAAAATTTAGTAATTTTCACTATTCATCAAAATATGAAAGTTATCCGAAAAGTACCAAAATTTTACCTTAGGATAAATTAGATATTCTGAATCCAAAAATTAAGTCCATTTTAAGATATAAAATATATATAATTTCAAAAATTAGTTATTAATATTCATAACAGCTAGTTTAATTTGTTGCTAGAACTCCGTGTTGTGTACAACACACGCTATCACATTATTCAAAGAGAAGCGTACCGTAGAAGCTTGGGATGTTTCATTTTAAATTTTTGATGTCCCCATTTAGTCAAAAAGTTTAAAATATAGTATTTAAAAATGGTTCACTATTAAAAGTTGATAAAAGTGCAATACTGAAAATGAATTTGTTCTTGCATTATATCTAAGAAACTCATAATATGGATTCTAAAATTATAAGGATTACATAAACTTTAAAATGTATCTAATACTATTCATAACCTCTATTGAATGGCTTGTTTGGTAAGTCATGGTGTAATTGAAATCGGTGTTGCGTGTAATGAAAGTTATTGAATTATTTTGAAGAAATAACACACTATAAAATCTTGGGGTGTTACAGAACTCTTGTTGTTTTTCAGGTGAAGTGTGCATCATTCATGTTGGTGGTTTCTATACTTACATAGAGGAGATTATAGTGTACACGGGCTAGATTGATATACGGGTTGCAATGAATTAAAGTATATTTTTTATAAGCAATTTGGTCTTGAGACTTTACCAGATGTGATGTATTTGGAATTATTTTCCCTAAATGGTATTATATCCTATCATTGGGTCCAAAGAATAACATCTTATTTTGATGACATATAGAAAGGTGGTTGTTCAGGATTTCATATTTGATATTAACTAGGATTATATGTTAGGATTCATAAGGAGTCCACTAGTACCTATTCAAATATGAGATCACACTTCTGATGAAAATAAAATGATACGAGGAGAGAGAGGGGATATATTTAAGTTGATGTTATAGATATCATCCCAGACCATCTTCTTTGGTAGCTACATGTGGTGGGATCATTGTGCTCCATCATTGGGGAATGGTCTCAAAAACGATATCTACATATCAATGTCCTCTAAAGAAATCTTATTTGTGTGGATGAATGGTCCATTTCCAATTATTTTCTATGTATACATATCCCTCATAAATTGTAATAGGATATAATTCTCCCCATGTAACCATAAAAAAGTCTGATAATTTCTGGGTTACGAGAACAAGCTCTTATGAGTGTGGTGGGAAGACATGGTCTTTTATATATAGAGTCATCACATAGTTTATTCTCTGTTTGGAAATCAACATCTAGATCAAATAGAGATGAAATATCGTCATGCAGTAGATCGGGAACTAATGTAATCTAATGTGGTCCTTATAAAAATTGAAATAAGATGTCAAATTTCTTCATAATTTCAATTTTTTTGATATAGTTGAATATCACCCCTTTATCAACAGTAATAGTATAGAATTACTAAATTTATCATACTAAACAGAAAAAATATTTGAGGGAGATAGTCAGTCCTCATGTGGAGAGGAAGGAATCATGTTAGAATTTTCTATCATGTATTGATTTTATATCAGAAGTTGAGTTGGTGTGGGACCTCTGAATCCTATATTTGGAAAACATTTATGTAATTGTAAGGAAGGGTTTCATGACATTTTTCATAGATAACATTAATTATATCCATCAGCATATGACCTTCATAGCCCCTAATATTGAAACGAGTATCTATATTGTGAATGGACCTAGGGTTTGTATGTTAATTACCTCCACTTATATAGTTTAGAAGAATTTCCTAAAATGTTTTTTATTTAAATCCAATAATAGATTTTTATGAAGTGATTTACCTCTCATGTTTTCTGAGATTCATGATGTGTTCTTATTGGATTTATTAGGATTAACTCAAGGGAATAAAGTGGAGTTTTCCATTTCTATGGAATCATTAATGAAAATGATATCTATTCCTTATAATTGAATGTCCCCACTGAGTTGAAGGAGTGATATATTTTATTAGATTAATTAGATTCCAAGGGAATCATACATTTCGGTGTATCATATGGGCCACCTCAGTACTATTTGAAAAAATGGATGATGGGTCTCTTCTCATATGAATTTACTATAAAATGACAAATTTTTACATAATAGAAAGTGTATTCTAGTTTTCCCACATTGATTATTTCTTAATCTATGATAAATTCCAATTCAATATTTTAATTTCAATAACCACATTGGTTATTACCATGTTGTGGGGAAGGAAGTTGATTTCTCCAAGATAAATTTTCAATTCTATTTCAATAACATTTATTACTAGTGATGTCAATTTTTTTGGAAGATCCTAATGTAGTTTTCCTATGGCATAGGAATTAGGTATCCCAAATATATCATGACTCATTTTCCATTTCTTTTTTAGGAAGACTTAGTTTATTTAAAATCAAAAACTGATAATGAATAATATCTGAAAATCATTTTGAGGAGATTATGGAATCATCACCTTTTCATTATGTTTTTTATGTGAATTTTTTTTTGAGATGTAATTTTTCTAGGATATGTGATATCAAAACATGAGATATCAGTGGATCTAATGAATTTTATGGTAGTGGTATCTTGTTATAATAAAAGGATTTTTAAAAATAAATATATTCTATGGATTTCTAGGTTATTAAAAGTGGTTATTTAAATAATTCTATATATTTTTTTTTTCCTTGAGGGATCATACGTCAGAAGAGGTAATTTTCTCTTAGGGACTTAGATATCGACCATATTTTGACGATCTAAAGTGGTGTTTGACAACATCCACTATGTTGAATCATCTTAAAGAATGTCTGAGTCATTTTATCTATTTTGATGAATTGGATATAAGTCTATTTTGTGTGCTGATGTAGGGTGATGATTTGGAAGTTTATGAATACCTCCATCTCTATCCACATGAGTTATAACGACCCATAATTTACATACATTGTTAATACTTCAAAATTGAAGCACACTTATTACAACATATGACAAAACCACAAAGGACCGTATAGGTATATTGTCTTTAGAAACTGGGAAACATAAACAACTGGTTCATAAATCTTCTACAGTATCTCCCATTTATTTCATCATATCTAGGGTCCCTTTTAGCATATTCTACTTAATATCCACATTCCTGACCTGGGGAAAAGAAAACATAAAAGGGTGAGCTCAAATGCTCAGCAAGGGCAAATAAAGGAACTAAAAATCATATCATATCTTTTTGAAAATCCTAACCTGCAAAAGAGATCATAATATCTTAACATGGAATAAATCATAGAAGTGAAAATGATATCACCATAATCACAACATGAAACTTGAAACTTTGTGTCATGCACAAATAATCATGGAAAATCATTTCTTGTTAGTCATGACTCATTGCCAAGACTATCTTAGTGGACAAAGTCCCTTACTGAATCGAGTAACCCTCGTTTCAGTCCTGTTTCACTGAACCGGTATAACCTACCGTTCCAGCCCTGTCTATCTAATGAGATATAAAATCTTTACCCAATTCATTGGAGGGAGATATAGGTCCCACCCATTTTATAATGAATCCTTTCTTATGTGTGCCACATAATCATAAACCATACATCATAGCGTAACCCATGTAATAAAAATGGGATTCTTAAACAACATGAAATCATAAAACAATTCATATAAGATAAAGAAAAAAAAATATTTCCATCACAACATAATCAAATCCATGTAATAATAGGGATAAAAACAGAACCCTTTTATTATCTTAGATGGAAAATAATTTTGATAAAATACTTGAACTCCATTCTTGAGGAAAATACCCTTTCTACTTAAAAAACACTTTTCCTTTCTTAACATGACATACAATTTTAAACTAAAAGAAGTTGATTAAAAATAAACTTGAATACTTGTAAATGAAACTTCTTGGAAATAATGTTTTAGAAATCCATTCATTCCATCTAAGTTAAAAAAACATTCTTCGTACGTTTGTCGGAAATGTCAAAAAGTACCTCGCACGAAAAACGACAAAAGATTCCTTTCATTTCTTTTACTAAAAACTCACTGAAGGGTAAAAATGGATTTAAACAATTGTAGGTGGATGGAAATAATATTACATATTTATGAAACATGGATGTGGATGATAAAATACACCCCAGTAAATACTTACGAATAAACAATCTCGGATAAAAATGAGATTGTGATATTTCCCTTACCTTAGGTCCGATTTGCTTTGTACGTGTCCGAAGCTCCTGTATAATGGTTTAAATAATGTTATTGACTTATTCCAGAGTCATACATATTGATATGATATCATATATGGTCATATTCTTAGCTTCTTGTTAGTAATATTTCATTGTTACTTGTTACTCGGGTCATTATTGCCTTTTGTTCTTATGCATGTTTTGCCGAATAAATTCTTATTCTTATTTTAAGGTTATAGATACCTTATATCCAGAATGGTATTAGTGTAACATATATCATATTTATTCATTCAATTCATTTATATAATTACTATGTAATGATGATCATGTAGAACGAGTCACATCATATCGTGGAGACGGTATTCCGTACGTACGCACGAGTGATGATATCGTTCCTATGATCGTGGATTTGTATATTATTTAAGTATCAATATTACATTATAATAATCATAAATAGTTACTCATTACACCATTATACCCATCCTTGTAAAGTGATGGTGGAAAATAGATTACACCACAGCGTGGAGACGGTATTCCGTATGTACGCACGCGCGGTGATTTCATTTTTCTGTAGGATGGATAGAAGGTGAATTAGGGTTGTTTCATAATTATAATAAAATATCAGTATGTAAGTAATACTGATGTTATTACTTTATCATGAAACAACTAAATAAGAAGAAGTTGAAGAAGAAAGAAATTGAAAAGATCGGTAATGGATATTACCTCTTCTTTGGAACGCTTCTTTGAATCCTTCACTTAGGGAACTAATATTGGTCTTTGAAGAAGACCAGGACCTCTAGGATTATTCTACAGAAGTGGAGAGGAGAAAATGGCTGGGGTTGGCCGAGCTTGAGTGCTCAATTTGGTGTGAGGAGGAGGGGGATGAGGTGCCCTTTTATAAGGGAGGAGAGGGGCACCTTAGGAATATCTCAAAATATTATTTTATATTAAAGTCAAAATCGGGTTATAATGGTTCCAAAGGGTCTTATTTCAAAGCTAAAGTGGGTAAGGGTCGAAATACTATCAACCAATAGGATTTAGACAAGTTTAGGATATTATGTTAACCTTATCAATTAGATTTAACTCTAAGTTAAATAATTTAACTTTTACCGTGTCTTTTTATTTTCTTTCACTATATGGTTAATGCACTTACTATAACATGCCAAACGAACCCCAAATTGTTTATTATTAATATATATATTCTTATCTAAGTCATTTTGCCGAACCTTAGATTTTTAGGAATAAAATAACAATTAATAATATAATATTTCATTTAAAAACTATTTTGTGTCAATTTTGACACTATTTGATATATGATTTTTGTGAAAGTCATAACAGAATTATATGTTCGAACCAAGTTGCTTAAATCAACACTAATATATCATAGTAACCTAGAAAATTTGTGTAATTCATAAAAAGTCTCAAATTACATTTATTTTGGTGTTTATAACATCAATTATGTCAATATTTCATAAATAAGATAATTACTGCATCATCATTGTGTCATAAATAAAATAAAATTATTTAATGTCTAAAAATTACAAATAAAATACCATTATGTAGGAAATCTTTTTAGCTTTCTAATTAATATTTATAGTCTAATATATCTTATGTATAACCCCATATTAAAAATGATTTACTTATTAAACTTTGATTTTAACTATTTTTACCCTTCTTTAAATAAATTAATAATAAATGTCCTAATCTAATCCAAGTGGGCCTAAATGGTCTTATTTTATTCCTAAGTTTGTTTTTGGTCGAATTACACTTGTCCAATAGAATTAGGACATGTGTTATGGTAATATTAATATCATATTTACCATTAGTTACCCTATTTACTATTAACCGCGGTAAAAAAAAGTAAAAAGTTACTATTCACCAAAAAAACTATTTTTATCTCATTGAACCACATTTTACTTACTGATATCAACCGTGTCAGTCGGATTTTTGAAATTCCATTCACAGAAGCGGTAAAATTAGGTTTTATGCAAAATTCAGTTTTTAACCTACCACTTAGTGGTTTCACTATTCATCAAAAATTGAAAGTTTTCAGAAAAATACCAAAATTTCACCCTAGGCTAATTTCGATATTCTGAGTCCAAAAATGAAGTCCATATTGAAAAAGAAAATTTATAAAATTTTAAAAAGTGGTTATTACTATTCATAACGGCTAGTTTTAATAGCATATTGTTGTTTAGTGAAACTCGGTATTGCGTACGACACAAGCTATCGAGGAAGGTCGTGATTGCGTGTAAAGCAAGCCAAGCAAGTGTTTTGTAGAAAAAGATTCCTTTGATGATTTATATAACATAAAAGTCTCGGGTGTTACATTCTACCCCCCTTAAAAAAATTTCGCCCTCGAAATTCGTCACTTTGTAACAAACAGATGAGGATACTTCTCCCTCATCATATCCTCAAGCTCTCATGTAGCTTCTTCAAGTGTGTGGTTCCTCCATAAAACTTTCACCAATCGAGTGGTCTTATTTCGTAGGACTTTTTCGCTACGATCCAGAATCTCTATCGGCTGTTCTTCATAAGAAAGATCTTGCTCCAGCGGTACAACTTCTGAGCTGAGTACATGTGAAGGATCTGGTATGTACTTTCTCAGGAGAGATACATGGAACACATCGTGAACTTGAGAGAGATTCGATGGAAGCGCCAATCGGTAAGCTACCTTCCCAACACGATCTAGTATTTCGAAAGGACCGATATATCTAGGGCTCAACTTCCCCTTCTTTCCAAATCTCATAACCCTTTTCCAGGGAGATATTCGTAAGAACACTTTATCACCCACTTCAAACTCTAGGTCTTTTCTTCGGTTGTCGGCATAAATTTTCTGTCGACTCTGAGCTGCTCTTATGTGTTGTTGAATAGATCGGACCTTTTCTGCCATTTCATCAACGAGATCAGGTCCTAATAGCTTTCTTTCCCCAACTTCATCCCAGTAAGTTGGAGTCCTGTATTTCTTTCCATAGAGAGCTTCATAAGGAGCCATCTGAATACTGGAGTGAAAGCTATTATTATAAGAAAATTCCACCAAAGGTAGGTGTTGATCCCAACCTCCTTTGAAATCCATAGATCAAGCTCTCAACATATCTTCTAGGGTTTGAATTGTTCTCTCAGACTGACCGTCTGTCTGGGGATGATAAGCAGTGCTGAAACTCAACTCTGTATCCAGAGTATGCTGAAGACTTCGCCAGAACTTCGAGGTAAATCTCGGATCCCGATCAGATATAATAGAAAGTGGTACTCCATGCAATCTTACCACTTCCTTTACATATATCCTGGCAAGCTGATCTAGAGAGAAATCCTCTCTAATAGAAATGAAGTGTGCAGACTTTGTAAGACGATCAACTATGACCCAAATAGCATTATTGCCTTTGGATGTTTTAGGAAGTCCTGTGACAAAGTCCATAGTGATGTTTTCCCATTTCCATTCGGGTATGGGTAATGGTTGTAATATCCCCTTAGACGTCTGTCTCTCATCTTTAACTTGTTGACAAACCAAGCATCGAGAGACATATTCAGCAACATCTCTTTTCATGCCATCCCACCAGAAGTACTCTTTCAGGTCCCTATACATCTTCGTGCTTCCAGGATGAATAGAGAATGAAGAACTATGAGCCTCATCCAGCAGATCCTTGTTTAATTCGGGGATGGAAGGAACACAAACCCGATTCCTGAACTTTATTATCCCATCACAAGCAAGGTTGAATTCAGGAACATTTCTCACCTTCTTTTGTAACTTGACATCTTCTTTCTGTGCCTCTTTAATCTTCACATGTATAGATGGTTGAACATTCATTTGAGAAAGATAAGATTTTTCCCCTTCCATTATAATTCCAAGATCCATCCTTTGTAAATCCATAAATATTGGATCTTTTGTGATCCTCATCATGGATAAACTAGCATGGTCTTGTCGACTTAATGCATCTGCCACCTTGTTTTCTTTCCCAGGGTGGTAATAGATTGAGCAGTCATAATCCTTCATCTGCTCCAACCATCTTCTTTGGCGCATATTCAGCTCCTTTTGTGTGAAAATATACTTTAATCTTTTATGATCAGTATAAATATCACACCTTTCACCATAAAGGTAATGCCTCCAAATCTTTAATGCAACGATTACCGCAGCCAACTCCAAATCATGTGTTGGGTAATTTTGCTAATGGATTTTCAACTGTCGTGAGGCATAAGCTATCACCATATCATTTTTCATAAGAACACACCCCAATCCTTTCTTGGATGCATCACTGTAGATCACAAACCTTTCTCCACTACAAGGCATTGTGAGCACAGGTGCACTGGATAACCTTCTTTTCAACTCCTTGAAATTCTCTTCACATTCCTCTGTCCAGAAAAACTTAACTCCTTTCCGAGTCAACTTGGTGAGTGGATTACATAATCATGAAAAATCTTTTACAAAACGTCGATAATATCCAGCCAAACCAAGAAAACATCAAATCTCAGTTACTGTTGTTGGTCTCGACCATCTTTCGATAACCTCTATTTTTGCCGGATCCACAGATATCCCCTCTTTTGAGATTATGTGACCCAAAAATGCAACTTTTTGAAGCCAAAATTCACACTTGGTAAATTTGGCATAAAGCTTCTCCTTTATCAGGGTCTTCAATATAATTCTAAAGTTATCTTCATACTCTTCCTTGCTCTTTGAATAGACAAGAATATCGTCTATAAAGACTACCACAAGTTGATCAAGATAGTCTTTAAAGACTCTATTCATTAGATCCGTGAAGATAGTAGGGGAATTAGTAAGACCGAATGGAATCACTATAAATTCATAGTGTCCATACCTTGTACGGAAAGCCTTCTTTGGTATATCCTCCCTTTTGACCCTTAATTGATGATACCTTGAACACAGATCAATCTTGCAAAATTATTGAGCTCCGCGTAGTTGGTCAAATAAATCATCAATGCGTGGGAGAGGATATTTGTTCTTGATAGTGATCTTGTTAAGTTCTCGATAATCAATGCAGAGTCTCATTGATCCATCTTTCTTCTTAACAAATAGAACATGTGCTCCCCAAGGTGACACACTAGGGCGTATGAATCCCTTATAAAGATTCTCTTGGAGTTGCTTCTTCAATTCCTGCAACTCAATTGGGGACATTCTATAAGGTGTCTTTGAAATAGGCAAAGCACCCGGTACGAGTACTATTGAAAACTCAACTTCACGATTTGGTGGAAGACCCGGTAATTCCTCCGGAAATACATCATCAAACTCCCGTACAATGGGCATATTCTTAATCGTGAGTTTCTCACCAACCATTTGAGATAAATAACCTTCATTTATTGGAATCAATACCCATAAGATGGAAGAAATTTCCACTGGAAGGTTATGTTCATCCTTGCATTGGTATACGATCATAGATTGATCTGGAATATGAAATGTGACTTCCCTTCTTTAGAAATTGATATGAGCTCCATGTAGAGAAAGCCAATCCATGCCAAGAATCACATCAAATTCCACTAAAGGAAGGATCACAAGATTTTCAGGAAGCACTTTCCCACAAACTTCGATCGGAGAAGAATTATAAACTTTTGATGCGACTGTTGTGCCATTAGGTGTTGTCACAGATAACTCAACATCTAATTGTTGAGGTAATACGGTGATACCCTTAGACAATTCTTTATAAATAAAATAGTGGGTGGATCCAGAATCAAATAAAACATTTGCTACTTTAGAGTGGACGATAAGTGTACCTTTCACCACTTCGTTATCGTACTCCACATCGCTGATAGAAATTGCATGTGACTTTCCTTTGTCTTTAGCCTTAAGATTTTTTTGACGTCGACCATCATCATCAACCCTTGGATTTGGGCATTGATTGGCATAATGCCCCATCTCCTTGCACTTGAAACATTGAAGTGTAGTAGGTTCATTCTGTGTATCCCTTCCTTTGTTTGCGTCATTAGACATCTTCTTCCCATTATCACGGCATTCAAATGCCCGATGACCTTCCTTTCCACATTTAAAACATTTACTTGTCCCTTTAAGAAAACTCCCTCCATGTTTCTTTCCACACTTTGAGCATAAGGAAAAGCTCATCTTCTTTTCCGTGTTCTCTTTAGATTTTTCTTTGAATTCCACCTTCCTCTTCTTATCAAACCCATGTGACTGATGGGTTACTCCAATCTCTATCTCGACTTTGACAGCACATCGAACGATTTCCTCATAGCTATTGAAGTCCCTTATGGCTAACGCCCTTCGAAGACTTGGTTTTAAGCCACTAAATAATCGATCGATCTTACTCTCAGGTTGGATAATAATACCAGAAGCGTACCTTGCAAGTCTTGTAAAATTTGCTTCATAGGTACCAACAGATTCATCATCCCTTTGCTTCAATTCAAGGAACTCTTTCTCCATCTTTGTTCGGAGAATACGAGGGAAGTACTTATTGAAAAATAAGTTCTTGAACTCGTCCCATTCCATAGACTCAATTTCATCCCTTTGCCTCGTATTCTTAATAAGATTCCACCATTGATCAGCATCTCCTTCCAAACGATACACTCCTAGGATGACTTTATCATGTTCAGAACATTGAAGAACTGAAAATATCTTTTCAGTAGTACTAATCCATTGTTCAGCAACTAATGGATCAGTAGACCCGCTGAAAGAAGGTGGACGCTGCCTCATGAAGGATTCAACAGAACATTGCTCCTTCCTTTGCTCATTTGGAAGTCCTGCATGATTCATAGCTAGAGAAAGTTGTGTGAGCATGGCTACAAGATTTTGCATTCCAGCTCCCATATTGTTTGGTTGCTCAAGGGGACAATCATTGCATTGCCCATCGCATTCCGCATTAACACGGTTCCTTCGGGTTCCAGCCATTGACTAAAACCAAGAAGAATAGTGTGAGCAACACTAATTATAATAGGAAAACCACATAATCAAGGATAAAATTTCACACTTAAGGTTTTATCCTAGGGTATTCATGGCCATTTCTAAAACACTAATATTGTGTTCTATGCTTAGACTTATCCTTAGGGTTCTTACTAAGGCTTTCACATCCTAGTTTCCAAAGGTTGACTATACCTTTTCCTCTGATACCAACTATAATGACCCATAATTTACATACATTGTTAATACTTCAAAATTGAAGCAAACTTATTACAACATATGACAAAACCACAAAGGACCGTATAGGTATAGTGTCATTAGAAACTGGGAAACATAAACAACTGGTTCATAAATCTTCTACAGTATCTCCCATTTATTTCATCATATCTAGGGTCCCTTTTAGCATATTCTACTTAAAATCCATCTTCCTGACCTGGGGAAAAGAAAACATAAAAGGGTGAGCTCAAATGCTCAGCAAGGGCAAATAAAGGAACTAAAAATCATATCATATCTTTTTGAAAATCATAACCTGCAAAAGAGATCATAATATCTTAACATGGAATAAATCATAGAAGTGAAAATGATATCACCATAATCATAACATGAAACTTGAAACTTTGTGGCATGCACACATAATCATGGAAAATCATTTCTTATTAGTCATGACTCATTGCCAAGACTATCTTAGTGGACAAAGTCCCTTTCTGAATCGAGTAACCCTCATTTCAGTCCTGTTTCACTAAACCGGTATAACCTACCGTTCCAGCCCTGTCTATCTCATGAGATATAAAATCTTTACCCAATGCATTGGAGGGAGATATAGGTCCCACCCATCTTATAATGAATCCTTTATTATGTGTGCCACATAATCATAAACCATACATCATAGCGTAACCCATGTAATAAAAATGGGATTCTTAAACAACATGACATCATAAAACAATTCATATAAGATAAAGAAAAAAAAATTTCCATCACAACATAATCAAATACATTTAATAATAGGGATAAAAACAGAACCCATTTATTATCTTAGATGGAAAATAATTTTGATAAAATACTTGAACTCCATTCTTGAGGAAAATACCCTTTCTACTTCAAAAACACTTTTCCTTTCTTAACATGTCATACAATTTTAAACTAAAAGAAGTTGATTAAAAACAAACTTGAATACTTGTAAAGAAAACTTCATCGAAATAATGTTTTAGAAATCCATTCATTATGTCTAAGTTAAAAAAAACATTCTTCGTACTTTTGTCGGAAAAGTCAAAAAGTACCTCGCACGAAAAACGACAAAAGATTCCTTTCATTTCTTTTACTAAAAACTCACCGAAGGGTAAAAATGGATTTAAAAAATTGTAGGTGGATGGAAATAATATTACATATTTATGAAACATGGATGTGGATGATAAAATACACCCCAGTAAATACTTACGAATAAACAATCTCGGATAAAAATGAGATTGTGATATTTCCCTTACCTTAGGTCCGATTTGCTTTGTACGTGTCCGAAGCTTATGTATAATGGTTTAAATAATTTTATTGACTTATTCCAGAGTCATACATATTGATATGATATCATATATGGTCATATTCTTAGCTTCTTGTTAGTGATATTTCATTGTTACTTTTTACTCGGGTCATTATTGCCTTTTGTTCTTATGCGTGTTTTGCCGAATAAATTCATATTTTTATTTTAAGGTTATAGATACCTTATATTTTGAATGTTATTAGTGTAACATATATCATATTTATTCATTAAATTCATTTATATAATTACTATGTAATGATGATCATGTAGAACGAGTCACATCACATCGTGGAGACGGTATTCCGTACGTACGCACGAGTGATGATATCGTTCCTATGATCATGGAATTGTATATTATTTCAGTATCAATATTAATTTATAGTAATCATAAATAGTTACTCATTACACCATTATACCCATCCTTGTAAAGTGATGGTGGAAAATAGATTACACCACGGCATGGAGACGGTATTCCTTACGTACGCACGCGCGGTGATTTCATTTTTCCGTAGGATGGATAGAAGGTGAATTAGGGTTGTTTCATAATTATAATAAAATATCAGTATGTATGTAATACTGATGTTATTACTTTATCATTAAACAACTAATGAATAAGATGTTGAAGAAGAAAGAAATTGAAAAGATCGGTAATGGATATTACCTCTTCTTTGGAACGCTTCTTTGAATCCTTCACTTAGGGAACTAATATTGGTCTTTGAAGAAGACCAGGACCTCTAGGATTATTCTAGGGAAGTGGAGAGGAGAACATGGCAGGGGTTGGCCGAGCTTGAGTGCTCAATTTGGTGTGAGGAGGAGAGGGAGGAGGTGCCCTTTTATAAGGCAGGAGAGGGGCACCTTAGGAATATCTCAAAATATTATTTTATATTAAAGTCAAAATTGGTTTATAATGGTTCCAAAGGGTCTTATTTAGAAGATAAAGTGTGTAAGGGTAGAAATCCTATCAACCAATAGGATTTAGACAAGTTTAAGATATTATTTTAACCTTATCAATTAGATTTAACTCTAAGTTAGATAATTTAACTTTTGCCGTGTCTTTTTATTTTCTTTCACTATATGGTTAATACACTTACTATAACATGCCAAACGAACCCCAAATTGTTTATTATTAATATATATATCCTTATCTAAGTCATTTGGCCGAACTTTAGATTTTTAGGAATAAAATAACAATTAATAATATAATTTTTGATTTAAAAACTATTTTGTGTCAATTTTGACACTATTTGATATATGATTTTTGTGAAAGTCATAACAGAATTATATGTTCGAAACAAGTTGATTAAATCAACACTAATATATCATAGTAACCTAGAAAATTTTTGTAATTCATAAAAAGTCTCAAATTACATTTATTTTGGTGTTTATAACATAAATTATGTCAATATTTCATAAATAAGATAATTACTACATCATCATTGTGTCATTAAATAAATTAAATTATTTAATGTCTAAAAATTACAAATAAAATACCATTATGTAGGAAATCTTTTTAGCTTTCTAATGAATATTTATAGTCGAATTTATCTTATGTATAACCCCATATTAAAAATGATTTACTTATTAAACTTTGATTTTATCTATTTTAACCCTTCTTTAAATAAATTAATAATAAATGTCCTAATCTAATCCAAGTGGGCCTAAATGGTCATATTTTATTCCTAAGTTTGTTTTTGGTCGAATTAATCTTGTCCAATAGAATTACGACATGTGTTAGGGTAATATTAATATCATATTTACCCTTAGTTACCCTATTTACTATTAACCGCGGTAAAAAAAGTAAAAAGTTACTATTCACCAAAAAAATTATTTTTATCTCATTGAACCACATTTTACTTACTGATATCAACCGTGTCTGCCGGATTTTTAAAATTCCATTCACAGAAGAGGTAAAATTAAGTTTTATGCAAAATTCAGTTTTTAACCTACCACTTAGTGGTTTCACTATTCATCAAAAATTGAAAGTTTTCAGAAAAATACCAAAATTTCACCCTAGGCTAATTTCGATATTCTGAGTCCAAAAATAAAGTCCATTTTGAAAAATAATATTTATAAAATTTAAAAAAGTGGTTATTACTATTCATAACGGCTAGTTTTAATAGCATATTGTTGTTTAGTGAAACTCGGTATTGCGTACGACGCAAGCTATCGAGGAAGGTCGTGATTGCGTGTAAAGCAAGCCAAGCAAGTGTTGTGTAGAAAAATATTCCTTTGATGATTTATATAACATAAAAGTCTCGGGTGTTACATGAGTGGTATTACCTAACCCATGACATCTAAATTATCACTGCAATATGAACACTCAAATGATAGTGCCACCTATTTAATGGTAAATTTTTTAGTTTACTGTTATCATAAAATATTTAGTTATATCATACACTATAGGGACATGAATATAAGGAATAGATGATTGGTTTATGTAGTAAAAGAATACAATTTTTTCAGATAGATTCATTTGATTTGGAGGATGTTTTGTTTTTTATTCAACTCAAAGGAAGGTGGTGATGTTGAATTATCACCATTCATAGTGGGTTGTCCCTCAAGGATGAATAGGATTTACTATATAATGACACAGTAGTACTAGTTAATTAATTAGGTTATATATTGCCGACTTTTTATCATGGTGTTATAATTATATATACTGTAATGTTCATGATAAGAATCCTAATGTTATACTTCAGCCTATTTATATACCATACTAGAATTGGGATGACATGTTAGTGGATTTTATCATTTGGAAACCCCATACATTCAATGGAGGGGATTCCATTTGAATTGTAATTGATTTTATTACTATACCATCAAATTTCATTATGACCAATGAAACTACCAAATTTTAAGAGTTGGGTGGGTAGAATTTTCATGAATCATTGGATTTCACAATGTGACATTTACGATCATTTTTTATAGAGATCCCCATTTTAAATTTTTTTTGGGGGGGAAATTATAAGGAAATGGGATCACATGCCAGGCTTTGTATAACAAACTATCCCAAAACAGATTTCCAAATAGTGTGGGAGAACCAAATCATACAGGACATGGTTTATCAATATGATTAAGGATTAGAGGATCTTTGTATATACATATGGTAATGTTAGAGTTTATATATAATATAATGTACGAATCATTTATCCAAATGGATCCCTTAAATTCTCAATATGGTCGGCCATTCCTACCCCAATGTGTTGGAATGAGATGGGTGAGACATTATTAGTGGGACCATGTTTTTTTTTCATAAAATGAAATAAATGTTATAGATGATTAAGTAGCATTTGATGATATCTCAAATTCATTACAAGTCATATGTTGATATTTATATTACATCATTATAATTTTAAATGAATTTTTTTATGTTTCTTAAGGTGACACATTATTTGGTCTATCTCCAAATTGGTTTGAATGTAAAACTCACTTCATTGATCTTCATTCCATTCATGGTTATTGATAGGTCCATGAAATATGAATATTTTTTTTGGTTTCCCACTAATATGATGTCAATTAACAATAGTTTTCATGTATCTTTGTTGAAATATTATAATACTTACACCTTCAACATGTTTTATTACAAAGAGATTTAGATAAAACCTGATATTTCAATAACAAAATAGTGGATTCATATATTTGATTCCCATTTGAAGGTGTTTCGAGGAATTAAATCATCATGTTTTAGATTCTATGATAGCACAATAATGGGTATAATGTGAAGTGGGAATGTGAATATTGGTTGAAAGATAATTGGCCACAATTTATTTATAATCATACCATGATTTCTCTTTTTTGGGATATAATGTTACATAGTGGGATGAATTTCCACACCCATGTTTACAATTACATGTATTTCAAATTTATTTTTTATCCACAATTTTATATATAATATATTCCATTATATTTTATTAAAAAAAATTGGTTTAGGGAAAAATTTCATATTGCATTGTTGGTACACGATTACAAAAAAAACATGTATAAATCCTGAAAATGATGAACAACTAGGACCATGGTCTTTTCACAGTTTCTATAAAAACTTTTGAACTAAGTTGGAACACCTAAAGACCATGCATTTTGAGGTGGAGGCACCCGCACAGTTGGCACTTGGTTTGGGAAACCATGATGACAAATTACACAGCCTTTATAGTTTTTTGAAACTTTTAATTAACTAAAATACCCCTATCATGATTTAACAACACTCTACCCCATTTCTCACTTTTATCGGACCCAAGTGCTCTGAGTTTGCTATATATCCAATAACCTTCACTATTGGACTTACTTTTTTGTGGGTTTTTTATGATTATTTATCTATTAGTCTTGTAATTGTATCCTACCACTTCTCTATTGTTTCTTCTCATATCATTGTTATGTTTCTTCACGTTTGATGGTTATGGAGGCCAAGGCCATATTTTATAAAAACCACATTGTATGATTCATTAGGTTTATTGTATGTTATTTATACCATAGATTCCCTTATCATCGTGGAATATGGGTTTTAATTGATTTTTAGTGGTTTCACTACTATACGCAAGTGGTATCATTTTGTACTATTATTTGAATATTTCATGAAACATTCCACTTATTCAAATAATATCACAATTTTTTCGTCTTTATGATAATTTGGATATGGGTTCTCCCATTGTAAATTATTTTATATGATGTTCATCGGCTTTTTTGCATGATACATTGAAATTTTAATTTCATAATTTGAAAAAAATGTGGAAAATAAAATTAAAAATTTGAGGTACATGGAAGGAAAACTAGGAATACGATGTTAGGTATGATATTATATATATATAAATTTTATGATACAACACTAAACTAAAAGTTCAGTGATATGATTTAATGGTTTATCATCGATGGTCCATGCATGGGAGAGGATTTTTATATTTCTTAATCACATAGAGTATGATGCTATGGGGGTCATACCCTAGATTATTAAGTATACCTAGGATGATTATGTTTTTTATTTCCTTGTTTATTAGTTCTTCCATTTCTATATGATTTTCTAAAAAGTTTGAAAAAGTTTTTCAAAATGAATATTTTCTTTTTAACAAAAATATTTATTATAAATTAATATCGGTCATGCAAGGATCACCTAGTGAGATCAAAAAAGGAATGATAGATCACAAACAAAAATAACCATGAGGATGTATTTGTACTGGGTTTTATATGAAATAGGAAAGAGTAATGCTTTTCATGGAGGAGGAAAGAACTATTGCTAGTGGATTTTGGATCTGGTTATGGTGGGTATATAACAAGGTGTTAGTCATAGGGTCACAAAAGATATGGATTACCTCAGGTTTTTCCACATTTTATTTTTTATATTTTTGTACTCGATCATGGATATATCCATTTGATTTCATGTTGGTTAATGTTTTTTTGTTTATTTTAGAGTTATTTATTATTATTTATTTATAGTTATGTTTATTAACTTAATGGGAAAATAACTCCAAATTATGTTTGTGCATGATCATGCACTAGTTTCCATCCCTTGGGGATTAAGAATTCTCTTTTTTATATATGACAGGCAAGGTTGGGTGCCAATTTAGATAGAACCCAAAGAAGGATCATGAAAGTTTCCACTCTAGTATTATTCATGAAAAGTTTATAAAGCATGAGAACATAACATTAGTGGACTCAAAACTGTATAAAAAAATTATTGGTATTTTACTCTATTATACTATAACCATAGTATATATCATTTAGGTTACCTTCCATTTAGAAGGTTTATATATTTATCCTAAGAATTAGAACCACATAAGGTACAAAATAATAATGATATATATTTTTGGAATAGTAAAATATGGTTTAGTGTTCAATACATGTAAGGATATTGAAAATTTTCCTTTTTTGGGTTGTTTATCTAGAATGTGAAATTTTTTATAGATAATTCACAAGTGTTTGATATATTTACATCGAAAAAATATGTTTGTTTATTAATAAAGAAATGAAACTTTGTTTCATTGAGTACAACAAATGTATTGTATAATTAAATCAAAAAGGACTATACACATAATATATGGATAAATAAATTGTTAGTAGGTATAATTGATGTTGTAAAGTAACCTAATATTATTAAGTGTGACAATAAAATTCCTTTAATTTGATAACGAATCCATTCCATCAATCCCCAAAAAAGATTATTGAAATTTAATTTCATTTTATAATCAAAATAGTCTAGAATTATTTTGTATGTCTAGAATTTTTTGGGACAGAACATTTAATGTTATATTGCTTCTCCAAAATACGGGTCACACATATTTTTCAGATGTATCAATTGAACCGTGTAGTTCAATTGATTCATTTAAACTGCAGTGGCGAGGATTACCCATATACCCATTATATATAATAATATAATTAGATAACTTTTTATATGGATTTATATATATTGGGTTCATGATGATATGTGGAGATTTTATCTGTGCGTAATTGTTATGAAATTCAGATATTTATATCAATTTATTTCATTATTTATATATTTAATATACATTATTACTTCAATTGTTTCTTATAATAATCCATGAAAAACATAGTCTTATAAAATCAACCAAATAATCTTCTAATAGATTTTATAATGTAGAATATTCCAGAATATAGAACCTATATTAAAATAATAATAATTGGCCTTTTTAATTTCATTTTCAAGGGGGTATGTTACGATGAAAAATATTGTATATATATTTGGGGAATTGGAAATGCATTTTACCATAATCCAAAGGCAGATAATGTTTTATCCAGTGAGTATTAATGTTTTTTTTGTTAAATAGAGGTTGTTTGGATGTATAATGATGACAGATGAGGGGAATAATTCTAGGAATGTTGGAATGATTTGAAACTGTTAAAGCTTTAGGAACATACAACAGTAGAAAGAAATGGAAAATGATATGAATCTAGTTTGATTTAAAAAATGGAAATGTGCATTCATTTTTGTAATGATAACCATTATTTTTTTTATGTTTACCTATTTTTTTACCATTTATTTTTTCATGATATATTACAAACACAATATTCCACACTCGAAATATGATCAAATGGATTTTAGTCATTCTATAATTTTAGATGTGTCTTCTCCATGGTGAATGGATCACACTGCAACGATCCCAAAAATTAAATATTAGTTAGAAGGAAATTCAATGAGATGTACATTATGAGAAAAATTATGGATGAAAAAATTTAAATAAATATATTTATATATATTAGGATCTTTATGTTTTAAATATTTTTCTTCATAGTTATAGGATTAAGATTTATTGATAGTTAAAGATTCAAAAAAATCCCATTTCTTGTGTCATAAAATGTTTCATTTGGGTATAATGAAATTTATAGTTTTCTAGAAACAAATTTCGTTTACATCATGATATCTGGTCATACAACACAATCCTACTGGAATATGAAATTTGTTAATTGAGAAATTGTCTCATCACACAATAAGCATTTTTCCCAAAAAA
Source organism: Viscum album (assembly GCA_963277665.1). NCBI lineage: Eukaryota > Viridiplantae > Streptophyta > Magnoliopsida > Santalales > Viscaceae > Viscum > Viscum album. Next base: position 524,549,532 of record OY728165.1, read on the forward strand.
TGTTTTTCGTTTTCATGAATATTCAAACCGAAACGATGTTTTAGAATTTATATGATGGTTGTTTAGTTAGTATGGAATATAAAGGCTTCATATTCAAATTCTATTATGGATATCTGATGTAAAATGATATAAGTGGATTAATTTATATTAGAGAAGTTTAAAATTAATTTTTTATTTTTAATTTGAAATAAAAAATTATTGGATTAACCAATTATGGTTGATATAGTAGAAACAAATAGTGAGTCACTCTAAGAAGAGATATAGAAAAAGATAAAATATCTACACATAAAGGATTAGTAGTGAAAAATTATATAAAATCATTTTTTCATAGTTTGATAAATTCAATTAAAATTAATTATTTGGAATAGCTAAAGAATCTATTTTAAGAATCTTTGATAATATTCATGATAATACTAAAGAAATATTATGAATCCCTATTTTGTTTGGTGTTTATTATCTTATTATAATCACATAATATCAACTAACATGTAAATTATTTCATTGTATCCCATTTGAAAACAATGCAAAGAATATAGGAAGAGGTTATAAACCTTAGATGGAAAATAATATTTTCCTAAATAATATAATCAAATATTAGTGTGGTAGTTGTAAATTTACATATCCAAACATTATTGATATATTCTCCATGAACATAGCCCATTCTGGTTAAAAAAAGATAAATCATTTCGCCTATGTATCTTTACATTTTTCACTTGGTTTTCATCTATGTACAAAACATAATTTAAGATTCTAGGTATCTATTACAATATGACGGTCAGATCGAGGGAATCAAAATTGAAATGAAAAAAATTGAATGAATCCTAATTCACCCCCACCATCACGGGGTGTACATCAAAACTTCATCTTACTATATGGGGTCTATCAACACTTATATGTGTTCTAATGTACATTCTTTTTTGGTATGTTACCATATACATTTATCTTTATTATAAATGAATTTATATTTTTTCTCTGGCGTCATAAATTATTTTAGTTTATTATATACCTCTTATAACAATTTAATGACTTCCAATATATTTATCTAAGTTAATCTATTAGTTTTGAAAATAAAAAAATTGTGTTTTTAAATATTGCTTTGTTTTTTCAATGAATGTAATATTTAATTGATTGATTAGTTGACATATGATATTATTCAAGCTAATTTTTGTTTTCATTGTCTTTCTAAATTAGTAAGGCATAATTTTTTTGAATTAGCATATTTTAATTTCTAATATTTTCTTATAAAATTTATTCCGTCTGCCTAGATTATTAATTTCAATGTGAAAATATTTTTTTAAATGGATAAGTAATTTAATATAATATTTGATTAAAAATGTAAATTTAAATTAATTGGATATTATTATTTATTCTCATCGTTCTATAACAAAAATATTTTATAGATTTTCACGTATTGAAATGTTTTTTTTCCTGAAACTGATGTTTATATCCAATTTTGTTATTTCTATATATTTTTTTAAAAGAACAATTGTTTTGTTTATAATAAGTTTTTTGAAAAACCCTAAAAAAATCTATAATATAGAATTATTATATTTTTAATGATTTAGATCAATTTGTATCTATAAATTTGTTTTTCATTCTTTTAAATGTAATATAATATATTTTATCTAATATAATACCCCTTTTAGTTTTGATAAATTTGTTTATATTTGTTATTATTTTTGTATAAGGATATATTGGAGTGAGTTATAAAGTGTTCATGTATTAGATATATGTATATTAATATTCTGTGAGAGGTGTTTGACCAAGATTGTTTAGAATTAAAATGTTTTTTTATAATTTGAAAAAGTCATTTTATAGTTTTTAAAAAGATTACGATAAATTTTAATAAATTTAGTAGATGACAATTTTATTTAAAATGATAAATATTTCTTCATATTAGTTTTAATTTTAAATATAGATTTTAAGTTCAAGTTATTATATTATCATTAATCATAAATCCTTCTCTGACATTGATATAGTCTAATTTAATTGTCCAAGTGAGTAAAATATATTTATATGATAAAATATAGATTATTTATGACTTAAAAAATTAATCATAAAATAATAATCATTTAATTCATAGTTGATATGAATTTATGACGTGTTTACATTGAATTATTTGATATTCAACTAGTTTAAATGGGATATGTTTTTATATATATTTATTTGTATATTGGTTTATTTTTTAAATGGTAAAAATTATAATACCTTAATGAGGCTATTGGGATACCCTTAAATTCTATTAATGTAAAATTCCCTATTTATATAGCTGTGTATTTTTTTAAATGTTATTTTTTTGACATTAATCACAATTAATGTGTTATCATTTTTTTAAATTTCTTTTTTGACAAAATTTCATTTTCGTGATGATTGAATTTATTTTAGAAAGTTTTTATATATGAAATCAGTTCGATAGTTTATGATAGCGTTTGGTTTATTGTTATTTTTAAAATAAATTAGAATGATATTGATTTATTTGATTTAATAATCGACAATTAATGGGGGAATATTGTTTTTGGGGGCACCCTAATTCACAATATCATTTTAGGTCATTTAAATTGGTTGTTTAATCAATATGGGTATATTTGATGTTGTTTTTATTGAAATTGAAGAAAAATGATGGAATTAAGTGGTGGATTTATAAGTCTATATGGGTAATTATTTATCAAGGAATAAATAATATATATATATATATATATTCACAGAGATAAATTAGAATAAGTTGGATTATAAAAGTTAAAAAAACATAAAGTATATGTTATATGGTATTTATAGTTTCTAAATTGTTTTTTCTATTGAAATCTTGAATAATAAATAAAATAGAAATTTATATAAACCACATGATTTTCAATGAAAAAAATTCATGGTTTGTTTCCGGAGTTTAAATTCCATATAAACATAGATAAAATTTTACAAATACAATTTTATGGGAACATGAATAATATGCTTGATCATGTGTCCTAATCTAGTTAATAATGAACAGACTTGGGAATTATTAGCTATATTATTCTTCTAAACTATATACACTTAGTAGAAGTGATAATTAATTTAATAAATTTTACTACACATGTCAACAATGTGCATATTTATTTTTAAGATCCTAACTTATCATAACATCCTGGTTAAGTGAGGCTTATCGTATAATAGTGTCAGGATCGGTGGTCTCTTGGGAAGTATCCGAGGTTGTGTGTGAATGAGTAAAAATAAAATTAAAAAAATCATGTGTTACCTATTGGGGACAATCATTAGTAAAATAAGTAACCTCTGTGGGTAATGTCTTGTTGTTGGATGGGAATGAAACTGTGGTATTATATGAGACTCGTGGGGTCAAATTATTTGGTTCATATGCAAGATAGTTCAGTTTTTGATAAATGGTATCAGATCCAATCTTCCATGGACAATTTAGTGGTAATTCAAATGGTAGAGTTATGTGGTATATAATGAGGATAAATTTTTGTACATGGGTGGATGGTGTAATAGCCCTGGAAAAGTGAGACCTCATAGATGAAATTCCACTAACCATGTTAATATGTGTCCACATTATTTTTTAGATCTTAAAAAATTTATAATATCTCAATTAAGTGAGTCTTCTCCTTGAGATGTTTTAGAATTGGTGACTTCAAGGGATGTATCACATGGTGTGTAACAAACACACTAAAATAACATATGTTGGCCTTTGAGGATAATTATTAGTATAATAAGAAAACCTAGTGGGTAATGGAATGAGGTGTGTTGGGAATAAAACCAAAGTATTATAGGAGATAAATAGGATTAAATGAACTCATTCATGGCCTAGGTTGGTTGGGTTCTGATGTCAGCCATGAATATCTAGAAAAACAATATTTATAATATAAACATCAAAAGGTCATATATTTTAACCTGGTTGTCCATTTCATAATTTTATTAAATTTTATCAAATATAATATAACTGAAAATACTTATTAAGTTGTTTATATACATAATATATGTTTTCTAATTTCAAAATTAGAACCCAATATCATTATGTATTCACAAAAAAATAAAAAATAAAAAATTCCTTGAGAAACAGAAGAATGAAATAAATGAAAAAAATTACAATATTTTTTATATTTTTTTCAATAAAGACATAGGTTCATACAGGTTCATTTTATATATAATCTAGAGAAATTACATAATTAATATTGTATTCATATTGGATTCACTAAATATAATAACATTTTTTAAGAAAAAAAAATATTTGAAAGAAAATAAATAATTAAAATGAATGAGAATTGATTATAGAGTTTAGGATTTATGATATGAGGAATCATAAGGGAAATCATTATCATGGAGAGTTACCACATGGGGATAATTTTTTTTTATTGATTTTGATCATATATGTTTTCGTATAATGTATAGTAATCTCTTATTCTTTTTTTCAAAATAAATAGAGATTTTGTTTTAAATTTAAATTTTTTTATGTAATAAATTATTTAATTTTTTGTGGTTATAAGAGTTAAGGTAACGATTATCTCCCCATTTATTTATTTTAAATATAATTTGAAATTTTACTATTTAGTTTGAATAAGTTCAAAATTTTAAATCATTATGGATTTTTGTAGTTAGGTTCATGGTTTTTGGACCTTAAAATGAAATCCATCAATTTATAACATGATCTATCCATAGATGTATAGTTAATTTGATAATTATTGTATTGTTCATTGTGACTAATAATCATAAAAATGACACATGTAAAATCATTTCCTTCTTCAAAACAATATAAGAATTGGTTTAAGTAATATTTGTAGTAATATTTGGTTATAAATTGTCATTTTATATTATTTTTATGAAAGAAGTATATTTTTTATTTTTCGGTTAATATTTTTTGAAATAATGATATAATGTGTAAGTAATTAAAATATTATTGTCTTTTTGGTTTATGATTATATATATATTTTTAGTTGTTTGAATTTTTATTCGTGGTGTTAATATTTGAAGGATAATTTTATTATTAGTCTTTTAATGGTAATATCATTGATATTAGGCATTATAATTTCATCCACATCATTTTCATCATCATCATTATATCAACTATTTAAATTTAATTATAAATAATTTTACTAGATAACCCTCGATTTCCCCTATCATTAATGATTCATGGATTTTGGGGGAGAAATTTATCTATTCTTTACTTATGATCTTTAACAATATAAGACTAATCTATGGAATCTAGGTACAACTTGACTGATGTTTTATTTATTTCTATCCTTATTCCTCTTCTGTTTCTTTTTATTCCCCTTTTCCCACCTTCATGTGTGTATATTGTTTTAATTAGGGTATAGGAAAATTTAATTTCATGTATGTGCGGTGTAACAATAATAAATCATTGGGATCTTATCAATTAAACCTAAAAGAATATTGTCATTTTCCATAGTACCTCATTAATGATTTAATCATTATTTTATTTATTTCCAAAAAGTAGAGTTTCCTTTTAATATTTGATAAATTATTTAAATTGTGTTTTTTATTATGATAGTTGATTTTTGATCATTCTTTAGAAGGTTAGAAAAGATTTTATGTTGGAAACAGTAATTGTATATTTTATTGAATTGATGAGGTAGGGGTTTCATTAATTAGTTCATTATATGAAGATCAAACTTCTTTATTGGCCATTATGAATCCATTTGTATGTGTTTTCCATGAATAAGAACAATATTACTGTATTATTGGGATATATATAGAAATAGTGGGCTTTATATTTTAAATACAATGTGACTTGATGTGATAAAATATTTTTTATACATTGTATGATTTAAAAATGGATTTTAAATCTATTATGAGATACTTTTAGAGAATAAGGTATTTTTAGTGTATATTTTTACTCACTTTTAATGTTAAATAATATTATATGTAGAATTTAATTTTTAGGTAAAAAATTATATATTGAAGTTATATTTTGTATTAGTTAAATATTACATGAATATTTAGAGAAAATATGGAAAACATTCATGTTTCTTAGTCTGCACACAATATGTTCTAACCTAGAAACTCAAACATTTGAATTTGTTGTTCCGTATATTGAAAATTTACACATTTTAGTCATGTTTTCCCAATCCAGGAATCCAAACTATGTAGTTTTTTATATGATACTGCAAAATCCATTTAATGGTATGATCATGATTTCCATAACCATGGAATCAAAATGTGTGATCTACCTGGAATTAGAATGTTTGAAATTTCTGGTCTATCTGTATTTAGATTATACCACCATAACCTACTCTTTTCCCCTATTAATATTATTAATGGATCTATCCAACAACCCATTAATCACTTCTCATATCCCATAATTCCTTGTAATTTTTTTAGATATATATAAAACATAAGTTAAGTGGAATTGTTCCTCGTATTTCATTATTTACTTATATTTCATTTATTACACATTATCCCTTTATCGATAGTGGAATACATCTCATTTACATACATGTTTTGAGTTTGATATTTTTTGTGTTAGTAATTCTACGAATGTTTGAAGGGTCATTCGTCATCATTTCTTGCATATTAGAAGAAACCAATAATGATTACAATGATCAATGTTGGGTGGTTTCAAATATTACATTTTTTTTAATGAATCATGAGTTCCAGATCGTTGAAAATAATGTTTAGGATTATTTAATAGTGACATATGACTAAATTGATGAATGATATACATATTATTAAATTTTTTTAATCATTTACATTGTTTTGTGTATTTAAATAAGTTTCAAACGAATAATTTTTATGTGATCTACGAGGATTCCCCCAAGGTGTTTTCTAAAATGGCTAAATTTACTTTACATAGATCTAATTTAGATATAATTTAAATCAAAAAATATTATTAATAGTAGTGATATTATGAAATGGTATTGGATATGAAAAGGTTACTTTTTGTATTAGTTGTGCCTCCTAGGAAACCTAATTATTTTGGAAGGAATCTAGGAAATGTACCTTTCTAGGCATTGATGTCACTATACCTAGAATAACATAGTTTTACACTCTAGTTATTATGACAATATTATTAGTGTCCATAATAATTCACCAATGCTGAAGGATTCTTCTATAGGTAGTGGATATACCAATATATTTAGAGCATACACTTATACCAGCCTTTGTGTAGTTATATATAATTGATAATCATATATATAATTTAATGATTATCCTTGTATGTCTTTAGATTAATATCCTAGGGATGTTCCCATGATTCGTAATTTAATTTTAATTAAATAAATGATTATCTTCTATTATAAACACATTTATTTAATAATTTTTCCTTTAAAATATCTTGTTTTACATTATTTAATATAAAATAAAAATTGGTGTTAATATAAACGTAATTCAAACCAGAATTCATTGAATAGTCAAAATAAAGTTTAATAGGATATCTAAGTGATACAATAATTGGATTATTATAATTATGAACTTTATAAACCTTTCATGCATATGTATACTATGATTTTGCAGATATAGGTAATGAAAAGTATCATCTTGGTCATTGTATTGGGCATCACATTGACACATATCCTTATTTGTGGATAAACAAGAACATATTTGGGGGGGCTATACTATATCTAAATAAAATAATTATGGAAAAAAATTTAACTTATTGATTATGCACATGGTACTACAATATAATATTATAAAAAATTATCCATAGATCTCTTTAGTGAATTTTTTTATAAATATAAATAATTTTATACAATGAAAATATTATAGCTAATTTTATTATCATAGAAATTTTTTGTAAATATTTTGAGCATTGTATCATAGATATGGACTTGGTTTAACATAAGATAAGAATAAGATTCCTATTCATGACCAACATAATGGACATGATCAATAGTTTCTTTTTCAAAAGCATTCATATTTTTTAAGAAGTTATGATTTTCTGGATATTGGTATTTAGATTTAAATGTTGAAGGGGTTAATTTGATCCTTGAAACTCAAAATTATGTTAATGTGAAGTGTTTATCTTTCATACATGAGGACTCTATCCACAAATCGTGGGATATAAGTTTTTAGGCCCAACCGATTGACTTCTCAAAGGTGAAATATTTCACAGTTATCATTACTAAAACCATAAAAATTGAAACTATAAATTTTATATATAGTTAATTTATCTCCCATAAGGGAACTTGAGTGTTAGAATATAATCTCATATTATCATATCAATGGTTGTGGACCGCACATCTACTTCCATTTGTTACCATAATTAAAAAGAATCTTTTATTCCATGAATATTGGAAGATTGGGCACAAAAAACCTTTGGTCTAAGAACCACTAAATATTTCATGTATATGAATCAGTGGAAATTTTTTCAGTTTTATTGAAAACAACAATCTAATAAGAGGTAGTACAAGAACATTAAATCGAAGAGGATAAGAGGGTTATTCTGATTCCCCCAATGTAGTGGGAACTCATCCCCATGGTATTGAAGTTATTATTGCTTCAATATATTGGAATAGTAAATTGGAAGATGATCCTTTGGTAAGTGAAATGCCTTTGGATCATTTTTAATGTAATGAAGGTTCAAATTTATGGGAATTCTCCATGAAAATTTAATGCTGGACCACAAATGGCACCAGGTATTGTTTTTTTACATAATCAATTTATATAGTATTATTTTACATTGGTTACACACACTCAATTATATCAAATCATGTTAAATATCAATCAAATCACTCATTCAAACCTATTCTATATGTAATGTTGAGGTATATTACTCTTGTAAAAATTAATGATTTCAACTTCAGGTATCCAACATGTCTTATCTCTGTATATATGGTGGAGTAACCAAGGGATATTTTTATTTTCAAGATAGGTATATTCAAAGTTGTTATCTAAATTTATTGGATTGTATGTTTCAAATAATACATTGATTGATATTATAAGACGAAGACATTTACCATTCCGGATACAAGTACTCCTCTATTAAAAGATGAATGTTATCCTAGCTTCAGAAGGAAGGGACATAAAATTCCTAAATTTAGTAGATTGATATAAAATATTTCATCAATATTAATTAATATTGAATACTGTATTTTTCAATATGTCTTTCCTCAAATGATCTGAGTATTTACTGAGGTTTTTGATATTTACTTCATGATATTTATTCATAAGTGAGAAGGTGAGTTTTATACTGATCAGGTACCCAAGATAGAGCTTATATCATTTTCATTCTATGAAAACTTATTAATAGTATTAAGAGAATTGATAATATAGTTGAATGATCAGTATGAAAAATGACTTATTAATCCTTGTGTACCACCCAGTTTTTTTTATTTGATATAATCAAAAATTGGATACCCAATGATGGATCCTGAACTAACCCTACATAATAATGGAATCATGTTATCGATCTCCAGGGCTTGGAAACTAGTTCCAAGGTAATTAATAATATCTTATGGGATTGATTTAAATAGATAATTCATAAAATTAAATGATGTAATAGAAACATGAATCAGAAATAACTGTTACAAATGTTAGATAATACATATATATTGAATGACAATTTTGGAATAATATAGAATGAATAAATAATAAGAATTCCCAATATAACTTGGTATTCAGAGAAACATATATCAATAAACATATCTCAATAATCTCATCCTTATATATAACAAATAATAACATATAAAATGAAATTTAAGAAAAATATTAATTAATAAATAATTAAATAAAGGGGACATTATATTGGAGATACAACCCAATTAATAACCAAAATATAAGAAAAACACAATGGCCACATGTTTCCATATGCATCAAAAAAAATTGGCATGATACCACTAAATGCATATATAGGATTCAATCAATGTTTCATTGAAGGACTCCAGTAAATACATCATGAATTATCTTTTAAAATAAAATATTTTTATGATATATATATATATAAATCTACCATTCCAATTTATCAAAATAAATATCATGCAAGTATATCATTCTGGAAATATACTTATAGAATAATATTATAAAACTATAATGCATTAAAATAAAAAAAATAAAAGAATAGTAAAGACAATGAAAAGATACTCATAAATAAAAACAATCCTTACATCATCTCTCTAAATTATCTTATTTATCTTCCGTAAAAAGTACATCATTTTATTTATTTTCATTAAAACAAACATTTTAAAATAAAGAATGAGAGTTAATAAAGAATAATTAAAGAAAAACAAATAACCCTAAATATCATGTAAAAATGGTCATCATAGGAAGGAATAAGGGACTAATGTTGAGGTATAATAAAGATCCTCATAATAAATAATAATAATCCCCTTGAGTATATAAATATTCTATGAAAATATGAATCATGTAATTGAATGAGGATTTAGATATAATCAAATTGTTTAAATTAGTTTAGAACAAGTCATGGACATATATAAATCTATCAATGGAAGTATAGAGTAATATCAATTAGTTGTAGTTTTTTCATGATGGTTAAAATGAATAGGGTCATTATTCATTGAATTATTTTACACCAATGTGGAACCATAATGGAAAAATTAAAGACAATTTTTTTCATAGTGTTATAATGAATGGACATCATCCCATGTATGAAATTATAATATGGCATTAATTATTCCATGTGTCCTCATAGTGCTAGTTATGTGCATTTTTGTGGGCTTCAACCAAGTACCCAAGGTGTAACATATTGAATATTATATTCTAATTGTTGAATAAATTATAATATAACTCATGAAGACCCACTTTTATAGTAAAATATAATTAATTATAATAAACATCCATAAAAGTTCATTTCCAGACTATATGTGTGTTATTACCATAGACATGATTAAAACCCTTGGTTATGATAAATTCCAACTTATAGAATGGATTCCTTTATAATTTTTTTTGTTAATTCATTATAATTCATGTATAACTTTACATAAGATTTTCTTATCATTCTACAAAAACATATTTTGGGTATTGAAATAAATAACAAATTTTCAATCTATACAGAAAACCCAAACTACAAATATTCGTAAGACCTATAATTATATCTAATTATAAATTATAATTATCAATATATCAATTAAAAGTTTCATAAATTATTGATTCATTAAATAATATGTGTCATATGCAGTCTCGTATAACACAATTTTTCATACAGAGAAGGTCTACTTTTGAGTAACCAAACAATGGATTTTCCCCAAACGAATTAAAAAATCATTTTTATAAATCGGTATATTTATTAGAAATACATTTTATAATATAAAATATGATTAAATATATAAAAACTATAAAAAAATTAATAAACAAATGTTGCGAACTAGTTACTTCACATGAAATTCGAAACAAAAAATCATGTAAAATAAAATTTATATTGAGGGAAAAAGCAATGATATTATTTAAATAACACTTAATATCATTTAAAAATTACAAAGAAATATATTTTCTTTGAAATGATGATTTAGTAAAATAAAATAACTCGTAGTTTTATAAAAAATGGTAATAATAGAGTCTTCACACAGAGAATGATAAAATTGTTATGTAACAAATGTTTTTCTCCCACAAAAGAAGAATTACAAGCCTTTTATAACTATTATAAACCCTAAAATGAATAAAACCCAACATAAAATTCCACATAACAAAAAGCTTAGCCACCATTAATAATAATAAATAATGATAGAAGATATGACAAATGTGGATGAGTATACGTTTTGATGGAAATACAAGGGGAAATTTCTCATTTTCATATATATTTATTGAATAAAATAAATCTTAATGAGGTGGATGATGGGGAGAAATAATCAGGAAATATGATAAACCTTTTTCATTAAAAAAGGAAGGAGGTAAGGAATTGAGAATTATTTTAAGAACCAAAAAATTTAATATTTTCTTGTTTTAGAAATACATAGGGGTATGTTTCATGGGTTTGTAACACATGAAAGTTACTCATGAAACATACTAGACTATAGGGGTTGTCCATATGGATACCCCTGAAAAACAATCACACACATTCATGTTAAATGTGAAAAATTATACTTATGTTGGAACCCATCCAATGTTACCCATGAAAATTCATTACACCCATAGATACAACCCATCAAAGATCAGAAAAGTTTATGAGAATTATTTAGACCTAAAAAATTCACTTGAACACTATTTCACATCTGTGTCTACCATTCCATATAAGTTTTAAACAAACCAAATCAATCAACATTAGGGCCAAGTTGTTATAATTGTAACCACTATAAAAATATTATACCCCATATAATTACTATAGAATTCCACTGAAAAAAAACACTTAAACTAAAAATTATAATATTCTATTCTCGAAAATGTCACATATAACATGAAATATCATTTAATTGATAGCTTTTACATATATTGGGTTCTACCTACATTTTTTCAACTCTTTATTACAATGTACTAAAAAATATTTGAAAGAGTAATTGAATAGAAAAAAGTAAATAGCTTGTTCAAATAAAAAAAACTTGTACTCAATCATATAATTACTCAAAATAAATAATATAATTTAACCCATACACACCACAAGAGTCAACATACTATAAAATATATAAATCATTTCAAATACGTAATAATTCATCAATTGATTAAAAAATATAGAAAATTTTGGGTTTTATATCACATTACCTTCAAATACAATGAATTTATTTAGAAACAAATGGATTTCAACATTTAGAGAAAATTTATTTATTAATTTTGAAAAGTCCACTCCAAAACTCAATATTTACAAAAAGAATTATAATATTTATAGCAAAAAAATTTCAGGATAACCAAAATGAAAACTAAGAATCTATACTAAAGCATTTTTTTATGAAATCACGTGATATGAAACTAATGTTTTAATCAAAACAAAAGAAATTCCAATTTATTTTCAGTCAAAATTATATTTTATGCTTTTAAGATCAAATTAAAAAATAAAAAAAAATATCCCCAATAAAAAACTAAAATATCATCTCAAAAAATGAATGTCATAAAACAATATATCTAAAATTAATTTCCATACAAAACAAAAGAATCCATTTAAAATATAAATGGAATACTCATTTTAAATATAATCAAGTCATTGTTAATCAAAACAACTGCATCCCTTTCACATGTTAAGGACATTAGTATGTCACTAAGACTATTATGTTCGTTATATTATATATTTCACTTCAATGTAAAACCAGTAATTTACTATTTGATATAAGAATAATCATGATTTTTAATCAGTATAAAATCATCATCTATTATGAAAATAAAAAAAAATTAATATTAAAATATTCCTCTATATATTATTCAAACCCATTAAACATGATCTAAAATAAATAATTTTATTGGTCTATATAAAACAACACCAACATAACTAGAATAATGTGAGAATCTATAAATTAAATTGAATTAATTTTATAACTAATAATGATATCATAATAGCATATAAAGAACTAAGATCTTAATACCATTATAAAACCCATCATTCCAATATGAAGTGGAAAATTATATACATATAACAATAAATAGAACGTTTAAATTTTATTAACTCTAGAATATATCATTTTAAATACTGATGTTCATTTAAAAGTAGACTAATATAAATTGACTACTATTTTAGAAGAAAAATTGTTACTCAAAAAATATGAATCATTTTAAAAAATATTATACAGAGGTTTTCATCACTTAATATTGAAAATAATAGAAACCACAACCTTAGTGATTCTATTAAAATAAAACTATACTATAAAATTCTTGAATTTAAAAAAATATAATCCAAACTTAATATCATTCACTTCAGGAATATTAATATCGAACCCAACCAAATAATAAAACTAAAAAATTTATTTAAAATAAAACTTCCTTATTTTATACACATACATGTTTATTTATATAATAAAGATGAATAAATAATTAGGAAACAAGGAAACATTCATTTAATAACCCCAAATCCAGCAACCCAGACGTAGTGTCTACTTCATTAAAATAGCATTGGAATAATGGGTCAAGTCCCAGTAGACAGATCATATTAGTAGTTTTGGATAACCAAATTGATAAGTGAAACCCAATTTCATTGCCTGAATAATATAAAATATATTGAAATAAAACTCTCAACAACCTTGAAACTCATTGAGTTGATTTATATTCATATCATGGGTAAATAAAAAAAATAAGGGTGAGTTGAAATGATATGTATTCATTGCATACATCAGAATCCATAATGTATCAGTAAAACATTATCAATATGTCTAGGTAAATAAATTAACACAAATTCAATTTAATCAATAACTTGAACATCATTATTAGATAATGAATAATCTGTATGGAATGATAAAAAACTGAGCATACATATTACTTAATCAATAAAATTTGGAAAAAATATTCCATTGAAAATATCAATGAAATTAATCTCAAGAATAGTAATATCATAAATTTAGATGATGTATGTTCTTAATATTTGATTTCATGATCTCATATATCATGATATATCTACTATCCAGACCTTTCATTGGAAGGTTTTAAATAATGGGTAAAAACCATTTTATTTTTGTTTAAAATGTTCCTTTCATAAATTAGATTGATGCATCGAGGGTTTATAATATTGGGTTTCACCCATCAATATATGTCTTCAGAATTCCCCATATATCAAATGATCTATTTTTTTAAATATTCATTATCAAGATATTTTTTTATTGAATTAATATTAATGATTTATCAATATTTCCCTAGTCAATAAAATAGCATTCAATGTAAAACCCATATGTACAAATGGTATACATATAAAAAAATAATCATTAACATGATAAATTGAATTCATATATTTAATATAAATATAATCTCTATTGAAAATAGATCATCATATTGTGATTGTTTGAAGATAATTTTAATTATCAAAAAATAAAGGGGTTATAATCGGTTCATTGGGAATATATGTTTTTGCATCAAAATCATGTACTTTGGAAGAAAAAAGTAAATATAAGTTAATGGTTAAATTAATACACCATGAAAGTGTTTAATTTGAAAAACCATTGATACTCTGTAAAAGAATAAATAATTCCTAAAATGGTCATGGTGATGGAGAAGCATGTTATCACAATATACATAAAAATAAAATTCCTTAATGTTTTTTGAAAATGTTACTTTATAACAGTAGAAACAATATTCATTTGAACCCATTTATAAAATTAAAGGACACAATAAAATATCGATAATAAATAATTTCTGTAATTAATAACATGTTTGTAAAATAAATATAAAAAACAAGGACGTGGAAGAAAAATAGATCTTACATAGGGGAAATAAAATTGTGTTGTCATTTATGCTATTTTATGTCCATTTAAGGAACGAAGATGGGAAAAGATGGTAGAAATTTTTTTAACTCATAAAAAATCAATAGGATAATGAGATTTTTATAGAATATAAAGGATAAATTACAATATTCATTCAATAATTTTAAAAGAAATCCAAAAAGAATGTGAGATTATAAAATATATTCTTACCACATTGGTAACTTTTAAATTGTATCCTCTTAAATAATGTTATTTGAAACATTAACCATCATTAATATATTTTAATTAAAGTTAAATTAATAAAATGGGTATCATATACAACATATAGAAATGAATTAGTGCATATTAACAAATACATTTGAATAAAATGAAAATTGTTACTATATCGATTACCTCACACTTCTCTTTGGTGGAAAAAAAATTAGCCTCATATATAATAGATTTAATAATATTTTGAATTTATACTTGAATATTATTCACATTCATAACTTCATATATGCTCCTCCAAATAACATGTAAATGTTGGAAACAAGGATTTTCATGTTTGGAAATTCAGACTGTTTTGTATTTTTTGTCAGTCCTTAAATAGAAGATTAGGGATTTTGCAAGGAAATATATTTACAGTTCTAGTTGATAATAGAATTAATGATGGTTTCATTTTCTAGTGTTTTGCAACATATGGGGTCCAAAATTTTGAATTTATCTATCCTCTTGAAATGTTTTTTTACATTAATCCCATAAGAAATTATTCCATAGCCATGAGTTTCATGAATAAAGACTTCATAAATGGAGTTTCCCGAAGGATCATGGAATTGTGTGGTGATCTTCTTGATTATATGAATTATAACATCAAAACAAATGTGTGATTGATGGATTTAATTTCAATAATATCAAATCAAAACGGGGTATCACAAATGGAGGATCTATGTGAAGGTGGTTTTACAACTTCTAGAAAATTCACTAAGAGGCAGTGGAGCATCACGAACGACTAAACCTATAAATATGAGGCTACCACTCTTCACTATAGACAATTTTTTCAAGGTAAATTTATAATATCTCTACTTTCTCAAATCCATGGGAGCTCTACAAAACTAACATTCCATGTGAGTTTTGGCATCGCAAAAATAAAATTTGAGTGCGGACTAAGGAAAATAATTTTTATTAAAATCTGCTTCAGGATAATATGGCATTCCATGATGACCTGGTGTGCTTCATAAAGGCTATTTCTTTTGTGATGTGAATGTACTTCGGGAAAGTAGTGATCTTCGCAATATTATTGGGCTTTGTGAAAGGAATTGTTAAATATCTATTCTTTAGTGAAAATTATTATCAATGTGCATCAATTCAACTATATGGTGCAAGAAAAGACTCATGATTGATATAGACAAAGATAGTGATGTTAATCCATAGATGCAACCTTTAAGTCATTATATTGGGAATGACACCATCAAAGGAAGTGAGCTACATGGAGTCGATATGGGTATTTTGAGGGGTGCAGTGAGCTATTCCAACAATATTTTAATGAATTTTTTCCTAGAATATAGTGACTCATTCTAAACTTATGTATTCCACTATGAGTGATGATTAGTGGATTTAGTTATAACTGACACACTTTTGACATATTATCCATGGACAAGGCCTTAGTGTCAATCCATGTAAATATGTTGTGATGTCTATTTTAATTTGATTGTTTCTTTTCTACACCTTCCCAATGTATAGGTTTAACAGGTTCATAAAGATGTGGGAAAATGATCTATCACTTTTAGAGAAACATTGGACAACCTGATTCTCCCCTCCCCTATTAGGTTGATCCAACGTCCTTCTAGTTGTGTCAGGGTCATGTTTCTAGTGTTAAATCTTCCCTTTATCAATGTCATGGAAAACAAAAATAATTCCAAGGGATTCCACCTATTTTATGAAAAAACATATACATATGTAAGAATAGAATGAGATCACATCTATGAATTTTTGAATAGAATTAATCTTTTCTACTTCACATGTGATTCAGGTAACTAATGAAAAATGTATATTTATGATTTAAATATATAGGAAATGTCTTGATTCATATTCCAAAGTAGAAAATTTAATTACTACAGAACTATATGATCAAATATATAAAATGGTAAAAAGGTTCACCTCATTGAATTCTATGTGGTAAGAAATGAAAAAATATATATGAAGTTGATAAAAAAGGGAAGGTAGTGAAACATCAATTCTTTAACAATAGGTTTGATGAAATTAACATTCCTAATGAAAATAGAGTACAAATTTTCAATAAAATTACTAATTCCATAGGGGATATTAGAGGGATTGGTGATTATATTAAATACATAGTCATTGTAAAGAAAATATTAGAAGGCATCCACCTTTTAACAACACAAAACATTCATCCCATGAGTAATGGGATCATTAAAAACATTCCATGGGCTATATACTATGTAGTTTTGTAGAATATGAAATGAGAGTGAGACTAGAGGATGAACAAGTCATGTTATAAAAGAGATGACATTTGATGCAATGGAGGAACATGAGATTTGAGGGGATAATGTTAATGAATGTAATGAGTAAGATGAAATACATTCACTCTTTACTATGAAATTCAAGAGAGGAAAATTAATATTTTATATAAATATAACATTGTCATGTTTTTATTGTGGTAGAGTTGGGAAATTTCCACACTATGATCAAGGATGAAGGTTGATGAAGAACATGAAGAATAAAACTCACAAAAGACTCTGAAATGTTTTTCACATAAGTGACAATTCAAATATATAATGAAATTATAGGGAATGATATTTTTCTATAAATAAGATGATGATGATAGATTTTTTGACAAAGAATTTGCAAAGTTAAATCTTGAACCCATTCATAAATGATGTATGTAGTTGAAAATTTTGAACCATAAAATAATAAATATATAGGTAATCACTTGATTTTTGATGGTGATCTCAAGATGAAAAATTAATATTTATTTGGAGAGATTGAGAATGAAATAAACAAATGTAAAAAGTTGAGAGGATTTGTTGGAGATTCATCATTATATGTTAATCTATTGGATGTAAAATTAATCGATTGTAAGAAGTAATGAAATATCCTTAGACATCCTTTTAAAGAAGAGAAGATATAGTTGAACATATGCTCAGAATTAAAGAATAAGAAAAGGTCATTAATAAACATACATGAAAACTGATTGATAATTACATGGCTATTTAGGGGAACGAAGGAGAAGCTGTTATGATTAGGAGTAAACGTGAATGTGAATTTAACAAAATAAGAACAAATAAGACAAAAAAATTTTAGAGGATTATCATATGTTTAGAGGCTAGAGAGAGCTATGTGTAGTTCTGAATTGTTAAATAATTGATTGAATGATAAATGGTCTATATTCATAGGAAAAAGAGAAATGGGATTTGATTCTAAAACCTATAATGCTAGAAACATAATATTCCAAAATAAAAGCATGATAAAAGATGGAAATATTTCAATGTCACTTGAATACCAAACAATGATAGACTCAAATGAAACTAAAATGAGAACCAAAAACTATCCTCAGGTTTCCATTTATGACTGGTAGTCATGATCCTTTCTTTATGTAATGGGATATGAGGATAGTAGAAGTGATAGATTATTTCCATATATGAAATATAAATTTTGTGGCTATATGGGTCACAAAATGTCATACTGTGAAGAGGAAAAGAGCTATTTGAATGTGGAAGAGCTATGAATTCAACAAAAGAAGATGAATTCTAACATGGAATCTTTTTAAAGAAATAAATTTGATTTATATTTCATTCAAGACAATATATTTTTCCATAAATCTATTCATTTTAGTCAGATGAACAGAAGAAATATTAACTATATAACTCATAGAAAAGTTAATACTCTTGGCTGCACCCAAATTTACCCAATAGGTATGCGGTCGTTGTAGTGCAGGTAGGGGTCGAATCCACAGGGACCGAAGAAGAAAGCTAGAGACACTCTGATTTTGGGAGGATTTGGCTATAGAGTGTCCAACAATTTGGATTGATTTGATTTTAATAACTACTTATTTAGTTTAAATAAAAAAATTAAAACATACAATTTCTTAATCTAAAATAATTAATGGAGATGAGTTGATACTAAGTTATTACTAGTGTTAGACTGGATGTATTTATTTTCATATAACGTTCATTTCACTAATTCAAGACGTATCCACAAAATGATATAATTTCTCAAAATCATTAACCAATTTAATCCCTATAAAATTTAAAAGCTAATCACTAATGCACTTAGAGGATCAATTTAATGATCACTCCAAATAATTGGATCATACTAGCACACAAAATGTGTCATTGTTAACGTTGGGAAAGATGAAAAAGAAAATAATCATCAAATGGAAATTATAATTTAATGAAATTATTACAGAATTTTAGAAAAGAAATAACGTCCAATCTACCCCATGATACTCCCTAGGACAATCCCATAAGGGTTTGTCCCTCCATTGATTCTATGATCTCAAAGGAAGCGAAAGCAGACTCCTAGGGGCGGAAATGAAGAAGAGAAATAAAACAATGAAATTATCACTCCACCGTTGTGTGAATAAATTCAAAAGTGTTGGTGTGAATAATATCACACCTTTGGGAAATAGTATCAATGTGAAAATAAGAAAAAGAGAAAAAGATAAGCAAAAGAACTTTTATTGAAAACTAAGGTGATTCAAACAACTTACATGTGAAAGAAGAACGTTACAAAGGTAATTTGGCATAACATCATTATAATGAAAGTAAAGCTCCAAGAATCATCAAATACTCCACCAATAATACCTTAAGTAGTCATTTTGTAAGTATTTGGCTTAGCCCACATTATCTCATGTTCCTTTA
Source organism: Viscum album (assembly GCA_963277665.1). Lineage (NCBI taxonomy): Eukaryota > Viridiplantae > Streptophyta > Magnoliopsida > Santalales > Viscaceae > Viscum > Viscum album. The sequence goes on from OY728165.1 coordinate 524,569,612, forward strand.
ATTAATTGTGTTGGCGAATGGTGGGTGGACAATTAATAGATATGTGACTTTTAAATTCTTTCCCCGAAGTGGCATCCGGCTTGTATCCACCGGAAAGACGCGCCAAAAGGTCATTCTATAAGTCCGAATTGGAGTGGTTCATAGAATACATAAATGACCCCCAGATATCCCCTAATAGTCCGTAATAGTTCAGCCCAAAATAATATTCCTTTCATGATATATGATTTAAATGATCGCCTATTTCTCTAGGCCACAGAATCTGGCCTAGAATTGCATCTTCAAATTGGGCCGCCTTAATCACCACCATTTAGGACGAATTAGCACTGGATCTAGAAGACTTAATTCTTCCTCTATATGTCTTCTAGTCTTCCATGTAATTTTGTATTTTTCGGGCATGTATTTTGGGCCCCACATTTTCATCAGTGAGATTATATCCAATCTATCTTCTCCAGAATTGTTTCCTTTAATCGCAAAATATCCCCATATTCCATTATGAATCCTACATTGACCCATAAATGAAGAATTTTCATATTTAAGTTTATATCAATTTCCCCAAATATAAAATTAAAATATAGTTAATATAATTCTTTAAAAGAAGATGAATCATTGGGACAAAATTTGTGCACATTAGGCATGAAATGCACAAATGATGAGAATGGATGTTCAAAATTAAAATCCACTAACTGAGGCCCATAAAATCAAAAATGAACATTTAATACCATTACAATTTAATCAAAATATGTGTTTTTATTGGATAATCACACCCCAACTTGTTCTTTTCTAGTCCCGAACAAAATAAATCTCAAAAATATGAAATTCGAATGACCATTTCAAAAAACATTTTAATACACATTGCTCACCCAAAGACCTCATACCAAAAATATGAAACCCATCAAAATAATTTAAAACAAGCTATGTACCTAGGTATAACCCAATCCCATGCCCACTCCTTTTTTCAAATTCATCTCCACATTTCATCCAATTTCAATTAAGCATGACGAAGTGTTGTTCATCACAATGGACATGGGGGTTCATTTTCATTCAAATGGAGAAAATATTGAAGCTCTAGGAGGAATGAGATTTTTATATTAAGATTAGTATTCTTTTTTTTCAATTTTTCCATGGTAATTAAAATTGAACTCAATCGAGTAATCCCATGTAGCAATACTTTTCCAATGACTCCCAGGCTCAAAGACCTTAGGGCACCAAGTGAGGCTCACAGACTCGAGCATCATCTCAAGTTAACTTAATAAAAAAAATTAAATTACAACAAATAGAGATAAAATTCCCAACTCCGGTCCATAAAACTATAACGTCGTGATCCCAATGTGTCGAAAGCCACACATTAGATCAATCGATTTCCCTACATGAAAATTGATTTTTGTTGAATAATCATGTTAAAATTAAAATGACCACGAACCCTATACCATTTATTATGGGTCCCAAGAATTCAAACTAATACCCCACAACCTAAAGGATGTGGATTGTGTATTTTTAAATAAATGGATGAAAATATAAACGGTGAAAAATCACATCGGATAACCGCACTTTCAAAAATCAATGCACATGAACATAAACATGCATTCAAATCAGAATCAAGGCATAAAAATTATTTGATATCCAATTTTATAGATTGGAATGTGTGTTATCATGTTCCAGGTTAATGAAATTTTTCCTTCCACACATTTTTGTTTGCACACAAAATTATATTTTTATTTCATCTCCCCCCAACATAGAATAACACTATCACCACTGTTTAAAGAAAAGAAAAGTTAGAAGGGCGGTAGGAGATGAGTTCAAAGAGAAAATTGAAAATGATAAATATGGACCAAATTAAACTAGTTTTTGAAGTTGAAGTTCATGATGCTCCATATTATTCTTTTGATATCTTGGGGGATGTAGGCACCTCTTTGATTGAACATGTATCACCAAAAATAATTGTTTAACCATACAAATAAAAACAAAGCAGACAAAACAGACAACAAAACAATTTATTTAATACCAAATATCAAAATTTATATGGTTTTCCTTGTTTTTTTTCATTTAAATTATAAAAAATCAAACTGATGATATATTGTATTCTTTAAATATTTTGTGTTACAGTATTACATAGGGATCACACCGTGTGACATGGATGAATACGGTGCTCCCCTTTCATACCCATAATTACTCATAAAAGAAGAACAGGTCAACAATCTATTTTTTAAAAAATACATACAAAAACATAAAATAAAATAAAATAAACTGATGATACATTATCTTCTTCAAATTTTCTGGGTAAGGTATTACTCAAAGATCACAATGCGTGACATGGATGAATACAATGATCCCCTGGCATACCCATCCTTACTCATAAAATAAGAATAGGTCAACAATCTGAAGTACTAATTAAATAAAATAAAACATGAATACCACGGGTTTCCTCTAGTGAAGCGCTTTTGTTTAACGTGGCGAGCTCGACATGGACCCCCAACTTACCCAATACCAACATTCAACATTTTAAGGATCCCATATTTCTCCTCTTAAACATGATTGAGAATTATTCTCTCTTATGATTGGTAAGATGGTTTTGAATTTGATTCATGAACAATCCTATTTTCTAAAATGAATGGGAGAATGCAAGGAGTATGAAATATGGTTGACCATTAGTCTTCTGTAGTCTTTCCTAATAAATAAAAGATAAACCCAACTTTTCGGTTTCATGAGATCAGTGAATGAAGACCCCATGATCTTACCTATCACAAATTATGGGATACTTGAGTGGGAATGGAAGGACAATGATTTTGAGTTCAGGTTGATTGAAATTTTATAAAGAAGATTTTCAATTTGAATGAAAATCAGTTTCTCCTCCAAAAACTATAGAATGAATTGGTTCCTTATAAAAATATGTTTTATCCCCAAAAGTGCCCATTTTAACTCTAGGAGTAGGTATGGGCTCAATGTTTGGGATTTCTCCCAATCTTTTAGTGATCGATGGTCCTAAAAATATACCAATTGAGCCATGTTCAAGAAACTCAATCCATGATGTCATGTTATTATCTTTTGAATTAAAAAAATCAATTTCATCTTGATTTAAACATTATAAAACTTGACATTCAACATTACTTGACCAATTCAATTAATTATCTAACTCTGATTTCCCAAACTCTAAAGTGGGTTCATCACAAGTTTTAATTTTTTGTTGTTCTAACCTCAATGATGATAACTCAAAATTCATTATCTCCATTTTATTACACAATTGTTCAAGAAATTATTATGTAATAGATAGGAAGGGAGTTTGAAAATAATGGACTTCACTAAGATTGGACTATTAAATCATCTTTTATAGGGAAGTAAAATGATCATTTAAACATTCATTATCCCATTGATTGTATGTCTCATCGGGTGCAGGGTAATCATTCAAGGGTTGATCAAAAAAACTTCTAATTTAGGGTATTTACAATATTTAATTTCCATTTTATTCAATATTGAGTTTGTGACATGGTGATTTGGAAGATACTCCATTGGAAAAGACAAAAAGTTGGATTCTAGATTCAAAGGACACACACAAACAGAAAGGGGAAAATGATAATAGAGATGGGGTGAGAATAGAGAACGTGGGGAGAGAAAAGGATGAAAGTGTCTAAGGTAACATACTTGGGTCCCCAGCAACGATGCCAAAATTTGGTTGCGCCCAAATATACCCTATAGGTATCCGGTCATTGAATTATAGGTAGGGGTCAAATCCAGAGATACCGAAGAAGAAAACTAGAGACACCCTGATTTTAGAAGGATTTGGCTATAGAGTGGCCAACTATTTGGATTGATTTGATTTGAATAAGTACTGATTTAATATAACTAAAATAAACTAAAACATAAAATTTTTTAGTCTAAAACAATTAATGGATATTAGTTGATCCTAAGATGTTACTAGGGTTAAATTGGATGTATTTATTTTCTTAAAACGTTCGTTTCACTAATTCAAGACATATCCACAAAATGATATAATTCCTCAAAATAATTCTCCAATTTAATCCCTACAAGATTCCAAAGTTAATCACCAATGAAATAAGAGTATCAATTTAATGATCACTCCAAGGAATTGGATCGTACTAGCACTCGAAATGTGCCATTGTTAAAGTTGGTGAAGATGAAAAAGAAAATAATCATCAAATGGAAATCATAAATTAATGAAATGATTACAGTATTTTAGATCATAAAATAACATCCAATATACCCCATGATACTCCCTAGGACCAACCCATAAGGGTTTATCCCTCCTTTGATTCTATGATCTCAAAGGAAGCATAAAGCAAACTCATAGCGGCGAATTGAAGAAGAAAAATAAAACCATAATATGATCATTCCACCGTTGTGTGAATAAATTCACAAGTTTTTGTGTGAATAAGATTACACCTTGGGAAAATGGTATCAATGTGAAAAGAATAAAAATAGAATAAGATAAGAAGAATAACTTTTATTGAATACTAAGGTGATTCAAATAAATTACATGTGAAAGAAGAACGTTACAAAGACAATTTGGCATAACAACGTTACAATGAAAGTAAAACTCCCAGATCCATCAAATCCTCAACCACTAATGCCTTAAATAGGAATTGTGGATGTATTTGGACAATCCCCCATCATCTCATATGAATTTAATTAATTGTGTTGGGGAACGGTGGGTGGAAAATTAATGGAGACGTGACTTTTCAAATCTTGTCCCGAAGTGGCATCCAGCTTGCATCCACCAGAAAGACATGATGAAATGAACTTATAGAAAGCCTAATTGGAGTGGGTCAAAAAGACTTAAATTAATCCCATGATTTCTCCTAAGTGTTTGTAAACTTTCATCCCATAATAATATATCGTTCGAGAAATATGATTTAAATGGAGGTCTGTTTTTCTGGGCCACAGAATCTGGCCCATAATTACATCTTTAAATTGGTCCGCCTTAATCACCACAATTTAGGATGCATTAGCATTGGCTCCAGCAGAATTATATCTTCCCCTATATGTCTTCTAGCCTCCCAAGAATTTTTGGATTCATTGGGCCTGTATTGTGGGCCCCACATTCTGATCAGTGGGATGATATCCAATCTACCGTCTCTAGAATTATTTCTTTTCATCGCCAAATATCTCCATCATCCTTTATGAATACTACATTGATACCTAAATTAAAAATGTTCATATTTAAGTTTATATACATTTACCTAAATAGAAAATAATAATATTGATAATTAAATTCTTTAAAATCATAAGAAACATTGGGCCTAAATTGGTGCACATTTGGCATTAAGTGAACAAATGATGAGAATGGACGTTCAAAATTAAAATCCCATAACTCAGGCCCATAAGATAAAAAATGAACATCTAATACCATTAAAATGTAATCAATATATGTATATTTATTATCTAATCTACTCTCCAACTAGACAGTGTTTCTCTTACAAACATGTTTTCTTCTCTAGAAGAACAATATGAGTAAGATGAACTAATACACATGGAAAAGAGAGTGTAATGACCATATTAAAATCCACTATATAAAATATTTCATGGATATTAAATAAGAATATCGAGAAATCTAATATTTTAGAATCCTAAATGATACAATGATTAATAGCACTTTGATTCTGGATTGTAGATGATCATACCATATGATGGGAAATGAGTAACTATTAATTAATGTTATGAAATGGTCGATGGAATAGTAAGGATAAGTAATGATGGTTTATTGAATACAACGATAGTGGGAGAACTGACCTGTCTACTTTTGAGCTGAAGAAAACTGAATTTCTCTATGTGGAAAATCTACATCAAAATATCTTATATCTGAGTCAACTATGTGACTCAAAACTGATGGTGACATTTAATCAAAATGGGGGCACTATTAGAGGAAACGCATGGAATTGAATTTTAAATGGATGTAGAATAGATTTAAACTTATCTCATGTTGATAGTAAGGAGATCATCTGCAACATGACAGTTGATGATGAAAAAAACTAGTTGAACCATAGGTTGGTTAACATTTATCAATAATTAATGGAATATATTCCTATTTTGAAGATTGTCATGAATGTCCCCAATATGATGTGTGAAAATTAAAATACATGTAATGATATCATATGATGGATGTGGTTCTGTAGATTAAATCATCTAATGGATAAAGAGAAATAAGAGCTTCTGGATCTCATCCATATAGACATATGTGGTATGACGATTTTTTTAGGAATATATGATGTATGTTACTTTATTATTTTTAATATTTAATTAAGTGTAATGGATTATGTGATATTTATAAAAAGGAAATGACAAGTGATTGATTGCATGAAAATTTATCGACAAATAGCTAAGAATGATACTGGACAGACAATAATAGTTCCACGGTCTGAAACTGGAATGGAATACAGATCCATTGAGTTCGAAAATTACTTAGAAAAAATGGAAAATTACATGAGGTGTCTATTGTGATAACCCCAAAGTAAAATGAAGTTATTGAGCACATGAATCAACTGGTGATCAATATGGAAAGAACTATCCTGATTGAGATTCATATCTATAGCCATTACTAGAAAGAGAACGTTCAAGATATACTGTATAGTCAAATTCAAATAGGTCTTTCTATGGGAGAAACAAAGACAACATATGAGTAATGAAACGGAAGGAGGCCCACAATGAAGTATTTTGTTGTATTCAGAATTAAATTACTCCTTTGAAACCAACAGTGAAATCATGGAATGTATGGTGATAATACATATAATGTAATATTCCTTAGATATTCAATGAATATCAATGCCTGCAAATTCATCAATTACCATTATAGAAAATTTGTATAGAGGATTGTTGTCAAGATCACTAAATATAATAACAAAAATACATTGAGGATAGCTTATGATGATGTGATTGAATATGTAAAAGATAGTGGACATTGAATATATTCTAATGAAGATGTAGAGGAATGAGTAAAACACATTTAGAGGTAACAATACTACGTTGATTAAGAATAAGAATCCATAAAGGAAACAATTTGAAGATGATTAATGGGATGAATCATTGGTCAAATCCGTGAATGAAGAGTAATATCATATTGACATGATCCTGACATGGGATATTCTTAATAGACCCAAAACTAACAATTTTACTGTTATGAAGTGGATTTTCAAGAATAAATTTGACGAACATGGTATTGTGATATGAAATAAATTGATATTGGTGTGTAATGTATATTCACAAATTGATGGTGTTCATATTGATGAAAACATTTCTCTCAAAGCTAGTCATGATTCGATTTCATTTTTTCTTTCCAAATAAATTCAAAGCATATACAACGAGGGTAAAATAGATGTCAAAAAACATTATTGAATGGTTTTCAAGAAGAATAAATCTACATTGAACAACAAGTGGTCTCTCTATATGGTAATGATGAAATAATCGGTTTTTGATTAAAGAAGGTACTATGTGGTCTGAAATAGGCACCATGAGAATTGAACTCTTGGTCGAATTCTTATATAAAAAATATTGAATTTAGAAGAGGAGAAGTGGATCATAATATATATGTGAATAATTTGTTTAAATACAATTTCATGGTAAAGGTGTATATAGTTTACATTATATTTTGTTAAAGTACAATGGGATTGATTGATAAATTATAAAATCACATGAAATAATAAATTTAAATGTCTATCAATGGTGAACTCATATACTTATTAATGATGAATTTGACTCAATGGGAAGAACAAACATTTATTTATCAAGAACTGTTTTCTATAGAGTTTTTGAATAAATTATATATTCCTGACTCCAATAAAATATTGACTTCAATTGCATCTAAGAAAAAACATTGAATGCATGAGGATGGGCCCCCGATATATCCCACAATGTACTTTATATTCATTGGATTCTTATTGTACCTGACAGTGACATGACCATATATTTTATTTTCAACATGATTAGAAGTGAACATTCAAATTAATCTTATAGAGGAACATATGATGCCAATGAAAATAATCTATAGGCACATTCAAGGTAATCGCAATTATGGATTATACATTATTGTAGGAAGAGATAGTGAACTATCAGCATTTTCTGATGTTCACTATAGTTGAGATGTTTTTTATTGAAATTCTACAAGTATCTATGGTTTCTTTATTAGGAAGATATTTTTTATTGATTCTGAAATATGAATGTACTTCTATTAGTTATTATTAAGTTGAGTATATCTCTGCAACATAGTTATTCAAACAGCTATTATGGATGAAGAAACAAGTGACTGATATTAGTGATGAAGTAAGACAATAAATTATGATAGACTATGGTAAAAAGTGTGTGATATATCATATGAGAAATCATCTACATCATTTTCATACAAAAGATATTAAAATCAGATATCACTTCATCAAGAAAAAAAAATTGAACTAGGATTTTCCAAAATGAATCATGTTGGAACCGATGTCCATGTGGCTAACATATTTACCAAGCCATTGGTATCACATGTGTGTAGAAAACATCTAGGTAACCTTGGTGTTAATCCACCTCCTAGTTCATGATGTAGTTACATGTGTTACCGTCTCCCCAGTTATGTTAGCTTTTTTAATCTGATTGTGGATGTGATACAGGTTTAAGGGGGAGATATGGCTGAGAGGGAGTGTGTTTTCAGGACATAGATGAATAATTGAGGTTCATTGGGTTAATTTAAAAGGGGTTATAATGAAGAAATACAATGTGTTACAAAGATTAAAAATGATGAGTTAAAAATTCAGGAGATGTAGTTGTAATTTCTGAGAATGAGAATGGAGAAAAAATTGGGGTTTTGAGAATAAATAAATAGCTTAGATTGGACATCTTTAAGCATTCCAATACATGAGATCCCAATTCATGCTTTACCTATTGTTTTATAGAACGATCATTTATCATGTGGACTTAGAGTGTTTTATATGTTGTTTCTTGCATATCAGGATTGATATTCAATGTTTCTTTATTGAATTTATCTCTAGATTTCTCAAAACTGAAAATAGAGTGATTGTTGGAACCAAGGTGGTTCTTTATTGGAAATGGAGTATGTTTAATGTTTTTTTTCAATCCTCACATGAATGATCATAGAGTTTTCAAGTAATTTTATCGTATACTTAAATATTTTAACAATATTTTTGGGGGAATCTTTTTTAGTTTTTTTTCATATTTTGGGTTATATGATTTGGAAGATAGATAACATCGCGAAATGTGTATTTCAACCAAGGATTTTTAAAAATATGCAAAATTATGAAGTTTCAAGATGATTGGATTTGTGAATGGTGTTTCATGAAGATTAATGTAAATCTTCTTAGGATATCAATGATTATAGAAATTCGAGAATTTTTTCAAGCAATGGATTGATAGAAAGCTTCACGACAATGTCAACTCATAATGGAGCATCAATAATAGAGGATTCATGTTAAAGTGTTTCTAAAAGATTTAGAAAATATACTAAATGGTGGTGGAGCATTGAGAATGGCCGAACTTATAAATATGAGGCTACCCCTCTTTACATGACATATATTTATCATGGAAAGTCAAAAATTAATTTGATTTCATGGTGTAAGGGGAGATTTGTGAAACTGACAATCCAAGCAAGATTGAGCATCGTGAAATGACTATTTGAGACTTAACTAATGATACAGTATTTGATTAATGGGTGCCTCATGATGATGGTGAATTTTATATTAAATTAGTGAGATTTGAAAAGGTAGTTTTTTTGTGAAGTATGTGTTCTTTGTGAATGAAATGAGATTCATGGAGGCAGTGAACTTCAAGAAGGATCTTCATGAAAGAATATTTGAAATATCATCTTTTAGTGAACATGGATTCATATGTTCATCAAATAAATTCTATAGTTAAAGAAGAGTCTCTTTCTACAGAGGGACATATAATTTAATTTCAATCCATTAAATTTACCTTAATGTTGATAAACAAGGAATGACTTCACCATAGACAATTATAGAGGGGTAAATGACGGAGGTGTTACAAGGAATTCAGTGAGATATCCCAATAATATTATAAATGAAATTTCCCTAGAACATATTAAATGTTTCCTAATTTAATTATTCGACAATGATTTTATAATACCAGATTTAGTTATGACATACATTCTGTCGGCGTATGATCTTTAGACTATCCCTTTATGGAAAACCATGTAAAATTGGTGTGTTGACTCTTTTCTTGTGATATTTTATTTCTGTAATTTCACATAAGTTAGCTTTAACAAGATCCTATCATAATGTGAACATGATATGCCTCTTTAGAAAAAAATTTTGACCACATTATTCACCCCTCCACTCCCATGGTGTTCTTTGGTCCTTCATTTTCCACCTGTTTGTTTATACTACTTCATTCATTCATTGTTTTGGGTGTTAATGGATATGTTCTATAAAGCATATTTTTCATGAAATCATCATTTATTATTCATAATATATAGACTAATAATCTAAATAATTATATTAATGTTATAAATATAATATTTAATCTTTATGTAATTTTTTATAACCATTCATGACATTTAGAGATAGAAAATGAATTATATCGCTTTGTGGATATGGTGTGTCATACGCATGCAAGAGTGATGATAAAATTAAAATAATTAATTAAAGTTTAATAAATTTAATGATATATTAATTTATATATATTTTTTCACATATTTATAATATAATGTCATTATTTTCATCATTATGACTATGTGTATGATTCAGTGATTGAAAAAATTACACTAATTCATGAGGAAGTATACCTCTATAAACATGAGCAATGGATTTTATTATAATGTGATGTATTAAGAGGTGTAATTATGTTACTAAATAAGATTAATAAAATATAAATAATTTTTTGTTTACTTTTTATCATTTTTAATGTTTTAATAAAAAAATTTATTATTATAAAAGAATAAATAAAATGAAATATATTTATTACGAAGATTACCTGACCCCATAGAAACCTCATTTGGATCTATCTTAAGTACCATAGGTTTGGAGTTTTTGGGAATACATATGCTCAATAATGTGGATAAGGATGTTCAGGAGAGTTGTTACCAGTGTTGTATAAAAATTGTCATTTAGAGTAGTGATAATGTTTAGGGAGGGACTTCCATTTTATAATTGATGAGTATATTTGTTGTAAATTCTCCAAACCATTCAATAATGGGATTTCACAATCACACCGAGTGCCTCCAAACATGAAAAATAATTTTTGAGGAAATTTCATATTTATGAAAACCTCACCATATAAGAGAAATTTTTTTAAACAATTTACTCCCATGTCTAATATGTTTACTTACATTTACCATTTAGGTTTTTACCAGGGTAACTAGTTTTCTGATTCATGGTAATTAATAATATAAGACTAAAATTAAATGATAATTCATTGAAAATTTGGACCTATTTATTCTAAATAATATATAAAATTTATCAAATTAAAAGTATATATGTGTGTAATATTAATATGAAGACAAATGAATGTAACGTGCTAAAAATCATTTTAACCGTAATGGTGTAAGTTGATGTTATTGTTTTTTCAATTCATTAGAACCAAAAAATAAGGAAATTTTATTACATAAAATTAATAATGATGATTAAAATTATGAAATACATTTTTTAAAATTTAACACACATAACTGGAATAAATATGTTTTAAAAACCTACAAATCGCGTCTAAAAATCGGTTTAAAAAACTATTTTCAAATAAAATATCATTAATAATAATTATATGGATAGTAATATTAAATAAATATATTTAATTTTTAATATATATATATATATTTATTTATTTATTTATTTATAAATAATATGTAGTTAATTTAAAACATTCATCATTGAATATTTTGTTAATTAATTAAAACGTATAGGAATTATTTTTTTATACAAAACCAGTTCTTCGGAAAAAATGGTTTTTTGATAAATTCATATTTTTTTGACAAAAATGATCTTTTATTTTATATATAAGTAGTTGATAGAAATGAATTTTTAATTTTAAATATTATTATACATTATAATGAATTAATGGTAGGATAATTAAATACTACATTTTCTATTATTCATAAGAACATATTTCTAAGGGAAACCTCCAAACACATTCTAGAATTTTATTGACCAAGTAAGATCAAAATCGATATTCAAACCATCATATTATATTTTTTTTATTAAATAATATAATTTTAATGGTAATAATTTTTTTATTATGAAGTAATTTTCACTTAAAAATCATATACATATGGGAGATTCGATGGTTTGTAAAGAAATTCAAGTTATGAACATCATCCAGTAATTCCATTTTTAGATAAGTTGTAGATGTAATACATTATCCCATTCTGTATTTCATAACACCATATTCCCAAATTATTTCATGTTATTTCCTATAATTAATAACTTTATATTTTTTTTCAAACAAATATCATCATTAGGCTAAGAAATATTTTTCATTTTCAAATAATTACAGGGTCTCAATATTATGATATGGGAATTATGTATCCCCATAATAATTATTATATCTATATTTTGTATAACTATGAACATTAGATCCATCTAAGGCCTAATTTGTGTCATCAATCGGTGAAATTTCCGACTCAATGAATCTTTTACCTTATTTTATTTCCCCAGTTATTGGTGTATTGATCAATTAGAATTATTGAGTTGGTCGAGCCATCATCTTTCTCTTGTGTTGATATCACTGTCTGAAAAGGTGTATTATATGCTCTTATAGTTTCTATATATCTCATAAATTTTATCCTAAAGATAGTGTGTTTATATCTTCAAAAAATATATTATAGGTAAAAAATATAGATCATGGGTTTGGTAGTACTTTTCAGGATTCGTTAACTTCATTGATTCATATTCAATAACATTATAATTTTTCAAAATTACTAAACAATGTCACTTCTTTAATACATTACTATATAAAAAAAACCCATAGTTTCCTGATGAAATAGTCAAAATTAGATAATTAACCAATGTACCATTTAATTAATCAAAACATTCCTCGCATTCTTTTATTCGTATAAACATAACCCATTTACATGTAATATTGGTTAATGGGTTAGCCAATAAATAAAAATTATGAATCCAATCTCCAATTGTAACATAACAATCCCATAAAACTACATTTTTCAGAAATTATTGTAATTGTAAGACGTTATATTACATCCTTTTTCATTACATGGTCAACAGAGATTCCATTCATGGTGATAATTTGTCCATGAAATGATATTTCATAACATTATAATTAACAATTGGTAACTTTATAATTTAACACATTTCTTTTAAGGGTCCCAACAATAAACCTTAAGTGATTCTCATGGTTATCATTACTCTTATAATACACTCTGAATTAATCAATTAATACCAATATAAAATCATAAAAATATTCTATGAATTCATAATTCATTAAATATATTAAATTAGATGGTGTATTAGTAAATCAAAGTGAAATTAATGTTATCTCATAATGTCCATACCTCACTATATATTTTCTTTTCAAATATCATCCTTCTAGATTCATAATAAAAAATTCTCAAATCTATGTTCAGGCATTGAAAAATATTCAACTCGATGACATTGATCAAAAAAATTATCCACGGAAGGAAAATGATAATTTTTTATTATTGAAATAAAATTTATATCCTTATAATCAATTTTTATCCTCAGGGATCTATATTTCTTCTAAAAAAGATAATATGGGATCCTTATGGTAAAACACTAGTGGTGAAAAAATATGTGTTCACACAACTCATCTAGTTATTTATTCAAAGACAATAATCAAACAATTTTCAATATATAAACTGTGTTTGATATTTCTCTTGAATTAAGGAGTAAATATATGGAAAAATAAACATCACACTCTAGTATATTTATAGGCATTTCATCAAAAATAAATCAATTTATTCCTATATAGTATGTGCATCTTCAGTTTAAGGATTGTCTACTCAACTAACAAAATGTGTTTTATCTTCTTCCCAAATAATCTCATTTAGAAGTGCTAATGGTGGTGCATATGGACATGTATCAATGATTAAGTCTCCACTACAATGATAAGGAACTCTATATCCTTATCATAAATTTTAATTTCATAATCGTTACAATATATTGAATCAGAATAAATTGAAATTCAGTCCATAATAAAGATTATATTGAATCAGGGAAATGTATGATAATAAATTCCAAAAATAGAGCATGTATATGTGTCATAATGGTGACTACATAAAATTTCATTTTTATAGTTAGACATTAACTCAGTGCTTTAACAAACAACAATAAACATAATGTTATTAGGAAGTATCTAATTTTATTAGAAAATATAGATGATATAATAGAGTGAGAAGATTCTAAATCAAATAAATGATTTCATAAATTTGAGGCTATGATTAAATTACCTTCCACTATATCATTCAGTTCTTCGACCTCAGTTGTGGTGACCACATAATCATGGCTTCCTCCTCATCTTATCTTCTATGGTATATTCAATTAAAACATGGGGAATTGGTGAAAATAAGTCTTAATTTCATTATAAATGAAAAAATAGATATCATTAATTTGTTTCTTATCCCTTGATTCATGATCTAGATGACCCTTTATTCCATACTAATAAAAAACACCATCTCTTCTATCATTTTATGATATTTTTCTTCCAAAAAAATCCACATCACAAAAATTGAATTATCTTCCTCATCTTGTTTGACGCATTCCATTTTTATAATGTTTATATGACCTATTATTGTCATTATTATCTTTTAATACATAAGATATAAAAAATTCATTATCAATTTTAGTGGCACATAATACAATTTCATCATATGATGAAAAAAATATAGAAACTAGTGCATCAGAGAGTGTTGGTTATCCATAGCAAAGTAATAGAAAATATTAAATTATTTATTACATATGTGTTCTATAATATACATGGTTAATGTTGTAAAGGTATCCTCTAACTCTATAACACTATCTTATTACATTTTCCTTAAGAAAAGATGCTTTCAATCCATTTCAGTTTGTTTCTTGGGAGGGAAATATTTTTAGAAGAATATATCCTTAAAATATATGGATTCAAAAATATTCTAATTCCTCTTCATCAATAGTTTTATAGACCAATGTCCACTATTGATCAAAAATATCACTAGAAATATTATATTACCAGTATTACCATTCCTTTATTATGAAATCCCAAGGTTATAAATATACTTTTTAGTGGACATAAAATATTTCCCAGTTTCAACCAGACTAGTACTCCCATAATATGGTTGGGGGTTCCTTATCATGAATTGATATAACATAATAAAATCACATTGTGGAATAATGTTTTTCTCCATTAAGTACAGGTTATTCATTATAAAATGATTAATATTCCTTAATATAAGAATAATCTACTTAGTTCCAATAATATATTTATTGAAAATCATTGGAATGAAATCCATTTATTTTCCAGGAGCATTTCTTCACATATTTCTTCAAGAATACATTTTTAAACAATAGAATATAATGTTTTATCTCATAAAATTATGAATTTTAAATCATAATTTGTAATTCTAAATATTTTGTACCACTTATAATAAATTTAATATTAAATAATTATTAATCGTGAAATAATAAATTAGGTTTCCTGGGGGGAATAATTATGTTTACCACATTTATAATAGTTTATAATTGTAATGTAAATTATCCTAACCATGTCCGATGTGAGTGTCAAACGACGTGCATAGTAAGGCCCATTTTTTTGTAACTGGTGTTGTTCAAGTTAAATCCCACTACACCATTTATTGAGTTATTATCCCCAACTAAAAACATTTAAAGATCCACATCTACTGGTTTTATAGATACTTGGATGTATTTCATTGAAAACCATATAATATATTCCTTACCAAAACATTATAATGTTATTTTTTATTTATCTTCAAAGAATACAATACGATTATGTTTCCTAAACTATGTTTCCCTTAATATTGTTCCCAAGGTATATATTAAAATAGGTTGGATAACAAATATAAAAACACTTTATTGAGTAACCTAGAGTCATTGTCTACATTATTTCATTGGAGTAGATATAATTAGTAAAATCGCAAAGGATTATTCAGTTTAGTATTTTTTGTGAACCACAAAGACACACATATATATGATACCCATTTAAAATTTTTAACAGAATATATAAAATAATTGTATTAAATTCTCATAATCCTTGAAACTCATTCAAATAATTTATCTTCATATCATGGGGAATGAAAACAAAATAATTGTGAAATCAAATTTTTAGTAATGGTTATGTAGATTGGAATATGAAATTTTTCAATAAGAAATAATAAATGTGGATTGGATTATAAGTGATACCACATTCCATTAAATCAATAATTTGAAAATCTTCATTACTTAAGGCATGACCAATATAGCTAGATAAATAACATAACATGCATTAAATATAATCAATATCTGGTGCAGAAAATGAATCCATAGATAATAAATATTAATTTAATATAATAGAATATAGTAATTAAATATTCAATGTTGGAAATGGTTAATTAGGTATTAAATAATATAAAACATCATGATATATATATTTTCAATAACATTCATAATATAATTTTAATCTATCGGTAAAACCAAATTTAATTTGACCAACTGATTTGGCTCATAAAACCTAAAGACGCATCAAAAAGATATATAATTTCAGGACCCACCCATCAATTAATGTCTAATTAATTACTCAAATTTTGGAGGATCGTTATAATTAATGAACAATATTCCTTATGAACAAATTTCTGTATCGATTTAAAAATAAGGATTTATCAATATTTCCTGAGTTTATCAAATAACATTCTACGTAACCACCATATGTACAAATTGTATATGGTATATGAAGCTATCATATACATGATATCTGGAATATGTATATTTATGAAAAATATAATTTCTGATGAAAATAGATTACAAGAAACTGATAGTATCAAGAGAATGTTTTCAATCTCAAAATTAAGAGGTGTCAATCGATTCATAAGGAATATAGTTTTCTGCAAAAAAATCATTTCCTCTATGACAAGAAAGGAAATAATAATTAAATATTAACATATAATTTTAGAAATTTATTTTTTATTAGAACCATAAAAATGTATATTAAATTAAACATTTTTCAAAACTGTTATAGTGGTGGGGATGCATGTGATAACCATATATGTTAGAAACATTAATTTTGATTTTTTTTCAAAAAAATACGTTCGATATATAATATAAATATTCAATTGAAACTATTTTTTAATTTAATGGATAAGATATAATTTCCTTAATAAATCATTTGAGTAATTAAAATTCCTTTATTAAATCAATATTGAAAACATGGAAAAGGAATAAAATTATATTCTACTTAAAGGGAATTAAAAATGGTTTTTAATTTAAACATTTCATTACAAGATTAAAATAGAAAAGAGAAAAGAATTTTGAAGGGAATATTAAATAATATTATATATAAATTAGATATGAATATCATGGGATATTATGAATTATAAATTATCATATTCCATCAACATAGGTAATAATAATCCTAATAGAAAATGAAATTGTAGAATATATTTTTACCTATTTGGTATCTTTTAAATTGTAACCCCTTGAAACAATAAACATGAATTGAAACATTAAGAATAATTAATAAATAGTTATTAATTATATATACAATAATGGATCATTATATAGACAACATAATATAATATAGGTGCATATTATAAAATATGTCTAAATGAAATGGAATGCGAGGAAAAATTCATTACCTCTTGATGCTATGTGGTTTAAATAGATTTAACCTCAGGTATGATATATTTAATAATTTCATTAATTTATAATGGAATCTTATTCAAATTTTAGTATCATATATGACCTCCTAATAACATTTTACCACTCGTTTGTCACTAATGTTTCATTAGATTCATTATTTCATGTGTAAATTGTATTATTTTCTAATGTGTGTTTTTACAAGAATTCCCTAGTTGATTTTAATTTGATATATATAAATAGTATAATTCATTTTATTAATATTATAAATGTCATATTTACTCATTTGATGTATTTTCATAACTATTCATGAATTTTTTCATTGAAAATAAATAACATCACTTTATGGATACGGTAGGTCGTACAAACGCCTGATCCACCATTTCATTCCCCAATGAATGAATGGGTAATGAAATTGATGATTTTCTAGTTTTGAAAAGTATTATTATGTAACATGTATCATAAATTTTCATTATTTTCATCATTTGTAGTATTTTTTACATCAGGTCGTGAGGCAGTAGTTCATCACACACAAGAACAATGATTTTTTCCCATTTGATAGAGAAGAATATTAATAAATGTTATAACATAAACCTAATAAAATATAAATATGTTTTATATACATTTTTATTATATTTTATGTATTAATATATAATTTTTGGTTCTTAAATAAAAATGGAAAGGAAATAGATTTGATAAGAAAATTATATTCCCTTGGAGAGTCCTTCTTTGTATCTCTGTTTATGGACCCAAGGGTTGGTAATCTGGGAACACCAACATATTTATAATGTTGAAAATTATATTTGGGAAATTGTTCTCATGATTTTTAAAGGTAATTTTATTTATATCTGATAATAAATAAGGGGAGGGGCTTCCCTTTTAAATTTGATGAGAACTATCATTTTTGTAAATACCCAAACGTATTCTATAATACCAAGTCACGGTCACCCTATGTGCATCCAAAATTGAGATATAATAGATTGGATGGATGTTAAGGTCTATCCACACCTCGAACACATAAAAATGAACATTTTTTAAACATTTTATTGCTTTATACTCTATGATTACTTAGTTTTCCCGTTTTAGTTTTTACAACATTGACTAGTTTTTTCAACCAAGGAAATTAATCCATTGTGAAAAAAAATAATGTCCCTTATTTGAAATTTCTAAATAATTATTCAAAATATGAATTCCAATTTAACAAATGATAATTATATGTCATTGACAAATTTATTTTAACTTGGACCCATGTTATAAGGCCCCAGCCATAAACCTTACTTATTATTGAATTAAATGAATAATTCACATTGAGGATATTTTCAGGTTTAGAGTTTTAGAGAATTAGGTCATAACTATTACATGTCAACAGATTACAAAGTACACACTTCTACTAAGTTTCCATAATAAAAACTCTTTAAAAGAACCATGTCTAGTTCCAGGTTTTAGATAGCATGACTTTCCCTTGATCCCATCCTTGACCCTATTCCACATTAAGTCATGTGAATAACATTTCAAAAAAAACTTTGGGTGAACATAAAAATCTCATCAAAGGATACACAAAGAATGTAAACTGTTAGTTTTTCAAAGCAACAAGTAAACCATGTATACCTTAGAAAATTAATACCTTTCACCTTTAGGAAGTAATAAAAACTCTTCACTGAATAAAATATCATTACTTACCCTTTTGTAACCAAAAGATTACCATAAAACCCATATAAGGAACACATAACATATAAAGGTGACTTGGGACATAAAAATACTTAAATGGAATAACCATACGGTCGACTTCCACACATACTTAATGGAATATCCATACGGCCGTCTTCCATACCCAATGCATTGGAGGTTATAACGTAACCACCCATCCTGGTACTCACGGAACCACCCGTCATATGGTTTATCACGTAACCACCCGTAAAATGTCCAAGTACCATCATTACACATAAAATATTAAAAATATAATCATTTCAATAAGAACATTTCATTTTCAATCACAATAAGTAATTCCAAGATATTGAGTTAAGCAATCCATTTTCAAAAACCATTTAAAAAAGATTTTTGAATCAATGTATCCAATAAAACTTTGAAGCTTTTATTGGAATTATAATTTTAAAACATTAATTTACATATAAATAAATACAGAAACCCAATTTGAAAACATGGACATTAAAGATAAGGGTTTAGAATAATAAATATGTAAAACATTTAAAACGATATTTTTGTTAAAGAGTTTTTAACAAAATGAGAGACTCTAGAATACAAATAATTACGGAATAACATTTAATAGGAACTTTATAATATCATGAGAATAATGGGATTCATGACATAATATGTCAAAGACAATATACACACCATATAAGAGTGAATTGGTGCATAACAACAATGAAGTCTCAATGAAAATGTATATTGAGATGAAATCCATTATAAAGATGGTATCCTTAAATTAAGGATAAATCTATCAAATAATTAAGTGTGAAAAATATAAATAGACCCAATAAAAGTGTATATTAAGTGTGAAACAATCATAGTTCATTCACACATATTCATAGGATGACATGTTCAATAAGTACAAGTTGAACCCAAAGAAATCTAAATTGGGTTAAGACGTTCATTTGTAAAAATTCGACAGCCTAACGGCATCACATCATAATTCTGAAAATTAGGCGATGAGTGAGTGAATGGTATCTAATCACATGGACATAATCTTTAAATCAATAAGGATATATAAGAACATATCCCAACACAATAAGATGTAAATTAAAAGACATAACAAAAGAAGTCTTTTAAAAAGAGGAGGGTGAAAGGTCCCCTTACCGAGTTGGATAACTTTCGAAAAGTACACCCCAAGGAAGAAGGGTCATACAATGAAGATGTAAATACCCATAAATGAAATTATACTAAAAAAAGTTTATAATAATGGTAATTACATACACCACTCAAAGGAAATAGAGGAAAATGTAGCATAAATGTCACGAGAATAAATGTGAGATGAAAAATCCATTACGAAAACTCGGTAGCCTAACGACGCCACTTAAAGCTTCCAAAAATGGATTTATGAGATCAAATAGGATCTCTCATCATATGAACATAAAAATTACATTTGTATTAATATAAAATAACATCCCAATCATAAGAAATATGAGCTTAAAAGGAATGACATAAATGAGTGTACTTAAAAAGAAAGAGAGGAGTAGGATCCCTTACCTCGGGTCTGACATGACTCGATCATTCTTTAACGTCCTGAATAATAAACTAGAGTTAATTTATATTTTCTTAAGAACCTTTTTCAAGTTCATTATTCCTTTTATATCAATTATTTCCATTTTATAAACATTATGTAATCATTTAAGTTAATAATGTTTGTTTTGTTGATATTTGGTTCTTAAGTCGAAAGTGAACTTCTTACAATTACATATTGTTCGTGTGGTCAAAGGTTCATTATATACTGAATGATATTCATGATTTGGATATCATATATATCATATATATCCAGAATATATATGTATTTATAATATTACATAATCATTTAGAGGTAATAAATGAAATGCATCGTTCATGGAGACGGTAAGCCATACGTACGCATGAACGCTACTTTCATTTCTTTGTCATATTAATGTAATTAAATCTAAATGAGAGGTATGTATATTTTAATTCCATAATTATATTCATAATTTATATGTAACATACATTATATATATCCATTATAAATATGTACTTATAATAGTACATTACATTTGGGGATAAGAAATGAAATGCACCGTTCATGGAGACGGTAAGCCGTACGTACGCATGAACGCTACATTCATTTCTATCTCATAAATTAATGGAAAGAAATAATAATGATATAGAGGTATATTATAATTCCAGTTTAACATCATATATAATAACTTTAAATCCATCCTTTATACGTCCCACATATGGCATTAACGAATCACATCACTTTGAGGGGGCGGTAGTCCGCACTTCCTAAAATGAAATTATCGTGTTTACCCACAATAGAGACCATAAAGGTATGCCACAAAAGAAAAATACAGAATCTTAAGTAACAAATAAACATATTATATATCATATATAAATATAGTGACATCTTAATGGCCACCTTTGAAGGTGTTATATGAGTGTTGAGCAATCATCGTTTCGCGAGTTAGAAATTCGACATCCACAGAAACCGTATGTTCGTTAACCATTAGATGTAGGTGTGTGTAATTGTAGCTCTAATACTTCTTATAAAAACATCCTAGCATATTGAATATAATGTATTTGTTACAAAAGAAATGAATAAAAAGAGTTTAGGGGGTTGGAGAGGCAAAATAAAACAAAAGGACTCAAGTGAAGACATTACCTTAAAATCGGGTAACTCCCTTTGTTTTGAGCTCAAAGGCTTCCTTGGGAAGACTTATGCCCAATGTGAGGCTTAAAGGAGTTATAGAGGGATGTGGAGATACAAAATGGTCAGGTGTTGGCCGAGCCAAAGGCTTTGGAAGTGTGGGTAAAGAGGTAGAGGTGGGGGCCTTTTATAAGAGGAGAGGAGGGGCACTCATGGAAAGTAAAGAAATGTTACATTATTTTAGAATGAGTTTCGGATTTTAATGGTCCCACATTGATGGGTTTAGAGGATAAGGTGATAAGGGTTCGAAATCCACCCATCCAATTTCTTTTGGACATGTGTAGGTCTTAAAGTTTACATTATCTTTCAATTTTATTTCAATCCTTTATTAATGAGGTAAACACCACATCATCATGATGTCATAAATAATTTAATATATTTAATGTCTAAAAATTATAAAAAAAATATCATGATGTATGAAGTCTTTTTAGATTTCCAATTACTTCTTATAGACAAAAATCTGTCTTGTATAACCCCATGTAAAATGTTTTTTAGTAAAACAACTCATGTTTGTGTCATTTTTAATTTTACATTAAATAAAAAGTTATTTATGTCATTTCCCAACAAAAGTGGTTCCATGGGGTCCCCATGTTTACCCATGGATTTTCATGGTCGGCCAGAACACATCCAATAAGGGTAGGACATGTGTCAAGCTCATCTCATATTATTAAAACATTATTTTTACCTTAAACTACACTAATTACCTCTAATCGCGATTAAAAAACTTAATAAGTTACTATTCACCAAAAAATTATTTTAATCCCCTTGAACCACATTTTACTTCTTAATGACAACCATGTATGTCGGATTTTTGAAATTCAAAACACAGAGGTGGCAAAGTTTCATTTAAATGAAAAATCAGTTTCTTTAACTACCACTTAGTGGTTTCACTATTCATCAAAAATTGAAGTTTTCCAGAAAAATACCAACAATTCACCCTAATCTATATTTGATATTACGAATTCAAAAACGAATTCTATTTTAAAAAATTCAAAACATATAAGTTGAATTAATTAATTTAATAATTGATTCCCACTGTCAAAACAAAGAGCGTGTTTTTAAGAAACAATAAGTACCAAAAGATTGACTCTAGTTTAAGTCCAATTTCAAGATGAAATTAATTCCAACGACTACTATTGGATTAGATGGTAAAAATATTTTCTAATTTAACTTTAAAACCAATTCAAAAGATAATATAATCATATAAATAAATTAGATTAAAAAGAGGTTTTGAATTAAAATACAACATTTTCACTATTCATTAAAATTTGAACTTTTTTAGAAAAATATCAAAAATTTACACAAAGTAAATTTTGATGTCCTGATTCTAAAGAAGAATTTTATTTAGTCAAATATATCACATAAAATTGTCAAAAATTGGATTTAAAAGAGGTTCTCCATCAAAAGGCTGTTAATAGACCTTCTAACGAGTATTAGAATGTTTACGCTTAAAATTGAATTCATTCACATTTTTTAATCCACTAACATTTATTGTAAAAAGTAAAAAAATATTTGAAAAACATATATAATCATTTTGTTGTTAGTTCTGTTCATTCCCTCCATTACAACGGCTAGGCGTTAACTACATTTTAAAATAATATTATTTTATTATTATAGTGCAACGTAAGATTTCAAAGGAACCCGTTGTTGCGTAATGGGTAAGCCATCAATCATAGCATTCCCTTTAAATTAATATTAACATTTTATTCACAAATAGGGATAAATATAAAAATTTTATATTTTTTATTTACCTGGGGTGTTACATCCTTCCCCCATTATGGAAATTGTGTCCTCACAATTTCAAAATTGGGCTTGAAAACTCCATTGAAAGTCCTACATCAGAAAAGGAGTAAATTAAACTATCACTTTAAAATAAAGAAAGGGAAGTTAAAAAGGTCACTCGAGTTAACCCATACTAGGATTCCATGTATGAAATTATGGACATGGAGGAAAAAAGAAAGTGTCATGTTCTGATGGAGAGTGATAGTAAACATGTCTACGGGAATGTTAACCATAAGAAAATCACAAACTTGTGATGGCTTAAATGGTATTCGATTCTCCAGTAGGAAAAGTTAACAGACAACATTTTTGTTTTAAGTTAATTTTTATTGACGAATTTATTTTTGAGCTTAACTAAATCATAATGAAACATACTTACTTGTCATGTAGGCTTTCAAATTTTACTAGATTCCTTAATCAAACTCATATTTTCTCCAAAAGATGAGTATTTAGGAAGACTTGTTCGCATTAAGAGTACTATAATCAACTTCTTGAGAATCACCTAATCCAAAAAATAGAACCATATACTTCCCATGTATTTAGACTTTAACCAAAACCAAAACCAAAAAGGTTAGTACAAGATCAGATAATCTAGAAAAGGATAACCCTTTATAAAAATAAAATCTATTCTAAATCCCCAAAATTTGTCCAACAAAACCCAAAGTTCAACGAAGAGCATAATTAAACCAAACTAAGATTGAAACACAAATATTTGAAGGATTGAATCACATAGTCTTCCAAGTTAAATCGTATCAATTATCTCCAAATAACATCAGATTCTCTTATGGTCTCGTATTGAAAAGTTATTAACCTAACCACATATCCTCCATGATAGGTTAATAATTTCCATAGATAACCCAAAATCAACTTACTCTTAATTCATAAAATCATCTAAATAAAAATAAGTAGTCAAACTAACCAGGGGCTTCACGTAGTCTAGTGGTAGGCGATAAATACCAGTTGCACTTTGGTTGTGGTTTCGATTCCCACAGCTTTGTCCGACGTGACAGGTTGTCACACGGTCTGTGTGTTGTCCTTTTTCCAAACCTATATAATCATTAAAACATTCCCCAAAATGAGATAAAATCTTCAAAAATAATCATAACATATTTTAACCTCATGTTTATCTCATGACTTTCACTTTCCATCATAACAAATAGTAACCCATAATTACCTCAAAAGTAAGGATCATATAAACCCATATGGTTTTTATAACTATGTCCACAAAAGAACATATAAATATTCCTTGAATAATATTTTCATATATCAAACATCAGGGTTACACATACTATAAAAAGTCTTCTAATGTAACCCCATCATCAAAAGAGACTTAATACTCTTAATAATTTCACTATAACTCTTGAAGCCTTTATATGTTGACTTCTTACTCATTCAACATTCTTCATGATCTATTAACCATTCCTTTCCAACTTATTCTAAAATACTTCTATCCTAAAAACAAAATCATGAATCATATCCTAAGATTCCAAAATTGGAAAACAAAAGTTATGAAATAATCCATACGTTTGATAGGTCATTGTCCGTTTCTTCATCCTCAATCGGAATGGAATTAGGTATTGGTAAATGAATATTTGTACGATCTTGGTGATCCCATTCTTGAAACTTCTTCATAAGACTTTTGTTTTCATAATGACCATGCACACCACATTTAAAACATTCAATTGATCCCTCAGAAATAACTTCTTTCCCTTTCCTCGAGTCAACTAGATGGTTCCTTTTTCCATGGAAGGTTCTTGCTTTATGACCTTCATTTCCACATATATAGCATATTTCTTTCCCTTTGAAACATTTTCCATGGTGTTTCATTCCACATCTTTGACACATAGGTTTTTTTAACACACTTACCTTTATGATTATTACCTGTAGTTATGTAGGGATTTGTTTCTCGCATATATGATGCCCTATAGAATTAACCAAGGTTTAGGTGGACAATAATGACTCCAGATAGTTGGTTGAGGATAAACACAAGAGTTCTCATTGCAGCTCCCATATCATTCAGCTGCTCGCTCAGAAAACTGTCACAGTTTTCTTCACATCCACTGTTACTTTGGTTCCTGCTAGATCTAGCAATTTACTAAAACCAAAAATGGCCAGTGTGAGTATATCAACAAAACCATCATGTGCTAATGAGGAAGATATACTTACTCATTCACTTTATCTAAAAACTATGACTCTTTCAGAAATCCTAACCATTTTGGTAATGTCACTTATGCTTAAAGAATACCCTAACCTCTAAAGTTATCTAAACCGACATCTGATACCAACTATAAGGCCCCATCCTTAAACCTTACTTATTATTGAATTAAATGAATAACTCACATTGAGGATCTTTTCAGGTTTAGAGTTTTAGAGAATTAGGTCATAACTATTACATCTCAAAAGATTACAAAGTAGAAACTTCTACAATGTTTCCATAAAATAAAAACTCTTTAAAAGAAACATGTCTAGTCCCATGTTTTAGATAGCATGACTTTCCCTTGATCCCATCCTTGACCCTATTCCACATTAAGTCCTGTGAAAAACATTTCAAAAAAAACTTGGGGTGAGCATAAAAAGCTCAGCAAGGGATACACAAAGAATGAAAACTGTTAGTTTTTCAAAGCAACAAGTAAACCATGTATACTTACTCAAAGTAATACCTTTCACCTTTAGGAAGTAGTAAAAACTCTTCACTGAATAAAATATCATTACTTACCATTTTGTAACCAAAATATTACCATAAAACCCATATAAAGAACACATAACATATAAAGGCATCTTGGGACATAAAAATACTTAAATTGAATAACCATACGGTCGACTTCCACACATACTTAATAGAATATCCATACGGCCGACTTCCATACCCAATGCATTTGAGGTTATAACGTAACCACCCGTCCTGGTATTCATGACACCACCTGTCATATGGTTTATCACGTAACCACCTGTAAAATGTCCAACTACCACCATTACACATAAAAATATTGAAAATATAATCATTTCAATAACAACATTTCATTTGAAATCATAATAAGTAAATCCAAGATATTGAATTAAGCAATCCATTTTAAAAACCATTTAAAAGAGATTTTTGAATCAAAGTGTCCCATACCACTTTGAAGCTTTTATTGGAATTATAATTTTAAAAAATTAATGTCCATATAAATAAATACTGAAACCCACTTTGAAAACATGGACATTAAAGATAAGGGATTAGAATAATATATCATTAAAACATTTAAAATGATATTTTTGTTAAATATTTTTTAACAAAATGAGAGACTCTTGAATACAAATAATTGCAGAATAACATTTAATAGGAACTTTATAATATCATGAGAATAATGGGATCCATGATATAATATGTCAAAGGACAGTATACACACCATATAAGAGTTAATTGGTGCATAACAACAATTAACCCTCATTGGAAATGTAAATTGAGATGAAATCCATTATAAAGATGGTATCCTTAAATTAAGGATAAATCTATCAAATAATTAAGTGTGAGAAATATAAATACACCCAATATAAGAGGATATTAATTGTGAAACAATCAGAGGTCATTCACAGATATTCATAGGATGACATGTTCAAGAAGTACAAGTTAAACCCAAAGAAATCGAAATTGGGTTAAGACATTCATTTGTAAAAATATGACAGCCTAACGGCGTCACATCAAAATTCAGAAATTTAGGCGATGAGAGAGTGAATGGTATCTCATCACATGTACATAAACTTTACATAAATAAGGATATAGAAGAAAATATCCCAACATAATAAGATGTAAATTAAAATACATAACAAAATAAGTCTTTTAAAAAGAGGAGGGTGAAAGGTCCCCTTACTGAGTTGGGTAACTTTCGAAAAGTACACCCCAAGGAAGAAGGGTCATACAATGAAGATGTAAATACCAATAAATGAAATTATACTGCACAAAGTGTATAATAATGGGAAGTACATACACAAATCAAAGGAAATAGTGTCAAATGTAGCATAAATGTCACGGGAATAAATGTGAGATGAAAAATCCATTAAAAAAACTCGGGAGCCTAACAGTGCCACTTAAAGCTTCCAAAAAGGGATTTATGAGATCAAATAGGGTCTCTCATAATATGAACATAAAAATTAAAGTATGAGTAATATAAAATAACATCCCAATTATAATAAAGTTGATCTTAAAAGGAATGACATAAAAGAGTGTACTTAAAAAGAAAGAGAGGGGTAGGATCCCTTACCATGGGTCCGACTTGACTCGATCATTCTTTAACGTCCTGAATAATAAACTTGAGTTAATTTCTATTTGCTTAATAACCTTTTTCAAGTTAATTATTCCTTTTATATCACTTACTTCCATTTTATAATCATTATGTAATCATTTAAGTTAATAATTTTTGTTTTGTCGATATTTGGTTCTTAAGTCGAAAGTGAACATCTTAGAGTTACATGTTGTTCGTGTGGTAAAAGGTTAATTATATTCAGTATGATATTCATGATTTGGATATCATATATATCATATATATCTAGAATATACATGTATTTATAATATTACATAATCATTTAGAGGTAATAAATGAAATGCACCGTTCATGGAGACGGTAAGCCGTACTTACACATGAACGCTACTTTCATTTCTTTGTCAAATTAATGGAATTAAAACTAAATGAGAGGTATATATATTTTAATTCAAGAATTATATTAATAATTTATATGTAACATACATTATATATATCCATTATAAATATGTACTTATAATAGTACATTACATTTGGGGATAAGAAATGAAATGCACCGTTCATGCAGACGGTAAGCCGTACGTACGCATGAACGCTACTTTCATTTCTATCTCATACATTAATGGAAAGAAATAATAATTATATAGAGTTATATTATAATTCCAGTATAACATCATATATAATAACTTTAAATCCATCCTTTATATGTCCCACATATGGCATTAACGAATCACATCACTTTGAGGGGGCGGTAGTCCGCAGTTCCTAAAATGAAATTATCGTGTTTACCCACAATGGAGACCATAAAGGTATGCCACAAAAGAAAAATAAAGAAGCTTAAGTAAAACATAAACATATTTTAAATCATATATAAATATAGAGACATCTTAATGGCCACCTTTGAGGGTGTTATATGAGTGTTGAACAATCATCGTTTCGTGAGGCTGAAATTCGCCATCCACAGAAACAGTATGTTCTTTAACCATTAGATGTAGGTATGTGTAAGTTTAGCTCGAATCCTTCTTATAAAAACATCATAGTATATTTAAGATACTGGATTTGTTACAAAAGAAATTAATAAAAAGATTTTAGGGGGTTGGAGAGGCAAAATAGAATAAAAGGACTCAAGTGATGATATTACCTTAAAATCGGGTAACTCCCATTGGTTTGAGCTCAATGGCTTCCTTGGGAAGACTTCTGCCCAATGTGAGTATTCAAGGAGTTATAGAGGGATGTAGAGAAAACAATGGGTAGGGTTTGGCCGAGCCAAAGGCTTTGTAAGTGTGGGTAAAGAGGTATAGGTGGGGGCCATTTATATGAGGAGAGGAGGGGAACTCTTGGAAAGTAAAGACATGTTACTTTATTTTATAATGTGTTTAGGATTTTAATGGTCCCACATTGATTTTTTTCGAGTATAAGGTGATAAGGGTTCTAAATCCACCCATGCAATATGTTTTGGACATGTGTAGGTCTTATATTTTACATTATCATTCCATTTTATTTAAATCCTTTATTAATGAGGTAATCGCTGCATCATCATGATGTCATAAATAATTCAATATATTTAATGTCTAAAAATTATAAAAAAATATCATGATATAGGAAATCATTCTAGATTTCCAATTACTATTTATAGTCCAATGTATGACTTGTATAACCCCATGTAAAAATTGTTTTGGTAAAAAAACTCATGTTTTTGTCATTTTTAATTTTACATTAAATAAAAAGTTATTTATGACATTTCCCAACCAAAGTGGCTCCATGGGGTCCCCAAGATGACCCATGGATTCTATTGGTCGGCCATGACACATCCAATAAGGGTAGGACATGTTTCAAGCTCATATCATATTATTAAAACATTATTTTTACCTTAAACTACACTAATTACCTCTAATCGCGATTAAAAACTTAATAAGTTACTATTCACCAAAAAAAATTATTTTAATCCCATTGAACCACATTTTACATTTTTAATGACAACGATGTATGTCCGATTTTTTAAATTCAAAACACAGAGGTGGAAAAGTTTCATTTAAACGAAAAATCAGTTTCTTTAATTACCACTTAGTGGTTTCACTATTCATCAAAAATTGAAGTTTTCCAGAAAAATACCAAAAATTAACCCTAAGCTATATTTGATATTATGAACTCAAAAAATGAATTCTATTTTACAAAATTCAAAACATATATGTTTCATTAATTAAATTAATAATTAATTCCCGCTTTCAAAACAAATAGCGTGTTTTTAAGAAACTATAAGTATCAAAAGATTGACTCTAGTTTAAGTCCAATTTCAAGATGAAATTAATTCGAACGACCAATATTGGATTTGATGGAAAAAATATATTCTAACTGAACTTTAAATCCAATTAAAAATATAATCTAATCATATAAATAAATTATATTAAAAAGTGGTTTTGAATTAAAATACAACATTTTTCACTATTCATTAAAAATTGAACTTTTTCGGAAAAATACCAAAAAATTACACTAAGTAAATTTTGATGTCCCGATTCTAAAGAAGAATTTTATTTAGTCAAATATAACACATAAAATTGTCAAAAAGTGGATTTAAAAGAGGTTCTCTATCAAAAGGCGGTTAATCGACCTTCTAAAGAGTATTAGAATGTTTACGCTTAAAATTGAATTCATTCACATTTTTTAATCCTCTAACATTTATTGTAAAAAGTAAAACAATATTTGACAAACATATATAATCATTTTGTAGTTATTTCTGTTCATTCCCTCCATTACAATGGCTAGGCGTTAACTACCATTTAAAATAATATTATTTTATTATTATAGTGCAACGTAAGATTTCAAAGGAACCCGTTGTTGCGTATTGGGTAATCCATCAAGAATAGTGTTCCCTTTAAATTAATATTAACATTTTATTCAAAAATAGGGATAAATATAAAAATGTCATATTCTTTATTTATCTGGGTTGTTACACATGTAACATAGAAAACATTGTTTTAATAATACTTGTGTTAGTTACTTTTTTACAACTGTTACTAATAAATATGATAAAAAATTCAGTTTAAAGTATCACCTAAAAATATTTATTTTTATTTTAAATATTATAAATATTTTATTAAATTATATTCACTTACGTTTATATATTTATTTTAAAAATAAACACTCATATAATAAGAAAATCAGTTTATCAATAAATGCATTCTTCAAGAATTAGATGGTATTGTATTAACTATATGACTTGTAATCATAATTATATGGATTTAATTTATTATTTATCCAATTATAATATATAAATTTTATTTTAATCATTCCGTGTTAATGATTATTTTAGTTAATTAATCTAGATAGATATTATTCCATTATAAAGAAAAACAATTTTCTAAAAAAATATGTTTTAAAAAAATACCTATTTTTACATCCCAATGATTTTATATTTATTTATATAAATTTATTATTAATTAATTTTAAATTATACATATTTTTAAAAACTATTATGAATCAAATATAGAATAGTTAAATACTATTTTTTTGTTCATCAAACCATATTTCTATGGAAATTTTTTAAAAAACATTATTCATAGATAATTTTAACTAAGTATATTCAAAATTGATATTAATAGTATAAAATTATAAATTTTCATCATAAAAGATTAAAATATTCATTGTACTTAATTTTATAAAGATATAATGCACATCTGGTATAATTTAGGCTCTAGTTTTACAATGTCAAAAAAATTCAAACTACGAAGAATATAAAATTAAATTAAATGAACACTAATAGATGAAATGAAAATATAAATTTTCAAATAAATTATAAATTTATCAAAATAAATGAAAAATATTAGGTCATTGTTCAAGTACTATAATTTTAAATTCATTTAACGTCTTAGTAATACAAACAAAATAACATAATTAGACAATTTTTATTCATATGCTATGTACTCTTCAACAATATATACAAGGAAATATCATTCAAAAAGTTAAATTTATAGTAAAAAATTATTGAAAATAATAAACACTTATATAGAAATAGTTTTTGGATTATCAAAAAATAATAATAATATATTTTATATATTTTATATTTTGAAACACTTTTTCCTGGATTGTCTAAATCCATTGATTCATTATTTTGAAAAACATGATAACCTAAATATTTCATTTAATATCATCTTTAAACTTCACATTCATAACCAATTATAAATTAGACTATTTACACCATGAATTTCTAAAATCCCAATTAAAATCCCATTATTACACTATAGATTTTAGAAACACATTTGTAAATAATTTAAGAACTACATGTCGGTTATGTCTTTAGTTGTGTGTTAGAACTGATTCCTTGTAGGATTTCACCAAATACACTATTACTGAGATTTAAAATTAAAACATGTTATGATAATTTGAATGAAAATTTTATGAGAACCTTTTCAATTTTTAAACAACGTTTTTAATTTTATGATAAATTAACATATATGTTTTTTTTGAAAATATTTGTAAGGAATATAATTAAATTAATGGAGTGGGATATAATGACTAAGTGTAAGAACATTCATGTAAAATAAATTACCTAGCTAATATTTTTTCTAAATAAATTACCTCATTGAGTTTCTTTTTTATAATCCATGCTATTCAAAATAATAATGGGGATATATCAATCCAAAAATTTAAAGAAATAACTACAAACCATGAATAAAAACATTATTCATTAAAAGAAACTGGGGACTAAAGAAGAGTTAGGACAAGGTTCCACCTAAACAATCATCGTCCAAATTTATTCAAAAAAAACCAAAACAAAAAAGACTCATTATGAACCAGTGTGGGGATATTTATCAAATCAACTTATATATACTATCTATGGACATTAAATACACTGATGTGGACCCATGAAGGGTAGTATCAATAAATATCCATTATTCATTTTTTTACATGCACTAAAATGACCCATGATGGGAAGAAAGAATATAGTATTTTGACATGGTTTTACCATGAATTAAAATAGGCCTATGATGAGTAGTATAACATATAATACACTTAGATTAGTGTTCCCATAATACTATCTCACTACTTAAACAAGGCTCCCACTTAACTACACAAGTCTTTATATGAGGCATACCAAATTCCAATGGTTTAATAATTCAATACATCACACATTAATCCCAAAAAACATAGTAAATGATTATTTTTTATCAATAAATATTCATGTATGTAATCCTGAAAATCGTATGAGGATTATTTAAAACAATCATGATAAAACAACCTAGATTGGTAAAATGGTAACATATCCTATGTGATCCATCAAAAAATAATTTCCATGATTCATTATATTTATTCCAAGCATCCCATAAATAATCACTAACCATTCCATACAAATCCATTAAGGGAATTTTAATAAACACCAAATGTGAAATTTTTAATTCTACCCAAAAAGGAATATTTATTAAAAACTTTTCCTATATAAGTTTTCCTTCATTAATGTCTAATTAATATCCAAATGTACACAAAATAATTATTTCACAAAAAAATATTGACATACTATTTTATATAACACTACCATACTTAAAAAAAATTATCCTAATAGAGTTACCCATGAACGTCTCAAAAATTAATAAATTTCATATAAAATTATGATAAATCATTATAAGATTTGAAATATATTTTATAAAATAAAACATAATCAAATATTCAAAAAATATTTTTGACATTTCAAAAAAATTCATGATTGGAACACATAAACTGAGATTATTTATTAAACCATAATGTATTATAAATCTCTTTAATATCTATGGAAAACATCATGAAATAAAATTAGAAATCAATAAAATAAGTAACAAAATTACCAACACATTTACATTACATGATAATAGTATATAGAAAAATGAAATAACTTATAGGTCATTAAACTAATGTAATACATGAAGATACTGTCCAGAAATGAGCAATTTTTTATCCCACAATGCTTATCCACCATAATAGATGATGATTAATCTGTATATGACCATTAAATCCCATTAAATGATGAAAATAGAACATAATATTCATCAAACCAAAATCCATACCCTCTAGTGAAATGGGGGATCTTAAACCATATTATAATTGGAAGAAGGAGATGATAAAATGAAGAGAGATGAGGATTCTAAGGACTTAATGGATTAAATATCTCTTCCCCGTGGTGATTAATTGAATAAAACCGTTTAATAGGAGAATAATGAGGATGTTTCAACCTTTGTGAGGTCTTGAAGGCTAGTTCATAAAGTGCATAATATAGATAAGGCCTTGGAAATTTTGTTTTGAATGAAAAATTTTAAAATTTCATGTTATTTAAAATAATAAAAGATATATTAGACAAAATAAGAGCCAATGAAGGTTTCCCATGCAAATTAACACCTCTTTATGGGTCTCATTGAAACTAAATATATAATAAATGGTCACTCATTCAAGTTCTCCCTACAATTTTCTAACTCATAAGTCACCCATTAAATGTTACTCATTAAAATTCAAAACACTCAGGTTGACTATAGATAGATAATAAAAATATTTATAAACATTCCTCAATTCTCAATACATAACAAAAAAAATCATCCACAATCATGAACACATTTTCGTAGGAATTATCAATAATCTTAAATCATAAGCTTTGAGACTAAGGTGTTACATTGGATCTCTTAAATAAGAAGGTCAACGGAACTCTATGGATGTCTATCAATTATAGAAACTTAATGCCTATAAACATTAATAATAGATAACCATCACTATGACCCAATGTATAATTTGATAATTTAAAGTGGAAAGGATATTATAATTTGTTTTGTGGTACAATAAGATAATGTTTAAGGAATATTATATTCTCCATAATACATTCAAAAATATGTACGGTCATTTCAAGTACCTAGTAAGGCCATTTGGGTTGACCAATTTTATAATAACCCATACTTTACATACATTGTTAATACTTCAAAATTGAAGCATACTTAGTAAAACATATAACAAAACCACGAAAGGACCGTATAGGTATAGTGTCTTTAGACACTGGGAAACATAAACAACTGGTTCATAAAGCGTCTACACTGTCTCCCATTTATTTCATCATATCTATAGTCCCTTTTGGCATATCTTACTTAATAACCTTCTTCCTGACCTGGGGAAAGAAAACATACAAAAGGGTGAGCTCAAATGCTCAGTAAGGGTAAACAAAAGAAATATCAATCACAGCGTATACATAAGCACATAACTTTTGGAAATCTTAACCTACAAAAGAGATCATAATTTCATAAGATGGGATAAACCATGGCAGTGAAATGTAATCACAATAATCATAAAATAAAACATGAAACTTTGTGGCATACACACATAATCATAGAGAATCATTTCTTGTTTGTCAAGACTCATGGCCAAGACTATCTTAGTGGACAAAGTCCCTTTCTGAACCGAGTCACCCTCATTTCATTCCTGTTTCACTGAACCGGTATAACCTACCGTTCTAGCCATGTCTATCTCATGAGATATAAAAATCGTTACCCAATGAATTGGAGGGAGATATAGGTCCCACCCATCTCATAATGATACCATTCTTATGTGTTCCACAAAATCATAAATCATACAACATTGCATAACCCATGTAATAAAAATGGGAATCTTAAACATCATGACATCATCAAAAAATTCAAATAAGATAAAGGAATTCATAAAAATAATTCCATCACAACATAATCAAATCAATGTAATAATAGGGATATAAACAGAACCCTATATTATCTTATATGGAATTTTTTTTTGATAAAACACTTGAACTCCATTCTTGAGGAAAATATCCTTTAAAATTCAAAAACATTTTCCTTTCTTAACATGTCCTATAATTTTAAAGTAAAAGAAGTTGATTAAAAATAAACATGAAAACTTGTAAAGGAAGCTTCCTGGAAATAATGTTTTAAAAATCAATTCATGCCGTATAAGTTAAAAAAACATTCTTCTCGTACTTTTGTTGAAAAAGTCAAAAAGTACCTTGTACGAAAAACGACAAAAGATTCCTTTAATATATTTTACTAAAAACTCGTCGAAGGGTAAAATTGAATATAAAATATTGTATATGGACATAAATATTACATATTGAGGAAACATTGATGTGGATGAAAAAATACACCCCAGTAAATACCAAAGTATAAACAACCTCGGATAAAAATGAGATTGTGATATTTTCCCTTACCTTAGGTACGTTTTGCTTCGTAACTATCTGAACCTCCTGTATAATGATTTAAATAATGTTATTGACTTATTACAGAATCATACTTATTTTTATTATATCATATATGGTCATATTATGAGCTTCTTAGTAGTAATATTTCATTGCTACTTGTTATTCGGGTGTTTATAACTTTTTGTTCTTATGCATGTCTTGTCGTATAAATTATTATTCTTCTCTTTTGGTTATAGAAACATAATTTACAGAATGGTATTAGTGTAATATATATAATATTCATTCATTAAATTCATTTATATAATCATTATGAAATGATGATCATGTAGAACGAGTCGCATCACATCGTGGAGACGGTATTCCGTACGTACGCACGTGTGATGATATCGTTCTTATGATCGTGGAATTGTATTGGAGTGTATGTATACTATTCCAGAATCAGTATTACTTTATAATAGTCATATATAGTCATTATTTACACCATTATACTCATCCATGTAAGGTGGTGGTGGAAAATAGATTACACCACGGCGTGGAGACGATATTCAGTACGTATGCACGCGCGGTGATTTCTTTTTCCGTAGGATGGATAGATGGTGAAATAGGGTTGTTTCATACTTATAATAATATATCAGTATATGAGTGATTCTGATGTTATTACTTCATAATGAAACAACTAAATAAGAAGAAGTGGAAGAAGAAATAAAGATGAAAGAATCGGTAACGGACATTACCTCTTCTTTGAAGTGCTTCTTTGAGACCTTCTTTTAAGGCACTAACATTGGTCTGTGAAGAAGACCAGTACCTATAGGATGTCTCTAGGGAAGTGTAGAGGAGGAATGGGTAGGGTTTGGCCAATCTTTAAGGCTCAAAGTGGTGTGAGGAAGAGGGGGAGGAGGTGCCCTTTTATAAGGGAGGAGAGGGGCACCTTTGGGAAAACTAAAAATATTATTTTATTATAAAGTCAAGTTCGGTTTTAAATTGCTCCAAATTGATATATTTAGAAGATAAGGTGGGGATGGGTCGAAATCCTCTCATCCAATAGAATTTAGAAAAGTTTAGGTTCCTATTTTAACCTTATCATTTAGATTTAACATTAAGATAAATAATTTTACTTTTACTGTGTCTTCTTGTGTTCTTATACTATAAGGTTAATAAACTTACTATAAGCAGCCAAACGAACCCCAAGTTGTTTATTATTAATATATATAACCTTATCTAAGTCATTTGGCTGATCCTTTGATTTTTAGGAATAAAATAACAATTACTAATATAATATTTGTTTTAAAAACTATTTTATGTCAATTTTGACACTCTTTAGTAATTGATTTTTGTGAAAATCATAACAGAATGATTAGTTTGAAAAAAGTTAATTAAATAAATACTAACATATCATATTAACCTATAAAATTATTGGAATTCATAAAAAGTCTCAAATTTCATTTATTTTGGTTTTTATAACATTAATTATGTCAATATTTCATTAATAAGATTATTACTGCATCATCTTTGTGTCATAAATAAATTATATTATTTAATGTCAAAAAATTACAAATAAAAAACCATTAGGTATGAAATCTTTTTATAATTCTAATGAATATTTATAGTCGATTTTATCTTATGTATAAACCCATATTAAAAATTATTTACTTATTAAACATTGATTTTAACTATTTTAACCCTTCTTTAAATAAATTAATAATAAATGTCCTAATCTAATCCAAGTGGGACTAAATGGTCATATTTTATTCCTAAGTTTGTTTTTGGTCAAATTACACTTGTCCAATAGAATTAGGACATGTTTTAGGGTAATAATAATATCATCTTTACCGTTAATTACCCTATTTACTTTTAACCGTGGTAAAAAAAAGTAAAAAGTTACTATTCACCAAAAAATTATTTTCATCTCATTGAACCACATTTTACTTACTGACATCAACCGTGTCTCTCGGATTTTTGAAATTCCACTCACAGAAGTGGTAAAATTAAGTTTTATGAAAAATTCAGTTTTTTAACTACTACTTAGTGGTTTCACTATTCATCAAAAATTGAACTTTTTCAGAAAAATACCAAAATTTCTTCCTAGGCTAATTTCGATATTCCGAATCCAAAAATGAAGTCCATTTTGAAAAATAAAATTTATAAAATGTCAAAAGGTGGTTATTACTATTCATAATAGTTAGTTTTAATAATATTTTAATAGCATATCGTTGTTTAGTGAAACTCGGTATTGCGTACGACGCAAGCTATCGAGGAAGGTCGCGATTTCGTGTAAAACAAGCCAAGCAAGTGTTCTGTAGAAAAAGATTCCTTTGAAGATTTATATAACATAAAAGTCTCGGGTGTTACATTCTACCCCCTTAAAATTAATTTCTCCATCGAAATTCGTCACTTTGTAACCAACAGATGAGGATACCTCTCCCTCATCATATCCTCAAGCTCCCATGTAGCTTCTTCTAATTGGTGGTTCCTCCATAAAACATTCACCAATCGAGTGGTCTTGTTTCGTAGGACTTTTTCGCTAAGATCCAGAATCTCTATCGGTTGTTCTTCATAAGAAAGATCTTGCTCCATCGGTACAACGTCTGAGCTGAGTACATGTGAAGGATCAGGTATGTACTTTCTCAGGAGAGATACATGGAACACATCGTGAACTTGAGAGAGATTTGGTTGAAGCGCCAATCGGTAAGCTACCTTCCCAACACGATCCAGTATTTCGAAAGGACCGATATATCTAGGGATCAACTTCCCCTTCTTTCCAAATCTCATAACCCTCTTCCAGGGAGATATTCGTAAGAACACTTTATCACCCACTTCAAACTCTAGGTCTTTTCTTCGGTTGTCGGCATAACTTTTCTGTCGAATCTGAGCTGCTCTTATGTGTTGTTGAACATATCAGACCTTTTCTGCCATTCCATCAACGAGATCAGGTCCTAATAGCTTTCTTTCCCCAACTTCATCCCAGCAAGTTGGAGTCCTGCATTTCTTTCCATAGAGAGCTTCATAAGGAGCCATCTGAATACTGGAGTGAAAACTATTATTATAAGAAAATTCCACCAAAGGTAGGTGTTGATGCCAACCACCTTTGAAATCTATAGAGCAAGCTCTCAACATATCTTCTAGGGTTTGAATTGTTCTCTCAGACTGACTGTCTGTATGAGGATGATAAGCAGTGCTGAAACTCAACTCTGTATCTAGAGTATGCTGAAGACTTCGCCTGAATATCGAGGTAAATCTCGGATCCCGATCAGATATAATAGAAAGTGGTACTCCATGAAATCTTACCACTTCCTTTACATATATCCTGGAAAGCTGATCCAGAGAGAAATCCTCTCTAATAGCAATGAAGTGTGTAGACTTTGTAAGACGATCAACTATGACCCAGATAGCATTATTGCCTTTGGATGTTTTAGGAAGTCCAGTGACAAAGTCCATAGTAATGTTTTCCCATTTCCATTTGGGTATAGGTAATGGTTGTAACATCCCCTTAGACTTATGTCTCTCAGCTTTAACTTGTTGACAAACCAAGCATCGAGAGACATATTCAGCAACATCTCTTTTCATGCCATCCCACCAGAAGTACTCTTTCAGGTCCCTATACATCTTCGTGATTCCGGGATGAATAGAGAATGAAGAACAATGAGCCTCATCCATCAGCTCCTTCTTTAATTCCGGGATGGGAGGAACACAAACCCGATTCCTGAACTTTATTGTCCCATCACAATCAAGGTTGAATTCAGGAACATTTCTCACCTTCTTTTGTAACTCGACATCTTTTTTCTGTGCCTATTTAATCTTCACATGTATAGATGGTTGAACATTAATTTTAGAAAGATTATATTTTTCCCCTTCCATTATAATTCCAAGATCCATCCTTTGTAAATCCATAAATATTGGATCTTTTGTGATCCCCATCATGGATAAACTAGCATGGTCTTGTCGACTTAATGCATCTGCCACCTTGTTTTCTTTCCTAGGGTGGTAATGGATTGAGCAGTCATAATCCTTAATCAGCTCCAACCATCTTCTTTGGCGTATATTCAGCTCCTTTTGTGTGAAAATATACTTTAAACTTTTATGATCAGTATAAATATCACACCTTTCACCATAAAGGTAATGCCTCCAAATCTTTAATGCAAAGATTACCGCAGCTAACTCTAAATCATGTGTTGGGTAATTTTGCTCATGGGTTTTCAACTGTCGTGAAGAATAAGCTATCACCATATCATTTTGCATAAGAACACACCCCAATCCCTTCTTGGATGCATAACTATAGATCACAAACCATTCTCCACTACAAGGCAGTGTGGGTAATGGTGCACTGGATAACCTTCTTTTCATCTCCTTGAAATTCTCTTCACATTCCTCGGTCCAGACTAACTTAACTCCTTTCCAAGTCAACTTGGTGAGTGGATTAGATAATCATGAAAAATCATTCACAAAACGTCGATAATATCCAGCCAAACCAAGAAAACTTCAGATCTTAGTTACTGTTGTTGGTCTCGACCATATTTCGATAACCTCTGTTTTTGCTGGATCCACAGATATCCCCTCTTTTGAGATTATGTGACCCAAAAATGCAACTTTTTGAAGCCAAAATTCACACTTGGTAAATTTGGCATAAAGCTTCTCCTTCCTCAGGGTCTTCAATATAATTCTCAAGTGTTCTTCATGTTATTCCTTGCTCTTTGAATAGACAAGAATATTGTCTATAAAGATTACCACAAACTGATCAAGATAGTCTCTAAAGACTCTATTCATTAGATCCATGAAGATAGCAGGGGCATTAGTAAGACCAAATGGCATCACTATAAATTCATAGTGTCCATACCTTGTACGGAAAGCCATCTTTGGTATATCCTCCCTTTTGACACTTAATTTATGATACCCTGAATGAAGATCAATTTTGGAAAAATATTGAGCTCCGCGTAGTTGGTCAAATAGGTCATCAATGCGCGGGAGAGGATATTTGTTCTTGATAGTGATCTTGTTAAGTTCTCGATAATCAATGCAGAGTCTCATTGATCCATCTTTATTATTAAAAAATAGAACAAGTGCTCCCCAATGTGATGCACTAGGGCTTATGAATCCCTTATCAAGATTCTCTTGGAGTTGCTTCTTCAATTCCTGCAACTCAATTGGGGCCATTCTATAAGGTGTCTTTGAAATAGGCAAAGCACCCGGTACGAGTTCTATTGAAAACTCAACTTCACGATTTGGTGGAAGACCCGGTAATTCTTCCGAAAAGACATCATCAAACTCCTGTACAATGGGTATATTCTTAATCATGAGTTTCTCAACAACCATTTGAGATGAATAACCTTCATTTAGTGGAATCAATACCCATAAAATGGAAGAAATTTCCACTGGAAGGTTATGTTCATCCTTGCATTGATAGACGATCATAGATTGATCTGGATTATGAAATGTGACTTCCCTTCTTTGGAAATTGATATGAGCTCCATATAAAGAAAGCCCATCCATACCAAGAATCAAATCAAATTCCACTATAGGAAGGATCACATGATTTGCAGGAAGCACTTTCCCACAAACTTCGATCAGAGAAGAATTATAAACTTTTGATGTGATTGTTGTGCCATTAGGTGTTGTCACAGCTAACTCAACATCTAATTGTTGAGGTAATATGGTGATACCCTTAGAAAATTCATCATAAATAATAGAGTGGGTGGATCCAGAATCAAATAAAACATTTACTACTTTAGAGTGGATGGTAAGTGTACCTTTCACCACATCGTTATCGTACTCCACATCGCTGATAGAAATTGCATGTGACTTTCCTTTTTCATTAGCCTTAAGAGTTTGTTGACGTCGACCATCATCATCAACCCTTGGATTAGGGAATTTATTGGCATAATGACCCATCTCCTTGCACTTGAAACATTGAAGTGTAGTAGGTTCAATCTGTGTATCCCTTTCTTTGTTTGCATCATTAGACATCTTCTTCCCATCATCGCGGCATTAAAATGTCTGATGACCTTCCATTCCACATTTGAAACATTTACTTGTCCCTTTAAGACAACTCCCTCCATGTTTTTTTCCACACTTTGAGCATAAGGGAAAGCTCATCTTCTTTTTAGTGTGCTCTTTAGATTTTCCTTTTAATTTAATTTTCCTCTTCTTATCAAACCCATATGACTGATGGATTACTCCAATCTCCATCTCAACATTGAGATCACATCAAACGATTTCCTCGTAGCTATTGAATTCCCTTATGGCTAAGGCCCTTCGAAGACTTGGTTTTAAGCCACTAAAGAATCGATAGATCTTACTCTCAGGTTGGATAATAATATCATAAGCGTACCTTTCATGTCTTTTAAAATTTTCTTCATAGGTACCTACAGATTCATCATCCTTTTGCTTCAGTTCAAGAAACTCTTTCTCCATCTTTGTTCGGAGAATACGAGGAAAGTACTTATTGAAAAATAAGTTCTTGAACTCGTCCGATTCCATGGACTCAATTTCATCCCTTTGCCTCGTATTCTTAATAATATTCCACCATTGATCAGTATATCCTTCCAAACGATACACTGCTAGGATGACTATATCATGTTCAGAACATTGATGAACTAAAAATATCATTTCAGTAGTACTAATCCATTGTTCAGCAACTAATGGATCAGTAGACCCGCTGAATGAAGGTGGACGCTGTCTCATGAAGGATTCAATAGAATGTTTCTCCTTCATGTGCTCGTTTGGATGTCCTGCATGATTCATTTCTTGAGAAAGTTGTGTGAGCATGGCTACAGGAT
The DNA here is from genome assembly GCA_963277665.1 of Viscum album. NCBI lineage: Eukaryota > Viridiplantae > Streptophyta > Magnoliopsida > Santalales > Viscaceae > Viscum > Viscum album. The sequence goes on from OY728165.1 coordinate 524,612,697, forward strand.
TTTGAATTCCAGCTCCCAGAACGTTTGGTTGCTCAGGGGGACAATCATTGCATTGCCCTTCGCATTCCGCATTAACACAGTTCCTTTGGGTTCCAACCATTGACTAAGACCAAGAAGAATAGTGTTAGCAACACTAATTATAATAGGAAAACAACATACTCAAGAATAAAATTTCACACATAAGGTCTTATCCAAGGTTATTCATGGCCATTTCTAAAACACTATGATTGTGTTCTATGCTGAGACTTATCCTTAGGGTTCTTACTAAGGCTTTCACATCCTAGTTTCCAAAGGTTGACTATACCTTTCATCTGATACCAACTATAACGACTCATACTTTACATACATTGTTAATACTTCAAAATTGAAGCATACTTATTACAACATATAACAAAACCACGAAAGGACCGTATATGTATAGTGTCTTTAGAAACTAGGAAACATAAACAACTAGTTCATAAAGCGTCTACACTGTCTCCCATTTATTTCATCATATATATAGTCTCTTTTGGAATATTTTACTTAATAACCTTCTTCCTGACCTGGGTAAAGAAAACATACAAAAGGGTGAGCTCAAATGCTCAGTAAGGGTAAACAAAAGAAATATCAATCACATCGTATACATAAGCACATACCTTTTGGAAATCTTAACCTGAAAAAGAAATCATAATTTCATAACATGGGATAAATCATGGCAGTGAAAGGTAATCACAATAATCCTACCTTCAAACATGAAACTTTGTGGCATACACACATAATCATAGAGAATCATTTCTTGTTAGTCAAGACTCATTTCCAAGACTATCTTAGTGGACAAAGTCCCTTTCTGAACTGAGTCACCCTCGTTTCAGTCCTGTTTCACTGAACCGGTATAACCTACCATTCCATCCATGTCTATCTCATGAGATATAAAAATATTTACCCAATGCATTGGAGGGAGATATAGGTCCCACCCATCTCATAATGATACCATTCTTATGTGTTCCACAAAATCATAAATCATACATCATTGCATAACCCATGTAATAAAAATGGGAATCTTAAACATCATGACATCATCAAACAATTAATATAAGATAAAGGAATTCACAAAAATAATTCGACCACAACATAATAAAATCAATTTAATAATAGGGATATAAACAGAACCCTACATTATCTTATATGGAAATTTTTTTTTGATAAAACACTTGAACTCCATTCTTGATGAAAATATCCTTTCAAATTCAAAAACATTTTCCTTTCATAACATGTCATACAATTTTAATGTAAAAGAAGTTGATTAAAAATAAACATGAAAACTTGTAAAGGAAGCTTCTTTGAAATAATGTTTTAAAAATCCATTCATGTTGTATAAGTTAAAAAAAACATTCTTCTCGTACTTTTTTCGAAAAAGTCAAAAAGTACCTTGTACGAAAAACGACAAAAGATTCCTTTAATATCTTTTACTAAAAACTCGTCGAAGGGTAAAATTGAATATAAACTATTTTATAAGGATATAAATATTACATATCGAGGAAAAATTGATGTGGATGATAAAATACACCCCAGTAAATACCAAAGTATAAACAATCTCGGATAAAAATGAGAGTGTAATATTTTCCCTTACCTTAGGTCTGTTTTGCTTTGTAAGTGTCCGAACCTCCTGTATAATGATTTAAATAATGTTATTGACTTATTACAGAATCATAATTATTTTTATTATGTCATATATGGTCATATTCTGAGCTTCTTAGTAGTAAGATTTCATTGCTACTTGTTATTCAGGTGTTTATAACTTTTTGTTCTTATGCGTATCTTGTCGAATAAATTCTTATTCTTCTCTTTAGGTTATAGATACATCATTTCCAGAATGTTATTAGTGTAATATATATCATATTCATTCATTCAATTCATTTATATAATCATTATGAAATGAAGATCATGTAGAACGAGTCGCATCACATCGTGGAGACAGTATTCCGTACGTACGCACGAGTGATGATATCATTCCTATGATCGTGGAATTGTATTGGAGTGTGTGTATACTATTTCAGAATCAGTATTACTTTATAATAGTCATATATAGTCATTATTTACACCATTATACTCATCCAAGTAAGGTGGTGGTGGAAAATAGATTACACCACGGCGTGGAGACGGTATTCCGTACGTACGCACGCGCGGTGATTTCTTTTTCCGTAGGATGGATAGATGGTGAAATAGGGTTGTTTCATACATATAATAACATATAAGTATATGAGTGATACTGATGTTATTACTTCATAATGAAACAACTAAAGAAGAAGAAGTGGAAGAAGAAATAAAGATGAAAGAATCGGTAACGGACATTACCTCTTCTTTGAAGTGCTTCTTTGAGACCTTCTTTTAGGGAACTAAAATTGGACTTTGAAGAAGACCATTACCTATAGGATGTCTCTAGTTAAGTGGAGAGGAGGAATTTTCAGGGTTTGTCGGAGCTTTAAGGCTCAAAGTGGTGTGAGGAAGAGGGGGAGGAGGTGCCCTTTTATAAGGGAGGAGAGGGGCACCTTTGGGAAAACTAAAAATATTATTTTATTATAAAGTCAAGTTCGGTTTTAAATAGCTCCAAATTGATATATTTCGAAGATAAGGTGGGGATGGGTCTAAATACTCTCATCAAATATAATTTAGACAAGTTTAGTTTCCTATTTTAACCTTATCATTTAGATTTAACATTATGTTAAATAATTTTACTTTTACCGTGTCTTCTTGTGTTCTTATACTATAAGGTTAATAAACGTACTATAAGAAGCCAAACGAACCCCATGTTGTTTATTATTAATATATATAACCTTATATAAGTCATTTGGCCGAACCTTAGATTTTTAAGAATACAATAACAATTACTAATATAATATTTGTTTTAAAAACTATTTTATGTCAATTTTGACACTATTTAGTAATTGATTTTTGTGAAAATCATAACAGAATTATTAGTTTGAAAAAAGTTAATTAAATAAATACTAACATGTCATATTAACCTAGAAAATTAGTGTAATTCATAAAAAGTCTCAAATTACATTTAGTTTGGTGTTTATAACATTAATTATGTCAATATTTCATTAATAAGATAACTACTGCATCATCTTTGTGTCATAAATAAATTAAATTATTTAATGTCTAAAAATTACAAATAAAATACCATTAGGTAGGAAATCGTTTTATCTTTCTAATTAATATTTATTGTCGAATTTATCTTATGTATAACCCCATATTAAGAATTATTTACTTATTAAACTTTGATTTTAACTATTTTAACACTTCTTTAAATAAATTAATAATAAATGTCCTAATCTAATCCAAGTGGGCCTAAATGGTCATATCTTATTCCTAAGTTTGTTTTTGATCGAATTACACTTGTACAATATAATTAGAACATGTTTTAGGGTAATAATAATATCATATTTACCCTTAATTACCCTATTTACTTTTAACCGTGGTAAAAAAAAGTAAAAAGTTACTATTCACCAAAAAATTATTTTCATCTCATTGAACCACATTTTACTTCCTGACATCAACCATGTCTCTTGGATTTTTTAAATTCCACTCACAGAAGCGGTAAAATTAAGTTTTATGAAAAATTCAGTTTTTTAACTACCACTTAGTGGTTTCACTATTCATCAAAAATTGAAATTTTTCAGAAAAATATCAAAATTTCACCCTAGGCTAATTTCGATATTTCGAATCCAAAAATGAAGTCCATTTTGAAAAATAAAATTTATAAAATTTCGAAATGTGTTTATTACTATTCATAACGGCTAGTTGTAATAATATTTTAATAGCATATCGTTGTTTAGTGAAACTCGGTATTGCGTACGACCCAAGCTATCGAGAAAGGTCGTGATTTCTCGTAAAGCAAGCAAAGAAAGTTTTGTGTAGAAAAAGATTCCTTTGATGATTTATATAACATAAAAGTCTCGGGTGTTACAAATTTCCTATAAGTATTTATATCCCTTATGATTTAGATATTTCATAGATACCATATCTATTTTATTGTGGAGCTACATGATATCATCTAGGTCTAATTTAAAACTAAATAGGATCATGAAAATTAATTACGTACTTTTATAGGAACTCGTTATATTCATTAACTATATATCAAGCTATTAAAGTGTATCTTTTAGATTTTAGAGAAACATCTATGAGGTAAATTTGTTATTGGAAAATGGAATTTAGATAGATCTTAAAATGACAATGGTTATTATATATTGGGAGGAAACTATAAATGTTAATGATATATGTAACTATATGGGTCTAGTTGGTTATTATCAGTGATTCATAGAGGGTGTATCAAATTTATTATCTCTATCGAATTATCACAATTAAAAATAATTGTTGTTTATGTAGAGTATTTGAGGACATGTTCATATGATGGTCTGATTTCATGGTCAAAATCATCACCAATCAGGATTTTAACTAATATTGCAATAGGTTATGTTGTAAATTTTGATGCATTGAACACAATATTGGGATGCATTTTTATATAGGGGGATCTTGCTGTGGATTATGGATCCCGCCAACTTATACTGAACAAAATTAACTATCTTCCCAATGACCTTGGCTTTGTAGTGTTCATGCATGCTATTAAACAATAGTGGTATTATCTCCTCAACAACAAATTCGTGGTTTATACAAATAATAATTTCTTGTTTTATAATTTCCCACTAAAAATTTGAATTCTAGGAAATGAAAATGGGTATAATACTTATAATAATTATATTTTATTTCATTTATATATACCATTGGGTAGGGGAATGTGTTCATGGATGAACAGATTATGAAGATTCCATTATAAGATTTTAAGTCCAGTGATTACAAGAACGTAGAAATCCTCTTATCTGATGTTCATGTAGAGATGAATGAAAAAGGTTATTGTTTTTAGATAATATTGATATTAAAAATATTATTGAACTCATTAATCATGAATAACTAGCGGATGAATATTTTTAATGTTTTAGAAAATTATAAATTGTGGGTATATTACCATTAAGTGGACACCTACCACATATAGTCACTGTTATTTTGAGAGAATGTTGTTATCCATCATTCTGTGATAAAATAAGTGATAATGGATTGTAATCACTCTCATTGGGATGTTTCCCATGGTGACACTGAATTTTATTATGATATGAAGCACTGTTGTTGGTTTCTTGGCACAAGGAAACATATAGTGGTCATTGTTATAGGGTGTTATACTTGTCAAGATATTAAATTAATTAAACATCATTGGTTGCATCATCCATTACCTATCACTACCATGAATGGGATAAAATATCCATGGGTTTCATTATTGGATAACCTCACAACACATTGAAAAAATACCACATGGGTGATCATTGATCAGCTAAAAAACAATCTGATACTGTACGAATCTAATTTTTCACCAAAGTAGAAAATCTATAAAAATTTTACATTCATAAAATCATGAATCTTCAAGGGGTGGATTCAGTGATTTTTTGACTAAGATCCTTATTTCGTATCATGATTCAAGGGAATCCTCAAATAGGACATGAGATCTCTCAAAAATTAAATAATTAAATACCATACACTAATTATTGAAAAAACATATCAGGTGACTAATATATATGAATATTTATAATTATCATGAAAAATGAACATTATACAAGCATGTTTTACCCATTATTTGTTTGTCAAACATTATTATAATTAAAATTATCAACCATCTATTAGAATTTCTCTTATTTATGCTTTGTATATTCTATCATGTGGGTCCCCCATTTAATGGATTGATGCTGGTGAAAATTTACTAAAGGGATTGAGCATTGGTTAGGATATTATTGATATAATCCCTTCGTAAGATCCCATAATATTCATTAGATGTCTCATGCCTGCTTTAGGGAAATATTTGTCTATTTTGGGAAACCATATTTTTGGTGGTACCTTTTGGTATGTTCAGGTGAATACTGAGAATTTTGAAGGATGACAGATAGTGAGTTGTTGTCAAATGGTTTTCCAAAACCATGTTTCCCAACCCATCAAATGGTATAATCACAGGAAGAGGGTGCTCACATTCCTAGGACACAATTTTTCAAACACTGTACCCCATTAGTAGAAACCATGACCCCCCCCCCCCACTCCCCATAAGAGGTTAATAGTTATGGTTCATAGTTTGGAAAACCATTCCTACTTTCCTAGAAAAATTATCACACTCTTTTAATTAACCTAGAAATTGGTTTTAAATTTTATCAAACCCCCATATTAACACCAAATAGAGACCAAAACATCTATAAACAATTTATATCAATTTTGGAGGATCCCTTATGATTTTATACGGATAATGACCTCTATTCTTGAGGATTTGAAGGGGATATTGAGGATATTAACCTTTAATGGTATTTGTATCTTCCCAATTAGATATATATATATGTATATATATATCTCTTTATATTATTATCCATTTCTCAAATAAAATATGGATGGTTATCCATCATTTTTTATAGATGTAGATCCTTTTTCATATCTTGATCCATTTGATATTGGATTTAGGATTTATAATAAATCCCATTCTTCAGCACAATCTTGATGAATCGATTAAAAAATTTGGTTTCTTTCGCTAGTTAGCATTTTTAAAAAAATTAATGTAGGTTCTATATTATTCAAATTTCAATGTCAATATTCGAATTATGTATATTTAATTATAGAATTTATAATTGTTTATTGTAAATTAAGTTTCCAAAAAGGAGTAATATAATTTGTAGATTAATTAATCAAGAGTAGTGAAATTGGGGATATTGGGAATGATGATTTTGAATAACAATGTTTTGATTTAATAATGGAATATTATGATTTTATAATATGAATATTTAATTTTTGCATTAATTATATGATATAGGGATTGAAAATTCTGAATAATTAATTTTTGAATTAATTATGGGATAACTGTGCTTCTGTATTAGGGAAAATTAATTATTGAATTGATTAATGATATTTATGTGATTCTATAATTGATGAATTTAATAAGAGAATGGATTAGATAAACTAATTGTTGAATTAGTAGTCAAATTATTGTGGTTAATTAATTACTGAATTTAATAATAAAATGATGTGTATATGAAAAAGTTTAATTTAACTAGTTAATTGGTGAACTAATAAATGTGATATTATGATATAGGTTACATTAAATGATTGATGGTGATCATGGAATTTATATGTGACCTAAAATGATGAATGATAAAAATGGCATGCATATGTGGCATCAAATGATGAATGGTCAAAATGAAATTCATATGTGATTTGAAAAGATGTATCATAATAATGGAATACATATGTGATTTGAAATGATGAATGTAATCATTGAAATTTATATGTGATTTGAAATGACGAGTGGTAATAATGAAATTCATAAGTGATTTGGAATGATTAATTGTGACAATGATATTGAATTGAGATTTAAATGATGAATGGTTACAAGAAAATACATATCTCAACAGAAATGATGAATGGTAACAATGGCATTCATATGATAATAGATAGTTTGGGTGTCTTGAGGAACCCATGGGTAATGTGGTTAATGAAATGGAAATTGATTAAATTTAAATTGTTTACTTTATTTCATTGATTTATTCTTTTTAAATCTGCATATACTGTTTTGATGGTATATTCATTTAGAAAAAATTGTTAGTTTCATGAAAATTAAATTAATTCTTTAATCTAGAGTCCTAATCTGTACCCAAATAGATTTCATGTTTTTAGACAAGTTAAGGGAAAGGGCCCTATATTTGAGGGTTGACTGGTATAGTACATGGATGAGGGAACCCAAATTGGTTTCAGGACCCTCTTGGAGGAGTATTTAGTGTCATTATTAATTTTGGGATTTATAAATTTTCAATTGACATGAACATGGCATGGAGTATTTATTTATTTAGTCTAAATACTAGAACATCCTATTATAGTTATCGTGAGATAATAGTTTTGTATCCCAAATGGTTATATTATTTTGTTATTATTATTTATTTATAAATTTTTCTATTTTGATAAAGACTGTATATTCTCCCAAAGATATTTATTAGACCCCATCTTCTATTCATCCACCTATGGAGTATATGGAGGCTTGACTGATGTCATATAACAAACTGGATCAGTGTAGTTGTGTGTAGAATATAATGAAGAACAGTATAAAGTGGTATTAGAGATGTTTTTTACATAATATTGGAGAAATGTAAGAATAATACTAGGAAGAAATGATACTTTTCAATGAGCTCATAAATGATATTAGTTAACCCATGTGTGGGGGAAGCCAATTACCTAGGGCGGGATTGCATTCATTATATGTTTTGTTAGAATTGGTGATATTTCACCTCAAATGATGTACATGATGCATGATGCGATTTTTAACAATATGTTATAATGATATTGGACTTGTTACCATATTGGAAATATATTTCAGTATTCATTCATAATTATAGGCACTCAATATTATTTTGTGACATGCATCATTTTAGGCCTGCATGGGAATAAGGGTTTTATGTACGTTAATGTAACTCCCCAAACTATTATAAATGACAATTCATATTGATCTAATTTGTTGTATTATTATATGAAATAATTATATAACATTTGAACTCCCTTAGTTTTATGTTTTTTGTATTCTAAAACACTATTACAAATTGTGATCATTGCTAATATAGCCATTGAATAGCGATCACATGATTTGTATAAATATCGGGCATTAACAAATAAAATTTACTCAGAAAAAGGAAGTGATGGCTTCATCTGGTATAATTTATACATACGAAGCCCATGTTTTAGAGATCATAAAAAAGGTGGACTCATTGGACCTCCCTCTTAACCAAGACCAAGACGAGCTTCAACATGTTAGGTTTGAACGGAACCGTGTATGGGAGAAGTGGTTGTGAAAAGAAATTACCAAATGAGTGATGTTATCCATGCCACCCCAGAAGTCGTTCACCATTGCACAACATACCCTTAGGTATTATGCTGATGATATAATGGGTTATGTAAAAATACCCTAGAACTGTGATTATGTACATTATTTTTGTACAGAGAATATACTTTCATTTTATTATTGTTAGTTTTTAAACAGTTTTTAAAGAAACAAAATTGTGTTTTTAGTTAATAATAAATAAAAAAATCTATTTTGGAATATTAATGGATTTATAAATTAAATAATATCTTAATGATATATTATAACTAAATTATTATTTATTAAATATAAATGATTGTATAACTTTTTTGTATACAATTGAAATTTTTATTAATGTTTGAAAGTTTTTTTTTGTCAAAAACCATGAATTTTTTATAAATGTTAGTATTTATTTCAAAAGAAAAATAATTCACATATTTGGAAAATTATTTACATAAAATTAATATTATTATATGACTCTATAAGTCCAAATTTTATAATGATGAATTTTTAAAAAATTTCTGAAATAGTTAAATGTTTGGGTAAAAATTAAATATCGTTTAATTCTATAATGTGTTTTTTGACATCATGATGACCCAATTCTGATGTAATAAAATAATATAAATGGGTTTTTCGAAAAATATATTATCATCATTAAAATAATGTGATTTTAGATTGGTTTATTAATTTTTTCCCCTTAGTGGACCCAACAATACTTATAAACCATTTTAACTTTTAAAATGATTTCATTGAGACTGTGACTCGCCTCCATATAAAAAATCCTAATAATTTAAGAAGATCGGTCATTGGATTTATAAAATAATGTTTTTTACTCCCCTTTTTAAAACCCATTGGTAAAAAAATGTGTTTGTTTGGGGTTTGGATTAGTTTAATGTGGGTTGTCCAAAACCTAAATAATAATGAATTTTTTCTCATTTCCTTTGTAAACCCACCCAAGATCCTACATCTTATCACTAAAAACCTTTATAAGCAGAACCCTACCCTACCCACCTCCCTCTAAAATCCTCCAAAAGTTACCCCAAGTTAACAAAAATCCTCTATCAAGCCCCTCCCAAACCTTTGGGCTCACATTTCTAGGTTAAAAATTTAATCCTTTGTCATTTTTGCCCACATTTCTTAAGTTTTTATACACTTGAATTTTCAATTAATAATTTCAGGCTATGATTTAGTACTTCTTCCATACAACCCTTCTTATTTTGGAATGATTATATAGCTCTTTCTCTCTAATTAATGCATCCCATGTATGCCTGTTACCATGAAAAAATACTGTAAGGAATATATCTGTTCTCATTAAATTCATGAAACTATTTTGTATTATGAATATTAATTCCAATACTTATGTTGGGACATGTATAAATATGAACTCTTTGCAGTCCATTTCATATACCTATTATGAGACACCTTTTTCTCTCTCATCAACCATATTTAGGAATTCTTATGTCACAGTGTAATGAAGTTGAAATTGCACCTTGATTTTTTAAGCCATAGTCATTGTATAGTAAATACCATGCCCATTTCTTTATAAAGGGTATTCAAATTTATGCACATTCTCTTATTGATTATAGAGTTTTAGTAATTAATTAACATTTATTTATCGTGTATTTAATGATGAGGTTCAATTAAGCTATGTTATATGATCCATTTGGCACACTTATGTAAGAAATGAAATGACTAAGAAGGGAGAATCCTGATTGAACTCCAATGCATTGAGTTAAGATTATTATCCTGATATTTCAAGTTAAATGAGTGTTTAATCATGAAAATTCATGTTCGGTGAGTTCTTACTCATGATCCATGTGTAATGAGCATTGTCTCATGTTAATATCAAGTGAAATGTTTTTTCCACATATACATCTTATGATAAACATGAAATATCAGGAATTTATGTTCATTTTTCAATAATGATCCATTGATATGCGTATTAGAAAACATGTACTATATTCTTCATGTCATGCCTTGTTTAATCCCTTACTGAGCTTTATATTTCACTATTTTCTTATGCATGTCCTCAGTTATCCCATGCAATGCTTTGTACGAAAAAATGTGTATGGTCATGTAAAATAAGTTTTCAATATAGATTTGTATTTCATGTTTTATGTTTCTATGTAGTGTTCAGAATCCCCAAATACACTATACCTATTGATATTCGTTGTTTTATAAAGTGAATTGTTTAGGTAAAAATATATTTTTATCTGTGGAATAATGATCAAGGTTGTTATAGTTTGTATCGTAGGTTATGTTTAGTTATTTTCGGTAATAGAATTAGAAAAAACTAGTGAAACCCATAGGGATAAATTTACGTATAATAAAAAAATCCCTAAAATTTTGTGAGTAATGAGTAAGTGGTATATCAAGAAAATAAATCTCTATCTAGATACGAATAGGTCATAGTGTCTCTAACACAAATTTATCTAATGGTAAAACCCAAAAACACCACCTTCACATAGACACAAATGGGAATGGGTTCACAACAATGGGTCTTGCCCCACTCTTGGTTATGGCACTCCCAAGGGATATGATTTTGTAATTTCTTATGTTTACTATGAACCATTATTAATAGAATTAAAAATAATTCCCCTATAAATATATGTTTGGAATTAGAACATGGATAACATAGATTGAAGCCTATAAAAACACATGTTATGGGAATGAAATTAATTTATAAGTCATGCTTTCGGTATTTGGATGACCCTTTAGATGTTAACCATAACATTCCTTTTATTCCAGCTAATGGATGGTAATAGGAGGACTCAGGCTAACAATAGAACTAAATATCAATGTGATGACTGTTCTACTGAGATGTCCAATCAGATGGGAGTAGGAATCATGTACTTTGTCATTATAGTCTCTCATTTAACTCTGTAGATTAATAGAAACAAGGGTCAATAAGAAAATTCAACCCCCCTATGAATTTACAATATTCAATTAAGAGCTTCATGAGAAAAAGGACTCCTAATTTTGATTGATCATCTGAACCCTCAATTGATGAACAATGGATCAAGTCCATTGAAAAGATCTTTTCTATTCTTAAATGTTCCAAAAAATAAAATGTTCTTATGGGGGCTTATCGTATGGATAGTGATGCTGATCAATGATGTAAGATGACCAAAAATACGAAGCCTGAGGAGGATACTGATGCATTGGAATGGATGAATTTCCAGAAAATTCTTTTCTATAAATATTTTCCCCAACCCTCGGACTTACGAAGGAAAGAGGATTCATGTCCCTCAAGAAAAAGATGACGAATCCATCATAGAATACACAAAAAACTTTACAAGTCTTGCATGACATGCATACGACTTTGTCGTTACCCCCATATACAAAGTTTACTGCCTCTTTGGTTGGATAATAAGTAGCCTACAGAAATCCCTAGCATTCTGTTACTTCGAGAGCTATGAGGAAATTATCTGATGTGTGTTCATAGTTGAAATATAGATTGATGAATATTAGGGGTATCATGGGGATAAGAAGCATAATGAGGTATTTAATTCTGGAAGTCCGATAGATAAATCCAACTGTGTTTAGAAAATCCAACACCCCACATTTCCAAGGTGTGAAAAGAAGAACCCTATAAAATGTTGGAAGGAGATTAGGAAAAGTTTTAGGTGTGGGAAAAAAGGGCACTTGACCATTAAATGGCGACATAAAAAACCCACAACTGTGATAGAGGAGATGAACACTCTCTTTGACCCTCAACACATTGTTCATTGCTTCAACCACAATCAACCAGAGAACTTTGTAAACTCGTTCCCTATTCCAAAGGTTTTGGGAGACAACCAAAAATATCCTAGGCGGAAAGGGTGATATTTTTCTATTACTACCACCGAATTGAACCCCGATAATGAAGTGGTGAGAGGTGCGCTAGTTATTAATTATATAATAGTGAACATACATTTTGATTCTGGTTATATACATTATTTTATATCCCAAAAGTTTTGTAGAAAATCCCTACACAATCACAAATCATGGAAGTAAATATGTTGATGAGATTGGATAATGGGGAAATAATTTCATCCCATTAATATAACTCCTCCCCAATCATAATTTATGGATTTGACATCCCGAAAAACCTCATCATACTTCCTCTAGTGAAATTTTATGCAATTCATGGAATGGATTGGCTTTACATAAATAGAGCCAATATAAATTGTCGTAGGAGGGAAATCAATCTCCATATGGAGAATCAAAACCTGCTTCTATATAATTTCTAGGAAGAGGATGTATCTTATTTAGAACCATCGTCTCAAGCATGGATATTAATGACCTCTGATAATTCATATATAGGCCAGGTGATTGAGTCAAAGGAATCAACCATCCTTGAATACATTCCGATTATGAGGGAATTTGCTTTAGTGTTTGCTGAGAATTTCTGTGTCTTTTTCATAGAAGTAATTTAGAATTCCCAATTTCATTTATAACTCAGGAATTTACAAAATCCATGAATCTATGTAGAATGGCTATTGTGGAGCTTGAGGAGCTGAAGAAAAAACTACAAGAGAATCTAGATAAAGGCTTTATATACCCAAGTGCTTCATCAAAGGGTGCACCAGTCCTCTTCATCATGTTGAAGGATGGGTCAATGCACCTTTGCATTGATTATCTTGATGTCAAAAAAACATGATAATGAACAAGTATTTTCTACCCCGAATTGATGTATTGATCGAATAGATATATGGATCACAATACATCTCCAAGGTGGATTTGCGGTCAATATATTACTATGCTAGGGCGAAGAAAGAGGATATCCCCAAGACTTCATTTGGTACAAGGTACATGAACTATGAGTTCACAGTACTTCCTTTGGGACTCAGTAATTCTCCAGCAATCATCATGTACATGATGAATAGAGTCTTTAGAGATTACCTTGCCAAATTTTTGGCAGTCCTTATAGACCATATTCTAATGTACTCTAAAAACTAGTAGGAGCATGAGGTGCATCTAAGAACAGTACTAGAGACCTTTTGAAAGTAGAATCTCCATGAAATGTACAACAAGTGTGAGTTCTTATTGAAGGATGTCTCATTGGTGGGTCATATAATCACATGCAATGGGATTTATATAGATCTTTCTAAGACAACTAAAATTGAGGGATGGTTGAGGACAACATCAGTAACAGATATATATAGCTTCATGGGGTTAGCTAAGTAGTATCGCTGATTTGTGAGAAATTTCTCATGATTCTCCAAAGCTTTAAACAAGATAACTCTAAACGGAGTAAATAATTCTTAGAGTGATGAATGTGAATAGAGATTCAAGGAGTTGGAGAAGAGGATTATCACTCTGATCGAGCTCACGCTACCCACAAGTGGATAATGTTTTGTGGTATTCAGTGATGCTTTAAATAAGGGCATGGGTTGTGTGTTGTTGAAAAATGAAAAATTCATCTCCTATTATTCAAGTAAATTGAAATATAATGATAAAAACTATCCAACATATGATTTGATGTTGGTTTTAATATTTTTCACATTGAAAATTTGGAGACATTACATATTTAGGGGGAAGTGTGAAATATATACAGGCTAAAAAAAGACTCAAGTATATATTCACACATAAAGAGTGGAATTTGAACCAAAGAAGATTCATAGTGTTAATCAAAGTCTATAACATTTCAATCTATTATCACCTGGGGAAAGCAAATAGGGTGGCAGTTTCTCTTAATATAAAGGACCCATTAATTATATCATTGATGAGAATTAAAAAGGATCCAATCTTCTTATATTTGATGTATATGGAATGGGAAACATAAATAATTGAACATCTTTATTCCTATAACAAAATATTGCTCAACTGTCTCTGTTGGAAAGAATAATGGATGCTCAAAACAAAGAATTTGGGAATTTAGAAGAAAGTGGAAACTATAAAAAAAGTGAAATCCTAAGGGTTCAATATTAATGAAGAAGGAATTATGAGATTTGGGATGAGGCTATGTGTTCCATCAAATCCGGAGTTAATGAACACACTTTTGGATTATGTATGTAGTTTAAAGTTCTTCATTCGTTAGGGAAACACAAAGTTGTATCTAGATCTTTGGGAGCTTTATTGGCTGGATAACATAATGAAGGAGATTTCTGAGTATACATCAATGTGCCTAGTATATAAGCAGCTGAAGCCTGAGGGGAAGAATTCTAAGGGGATAATGTAACCATTACACACACCAACAAGTAAACGGCAGAACATCACCATGTAAACTGTCACCAGAAATTCAAGGACATCCAATGGATACTATGCTATATGGGTTGCTGTGGATCTTCTAATTATGACTGCACACTTCATTAAAATTTGAGAGGATTTCTCATTGGATCATATTGCACAAATATATATCAGAGAAGCGGTATGGTTTCATGGAGTACCAATTTCAATTGTATCCGATTGAGATCCAAGATTCACCTATATCTTCTATAAGAGTCTTCAACATGCTCTGAATACTGAGCTAGACATCAATTTGTCTTATCAACCTCAAAATAATTTCCAATATTAGAATACTATCCAATTACATGAGGGACATATTTACAGCTTTATCAATGGAACACAATGGAGGATGGGATCAAAATCATTATCTGGTTGAGTTATCTTACAATGACACTTTCCACTCAATCATCCAAATGGATCCTTATGAATCCATGTATGGGAAGAGGTGCAGAACACCGACATGTTGGGATGATGATGGGGAGAGAAAACTCCTAGGTTTGGAAATGGTCGAAGAAATGGTGGAGAAGGTTAAGTCCATATAGAAGCACATTAAAGTTGCTCAAATTTGAAAAATGTTCTATGATGATAATAATCGACAACACCTAGATTTGATGACATGGACATGGTATTCCTCTGCATGTCACTGTGTAAAAGATTTATGATACTTTTGAAGAATGGAATTCTTATTCCAAAGTACATCCACCATTTTGAGATCCTATATTGCACTAGAGAAGTGTCTTATATACTAGAACTCACACAAAACCTATCTCCAGTACATCATTTTTTTCCATGTATCACAATTGAGGAAGTACATAACTGACCCATCACATGTACTCAATCCGGAGGTGGTACCATTGGAGAACGACCTCTCTTATTAAGATTAGTCGATGATGATAATATATATTATGTAATAATTTCTAAAAAATAAGATAACGACCATCATCATGGTCTTGTGGTGAAACCAAAAGTTAGAATAAGCTATGTGGGAATCCAAGGATGTGATGATGTAGAGTTAACTACACCTGTTTTAGTGTGGGAATATGAAATTTCGAGGGAAAAAAATTTAAGGGGGGATCATTGTAATGACCCAAAATTTTATTAATTAAAATTTCTCTTGATATAATTAAAAGGCATATTATGTAATATCATTATATAACATATTCACTTCCATGGTTTTATGTTTTTAAATTTTAAAATTCCGTTAAAAATTTTGATCATTTCTAATATATCTATTGAACATTAATCACATCATTAGTATAAATATAGGACTTCAACAAGTCTAATTTACTCAAAAAAGTAAGTGATGACCTCATATAGTAAAATGACTTCGTACAATGCCCATTTATCAGAGTTCAAAAATTAGGTGGTCTCAATGTGCTTCACTATTGACCAATCCCAAGCCAAGCTTCAACTCGTTGAGTTTGAATGGAACCGACTATGGGGGAAGTGGAAGATAAAAGAGATTACCACAAGAAAAATATTATATGAGACACCAAAAGAGTCCCCCACCATTTCACAGCATACCCTTAGGTCGTATGCGAGTTCTATAAGGGGTTATGTTATATAACCCTAGAACTATGATTATTTAAATTATATTTTTATATTGAATATAAAATGGTTTTATTTTTGTTACCTTTAAAATGGTTTTAATGAAAAAATAGTATTTTTAGTTAATATTCAATTAAAAAAAATATATTAAATAATTAATGGATTATTTAGTTAAATAATATTTTAATGAAATATTATTACTAAATTATATTTTATTAAATATAAATGATCGTATAATTTTTATGAATACAATTGTAATTTTTATTACGGTTTGAAAGTTGTTTTTGTCAAAACTCGTGAATTTTTTATAAATGTTGGTATTCATTTTAAATGTAAAAAATTCACTTATTTTTAAAATTATTTAGGTAAAATGAATATTAATTTTGGAATCAAGGTGTCAATGTAATCTAATAGTGATTTTTTCAAAATTTTCTAACACAGTCGATTTTTTGGGTAAAAATTAAAAATTGTTTTATTATATTATGTGTTAACATCATAATGACCCAATAGTGATGTAATAAAATACTATAAATGGGTTTTTTGGGAAATATATTATTTACCATTAAAATAATGTGATTTTTGATTTATTTTTATTAATTTTATGGTGCCGCATTGGGCCTTCCAAGACTTACAAAACCTTTTCAATATTAAATTGATTTCCTTTAGAGTGTGACCCACCTCAAAATATGCAAGCCTATTTTAAGACAGTCCTACATTGGCCTTATAAAGTACTTCTTTTCACTCCCCTTTGGAAAAAACCATCGGTTGGTATGGGTTTTTGATTAGTTTAATGTGTTGTTTCCAAAACCTAAATAATAAAGAATTCCCTCTTGTTTCCTATATAAACCCACACAAAATCCCACTTCTATTCACTCAACACCCTTGGAGAACATCCCTACCCTACCCAGCAATCTTTAAAATTCACTTATGGTTCCCAAATCTCCTAATAATCCACTCTCAAGCCCCTAACAAGTCATTGGGATCACACATCCATGTAAGGGATTTCCTCCATTCTCATTTGTGTCCAATTTTCATTATGTTTATATACCCTTAAATTTTCAATTAAAACTTTTGGGGTATGATTTTTCACCTCCTCCATACTTCTATACTTTTTTTTGAATAATCACACACCTCTTTCTCTCTCATTAATTCCACCCATGTACACTTGTTACAATGGAAAACTACCGTATCAAATTTATCTTTTGTCATTTACATTGAAGTAATTCATTGGTATTATGAATCTAAATTCCATTACATTTGTTGGGACATGTATATATTTAACCCCCATAATTTCCATTTCATGTACATATGAGGAGAAACCCCTTTATCTCTCATCAACCATTTTTATGAGTTCTTTTGTCGTGTCGTTATGCTGCGGGAATTTCTCCATGATTTTCTAAGCCAAAGTCATTGTGTAGTGAATACTATGCCCATTTCTCAATCAAGGGTCTTCACATTTATGAACATTATCATATTGATTATAGTGTTTCAGGTATGAATTACACATTACATTATCGTGGAATAAATGATAACATTTAATGAATCCATGTTATATGATCCATGTGGCACCCTTATGCAAGAAATTAAACGATTATAAAGGGTGCACCCTTATAGCACTCAATGGAAAGGGTTAACATTATTAACATGATACATCAAGTGATATGAAGTATTACCCATGATAATTCATGTTAAATCCGTTTTACTCATGCCCCATGTGCAATGAGCCTTGGATCTTACTAATATTATGTTAAATGTTGTGACCACATTTCCATGTTCCAATAATCATGCTATATCATGTCTCTATGTTCATGTTTGTCTTATGATCCATTGATAGAAATACATCCTAACATATATAGTATAATTCATGTTATTCCATGTTTACTCTCTTACTGGGCTTTATATCTCTCCCTTTTCTTATGAAAGTCCTCAGGTTATCCCATGCAATGTTATGTACGAAGGAATGTGTGTGGTCATGTAAAAGAGTTTTTCAATAAAGATTTCTATTCCATGTTTTAAATTTTTATGTAATGATACTAATCCCCAAATATAATATAACTCTCAATATTTTATCTTTTATCATTTTTAGGTTTTATGTAATAAAATAAGTTTAATAGTAAAATAAATAGAAGGGTTGTTATAGCTATTGAACTTGAAGTGTTTTACCTTGATTGTAAAATTGAACTAGAAAAAGGTTCCTAATTAGAAAATGAAATTGATAAATGATATAGAATATCAATAAATTGGTTTCTAATGGGAAAATTTAATAATGAGAATTTATAGCCTCTATAAACCATGAACTAGAGGTTTGATGTTTATGAGTAGTGATTACCCCTTAGATTTGACTATTTGGTGAGGGTTGTGAAAAATAATGGTTGTTCCATATTTTGATTTTACTCTTACATAAATTTGTTAATATTATGTTATGTTTCTTAAGGTTTTTTTTTGGAATTATATTGATATTCATCCAATATTACGCTTGTAGGGAGGAAGAAAATAGGACCAAGTTGAAGGTGTTCCTCTAGTATTAGAACCTGAGGCACTAGTAGTGATGGGTGAGGAAGAATTAGACAAGATCTATAAGAAATTATATCAATCTATAATATTCCAATTGAAAGACGTATGGAACAATTTTAATTTTAGGTTTGATCATATTATGGTTTTTAATTTGTAGAACATATATAAGTTTAATAAAAATATTAGACCTGAGGAAGAACAGTTCGTGGTTGAGTCCATCTAGACTATACTTGAAAAATTAAAGTGTATTATTGAGAAGAGGGTCATGTTGGATGCCTACATTTTGTGAAGATCAAGTAATCACTAATGGGTTGTTTATTCTTAGATAGGGCATGAATCAGAGATGGAATTGAATGAATTTTTAGGGATGTTTCTGGAAAACATTTATCTGGAGATGATTTGACATGAGGGTGAGGATGTGTTCTTATTGTTGACTCAGGGGAGTATGTTCATGACAGAAAATGTTGTTATCATTAAATACATGTAGTGGTTTCCCTAATAATTATAGGGGATGAGAAAACTACAGAAACACATTTTTAGGGTAGAACATAATGTGAGATTATATCCCAAGTTAGTCCCTTTCTATTAAATAAGTTCACTGAGGTAATAGATGTGGATTTCATAGGATAGAGTAACCTAAAAGAATATTTTTCTGTTGGAAATGTGGTTGTTATTATATTATCATGAGGTACATATTATGGGGTAGGAAATAACTCTATGAGGATGTTCTCCATGTGATTAGTAGGAGATGTGGTTAGGGAGAAGGGACAGTTACAACGGACATTGCTAATGTTATGTACCACCACTATGGTAGGCCGACCCACTATCATAGAAACATTATCCAACCACCAGTAAAGTAAAAATCATTAATTGGGATTAGACATCAAATTAATTTCTACAATATCCTACAATAGGTAGTTTGTGATGGAGGATATATATTAACCCAGAGTGAGGGTAGTGGATATTGTCCACCATAACAGTCTTTCAGTTATACTTCTATTATCAATGGAAGTAGAGGAAGTATACTTGCATCTTATAGGAAAGAGAGCATGTATAAATATGGTTTTGTAGCTTATGGTACTACATTTCATCTCAGGGAATGCACATAGGATAATTAAATTACATTATTCCAACTATTATGGTGAGAGAGGATGAATAATCAAAAGTTAGAGGTACTATTCTTGATGATTTTAAATTACATAGTATCTTATTTATTAATGGTTCCTCTCATTAATTTTTTTATACAAAAAATTAGAATGGTTTGAGCCTGGTTTTAGTGTTAGTAAGTCGTGTGTTGAAGATAGATACACCACTGGGAGTATGATAGAGAGAAATTTGTATATGTAAGGTGTTTTTCTGATTTTGGGGAGTATCCTTTTATATGAGGACTTTAAAAACACTATATGTAAGTATTTGAAAACAATTTATGGAATTTATAAGTTAGTATCATACCAAGAACATATTTAATTTCATCATAAGAGGGCGGCATTTACATCACCTGACGGTGAAAACTACATCTATTATGGATAATGGGATCTCTTGGTAGGATGTGTGGGGACCATTAATCATAATCTGGGGAAGAACACCACCCATGTATCTAGTTTATTACTAGATGATGGCGAAGTGGACAGGATTTTTTTCCACTCGTATTATATAGGATTTCAGATGTATTTATTAAAATCATCTCGTAGATTCAACCAGAGAGAGATGCAAAATTTATAATTGATCTCATGCCATGGGTTGGTCCATTTTCTTTTCAACCATACATAATGAAAAATATAGAGAATCAAGAGATAAATTATATCTTGGTGGGGATTATGGATAAGGTGTTTATCAATCCGAGTACATCTTTTGGGGGTTTCCCAATTTATTTTCAAATAAGGTTTATAGTATTCTACACTTTTTTGGTTGATTACCGAATGTTGAACCAGATGACTATGAATAACAGATATCATGTACTCAGTATTTATGATTTCTTGGACTAGTTCAGGGGAACATCGATATTCTAAAATATTTTTTTGTGATCAAGGTAAAATAATTTGAGAGTTTGAACATATGATATATTGGGGACTTCATTGAGAATTAGGTATCACCTTTTTGAGTTCATTGAAATTATGCACGATTTATCAAAGGATCAATCCGTGTTTATGTCCTTGAAGTAAATAATTTTCCATTAATACATTTAGAATTTTGTGGTAGTGTATATGTATGGCATCTTGGTTTACAACAAGCTTTATTCCAATCATGGCCAACATATTCACATCATCATTAGTAATCTATGAAATAATCATATATATTTCAATCTACCTTAGTGTTAGTTTTGGTTTAATCAGGAACACTGTTGGGTAACATCATTATAGAGTTAGGTATGTTAGTAGACCAATAGATGGTTTATATTGTTTTTTCTTTGTAGAATCCCAAGATTTTTTTTGATATTTATCAATTTATTGGTTTAAGAGGATATTACTAGAGGCTCATCCTGGACTTTTCTCATTTGGAAGCAGTACTTTCAATATTGAACTAGAAGGATACATTGTTTTAATCGAGGGATGAATGAAATAATTACTTCCATTAGTTGAACAATCACTTGAAATACAAATATATATTCATCCTACTTGAGTTGAAATATTGGTTTATGGTGTTTTGTGATTCTTATGAGGTCAAACATGGATCATTGATGATTATGGGAGATCATGTTTTGGAATATGAATCTCAAAAGTTGAGGAAACATGAATGGAACTACCCTACACATGAACTCTTGGTGGATTAAGTGTTCTAAGAATTTATGTGTTGGAATAATGATCTATTGAGAAAAAAGTTTACTATGTATTTGGATAAGAAGATATTAAATAATATCTTTTACATCAATATTTGAATCTATGATAATAGATAAGTGTTGAGTTTATGCAGTCATTGAATTTAAAACTAGAATATATGCACCAATGGAAAAATATTGTTGTTTAATCTCTAATATAGAAAACACTATATTTGAATAGTAGTGTTGAGTTTAAGATCATTACATTCTTCTATGAGATTCATGTTGCAGTCTGGGAGAGTTAGTAGCAGATGACTCTCATATTAGTTTAGGTGGTGTCTCCCATTTTGATCCATATGTGAGATAGGTGGTATGAGGAATCATATTTTTTGGCCTTGAGGGATATTCTTGAATGTTGAGAGTCATATATTATTGTATTAAAGATAAGGATGATATCAACTATGTCATTAATTATGTTATCATGATGATGAGATTGTGGGAGGAGCTGGTGTGTGAATTTGATGCCTCAAAGTGGGTGGTGCATCCAGGTTTGAAAAAAATGTACCTTGTCTAATGAAGATCATTTTGGTGGCCGATCATTAAAAAAAATAGGATTCACGACACAATCATACATCTATCAATTGGTGTTAGGTGATAATAAATGACTTATATGTCCAGTATATCTATTTCCCATTTTGGAATGAAAGTGGGAAGATGTGACTAAGGATTTTTTGGTGGGTATCCAAAAGTCACCTCAGATGAAAAACGCTATGTGGGTGGCTATAGACTATTTAAAAAAGGCTAAATATTAATTTATAGTGCATGGTCTATTCTTAGTGGCGTAGTTAAGAGGATTATATATTTAAGTAATAGTTCCATAGAATGGGGTTCCCCATACAATATTTTCATACCTTTTATCATGATATAATTCTAACTTATGGAAGGGATTATTGAATGAACATGGTAAAAATATTTTTATGACTTTCCACCCTCAGACAGATGGGTAGTCAGAGAATACTATTCAGGTGCTTGAGGAAATTTTATGAGTATGTTTTATGACATTAGTGGATCTTGGGAGAAGCAAAAAAGCACTGCTGGAGTTATAAAATAGAAAATGTTTTTAGAAAAATACTCAGATGGTTCCATATTAATCACTTTATGGTACACCATGTAGATCAACTCTATGCTAGATAGATATAGGTATGTCAAACCTATTGGGATCGAGTTTCGTATTCTTGTCATAAGAGCATGTACAACTGATTGAAATGTTTATAGATACGGCTCATATTAGTGATAAGACATTTGTTGATTGACATCGATGGCACCTAGAGTTTAAAAAGTTTGATCATGTATTCCTTTAGGTGTCACCTAGTTTTGGACATTGTAGGATATGATGAAAGAAAAAGTCAGTGCCTAGTTTTTTTGACCATTTGATGTTTTGGAAAGAGTCAGGCCAGTTTCATACCAATTGGATATTTGGTAGGTTCGATGCACAACGAAAGTGTGGCTGGGACAGAACCCAACATTTATTTTTACCATGATTAATGATTATTCCAAAATAAATATGATGATGATTTCCAGTCTCCACGGAATAGAATTAATGATTTAGATAATGAAGAAAGAGGCCCAGATTCTTTAGAGAATATCTTTCACATCATGTTTATAATTAATATAATTAATTTCTTAATAAAAAATAATACTTGGATCATTGTTATTTTTCTTCGTTGATGATGTTGATCATCTAGAATAACCCTTCCATATTATCTCATGGTGCTTGTATGGACCCAAAATTGAATCCCTCTACCAGTGATCCACACATACTATAATGGCCTCTGATCGACACTGCTCGTTCTCTAGGTGCTTGTGTGGTGAAGCGAGTGTCTTGGGTTGGTTGTTCTTGATTGCTTGGTCTTCATCCATGAAGAACATCTCTTATTATTAAGAGGGGCGGGAAGAGGATTCGATAGAGAATTTTTTTAGCTCAACAATTCTCAATTCACTAGGTGTATGATAATGTGTTGTGTGGTGTCTGGAACAATAGGTGTTCTTGTCTATTTATATGGATGGAACATCAGTTACAATATTTAATTGCATAACAATAATTAAATAAATTCCTGAACATAGAGAAACCCCATGCTCATAATAATAGTACCGCATCATAATTTATTCTGCGCCAACTTGTGAAAAATAGAATTATGAAAAAAAAATTGTGACAAAAAATAATAGCAGCATCATTATTATTTAAACTTGATCCAGCAAATAATTATTTACCATCTTGAAAATAATTATTTTACTAAAGGACCTGCCTTTTTCTTCTCAAACTCCCCTTCCATTTATTGAACACCTGAATAAATAAATAAATAATTTTCTCTTATAAAAAATGTTTTATTTAAAAAATAGTAAATAAATTTTTTTTAAATATTAGATAAAATAAATAAATATTTTTTATTTAGTTTAATGCGATCTTTTTAAATTTAATAAAATGACTCCACAGTCATGACAGATATATTTATTTCATTAATGTAATTCAAATAGAATTTAACTAAGACCATAGAAAACACATAGTGCGTGAGCCTCTAAGATTATTTCACATTTCCATTAGGCGAGATTTCCTAATGTAAAAAAGTACTATTTAGAAACTGGTCAAGGCACCCAAGAGAATGAACATAAAGTCGCAATGATGACATCCAAAAATTAACACCCACATTATAATATAATCTTTTTGACGCAATATCTAATCAGTCTGGTTTCATGATAGTGTCATCAACATTTATTCTTGATATTTCAATCTCTGACTAACAGAAATAAAATTATCATTACACCATGGCCATATAATTTCATGCGACGATTCTATTTCAATCAAAATCCTGAGATATCAACTTCTATAAATTTAACGGGAAAATCCTTCCTTGACTTATCCATTAATAACATTCCACTCATGACCCACCCAACATACCCAACTTCCCACCAACTGTCTGTGTGATGGTTTTCATTAGTAAATAATTGTGTGTGAGTTTTGACACATATTAATGATAATATTATAGTCTAATTATCATTACACATGCTCGCATATAGAAATATCTAAAGAAACCAGAACATTTTTAATTCATACCGGTGGGTCTATTCTCATAATCTCTAGCCTTGGAGATTACCCAGTGAGAACTTCATGAGAGGAAGTCTCATCAGAATACGAGTACTCACACCTGACGATATGCATGCTATGAGTCCCATCATATTATGTCATCCAACCATTAAAATATATTTAAGAATATTGTTATAGCATTTCATGGTTCTCATCATTGCATGAACTTCCCTGAATTTATCAAAGAAAAAAAATACTCTAGGACATTATTACATCATAGTCATGTAGAACAATAAACAATATGTAAGAATATGTCTAAAATATAAATACATTAAATGTTCACATAATATAAGTACAACATAATGCTTATTGGACACCAAATTTTACAAAATCCCACTTGGACTAGATCAAACTGCATATGAATTTCAGTCCGATATACCTCACATGGTTTTCTGGTTTCAGCTTAATCAAGGTTTTAGTCAAGGGGTCTTCTATGTTATCATCTATGGAAATACTGCCCACTACAACTTCAACTCTCTGAAAAAAATCCCTCAACAAATGATACATCTAATATATGTTCTTTTTTCTCTTATGTGACTTTGGATCTTTTGCAAGATCCACCACTACAGAATTATCATGATGCGCATTGTCGCACACATTCTCCAAAATACTATTTTGTGATTTAACTAAGTGCAGCACAGTGGTTGACCAAGGTCATCCTCTAATGTAGTATGTGAAATAAAAAACTATTAATAGGATTTGGGTAAGGAAAAAAACAGTTCAAACAAATGAAAATAAGGATTTGTGGTTTTTTTGTGACTATTCCAATAGTAAACTAAATAAGAAAATGAGAAGTAACAATCAAGAGACAATTTCATTAAAAACACTTCTATGAGATGATGTAGTTGATCTAATCTACTCCCTTCATCATTAATTTATACTTATCCCATAGGATTATAATTCATTATATTGTAATCCCCTATCCTTTTCAACCCCCGACCCCTATGAAAATTAACAAAACAAAAAATATTTAAAAAATGAGCCTTCCATCAACTTCAGGACATCCAATCGCAGCAACCTGCCTTGATTTGGATTCAAAAGACAAATTATGGTCAATGGACAATTAGGGTAGTACATCCTCCCTATATTTGAGAATTAATTGAGTTTGGGATGATATTGGAACCCTACAATTCTATCCCAACATGATTGGATTCTATGATTGTGGTTTCACTCACATGGTTTACACAATCCCAACCACGCGGTCAATTTCAAGTTGATCATTTAAAATAAAAATTATATCTCATTTTATTTTTTAAAATTTAATAATTAAAATTTATATGGATTCAAAATAAATAAATGAAGGTGTGGGTATTAGATCAACTATGAAATAAATCACTTTTCCATCTGTAGATTTTACATCGTGGAGACGTTTTTCATAAGCAATGGGTTTCTTGGAGGACACCCAATCCCATCAACACTCTTAGATTCCATCCGAACAAGAAAAATAAAGAATATTTAATGAAAACAACACAGAAGATTAATAGATGAAAATTCACGTTACAAGCATAAAAACAAAGAAAAACAAAGTAGAGGTGGGAGAGGAGAGCCATTTTTGGAAGGGATGTTTGCACAAGGAATTACTTATTCCAAGAGTTGTGAGGGGTTCCCAAGAGCTACCATTTCGTCCAAACCATCACAAATCCTCGAAAAAAAACTTCCCAATATTGAAACCATCCTTTAAATAGATTTGGGGAGTGCTATGGTAACAAAATAATATTTAAATTTGAAATGGGAAATCATCCAAATTGTTTAATCCCACTTACACATCATAGTTGTCCTTCAATATGGGTGAATTAGATGTTCTTCATGTAGTATGACTTGTTAATAATCATCTACTATAGATTTTATCAAATATTGGTCTTATGAAAAGTTGGGATGAAGAAGATACGTCCCAAATGGAGAAGTGATGTCCAATCTAGATAGTTCATTCCGGCTTTGTCATTATGGCCCATTTCGTCCACTCTAATGCACGATCCAAATCCTTTGTACTAAATAGAATTTGTATCTCATTACGTTAGGAACATATTTAAAAATTTTGATATCAAAATAATTTACATAAAAATATATATGCCCGATATCAAACATGAATTTCTTGAAAGCTCTAGATAGGCACAACATTCTCTGAATATTAGAAGCCCAAGAAAGGCACAACATCACTTATCATGAAAGCTCTAGAAAAGGAACATATTTCAATATAATGGTTCTCTTCAGTAGCAAAAATTTCTCTTAGGAATTTAATTTTCCACCCAATGTATCATATAATGTGGTAGCACAACACAAGATAGCTTCCCCAACACATAAGTTCAACTAGATTAAACAATTTCACTTTAATAGTTTTTTGTATAAGGAGAATTGGATTCTATTGTGGAAAACCTAACATGATATTCTTGGATTCTAAGGGATACAAGGATTAAATGTTTAGGGTAGGACATTATAAATAGGATTCTCTAAAAATTGGGATTTAAAAAAAAGACAAATTCCTCAATCATTTAAACATAAGTACCTAAAACCCTCATGTTTTGATAGGAATAAATAAAATTCTGTTAAAATCATGCATGGCTTGGTTCTCTCAATAAATGAGGTAAATATGAAGAATTTGAAAATATTAGTTCATATTCCACATAAGAATGTGATTTCAAATATAAAGATAGTTAGATGTAGCAATGGATTCAAAATTCAGAATACTTTTAATGAAATTACTAAATATTTGAACATGAGATAATGTTATTTTCAACATTAATTTAAGTTCGGTTTCATAGGATAAATTGTTTTGAATTATTGATAAGAATATCATAATTCTGATGAGAATCATTTCATCTCAAAAGTTCCAAAGAAATGTGAAAAATATGAATAATAAACACATATATTTTAAAAACACCATTTTTTTTAATTTTTTTTGAAAAACAGGAAAACAATTAGAATAACATTACTAAAAGGTTCCCTCCCCCACAAACAAAATATTTAATTTTCCCCAATGTGATCTCATGAGATGATATATGCACATGAAATGTATAATTTTAAATAGGACAATGAAAAATGTAGTAAATGGGTTAGGAATAGCCTGATATGATTAAGTGATGATGGGGTCCCGTAGTGTGTTGAAATCCACTCCATCAATTGGAAGTCCCAAAATGTATTTCTTCAAACATTTCCCATTGACTGTAAAGATCTTTCTTACATCCTCTTGTGTGATCTCCATTGCACCATAAGGAAAAACATTAGTCACAAAATAAGGACCTAACCACCTGGAAAAAAACATACCTGGAATCAGCTACTGTCGTGAACTGTATAGAGGGACTTTCTCTCCATCATGAAACTCCATTTGTTGGATCATTTTATTAGGAGATACTTTTAATCTTTCCTTGTAGAGACTAGATTTCTCATATGAATACAATCAAATCTTATAAATATCTTGAATTTGAAACTTCATGTGGATTCCATTTTGATCCAAATCCATGTTGCATTTATTTATATCCCAATAAGCCTAATTCTCTACTTTCACAGGGAGATGACAGGCCTTCCCAAAGACAATTAGAAATGGGGACATACCAATGGGAGACATGTATGCTATCCAATAAGCCCACAATGCATCATCCAAGAACTTGCTCCAATCCATCCTATTTGGCTGCACAGTTTTCTCCAAAATTTGTTTGAACTCACTATTTGAAACTCTGCTTGGCAATTTTTTTGGGGGTGGAATGATTTTGATGTTTTTTTCACACCATATATTCGAAGGAGGGAAAAAAATTGATTGTAGATGTGTGTCCCTTGGTAACTGAAGATGGCATTCGGTACTCCAAACCTAAAAAATATGTGTGTCTTGACAAAGTCCACTACAACATGAGAATCATCATTCCTGGTGGCCTTAGCCTCCACCCATTTACTCACATAATCAACAGAAACCAATATATACAAAAAACAAGGAAACTTGGAAAGGGACCCATAAAATCGATGCCCCATACATCAAAAATCTCAGAGAATTGTGTGGATTGTTGGGGCATATCATTTCTCCTTGAAATATTACCAATGTATTGGAAATAAGATCATGAAATAAAAAACAAAAGGGAATAATGGAATAAGCTATGAAAATATAATATAGAGTCCAAAACATTCTTAGCTATCTGTTGGAGTCCAAAGTGTCCACCACAAGCATGTGTATGACAAAACTGTTAAATAGAGTTCAACTTAGGATTAGGATCACAACTACTAATAACTTTCCAAATTCACATGTGTCGTTGGTATGTATCATCCCAAACAAAAAATCATGACTCACTATTTATATGTTGGACTTCATGTTTCATTAAATTTTCAATAATTTTAGAGGCACCATGGTAGTAAACTAAATCAGCATACTAAGGACTCGTACCTGAGATGTAATAAAAATGCTCATCAGGTAAATAATGTTGAAGTGGTACCTGGTCCAATGTGTCTTCCACTAGTGTGTGAGTATGCCTACTCATGTGGTCTTCCACCATGTTTTCCAACCCCTTCATGTCCTTTATCTCAATATCAAATTTTTTATGAAGGAGCATCCATTGGATTAGCTTAGGCTTTCTGTTTGGATTCTTTAAGAATTACCTCAGAGTTTCACGGTCAGGGAAAAACTAATACTCTAGAGACCAATAAATATAAATGAAATTTATATAAAAATAATATGAGAGAAAGAAACTCATTTTCTGTGGTTTTGTAGGTTTATTGGGCTGAATCCAGTGTCCTCGATGCATAAGAAATCACATGTGAATGTCTCTCCACCCTGTGAGATACGACAGCTGCAACAGCGAAGTTGGAGGAGTCACACATAATATCAATTGGAATGTACCATTGTGGGGGATGTATGATTTTTGGAGTGGTCATACCTTATTTATCTCATCGATGAAAGCGCTACAAGAATCATCAATCTCAAGACCAGAATCCTTTTGATGTAATCGTAACATATGAAGTGAAATGTTACTAAAATCATTGATGATGAACCGATGAAATTTTGCATTCCCTAGGAATGATATAACATCACTCAAACATAAAGGATATAATAAGGATTAAATAATATCTACGTTAGATCATTCAACCTATATACCATGTTTTCCCACAACATGCCCTAATTTGATCCCATGTTCTTTAATCAAATGGATCTTTTCAATGTTCAAGAATAGATTTTTCTCAATACAATGATTCAAACCATTTCCAATAATACATAAAAATTCATCAAATGAGGATCTATACACTATAAAATCATACATAAATACATCAATTCAAGTCTTAATAAAATCAATGAAATACTCACCTTTCATCGTTGGAAGGTACATGGGGTGTCACAAAGTCCAAATGGAATCCTTAGCTAGGCTAATGTGCTGAAGAGACAGGTGATTGTAGTCTTCTATTGATCCTACATAGCAATAGGAACATGAAAATATCAAGGAAATCCATCAAAGAAACAATAATGTGTCTTCATAAAGATTCTCTCAATCATTTGATCACTAAATGGGAGGGGAAATGGTCTTTGCAGGTGGACTGATTTAGTTTCCTACAATCAATACACAAACACCAACTGTTGGGTACCCTCATTGGAACTAACTCATCTTTTTCATTTTTAACAACTGTAACACCACTTTTCTTATGCACAACCTGAATAGTACTTACCCACTGGGAATATTAAATGGGATAGATTATACCTTCCTCGAGCAATTTTTCAACATCTTTTTTAACAACCTCCAAAACTATTGGATTGAGTCTACTTTGTGGCTACATAACCGATTTATCTCCATCCTCCAATAGAATCCTATGAACGAAAATTGATGGTATAATACCTAATATGTCAGCCAAGGTCCATCCAATTTCCGTAATGTTATCCCTCAAAATATTCAAATGTTTTTCGCTATGTTCAAAAGTGATATTGTTAGCAATGATAATATGTAATATCTCACCACTCAAAAAGTATGCGTATTTAATATTTAGGGGAAATGAATTGAGTTCCAGGGTAGGGGTAGTTTATAGATGGAGACATGGAATAAAATAAAATATGTGCACAATGAACATCAGTATTAGAATAGAAATCATCACATTCAGAGAATAAAACATAAAATTCATCATCATACTAAATAGCCATTTCACAATCAGAGTTCACTAGACCAAAATCGGAATATGAATCCATTAAAAATCAAATATAAGGGAGAATTATTCATTATAAATGATTGTGTAAGTGCTCTTAGACATCAAACTAAAACCTAGACACATTATCTCTCTATGCATAGGACAATAAAATTCAATGGGATTTTTATTTGGTGGTTAAAATGGGAGAAAACATATGCAGAATGGTCCTCTGAGGGTTAATTCATGAAGTTCAAAACATTAAATATTAAACTTCATCTAAAAACACCATGTAAAGTGTACACTAATTTACATTTATGATATTTTTTCAGTTTTTAGGAGGGTTATACCTAATATAATTGAAGCATGAGATCTTACCTGATCATCCTCCATATTAAGCACGTCGAAATATGATGGAAAGATCATGTCTCATACCCTGAAAAGTACATCCTCAAGGACTCCCTCTAGATATGTTGTAGCTCTATTCACCAATTGCACCACTACTCTCATCGGCTTCAACTTAACAACCTGTAAAGAAGAGAATATTGAGTGAGGCATCACATTAATGGAATCTCCCAAATAATAAAGAGCATCAGAAAAGTGAAGCTCCCATATGGTCCATGGGATAGTGATTGTCCCGGGATCCATGCACATGGTTGGAATTGCATGAGTTGGTGTAATGTGTTCTAACACATTCCTTCCAAGATTGATCCTCTCATTTACCATGATCCCTCATCTATTGGTACAATTTTCTTTTAAATGTTTGGCATACCTTGGTATTTGTTTAATGGCTTCATGTAAAGGTATGTCGATCTCCACACGCTTTAATGTGTCCAATACCACTTTTATCATTGCCTCCATAGACATCTTCTTATGTTGAGAAACTATAATTTAAAAGGGAAGGGGTTTAGGAAGAATATAATAAATATTTATCATACCATTATCTTTCTCCACGGGTTGCTCATCATCTAGTTTTGAAAGGGGTTTCTCCATAGATGAGGTGAATCTTGGTGGAATGCGAGGTCGAACACTATTATTCGTTTTCTTACAACTTCTCAATGTGATGGCACTAACATTCACGATATGATTTCTAGTAGGTTGGGATGGTATATTTCCTGAATTATTACTTACTAGTCCATTGAGGGAAGTGGCACTCTGGCTCATTTGATTCATCAACTCCCTCGTCTCTGAACCTTGATTATTCAACTCATTATATTGATTAAGAACAAATTCTTTCAAAGGATCATCATTATTAGAATCTACCTTGGGTGGGAGATTCCCTTGTTTCTAGTTTTTTGATGCTTGGGCTTCAAATATTCTTTGGATTTGTTGGAAACCCTATTGGTAAGGGTGAAATTTTTGGATGTTTCATTGAAAAGGGGGGTTTTTAGATGTTGAGAGCCATACCTCAGGTTCAATTTATCTTTCCACCCTTGGTTGTATGTTAGAGAAAACGAATCAAACATATTTTGGGGGTATGTCTGTTGTTGCTGCTGATATGGTCTCCCTGTGAATACTGATTCACCATCATCTATCTCTTGTAGTTGTGGGAAACAATCAAGTGGATGCATTTTCTTAGTGAAAATTCTACAAGGCCTTGAAGGAAGGGTTTGGGATGTATTCAGTGCTAAAGAAATATGCCTCACGATAGTGATCGATTATTCCAACATAGTATCAATTAAACCATTTTCAAGAGTGGAAGGACTTACTTGATATATTCCTCTAACATGTGGTGTACCTTGACTGCCAAATTATTGGGAGTTTTGTGCCGTCATGTGGATCAATGAATGTGTCGCTACTAGTGTCTTGTCAACCAATTCCCCTCTTGCTGCAGCATCCACCATGTTCCTCTTCATTGGCATGAGTCCTTTATAAAATTATTAGATAATGAGTTTCTCACAGATTTGGTGATGTGTGCAGCTTGCGTACAACTTCTTGAATCACTCATATTAATCCTCCATTTTCTACATTTGTGCTTTTTTAGTGCCGAATATCTCAATATGAATTGAAGTGGTCCTTGAGTCTGGAAAAAATCTCTGAAAGAAAAGACATTTCAAATCATTCCAACATGTTACATCTTCAGGTTCTAAATAATACATCAAGTATTCTGCCATTCCATTATGTGAAAATGGGAATTCCCTTCATATGATTTGATCTTAAGATAAATTTCTTGGTTTAATGGTTGAAAAAACCACATTAAATTCATTAATGTTTTTATTTGGATCCTCACCAGAGAGGCCATGAAATATTGGAAGTGGGTGAATTAACTGAGATTTCAGTTCAAAATATCATTCCAGATTTGTGTATGCAATGAAATTTGGTTGATAGTTAATAACATGTGTAGTCAATTCTTGAATGGTTCTATTAAGTTAATTCACATTATTTTCAGCATTGGTTCTTGTTTTATATTGGAATTAGAAGTTTTTCTTATTTTAGTGTGTTGGAGTGGAGTAATTCTCTAACCAGTTGAATCTTAAAACATCCCATAGACTGAGAATATCTGATTCGATCCCTAAGGTTGAATTCAATCATAGGGTCAATATCTAAGACATCCTTGGGATTAGTTTGTGTCATAAATAAAATAAAAATGAAAAGAAGAAAATTGGACCATAATAAAACAAAATATGAGAAGTTCGAGTTGATGGTCCTTAAAGAAAAAAGAATTAGAATATAGAAGAAAAATATAAATTCAGATTGGTTAACGGAAAATAAAAAAGATAAGTAGAGAATAAAAGGAAAAATTAAATAAATACCTCTAAATGGTTGAAATAATTATTTGCTTTTCCGGCAACAATGCCAATTTGATGAGCGTTGTCATCCATCCTCTCAGAAATATTTATTTGTGATTTCACTATGTGTATGTCACGACCCGTCCTCAGGACCCGTGCCGTGACTACCCCAATCCCGCCTTCCATAGGCCCGAGGCTATCGACTAGCACCAAGGCGTAAATCCCGAAAAAGGGGAAGGCATTGACTTTATAAAGTAAACAAACACCACAGAGTAAGAATGAAGAAGTAAACACTAAGTAAAACTGGGTACCAAAGTAGTGTGGAAATGTAAGTGGGCCAGAATACAAACCCAAACTAAAAGTAAGGTACAACTGGAAAGAAAGTACAACAACTGAATGTAAATCAGCAACGTCAAGTCGTCCACTGGAAGTCCCACCTGAAGGGTGGGTACAGATAGCCTCCTCAACCCCTCGGGTCCAGTCATCCGTTCCGTGTACGTTCTGCCTAGTGGTCCACCTCCAGGTACTGACTTGCTCCACAAGCCTCAACCACGATCAGGTATGTCCGTCATCTGCATCCAACACAACGTAGTGCAGGCATAGCCCGTGCAGGGATGAGTATACGCTACTCAGTAGGGACCCCGAGACCCCAGAATGTCTCCCAGAATCCAAAAAAGGAAAGATACAATCACGAAGTAACATCCAACACTACTTTGGTATATCCCATACATATACCTAATTCATCAATTCCAGTTCAGCTCCAACACCTGAGCCCAATTTCGATCACGTTCGCACAGTATAGTACAACAAAAACCACACCGGTTAACACAACCCAATCCACATAGGAAAACAAGTAAATCCTATCAAAGATATTGATTGAATGTCAAGAATCAACTAACACAGGTATACTTCTTCTTAAGGTGATAGAGATGATCAGATATAGCCACTGATTCATCTATACTAGGACCCACGTAGGATACTAAAGCAGCTATGTTTTCGGACCCACATAGGATACAGACCAGCTACTCTTCCAGACCCACGTAGGATAGCAAGAATGTAACACCCGAGACATTTATGTTATATAAATCATCAAAGGAATATTTTTCTACACAAAACTTTCTTGGCTTTCTTTACATGAAATCACGACCTTCCTCGATAGCTTGAGTCTTACGCAATACCGAGTTTCACTAAACAACGATATGCTATTAAAATATTATTAAAACTAGCCGTTATGAATAGTATAACCACTTTTTGAAATTTTATAAATTTAATTTTTCAAAATGGACTTCATTTTTGGATTCGGAATATCGAAATTAGCCTAGGGTGAAATTTTGGTATTTTTCTGAAAACTTTCAATTTTTGATGAATACTGAAACCACTAAGTGGTAGTTAAAAAACTGAATTTTTCATATAACATAATTTTACCACTTCTGTGAGTGGAATTTCAAAAATCCAAGAGACACAGTTGATGTCAGTAAGTAAAATGTGGTTCAATGAGATGAAAATAATTTTTTGGTGAATAGTAACTTTTTACTTTTTTTACCACGGTTAAAAGTAAATAGGGTAATTAAGGGTAAAGATGATATTATTATTACCCTAACACATGTCCTATTTCTATTGGACAAGTGTAATTCGACCAAAAACAAACTTAGTAATAAAATATTACCATTTAGGCCCCCTTGGATTAGATTAGGACATTTATTATTAATTTATTTAAAGAAGGGTTAAAATAGTTAAAATCAAAGTTTAATAAGTAAATAATTTTTAATATGGGTTATACATAAGATAAATTCGACTATAAATATTAATTATAAATATAAAAACATTTCCTACATAATGGTATTTTTTATGTAATTTTTAGACATTAAATAATTTAATTTATTTATGACACAAAGATGATGCAGTAATTATCTTATTAATGAAATATTGACATAATTAATGTTATAAACACCAAAATAAATGTAATTTGAGACTTTTTATGAATTAAACTAATTTTCTAGGTTAATATGATATGTTAGTATTGATTTAATTAACGTTTTTTAAACTAATCATTCTGTTATGATTTTCACAAAAATC
This sequence comes from Viscum album, assembly GCA_963277665.1. Lineage (NCBI taxonomy): Eukaryota > Viridiplantae > Streptophyta > Magnoliopsida > Santalales > Viscaceae > Viscum > Viscum album. The sequence continues at coordinate 524,648,660 of OY728165.1, forward strand.
AATTACTAAATAGTGTAAAAATTGACATAAAATAGGTTTTAAAAACAATATTATATTAGTAATTGTTATTTTATTCTTAAAAATCTAAGGTTCGGCCAAATGACTTATATAAGGTTATATATATTAATAATAAAAAACTTGGGGATTGTTTGGTTTCTTATAGTATGTTTATTAACCTTATAGTATAAGAACACAAGAAGACACGGTAAAAGTAAAATTATTTAACTTAATGTTAAATCTAAATGTTAAGGTTAAAATATGAACCTAAACTTGTATAAATTATATTGGATGAGAGGATTTCGACCCATCCCCACCTTAGCTTCTAAAGATATCAATTTAGAGCTATTTAAAACCGAACATGACTTTATAATAAAATATTATTTTTAGTTTTCCCAAAGGTGCCCCTCTCCTCCCTTATAAAAGGGCACCTCCTCCCCCTATTCCTCACACCTCTTTGAGCCTTCATGCTCGGCCAAACCCTGCCAATTCTTTCTCTCCACTTCCCTGGAGACATCCTAGAGGTACTGGTCTTCTTCAAAGACCACTTTTAGTGCCATAAAAGAAGGTCTCAAAGAAGCACTTCAAAGAACAGGTAATGTCTGTTACCGATTCTTTCATCTTTTTTTCTTCTTCCACTTATTCTTCTTTAGTTGTTTCATTATGAAGTAATAACATCAGTATCACGCATATACTGATATGTTATTATAAGTATGAAACAACCCTATTTCACCATCTATCCATCCTACGGAAATAGAAATCACCGCGCGTGCGTACGTACGGAATACTGTCTTCACGCCGTGGTGTAATCTATTTTCCACCAACACCATACTTGGATGGGTATAATGGTGTAAATAATGACTATATATGACTATTATAAAGTAATACTGATTCTGAAATAGTATACATAGACTCCAATACAATTCCACGATCATAGGAATGATATCATCACTCGTGCGTACGTACGGAATACCGTCTCCACGATGTGATGCGACTCGTCCTACATGATATTCATTTCATAATGATTATATAAATGAATTGAATGAATGAATATGATATGTATTACACTAATACCATTCTGGAAATGATGTATCTATAACCTAAAGAGAAGAATAAGAATTTATTCGACAAGACACGCATAAGAACAAAAAGTTATAAACACCCGAATAACAAGTAGCAATGAAATATTACTACTAAGAAGCTAAGAATATGACCATATATGATATCATAAAAATAAGTATGATTCTAGAATAAGTAAATAACATTATTTAAATCATTATACAAAAGGTTCGGACACTTACGAAGAAAAACGGACCTAAGGTAAGGGAAAATATCACAATCTCATTTTTATCCGAGATTGTTTATACTTTGGTGTTTACTATGGTGTATTTTATCATCCACATCAATGTTTACTCAATATTTAATATTTATATCCTTCTACAATAGTTTATATTCAATTTTACCCTTTGGCGAGTTTTTATTAAAACATATTAAAGGAATCTTTTGTCGTTTTTCGTACAAGGTATTTTTTGACTTTTCCGACAAAAGTACGAGAGGAATGTTTTTTTAACATATACGGCATGAATGGATTTTTAAAACATTATTTCCAAGAAGCTTCCTTTACAAGTTTTCAAGTTTATTTTTAATCAACTTCTTTTAATTTAATGACATGTTAAGAAATGAAAAGTTTTTTTGAAGTAGAATGGATATTTTCCTCAAGAATGGAGTTCAAGTGTTTTATCAAAATTATTTTCCATATAAGATAATATAGGGTTCTGTTTCTATCCCTATTATTACATTTACTTGATTATGTTGTGATGGAAATATTTTGATGAATTCCTTTATCTTATATGAATTGTTTTATGATGTCATGATGTTTTAGATTTCCATTTTTATTACTTGGGTTATGCAATGATGTATGATTTATGATTTTTTGGCCCACATAATAATGGTATCATTATGAGATGGGTGGGACCTATATCTCCCTCCAATTCATTGGGTAAAGATTTTTATATCTCATGGGATAGACATGGCTGGAACGGTAGGTTATATCGGTTCAGTGAAATAGGACTTCAATGAGGGTGACTCGGTTCAGAAAGGGACTTTGTCCACTAAGATAGTCTTGTAAATGAGTCTTGACTAACAAGAAATTATTCTCTATGATTATGTGTGAATGCCACAATGTTTCATGTTTTAAGTTATGATTATTGTGATTAAATTTCACTGCACTGATTTATCCCATGTTATGAAATTATGATCTCTTTTGCAGGTTAAGATTTCCAAAATTTATGTGCTTATGTAAACGATGTGATTGATATTTCTTTTGTTTACCCTTAATGAGCATTTAAGCTCACCCTTTTGTATGTTTTCTTTCCCCAGGTCAGGAAGAAGGTTATTAAGTAAGATATGCCAAAAGGGACTATAGATATGATGAAATAAATGGGAGACAGTGTAGAAGCTTTATGATTGAGTTGTTTATGTTTCCCAGTTTCTAAAGACACTATACCTATACGTTCCTTTCATGGTATTGTTATATGTTGTAATAAGTATGATTCAATTTTGAATTATTAACAATGTATGTAAAGTATGGGTCGTTATAGTTGGTATCAGAGAAATGTTATAGTCAACCTTTGGAAACTAGGATGAGAAATCCTTATTAAGAACCCTAAGGATAAGTATAAGAATAGAACACAATAATAGTGTTTTAGAAATGGCCATGAATAACCTAGGATAAGAACTTAAGTGTGAAATTTTATTCTTGAGTATGTGGTTTTCCTATTATAATTAGTGTTGCTCACACTATTCTTCATGGTTTTAGTCAATTGCTGGAACCTAAAGGAATCATGTTAATGAGGAATGCAACGGGCAATGAAATGATTGTCCCCCTGAGCAACCAAACGTTATGGGAGCTAGAATTCAAAATATTGTAGCCATGCTCACACAACTTTCTCAAGATATGAATCATACAGGACTTCCAAACGAGCAAAGGAAGGAGCAAAATTCTATTGAATCCTTCATGAGGCAGCGTCCAACTTCTTTCAGCGGGTCTACTGATCCATTAGTTTCTGAACAATGGATTAGTACTACTGAAAAGATATTTTCAGTTCTTCAATGTTCTGAACAAGAGAAAGTCATCCTAGCAGTGTATCGTTTGGAAGGAGATGCTGATCAATGGTGGAATCTTATTAAGAATACGAGGCAAAGGGATGAAATTGTGTCCATGGAATGGGACAAGTTCAAGAACTTATTTTTTAGTAAGTACTTCCCTCGTATTCTCCGAACAAAGATGGAGAAAGAGTTTCTTGAACTGAAGCAAAAGGATGATGAATCTGTTGGTACCTATGAAGAAAATTTTACAAGACTTGCAAGGTACGCTTCTGGTATTATTATCCAACCTGAGAGTAAGATCGATCGATTATTTAGTGGCTTAAAACGAAGTCTTCGAAGGGCGTTAGCCATAAGGGACTTCAATAGCTACGAGGAAATCGTTCGATGTGCTCTTAAAGTCGAGATGTAGATTGGAGTAACCCATCAGTCATATGGGTTTGATAAGAAGAGGAAAATGGAATTCAAAGGAAAATCTAAAGAGCACACTGAAAAGAAGATGAGCTTTCCCTTATGCTCAAAGTGTGGAATGAAACATGGAGGGAGTTGTCTTAAAGGGACCAGTAAATGATTCAAATGTGTAAAGGAAGGTCATCAGGCATTTGAATTCCGCGATGATGGGAAGAAGATGCTTAATGATGCAAACAAAGGAATTGATAAACAGAATGAATCTACTACACTTAAATGTTTCAAGTGCAAGGAGATGGGTCATTATGACAATAAATGCTCTAATCCAATGGTTGATGATGATGGTCGACGTCAACAAACTCTTAAGGCTAAAGACAAAGGAAAGTCACATGCAATTTCTATCAGCGATGTGGAGTATGATAACGATGTGGTAAAAGGTACACTTACCATCCACTCTAAAGTAGAAAATGTTTTATTTGATTCTGGATCCACCAACTCTTTTATTTCTGAAGAATTTTCTAAGGGTATCACAGTATTACCTCAACAATTAGATGTTGAGTTAGCTGTGACAACACCTAATGGCACAACAGTCGCATAAAAAGTTTATAATTCTTCTCCGATCGAAGTTTGTGGGAAAGTGCTTCCTGCAAATCTTGTGATCCTTTCCATAGTGGAATTTGATGTGATTATTGGCATGGATTGGCTTTCTTTATATGGATCTCATATCCATTGCCAAAGAAGGGAAGTTACATTTCATATTCCAGATCAGTCTATGATCGTCTATCAATGCAAGGATGAACATAACCTTCCAGTGGAAATTTCTTCCATTTTATGGGTATTGATTCCACTAAATGAAGGTTATTTATCTCAAATGGATGGTGAGAAACTCACGATTAAGAATATGCCCATTGTACGGGAGTTTGATGATGTCTTTCCGGAAGAATTACCGGGTCTTCCACCGAATTGTGAAGTTGAGTTTTCAATAGAACTCGTACCGGGTGCTTTGCCTATTTCAAAGACACCTTATAGAATGGCCCCAATTGAGTTGCAGGAATTGAAGAAGCAACTCCAAGAAAATATTTATAAGGGATTCAAACGCCCTAGTGCATCACCTTGGGGAGCACCTGTTCTATTTGTTAAGAAGAAAGATGGATCAATGAGACTCAGCCTTGATTATCGAGAACTTAACAAGAACACTATCAAGAACAAATATCCTCTCCCGCGCATTGATGACCTATTTGACTAACTACGCGGAGCTCAATACTTTTCCAAGAATGATCTTCGTTTAGGGTATCATCAATTAAGGGTCAAAAGGGAGGATATACCAAAGACGGCTTTCCGTACAAGGTATGGACACTATGAATTTATAGTGATGCCATTTGGTCTTACTAATTCCCCTGTTATGTTCATGGATCTGATGAATAGAGTATTTAGAGACTATCTTGATCAATTTGTGGTAGTCTTTATAGACGATATTCTTGTCTATTCAAAGAGCATGGAAGAACATGAAGATCACTTGAGAATTATATTGAAGACCCTGATAAAGGAGAAGCTTTATGCCAAATTTACCAAGTGTGAATTTTGGCTTCAAAAAGTTACATTTTTGGGTCACATAATCTCAAAAGAGGGGATATCTGTGGATCCAGTAAAAACAGAGGTTATCGAAAGATGGTCGAGACCAACAACAGTAACTGAGATCCAAAGTTTTCTTGGTTTGGCTGGATATTATCGATGTTTTGTGAATGATTTTTCACGATTATCTAATCCACTCACCAAGTTGACTCGGAAAGGAGTTATGTTTATCTGGATGGAGGAATGTGAAGATAATTTCAAGGAGTTGAAAAGAAGGTTATCCAGTGCACCTGTGCTCACACTACCTTTTAGTGGAGAATGGTTTGTAATCTATAGTGATGAATCCAAGAAGGGATTGGGGTATGTTATTATGCAAAATGATATGGTGATAGCATATGCCTCACAACAGTTTAAAATCCATGAGAAAAATTACCCAACACATGATTTGGAGTTAGCTGTGGTAATCATTGCATTAAAGATTTGGACGAATTACCTTTATGGTGAAAGGTGTGATTTTTATACTGATCATAAAAGTTTAAAGTATATTTTCACACAAAAGGGGCTGAATATGCGCCAAAGAAGATGGTTGGAGCTGATTAAGGATTATGATTGCTCAATCCATTACCACCCTGGGAAAGAAAACAAGGTGGCAGATGCATTAAGTCGACAAGACCATGCTAGTTTATCCATGATGAGGATAACAAAAGATCCAATATTTATGGATTTACAAAGGATGAATCTTGGAATTATAACGGAAGGGGAAAAATATTATCTTTCTCTAATGAATGTTAAACCATCTATACATGTGAAGATTAAAGAGGCACAGAAAGAATATGTCGAGTTACAAAAGAAGGTGAGAAATGTTCCTGAATTCAACCTTGATTGTGATGGGATAATAAAGTTCAGGAATCCGGTTTGTGTTCCTCCCATCCCAGAATTAAAGAAGGAGCTGCTGGATGAGGCTCATAGTTCTTCATTCTCTATTCATCCAGGAAGCATGAAGATGTATAGGGACCTGAAAGAGTACTTTTGGTGGGATGGCATGAAAAGAGATGTTGCTGAATATGACTCTCGATGCTTGGTTTGTCAACAAGTTAAATCTGAGAGACAGAAGTCTAAGGGGACGTTACAACCATTACCCATACCCGAATGAAAATGGAAAACATCACTATGGACTTTGTCACAGGACTTCCTAAAACATCCAAAGGCAATAATGTTATCTTGGTCATAGTTGATCGTTTTAAAAAGTCTGCACACTTCATTACTATTAGAGAGGATTTCTCTCTAGATCAGCTTGCCAGGATATATGTAAAGGAAGTGGTAAGATTGCATGGAGTACCACTTTCTATTATATCTGATCGGGATCCGAGATTTACCTCGAAGTTCTGGCGAAGTCTTCAGCATACTCTGGATACATAGTTGAGTTTCAGCACTTCTTATCATCCTCAGACAGACGGTCAGTCTATGAGAACAATTCAAACCCTAGAAGATATGTTGAGAGATTGATCTATAGATTTAAAAGGTGGTTGGGATCAACACCTACATTTGGTGGAATTTTCTTATAATAATAGCTTTCACTCCAGTATTCAGATGGCTCCTTATGAAGCTCTCTGTGGAAAGAAATGCGGGACTCCAACTTGCTGGGATGAAGTTGGGGAAAGAAAGCTTTTAGGACCTGATCTCGTTAATGAAATGGCGGAAAAGGTCAGATCTATTCAACAACACATAAGAGCAGCTCAGAGTCGACAAAAAAGTTATTCTGACAACCGAAGGAAAGACCTAGAGTTTGAATTGGGTGATAAAGTGTTCTTACGAATATCTCCCTGGAAGAGGGTTATGAGATTTGGAAAGAAGGGGAAGTTGAGCCCTAGATATATCTGTCCTTTCGAAATACTGGATCGTGTTGGGAAGGTAGCTTACTGATTGGCGCTTCCACCGAATCTCTCTCAAGTTCACGATGTGTTCCATGCATCTCTCCTGAGAAAGTACATACCTGATCCTTTACATGTACTCAGCTCAGAAGTTGTACCGCTGGAGCAAAATCTTTCTTATGAAGAACAACCGATAGAGATTCTGTATCGTAGCGAAAAAGTCCTACGAAACAAGACCACTCGATTGGTGAAAATTTTATGGAGGAACCACCAATTAGAAGAAACTACATGGGAGCTTGAGGATATGATGAGGGAGAGGTATCCTCGTCTGTTTGTTACAAAGTGACGAATTTCAAGGGCGAAATTCATTTTAAGGGGGGTAGAATGTAACACCCGAGACTTTTATGTTATATAAACCCTCGAAGGAATATTTTTCTACACAGCACTTGTTTGTCTTTCTTTACACGAAATCACGACCTTCCTCGATAGCTTGCGTCGTACGCAATACCGAGTTTCACTAAACAACGATATGCTATTAAAATATTATTAAAACTAGCCGTTATGAATAGTAATAACCCATTTTTGAAATTTTATAAATTTTATTTTTCAAAATGGACTTCATTTTTGTATTCGGAATATCGAAATTAGCCTAGGGTGAAATTTTGGTATTTTTCTGAAAACATTCAATTTTTGATGAATAGTGAAACCACTAAGTAGTAGTTAAAAAACTGAATTTTTCATAAAACATAATTTTACCGCTTCTGTGAGTGGAATTTCAAAAATCCGAGAGACACGATTGATGTCAGTAAGTAAAATGTGGTTCAATGAGATGAAAATAATTTTTTGGTGAATAGTAACTTTTTACTTTTTTTACCACGGTTAAAAGTAAATAGGGTAATTAAGGGTAAAGATGATATTATTGTTACCCTAACACATGTCCTAATTCTATTGGACAAGTGTAATTCGACCAAAAACAAACTTAGGAATAAAATATGACCATTTAGGCCCACTTGGATTAGATTAGAACATTTATTATTAATTTATTTAAAGAAGGGTTAAAATAGTTAAAATCAATGTTTAATAAGTAAATAATTTTTAATATGGGGTTATACATAAGATAAATTCGACTATAAATATTCATTAGAAATATAAAAAGATTTCCTACATAATGGTATTTTATTTGTAATTTTTAGACATTAAATAATTTAATTTATTTATGACACAAAAATGATGCAGTAATTATCTTATTAATGAAATATTGACATAATTAATGTTATAAACAACAAACTAAATGTAATTTGAGTCTTTTTATGGATTCAACTATTTTTCTAGGTAAATATAACATGTTAGTATTGATTTAATTAACTTTTTTCAAACTAATAATTCTGTTATGAGTTTCAAAAAAATCAATTACTAAATAGTGTCAAAATTGACATAAAATAGTTTTTAAAACAAATATTATACGAGTAATTGTTATTTTATTCCTAAAAATTTAAGGTTCGGCCAAATGACTTAGATAAGGTTATATATATTAATAATAAACAACTTGGGGTTCGTTTGTCTTCTTATAGTATGTTTATTAACCTTATAGTATAAGAACACAAGAAGACACGGTAAAAGTAAAATTATTTAACTTAATGTTAAATCTAAATGATAAGGTTAAAATAGGAACCTAAACTTGTCTAAATTCTATTGTATGGGAGGATTTAGACCCATCCCCAACTTAACTTCGAAATATATCAATTTGGAGCTATTTAAAATCGAACTTGACTTTATAATAAAATAATAGTTTTAGTTTTCCCAAAGGTGCCCCTATCCTCCCTTATAAAAAGGCACCTCCTCCCCCTCTTCCTCACACCACTTTGAGCCTTAATGCTCAGCCAACCCCTGCCAATTCCTCCTCTCCACTTCCCTATAGAAATCCTAGAGGTACTGGTCTTCTTCAAAGACCAATTTTAGTGCCCTAAAAGGTCTCAAAGAAGGACTTCCGAGAAGAGGTAATGTCCGTTACCGATTCTTTCATCTTTATTTCTTCTTCCACATCTTCTTATTTAGTTGTTTCATTATGAAGTAATAACATCAGTATCACTCATATACTGATATGTTATTATAAGTATAAAACAACCCTATTTCACCATCTATCCATCCTACGGAAAAAGAAATCACCGCGCGTGCGTACGTACGAAATACCGTCTCTACGCCGTGGTGTAATCTATTTTCCACCACCACCTTACTTGGATTGGTATAATGGTGTAAATAATGAATATATATGACTATTATAAAGTAATACTGATTCTTAAATATTATACATACACTCCAATACAATTCCACGATCATAAGAATGATATCATCACTCGTGCGTATGTACGGAATACCGTCTCCACGATGTGATGCGACTCGTTCTACATGATCTTCATTTCATAATGATTATATAAATGAATTGAATGAATGAATATGATATCTATTACACTAATACCATTCTGTAAATTATTTATCTATAACCTAAAGAGAAGAATAATAATTTATTCGACAAGACATGCATAAGAACAAAAAGTTATAAACACATGAATAATAAGTAGCAATGAAATATTACTACTAAGAAGCTAAGAATATGACCATATATGATATCATAAAAATAAGTATGATTCAGGAATAAGTCAATAACATTATTTCAATCATTATACAGGAGGTTCGGACACTTACGAAGCAAAACGGACCTAAGTTAAGGGAAACTATCACAATCTCATTTTTATCCAAGATTGTTTATACTTTGGTGTTTACTGGGGTGTATTTTATCATCCACATCAATGTTTCCTCAATATGTAATATTTATATCCTTCTACAATAGTTTATATTCAATTTTACCCTTCGGAGATCTTTTAGTAAAAGATATTAAAGGAATCTTTTGTCGTTTTTTTTACAAGGTACTTTTTGACTTTTCCGACAAAAGCACGAGAAGAATGTTTTTTTATCTTATACGGCATGAATGGATTTTTAAAACATTATTTCCAAGAATATTCCTTTTCAAATTTTCAAGTTTATTTTTAATGAACTTCTTTTAATTGAATGACATGTTAAGAAAGGAAAAGTGTTTTTGAAGTAGAAAGGATGTTTTCCTCAAGAATAGAGATCAAGTGTTTTATCAAAATTATTTTCCATCTAAGATAATATAGGTTTCTGTTTATATCTATATTATTACATTTACTTGATTAAGTTGTGATGGAAATATTTTTATGAATTCCTTTATCTTATATGAATTGTTTTATGATGTCATGATGTTTAAGATTTCCATTTTTATTACATGGGTTATGTAATGATGTATGATTTATGATTTTGTGGAACACATAAGAATGGTATCATTATGAGATGGGTGCGACCTATATGTCCCTCCAATGCATTGGGTAAAGATTTTTATATCTCATGAGATAGACATGGCTGGAACGGTAGGTTATACCGGTTCAGTGAAAGAGGACTGAAATGAGGGTGACTCGGTTCAGAAAGGGACTTTGTCCACTAAGATAGTCTTGGCAATTAGTCTTGACTAACAAAAAATGATTCTCTATGATTATGTGTGTATGCCACAAAGTTTCATGTTTTATGTTATGATTATTGTGATTACATTTCACTGCCATGATTTATCCCATGTTATGAAATTATGATCTCTTTTGTAGGTTAAGATTTCCAAAAGATATGTGTTTATGTATACGATGTGATTGATATTTCTTTTGTTTACCCTTGCTGAGCATTTGAGCTCATCATTTTGTATGTTTTCTTTCACCAGGTCAGGAAGAAGGTTATTAAGTAAGATATGCCAAAAGGGACTATAGAAATGATGAAAAAAATGGGAGACAATGTAGACACTTTATGAACCAGTTGTTTATGTCTCCCATTTCTAAAGACACTATACCTGTACGGTCCTTTCGTGGGTTTGTTATATTTTGTAATAAGTATGATTCAATTCTGAAGTATTAACAATGTATGTAAAGTATGGGTCGTTATAAAGAACATAGTCAAACACTGCCAGACCCACATAGGACACAAGAACAGTAGTCATCTTCATCGAACCCATGGAAGATTTCAGTATGGTCTTCATCACTCCCAAACCCACGTAGGATTTCAGTGCAGTCTTCATCATCGTCGAACCCACATAGGATTTCAGTACGGTCTTCATCACTGCCGAACCCACGTAGGATTTCATTGCAGTCTTCATCACCGTCGAACCCACAGAGGATTTTAGTACGGTCTTCATCGCTACTGAACCCACGTAGGATTTCAATACAGTCTTCATCGCCGTCGAACCCACAATGGATTTCAGAACGGTCTTCATCACTGCCGAACCCACGTAGGATTTCTGTGCAGTCTTCATCGCAGTCGCAGCCCGGTCTACGGTTCCCGCACATACCATGCTCGATTCTAGAAGGGTCCACTCCACGATCAAAGGGGTTCGATACATAAAATAACATGTAGTCCGGAGTTGATGTATCCCATGGTTCTTCCTCGACAAAAGGAACTCGACGCGACAAACGGTGAGTCAATCGGACGCCCGGTCAGAATGTTATTGGCTTTTCCGTTTCAGGGGTCCAGTTGGTTTTTAAGTCAAAACCAACCCGACCGCACTCCAAATGCATCCAAACCTCGAGCGGAGTAAGCCAAATGGTCCGTATCACTATGAAGAATACAACAAAGTCAATGGCACATCAATCAGATGTTCAGAGCTCACATTATTAGCGTTTCCGCTCCGAGGGCCCGGTTGGTTTCGTGTTCGAACCAACCCAGCCATACCCAAGGTTCTCCGAAACCTTGTGTGTAATATACCGAAACGTCCGTCTTGTTCCGAGGATCGCCCCTCAACTGACGGTGTGTCGATCGGAGTTATGTATCCCATGATATGGGAAAATGAACGAACATGTCCGGTTTTAGGGGGTTTTCGGCCCGGACCGACCCGACCCAAGACCCCCTGGGTCGGCCCGAAACCGGTCGACCCGAACCGAGTCTGGGTCCGGCCCATTAGGGTGCGGCCCAGCCCGGCCTAGGCGGCCCGGCATGGTGCGACCGGTCCGGCCTGGGTGGCCGGTTGGCCTGGCGCGAGCACGCCCCAAACGGCCAGCTCGGTGCTTATCGAGACAAGCCAAAGGGGGGGGGGGGCTGCCACCCTTGATTGAAACTGTGGCCCCCATGTGGAGGCCACTCTTTTCCTAGTGGATGTGGCATTGGGCGCGGCATCTCCACCAGGTCCCGCGCAGCAGCGGGTTCCCGGTAGCCTGCCTTCGTGGCTTCAGCCATGGTGGTCCCTCTTGGCGGCGTGCCGGAACACCGCCGCCTCCGGGCGGCCCGCCAGTGCCGGCCGCCGCCGCCGGAGACCCGCGCCGCTGGTAAAAACTGCGGGCCTCCGGAGCCTCTCTAGGGGTTCGTTCTTTCTCCCGTCTGCGCCTGGGGTCGTCTCGGGACCCGTAGATTACTGCGATGGCCTCCAATCGCTCAGCGGTCCCGTTTCATCATCGCCCAACATTCCGCGAATCAAGAACAGAAAATCAGTGGGTTCGGACTTGTTCCTTGGTCCGCACCCACCTCGTTAGTAGTTCAAAAAACGTTTAACAATTTAATCATATGTCAAGTGTATAATCCACATAAATTAAATTAAACCAAACCCCCTACCTCGATGAAGTCATTGAATGAGGTTTGTCACTGGAAAGGGACGTCGCGGAAGACGGCTTCACGGAAGCAGGATCGTCGGCGTCGCGGTACACGACATCGCAGAGAAGAGGATTATCAACATCGTGGTACATGGAATTGCGGAGAAGATGATCGTTGGCATCACGATACATGGTGTTGTGTCATCGATCTTCGAGGAATCAACGTTAATCATCGTCCTTCGTCGGAGGTCGGCGTTCTTTGTCGGTGACGGTGTGTTCATCGTGTTATTCAAGGAGGAAGATGAGGATTACAAGGCTTGAGAAATTCCTCTATAATCCTTCTCACACAACGAAATGACAATAATAAAATAAGATGTTGCCTTATTTTATTAATCATGCCATCCCTTATTTGAAATTCAAAATTAAAACATGTTTTAATTAACGTGCTTTGACGAATTAATGAGGCATTTAATAATCCAATTAAATGTGAGAGCTGACTAGGCATTTAAGAGGGGGTGCGGGTGAGATACCAAATTAAATGCACATGGGAGGCAAAAAAGAAAAAAAAGGGGGTGGGGCTCGTGTGGGCCCCACCTCACTAATATCCTACCTAGTGGAGTTGGGATATTAGTGGGTCCCACTCCAACCACCAAGAATTGGTTTAAACTACCTAGAATAAAAATAATATTTGTAGAAAAATATTTTATTTTATTCTTTAGGTAACTCATTTAATTAATAACCTCACCCAAGAAAATGCGACACTAGAAGAGGTGTTCTTAAGTAATTATCGGTGTTGCGGTTTCATTGGTGCCCTCAGATTTTGATTCCGAGCAGCGGTTCAAATGCTAGGAAAACCCGCTCATTCGTTCACTGAACGTACCCGAGCTGAACATCGGAAAATGATTCTGGGCACACCGGGCCTTGAAATCAGGTTCCGTCAGAAACTGTATTCCTGTAAAATCCCAAATAAAATTAAGAAAATATTTCCCATGAATTTTACGGGTCTTTACATTACACCCACCTCAGGGATTTACGTCCCCGTAAAGATACATCATAAACTAGAGGAACAAATGTGGGTACTGAGCACACATTTGAGCCTCCCGCTCCCACTTTCTCTCATGGAAGTTCCCATACTTCTATCTGATGCGCACTAGAGGTATCGACTGTCCACATAGGACCTGATCTTGTCGATCCTCGATCTCCACCGGTACCTCCACAAAAGTCACCCCATCGTCAATGTCCAACTCCCCATGGTTGATGATATATGTCGGGTCATGCACGTATCTCCTCAGTTGAGATACGTGGAAGACGTCGTGCACCCGGTGCAACTATGGTGGTAGAGCCAGGCGATAAGCCACCTTGCCAATCATGTTGAGGGCCTGGAATGGTCCAATGAATCGTGGAGATAACTTGCCGCCCCGGCCAAAGCTCTGTAAACCACGTCGAGGTGAGACCCGAAAGAAGACGTGGTCGCCATCCTTGAACTCTAGTGGCCTCCGCCTCCTGTCATCATAAGACTTCTACCGGCTCTGAGCTGTCCTCATCCGCTCCTGGATGACTTGGACCTTCACTGTCATGGCCTAGACCATCTATGGTCCCACAAGTGCTGACTCCCCAGGGTCTATCCAGCACATAGGTGATCTGCATGGTCGGCTGTACAACGCCTCGTATGGTGCCATCCCGATGGTGGAGTGGTAGTTGTTGTTGTAGATGAACTCCACCAAGGGTAGATGTTCCCACCAACTGTGAACAAAGTCGAGGACACATGCACGGAGCATGTCCTTGAGAGTCTGAATGGTCCTCTCTATTTGACCATCCGTCTGAAGGTGAAAGGCAGTGCTCAGATGTAGCTATGTCCTGAATGCCTCCTGTATCCCCTTCCAAACATGGGAAGTAAAGAAAGCATCTCTATTGGAGACGATAGATGATGGCACACCATTAATCCGTACGATCTCCTAAACATTGAGGCATCCCAATATCTTGACTGATCCCTGCTTTCTGAAGGGTAAGAAGTGAGCCGACTTGGTGAGTCAGTCGACAATTACCCAAATGGAGTCATGACCTCTGGAAGTACGTGGAAGTCCAATCCTAAAATCCAGAGATATTGTAGAGACCCGAAGCATGACATACATGGACATTACATTACTTTTTCAGAATACTTAATACATAACAAAAACAGACACACAAACCGTAATGGTTTAGTGTCTTTGGAAACTTGGAATGTAATCTTCTAATCGTGGTGAAAGATCTTCAACATCTACCATAATGATCTACCACTTTTGTTTCCTTACCTAAAACCTTTCTTTTAATCCTGGGGGAAAATAAAACATAACAATGGTGAGCTCAAATTCTCATTAAGGGTAAGCATGGATAAAATAAAACATACCATATACATTTCAACTTAAAAACATGACCATAATGTTTAAACATCAAAATCTTGAGCAACGACATAAAACATGGAAGTACATAAGGCATAGATCACAATGGAACATAAATCATTATAAAATAGCATGGGAATAAAACATGTAATTGTGGCATCCATTAAGTACATGTAATTATTTCCATAGTATCCAAGGCATTACTGCCAAGACCATCTTAGTGGACAAAGTCCCTTTCTGAATCGAGTTCACTCATCGTTCCAGTCCTGTAATACTGAACCAGATTAACTTATCGTTCCAACCAGGTCTATCTCATGAGATATTAATCTTTACCCAATACATTGGTGGGAGATATAGGTCCCACCCAACTCATAATGAAATAATTCTTACTTGTGCGACAAAATAAACATACATCATTCATAATAACCCAACGAATAAAATGGGTTTCATAAACATCATCCCATCATCACAGAATCCATATAAATAAAATAGATATCATTTCCTAATAAGAAAAGTGAAACCATGTAAATCATAGATACGTTATACTTGAAACATACAAATATGAAATAATGTCATCATATATGGAAAATGGTTTTGAAAAAACACTTGAAATGAATTCTTGAGGAAAATATCATTTCTTCTTCAAAATCATTTTCTTTTCACAAAATGTCATGAAATTTTAAAATAAAAGGATTTTGTTGAAAATAGTCATGAAATCCTTTTGATGATGCTTCATGAAAATCAAGATTTATAAAACCGTCAAAATCCATTCGTGCCGTATAAGTTAAAAAACATTCTTCTCATAATTTTGCTAGAAAAGTCAAAAAAGTACCTCGTAGCGTAAACAAAGAAAGATTCCATACATACCACGTAGTAAAAGTATAAAATGGGTAAAAAGGAAATTAGACATACATGAATACACATTTATAAAACATGGCCATAGATGATTGAAATGACCCCAGTAAATACTTACGAATAAGAAATCTTGGATAAAAATGAGATTTGCAAAATTATCCCTTACCTTTGGTCTGATATGCTTCGTACATATCCGAACCTCCTATATAATGATTTAAATAATATCATTTACTTATTACAGAATCATATTCATTGTTATGATATCATATATGTTTCACTTATGACTTTATATTACCCTTTCTTTATTAAATTCCATGTTAAAGCAGCGTCTTGGGTAAAATCATTTCATTTATCGTATGTGTCTCAACTTGCAGTTCTTGATATTAATAATTATATCTGATTTAAATAATTCCAGAATGTAAAACATGATTTTTATATAATATATATTCATCATATACATATATATATTATAGATCGATAAAAGGAATGAAATACACCGTGCATGGAGACGGTAGGCCGTACGTACTCGTGAATGTTGTTTTCGTTTCCTTATTGAATTGAATGGAATTAAGTAGATGACATAAATATATATATATAAATAAATCCAGTATCATTATTATGTAATATATTTCATTATTACTAATTATATATAATTTATAATAATACTTGAATGGTTAACATGGAGAGTGGATCTCATCGCGTCGTGGAGACAGTAGTCCGTACGTACGCACGAGCGATGATATCATTTAAATGATCATGGAATTGTATTAAAGTGTATGTATAATATTAAAGATTCAATATCACTTTATAATAATCATATATAGTTATTTTTTACACCATTATACCCATCCAAGTAAGGTGGTGGTGGAAAATATATTACACCATGATGTGGAGACGGTATTCCGTACGTACGCACGCGCGGTGATTTCATTTTTCATAGGATGGATAGACGGTGAAATAGGGTTGTTTCATACATATAATAACATATAAATATATTATTGATACTGATGTTATTACTTCATAATGAAACAACCTAATAATAAGAAGATTAAGAAGAAATAGAGTTGAAAGAATCGGTAACGGACAATACCTCTTCTTTGAAACACCTCTTTGAGACCTCCTCTTAGGGCACTAAAATTGGTCTTTGAAAAAGACTAGGACCTCTAGGATGTTTCTAGGGAAGTGTAGAAGAGAATTTGGTAGTGTTTGGCCGAGCTTGAAGGCTCAAAGTGGTGTGAGGATAAGAGGGAGGAGGCTCTCTTTTATAACAGAGGAGAGGGGCACCTTTGGAATTCTTAAAAATATAAATTTATAATAAATCAAGCCCCACTTAAAAACCTCCAAAAATGAAACATATTCGAATATTAGATTATATAGGGTTGTAATCTCATCAGCCAATCAAATTTATACATGTTTTGATATTATTTTAAACCTCATCATTTTGATTTCTCCTTATTTAATCTATTTAAGTTTATTTGTGGTAATAAAATTCTGAATTTTTAATGGTTATAAATAATCACTTATGTGTTGTTAATTTTACATAATTGGATACTTTATTAAATTTTAGACTATATAAATTTAAATTTATAATTTTTAAATATTTTTGTGATTTTTAAACAATTTAATAATATGTTATTTTTATAAAATAACAATAGTGTCAATTTTGACGCTATTCATTTATTTGATTTTAAATAAAATATAAACAGACGATATATTCAAACTAAAATATTTAATAGATTAATAAAAGGTCATATGTATCTATAAAATTAGTGTAGAACATTAAATAGTTCATATAATATTTATTTTATTAATTTTAAAACTATTTATTTGGTTTATCTCTCAATAAAATAAATACTACAACATTTTTGAATAATTATTTAATATAATTATTTTTTGCATAAAAATTAAAAATAAAATCCAATGATTAATATAAATCTATTAAATTTCACAATAATACTTTTACTCGAATTTATTATCATAAAATCACAATATTTAAATTGTTAATTTTTTTTAAATTATGAAGGTTCCAACTTTGGAATCATTTAAAATAAAATAATATAAAGGTCATAATCGATTTTATAAGGCTCAAAATGGTCAAATATTAGACCATTGGATGATTATGGTTTAAATTTACATGACCAATAAGTTTTGGTCAGGGTTTTGTGCATTTTATGGTCACTATTAGTTTAATGAAAACTATATTCTTTATTTTTCTCTAGATAAACAATTTCTGCATCACTATTGTGTCATAATTAATGATAATTATTTAATCCTTAAAAATTATAAATAAATTCATATGATGTAGATAATTCTATTATATTTCTGGAGACTACTCATGTTTGAAGTTTCATGGTGTTTATCACCAAATTAAAATTATTATACTTATAAGATTTAAGAGAGTGACATGTTGTCACTTTCTTTGGTTTTAATTATAATTAAATTATTTTCCGAGAAAAAGTCCATTAAATGAATCTAATCCGACCCTTAGGTGATATGGTTTGACTTTTAGTCATCCAATAGGATTTTGACAGGTGTTAGGGTAATTTTATAATATTATATTTACCCTTAATTACCTGATTTACGTATAACTATGGTAAATAAAATTTACCGTAGTTACTATTCATAATGCCCAAAAAATAAATGTTGCCTATTAACATAATCTGTACCCACTGATTCCAAATATGGAATCAATTTTTAAAAATTCAAAACATATAAGTTTCAGTAATTAATTTAAAATAAATCCCATTGTTAAGAAAACGAGTTTTAGAGGTTAAAACATTGCCAAAGATTGAAATGTTTTTACCTATGAATTAAATGTGAAATTAATTCTAATGACGTAGATTATATTAAATGGTAAAAATATATTATATTTATACTTTGAAACCATTAAATATTATAATTTAACCATATAAATTATTACGATGAAAAAAGTTGTTTTTAATTAAAATATAGTGTGTTTTTACTATTCATTAAAATATGAAAGTTATCAGAAAAATATCAAAACATTATCCAATGTAAATTTTTATATCCTGATTCAAAAGAAGAAGTTTATTTTGTAAAATTTAACTTATAAACATGTCAAAAACAAGATTTAAAGTGGGTTCACCATAAAATGGCGGCAAAAATGCATTTTTTGAAAAATACGTATTTTACCCGAAAAATTTATTTTGTTCACATACCATGTTCTAGAAAATGTGTAAGATGAAATAATAATGATATAACATTCAAAATCTAGTTAATACTATTCATAAATTCTAGTTTGTAATAATATTATAACCATATATCATTGTTTAGTGAAGCCTGATATTGCGTACAACACACGCTATCGAGGAAACTCGTGATTGCGTGTAATGCAAGCCAAGTCAGGGTTGCGTGTTGTGAAAGAATCCTTCGTTGTTTCGTATAATAGAATCCAACCATATTTCATTTATACATTGAATATATATATATATATACAATCAATGTTGCGTAGAATGACTATTATAAAACGAACTTGAAATTGTGTGTAACATAATCTAAGAATAGTGTTGTGTATACTTCAAGCTAATACAGTGTGGCGTATAGCACAAGATAATCTTGTTGTAGCATAAAACACATGACATCAAATAAATTAAATAGAATACTTATCATAAAATATTGGGTTGTTACATTCTACCCCCCTTAAAATGAATTTCTCCCTCGAAATTCGTTGGGGTTATAAATCGTTTACTATTCATAGAAACCCACATCGTAAAAAGGAATACTGAAACATAATTTTAAAAACTAAAGTATGAAACATAACGATTACCCAAAGTAACTCATCACTTTGTTTCCATAAAGGGGAACAAAGGTGAAAATATGGATATGGATGAAAAATCTAACCATCAAGTTCTGATGGAGGGTGGTGGAGAACATGGCTATAAAAAATCCATCAATCACAAAGCCAGAAATTTGTGATGATCTAAGGTACCATCTGATTCATCGGATATAAGAGCACTAAGAAAACATTTTTGGTTTTCAATATCATTTCCCTAAAGTTGAAAATTTTGAATTAGAAGAAATACTTGCATGATTTTGGTACAATCTCACTATTGTTCATGCTTTGAACAATTTCCACCTCATCCTTTAAAGAAATGAGGTTGAATTTGTTATTAGTGAAGTGTTAACAGATCATTTGATAGAATGATGGGTTATTCCATCTGTTTCAAACAAAAGGATAGAAAAAGTTATCAAATATACATAAGTTCTTCTATGGTGAAATTAATTATATATAGTTCCTAAAATGGGCGTATACTTCACATATCATATTTATTAATATAATAAAACTAGTTTCTACTAAACATGGACTTCTTGTAGGCCAATGGTAGGCGATAAAGGCCAGTTTCACTTCGGTTGTGGGTTCGATTCCCACAGCATTGTCCGACACATTGGGATGTCGCCCGTCCTGCAGGTTGTCCTTTTTCTAAAACTACATTACTATAAAATCCCATCAATAATATCAAAAAAACTTTTATCCTTAAACAATAATAACTTATGTACAACATAATCCATTCCAATATTTACGTTTATCCATAATACTGCAGTCCACTCTCATATTATAGTGAAAACGATTACCAGATATTTCATATAACAAGCATGTTAATACCATCGTTGATCCCCATATATCATAAGATATTTCTTCTTGGTCACATTCCAAACATTCTAAGGCCTTAATCATGTATTCTCTTGAAAAAATGAATACCCATTGAACCTTAGTGAAAACATGAATGCAATTAAAAGTTAACATTTTCCACATACCGAAATCCTCAAAATTCTATATTCTCAAACCATGATATTACTTAGTCCTTATATCAATCATGAGCTCATTAATACTATCAAAAATTTCATTTTCTCCTTATACCTTCATTATGCACATATCATCTACTTTCCAAAATATTTGAATCACTATTCATGGTTACCGATACCATAAAATTATTGAAATCCACAATAGACTAATACAAAAATATTATAATACACCATTAAAGTACCTCAACAAAATTATTCATGAATACCAATACATAAAAACTTCAATCCATCCTCTTCAATGATTGTCCTAGAATAAGTACTTCATTGATTTAGAAGTATGTTTTTAGGTCAGGGCATTGAGTTGGGTAATTCCCATGTTCTCCAAAAATAAGACATTGAACTCCATAACAGTCTGTCACTCTATGTCCCTTTCCTCCACACAGATAACATCTGCCCCTCCATTTTAGGTATTCCTCAAGGTTCTTCTTCCCTTCTTTAGAAATCTCAATCTTTCTTTCTTTATGCTCCTCAACATGCGAACATGCATTAAAGTCTGTCTTCCTCTTATTTGATGAATTAGGCATACCACTAAATTTCACCTTGTTAATCATATATCGCGATTACTGATTTAGATTAATCACAATATCTTTCTCTCTAGGCATTACGCAATTTTGTTGCTCATAGTCACCAATTTTTCCATTGGATTCAATGTTAAATGAATTCTTTCTGGTTCCCATCATTGACTAAAACACAAAAAGAATTCTGTGAGAGGAAAAAAATAATACAAGGAAAATAACATAATCAAGGGGGAATACCTTCAACATCTAACATCCTAGGATTAATTCTAATATCGTTACCATAATTCTAGGACTATAACCTATACATATACTTAACCTTAGGTAAAACCCTAGAAATACCTTAGAAATATCTCTAGGGATCTCACTAAAGTTCTCGCATCCTAGTTTCCAAAGGTTGACTAAACCTTTCCTCTGATACAATCTGTAGAGACCTGAAGCATGACATACATGGACATTACATTACTTTTGTGGAATACTAAATAATAACAAAAACAGACACCCAAGGACCATAATGGTTTACTGTCTTTGGAAACTTGGAACATAATCTTTTAATTATGGTGAAAGATCTTCAACATCTCCTATAAAGATATTCCACTTTTTGTTTCCTTACCTAAAACCTTTCTCTTAATCCTGGGGGAAAATAATACATAAAAAGGGTGAGCTCAAATGCTCATTAAGGGTAATCATGTATAAAATAAAACATACTATATACATTTGAACTTAAAAACACGATCATAATTCTTAAACATCAAAATCATGAGCAACGACATAAAACATGGAAGTACATAATGTATAGATCATAATGGAACATAAATCATTATAAAATAGCATGGGAATAAAACATGTAATTGTGGCATCGATTAAGCACATGTAATTATTTCCATAGTAGCCAAGGCATTGCTGCCAAGACCATCTTAGTGGACAAAGTCCCTTTCTGAATCGAGTTCACTCCTCGTTCCAGTCATGTAATACTGAACCAGATTAACTTACTGTTCTAGATATTTCTATCTCATGAGATATAAATCTTTACCCAATTCATTGGAGGGAGATATAGGTCCCACCCATCTCATAATGAAATCATTCTTACTTGTGCCCCAAAATAAACATACATCATTCATAATAACCCAATGAATAAAATGGGTTTCATAAACATCATCTCATAATCACATAATCCATATTAAAGAAATAGATATCATTTCATAATAAGAAAAGTGAAACCTTGTAAATCATAGACTTTATACTTGAAACATACAGATATGAAATAATGTCATCTTAGATAGAAAATGGTTTTGATAAAACACTTGAAATGAATTCTTGAGGAAAATATCCTTTCTTCTTCAAAATCATTTTCTTTTCACAAAACGTCATGCAATTTTAAAAAAAGGTATTTTGTTGAAAATAGTCAAGAAATCTTGTTGAGGATTCTTCATGAAAATAAAGATTTATAAAACCTTAAAAATCCGTTCGTTCCGTATAAGTTAAAAAACATTCTTCTCGTACTTTTGCTGGAAAAGTCAAAAAAGTACCTCGTAACGTAAACAAAGAAAGATTCCTTACATACCATGTAGTAAAAGTCAAAAATGGGTAAAAAGGACTTTAAACATACTTGAAAACACTTTTATAAAACATGGCCATGGATGATAGAAATAACCCCAGTAAATACTTACGAATAAGCAATCTTGGATAAAAATGAGATTTGCAAAATTATCCCTTACCATAGGTCTGATATGCTTCATACGTATCCGAACCTCCTGTATAATGATTTAAATAATATCATTGACTTATTAAAAAATCATATTCATTGTCATGATATCATATATGTTTCCCTTATGACTTTATATTACCCATTCATTTGAAAATTCTATGTTAAAGCAGCGTCTTGGGTAAAATCATTTCATTTATCTTATGTGTTTCAACTTGTCGTTCTTCATATTAATACTTCTATCCTGATTAAAATAATTACAGTATGTAAATCATGATTTATATATAATATATATTCATCATATACACATATATATATTATATATCGATAAAAGGAATGAAATACACCGTTCATGGAGACGGTAGGCCGTACGTATGCATGAACGTTGTTTTCGTTTCCTTATTGAATTGAATGGAATTAAGTAGATGACATAAATATATATATACATAAATCCAGTATCAGTATTATGTAATATATTTCATGATTACTTATTATATATACATTATAATCATTATTGAATGGTTACACTACTGTAAATAAGGCTATTAGCGACTGCCAATGGCGGTCGCTAAAGGTCTTTAGCGGCCGCGCAGCGACCACCTGGCGGTCGCTGAAGGCCCTCTGCCGGGAACCCTATAGCGACCGCCAGGCGGTCGCTGAAGGCCCTCTGCCGGGCACCCTATAGCGACTGTCTATGGCGGTCGCTATTATAAAAAAAAATAGTAATTTTTTTTTTATTGAATTGAATATAAATATATATATATATATATATATATATATATTCATATATATACTATCAAATACAATATTTTAAATATATATATATATAATATATTTTAAATGTTTTAATATATATTTAATATATATATAATATCAAATCATTGTTCTATAATAATTTCAAAACTTCGATTCAAGAAATAATCTCATTTCAGGTCGTTCGGAGCACGTTTGCTCCGAATGGGACCGCTGCACGCCGTTTTGGTGTTTTATGGCACCGGAAACGCGTTTCCGGCCACCGCGGTCACACGGTACCTCCGAATGAGGTGCCGTCTGACCGACCATTTCACAATTCACGCCCCGGATGTTGTCGTACGGTTTCGTGGCATTCGGACGTCGTTCGGGTGGTTTTGACCCCTAACGCGCCATTTCAGCGCGCGCCGTGCTGCTGAAAACGACACAATCGGACGTGCCGCGCGCACCGCACGTCCAATGGACGTGCAGCCTCCTCCTGCATCTCAGGAATAATATTTCTATCGTTCCCGTGCGGTTTCAGGTCGTTCGGAGCAAATTTGCTCTGAATTGGACCGTCGCACGCCGTTTTGGTGTTTAATGGCGCTGGAAACGCATTTCCGGCCGCCGCGGTCACACGGCACCTCCTAATGATGTGCCGTCTAGCCGACCATTTCACAATTTACGCCCCGGATGTTGTCGTACGGTTTCGTGGCATTCGGAGGTCGTTCGGGTGCTTTTGACCCCCCAACGCGCCATTTCAGCGTGCGCCGCGCTGCTGAAAACGACACAATCAGACGTGCCGCGCGCACCGCACGTCCGATGGACGTGCGGCCTCCTCCTACATCTCAGGAATAATATTTCTATCGTTCCCGTGCGGTTTCATGTTGTTCGGAGCACGTTTGCTCTGAATGGAACCGCCGCACGCCGTTTTGGTGTTTTGTGGCGCCGGAAACGCATTTTCGGCCGCCACGGTCACACGACACCTCCGAATGAGGTGCGGTCTGGCCGACCATTTCACAATTCACGCCCCGGATTTTGTCGTACGGTTTCGTGGCATTCGAACGTCGTTCGGGTGGTTTTGACCCCCCAACGCGCCATTTCAGCGCGCGCCGCGCTGCTAAAAACGACACAATCGGATGTGCCATGCGCACCGCATGTCCGATGGACGTGCGGCCTCCTCCTGCATCTCAGGAATAATATTTCTATCGTTCCCGTGCGGTTTCAGGTCGTTCGGAGCACGTTTGCTCCGAATTGGACCGCCGCACACCGTTTTGGTGTTTAATGGCGCCGGAAACGCGTTTCCGGCCGCCGCGGTCACACGACACCTCCGAATGAGGTGCCGTCTAGCGGACCATTTCACAATTCATGCCCCGGATGTTGTCGTACGGTTTCGTGGCATTCGGACGTTGTTCGGGTGGTTTTGACCCCCCAACGCGCCATTTCACCCCGCGCCGCGCTGCTAAAAACGACACAATCGGACGTGCCGCACGCACCGCACGTCCGATGGACGTGCGGCCTCCTCCTGCATCTCAGGAATAATATTTATATCGTTCCCGTGCGGTTTCAGGTCGTTCGGAGCACGTTTGCTCCGAATTGGACCGCCGCATGCCGTTTTGGTGTTTAATGGCGCCGGAAACGCGTTTCCGGCCGCCGCGGTCACACGACACCTCCGAATGATGTGCCGGCTGGCTGACCATTTCACAATTCACTCTCTGGATGTTGTCGTACGGTTTCGTAGCATTCAGAGGTCGTTCGGGTGGTTTTGACCCCCCAACGCGCCATTTCAACGCGCGCCGCGCTGCTGAAAACGACACAATCGGACGTGCCGCGCGCACCGCACGTCCGATGGACGTGCGGCCTACTCCTGCATCTCAGGAATAATATTTCTATCGTTCTCGTGCGGCTTAAGGTCGTTCGGAGCACGTTTGCTCTGAATGGGACCGCCGCACGCCGTTTTGGTGTTTTATGGCGTCGGAAACGCGTTTCCGGCCGCCGCGGTCACACGGCACCTCCGAATGAGGTGCCGTCTAGCCGACCATTTCACAATTCACGCCCCGGATGTTGTTGTACGGTTTCGTGGCATTCGGACGTCGTTCGGGTGGTTTTGACCCCCCAACGCGCCATTTCAGCGCGCGCCGCGCTGCTGAAAACGACACAATCGGACGTGCTGCACGCACCGCACGTCTGATGGACGTGCGGCCTCCTCCAGCATCTCAGGAATAATGTGTCTATCGTTCCCGTGCGGTTTCAGGTCGTTCGGAGCACGTTTGCTCCGAATTGGACCGCCGCACGCCGTTTTGGTGTTTAATGGCGCCAGAAACGCGTTTCCGGCCGCCGCGGTCACACGGAACCTCCAAATGAGGTGCCGTCTGGCCGACCATTTCACAATTCACGTCTCGGATGTTGTCGTACGGTTTCGTGGCATTTGGACGTCGTTCTAGTGGTTTTGACCCCCCAACGCGCCATTTAAGCGCGCGCCGCGCTGCTAAAAACGACACAATCGGACGTGCCGCGCGCACCGCACGTCCGATGGACGTGCGGCCTCCTCCTGCATCTCAGGAATAATATTTCTATCGTTCCCGTGCAGTTTCAGGTCGTTCGGAGCACGTTTGCTCCGAATTGGACCGCCGCACACCGTTTTGGTGTTTAATGGCGCCGGAAACGCGTTTCCGGCCGCCGCGGTCACACGGCACCTCCGAATGATGTGCCGTCTTACCGACCATTTCACAATTCACGCCCCGGATGTTGTCGTACGGTTTCGTGGCATTTGGACGTCGTTCGGGTGGTTTTGACCCCCCAACGCGCCATTTCAGCGCGCGCCGCGCTGCTGAAAACGACACAATCAGACGTGCCGCGCGTACCGCACGTCCGATGGATGTGCGGCCCCCTCCTGTATCTCAAGAATAATATTTCTATCGTTCCCATGCGGTTTCAGGTCATTCGAAGCACGTTTGCTCCGAATGGGACCGCCGCACGCCGTTTTGGTTTTTTATGGCGCCGGAAATGCGTTTCCGGCCGCTGCGGTCATACGGCACCTCCGAAAGAGGTTCCGTCTGGCCGACCATTTCACAACTCACGCCCCGGATGTTTTCGTACGGTTTCGTGGCATTCGGACGTCGTTCGTGTGGTTTTGACCCCCCAACGCGCCATTTCAGCGCGCGCCGCGCTGCTAAAAACGACACAACCGGACGTGTTGCGCGCACCGCACGTCCGATTGACGTGCGGCCTCCTCCTGCATCTCAGGAATAATATTTCTATCGTTCCCGTGCGGTTTCAGGTCGTTCGGAGCACGTTTGCTCCGAATTGGACCGTCGCACGCCGTTTTGGTGTTTAATGGCGCCGGAAATGCGTTTCCGGCCGCCGCGGTCACACGCCACCTCCGAATGAGGTGCCGTCTGGCCGACCATTTCACAATTCACGCCCCGGATGTTGTCGTACGGTTTCGTGGAATTCGGACGTCGTTCGGGTGGTTTTGACCCCCCAACGCGCCATTTCAGCGCTCGTCGCGCTGCTGAAAACGACACAATCGGACGTGCCACGCGCACCGCACGTCCGATGGACGTGCGGCCTCCTCCTGCACCTCAGGAATAATATTTCTATCGTTCCCGTGCGGTTTCAGGTCGTTCGGAGCACGTTTGCTCCAAATGGGACCGCCGCATGCCGTTTTGGTGTTTTATGGCGCCGGAAACGCGTTTCCGTCCGCCACGGTCACACGGAACCTTCGAATAAGGTGCCGTCTGGCCGACCATTTCACAATTCACACCCCAGATGTTGTCGTACAGTTTCGTGGCATTCGGACGTCGTTCGGGTGGTTTTGACCCCCCAACGCGCCATTTCAGCGCGCGCCGCGCTGCTGAAAACGACACAATCGGACGTGCCGCGCGCACCGCACGTCCGATGGACGTGCGGCCTCCTCTTGCATCTCAGGAATAATATTTCTATCGTTCCCGTGCGGTTTCAGGTCGTTCGGAGCACGTTTGCTCCGAATTGGACCGCCGCACGCCGTTTTGGTGTTTAATGGCGCCAGAAACGCTTTTCCGGCCGCCGCGGTCACACGGCACCTCCGAATGATGTGCCGTCTGACCGACCATTTCACAATTCACGCCCCGGATGTTTTCGTACGGTTTCGTGGCATTCGGAAGTCGTTCGGGTGGTTTTGACCCCCCAACGCGCCATTTCAGCGCGCGTCGCGCTGCTGAAAACGACACAATCGGACGTGCCGCGCGCACCGCACGTCCGATGGACGTTCGGCCTCCTCCTGCATCTCAGGATTAATATTTACTTCGTTCTCGTGCGGTTTCAGGTCGTTCGGAGCACGTTTACTCCGAATTGGACCGCAGCATGCCGTTTTGGTGTTTAATGGCGCCGGAAACGCATTTTCGGCCGCTACGGTTACACGGCTCCTCCGAATGATGTGCCGTCTGGCCGAACATTTCAAAATTAACGCCCCGGATATTGTCGTACGGTTTTGTGGCATTCGGACGTCGTTCGTGTGGTTTTGACCCCCAACGCGCCATTTCAGCGCGCGCCGCGCTGCTGAAAACGACACAATCGGACGTGTCGCGCGCACCGCACGTCCGATGGACGTGCGGCCTCCTCCTGCATCTTAGGAATAATATTTCTATCGTTCCCGTGCGGTTTCAGGTCGTTTGGAGCACGTTTGCTCCGAATTGGACCGCCGCACGCCGTTTTGGTGTTTAATGGCGCCGGAAACGCGTTTCCGGCCGCCGCGGTCACACGGCACCTCCGAATGATGTGCCGTTTGGCCGACCATTTCACAATTCACGCCCCGGATGTTTTCGTATGGTTTCGTGGCATTCAGACGTCGTTCGAGTGGTTTTGACCCCCCAACGCGCCATTTCAGCGCGCGCCGCGCTGCTAAAAACGACACAATCGGACGTGCCACGCGCACCGCACGTCCGATGGACATGCGGCCTCCTCCTGTATCTCAGGAATAATATTTCTATCGTTCCCGTGCGGTTTCAGGTCGTTCGGAGCACGTTTTCTCCGAATGGGACCGCCGCACGCCGTTTTGGTGTTTTATGGCGCCGGAAACGCGTTTCCGTCCGCCGCGGTCACACGACACCTCCGAATGAGGTGACGTCTGGCCGACCATTTCACAATTCACGCCCCGGATGTTGTCGTACGGTTTCGTGGCATTCAGACGTTGTTCGGGTGGTTTTGACCCCCCAACGCACCATTTCAACGGGCGTCGCGCTGCTGAAACGGACACAATTGGGGGGCTGTACGGGGGTGCGGGGGGCTGTACGGGGGTGGAGGGGGGCTGTACGGGGGTGCGGGGGGATGTACGGGGGTGGCGGGGGGCTGTACGGGGGTGTCGGGGGGCTGTACGGGGGTGGCGGGTGGTTGTACGGGGGTGGGGGGGGGGGCTGTACGGGGGTGGCGGTGGGCAGTACGGGGGTGCGGGGGGCAGTACGGGGGTGCGGGGTGTTGTACGGGGGTGCGGGGGGCTGTACGGGGGTGGCGGGGGGTTGTACGGGGGTGCGGGGGGTTGTACGGGGGTGTCGGGGGGCTGTACGGGGGTGTCGGGGGGCTGTACGGGGGTGGCGGTGGGCAGTACGGGGGTACGGGGGCAGTACGGGGGTGTGGGGGGTTGTACGGGGGTGCGGGGGTGTTGTACGGGGGTGCGAGGGGGGGGGGGGCTGTACGGGGGTGCGGGGGGCTGTACGGGGGTGCGGGGGGCTGTACGGGGGTGCGGGGGGCTGTACGGTGGTGCGGGGGGGCTGTACGGGGGTGCAGGGGGCTGTACGGGGGTGCGGGGGGGGGGGGGGGGGGGGGGGTCTGTACGGGGGTGCGGGGGGGTGTACGAGGGTGCGGGGGGCTGTACGGGGGTGGCGGGGGGCAGTACGGGGGTGTGGGGGGCTGTATGGGGGTGCGGGGGGGGGGGGGGGGGGGGGGCTGTACGGGGGTGTGGGGGGCTGTACGGGGGTGCGGGGGGCTGTACGGGGGTGCGGGGGGGGGGGGGGGGGGGGGGGGCTGTACGGGGGTGCGGGGGGCTGTACGGGGGTGCGGGGGGCTCTCCGGGGGTGCAAAGGCCATCCCATTGATTACAAAAGTGAAAAATAAAAGTGATAACATCTAATTAATACATATTTCTTTTATCGATACCATACAGAAATTTATAAAAAATATATTGGATAATACATAATCTATAATATCATATTTATTGATCTGTTGGAATTAGTTCGACTTTTTCAAATGTAGAATCATTCAAGATTATCTGATCAAAAACTCAATATGTGTATAAAATATTTAAAAGACCACCATGGATGGTAATAATGCATTACTTAAATGAATAAATACAGTACATCAATGTCAACCCTACCAGTAAAAACAAAAAACATATCTCGTGAATATATGGTGCGTCACGCGTTGCCATCACTGCTACCTCCTTCTGGTGGGCCAGGTGCCTACAACAAATAAACATTATAAATATTTTAATAACAAAAATAATTTAAATTAAATAAATAAATACAGTATATACCTGCGTCGTATGATCCCCTGTACCATCAGCTCGACGCACATATTCCCGCAGTGCTCTAACCTCAGCTGTCAATTGCGCATTTGTCTCCTCGGAAGCGCGCAGCCGTGCCTCAAAATCTGGCATCTACTGTGTCATATGAGCAACAGAAGGACCGACAACCGCAGCACGTGACACTACAGAACGAGGAATCCCTTCTCCATAGGTCAAACTATAGCCATGCCCGTCCCGACCAATAATGCGATGAAAGATCTCATCCCGTCGCATGGGAAGCTGTCGCTGGTCCTCTGGCAGATGTTCTAACTCAGCTTCAAATTGATCCTGTGAAATATTTAAATATATATATATATATATATGTTAATATAAAGATTTATGTAATTATTGGTAAGTACAGACACTTACTATCAATGCTGCAACCTCTGGATCATTGCGATCACGAGTCCTTATCCACACCGACATTTTATCAGTTGCTGAACCTTGCCCTCGCAACTGTATATTAAAAGAATATAAACACAAAACCATATTAATTAATAAATTAAAAAATGAATAATATATACTTCATGTCGGATCTGAGACACGTGACGAGTCCCGAGCCTGTGAGCTGGTCCCTGCAACGCTCGATTCTCCGAATGGCGTGTTGACACCTCCTACATTCAATTCATTCAAATTTCAAACAAATCACATATTCGTGAAAATATATATACAGCAAAATAATTAATATACAAACCGCAACACCCTCAGTAGACCAATATGAAACCAAGTCACGCCACTGAGCCGGGAGGACACCTCTCGGGACTTTTTCCAAAATGTCAAGGGCACCCACATTTGGTACCCAGTGGTCCCTCTTCACTTTGCCTTTATAATCTTTCCACAGCTTACGGCATTTTCTCATACACACGGGCCGAAACTCTTCAGGGCATACTTTCAAATTTTTCTATAATGAAAATAATCAAACATATTAGTATTATTTATAAATAGAAAATAAAGTAAAATTATTTTCATACCTGAACCTCCCTCCATAGACGATCTAATGTGTCCTGAGGGATAGAAGCCCAATCACGCGTGGTCAATGGAAATCGATGTGGGTCACGTATGATATGACCCAACTGACGAATAAATGCCGGGGCATTCGGTCTCACGGGATGAAATACCTTATCAAATGAAACATCTATCGTTGTGTCGGAATTCCATGATAATATGCCACGACCAGGGCCTCTCCTGTGAGAGGAAGAAGCAGCCGAGTATGATCCTATTGAAAACAATTTTATATATAAATTGACAAATGTTATATATATATATATATATGTCAATTACATAAAAAATATAGACAATGACATTCAAACATACCTCGACCCTGAGACGTAGATGCCTCAGATGGATGATGTGGATTTTCTGCCTCTTCCCCTGACATGTCTGCAGTCATACAAAATATCAGTAATGAGTCCAAAGTGTTTAAAAGATAAATTGGATTGTCCTTAATAAATCAAACTTGTACAACTGTTAATCAAACAAAAAATGGATTGAATAATTAGTTGTGAATGAATTTTAAAAAATCAGAAAGTTAATCAACCTAAATATTTATGACTAAATTAACTTACAAAAGTGAGGATTAAAAAATATAAGGATTTATAAAATGATTAGATAATTTATGATATCCTAGGACATTCTACTGAATAGCGGGAAAACAATTATACCTTTCATTAAGCATGAAAATCGACCGTTTCTCCTTCAATAGCCACTCTGACCCAATAAATATCTTCTTCACGTTGAACTACGGTATGTTGATCAAGTTCTTGGTAAACAAACGGAACAGTCTCGGGTTCATCTTCTTCAAATAAAAACACTCCTCGCCGAGAAATTTTGACAACAACTTGCCAACTTGGATCCGAAGGCAAAGTAACGAAGAATACTTGTTCCGCTTGTGATGTCAAGATGAAAGGTTCATTCTCAACTCGTTCATTATTTCTGTATAACATATAGTTAAAATTCACCAATGAAAACTGATATTGATCCACTTTACATCCACGCACTGGATCAACCCAATTACACTTTAACAATATGTACTTCAAAACGTGTGTGTATACAACTTCAATGATGTCTATCAATTGACCATAGTAATAACCAGAATAGACAAAGGGACAACCGATTCCACTGTTTTATGTTGCTCGTTTGTCATCAACATCTTTAATGTGAAATCGAAAAACATTAGCATCAATAGCTTTATAATGACGAGCCGTTATAGATGGACCCTCAGCCAGTTGGATAAATACTTCAGGTTGTGTGGGGTCCCCTAACTCCCTCATCTTACGAACCTACATAATTTATAAAAATCAATACTGATATATGCAGAAAGAATTAGTTTAATACATCACTCATAATGAAAATCAATTTATACATACATAATCCTTGAACCAATCATGAAATGCCGCATAATGAGATTGTTGAATTTGCAACTCAGTCACACGATGCATCTCTTCTTTTATGTCATTAATGTGTTTCCTGCAAATGATTACACGATGTTTAAAAGATAAACTTATGCAAAGAAAACATGTAAAAGTTATACAAGCACATTGATAAGATACTTACTGCATTAATGGTGCAACTGATGGAGTATTGAACAAGATATATCGATGTGCTTGTATCCACTCGATGTTGTCCATATCAAATGTGGTTCCTTCTCCGACTGGACCATCATGAATCCGAGAGGGCTTATCTAATTTTGTTTCAACATCTGTAAGATATTCTGCACAAAAGGTAGTACACTCATCCATCAAATAACCATTGGCTATTGATGCCTCTGGACGAGCTCTGTTGCGTACAAATCTTTTCAATGTACTCAAATACCGTTCAATAGGATACATCCACCTGAATTGCACTGGACCAGCATCCATTACTTCATCAGTTAGGTGCACTGTTAAGTGGACCATAACATCGAAAAATAAGGGGGGGAAAAGTTTCTCAAAGTGACAATGCGTAAGTACAATTCGGTCCTACAAACTTTTTAAATCACTCATTTGTTGATTTCTTAAACAAAGCTGTCTAAAAAAATTACTCATCTCAATCAAGGGCTGAACAACATTAGGGGATAAACAATCACAAATTTCGATTGGAATCAACTGCTGATGTAATATGTGATTATCATGACTTTTCAACCCTTGTAATGTCTTGCTCGTCAGATTCACACACTTTGAAATATTAGAAGAGTAACCATCAGGCACCTTGAACATCTTCAAAATGGAATGAAATGTCTCTTTCTCCTCTATAGTCATCGAATACTGTGCAGCAGGCATATATGCCTTGTTTCCCTCGGCTAACTGTAAATGCAACTGTTTCCTTAAACCCATTTCTTCTAAATCACGGCGTGCATTAACATGGTCCTTTGACTTTCCACTGACACCTAAAATGGTCCACAATATGTTATCACAAACATTTTTTTCAATGTGCATGACATCCAAATTATGCCTCAACATGTTAGTTTTCCAATACGGAAGACTATAAAAAATACTTTTCTTTTTCCAATTGTGACTGCGCTGCCTACCCGCAGCACGAATATTACGTACTGGAGGAGCCACCAAATCCTGAATTTCATATACCGTGCGGATGTTTTCTTCCTCAATCTGCGATAACATTTCGACTCCTGTCATGATCTTTGGTGCTGGGCTGAACTCTCTAGAACCATCAAATTCCACTCTGTCCTTTCTGAACCTGTGCTGGGGAGGGAGAAAACGCCTGTGACCCATGTATGCCCATTTTTTGGAATGTTTAAGCCATACAGATTTTTTACTTTTATTGCAACAAGGGAAAGCAAATTCCCCTTTCGTACTCCAGCCTGATAAATTTGCATAAGCTGGGAAGTCATTGATTGTCCACAATAAAGCAGCATGCAGTTTGAACATTTCATTCGTTTCGCAGTCATAAGTCATCACACCATCGCCCCAAAATTCATTCAACTCATCAATCAATGGCTGAAGGTAAACATCAATCTTATCCCCCGGACTTTTAGGTCCATCAATAAGAGTGGAAAGTAATATAAACTGTTGCTTCATACAAAGCCACAGAGGAAGATTATATGGAACCAACACCACGGGCCATGTGCTATTAGTTGCACCAACCATAGACTTGAATGGATTGAAACCATCTGCTGCCAATCCCAATCGGACATTACGAACATCTTTAGCAAAGTCGGGATGTCTCTTATCAAAATCCTTCCATTCATGAGAGTCTGCCGGGTGGGTTAACATGTCACTTTCATGAACTCTTTCTGCATGCCATCTCATTAAATTAGAAACATTAGATGACATAAAAAATCTTTTCAACCTCGGTTTAAGGGGAAAGTAACACATTTGATTTACGGCAATCGGTTTCCCCTGTACCGCAATCTGACTTTGATGAGTCTTATTTCCCCTGTTCTCTTTCCACCTGGAAGAGCCACAAACCGTACAGATATCCAAATGAGCAGTTTCATTTCTAAACAACATACAGTTGTTTGCACATGCATCTATAGTCTCATATGTAAAACCTAAGTTCTCTGTCAACTTACGAGCATAGTAATACGACTCAGGAATCTTAGCATCGACAGGAAGAACTTTTTTCAATAAAACCAAAAGCATGTCGAATGATGTGTCTGACCAATTATTCAAAGTCTTCAAATGCAACAACTCCACGATAAATGACAGTTTATTGTAAGAAGTACATCCAGGATATAATTCTGTTTTCGCATCATCAAGTACTTCATAAAACCTCCTCGAATCACGATCTGCACCAGAGCGAAGATTTATCTCACCGGTCTCAAGATTCTGGATGTCAATGCCTTTAGGATCAAACCCACGTACCATTTCAGTAAGCATTTCATGCATTGGATCAGTCATCCTTGCATCAACATCCATCTGAGCTGCATCTGTATTTTGACAACGAACATATTCTTCTCCATGACAAGTCCAACTCTTATAATTTTTCAGAAATCCATTAAAGAAAAGGTGCTCCCTCACAGTATCTCATGTGAATTGTATCTGTTAGCACATTTTCTACATGGACAACTAATATAGTCACTTTCAAATCCTCTCGTGAAGTCAATAAACTGCATAATGCCATTGAAATATTCTCTAGACGTTCGATTTGGAAGATCAATCCAACTCTTATCCATAATAATATCTGTATAACAAACATTTACACAATACTTATTACATATACATTTTTCAAATCAACTATATTCAAAATAAATATTAACCATTTGTTTATGAGCCATTGATAAAATAATAATGTAACTGAAAGCTCATGTTACCTGATTGAGCTACAAACCTGAAAGGGAGGGGAGCCGAAGGCGGTGCTGCGAGGGAGAGGTGGCAGCGAAGGGGAGCCGGAGCCAAAGGCGGTGCGGCAAGGGAGAGGACGGGCGGCGGCGGCGGCGGGGAGCTGGAGGAGAGGAGACGGTGAGGGGATGGGGGACGGGCAGCGAGGGGGGGGGGGTGTCCGGGGTCGGGGGGGGGGGGGGGGGGGCTGTCCGAGGTGCGGGGAGGGGTGTCCGGGGTGTCGGGGGCCTGTCAGGGGTGCGGGAAGGGGTGTTCGGGGTGCGGGGGTGTCCGGGGTGCGGGGGAGGGGGGGCTGTCTGGGGTGCAGGGGGGCTGTCGGGGGTGCGGGGTGGGGTGTCCGGGGTGCGGGGGGCCTATCCGGGGTGCGGGGGGGGGGGGGGGGGGGGGGGGCTGTCCGGGGTGCGGGGGGGCTGTCCGGGTTCGGAGGGGGTGTCCGAGTGCGGGGGGGGGGGGGGGGGGGGGGCTGTCCGGGGTGCGAGGAGGCGTCCGAGGTGCGGGGGGCGGTCCAGAGTGCGCGGGGGGGGGGGGGGGCTGTCTGGGGTCCGGGAGGCGTCCGGGGTGCGGGGGGCGGTCCGGAGTGCGCGCCGGGGGCTGTCCGGGGTGCGGGTGCCGTCCGGGGTGGGGGTGGGGGAGGGCCGAGAGGCCGGAGGCTGGATGGCAGGCGGCGGGGGAGGCCGAGCGGCGGGGGAGGCCGGATGGTAGGCGGCGGGGGAGGCCGGGCGGCGGGGGAGGCCGGGCGGCGGGGGAGGCCGAGCGGCGGGGGAGGCCGGGTGGCGGGGGAGGGGAGGGCGGCGAGGGAGAGCGGCGAGGGAGGGAGGGGGTTAGGGCGGAGGGAGATCGAGGGCGCGGGGTGGGGGGGGGGCGCAGAAACCCCCGGAATTTTTTTATGCAGGTTAGCGACCGCCATTGGCGGTCGCTAATGGTAAGCTATAGCGACCGCCAATGGCAGTCGCCCGAGTCTGGGGGGCTCCACTGCCCCCTTTTCTAGTAGTGTTAACATGGTGACTGAATCTCATCGCGTCGTGGAGACGGTAGTCCGTACGTACGCACGAGAGATGATATCATTCCCATGATCTTGGAATTGTATTAAAGTGTATGTATAATATTACAGAATCAATATCACTTTACAATAATCATATATAGTTATTATTTACACCATTATACCCATCCAAGTAAGGTGGAGGTGGAAAATAGATTACACCATGGCGTGGAGATGGTATTCCGTACGTACGCACGCGCGGTGATTTCGTTTTCCGTAGGAGGGATAGATGGTGAAATAGGGTTGTTACATAAATATAATAACAGATCAATATATGAGGGATACTGATGTTATTACTTAATAATGAAACAACCTAAGAATAAGAAGTGGAAAAAGAAATAGAGTTGAAATAATCGGTAATAGACATTACCTCTTCTTTGAAGTGCCTCTTTGAGACCTCTTCTTAAGGCACTAAACATAGTCTTTGAAGAAGACCAGGACCTTTAGGATGTTTCTAGGGAAGTGTAAAAGAGAATTTGTCAGGGGTTGGCCGATCTTGAAGGCTCATATTTGTGTGAGGAGGAGAGGGACGAGGTGCCCTTTTATAAGGGAGGAGAGGGGCACCATTTGAATTCTTAAAAATATAAATTTATAATAAATCTAACCCCACTTAAAAACCTCCAAAAATTACTCATATTCGAATATTAGATGAGATAGGGTTGTAATATCATCAACCAATCAAATTTAGAGATGTTTTGATATTATTTTAAAGCTCATCATTTTGATTTATCCTTATTTAATCTATTTAAGTTTATTTGTGGTAATAAAATTCTAACTTTTAAATGGTTATAAATAATCACTTATGTGTTGTTAATTTTACATAATTGGATACTTTATAAAATTTTATACTATATAAATTTCAATTTATAATTTTTAAATATTTCTGTGATTTTTAAACAATTTAATAATATGATATTTTTATAAAATAACAATAGTTTTAATTTTGTCACTATTCATTTATTTGAATTTAAATAAAATCTAAACCGAGGATATATTCGAAATAAAATATTTAATAGATTCATAAAAGGTGATATGTATCTATAAAATTATTCTATAACATTAAATAGTTCATATAATATTTATTTTATTATTTTGAAAACCATTTATTTGGTTTATCTCTTAATAAAATAAATACTACAACATTTCCGTATAATTACTTAATATACTTATATGTTGCATAAAAATTAAAAATAAAATCCTATGATGAAGATAAATCTATTATGTGTCGCAATAATACTTTTACTCGAATTTATCATCTTAAAATCACAATATTTAAATTATTATATTTATTAAATTATGAAGGTGACAACTTTGTCATCATTTAAAATAAAATAATATAAGTGTCATAATCGTTTTTTAAGGCTCCAAATGGTCAAATATTCGACCATTGGATGATTATGGTTTACATTTCCATGACCATTATGTTTTTGTCAGGGTTTTGTGCATTTTATCATCACAATTAGTTTAATAAAAACTATATTCTTGATTTTTCACTAGATAAACAATTTATGTATCACTATTGTGTCATAATTAATGATAATTATTTGATCCCTAAAAATTATAAATAAATTCATATTATGTATATAATTTTATTATATTTCTATAGACTACACATGTTCGATGTTTAATTAAGTTTATCACTAAATTAAAATTATTATACTTATAAGATTTAAGAGAGTGACATGTTGTCACTTTCTTTGGTTTTAATAATAATTTAATTATTTTCATGGAAAAAAGTCCATTAAGTGAATCTAATCTGACCCTTAGGTGATATGGGTCGACTTTTAGTCATCCAATAGAATTTTGGCTGGTGTTAGGGTAATTTTATAATATTATATTTACCCTTAATTACCCGATTTACCTTTAACTATGGTAAATAAAATTCACCGTAGGAACTATTCATAATGCCCAAAAAATAAAAGTAGTCTATTAACATAATTTAGACCCACCGATTCCAAATATGGAATCCATTTTTTCAAAATTCAAAACATATAAGTTGCAGTAATTAAATTAAAATAAATCTCGTTGTTCAGAAAACGAGTTTTAGAAGTTAAAACATTGTCAAAGATTGAAATGTTTTTACCTATGAATTAAATGTGAAATTAATGCTAATGACATACATTATATTAAATGGTAAAAATATATTCTATTTATACTTTAAAACCATTCAATATTTTAATTTAACCTTATAAACTATTACGATGAAAAAGTTGTTTTTAATTAAACTATAGCGTGTTTTTACTATTCATTAAAATATGAAAGTTATCAGAAAAATATCAAAACTATATCCAATGTAAATTTTTATATCCTGATTCAAAAGAAGAAGTTTATTTTGTAAAATTAACTTATAAACATGTCAAAAACTATATTTAATTTCGGTGCGCCATCAAAAGGTGGAAAAAATGCATTTTTTGAAAAATACTTATTTTACCCGAAAAAATTATTTTGTTCACATAACATGTTCTAGAAAATGTGTAAGATTAAATCATAATGTTATAACATTCAAAATTTAGTTAATAGTATTAATAAAGTCTAGTTCGTAATAATATTATAACAATATATCACTGTTTAGTGAAACCTGATATTGCGTACAACACACGCTATCGAGGAAAATCGTGATTGCATGTAATGCAAGCCAAGTCAGGGTTGCGTGTTGTGAAAGAATCCTTCATTGTTTAGTATAATAGAATCCAACAATATTTCATTTATACATTGAATATATATATATATACACACACACACACACACAATGTTGCGTAGAATTACTATTATAAAACGAACTTGAAATTGTGTGTAACACAATCTAAGAATAGTGTTGTGTATACTTCAAGCTAATATAGTGTGGCATATAGAACAAGATAATCTTGTTGTAGCATAAAACACATGACATCAATTAAATTAAGGAGAATACTTATCATAAAATATCGGGTTGTTACAGATATCCCATCCCACTTCCACTCTGAGACCTCTAAGGGTTGTACCAAGCCTGCTGGTACCTGGTGCTCCGCCTTCACCTGCTAAGAGGTGAGACATCGAGAAACGAACTCAGATACAACCTTCTTCATACCTGGCCACCAGTTCTATCTTTTGAGATCCTGGTACATCTTCTCCACTCCGGGATGTACCGCTTAAGGGGAAGTGTGAAACTCCCTCAGAACCTCCCCCTGTAATGAAGCTGGTACCATGGTATGTCCTCTTAAAAGGACGACGTGCTCTCCCCCCATAGAGAATCCATCTGGTGCTTGTCATGAGGATATCTATGTACGCCTCGTCTCACAGTCAACATCCCCACGTTGTGCCTCTCTGACCCACTGCTGTAGTGGAAGAGTGACTGTGAGTGACTGAAGAAAGGCTTATCCATCTCTATCCAAGAAGGATATCTGCAAAGCGGCTAGCTGCTCTGTCACCTCCCCGAGTACTTGAATGCCCGTCCTCCTGTTGAGAGCATCGGCTACTAAGTTCCCCTTACCAGGAGTATAGACTATCTCAAAGTCATAGTCCTGGAGGAACTCAAGCCACCACCGCTGTCATAGATTTAGGTCCTTCTGCAAGAATATGTACCTGAGACTCTGGTGGCCAGATTAGAATGTTAAGTGCTCGCCCATCAGATAGTGTCGCTACATCTTCAGAGAGAAGACCAGTACTGCTAACTCCAGGTCATGGGTAGCGTAGTTCTACTCATGCTTCCACAACTAACGTGATCCATAGTCGATCATGACCCGATCCTGCATCATGACACTTCTGTGTCCGGTCCCTGATGCATCGCAGTAGACTACGTACCCCACTCCCTACTCCGGTAGCCTCAAGATAGGCGTGCTGGTAAATCTCTGTTTCATCTCCTGGAATATCTTATGACATCTGTCTGACCACACGATGGGTTTCCCCTTCTTCAACAAAGCAGAGAGTGGTGCCGCAACTCTGGAAAAGTCTGGCACAAATCTCCGGTAGTACCCATCTCGTCCCAAGAAACACCTCACCTCCGTCACGCTCCTGGGTGGCTCCCAAGCTAGCACTACCTAGAAATTCGTAGTGTCCACTGCAAATCCCGCCTCAGAGATGACGTGTCCCAAGAAGTGGAACTCACATAACCAGAACTGACACGTCAAGAGCTTTCCATATAGCTGGTGCTCTCGGAGTGTGTCTAGTACAACCCACAAGTGGTAGGTGTGCTCCTCGTCAGTGGTCGAGTATGTCAAAATGTCGTCGATGATGACCATGACAAATCGATCGAGGTATGGCTGAAAGATCATTTTCATGAGACCCATGAACATTGCTGGAGCATTGTTTACGCCGAAATTCATAACCAAGAACACATAGTGGCCATACCAACATCTGAAGGCCGTCTTATGCATGTCCTCATATCGAACTCTGAGCTGATGATATCCTGACCTGAGGTCGATCTTCGAGAACTACCGTGCTCCCTTGAGATGATCGAAGAGGTCGTCAATCCTAGGTAGCGGATACTTGTTCCTCTCGGTCACCTGGTTCAGGCGATGAAAGTCGACACAATGTCGCATGCTCCCGTCTTCCTTCTTGGCAAACAATATCGGGGAAGACCAGGGTGAAACACTGAGTCGGATGAATCCATTGCCCTACAAGTCCTCAAACTGTACCCATATCTCTTGAAGCTCAGCGGGGGCCATCCGATATGCTGGAGTGGATATCAGGGCTATCCCGGGTACTGGTCAAGATAAAAGTCTACCCATCTGCGAGGAGGTTGTCCTGGAATTTTGTCACGGAAAAAGTCCGCATACTGATCCTCCACTACAAGAAAAACTAGGAATCTGCACGTCAATTGCTCCTAGGATGAGGCTAGACAACTTATGAGTGTTGGGATGTCCTCTCCTCTGCGTGAGTCCATCCTGTGTGGAAAAGGCTCCCTTATCACCGGTGAAGGTGAACTTGCTCCCGTCGGTGCGTACACACCACACCATGTTCCTAAAACAGTCGATCTGAGCATGGACTGCAGATTACCAATCTAGGCCCAAGATGACATCGTAAGGCCTCGACGACGCTACAAGAAGATCCCAGCCGAAGCTTTTACCTCCTAGAGTAAGCTCACACTGTCGGACCTAGTGCGTAATCGTCGAATCTGATCCTGTGGGAGTCTCTAGCCGTATAGATCAAGCCAACGGATTTGTAGGAATATCCGAGCTCCAAACAAGGGAAACGATAATAAAAGAATGACTCGCTCCTGTGTCTATAAGAACTACCACAAGGGTGGAGTAGAAATAGATAGTACCTCGAATCATCTCTGGCGCGCCGTGGTCGTAGGCCTCTCCTTCCAGAAGCTGTGCATGTCTCTGCCCGCCAGCTCCCTGTGGTCGGGGTGGACCTCCTAGTGGTGGTGGTGGTAAAGCCTAAAAGCGTCTCCCACCACCTGCTGCTCGGCAATCTCCCCTGCCGCGTCCTCCTGCTCTCGGCGGACCACCACGGTCGACCCTCTGCCTCTGTATGGGTGGCCCCTCAACCGTCTGCTGCTCCGCTGCACGACGGGTTGGGCAGTCACAAGCCATGTGGCCCTGCCCGCCGCATGCATAGCACTCCCTGCTCCTCAGAAGGCTGGCTCTGCGCTGTGTGCCCCGCACCTCAGATCCAGTGTCCTGAGGTCATCTGCCTGATGGTCCGGTCCGCCTGGACCCCTGTGACATCCGTCGACTACCAGCTACAGACGACTCTGCTACGTGCCACCATGTGGTTGGTCTTGATGCTGTTGTAGGCTCAGCAAGAAATCTCTCTATGAGATTGGCTCGCTCCAGTACTCCTGCCTCTGTCGGAATGTTGTGGGAGATTATCGATGCTCTGATCTCATGCCACATTCCCTGCTCAATGTTCCGGGCCCAGAAGAATGGGCCCCATACCATGTCCGTCTAATAGCACGAGAGATCGTTAAATATCATCGAGTACTGGGCAACCGTCATGCTTCTCTACCGCAGCTGTAGAAGCTCCTGGATGTGCACCGCACGGAGGGTGGTTGGGACGATCTCTGAGTGAAAGAGGCTCTCAAAGTCCATCCAGAGGAGTGATGCCTCATCGTGCACCCGGAGCATCAGGCTCCACCATCTGCCTGCTGTCGCGTGCAGGAGGCTCGCTGCAAGGATCACCATGAGGTCAGTTGGTGTCCCCACTATCATGAAAACTTGAATCACAGCCTCCAGCCAATCCTCGGCTGCCTGAGGGTCTGTCTCCTCGCTGAACCAGGGTGGTCTCTGATGTTGAAACACGTGCAGTGCACTAAGGCGACGTGCACTATCAGTGGTCGGGGCTGTTATCATCGGTGGCTCGGCGGGTAGAGGTATCGCCAGTTCCTACACAGAAAAAGGACCCTGCACTTAGGCCCCGTCGCTCGGTGGGCTGTCATCTCACGCAAACCTCGGAACCCTAGATGGATGCCGTCATGGGGCCATCTTGAAAAGAAACAGGTGCGCCATGGTCAAACAGTATACCTGGTGAGCTGACACAAAGTAATCACAAAGAGAACTTTTGAAACACACATGCAATCAATGTTTTCATGCATTGAGTCGGAAATCAGAAGTCAGTGTCCCGGTGTACGGATATGTCGACCTCCGCACCAACACTGGACTCCCTGGATTGATAACCACACTCAATACCCTTAACACTATTGCTTCACATAGAAGAAAGATTAGATTCCTAAGTTCTGCAGTAGAAACGAACTCCTCTGATACCAATTTTTCACGAAATCTCCTCGGGACCCGTGTCGTGACTACCCCAAGCCCGCCTCCCATAGGCCAGGGGCTGGCGACTAGAACTAAGGTGTAAATCCCGATAAAAGGGGAAGGCATTGCCTTTATAAAGTAAACAAACACCACCGAGTAAGCAAGAAGAAGTAAACACTAAGTAAAACTGGGTACAAAAGTAGTGCGGAAAAGTAATTGGGCCAGAATACAAATACAAACTGAAAGTAAAGTACAACTAGAAAGAAAGTACTGCAACTGAAATTAAAGTAGCAACATCGAGCTGTCCACTGGAAGTCCCACCTGAAGGGTGGTTACAGATAGCCTCCTCCGCCCCTCAGGTCCAGTTTTCCGCTCCGTGTACGTTCCGCCCAGTAGTCCACCTCCAGGTACTGACTTGCTTCACAAGCCTCAACCACGATATTTGTTGTCCGTCGTCTGCATCCAACACAACATAGTGCGGGCATAGACTGTGCAGGGGTGAGTATACGCTACTCAGTAGGGACCCTGAGACCCCCAAAGGTCTCCCAGAATCCACAAAGGATAATCCACAACGGAAAGATACAATCACGAAGTAACATCCAACGCTACTAAGGTATATGATCATACATATACCTAAGTCATTAATTTCAGTTCGGCTACAACACTCGAGCCCAAGATCGATCACGTCCACATAGGATAGTACAACCCAAACCACACAGGTTAACACAACCCAATCCACATAGGAAATCAAGTCAATCATATCGAAGATATTGATTGAATTTCAAGAATCATCTCATACATGTATACTTCTTTGTAATGTGATAGAGATGATAAGATATAGCCACCGATTCATCTATTATGGGACCCACATAGGATAATAAACCAGCTAAGCAGTCAGACCCACATAGGATACAGACCAGCTACTCTGCCATACCTACATAGGATAGCAAGAACAGATTCAAACACTACCAGAACCACATAGGATACAAGAACAATAGTCATCACCGTCAAACCCACGGAGGATTTCAGTATAGTCTTCATCGCTGCCGAACCCGCATAGGATTTCAGTGCAGTCTTCATCGTCGTCGAACCCATAGAGGATTTCAGTACGGTCTTCATCGCTGTCGAACCCACATAGGATTTCAGTGCAGTCTTCATCGCCATCGAACCCACAGAGGATTCTAGTACGGTCTTCATCGCTGCCGAACCCACGTAGGATTTCAGTGCAGTCTTCATCACTGTCGAACCCATATATTAATTCAATACGGTCTTCATCGCTGCCAAACCCACGTAGAATTTCAGTGCAGTCTTCATCGCAGTCGCAGCCAGCTCAAGGGTTCCCGCACACAACATGCTCTATCCCGGGAGGGTCTGCTCCACGAGTCAAGGTGTTCGATACATCAACTGGTATGTAGTCCGGATTTTATGTATCCCAAGGTTCCGTCATGAAAAAAGAAACTCAACGTGACAGACGACGCGTCAATCAGACGCCCGGTCTGAGAGTTATTGGCATTTTCGTTCTAGGGCCCCGGTTTGGTTTTAAGTCAAAACCAACCCGACCGCACTCCAACTGCATCCAACCCTCGAGTGAAGTATGAAAATAGGTCCGTCTCACTAAGAGGAATCCAACAAAGTTGACGGCACGTCAATCGGACATCCAGAGCTCAAGTTATAACTGTTTCCGCTCCGAGGGCCCGATTGGTTTCGTGTTCGAACCAACTCATCCATACCCAAAGTTCGTCGAAACATTGAGTGTAATATACCAAAATGA
Source organism: Viscum album (assembly GCA_963277665.1). Lineage (NCBI taxonomy): Eukaryota > Viridiplantae > Streptophyta > Magnoliopsida > Santalales > Viscaceae > Viscum > Viscum album. Next base: position 524,693,553 of record OY728165.1, read on the forward strand.
ACGTCTCCTTCTAAGGATTTCCACGCAATGGATTGTGCTTCAATTGGAGGTTCGTAGACCATGATATGGGCAAAAGAATGAACTTGTCCGGTTTTAGGGGGTTTTGGGCCCGGACCGACCCGGCCCGAGACCCCCTCGGTCGGCCGAAACCGGGTTGACCCGAACCGGGTCCGGGTCTGGCCCGACCCAACCAAAGAGGCCCGTCCCGGCCTGGGAGGCCCCTCCCAGTGCACCCGGTCCGGCATCGGCCGCCGGATAGCCTGGCGTGGGCGCTCCCCAAACGGCCAGCTCGGTGTTTGCTGAGCCGAGAATAAAGGTGGGGGAGGGTGGTTGGTTGCTCCCCTTGATTGAAACCGCGACCCCCACTTGGGGGCCGCTCTATTTCCAGCGGACGCGGTGCTGGGTGCCGCGGGTTCCCGGTCGCCTGCCCCCATGACTTCATCCGCGGCGGTCCCTCCTGGCAGTGCGCCGGAACGCCGCCGCCTCCAGGCGGCCGGCCGGTGCGGTCCGGCGTCTCGTGCCACCGGTGAAATCCACGGGCCACCGGAGCCGCTCCGTTGGTCCTTTCTTGCTCCGGTCTACTTCTGGGGTCGTCTCAAGACACGTAGATTACTTGCATGGCCTCCAATCGCTCAACGGTCCCGTTTCATCGTCGCCCAACGTTCCATGCATGAACAACAGAGATTCGGTGGGTTCGGACTTGTTCGTTGGTCCGCACCCACCGCATTATTGGTTCAAATGACATTCAACAATTTAATCATATGTCGAGGATATAATCCACATAAATTAAATAAAACCAAACCCCCTTTCTCGATGAAGTCATTGAACGAGGTTTGTCGTGTGAAAGGGATGTTGTGGAAGACGGTGTCACGGAAGGAGGATCGTCGGCGTCGCAGTACACGACATCGTGGAGAAGAGAATCGTCAGCATCACCATACACAGCTTGGCAGAGAAGAAGATCATCGGCGTCGCGGTATGCGGCGTCGCGTCATCAATCTCTGAGGAATCAGTGTTAATCGTCGTCCTTCGTCGGAGGTCGGCGTTCTTCGTCGGTGACGGTGTGTTCTTTGTGTTCTTCAAGGAGGAAGAAGAGGATTCCAAGGCTTGAAAAATTCCTCTCCAATCCTTCTAGCACAACGAAACGTCAATAATAAAATATGGCTTTGCCTTATTTTATTACTCATGCCATCCCTTATTTTAAATTCAAAATTAAAACATGATTTAATTAACGTGCATTGACCAATTAATGAGGCGTTTAATAATCCAATTAAACGTGAGAGTTGACTTGGCATTTAAGAGGGGGTGTAGTTGAGTTACAAAATTAAATGCACGTGGGAGGTAAAAAGGAAATAAAGGGGGTGCAGCTCGTGTGGGCCCCACCTCACTAATATCGTACCTTGTGGAGTTAGGATATTAGTGGGTCCCACTCAAACCACCAAGCATAGGTTTAAACTACGTAGAATAAAAATAAAATTTGTAGCACAATATTTCATTTTATTCTTTAGTTAACCCATTTAATTAATAACCTCACCCGAGAAAACGCAACTCCGGAAAAGGTGTTCTTATGTAATTACCGGCGTTGCGGTTTCATTGGTGCCCTCAGATTTCGATTCCGAGCACCAGTTCAAAAGTTAGTAAACCCCACTCATTTGTTCACTGAACATACCCGAGATGAACTTCCGAAAATGATTCTGGGCACACCGGGCCTCAGAATCAGGTGCCGTCAGAAACCGAGTTCTTGAAAAATCCCAAAGAAAATAAAGAAAAAATATCCCTTGAATTTTACAGGTCTTTACAGTATAACACAGTGGCTGACCTAAGTCATTCACTAATGGAGGAAGTGAATTAAAAATCTATTAATAGGCTTGATGTAAGTAAAAAATAGTTTAAAAATTAAATGAAGTATGGGGTTTTGTTTTTTTACTTTTCGAATAGTAAACAAAAGAAGTAAATGAGAAGTAAAAAACAAGAGACAATTTATATAAAAACACAAATATGAGATGACGTAGTTGATCCAATATGCCACCTTCATCATTGATTTATACTAATCCCATATGATTATAATTCATTCAATTTTAATCCTCTATCCTTTTCAACCATCGAACCCTAAATAAATTAACACAACAATAAGTATTGGAAAAATCATCCTTCAGTCAATTTTAGGACGTCCAATCGAAGCACCTTTCCTTGATTGTGACCTAAAATCCATCTTATGGTCAATGGTAAATTAGTGCAGTATATCCAACCTATATGTGAAAATTAATTGATTTGGGGATGAGACTTGAACCCTACAATTCAATCCCATTTTGATTAGATTCATCGATTGCAGTTTCACTCACACATTTTACACAAGTCCGACCACACGACTAGGTGCAGGTCAATCGAGTAACTTAAGAATTATAACTCAATAAATTTATCAAAATTTAAGAATTATAATTTTATTATGGATTCAAAATAAATAAATGAACAGCATGGAGATTAGATCAAATATGAATGAAATCACTCTTCCATGGGTGGAGTTGTCATCATGGAGATGTTTTTCATAAGCAATGGATTGATTGGGAATCCCCCAATATCATCTCCTCTCAAAGATTCCAGACCAAGATGAAAAATATGAATATTATAAGAGAATAAAATAATATATTAATTGATGAAGATTCACATTACAAGCATAAAAAAAATGAAAAACAATGTGGAGGTGGTAGAGGAAAGCCTTTTAGAAAGACATGTTTGCACAAGGAAATACTTTTTTCAAGAATTGTGAGGGGTTACCAAGAGCCACCCATTCAGCCACATCTTCCCAAATATTTTACCATCCCCCCAAAAGAGTTAAAACATTCTTTAAATAGAGTTGGGTAGGGATATGGTTACAAAACAATTTTTAATGTGAAAGGGAAATTCGGCCAAATTTTTTATTCCCTATAGCACTATATAAGTGTCATTCAATAAGATTGAATTATCTGTGCTTCTAGAAATATTTTTTGTTAATAAATTATATCCTTGAGCATTCCTTTATTTTTGGGATCAATCCATGTCTAGATGAAGAAGATACAACCTAAATGTTGAAGTGATGTCCAATCTGGAATGTTTAGTCCAACTTTGTCTTAATGGAAAATTAATTCCTCACAAATGCACGATACAGCTCCCATGACTTTAATAGAATTTGTGTCTCATTATGTCAGGAACACAGTTAAAAAATTTCAAGTGAAAATAATTTACATGAAATATTTATGACTAAAATACTGTAGTGAATTGTAAAAGTGTAAAACATGAATTTCACCAAAATTTACAACGAATGATCTAATCCCAATTATTCAATAAATTATCATAATTAGCACAATGTTAGTAAATTATATCATTTTTTAAAAATAAAATATTCAATAAAATTATGTTTTATCATATCATTGTATATTGTGATGAAAAATTTATAGCTAGGTATCACATCCAACCCCTGGATAAAGCTTCACATTCAAACTGCTTCTTTAGTTGCCTCAAAAGCTGTGATATACTCAGAATCTACTGTAGAATATGTGACCATAGTATATTTTGATCTCTTCCATCTCACTCCACCTCTATTTAATGTGAATATGTATCCTTTTTGTAACTTCATGTCATCTTGATCCACCTAGAAAATAGATTCTGCATATCTTATGATGACTAGTTCATCGTCACCTCTATAAAAGAGGAGCATATCATTAGTAAGCCTCAGATACATTAGGATACTCGTCAATTCCATCCAATGGTAGTCACCTGGTTTAACTTGATATCTTCATACCACACTCAATGCACAAGTGGCATCTATCCAAGTACATTGCATATCATTCATGACTGACCCAATCGCTGATGCATATGGAGTCCTTGCAATTATCTTTTTTTCCTCATGTGTCTAAGGACACATTTTATTAGAAATATGAATTCCATGTGATGCTGGAAAAAGTACCTTCTTGAAATGTTCCATAATGAATCTCAATTTATGTACTTTGACTAATACACACAAATCTCTTGGATCTATCATGATGGATCTTGATCGAATGAATATATGATGCCTGAACAAAGTCTTTCATGGAGAAACGTGGACTCAAATATGCCTTAACAAACTGTAAGACTGGTATCTCATTTACAATATGTAATATTTCATCAACATATACTGTGTTTAAGAAAACCCACTCCCACTAAACTATTTGTAGAAACAAGGCTCACAATCATTGTTGATAAAACCAATTTTTTTTATGGATTCATCCAAATGAATATTCCATGACCTAGATTTTATCTTTAACCCATAAGTAGATTTCTGAAACTTCCATACCTTATTAGCATCCGTTGGAGTCATAAACCATTCAGGTTGGGCCATGTAAACAACTTCTTGACGTTTCCCGTTAAGGAATACTGTTTTGACATCCATTTTCCAAATCTCATAGTCATGGTAAGCGGTACTGACCAATAAAATTTTAATGGATTTCACCATTACAACTGGTGAAAAGTTTTTTTCGTAGTCAATTCCTTGATGTTGTATGAACCCTTTTGAACACAGTCATGCCTTATAGGTGAGGACATGTCCTTCCATGTCCAGTTTTGTCTTGAATAAATATTTTCAACCAACAAGATTTACATCAACTAGAGGATCTACCAAAATCAATACTTGGTTTTGGAACATGGAAGCCATTTCCGAATTCATGGATTCTTTCCACATGGAAACATCTATACCACTTAATACTTTCTAAAAGGTTATAGGATCATTATTATCAACTAATAATGAGTCACCATCATCGGTAATGACAAAAATGTACCGTTCTAGTTCTCTAACCTCTCTTGTACCCCTATATAGCTCTTGTGTCTCTAGAATAGTTCATTCATCCACGAGGATTTGTGGAATCGGTTCGTGTACCAACTCTTGTGTAAATTGAGACTCAACATCATCAAATTCTATCTCCTTCCAACTATCTCTTTTGGATATGTTCTCCCTCTCAGGTAATGTGGCATATATTTCCACTCTAACATTTTTTTCTAAGGGGTAGTAGAGGTAATATCCCCCTGTTTAATTAGGCTATCCTAAAATGGTACACTGTGTTCCTCAGGATTTTAGTTTGTTACTTGAAGAGGCCATAACAAACACGTCGCTTCCCTATAGATGTAAATTCAATAATATGGATTTCTTTCCACTCCAGAAAACATATGGAATGCCACTTAATGATTTAGTTGGTACTTGGTTTAGTATGAGCACTGATATTTGCATCGCATATCCCCAAAAGGATAATGGATCACTCACATGACTCATCATTGATCTCTCAATTTTCAACAAGGTGAGGTTCATCCTTTCCATCACACAATTCCACAGGGGCATGAATAGTGGAGTGAGTTGGGATAGGATCCCAAAATCCCATAAGTAATCAATGAAGTGTTTATTAATATATTTTTCACCTCAGTATGTGCAAAGTTTCTTAATATTCTTACCTTGATGATTCTCATATTCATTCTTGTCTTCCTTGAACATATCAAAAGAATCAAACTTATAACACACAAAGTAGATATATCCATATATACTTAAATCATCGGAAAAATTTATGAAGTTTGAGTATCCTCCCATTTCTTCAAATGAAAATGGTCCACACACATCGGTATAAACAAATTAAATATGTTAATTAGACCTTTCCCCTTTCCCACTAAATGGGGATTTGGTCATTTTTCCTTGTAAACATGCATGACATACACCAAGTGGTTTTAGGTTGAAATAATCTAAATGTCCATCTTGATATATCTTTTCCAAATATTTCTAATTTACATGACCTAGCCGGTTATGCTCATGTTCGGTGTGGTATAATCCATGTGAAGTATCTTTTTTATCTATTTCCATTACTGTGTTTGTGTAAACCAACATGTAATGACCATTGTTTAAATGTTCCCTACCAAAACAAATTTTATATTTCTAAAAGAAGAAACATTCATTTCCAGACAAGAAAAAAATTCTATTGGTATATAATCTGGGTTCAAGAATAAAGTTGTTAGTAAAAGATGACACATAATAACAAACCCTTAACACCAATACCTTCCTTGTTGGCAACATGAGGTGGTAGACTCTGATATTTATAGCTGCAAGAATGGCTCCTGTGGATGCTCGTATATCAAACTCCCCATGGTCAATCTTCCAAAATCTACTTGCTTCATGTATTTTCATACATTTGTGAGAACCAAAAGCTATATACAATACCCAATTAGTATAAACAGATCAATTTCATTCTATAAAAAATGCACCTCAAGCATCCCCTTGCTTCTTGGTTGGGTGCAGTTCTTCTTCTAGTGGCTCTTCTTGCCATATGAGAAACAGACAACCTCCCATTCTCTTGATTCCCCTTTGATCATCATTTTCCTCGAAGGTCATGAAGAATATTTGGGAATAAATAATTACATCTTCCCTTCCACTTATTCATCATATTGACATAAGGATTTTCACGCTTCATATCTTTTTCCACATGGAAAATGAGGATAAAAAGAGAAGAGTGAGAATTCTTAATGTTGTTCATATTAGAATTGAAAACAAAGTTAGAGAAGCTATGAGGTAGAGATGGAAGAATAGGATCAGTTCATAGTTTTCTAGGAGTTTAAATCCTAGAACATCTTGGAACTCAATGTTGAAAATGATCTTGACTTCATGAGGCCTAGCTGGGGAACCATCTCCAAGATTACACTGAAAGAGTGACATAGAAATCTCAATCTTTTCCTATCTTTTCTATCCTGGTAAAGACCACTCAGGTTCTCAATCAGACAATAAGAATCCATGATTTCATGAGGCATCATGAGATCACAAGACATTTATGATAGCATTAAACATTGAATATTTACCACATCGCACATATGTTTCTCAGAGACTAATAAATCATCATCGCTCACCTCTTTGGAATGTGGATTATGTAATGTTAACTCTAGCACGTAAGACTTCCATTCATTCTGTATGGTAACCAGAAGGCATCTAAACCATTATTGGAATTTACTTCTATTTAGGATGTTGTCTTTATCTAGAATTGATCATATGGATAGTGTGGTTGATGAGTTTGTCATTTTTATTCTACAGTTATAAGAGAAGATCAATAGTACTTTATTGAAAACATTTTATATGAAATAATAAATTTTATTAAATCCCCAACTATTTAATCAAGTCCCAATATCAGTCAACATTGATCTCATAATGTCTAGTTTCCATGGCATTCTAGTTGAAAGGATCCATATTCCCCTTCGCATAACCACAACAAGGGCTGGTAAAGCTATTTGAAGGTATTTTTGTAGGCAGGTCTTTGCCAACTACGGGCTTGTAGCTCCGTGATTTGTTTAGTGGACTTCCCCATCCTAGAATCATGACATTGGATTTCTTCAACTCTTGCCTCCAATGTTACACCATGTATAGCAAGGGATACTCCTCCAGATGTAATATTTTTAGGTCAAACTGAATCCTTTCATAAGGGCTTCCGGTATAAAAGTATGTGTACCAAGAAATATTGGTCAAACACAGAGTTTTATTGAGTTTTTCCCTTAATCAGGTAACAGATGGATTGGTCGAACATAATATTTTATTTGAGGGATTTTTATCTCTTTTGCGTTAATTGCTTATTATCATTATCTCATTCTTGTTAATATTAGGTGTAACATTCTTAAGTGATTAACCATGTCTTAATATTATTTATTCATAAGAATGGTTTATTTTAGTTCTATATTGCATGCTTGTTTAATTCATTAATTATGTGATTGTGATAAGAAATCAACAATGATAAACCATGAAACTAGCATAAATAAAATAAAGAATACGATCATGATACTTTTTAATGGTTAATTTATCTAGCAGTTGATTAACTAACCCTGACCTGGGAGAGAATCTTCTTGAACCTTTTCGGTTTATTTCTATAGCTTTCCACATGTCCACCATTGTATCTCATGCGATTGGTTTTATCTCAGCTCCAGCTTGAACCACCTCCACTAGAATGGGAGTTCCATCCATTACATATGCCTTTTTTTCAACACACATGAAGGTATGGGGTAAAAGGGGTATTAAATAAAAGGCACCATGGGCACATAGTTCCTATATATTAATGAGGATAGATGGCTCGCATTACAACAAATTTAATATATATAAATAAATTAAAAGAAACCATCCACTTAAAAAGGTCTTGTTCTAGCTCATGATCATCCATAAATGAAATGATGTTTACATATAAATAAAACTAGAACTCCATTATTTAATCATTCATGTTCAAGATAAATCATGTGTGAATCAATTAATTATCATATTTAATTAATCTATCCATTTATCTTAATGTATTTTTTGGAATTTCTTTGAGATTATCATCCATCGTAATTATAAACAAATAAATTCATTTAAAATTACTTTTTTACATAACTTGTACGTTGGAGGAAACCTGGTGAATTCCCATTTATTACTACCCAATGAGGTGAAATGAAAATTACACATATATTAAATTAAAAACATATATATAAAACACCTATCACATGTTGTGGCTCAACTTTATGTCCACACTATGGTAGACATCTCAAAGGTATTTATAATATAATTTTTAATTTTAAAAATATGAATAATTTGGATGAGTACACACCATGTAGTTCTAACAACATGTGGTACACAATCATTCATAGTCCATCTGAAGTACATGCCCCGGGACATGACTTGTAGATGTACATCAAAAATCATTGGAGTACATGACATATTCATTGGGCCACAAGCCGTGTGGTATCTGCATTACACGGTTCCCAGCAGGGAAAGCCGTGTTCAGGGTACATGGTCCATCCCTAACCTGAATGGACTACACAACTTGTCTAGTGTAATACAGGATATGAAATCCTGAAACCATGTGACACTTTTTCATGGTCAACACATGGAGTTCTTTAATACTTCTAAAGACTCCAATGCACAGGTTGGATTGGCGAACTAGTATGATGCATTAAATCTTGAATACATGGCGTGTACAACCAAATACATGCCTTGTGTTCTAGTGTTGTACAGGTAGGATGCTTTGGAACCTATGAATGAGATCCTCAACATTCTTTTATTCAAAATTAAAAAAAAAGATCGTTTCTGTATGGTAAACGAGAGACGAAAGATGAGGAATAGTTCTTGACATTCATAAGGGCAGAATGATTAACATGAATTGAAACTACTAAATTATTAAATAGGTAAGTCATCAAACAAATATTTAAATAATTATAAACTATGATATAAATGCTCTGATACAACTTGTAGGTTCCGGGCACAGTAGAAGCATGGTTGGGACATAACCCAACATTGATTTTTTACCATGACCAATAATAATTCTGAGATCAATACAATGATTAATGCCAGTCTCCACAGAATAGAATGAATTTTTTTTATAAAAACTTACAAGGCCCTAAATTATTAGATAGGATCTTGGATATCATGTTTATAATTAATTTAATTAATTTTATAACAAAAAATAATACATGGATCTAGTGTATTTTTCGTCATTGATGATGTTGATCATATAGAATGACCCTTCGAGATTATATTGTTTTTCATGTAAGGATCCATTCTAGAATTCCTTGAGTGGTGATACACACATGATCTGATGGCCTCCAATCGACACCCCTCTTTCTCTTAGTGCTAGCACTGTGAAGTGAGTGTATTATTTTAGACTCTCTTGATCGCTTTATAATAATCCTGGAAGGATGTATCTTGATATTGGGATGGGAGGGAAGAGTATTCATGAGATAAATTGTTTATCTAAACAATTATCAATTCACCGGGTGTACGATTCTGTGTCATGTGGTGTCTGGTACAATAGGCATACTTGAATATTTATATGCATGGAACAACAATTACAATATTTAATTGCATAACTACTATTAAATTCATTCATGAACATACATAAAACCCATGCTCAAAATAATAATACCGCCCCATTATTTATAGTGCACAATCTTGTGAAAAATGGAATTATGAAAAGAATTCTGGGTCAAAAAAATAATTATAGCATCATTTTTATTTTAACTTGCACCAACTAATAATTATTTTTCAATTTTCATGTACTTATCTTACTACCAGACTGGCCTTGGTTCGCTCGAACTCCACTTCCATTTATTGAACACGAAAATACATAAATAAATAATTTATTCTCTTGAATAATATATTTTAAATCTAATAAATAAATATTAATAAAATGTTAATTAAAAAAATAAAAAAAAATTATTAAATTTATGTGATCATTTACACATGAATAAAATTATGCCATTGTCATTATAATAATATATATTTATTAATTAAATTCAAATATATTTTAATCGAGATCACTAATAACACTTGTTGTTTGACCCTCTAAGATTCATTCTTGTTGGCATTAGGCAGGTTTTCCTAAAGTCCAAGAGTGATGTCTAGCAATGGATCAAGGGACCCAAGGGAAATATTGGAAAATCAAAACAATGACATCGACATATGAACATGCACAATGTAATATAACATCTTTTCACATTATTTCATCCAAATGGTTTCATGATAGTGTCATCAACTTTTATGCTTGATACATATTTCTTTAAATACCTTAAATAAACTCATCATTACACCATTTCCATGGAATTTTGCGCGACAGTTCTATTTCAATCAATGGGTTGAGATATAAGCCTCCATAAATGGAAAAGACAAACCTCTCATCGACTTATCCATTAATAACACACCACTAGTGATGCAACCCACACACCCAACGGCTCACCAAATATCTGTGTGATGGTTTTCATCATTATATTAAAGTGCGTGGGTCGTGACATGTATTAATGATAATAATAATTTCTAAGTATCATTACAAATTCTCATAGATAGAAATATCTGATGACACCAAAACATGTGGTATTTATGCTAGAATATCTGTTATCATAATCTCTAGTCTTGGATATTACCATGTGTGAACTTCATGAGAGGAAGTTTCATCTGCTTATGAGTGATCACACCTGATGGTATGCATACTATGTGTCCTATCATAGTATATCTTCCAACCATAGAACGATATTTAAGAATATTGTTATAGAATTTTAAAGTTTTCATTATAGTAGGGAATTTCCAAGATCTTATCAACGAATAAAATACTGTAGGAAATTATTACATCATAGTCTTGCAAAATAGTGAAAAATATGTAATAATAATTTTACCATTTAAATACATTAAATGTAAATGTAATCAATGTACACACACACACACTAGGTTCTAGGTCACCAGCTTTTACATCTTCTACATAGATACAATGTTATTCATAATTTTTTTCCATGTATCGAAACCTCAATGAGATCACCACAAACCATCTTATGAGATTGATGTGGAAGATGTTGATCTTATGATAGATGCATCTTTTAAGGAGAATTTGATATTTGTGTATGATTGCAGTGAAAAAGTGTTGCAGGGAAATACATGGTCTATAGTTTGTGTATTATCGAAACATTGATTTTTTTTCAAGTGGAAAATTTGGAGAGAGAATTTGATATACGCGTATAGTGGACCGATAACTTTTACTCATAATCTTAGCGATTCATGGGTGTATATCTTGATGATGAGAATTTATAAGGCGGAGAGATTGTAAGATCCTGACCATTTCTGGAGATGTTTTGGGCATGATTATTGGTAATCTTTTGTTTAGATTTGATTACTCTTGTTTTGGATTATACATTGAGGTGTGCTTGCATGGAATGTTGAGAATTTTTTATGTATACATACTAGTTCACAGTTGGTGTATTGTTTTCCCAAAGTGATTTCCCTATCCAAGTAGACCATGTGAACCCAAACAGAGGGGATTCTCATGGCTGGTGCACAGTTTTCCAAACCATGAACTCTATTTGGAAAAACTATGGACCCAATAAGTTTTTAAGCATGGTTAAGACTCATTTTTTGTAAAACTGTGTGCCCCAACCTAGAAAAACACACACATAGTTTTAATTCACCATGAAAATGGTTTTAAATTTTCAGGCCCCCGATATTATCCGAAAAATTGAACATATGTTCATCATAATATTTTTCTCTATATTTTTTAGGAGCATTGAAATTTTTTTAGGGATCCCTTCTTATTTTCGTGGTGATTATAATGTAGTATTGATTATCTACACCTCCATGTGTTTGTGTTTCTTATTTATTAAATGTCTCTCTCTCTCATCAACTCATCGTACAAGAAAAATAATGTTTTTTCTCCACAGTTGGATATAGATATAGATCACGTTTTGTTATATATTGATCCATTTGATATAGGATATTGGATTGGGATCAAAATATCATTCTTTTGGGTGTTCATGATTAATCCACTACAGATTCCGGATTCATTAATTGGTGATTAGTTTTAAGAATTGAGGTAGGTGGTCTATTATTCAACTCTAAAAATCTATATTTTAATTAATTGTATGAAATTATCGAATTGATATTGGTTGGTAAAGAAATTAATATTATAAATTTAATTAATTAATTTGGTAGATTAATTTACAATTTTTTTTAAATTAGGGATATTGAGATTGTGGGTTTTAAATAAATTATTTTTGAATTATTTATCAGATATAAGGAATTTTGATTCTGAATAATTAATTATTGAATTAATTACGTGGTATCAGGATTTTCAGTTTTTAATAATTAATTATCAAATTAATTATGGTATTATTGAGAATGTGGATTATGGATAATTAATTGTTAAACTGATTAATCATATTGACGTTCATAATTACCTTTTTATTTAATAAGGGCATGACGTGATAAAATAAATATTGAATTAGAAATGAAATTAATGTTCCTAGTTAAATGATGAATTAATTAATGGAATGATGTGAATATGCAATTAGAGAATTTGAATAATTAATTTTAAATTAATTAATGTGATTTGAGATAATGAATGGAAATAATGGAAATAATTTATGTATTGACATGATGAAAAGTAACAAAAAATTTTATATGTGACATGAAATAATGAATGGTAAAAATGAAATTAATTTTAGGATTGAAATGATAAATTATAATAATGGAATTCCTATGTGATTAGAAATGGGTAACCATATAATTTATATGTTATTAGAATTAGCAAATGGTAACAATGAAAATCATATGAAATTTGAGATGAATAATGGTAACAATAGAATTCATAAGTGAATTAAAATGAGGAATGGAAACAGTGGCATTCATATGATATTTGAAATTATTGATGTTAACAATGGAATTCATATGTAAACTAAAATGATGAATGATAACAATGGTATTCATCTATGAATTGAGAGTTCAAATGTCCATGAGATCCTAAGGGTTAGGTGATTATAAATAGTGGAATTGAATAAAAGTAATTTATTTACTATGTTACTTTTATTTAATTATTATACAACTGCATACTCAATTATGACTGGATATGTTTTAGACACCTCTAGTGGTGGCCTACGGATTTGTATTGACACCCTACTTATGCTACCTTATTAGAACTTCAATAGGTTTCTTGGTTGTAGGATAGGTTAAAGTAAATGGTATTATGTTAATGTGATTATTGGGATAGAGCATGGATGAGGGAACAAAACATGGTGTTGGGACATGATTCAAGGAGTATTAAATGTATTTAATTATTTTTGGTTTTTAATATTGACACTAGACATGTACATGGGATGAAATTTTTTTTATTTTGGTCTAACTATTTTATTTCATGTTCTTGTTATCATGTGATAATGGTTTGGTATGGTTATTGGTTATATCCTATTGTTATTATTGTTTATTTACACTATTATTATAATTTCATAAGAAGGTTATAGTCTCCCCATGATTGATGTTGGACCCTCACTACTATTCAATTTCCTCTGGAATACAGGAAGTCCTTCTTGGGTTCATGTGACTGATAGCTCAGAGAACTCGTGTGAGGCACCTTGGTTTGGATGTTGAAAAATCTTATATAAAAACCACTATTAATGGATAAGATCCAACAGTTATATTATGTGAATCTTCTCCACTGAAAACAACATTTTTCAATTGGTAACCAGATATTCAGGAATTATTCACCTCATTTGGTCCATTAAGGGATTAGAATAAATTGAATGATTTTAAAAATGAAAATAGGGCATTAGATATCATTAAAATTACATATTATGTTTTATACAAATTGAGGTTGTGTTGTTTGATGGCATTTATTCCTAATGTATTTTGTGTATCTTAATTATAGATGTATTTTCTGGATCCCTTCTATTAGATCATTTGAATAGATTTGGGATTATATCTAGATGATTCGGTGACTGGGAATCTGATTTTGATCATTCATAATCATAATATCATTATATAGGTTAAATCCATCAAAATATTCTCCATGTTATAGAATAACACAAAGGAATTCAACATGATATGGGAGTGAGAATCACATGTGTGCAAGTAATTATCTCTCCACTTTCTGAAACATCATTATTTATGTCGAAATATTGGGGGAATGTGATATATTGTAACAAAACCAAATCATAAACTCCATATATAGTGGTTATTTAGTTAAATTGTTACATATAAAATCGATAACAACTCTATGTATCTAATAGTTTATTAGTCCTCTGAAACTAGATACATAAATATGTTTTAAATTACATTGAAAACTAAAAACATATCATCTATACAAATGAGAACATTGTTATTAAACTTTATAATAATTTTTTCATCAGTATTACTCTACTTAGATTCCTTGGAAATTTGGGAATAATATAAAGGTTGATATTATTTTCACATTAAGGGGTGGAATGCAAAGTAATCTATAATAATATGACCTTGGAAAAATAATTAAAATAATTCCAAAATGAATGAAATAGCATGCATATCATTTTTTTGTAAAATAGAAAAAAATAATTGATAATAATATTTGATCATATATTTACGGGAATACTTAATATTGATTTAATTATGCTCTACGTCATGCTCTTGTGAAAGGACATGTTATATAAAATGTAATAAAACTCCCATTACATAATAATAGTTTCCGCAAGAGGCCTACCAGTGCAATAAGGTGATAATTAAAGATGGGTCACATCAACTACATAACATTCCAATGCATTCCATCACATATACAATTATAACATGGAATATTGTTTGAATATTGAAAAACCAAAATATAGAGCACTATTTCCCATTGAGGAATATCATTGATTTTTACATATAAACAATATATTATATGGTATGAATATATTTTACCCACTCCATTAATTAATAAATATATATAGTAGAAATCAATAAGGAACAACTATGGATTCGCAATATGAAAATAAAACCCCAAAAATATGTGATTAATATAGGATTTGGGAGTTCCTAAAGACTAAGAAGATTTAGGAGTCTAGGTATACACCTCAATCTATTTTATAAATTTTCCTAAAAAGGAACTTGTTGATAAGTGGGAACCTTATGTAAACATTCACATAATCATATTGACTCATGCATTCACGATATCCCTGTAGCACCTCATGAATTATCTGTGGTACAACTAAAAATAAGTTATAAAACCCAAATTATGCTACTCAATTTATTGACATGGAGTTTAAGAAAAGTTCATGATCAAACCCACATTGGAAATGTGTATGATAAAAATTTGTTAAAAAACCAAAATTGGAATTGGTAAATTTTTTTGAAGGATAAAGAACTGGAATGATTAATTGGGTTGAAATTAAATTTGGGATTCATTCCATGTTTAATGATTTTGGGTTTGTGTGGTATGGATTCAAATGATATGTGTTTACACTATTTTTTGGAATTGGATTAGTAGGGATCCTTGGTCTTGGTATCCCACCCAAATCATATGATTGCACCATTGGAATGGTCATCTACAAAGTGAAATATTAGAACTAGTTTTCCTAAAATCTCATTTAAACATAGTTGACCAAAATTAAAGAATAGTCATGTAAAAATTAATCCAAGTAATTGTGGAAATTAAATAAAGAATCATATAATGAAATAATTGTCTTGAAATACGAAAAGGGTGAGACATGTAATTGATAATAGTTTAAAGCAATACAAAACATAAATAAAAATATAAAATTATTCCATAGAATCACATTACCCAACAATCACATCAATGAACACAAAGTGGAAAACTTTCTCATCCTAGGCGTGATGAGAATGAGTGGCATGGGTACCCAAAGAAGAAAGATAGTAATGTATGTCTCTAAATCATCACTCAGTTGTCCATTGGTGTCACACATTCTCCTTCTAGTTTGAGAGTATATTGGAAGATTGGTTGGGGTATTATTTATAGTCTTTTCTATCATCATTTCATGTAGCATATTTTTTATTTTCACATGTCTTTTCCATCGTGACATGTAAATAGGTTTCAAATTGTATAATCCCTCACATATTTATATGAACCTTCCTAACCTACAAAAATATCACGAGAATATCATTTTCTATATTTGACACTTGTAACGATGTGTGCAAGGGACTCACGTCATGTAATGATCTTTGAAGGCGTGTTTTCATGTCAATACATTACCAGGCAACACAATTTCATTTTAAAAGTCTCATGATGTGTAATGGTAGTACATGGTGTGTATTTAGTCTATTCCTATTTTTCCTTGCCTACATTGTCTTAATAAATCTTTTGTCACACCTCATCCCTTCACTCGCGGCATGAGGTGTCCTTTTGCTAAATATTTTTCCTCTTTTCATTTCTTTTTCATAAATTTGTTTTTTCCTACCAAAAAACATAAAAGAAAATAAATAATTCCCAAATTGGAAATATTATACAATTAAATATGAAATTCAAAAAACAAAAATACTATTTCATACATGCATGAAATACACTTATCGAATTCCCCACACTTGAAATCATCCTTTTCCACATGGATGAAATCTTAACATATTATAAAGGGAATTCACCATACCATGAAATAAATGCATTTTCAATAAAAACAATAAGTAAAATATAAAATTAAATGTTTGACCATCACACAATAAATATTTATCAACACCTCATTTTCAAAAGAACAATCTAATAAAGTATATTACTATTCCACTTTGAAAGAACGATGTCCAACCACTCATCCATTTTCGTTTTTCAATTTATTTTCAATATTTAGGCCACTTGAAATTTTCCTCTCTTGAATTTTTCCACTCATTATCAAGGTACAAATGATATCAGCATTCATCACATACGATAAAACAAGTAACACAACATAGTCTTCTAACAAATCTAACATGTCTATTTTATAAAGACAAACTAAAAAATAATAATTAGGGCTTCACCATTTAGGATCGAATGACTATGTGGCTTCATTGTATGTATGTAAATTATGTAAAATGTAATGCTCAAAATGGAGGATTTCCAATAATGTACATTACATGATAACAAAATATAATCTCAATGAAATCCTCCCTTTAAAAATGTTATCTCCATATTCTCCCAAAAATCATAAATTGGGATATGACAAATATATGTGCAATAATAGAATAAAACACACTTTATCTTATTATTGATATTATTATTATTATTTTATATTTGTCTAATTTTATTCTTAGGAAAAATCTCACATCCATCACCTAACCACATTTTATAAAAAATCATCAGTTGGGAAAATAGTGGGTTTTTATCTTCCCAAAATAGAACACTATGTTTTCATTTTATTCAAATGTTCATTCTTTAAACTATTTTTACCAAGAGAGGTGAATAATAAAATACAATGAAATATACACAGCCTCTACCCATATTATAATAGAATATCCCCTAGAAAAATATCAATGGTGAATTATATCAGGGTACACCCAATAAATTAGCTCCCTCAAAATTATAATTTTAAATATCGTGATAAAAAATAATGGAAGGTAGTAATGGATAAAATAGTCCTATAAAATTTTCCATTTCCTCATAAGGATTTTCATGGATTCTACATGATTAAAAAGATTAATTCATGGCGTGTCTTAGAAAAAGGCTACTGTAACATCCCAAGTAAGTAATGAGTAATATATATTCTTATCTATTTCTGTTTATGAATTATATAGTGTTTTAGAGGCATAAAATGAGAATAAATCAAATCTTAAGCATGGAATACACTAATATTCTTAAAAGATTGTTTTACTCCCTTTTGATGGAAAACCATTTTTAAATCAAACTTTTGATAATTTTATAAGCTCTATTTTTCAAAATAAACTTATTATTTTTGACTGGGACATTGAAATTTACAATGGATTATTTTTTGGTTTTTTTCTGACAATGTTCATTTTTTAATGAATAGTGAAAAATACTGCATTTTACATCAATACTGCTTTTTCAACTAATATAATTATATGATTAGAATATCTTTTTAATTGTTTTTAATGTTTAAATAGACTATATTTTTACCATGTAATCTAATGGTGGTCATTGGGATTAATTTAACATTGGAATTGGGCATAAACAAGTGCCAAACTTTTCATAGATATTGTTTCAAAAAAACCCGCTATTTGTTTTGAAAACGGGAATTATTTTTGAATTAATTATTGCAATTTATATTTTTGGAATTTGTTAAAATTGATTCCATATTTGGAAACAGAAGGTACAAATCATGTAATTAATACTCTTTTGTTTTTGGACATTATGAATAGTAATGACTGTAATTATCTTTAATTATCTTGATTAATGAGTAATTGGGTAGTTAAGGATAATAAAATAATATCATAATAATACAAAAAAGACACCAAAATGTGTCCTAATGATACTGGTTGTATCATGGCCTTCCATGGGTTGCATTTTCCCAAACTTGGGGACCCCATGGAATCACTTTTGTGAGAAAGTGACTTTTTATCTTTTTATTTTTAATGAAAGTTAAATATAACAAAGAATGTATCACCTCAGTAAAACATTTTTAATTTTGTCTAAATAAATTATATGTTGGAATATAAATATTCATTATAAAGCTTAAAATATTTCATACATCATGATAATTTTTTTTTAATTTTTAGACATTAAATAAATTAAATTATTTATGACATCATGATGATTCAGGGATTACCTCATTAATAAACGATTTAAATAAAATGAAAAGATAATGTAAAATCTAAGACTTGGACTTGTAAAATACCTATTGGATGAGTGTATTTAGAACTCTTATCTCCTTATCCTCGAAATACATCAATTTGGGACCTTTAAAATCCGAAACTCATTTGAAAATAAAGTAACCTTTTATAACTTTCCAAGAGTGCCCCTCCTCTCCTCTTATAAAAGGCCCCACCTCTACCACCTTACCCACACCTCTAAATCCTTTGGCTCGGCCAACCCCTGACCATTTTGTCTCTACAAATCCCTATATTACTACTTGAAGCCTCAATTTGGGAAGAATTCTTCTCAAAGAATCCATTGAGCTCAAAACAAAAAGAGTTACGCGTTTTAAAGGTAGTGTTTTCTCTTGTGTTCTTATGTTTTATTTTGATTCTCCAGCCCTCTAAACTATTTTTATTACTTTATTTTGTAACAAAACCAGTATCTTAAATATACTAGGATGTTGTTTTTAGAATAATTAGTTCTATACTTACACACACCTACATCTAATGGTTAATGAACATACTGTTTCTGTGGATGGTGAATTTCTGCCTCACGAAACGATAATTGTTAAACACTCATATAAAACCTTCAAAGGTGGCCATTAAGATGTCACTGTATTTATATATGATATATAATATGTTTATGTTTTACTTAATCTTCTGTAATTTTCATTTATGTCATACCTTTATGGTTTCCATTATGGGTAAACACGACATCTTCATTTTAGGATGTGTGGACTACTGCCCACTCAAAGTGATTTGATTCGTTAATACCATATGTGGTACGTATAAAGGATAGATTGAATGACATTATATATGATAAAATACTTTATTTATAATACAATTATGTACAATTATGTTTTAATTCCATTAAATATGAAATAGAAATGGAAGTAGCGTTCATGCGTACGTACGGCTTACCGTCTCCATGAACGGTGCATTTCTTTTCATACCTCTAAATGTTATGTAATATTATAAATGCATGTATATACTGGATATATATGATATATATGATATATACATCATGTGTATAACTCTGGATATAATGGATACATTAACAACTTGTAATTTTATAGAGCATATTTTTCACTCAAGTACCAATGATCGTTAAAATGACTGTTATTAACTTAAATAATTGCATAGTGTTCATGACATGGTAATAGGTGATATAAAAGGAATAATGAACTTGAAAAAGGGTCTTAAGAAACTAGAAATTAACTCAATTTTATTATTCAGGATGTTAATGAACGATCGAGTCAAGTTAGACCCTAGGTATGGGACTTCGTCTCAATCTCCTTTCATTGAGGCATATTTTGTTTTATACACAACCTTCTTTTATACGGTGTATAAACCCCTTTTACTTTTATGTTTATCCAAAAGTAATATTTTTTATATGAAGCATTTTACTAAATGACAAAAGGGAAAGTTTTTTTCGTACGTATGCGGCGACAATGAATTCTCCACCGCCGTGACCATTATTTGATTTTCGGCTTCCTCTACAAGCCATCCCTTTTTTTAAATGAAAAATATATACCATGTTTTAATTTTCTTTTATTTTGGTATTGAAAATGGTTTTCATTATTTTTTAATTATATCAATGTGTTGTATTGATATCTTGTGATTGAAATGTGTAAATTTTATGTTTCCTTTATGCATGTTTCATGTGATACGATTATGTTATGGTTCTTGGGAATTGTTATGAAGATGGGTGGTTCTGTGATAAACTAAGGGAAGGTGAGCCTAATATAGCTCTACAATGCATTGGGTAACACGAAGGAGTTAAACGTTAAGGTTTCTCCGAAGAGATTTACGGAATATATTGTGATGAGTATTCCAAACATAACCAAGAGGGTTACTCCCTACGTAAGAATGTTATGAATGCCTCATGTTACCTTTATGTCTTATGATTTCTATGATTTATTCATAATTTGATGAGTTATGTTAAAGTGCTTATGTTTTTTGGGTAATGTATGATTTCATTCTTATGTATAAATGTACTCATGTTTCCTTTCCATATTTTAATATCCCTTACAAAGATTTTTATGCCCATCCCATGTATTTTTGAAATGTTTTTCACAGGTCAAGGGAAAGGTACATGATATGATGATAGTGTCAAGGAAGTGTAAAGATAGAATCAATGTTTTATTTTAAATATGTTTCCATTGATGGGAATAAAAATATTATCTTTTTTGTAACCACTTTGTTTAAATGTTGAATGTAATGAATGTTTTATGATCTAATTCTCTAAAACTCTAAACCTAAAAAGATCTGCAACGTGTATTCTTGATGTTACTCAATATTAAGTTATGTTTAAGGATGGGGCCTTAAAGTTGGTATTAGTGGTCAGTTTAGATAACATTAGGTGTTAGAATTCTATTAAATGATTATCCAAAAATATTTTTTTATGGTCGAATTTAAATGATATAGAATTTAAATATTACCATGTTGTTTCGTCTAAGATATATTTGTGTTAAAAATTATTTTTCATAAAATAAATAGAGAAACTTTCTTGGGAATGCATACATAGGAGAATGACATTTCGAATCAGAAAATGAAGATGGTCGGAATCAAAATTCAGCAGTTTACTGCAGTGATGACTCAGTTGAATCAGGTGATAAATGCTGGTTGTGTTTATTGATGATATTTTGGTGTTTTCTAAAAGTAAAGAAGAGAATGAAAGACAGTTGAGGGTTATTTTACGCACCTTAAAAGAAATGAAATTGCATGGGAAATTCAGCAAGTGTGAGTTTTGGTTGCAACAAATTTCTTTCCTCAGTCATATTATTTCTAAAGGTGGGATAACTGTTGATCCTGCAAAAACAAAGGTTGTGGAAGAATGGCCAAGACCCACAAATGTAACTGAGATTCGTAGCTTCCTTGGTTTGGTAGGCTATTACCAAAGGTTTGTTAGAAATTTTTCACGGTTATCTAGTCAAATTACTAAGCTAACTCGGAAGGGTGTTAAGTTTATCTAGACAAAAGAATTTGATGATTGTTTTCAGGAACTAAAATGAAGATTGGTGAATGCTCCAGTTTTGGCACTACCTTCTAGGAATGGGGAGTTTTTTATCTACAATGATGCTTCATTGAAAGGACTTGGTATCGTCTTAATGCAGAATGATCAGGTAATTGGTTATTCTTCATGACAGTTGAAAACTCATGAGCTAAATTACCCTACACATGATTTGGAAATAGCTGCTGTTGTTTTCGCTTTAAAAATTTGGAGGCATAATTTGTATGGAGTAAAGTGTGAAATATATACCGATCAAAAAAGTTTAAATTATATATTCACTCAAAAAGAATTGAACATGAAACATCGGAGATGGCTAGAATTAATCAAGGATTATGATTGTACAATTCATTACCATCCGAGAAAAAAAATAAAGTGGCTGATGCTTTGAGTCGAGAAAGTAATGCTTCATTAGCAATGTTGCGTTTGGAACATGATCTTTTGGTTAAGGATTTGATGAACTTTCGCATAGAAGTTGTTGGTGCAGGATGTCCTTCTGTTTTGTTTCAGCTATCAGTGAAATCTTCTCTATGAGATAGAATTAAGCAAGCATAGAAGAAAGATAGTGAGTTGTAGAAAAAGGGAGAATTGGTTTAGAAGGGTAAGTTTCTTGAATTCAATATTGATAATGATTTTGTTTTGAGATTTGGGAAGAGATTGTGTGTGCCGTGTGATTCACAGTTGAAGAGAGATTTGTTATGTGAAGCTCATAGTTCTCCGTTTTTAGTCCATCCTGGCAGTACTAAGATGTATAGAGATCTTCAGGAGTATTACTGGTGGGACGGAATGAAAAGTGATATTGCTAATTTTGCTATGAAGTGTTTGACTTGTCAACAGGTTAAAGCAGAGCGGCAGTTACCAAAAGGGATACTTCAGCCTTTACAAATGCCAGATTGGAAATGGGAGAATATATCCATGGACTTCGTTGTGGGTTTGCCGAAGAGACCTCGAGGTAATAATGAAATCTTGGGTATTCTTAATCGCTTGACTAAATCTACTCATTTCCATGCCATAGGAGATACTTTTTCCCTAGAACAACTTTATCGTTTGTATCTTAAAGAGATAGTCAGGTTACATGGAGTTCCTCTCTCCATAGTATCTGACCGTGATCCAAGGATCAGTTTTAACTTTCGGAAAGTCCTTCAGAAGTCATTGGGTATTGAATTAAATTTTAGTACAACTTTTCATCCTCAATCAGATGGGCTGTCAGAAAGAAAGATTCAGACATTGGAGGATATTCTACGTGCTTGTTCGATGGATTATCATGGAAGTTGGGACCAATATCTTTCTTTGGTTGAGTTTTCATATAATAACAGTTTTCATTCCAGTATACAGATGACACAATTTGAGGCATTATATGGTAAATGGTGTCAAAATCCATCATTCTGGGATGAAGTGGGTGAAAGGAAGTTGATGGGACCGGAATTGGTAGAATAAATGGAAGAACAAGTTCAGCTGATACAAAAACACATGAGAACTGCTCAGAGCAGGCATAAGAGTTATGCGGATAATCAGAGGAAGGATATATCTTTCGAGGTAGGTGATCATGTCTTTCTCAATGTTTCACCATGGAAGAGTGTGATGTGATTTGGTAAGAAAGGAAAGATGAGTCCAAGGTTCATTGTACCATATGAAATTCTGGAGAGAGTTTGATCTGTTGCATACCGAGTGGATTTGCCTCCTATTTTATCTCAGGTGCACAATGTTTTTCATGTTTCAATGCTAAGGAAGTACATTCCAGATCCATCTCATGTTTTGAGTCCAGAGGTAGTTCAGCTGAAAGAGAACCTATCTTATGAGGAACAAATCGTCCATATTATTGACCATAGGGACAAAGTGTTAAGGAATAAGGTGATTCATCAGGTAAAGGTTTTGTGAAAAAAACCACATGATTGAAGAGGCATCATGGGAATCTGAAAATGCAATGAGGGCTAAATACCCCCACTTATTCGATAAGTAAATAAATTGCGGGGACACAATTTTCTAAAGGGGGGAAGGATGTAACATCCCATTTAAGTAATGAATAATATATATTCTTATCTATTTCTATTTATGAATTAGATAGTGTTTTACAGGCTTAAAATGAGAATAAATCCAATCTTAAGCATGTAATACACTAATATTCATAAAAGATTGTTTTACTGCCTTTTGATGGAAAACCATTTTTAAATCAAACTTTTGACAATTTTTATGCTCTATTTTCCAAGATAAATTTATTATTTATGATTGGGACATTGAAATTTACAGTGGATAATTTTTTGGTTTTTTTCTGACAATGTTTATTTTTTAATGAATAGTGAAAAATACGGCATTCTACATCAAAACTGCTTTTTCATCTAATTTAATTATATAGATAGATTATCTTTTTAATTGGTTTTAAAGTGTAAATATAATATATTTTTACCATGTAATCCAATGGTGGTCATTGGGATTAATTTCACTTTGGAATTGGGCCTAAACAAGTGCCAAACTTTTCATAGATATTGTTTCAAAAAAACCCGCTATTTGTTTTGACAACGTGAATTATTTTTGAATTAATAATAGCAATTTATATGTTTGGAATTTGGTAAAATGGATTCCATATTTGGAATCATAATGTCCAAATTATGTAATTAAGACTCTTTTTTTGGACATTATGAATAGTAATGACGGTAATTATCTTTAATTATCTTGATTAATGAGTAATCGGGTAGTTAAGGATAATAAAATAATATTATAATAAAAAAAATACACCAAAATGTGTCCTAATGCTACTGGTTATATCATGGCCGACCATGGGATTCCTTTTTCCAAACTTGGGGACCCCATGGAATCACTTTTGTGTGAAAGTGACTTTTTATCTTTTTATTTTTAAAGAAAGTTAAATATAACAAAGAATGTATCACCTGAGTAAAACATTTTTAATTTTGTCTACATAAAATATATGTTGGACTATAAATATTCATTATAAAGCTAAAATATTTCCAACATCGTGATTTTCTTTATTATTTTAATACATTAAATAAATTAAATTATTTATGACATCATGATGATTCATTGATTACCTCATTAATAAACGATTTAAATAAAATTAAAAGATAATGTAAAATCTAATACATACACTTGTCAAATACATATTGGATGAGTGTGTTTAGATCCCTTATGACCTTACCCTCTAAATACATCAATGTGGGACCTTTAAAATCCGAAACTAATTTGAAAATAAAGTAACCTTTTATATCTTTCAAACAGTGCCCCTCCTCTCTTCTTATAAAATGCCCCCACCACTACCACCTTACCCACACCTCTCAAGCCTTTGTCTCAGCCATCCCCTACCCATTTTGTCTCTCCACATCCCTCTCTTACTACTTGAAGCCTCACATTGGGCAGAAGTCTTCCCAAGGAAGCCTTTGAGCTCAAAACAAAAAGAGTTACCTGTTTTAAAGGTAGTGTTTTCTCTTGTGTTCTTATGTTTTATTTTGCTTCTCCAACCATCTAAACTCTTTTTATTACATTCTTTTGTAACAACACAAGTATATTAAATATACTAGGATGTTTTTATAAGAAGGATTTGGGCTACACTTACACACACCTATATCTAATGGTTAAAGAACATACTGTTTCTTTCGATGGCGAATTTTGCCTCACGAGACGATGATTGTTCAACACTCATATAACACTTTAAAAGGTGGCCATTAATATGTAACTATATTTATATATGATATATAATATGTTTATGTTTTACTTAAGATTATGTATTTTTCATTTATATCATACCTTTATGGTTTCCATTATGGGTAAACGCGATATCTTCATTTTAGGAAGTGCGGACTACCGCCCCCACGAAGTGATTTGATTTATTAATACCATATGTGGTACTTATAAAGGATAGATTGAATGATATTATATATGATACAATACTGGAATTATAATACTATTATGTATCATTATGTTTTAATTCTATTAAATATGAATTAGAAATGGAAGTAGCGTTCATTCGTACATACGACTTGCCGTCTCCATGAACGGTGCATTTCATTTCTTACCTCTAAATGTTATGTAATATTATAAATGCATGTCTATACTGGATATATATGATATATATGATATATACATCATGATTATAACTCTGGATATAGTGGATACATGGACAACTTCTAATTATAAAGAGCATATTTTTTACTCAAGTACCAATGATCGTTAAAATGACCGCTATTAACATAAATAATTGCATAGTGTTCATGACATGGTAATAGGTGATATAAAAGGAAGAATGAACTTGAAAAACGTTTTTAAGAAAGTAGAAATTAACTCATTTTATTATTCAGGATGTTAAAGAATGATCGAGTCAAGTCGGACCCGAGGTATGAGACTTCGTCTCAATCTCCTTTCATTGAGGCATATTTTGTTTTATACACAACCTTATTTTATACGGTGTATAACCCCCTTTTAATTTTATGTTTATCCAAAAGGAATATTTTTTATATGAAGCGTTTTACTAAACTACAAGAGGGAATGTTTTTGTCATACGTATGCGGCGACAACGACTTCTCCGCCACCGTGACCATTATTTGAGTTTCGGCTTCCTTTACAAGCCATACATTTTTTACATGAAAAATAAATACCATGTTTTACTTTTCTTTTATTTTTGTATTTAAAATGGTTTTCATAATGTTTTTATTATATAAATGTGTTGTATTGATATCTTGTGATTGAAATGTGGAAATGTTATGTTTCCTTTATGCATGATTTTTGTGATATGATTATGTTATGGTTCTTGGTCATTGTTATGAAGACGGGTGGTTCTGTGATAATCTATGGGTGGGTGAGCCTGATATAGCTCTCCAATGCATTGGGTAACTCAAAGGAGTTAAATGTTAAGGTTTCCCCGAAAAGATTTTTGGAATATTCTGGGATGGGTATTCCAAACGTAACCAAGAGGGTTACTCCCTACGTAAGAATGTTATGAATTCCACAAATTACCTTTATGTCTTTTGATTTCTATTATTTATTCATAATTTGATGAGGTATATTAAAGTGCTTATGTTATTATTGGTAAATTATGATTTCATTCTTATGTATATATGTACTCATGTTTCCTTTCCATATTTTTATATCCCTTACTGAGCTTTTTATGCTCATCCCATGTTTTTTTGAAATGTTTTTCACAGGTCAAGGGAAAGGTACATGATATGATGATAGTGTTAAGGAAGTGTCAAGATAGAATCCATGTTTTATTTTAAATATGTTTCCGTTTATGGGAAAAATTAATACTATATTTTATGTAACCACTTGGTTTAAATGTGGAATGTAAGGCATGTTTTATGATCTAATTCTCTAAAACCCTAAACCTGAAAAGATCCTCAATGTGTATTCATGAAGTAACTCAAGATTAAGTGATGTTTAAGGCTGGGGCCTTATATCTACACAACATAATGCCTCAATCATATAAAAAGTGACTCAATTTAGTCATTTCTTTGATAAAAAGTAGGGGAAGTTCTAGAAGAATACATTCCTAAATTTCTGAATGAATATACTATTGATAGAATTAAAAGTATAAAAATCAGTCGATGTCTTTAGAATGAGATGAATGGTTGGTATAATCACTCCAAGATATGAAAAAATATCATTATATCAATCAAAACATACATCATAAATACAAATAATAACCAAATATTATAAAAGTTTCATCTACATTTACTAAAAAACTCCTCTAAATTATTATTTTTCAAATACTAATCCACATTTTTATCAATATTGATTATTTTATACATTTTTATCAATCAAATTTATTTGATAAGAAATTTAAATCCATGGAAAGATAATTATCATATAATGTTTAATGTCTCTTATTTCATTTAATTAAGGAATAAAAAAAATGCGGGAAATGAAATTGAAAATTAAATCACCAAAACATTTAAAATGTAGAGAATACAACTGAATAATAAAATATTTAAACAGTCAATCCCTTTGAAATTTTTTGGCTTCGACATAGGATGTACAGGTTCTACCTAAACCCTTTCATGAAGTGTAGTTCCCCTTCAGGATGTGTAACTCTTTTGCATCATCATATCCTGCTAAATAATTCTGCATGCTTCATTCCATAATGGTTAATAAAGAAATAAAAATACCCAAGTGAAAGAACATGCCACTAAAATATAATTTTAAATTAGTTGGAGGTATAATTTTTCCCTATTTATAGAAATTAAATAAAGAATAATATGAAAAATAAGGTATGACTCATCGAATCTATTTTTTGTTGCCATTGGCATGACCTGACCTTATTTAACTATGTTGATTGATGATAGTACATAGGCTACCTGATCTAGATCTATAAAATGTCGAATACTTGAATCTTATTTATTGATTGGCCTTATCCCCTAATTTGAAACTACTTTCACTATTATATTGATTAATACATTCTATATCTACATGGTAACAACACAATTGTTATTTCCCCTTCTTGTAAAATAAAATGGAACTGCACAAACTATTCAAAATTGATCTATTTCATGGATTTTTTTGTTAATTAATGTTCTTAT
Source organism: Viscum album (assembly GCA_963277665.1). Taxonomy (NCBI): domain Eukaryota; kingdom Viridiplantae; phylum Streptophyta; class Magnoliopsida; order Santalales; family Viscaceae; genus Viscum; species Viscum album. Next base: position 524,722,063 of record OY728165.1, read on the forward strand.
ATTATCTTCATCGTTTTCCTTCACTTTTATATCATTATTAACCTTGTTCATACTTTCTAATTCACTCTCCACAGGGTCTACATCAGCTCTTCTATCATGTACAACATCATATTCTTCATCCATCAAATTATCTTCTTAAAAATCATCAACTATTATGTCTAATTTATGCATCGCTCTTCGAAAACTGTTTTCCCCCATGATCCAAAAAACACATAAACTCATAATTCTTTTACAAACATAAATCATTCCCCTTATCATAGCTCATAATAGTCTTAAAAATATTATTCTTAGCTTTAATTATTCTATGAATGTAACTAGAAAATCTGTTAAAAAATATAACTTGTCTTCTTTGACAATGTCATCTTCAAGAATCCCTCTAAAAAATATCACTATTGAATCAACTAGGTGAAGCATAACATGTGTTGGTTGCATATTATTCAAACCCAGGCTCTTTAATGTCTCATATAAATTTATATTCATACTATCATCTAAATCACATAATGCTCTACGAAATTCATATGTACCAATAGTAATCAGTGTAAAATATACATAGATCTCAATATTTATTTGGTAGAATGCATGAAACTACTACTTAACATTCTCCATCAAGTGGATTAGTGGATAATTCATCATTCTTCTTTCGTTTTTATAAACAAATCATTAATGAACATTGTGTAAACAGGCTTAATGGAGATGGCCTTATTGAATGGGATGTTCATGTGTATTTTATTGAACATTTCAAAAAACTTTTTCCCCCATAAATCTTCACCTACGTTTCCTGATATGGAAATGTTTTTGTTGGTTGATAAAATGGTTGTACCTATTCATCTATAGTCTCCTCATATTATCTATTATTTTGTTGAGTTGATTCAACTAGAAGTTGTTATTTTTTCCTCAAAATTATATTCCACTCCCCCATGTCTTATCTCCACTTTGAGTACTGTGGCTTTAACATCATCACATGGATGTGGGTCTGGGGATCCTACAATCTAACATCTTTTTCCTTGACTAAGTGTATTGATGATCTGACCAACTTGAAATTCTATGTTCCTCATTGAATCTTGATTGTGCAGTGAGTCCTTTTTCAATTATCTTATTACATTTCCATGATCTCTTGAGTACGCTTCCATCACATTAACTGTAGATCTTGTGATTTTCAATAAAATTTCAAGGGATTCCTCAAATGAATCAACATAACAAGTCAATTAGGGCCCCTGTTGGTGAGGTTGGAAACGTTGTTGTCTTAGGTGAAATCCTTGACATTAATTTGGATTTTTTTAGGTCGTTATTGTGGCATCCATCCCAACCAAAAAATTTTATGATTATAATCTATATAATTTACATCATTACAATAAAAACCATGGGGACTGTAGTGGGTCAACATTGCATCCATTTTTTCATTGGCTCTATTTGGGAATCTATCCATCTATTGTTAACCATGTTCTCTCTTTTTACTCTCTATTATTCTGGTTTGAATTGAAAACTATTGATGTACATCATGTCAAAAAACTCATAACTCTACTCACTTGAATTTCTCATCAGCTATCCTCCTACATCAGCATCTAATATGAATATATTTCTTTGAGACAATCATTTGTAAAATATGTTTATTAATATATAAATTTAGATTCCCTGATGAGGAGGTCATCTTTTCCAACCATTAAAATGTTCAAATAAAATATAAAAATATTCTTCCTTAAATTTCTAAAAATAAAAAATAAGTCCCTATAAATACATAGAATTTGAGGGTGGGATAAATTGTTAAAAAAAACCTTACAATATCCTCCCATGTTGTAATTAAATATGGGGAACAAATTTGGATGCCCTGACATGATTTGCAATTTAGTGAAAATATCAACAAGCATAGCCTCATAATCATGTAGATGATTGTCGACCTTATTTGGAAATTTTTAGTAGCCACATGTGGTATGAAAATTCTGTGTTTGACTTTAATATTTCAAGGTCTTTCCTAGTTGATGAGCGCTTGGCTCCTATAAGTTTTCCATATAATTGTGGTCATACTTATTGGATGAACTCGTGCTCATCTCCTTTAAATTGTTCTCATCCATCCGTGTTTTTTTCTTCCAGGATGGATTACTACTTCGGATTTCTTTGATTTCATAATGTCATCTACATCTCAGAGACATAGGAAAGCTCTTCTACTTTATCCTTCCCTTCAGTGGAGTAGTAATACAATGCATTTGTACGTGAAACAATGGCACAACATCACCAAGTATGAAATAAAAAATTAAAATAAAAACAATTATCTAAATTCAGAATTAATTTATCATAATGGAAACCATACCAAGAAAAAACTCAAATTTGATTGACCCAAGGAATATTATTAATTCCATAGAGTACAATGAAAAAACAAATTTATAATAACAAAAATATGATACTCAAATTCTTAAAATGTGGTTTAAGGAATGTTCTAGATCACACCCGCATAGAATGTGGGTATGTTTTAAATTACTTAAAGATATATAAATTGAATATTTTTAATTTTTTTGGAAAGGGAAATAAATATAATGATTGATTGGGTTGAAAATAAATAAGGGAGACATTATAGGTTTAGTGATTTTGGGTTCATGTTATAGTTATTAAATTGATTTCGGTTTATTCGATTTTGGTGTCAGAATTGGGTTAGTATGGATCCTTGGTCTTAGTATCCCTCCCTAATCATATGATTTTACTATTGGAATCGTCCTTTACATAGTGAAATCAATGAACTAGTTATCGCAAAATATAGTTTAAAGATAAAATACATAAATTTCATAACGATCATGCGAAAAATAAGAAAATTAATTTCTGAATTTAAATAAATAGTCATAGAATGAAAAAAATGGTCATTAAATATTAAGATAGAGATATTTGTAATTGAATAATATTTTATAGCAATCCAAAACCTTTTTGAAATAGAAGATTATCATATAGAATCACATCCCCGTATATTCAAATCACCAGACACTATGATGATTACTCGCTCAAGCTAGGCATGATAAGAATGTGAAACATGGGTACCCGAGGAATAAATGTGCCATGCTTTCTGTTATTGGTACTAGATTATATTGGAATAGTGAACATAGGACTTATTTATAGGCATTTTGATCTGTATTTCTAATAAAGGATTTTTTTATTTTTCACGCATCACTGTCTGCACGACGTGTAACTGGGTTACACGTCCTATAATCCCCCACATTTTACTCAGCATCATCTAAATCTCCACAAATATCAGGAGATTTTTGTTCAACAACATTGACTCCAATCAGAATGTGTACTGGGGAATCATATTGTGTAATCATCTTTCTCAATGTGTCTAAATGTAACGACTTTTAACATTAGTGAAATTTCCTTCTGGACATATCATGATGTGTAATGGTAGTACAAGTTGTGTAATCAGTTTATTCTAGTTTTTCATGTTTGCTTCATGTAAAAAAATCTGGTGCCACACCGCTTCCCTTTCACTCACTGTGCGAAGTGTAATTTTTCTCATTATTTCTCATATTTTCATTCCATTTTTCGTGAGTTTACTATTTCATACCATAATGATTAAAATAATTAAAATCATTCCAAAAAAAAGAATTATTATATAATTAAAAATGAAATTCAATAAAAATAAATGTGATAAAAAATATGTATAAAATACACTTATCAATACCCCCACAAAAACAAATTTTAAATTTTAATATTCATAATAATTCAATCATAAACAACCTTGGAAATGTACCACCTCATGTTGCGCACACTAATGGAAATAAAACCCATCATGAACATTGGTTTCCTAGTTAGAACCACCCATAAGAAGCGATCTTCATCACCATAAATACACCATAACACAATGCCACAGAACATCAGAACAAAAAATACCACCAAACGAACCAGCACCACAACAATCCTAATAATCAAAACCCGTATGGATTCAAATAAAGTAATGAAACCAATATTATATATGCCTTGTATAATTCCATTGACTGATCAAACCACACATCCCAAAGCACCATTAACACAATCGTGCATGTCTTCTTGTGATAATTTTGGTGGAATATAGGATCATGAGTAGAGTATGGATAGGTCACACGCCACTACAGTGAGTTACAACCATCTCCATTACCCTTAAATCCAATCCTTATTAACAAAAAATAAGAGAAGTATTCTAGGAAATGTTAATATTCATCAAAAAAGTATAACTAAAAATCCATCTAACCAGTTAATTCAGAACATAGATGAGACAAAAATCAAAAATAAAACACCAGATTAGATAACATTGTCTTGAGTCGAACTGAATCCATCAACCACAAGAACACCTCAATAACCTTCCAAAAACAATAACATCTCATCTTTAGATTACTAAACAAACAATAATAAACCATCTATTTGTTGAGCTCAAACTTATATGAATAGAATAGAACTGAAACAAAAAAAAGACCATATCCAAGAAAGGAGAACCACAAATCATCGAAGAAAATAATAACCAATAGAGAAAATTAGAGAGGAATCACCTTAATCTCTACCAACATTACCACCACAAAAAACACTAATACCTTATAGCGCATATCAAAAATTAGGTTCTTTTTTGGGGTATATGGAAATAAGGGAATATTAGGAGAAATAATGAAAAAAAGTTAATGTGTTTCATTGTAAGAAGAGATGAAAAGGGAAATCATTCAATGAATATGATCACGAAAAAAGAAAATTAGACACAAAAATGAAAGGATGATAAAAACCCAAAATACATCCAATAAATCAGTTGAAAAATATCACCTACTGACACATCCAACAGAATCTAAAATCACTAAAGTTTCATCCTGTTAGTCAAATTTGTGTTTATTCAGGATAATTCAAACAACAACTTTTATAGAAGCAATTGTAAAGGCCTTTTATATAGAAAAAAAATATCAACTTCGCCAATCAATATGGAATGGGAGAACAAAAAATATATGGAAGGAGATGAACATACACAAGGAAGATATTTTATTTCAGGAAAATATTAAATAGGTTTATGTATATAGGATATTTAAAGAATTATAATGGCCATTAAATTTTATAAATGAGAGAAAACTGTTAGATTTTAACGATAAAATAATATTTAATTTAAAAAAATTGAATATTAAATCATTCCACATTACAAATATAATGAATTTAAAGGGGTTTTAATTGAAAAGTAAAAATATTAAAACCCACTATATTGGAAAAGTAATAAATTTTAAAAAGGATATAATAAGAGCAATTAAGTAATATCCCATTGCATATATTTAAAATAAATAATAAAATGATGGAATTTAAAAAAAAATTACTTACTTTAAAATGATGATTAATGGATATTAGAACAATTTAATATCAATTGAAAATGAAATATGAGAATTGTGAACCCTTTAAATGATATATTGATTCAAAAAATTGAAGAGCACTATGGATGCTTAGAAAAATCCTTGGATTGATTATATAAATAGAAAATTAGGGGACTAGTGTGCTCAAATATTTTTTACTATATACCAATGGATTAATGGGTGGGTGTTTATATTAAATGTTGTATAATTGTTTATAACTTTCTAATCATCTAACTTAGAAATATAGGTTGTAGAAAATGAAAAACCTTTAGATTACCCATGGTTTTATAATAAATGATCTTTTTTTGAATATTATAATTATTTCAGAACCTATGTCCCTTATTTTATATAATTTATCCATGTAAAGGAATGGTTTCCATGAAATATTATTTGTAAATCATTAATTTATATTTTAGACATTGGAATGTGGATTATATATTTAAAAATGACTTCAAATCATTGTAATACATTATATAAAAAAATTTCATATATTCATAAAATGATTTAGAATTTCAATTATTACATCATTTTTATATCATTGTTATGTCAAATTAATTTCCATATATTTATACCATACTTCAATATTTAGATGAATATCTGACTTCGTCAAAATTTCTAAAAAATTTCTTTCCCCGACAATTTTAACATATTTATTATAAATTTATAGACAATTTTCTGATCTTTTTTTCATCTATGAGATATTTATTTATTAGATAAAATTATTATTTATTTTTAAATTATGTATTTGGGGATAAAAAATAAAAAGCATATTATTTTATTTTACTATTTTTATCTATCATATTCGGATTAATTATATTACTATTCATTGGTCAATATTTATTACTATTATTTATTTTTTAAATTACATTCATCTAGTTTTATTAATTTAATCATGTACCTAATTTTATCAGTTTAATATTACTATTACAATAGTTAGATTTCAAATAGTCAGATTCCAACAGTCAGATTACCAATGGTCAGGTTCCAATGGTCAGATTCCAAATGGTCATGTTACTCTTTATATATAAATCATTACGAATCCATATTTCATATACTTATATTTTAATTTAAAACATTTAATTTCTATTTTTTTTATTCTAACATAAATGCATCTCCTATACATGTCATTCTTCCTTGAGAATAATTCTCCAGAGTTTAATCTTTCTGTGTTACCAAACATTTTTAATTATTATTGATATTTTTTTCCTTTTTAGTAAATTAAATTATTTTTATTTTTATTTTTTTATTTTTCTTGTACCATTATAAATAAATTATAAAAATTAACATATGTAAGGTCTATTTTAAATGGAGATTTTAATCGAAATGGTCAAACGTAGGGTGTTACAATACCCCCACATAATTTTGTTTAGTCTTGATATTCAGGGTGTATATAAATATATTAACAACTAGGGTAGACTTTCCATATTAATTCCTTAGTAACATAGGTTTCTTCCTCTATCATTTTATTTCCAATAATTACATTCACAATATGGTTTTCCCTATTCAACAAAATATTCTCTCAAGAGTTAATGAATTTAAATAGGCTCTTCCTTAAATGAAAAATTATGTTCGATATCAATATTATATGGGGGTAGAACTTTTCCAGGGCCCAACATAAAATTCCTCATCAATGATATATGGGATACTCTACAAATTTAGAGATATTTTATGGAATAGATAAATGATATGACACATATGTAATTATCTATAATTTCATAAATAGATGAATGGCATAGGACTTAACATTACCTTCTAAAAAATATTTAAATCCCTCTATGGTGATAATTTCAAGAATCCATGATCACATACATGAAATTTAAATTAATTACTTTTATTAGCATCCTATATTTTTAACTTCTCTGAGCGATCATAATAAGAATTTGGATAACTCAGACCTCTTCTGTTTTATCCACAATGAGTTATGGACCCAATAATATATTTCATTAAACTTCATCCTAGATTATTGGAGTTTAAAATCACATCCCAGAAAAGACACCATTCATTTAAATTTTAATGTTATAGTGGATGCTTCTGTGATATCAAAATTATACTGGAGTAAATTACTTATCCCATGTTCCATTGATGTTGAGTGAACTAGATGTCAGAATATCCTTTATGTTTGGGATTTCATATTTAGACTAAGCATCAGTTTGAGGATGAAAAGTAGTGCTCAAAAGTACCTCTGTATTCATATCCTTTTAAAGGATCCTCCAAAATCTAGATGTAAAGTGGTTAAAAAGATAAGATATAATAAATAAAGGTTCATCATGAAGATTAATAATTTCACTGATATAGAGACATGCAATAAAATGATAGGGCAGAACATCCCACATTTCTATGAAATATGTAGACTATATTTTTTGAACTGAAATAACCCATATAGAATCATTTTTATTAGGTTTTTTTGGTATCCCACTAAAAAACAAAATGTGATATTCTCCCAATTCCACATTGGTATATAGAGATGGTTCATCAAACCCTTTAGATGTTTCATATTGGTCTTTACCTATTCAAATAACAAGAATTTAGTGAAATAACCATATTTTCTAGAAAAATGTTCTCTTACCATAATTCATGTTTTAAATCCCTATACATATTTATATTACCAAGGTGTCTAAAGAAGTTTTGAAACAAAATGTGTTTTTATGTATTATCATTTTTTGATAAAATAAATTTATTTGATAGATTGTGTAACATGAAAATTAAATAAAATATCAAATTACACAAAAAACCAATCTATGCATTCCTTACATGATACACAAAGTTAAACTTGCATTACACACAACACTATGATAGATTGTGTCACACGTTATATAGAGTTTTAGTAATTCTGTAAGATTTTTTTAATATTAATCATACAAAACCATAATGAACTAGTTATCAAACATAGATATATGAATAATAGTAACAAATTTTAAAATATTAATTATAACAATTTTATATGATGAAGACATATTGATAAAAGGTAGTTAATATTTTGATAAAGTCATTATATATATAGAAAATATTTTTTCCCAAAAAATTGTTTCTAATATAATTTTGTGAATAACCATAAAATTCTTTCACATTTAGAAAATTATTTTTTAAAAATAAAATTAATTAGCTAAATAATCTTTTAAAAATTAGCATAGATTGATTTTTTAGAATTTTCTAAAATTATTATTATTTTGATTGGAGTGAAAGATACTATATTTTAATTAAAAAATCTCTTTTTGGTTAATTTTTTTCAATGAAAGGATATATTTATATTTTGTTTCAAAATTAAATTAGTTAAATTATATATCTATTTGTCTAATTTATATCATTTTAATCAGTTTAATATTGAAATTGAACATAAAAATTTTTAAACTATTGAGCATTTTATTTTTGAAAAATATGTCTCCCATTACTCATGAAAGATTAATTTAAAATTAAATTTTCAATATTATATAAATTTAATTAAAAATGGGTAAATTATTTAGAATAAAAAATTATTATTATATAGTAAGGAATAAATAATTTTTAACCAAAATGAATATTGAAAAAAGTAAAAAATAATTCTCATGGTTACGGTAAAAATAGGTTTACTGAGGGTTATGAAAAGAAGATTGGGGTTAAGATGATTTAAATACATTTGAAAATATGATTATATAAAACTATTTTTACTTTATCATACCCAAGTTCTAATATATGGTCATTTGGTGTCTTTTTTGGGAATAGTCTTGTTATTTTGGAATCTTTTGGGAAATTTATGAGTTGTTTCTAGGTGGGTTCCTTTCCCGCAGTTATGAAATCCCACCACAACCCTCATATTATTCACACATAAAACCATAAAATTCACCCAAAACATGAATCAATTACTCCATAATATCCTTATACATTTTCTAGATCTACTAGTCCTTCCAATGTACTAAAACTATGGTCCTTAATTAGAGATCCAAAGGAGGAGCTTCTATATAAAGGTAAATATCATTCTTGAAATCCTTTTTATTCATCATTTCTATTCACCATTTAAAAAAAAATTGATAATAAAAAAACACCAGTATATATTTTAAACTAATATTTTATTATTATAATTTGATAACCTGAATCCATCACCATTCCCATCAGATTTGAATGGAAACTGTTGATAGTATGTATGATGGGTTACTACTTCCCAAACAAACATAATTAGTTTTTCATCACCTCCCCTCGGCATTGTGTGTAATAATGGATTTATTATATTTATATGATATTTGTAACATTATTTCTCTAGATAAATTATAATAAAAAATGTACATGTTTTTAAATTCCACTATGTGGTGGATAATCTAGTGTCACCTGTCTGTACGACGGACTATCGCCTCATGAAGCGATATGGTTCATTCAAATAAAAATTTATAAGGATCTTAATAAATTTTATATTAAATATATATTTGATATATATTAAATCATAATGGGTTTTTAATGTTTAATAATTAGTTACAATTCTTTTGTTCCATTAATTGAAATATGGAAACAACAATCATCTGTACGTACGACCTACTATCCCGATGAATGGAGCATTTAATATTTCAATGTCTATACTTTCTGAAGGAATATAAATATTTATATAATGAATATATATGGTATTAATATGTAATTTATTATTATTTACATTATCTAATAATGTTAAATTTACAAGAACTAAAAGTACTTATCCATAACATTAAATAAAAAGACCATTTAACACTCAGAAATAACGATTTTATAAAACAAATATAAAGAAGTTGGAGTTGACACATTATAATGGGATAATATATGATATTATAATTATGTGTATTATTATGGGGGAATTTATAACAACATTATATTTATTATACATGTGTTTTGAATGTATCTGAAGGATTTAGATACTTTAGTGTTTAAGGGAATTTTAGTGTTCTTTTTTTAAGGATACATCAAAATTCACCACTAGTTTCATTTTATTGGTGAATATAATACATATTATACAATAAATATAATTAATATCATGATTTTATTAATATTCAATGTTTCATTTGATTTTATTCTATATTCTTTTTATTATTAGAAGACAATAAAATCTATACGAGACTTATAGTCTCTTTTAATTTCATAGATACATACGAAAAATCACAACTCCTTTTTTGTGTGTCTTGTATATAATTCCCCATTGATATGGCATATCATATATATAACTATTTTCTTCATATTTGAATTTTTTTTATCATTTAATGGGACTTATGAATCAAAAGATTACTAATGTGATAATGTATTTTTATCTTACTTTTTTTCTTATGTGAGACACAAGCCAGATTCACCACGCATTTATTTGATGTGGTGTATAAAATTAATTTCAATTTATTTTTTTATGATTATCGTGGAAAATTGGATTATTAAATTTCCATTTAATTATATTTCTTTCATTGGGATTTTGTTTTAAATATCTTCAATGTGGTAATGGGTTTATGTTACAATCTCATCATTTATCGAGGTTGTTTATCATTAAGTCTCTAGTGATAAAATATTATCAACTAACCCTAATGAATTATAATTTAATTTATTATACTATTGGTTTTCATGATATTTTAATTTAATAGTAGAATTTCCAAATCATTTCTAAATAAAATAATTGATATAATGTTTTAATAAAATTCATCATTATTTGTATCTACGGATGCAAAAAAAAATTATTCCCAAAACATATTCCCTAATTTTTTGTAATATTACCCTTTTATTTTTAATATACAATTTTACCCATATTTAAATATCTTAATTTTTTTAAATTAATACTGATGTCTATTTCAAGAAAAAACAAATTTCGATTTTACTAAATATTAAAAGTAATACTTATTATTTTGTGTATGGAAGAAAAATAATTTTACACAGTTATGACAATTATTTAATTTAAGGTGTAATTTTTATTATTTTAAGGTTACATTAATAGAAATGATTTTAAAACATATATAATTTTTAAAATTATTTCTTCCAAATAAAAAATGCTAATTTTTTATAAAAATAAATTCATTTTTAATGATTCCTCTATAAGTTTTCATGGTTAGTTTAAAAGAATAGGATTTGAAAAATATCTCTTGAGTTTTTATTTTTAAAAAGTTATTTTCAAATTAAATCTATCTTACTCAAAAAATATTTTATGTGATTTATTTGTAAAAATCATATTCATATTAAGGATACATCATTTCATATAATGTATGATTTTCTTAGTATATAAGTCAATGATACCATTATTATTAATTATATAAATGGTTTCTATGAAAAGATGTCTATGAAAAACATTTCCCTTCTATAGGTTATAATATAATAAAATTATTCCAAAATCTGATACTTTTTCCATAAGTTTTGTCATAATAAACTTATTAATAAACAAATTTTTTCCCGTGGTCTAGGACATCATGAAATGATGAAATGATTATGAAAACTATCTCGCTTATTTTTAATATTGTCTGATGAAATGTTAATTAAATCTATTTCAATTCATGGTTTGTGATATGTTTTATGTTTTATGGTATGGTAGAACACATATTTCGGATTTTATTTATGATATGGGTCGGACCTGTATAATTGTCTAATTAATAGGAAAATGATTCACTTATCGTGAGATATAAAGTAATGGAATGGGGCGTGGCATGATTCATTAAGAGTATTTGTTAAATATAATAGTCTTTGGTTGAACCATTTATACTATGATGGTTTAAGTAGTGAACCTATTCCACTATGATATCCTTGGAATTTATCATTGACAACTATGGAAATTATTTTCAATGTTTAGGTGTATATCATAATTCCATGACATTTTCCAATGTTAATCACTCTTGGAAACTATTATTTTATTTCCTTTTGTGAATGCCTTATGAACTGTAAATAATTATGTCATGAAAAAATATTATGATCTGTGATATACATGGTGTGGTTTTAAAGTATTATTACAATATTGTCTGCCCTTATATTCTTATAGTGTTTATGTATCTCCCTTTTTTACAGTTACTGAGCAACATAGATCACCCTTTCTTAGGATTCATTTTCATGGAATTTGAAGAATAATTTTAAGTACGGTATGTTTCTGAAGACTACTAGTATAAATGTTCATAATAGGATATTTTTAAGATCATTCAAAATATTTTATGATTATGTACCTATTCTATAAAGTCCCTAAACTATTATGGTCCTCTAGAGTTTGTTTTTTGAAATTTATTGAATATTCATCTAAAAAGAAGTAATTTCTATCTGTGAGAATCATGGGTCTCTTTTTTGGTATTAAATCATTTTTTATACACCCTTTGGAATATGGGAAGAGAAAAAATTAATAACATCCTTTGGATGATTCTATGGACATGTCTACCAATACATTGGTGTATAGAAAAATATCCTAGAATTTTGGTAAAGGATAGAGATGGTGGTTTTACAAAAATTGTATCCTTTTATAAATAATACTAGTGGATGTTTCTCTATCATAGACGCACCTAGGGGAAATAAATTTGATAATGGAAATAGATATGGACTCTATCATCTTTGATGTTGGAAAATGAGCCTTGCTGCACACCTAGTTCCACACTCAGGGGATATGCTTTAGAAATTATAAAACTATTTAAGAACCATAAAAATGATCTAGATAGATGATGAATGTGAATTAACTAGGATAAACATAAGGTGTTAAAGATAAAAAATGGTTTCATGATACATATATCCTATAATACATTTATCATGACTATGTGGATGCCCATAATGATTAGTGATACTCATACTATTTTTTTTGTTATAGTCGATTGATGGAGCCTGAATAAATCATGTCATTAATGAATGTGATATAATGTGAAATGATTTTACATATGATAAATTTAATGTAATTGGAGATTGAATTAAAATATCATTATTATGCTCATACGGATTTCCTGATATTAGAATCATGATGGACTTCAAAATGAGAAGAAGATGGAACAAAATTCTTTTAAGTCCTTCATGATGAAATGTCCACAATCTTTCAGTAGGTCTTCTCATTAACTAGTTACTGGGAAATGGATATGTTCCATTGAAATGATATTTTTCATCCTGCATCTTCAGAGAAGAAAGATACATTTTTTACTTCAAGTATTTAGATGGTAACACAGATCAATGGTAGAATCTCATAATGAGTACAAGGGAACGTGGTGAAAATGACTCTATGAATTAGTACATGTTCAAGAACTTATTTTTTAATAATTACTTTCATCATATTCTTTGTATGAAGTTGAATGATTTACTTAATCTAAAGAAAAAAATATTTTTAATCCAACTGTACCTATGAGCCACATTTCCGAAGGCATTCAAGGTATGCTTCTTGTATTATCCGCCAACATTAATGTAAGGTTGATCAGGTATTCCATTTCATAAAACATTATATAATGGGATTTCTAAATAATAACCATAATCATCTATGAAGATTATTTTTCATGTTCATTCATGATAGGAATGGTGGTTGTAGTTATCTATCAATCTCATGGATTTCATAAGAATAGAAAAAAGGAATTCCATATAAAATATAAAAACCATTGACAAAATAAGATGGTATTTTTTAAGGATCTATGTGTAGGGTGAGACTTGGATGAAATTGTCATAAAAGGACTAGTATGTAATTCAATTAGGGAAGGTATGGTCACCGGGTATATTAATGCTAATGGGATGGGAGAAGTTAGCAAAATGATTTAAATATAGATAAGGTGACACAAATAAAACACACACATACTAGTGTTTAAAATTCAAGTAAAATGATACTAATGAGAATAAATGCCCCTACAAAGGGGATATTGAGGATTATAAGAGACACAAAACACAAGTTTATATGGAAATATTATGCAATTATGATTATTGATGGGAATCATGATAATTTGGGCCCACTTATCCTCTACTCCATAATAGAGAATTGCATTCTTTATTCATTGTGAGTATTCCCTATGAAATTATTATTGATCAAACAATACTAAAAATTTATTCGATTTTGAGTCATTATAATCATCACTGCATGAATTATGGAATAATTCAATCATATATCATATTCTATTGGAACAACGTTAAACACATGATTCCAATTGAATGTTTTTTGTATAAGATAAGACATTGTATAAATAATAAAATGTGAATTATCATTGTAAATAATATTTATATCTCTATGTAATATTAATATAAGAGTTATGGATACTATCATGGGTTAATGAGTTTATGATTAATCATAAGTTATAATTCATTGACACTCTTTTTGAGGGTTATGTGATGAGAGTTTATTTGGATTATTTATATTTTAGGAATCATTTACAATATTACCATTTAGTTTTGTCTCTATTTTAGTTAAAAAGTAATTGAAGGAGGGATACCATTATATTTTTGGAAATATGATTAATGTTACTAGTAACCATTAGTATTTATCTTATCTTTTATGTTAAGGTAATTGTGGGTTTTAGTGTATCCCCTCAAAAAGGAAACACACTTCATTTATCATAGTGAAATTATTTATCTGGATCCTCACGCGAGAATAAAAATTAAGGAAGTTATATGTTTCCATGGAGTAATAAATTAATTTCTACCTGATCATAGGAAAAAATTTACCTTCATTTTTGTTCATGTCTTTATCATTAATTTGACACAAATTCAAGTATCAACACTATAGTTGGTCAATATGAGATAATAGCTCAAACCATACATGATATAGTATGAAAATTTATATGGATTTCCTAAGTGTTTCTGATAAAAACCTTCTAAAAATTGGTTTTTATTTAGAAAATATATTTCAATCAATCATTAAAATGATTAATTATGAATCACTTTATGGAAATAAGTGTAGATCTCTAATATAATGGAATGAAGTTGTTAAATTAATGTTATAGGGAACTAAAAAAACTTATTAGATGGAAGAGAAGGATAGAGCCATATAGAAATAGAAACAGAAACCAAAAAATGATAGAAATTATATGATTATAATCATCAATTGAATATATAATTTTATATTGGTGAGAATGTATTTCTAGGATTTTATTCATAAAATAAATAATGTAATACTAATCCCAAGATATATCTATCCTTTTTAAATTATTTATTGTATCACGATCGTTGTTTATCAGTTGGTGATTCCAAAAAACATTTATAATTAATTAGATTTATTCCATGTATCTTTCTAATTTAATTATATATGATACCCTTTACATTTATTGAACTCATTGTTCATACATCAAAAATAAATTATATCTTATGTGGATTTAATGGTAATGATTCTGGATTATATAGTTAAATTTTAATGAAACAAGATGACTCACATTATCAAATTTTTTTGTGAAGAAACAAGTTATAGGATGATATTTTGGATGCTGGTGTAATTATGAGGTAGATGAATCATTTCCTATATCGATGTGAAAAACTGCGGTAGACAATTTAATTTTAAGGGGGTAGAATTTAACAAAACATGTTTTTATGTATTATTGTTTCGAATAAATTAAATTCCATTGATAGATTGTGATACAAAGAACAAAATTTTAATATAATATTAAATTGATTACCAATTTAATCATGATTTAAATAAATATCCGTGTTAATCATGTGTTACATTCCACACTAGGCCAGCTTGGGTTACATAGGACATTGAGTTTTAATAAAACCATTATATATTATTAATATTAATCATACATGACCATTAAAAATCATACATTAATCATAGTGATATTATTATAAATAAATAATAATAAAATATTTACTATAATGGTTTTATATAAAGAAATCATATTTATAAAAAGTACACATTTTGTCAAAAAAGTCTATATTCATTTCAAAAATTCTATTTTCTCAGGAAAATGTTTTTAAATTATATTTTTGAATATAAGTAAAATTATTTTTTGTAAATTAAAACAATTAAATTTTACAAAAAAATATTCATTTTTTAAATAATCATGTAAATAGTAGGGTATGGTTAGTTTTATAGAATTTTGTGAAATGGGTAATTTTTGGATGAATTGTGGAAAATTCTGAATTTTAATTTCTAAATGTCTTTTCATTTAAATTATGTAACATTGTAAACATTATTTAAATATTTTATATCTAAATTAAAAAAAATTATTTATATATTAATGAAATTTACACCACTTGAATAAATTTTATATTGAATTTGGATATACAATCTGATAAGATTTTTTAGCATTTTCCCATTGAATACACTCTTTGTCATCGCTTATGTGTGATGAGTTTTAAATTAAAATTTTAAAATTATGAGAATTTAATTTGGAAAAATAGATTATATAATTGGAATCAAATTATTTTATATTATCTAATAAGTTTAACATATTTTATTTTTCCAAAATGAATGGTAAAAAAATGTAACAATTAATTACCATGGTCATGATAAATATGTGATAAAAAATGTTTTGACTAAGAATATATGGGTTAAAATGACTATAAAAATTATAAACATCATATTTTATGGAAATATTTTAATAATATCCTTCCGAATTTTGAATTTATGGTAATTTTTTTGAATTTTTATTGCAATTACCATTTAATTTGTGATTCTTTTGGTAGATTTCTACAACGTTTCCAAGTGGGTTCCATTCAACCATTTATAAATGGCCACCACTATAATCCAATTATTGACACATATAGAGAAATATATTTTATAAAATCACTTCAGAAATACCTCCCTAGTATCCTTATCCATGTTCTAGTGCTTTTGCCCCTCACAAAGGGGTAACACTATTTACCTTAATATGAGATCCAAATGATGTGGTTCTAAATAGATGTAATTCTTTTCACTGATAACCTTTTTTTCATTCTTTTTTCCCACCATTTATTGTGTCCTAACACATATAATTTAATAAAAAAATTGAATCAAATATAACTATACGTTATTATATTAATATTATTACCAATTTCAGTATCCACATCAACTAAATGGAAATGAAAATAATGATCATCTGAAAAATGGACTACCACCTCATGAACCAACATAAAATGATTTCAATCTACAATTCGTATTATTTTGTTTCATTATGTATTTAGAATATTTATATAATTTTTTGAATGTAATTTTACTAATTTACATATAATACTACATTTACGCTTTTTACGTTTCATTCTGTGGGGGATATACCGATGTTGCTCATGTGTACGATTGACAACAACTCGTCAAATTATGTGACTCATTATAACTAATGATTAAAATGGATTGTAATAATTTTTTTGATAATGAATATATGTGATATATATATTAATTTTTTTTATAATTCTTAACAAGTAGTTATTCATCTTTTTTATTACATTTTTCATAAGATGTAAAAAATGGTCATGCGTACTTATAGCCTATCATCTCCATGAACTGTGCATTTTATATTAATATCTATACATTTTTTTAATGGATATAAATATTTATAAAATGAAACTAAATTATATTAATGTCACATTTGAAAATTTTTATATTATAATATTATTATCAAAGAACAATCACAAAAACTCTTATGAAAAAAAAATGAAACGATAAACACCCAAGAATAGAAATTTTATTTTGAAATTAGTAATAAATTGGTATTGAAAAATTATAAAATTATTATATATGAATTAATATGTATATGTATAATTATATAATATATTTATTAAATACTATATTTATTATATAGGATGCTTGAACATGTATAAAGTAAGTCAAGATTTAAGTGGTATGTGATTTCAAGTCCCCATTTTATTTAATGAAGACATATAAAAATTCACCAAACATTTTGTGTGTGTGATGTATACACGAATCCTTTGAAATGTTATATAATTAATATCCTCATTTCCATGATAAAAACGATTCATTTTTTTTGTAATCATTATTTATTATTATGAAATAATGTATTAGTAATGTGTTAAGGGATTTGTTGTTTCTTTTTTTTCTAGGATACATATTAAAATTCACTAATCATTTCATTTTTTATGGTGTATATAATACCACAATTACAATTTATATAATAAATTAACCTAAATTATTTATATTTAAAATATATTTTAAGTTTATTTTTTTAATTTGGCTTAAAATTCAAAAAAATCACTAATATGGTAAGGGATTTTTGTTTCACTTTTTACTTTTGTGATACACAATCAATATTCACCAAGTATTACATTGTTGTGATGTACATATATATATATATTTTAATGTCCTGAAATTTCCCTATAAATTTTTTTCCAATTAAATGTGAATTTTACGATTCCGAGAAAATTGAAGGTGTGTGATTCTGATACCCGGTGTGCCCGGAATGAACTTCTGAGCTTTTTTCAGGTACGTTCAGTAATGGTATGAGTGGGTTTTTGTAACTTTTAATCTAGTGCTTGGAATAGAAATATGAGGGCATCATTGAACTCGCAGCGCTGGTATTTGCTTAAGGAGACCTTCACCTCGACTGTAGTAGGTCGAGTGTGAAAGATAGATTTTGTGTTTTTTTTTGTGGAAATGAAAAATAAAATAAAATAAACTTTTATTTTATTTTAAATAAAAGCCACCAAAATTAATGTTAAATAGGTGGGGACCACTTGAATTAAAATCCCCATTTTGAATTCTTAAATGTGGGGACCACCCGAACCCTTTCAATGGGTAAATCCCCTCGAACTCCCTTATTAATGAATAGTAAAACCATGGAAATATTCCAAATTTATTTGGAAAACGTGGTACAATTAATTGTGCCAACATAAATTAAATTGATAGACTTAATTTCATAAGATGACACCTATAATTATTCTGGGTTAGAAATTGTTGGAAAATGGAGATGATTGGGATTGCTTAGAGAAACTCCACTCCAACGAAGAACTTCTCCATCAAACGAAGAACACCATCTCCACAAAATAATGTTCTTCGGAGCCATGAAATAAGACAATGCAAGAGACTGAATTCGGAAGCATTTTGCGTATGGGACGATCACTAGCACCCTCTAAGACTTCATCATTTTCATCTCGCGATATATCAATGAACTCACTAGGTAGGGATTGATGTTTTTAATGACTACCTTACCCATTCTAGATGTTTTTCATGATTCAAAAGTTGTGATCCACATGCTACCACTATAATGCGGAGAGTGCGGGACATAGGAACATGGTCTGACCACTCTGCAATCCGTTGTGGTTTTTGATGAAATCATTATGACAGAGAAAGAGGGTAACCGGAGGTCGTCTGCATGACAGGGGTGGCAGAGTGCGTCCACACCGCCCAGCGAACAAGGGGTCATGGCTTGTGGCACGACTACGAAGGGCAGACAGCCGGCCGAGCCGACTGCCAGAGACGGCGTGACATGAAACCACACCCCGCCGCACTGTGGTGCCACCCCCCCCCCCCATCATGGTCGCCCCACCGCACCGCGGCTACTCCGCCGTGGCAGGTCGGGTTGGACCCAGCGGGACAAGCAAACCTGAACTGGACTGGGTCGGCCCTGTCCTGGTGGGTCAGACCGGGTCAGATCAGACCCAGACCAGTTTCGACCCCATATGTTTATTTGGCCGTAACGTTAGAACTGTGCGTCCCTTTGACAAACCTTATACGGTGCCGGAAAACAAAGGGAAAGACTATTCCTTTTTTTACCCCACATGAGATTGGGATAAATTTGGGGTACGGTCCGGTTGGATAGAGCACGAAACCAACCGGGCCCTGAGGACTAAAACGCTAATAACATATAGACCGGGTGTCCAATTGATGTATCGTTTCATGCTTTTAGACCCCTATGAAGTGGAGGTTCTTTGGGATAAATCTTCGTGGGATTTCATAAAATTTGGAGTATCGACCAATAGCTTGAGGAGAGGACTCTCCTGAAGATGAGCAAGCATAGTCCGGGTACCCTGTAGCTATCCGTGAGGATGTACTAGGATCCGGTGTGGGTATGATGACGTACGGACAATGAACTACAATCATGTGTGTGTCTGGAGATGCACTGAAGATGTACTAGGATCTTGTGTGGGTCTATCGATGTACTAACGATGTAAAAGAATCGTGTGTGGTTCTGACGACGTACTAACGATTTACTACGATCATGTGTGGGTCTGATGACGTACTGATGATGTACTGGGTTCTTGTGTGGGTCATATGACGTACTGATGATGTACTAGGATCCTGTGTGGGTCCAACAACGTACTAACGATGTATTGGGATGCTTTTTGGGTATGATGATTTACATACGATGTACTAGGATCCTATGTGGGTTTGAAGATATACTAGGATCCTATGTGGTTCTGACAATGTATTAGGATTGTGTATGGTTTTGACGATGCACTGACAATGACTTAGGATCCTGTGTGTGTCTAAAGATGTACAGATGATGTACTATGATCTTGTGTGGGTCTGATGATGAACTAACGATGTACTAGGATCCTGTGTGTGTCTTAAAATGTACTGACGATGTACTGGGATCCTGTATGGGTCTGGTGATGTACTCGGATCATGTTTGGGTCTGCCGATGTACTAGGATCTTATGTGGGTTTTCAATTTGGGATCCTTCATGGGTCTGCCTGTCAATAGAGAAAGATGATTCAGTAGTAAGATCTAATCATATCTACTACTATACCTATGTTATACCTGGTTTGAGCTGAGTTTGTACCTGTGTGGTAATTTCCATCGTGGTAATACCATGGTGGTATTATTCTATGTGGCGTACCTATGTTGTACACACCATTATGGTATTCTTTCCTTTGTGGAATAGTTGAGCATTGAGATTTTGTTTTGGACCCTTTGTTTCCTCATGATTGAGATTGGTATACATAATTACATAGCTATATGTATGGTAATATACATAAGTATGGTTTTCATTTGATTTCCTTCATTTTGGTTTATCCTTTGTATATTTTTTGAGACCGTGAGGGTCTCGAGGTCCCTACTGAGTATCGTTATACTCACTCCTACACGGTCTATGCCCACATCTTGTTGTGTTTAGTGCAGACGACAGAAAACACTGATCGAGGCTAAGGGTACCAGGACTGGACAGTGTCTGGAGGTGGACCATACGACGTGTCGGTACACAGAAGAGACGGGCGGATATGGAGTGCAGAGGATTCGATCTGTACCTACCCTTCTGGTAGGAACCTTGGAGGGAAACCTAGTAACTATCGTTCTCTTTCTTCAGTACTATTGTATTTCAGTTGTACTTGTACCTTTACTGTTGGGTTTGTATTTTGTCCCCTCTTACTTTCAACACTCTTTTTTTCTATATTGTTTACCTGTGTTCGTATCCTACTATGTTCTTGGTTGCGTGTGTTTGCAGTATATAAAAGAAATGCCTTCCTATTTTAGGGAATATGCCTTTCGATGCTAGTCGCCAGCCCCTAGCCTATGGAAGGTGGGCTTGGGGTATTTAGGGAACGGGCTCTGGGAGACAGGTCATTAAAAATTGGCATCAAAGTAGTCAGTTCTACCTTAGAACATTGGACTCTAATCTTCTTTTTAACGGAAATCGTGTTAAGTGTAGTGAGTGTGGTTATCAGTTTAGGGAATCCAGAGTTGGTGTGGCGGCCGACGTTTCCATATACTTGGAACTTATCATCTGATTTCTGACTTAGAGCACAAAAACACTGATTACATGTGTGTTTTGAAAGGTTTTCTTTTGTTTTTATTGAGTCATCACAACAGGTATAACATTATGAACATGGAACACTTGTTCTTTATCATGATTCCACTATGTAGACAACCATCTAATATTCCTGAGATAGTACACAATGACGGCCCATTGAGTGACGAGGATCTAGTGCAGGGCCCTCTTACTATTTTGGCACCTTCGGGTGGTGTACTAGCAACACCACCACCTATTGGGAAACAGTTACCACCAGCCACACTGGCAGACAATGCATGCTGGCTAAGTGCATTGCATGAGTTCCTGTTGTAGAGGCTTCTGAGGTTTCGAGTCATGACAGATTCGCACACAACTGAGGGCTGGTTGGAGGTGGTTGCTAAAGTTTTACTCCTGGTTGAGACATCAATATAGAAGATACTGACTTTAGCTACTAGTCTTTTTTAGAATGTGACCATGAGGATAGTTTCTATAGTGATGAGGCTTTGGTACGTGGACTATTACCCATGATAGTACCTTTGGGTAGTGTGTAATCTATATCACTACTCGTTGGTTAGCAGTTACAACCGGAGTTACCAATAAAGGACACTTATAGGCTTAGTGCCTAATGAGTGATTAAACATTAGATATCCATTAGGTTTCGAGGTGAGCCCGACTCACAGGTGGTTGAGGTCTAGCATGAGGAGGTGGCTGAGAGTTCTCTAGATCTTATATAGCTTCAGAATTATGACATGTTGGTAGCTGAGTATTCATCGAGGCATAACGATTATTCCCAGTACTCAATGAATACGATATGATATGTGCTTCAGAGATCAGAACTCTGGGAGAGTTTTGTCAAAGGGAATCTCATCCAACACTTTTTCCTCTATGAATTCTTACATATGTTAGGGTGATAGAGATAACCTTTGTAGTTTAATGTTCCTTGGCAGAGCGGATACAACCAGTGAATGTCAGCAGTGGGAAAGCAGGAAACCGACGTCAATCTCAGAGACTTGTGCTGGTAAAATGTTTCCTGGAGAAGAAGTGTTAGGGATATATGAATCCGCATGGATGCAGACATGGAAGTAGAGTTAGGGGAGCAACATGATGTGGTGTACATTTCGACATGTGACGACCACCCCTATTGTGGTCCACCGCCAGCCTCAGGGAGCAGGAGGACATGGGAAGAGAGTAGCTGCATGTAGTTAAGGAGTGCGACCAACGAGCACTAGAAATGATTTGAGGTATGGGCTATGTCTACTACTAGCTGCCATATCAATAGAAATAGGTACCAATCATTCATTCCTTTCATGAATATTGTCCTAGACCTAGAGTTTCCGGTTAAACCATTGACTTTACCCTCACATATATATATACCTTTGGGAGGAGACACGATAATCATACTTATGCCGACGCTGTGATCTGGCCCAGGAGGTGAGAGTTTTAGTTGGAACCTCTTTGTGGCAGCGTCAAGGGATTACGATGTTAGTTTTGGTATGACTAGACATCCAAAATTCATACTCAGATTGACTGTATTAGGAAAAAAAATTGTGGTTTATCTACAACGTTGGGATGATGTTTTCCATAGTCGAAGAAAAAGGAAACCCAGGCAGCACATGATAAACTCTTGCATAGGAGAGTGATGTTGATCACTTGTGAATCGGCCAACCTCACCCTCGCGGCAACAGATGTTTTTAGTTTTCAGTTCAAAACAGGATTGGAAATTCATGGGGACATCTTTTTAAAAGATGTTTCCAGGATTACCTCCCCGTAGGGAGAGGGAATTCTGGTTTGTCTGGGTACTACCAGAGTTTTGGACCAATTTTCTCTAGATTTGTAGAACCTTTATCAATTTTGACGAAGAAAGGGAAACCCTTCATTTGATCGGAGAGATTCTAGGGGAGTTTTTTGGAGTAGAGGCATAGGTTGACTAGTGCCCCCTTCTTGAGGCTACCAGAGGAGGGTGTAGGGTACGTAGTTTAATACCACACATCATGGACCAGAATTAGATGTGTCCTGATGTTGGAGTGAGTAGTTACCGCATATGGTTCCCGATAGACGAGAAATAATGAGGAGAACTTTGCTACCCATGACCTGGAGTTAGCAGAAGTGCTCTTTAGCTTGAAAATGGGGCGACATTACATGATGGGAGATCATTTTATAGTATACTCAGATCACATGAGCCTTTGGTATATCTTCTCACAGAAGGACTTGAACCTGATACAATGAAATTGGCTCGAGTTCCTTAAAGACTACGACATAGAGATAGTCTATACCCCGGGAAAGGGGAACATTGTAGCAGATGCACTCTGCCAGAGATCCGGTATAAAGCTGCTATGTGAGGCGACGGAGCATTTTACTACTTTGCATATATCCCTTGTGGATCGAGATGGAGCATCTTTTCTTTAGTCTCATACAGTCAATCCCCCAATTCTTCAGCGAGTCAGGGAGGTTCAGCATGGGTACACTTACTCTGAGTCTCGACAGGCTCAGATATCCATAGGATGGACACTTGATGAATTTTCTGAAGGTGGGGAGCACATCATTGTCTTCATAGGATGTACCATGGTACCTGTGTCTCTTCGAGGGGAAGTGTTGAGGGAGTTCCACACATTCCCTCTAGCGGTTCATTCAGGAGTGGTGAAGAGGTACTAGGACCTCCGTCGACAACATTGGTGGCAGGGAATGAAGAAAGAAGTAACAGAGTATGTCTTTCAGTGCCTGATTTGTCAGGAAGTGAAGGTGGAGCATTAGGTACCATCCGGCTTGGTTCATCATATATAGGTCCTAGAGTGGATGTTGGATGGGATATACATGGAATTCGTGATGGGACTTCAACATAAATCTAGGAGACATGATTCTATCTGGGTTATCATTGACCAAGTAACCATGTTGGCCCACTTCCTTCCAATTTGAGAGAAAGGATCAGTAGACAGCTTGGGACACCTCTATGTGAAACGGATTATGCGGCTACATGGAGTACCCTTGATGATTATCTCTGATCATGATACACATTTTACTTCCCCGGTTATAAAAGGGGTTGCAAGAGGCTTTCGGGATGCATCTTCGTTTGAGAAACGCCTTCGATCCGCAGACGGATGGCCAGACTGTATGGATAATTCAGACCCTCGAGGACATGCTACATTCTTGCCTTCTCAACTTCGGTCACATCTGGGAGGATCACTTTCCTTTGGATGAGTTTAAATACAAAAACAACGATCACTCCACCATTGGTATGGCACCTTTCGAGGCTTTGAGCGAGTGACCTTGTAGATCGTCGTTGTGCAGGACTGACCCAAGGGAGTCAGCACTCATGGGACCAGATATGCTATGGGCTACCATGGAGATGGTATAGTTCATCCAGGAGCGGATTAATAATGAAAAGAATATGACTAAGTCTTATACCGATAGAAGATGAAGACCTCTAGAATTCGAGGATGGTGTCCATGTCCTTCTACGGGTCTCACCTCGACAAGGTTTGTGGAGATTTGGCCAAGGTGGAACGTAATCTAGGAGGTTCATCGGACTCTTCTAG
Organism: Viscum album; assembly: GCA_963277665.1. Lineage (NCBI taxonomy): Eukaryota > Viridiplantae > Streptophyta > Magnoliopsida > Santalales > Viscaceae > Viscum > Viscum album. Next base: position 524,747,406 of record OY728165.1, read on the forward strand.
GTCCTCATTATATTAGGAAAGGTGGCATACCACCTACCTCTTCGACCTCAGTTGCACCGGGTGCACGACTTCTTCAACATATCCCAGCTGAGGAGATACATGCATGGCCCTTCTCACATCATCGACCATGGTGAGCTGGAAATTGATGATGGAGCGACATTTACGGAGGTTCTAGTAGTGATTGATTATAGACAAAAGTAGGTCCTTCATGGGAAGTTGATACCTCTGGTGCATGTTCATTGGCAGCACAACAGCCTCTAGGAGATAACATGGGAGCGGGATGCTAAGATTCGTGCTCAGTACCCCTACTGGATTCCTTCTTTTGAGTTGTGGCTTACGTGGACATAAATACCTGAGGTGGGGAGAATGTAATGACCAGGAAATTCCTTGAAATTTCTATTAATTATATAGGGAATTTTAGGATTCTTCAAAAATTAATGGCGCGTGATACATAGGGGAAAATCATTGGCACCCTCTTCACCATAACAATTTTCATCTCGCGACACATCAACGAACCATCGAGGTAGGGTTTGATGTTTTTAATACCTCCCTTACATGTTCATTATGTTCATCATGATTGAAAAGTTGTGAATTTCTTGCTACCGCTCTAACATGGAGAATATTGGAAGAAAGGACATGGCCCGACATTTCATCAATCCCTTGTGGTATTTGATGAAATTTTTGTGATGGAGGAAGACGAAAATCGGAGGTTGGCCGCATGACATGGGCAGCGGTGCATGTTCGCACCGCCTGGTGAACAAGGGACCGCTGCTTATGCCGTGGTGACGAAGGGACGATGGTCGACCGAGCCTCCTCCTGGTGAGGGCATGGCGCACAACCGAACGGCGCGGAGCGTACGACTGCCCATTTAGTGAACCATGGCGTACCGCCGTAGTGTTGTGCGCCGACCCCCACGACTTCCCTACTGCACCACGGTGCCTCACACCCCCCCCCCCCCCCCGACCGAGGTCCCCCCCCCCCCCCCCCCGACCGAGCCCCCCCCCCCCCCAACCCCACTGCCACCTAGACATAGCGGGTTGGCCAGAACCCAGCGTGTCGGGCCATACCCAAGGGCAGGGACGCCCAACGTGGGCTGAGCCAGACCCTGTTGGTCGGGTTGCCCAGCGGACAGGACCAGGACCAGTTTCGACCCTATATGTTATATTGGCCATAAAATTGGCATCAGGAATCTGTTTGAAGAACCGTCTGTAGTGCCGAGAACCTTAGGGAGAGACGATCCTTTTGTTATAACACACATGATATTTGGATAAAGTTGGTGTATGGTCAGGCCGGATCGAGCATGAATTCAACTGGGCCCTCATGAATAAAATGATAATTACTTACAGACGAGGTTTCCAATTGACATGACGTCTATTTCATTGAGACCCCTTTGACGCAACGGTCATTTGGGATACTTTTTCATGGTACATCATGGTTATTGGTGTATAGAACACTAGTTTGAGGATCATACTTTCTCGGAGATGAGAAAGCTTAGTGTGGGTATACTGTAGCTGGATATGATGATATTCTAGGATCCTTTGTGGGTATGACGACGTAATGACGATGTACTATGATTTTGTCTGGGTATGATGAGGTACTGATTATGTATAAGGATCATATATGGGTCTGACGATGTACTAACGATGTACTCGGATCGTGTGTGGGTCTGACGAAGTACTGACGATGTACCAGGATCCTGTGTGAGTATGACGATGTACTCACGATGTACTTGGATCATGTGTGGGTCTGACGAAGTACTCAAATTTTACTTGGAGCCTATGTCGGTATGACGATGTACTGAAGATGTAATAGGATCCTGTGTGGGTCTGACAATATACTGACAATGTACTGACAATATACTATGATCATGTGTGGGTATGATGATGTACTGACAATGTACTTGGAGCTTGTGTGGGTTTGATGATGTAATAATCATGTAATAGGATCATGTGTCGGTCTGATGATGTACTGATGATGTACTGGGATCCAATGTGGGTCTGACGATGTACTCGGATCCTGTGTGGGTCTGACGATGTACTAGGATCTTGTGTGGGTCTGACTATGTACTACGATCCTGTTTGGGTATGCGATTTGTAATCATTCGTGGGTATGCCTCTTAATATAGTAAAATGTTTCAGTAGTTACATCTAATCATCTCTACTATTATACATAAGTTATACATGGTGTGAGATAAGTTCTTCCCTGCGTGGTACTTTCCTTTGTGGTAATACCTTGGTGGTATTCTTCTGTGTGACGTACCTATGTGGTATATACCTTTGTGGTATTCCTTCCTTTGGGGAATAGTTGAGATTTAGGATTTTGGGTAGGACCATGTGTTTCCTCATGATTGAGATGGGTATACATGATAACATATGTATATGTATGGTAATATACCTATGTAGAGTTTTCAATTGATTTTAGACTTTTTGATTTATCCTTATTGGATTTTATGAGACCGTGAGGGTCTCGGGGTCCCTACTGAGTATCGCTATACTCACCCCTAAACATGATATGCCTGTACCTTGTTGGGTTTGGTGCAGACAACAGAAAACACTGCTCGAGGATGGGGGTATGAGGACTGGACGGTGCCTGAAGGTGGACCATACATCATGTTGGTATGTAGAGGATAGAGGTGGACATGGAGTGCAGAGGAGGGGACCTATACCTTCCCTTCAGGTAGGAACCACAGAAGGTGACCCGATAACTGTCTTCCTTTTTCTTCAGTAGTTTTGTATTTCAGTTGTACTTATACCTTTACTATTGGGCTTCTATTCCAGACCCTCTAACATTTAGCACACTTTATACTATATTTTTTACTTGAGTTCGTATCATGTTGTGTGCTTGGTTGCATGTTTTTAAAGAATATAAAGACAGTGCATTCCCCGTTTTTGGGAATACGCCTTTTGGTGCTAGTTGTCAGCCCCTAGCCTATGGGCGGCGGGCTTCAGGTAGTCATGGAATAAGCCTCAGGGGACGAGTCGTGACATATATAATTTATTTTTTTGATATTTAATCTAATAAATATTAGTGTGTAAAATATTTCAATTTTAGCATCTCTCTTTCATGGGGATTATGTTTGAAATGATACTAATATTGTGATGGATTTATGTTACAATCTTATCGTTTATCATGATTGTTAATAAAAGTGTCTCTAGTGATGAAATATTAAGAACTACCCTTGAATAATTGTCATGAATTTTACCATGCTATTATTATTCATGATATTTTCAATTAATTGTACCATTTTCTAACTCATTGGTATGGAATATATTTGAGAAAATTATTTTAATAAAACCTGACATTATTTACCTCATCTATCAGAAATCAGTTTTCATCCAAACCTATTTTTTTCTCAAAAAGAGTTCAATTTTTTTAATACTATTATATAAATTTTAATAGAAATTTTTAACAATGTCATTCTTTTTACAGTTTTTTTAATAGGAATTATCATGTCTATTTCCAAAAAATGCCCATTTTTATTTTACAGATATTTTAAAAAGAATATATGTTTCAACATGTATGGATATAATTGAATTTCACTCAACCATTACAATTATTTAATTTTAATATTACATTTTAATAATTAAAATATATTTTTATATAGTATTATTTTTAAAATGTTTTACATTTAAAAAAATTGTCAATTTTGGAAGGTTAGAATATGAAATAAAATATTTTAAATGTATTCTAGAGCTTCTATTATATTATATTAATGATATTTTAAAATAAAATAATTTTCAAGGTATTTTATGAATTTTTATATTTAAAAAGAAGTTAATAAATAAAAAATGTCTTCTTTATAAAAATTTGTAGGGGAATTATCTCCCAAAATAATTCTTTATCAAAGATGACATCATTTTATGTGACTTATACATTCCTTGGGATATGAACCAAGGATACCATTGTTATCCCTTTTATGAATTGTTTATAGTAAAAAGATTATTTTGAATACAACACCTCTTAAATGGTCTATATCATGATAAAATTATTATGAAACCCACTTCTTTTTTCACAGGTTAAACCATGTTAGATTTTTGAACCCTGTTTCTTTTTCCATGGGTTATTCTATAATGAATTGATGAAATGATTATGAAACCTGTATCTTTTAAAAATGTTATGATATCAAGAACAATTTTTGATCCCCATTTCCTATCATGGGACATGATATTATTAGTTTCTTATAATCTTGTGGCAGACATATAAATTAAGTTTATTATGATATTGGTGGGAACTACATATACCATTAATGAATTTGGTAAAGGTTTATACATAATGAGATATAAATAACTTGAATGGGGATTTAAGATAGTATAGTAATGGACATTTTCCACTATGATGGTCAATAGAGTGATCTCAGATTAATATGATAATTTTTCTAGTGAAAACATTCCACTATGTTACCATTGGTAATGAGCCTTGACAACTGTGGAAATGATTTTCAATTATTATATGAATTCCACAATTCCAGATCTTATTAAAATTTTACACTCTCTTGGATCATGATATTTGATTTCCTTATCATTCGCATTTAATGAAATTTGAACCTTTAGGTCATGTATCAAGATTATTATTATTTATATGAATGGAATGGTTTTCAAATATTATTCTCATGTTCTCATAACCTTCTATTTTTTTAGCTTACATGTCTCAATATTTTACCCTTATTGAGCATCTCAGCACATCTTTTCTAATGTTTCCTATCCCTTTATTATGAAGAAGGTTTGATATTTTTGTTATTATACTATAGGGGAAGATCATTGTAGGATAGGTTTAAGATATTTCACTAAATTAGAAGATTTTATACCTAGTATCTAAATACACTAAACTACAGTGATTCTTAGGCATGTAATTTTGTAATTTATTTATTATTCATCGAAATAATGTAATATATATATATATATATGAGAATCCTAGGTCGCTCTTATATTAACCTATGAGAATAATCTTGTAAATCAATATTTATGTTAGGAACTGTTGGTAGGCATAACCTCATTCCAAATTTTAACACACCATCTTCACATATGAACTCTAAAAATTCACCATCCTCTATGGATTATATTGTCTTCTGAATACCCTTGTAATATTTTTTAGACTTCTTTATGTTCTCTATTAATGATTTTTTTGACATTACATGTAATATGGAATGATATTTTATACTCCCTATTAAAAAATATAACAAAAATTACTAAATCCTTAAATATAGGATACTTAATTATCGACATTTTAGATAATATTTCATGATTATTTCTACTCAATGTGTCCACTATCTTGTTTTTATTCCTATTGTGGTATTGTATTAAAAAATCATAGAATTTATGTAACTATATTTATCCCATATTCCTCATTTTAATCAATTTATATGTGAATATACACATCAAACTATTTTTATCATAATATATGTAACATTTTTACCACAAAGGTAGAGAATATATATTTTAAAATAAAATACTAAAATATCTATATCAAGACCATTTGTAGGATAGTTCTGATCATGAGTCCCTAATTTCCTTCATATATAATCAATAATCTTATATTTCAATATAGGTACACATCATAATCCTTTTTTGACGTATCACTGAATATAAAAAACATTATTTTACATGATTGTTGATAAGTGTCCACTGATTAGTATTTTCCTCAATTTTCCAAGGCTTCCAACACAATCATTCAACCATGATAATTTTACCCATGTAAATTTTATATTGGATATCAGATTATCTAATTTTAAAATATATCAACAAACCATCATCAATGACTACTTATGCAAGGAAAATACAAATCTCAAAAATATCCGTAGCGTATGCCATTATTTAATAACATTTTTCAATGTGGGGTAGCCTCATATTCTATATTTAGACAAATTTTGTATAAAGAAAAAAACATTTTGAATCAATTACATCATAGTTACTAAATTTCCCATAGAACACTTTCTCCCATAGTGCATCGAGGATGATATTTAAATTATCATTATGATCGTTATAAGTCACAGAGTGTATAAAAATTCCATCATTATAGTTGATAACGAATTTATCAAGATAAACTATGAATACTCAGTTCAACAGATCCATAATCACATAAGAAGAATTAGTTGACCCTAGCGGAAATATTTTAAACTCACAATGCACATACCCTGTGAAAACACACTTCTTTATTATATCATCCTTCTTGTATTTTATTTTACTGTAATTGGAATGGATATAGATCTCATAAATGTATTGATACCCATTTATTTGATATAATAATTCATCAATATTTGGTAATTCAATTTTATTTTTCATAGTAATGTTTTTTTCCATTGTTATTAGAAAATCTCATATACCTAACCTTATTGTTTATAAATAGAACATGTTCCCCGAACTGTGAAATACTAGGGTGAATGAAACCCTTGTCAAATAATAATGTAGTTTTGTCATCCCTCCAATTCTATTGAAGTCATTATACATGGGGGATTATTTATGGTCTTTTAATCATCAAAAATATCAATAGAGGATTTAACTTCACAATATGTTGGATATCTAAGTAATTCATATGGGAGTACATCAACAAATTTTTTCACAATAGACACAGATTATATTATAAGGATATCATTATCTATTTATTCATCTCATCTTGGAATATCAATATTGATAGATAATATAGGTGGTTTCAATCATGATTCATATCATTTATTCTCACATATATTGATACTAGATTTTATATATCCATCAAAAATAATAACCACATTCTCTCAATAATAAATTCATTCATATAAATGTGAAATCCAATCCATACCAAGTATTATATAAAATTTGTTCATATATATAATAACTAAGTATTCATATAGTTTAATTCCATGTGATGTAATGAGGGGTTACTGACACATTCTTATTGGCGTAATATTTCCACTATGTGCCTTAATTTATAACATCCTACATATGTTGCTAATAATATATATCATTTTCTTGGAAAAGCTACAGGATATAAAAGTGGTTGATGAACCATAAAAAAATAAATATTTAGATAAATTTTAGGCTATAATTAAACTACTCAAAACCACATATTTAGAAACATTATCCTCAACTGTAGTGATCTCATAAGATTGGTCATTAATCATTTTACTATTCTATGGTTTCTTCCATTAGAACAACTATAATTGAATTAAATAATATTCCATATCATTATATTTCAATCATTGGACATTGGATGATTTTCAATTTCCCATTTTTTCATGATCTATATTACCTTTCACTCCATGCATGTATAGAACATCCATTCGATTTATAAAGGTTTCATATGGTTTCTTCCCACATTTATTTCATCACGTTAAATCTAACATTCCGAAATTTTAAATTTTTAAATTGCTTTCAACATGAATCTCCGTAATAATAATATTATAATTTTTCCCTTTAAATGTAAAAGAAATAGAGAACTCTTTATCAATCATGATGGCTCTAGTTCCAATCTCTTCAAATGAGGGATAGTTTTTATAAACTTGTAACATTTGATGACTTCTAAATAATCCATAGAATAATCCAATGATATTAATTTCCTACTTTTGTACATAATCACCAACATATATCTCTAACCTTATTATGTTATCTTCATACACTATAATTATTTATAACTTAAAATTATTTCCTTTTTTGTATTCTTAGTTTCATTGTTTTCTAGGAAGATTTTGTGAGTGTTTATAGGAATATTATGTTGTTTGGAGACATTTATATCCAAAAATAAATCAATCATAGTCTTTTTTATTATCAGGTGGCTATGTTTTCCTCATGTATAAAATGAATGTAATGGAAAATAGCCAGCATTGGTGTGGCACTGTGCCTATTTCTTTATGGATTCTCATTTCTAAAATGAAAAACATTTAAATGTCATGTCAATGAATTTTGATGTTGTGGAAAGGGTAAAAGATATTTTCAATTGAAAAAAATCCTAGATTAATCAATTTTTTATTTTATTGATCGATAAAACCCATATACATTCCCAATCAAGGATTGAATACATAAAAGAGTTCATGAGCTCTTTGAAATATCAAAAAAATACACCATCTTTGTAATGTCCCAGATTTTTTCCATGTATTATTTTAATATTATATGGGAATTAATTTGAGGCCAAGCTCTGAGATGTCGTGCAATTCCAAGGCCCGGTGAGCCTGGAACAAATTTTTGAATTTAATTTAATAATTAAATTATGTGCGCGTGCGGTTTTCCTGAAAAAGTGGATAACTCCTAAATGGGTGCGCAGATCAGAAATCTGAGGGCACCGTTGCGTTCAGAATATCGATTTTACCCTAGGCGAGGCCTAACTTCGGCCAGCACGGGTCGGTGGTGAAATCTAGTTTTTGGACGCAATGGTAATAAAATATTTAATAAAAATATTTTATTTCTATAGCGAGATCTTTTAATTATTTTTTTTATTTTATCCCCTTTAAATAGAGGCTTGCGCCAGGGTCCAGAGTTACAAAACCCATAACCCTGAAAACCCTTGGCGGCTCTAGAGGAAACCCCCAATGTGGCGGCGGCGATGTTCTTGATGGATTTCGACGGAAACGGCGACGCGACGAGCAGATCTTTGCCGGCAATTGCAGCGAATCTATGTAGGATGTTGATTTGATTTTCCATTCCCTATTTTTGATTTCCACGATGAATGCAGACTAATCCACGAACAGATTAGCCCACAGATCGATCATTCTTACTGGATGGTATTTTGCGGGGATTTGGGGGATGTGATTCTTGATTTTATTTTTGTTTTGTTCAACCTTTTAACGGTGACGGACCAAGATCAACATGACTATCGGTCAAAGTTCATCCCTCTCAATTTTTTGTGTTCTTCTTCCCCAATTCTCGCGTTCTTCATGAGAGTTCTTTGCGTTCTTCGCGGGGCGATGAATGACGGATTGTTGCAAATCCGTTCTATGATGCAAAAATCCCAAATTGAAGGATCAACACCGCAGTTATCTCACAGAGGTGCAACGATTGTTTCGGCGGACAGATTGAAGCGGATCAGAAGGAATCGTTCTTCGGACATTTTCTGCTCGGATGGATGGAATCAGATTTAGGAGCCGATTGAAGGCCCAGAATCTATGGATTCTTCTTCATGAGGACGAGGAGACCCTGCTTCTGGAGTTTCGCAGAAAATGGACATGAGAATCGAGATCCAGAGGTTCGGCCGAGGAGCGCGGAGGAAGACACGATTTCTAGAATTTTTCTGACTACATGCCGTGTAATTTTCTACGTGGCGTGTGTTCATCGGTAGGGTTACCCAGCATGTACTCCGGGAGTACACGGACACGGTAAGGATACACAGCCACCTACACACTGTGTATAACCCTCCACGGCTAGACCCGGTGAGATACATGGGACACCCCGTATACTAGTACAGGGGCGGGCGACACGGACACAGGCATAGACCGTGTACGAGCACATGGACAGTGTACACGGAGCGAGCCCAAGCGCTCGAACACAGTGTGTGTTTTATTCTAAATGCAGTGTAGTTTCTTTCTACCTGACAAGCTGAGGGACACGGGCAGTACCTGATTTCAAGGCACACGCCGTGTACTTTATTACACGTCGTGTAGTTTGGTTTTGGATGGATTTAACGAAGGACACAGGCAGTTTACACGGGCGGCACCCAGGGTCAAGGAACACAGCGTGTAACAATACTACACACCGTGTAACTTTTTCTTCATGGCTTGAGCCACTTGGCTTCTGTGACTTAGACTAGTTCTTAGGGTTCGTACCCTTGGTAATCCCATGAAGGTTCTGGTATCAATTCCTTTATACAGGAGTATGATCCCTTCAGCAGAACTCCCTGAATAGAGTTGTTGGAATCCCCTCTATGAGACTTAGAACCAGATACTCTATTCATTCCTGGAACCCCAGGTAGAGTTCTAGGTATCGACGTGACCAACTTTACCCGGGCGCCAATCCTCTGCTTAGCAGATTAGATCAGACTGAGTTGTCAGAATCACCCCATGACTTGGCTGTGATCCTCATCTGAGCATCATGTCCTCAAGGTACATGTGAAGTGTGTTCTCCCGGAATGAGTACTTCGTATCTCTCTTCAGACCTAAGAGTGTGTTCTCCCAACAGTATGCTTAGTGTAATCTTTTAGATGGATCCTAGTGGTGGTATCGCGATGGTCGTTAGTGTATGGGTATATCTCGATATTCTTGTTATATGTTTTGTAGACATATATTTCTTAGAGCTGACTGTACTTTTATTTGTTGTATTTTCCTTTGTTGTATTCCCTGTGTGGTTTTCGGGGTGTCCTACTGGGTATTGTTATACTCACCCCTGCACGGGCTTTGCCCGCATGTGTCGTGTCCTGTGCAGACGAGCAAGCCTTTGACAAGATTCTAGGTGGACTAGGACCAGGCGGTGTTCAATGAGATCAGACAGGTTGAGGTGTCCCTTCAGTGATGGGTTGCAGTACCAGCACCTTTCTATACAGGTTGGACATTGTTACAGACTTTATTTTGATGGGCTTGTACATTTGGGCCAAGGTTTTACATTACTGTACTTTACTTTCGTGTCGTACTCTGTGGTTGGGTTTTAGTGTATGCATGCATCTTTTACTTTTAGTAGTTTATACATTTTAGCATTGTGGGCTTGGAGATGTGTGTGCGTGTGTACAGGTTTATAGGCAATGCCTCCCATGTTAGTAGTATGCCTACTCGGTGCTAGTCCCCATCCCCTGGCCTATTGGAGGTGAGCATGGGGAGTTGCAGCACGGGCCCCACTTGGACGGGTCGTGACAGAGTGGTATCAAAGGTGGTTGGTTCTACCATAGGACCGAGAGACTGTGAGATGGTTTGGGGCAACAATGTTAAGTGTTTTGAGTTTGGCTCTCAGGCTAGGGACCCTAGTGTTAGTGTGGTGGCTGACATATCCATACACCAGGACTCTGATAACTTGTTTTTCGACTCGGAACATGAAAACACTAGTTTCATGGAGAAAATAATGGTGCCTTCATAATATAGGAATGGTTTGTGGTTTACATGTCCTTCTTGAGTCATCTCTCCAAATATACTCCCTGACCGTGATTCATCTTGTTTCTTAAACAGGATGCCTCTACGACGTGCACCTGCTAGGATCCAGCAGCTCGATCACGAGGATGACCCCCTCAATGATGAAGCTTCGATACAGGGACCAGATCCCCCAGTTCTACCACCAGGTAGTGTATCAGTTATTCCACCACATTTAGGGCAGTGTTTATCACCCGCTATACCCATGGAGGAGGAGCGTATGCCGAGCGCACTCCATGAGTTTCATAGACAGAGACCCCCAGGTTTCGAGGTGAGCCAAACCCTCAGGCGGCAGAGGACTGACTTGAGGCAGTGACCAGAGTCTTTCGTTTGGTTAGGACACCAGCAGACCAGATGGTGATCCTGGAAGCGAGCCTTCTCCAGGTCTCGGCAGGGCGATAGTGGAGTTTGGTCATCCAGACTCACGACGATGTGACTCATGAATGGTCAGAGTTTGATCATTTCTTCTAATAGGAGTTTTCACCGGTTACCCGAAGAGCAGTACGTATATAGGATCTTCTTCAGCTCCAGCAGGGAACCATGATGGTGGATGACTATTCGCCGATGTTTACCGACCTCTCGCGGTACTCGATGTATATGGTCAGAGTTCAGTACATTAGATCTCAGACTTTTGAGAGGGGCTTACGCAGAGATATCTGAGCTAGCATCATCCCTATGTATATTCCTATAAATGTTGGGGTTCTTGAGTGGGCTTTGGTGGTCGAGAGCTTCCTTGCGGAGCAGGGACAACCGATAGTTGTTAGTAGTGGGCGAGCTGGAGAAGAGACCTCAGCGGCAGGGAGCTGTCGTCAGGGACCCAGGCATAGGAGACATTTCCAGATGAGATCCCAGGATAGGGGGTCAACCGTACAAGGTTCATAGGGTGAATCCAGTCATCCTCGAGAGAGGCACTGTTACTCATGTGACGGCAGGGGACATCTCGCTCGAGATTGTCCGACCCGCCATGATAATGACATGGGAGTAGTGGATAGACCACCAAGGCAGAGGCAACGTGTGGAGCAGGAAGACCTGCGAGGTGGCAGACGTGGTAGAGGAGCTAGGAGAGCAGCTGGAGGTGGTCGGCATTTCGACCATTTACCACCACCACCCCCAAGAGGTCCACCCCAGGCTCAGGGAGCTGGTGGACAGAGGCAGGGGCAGCTGCAGGTGGCAGAGGCTTATGACCCAGGTACTCCCAGGATGATTAGAGGTACTATATATTTCTTTTCTACTTTGGATTCCGTATTGATAGACACAAGTTCTAGTCATTCCTTTCTGGCTTATTTTCTTGTTCGAGACCTTGAGATTCCAGTTGAGTCGTTGACTCGACACATACACTTAGAAACACCGACTTGAGAAGATTAAGAGATCACACACCTTTGCAGGCAGTGTGACCTGACCCTTGGAGGTGAGAGTTTCGGTTTAACCTCTTGGTGGTAGCATCGAGGCATTACAATCACATTCTTGTCATGGATTGGTTATCCACAGTTCATGCCCAGATTGATTGTTTTAGGCAAAGGGTTCAGTGTTTCTGCAGTGATGGAACGAGGTTCTCTTTTTTCGGTGAAAGAGAGACCCAGGAAGCACAAGATGGACTTGTGCATAGGAGGGCCCAACCGATTTCACATCAGTTGGCTAGCCTAGCCCTTGGCGCGGCAGATGTTATGATTTTCCGGTTTCCAGAAGTTGTGGTTGAGTACGAGGACGTCATTCTGGAGGATGTCCCCAGGATACCTCCCCGTCAAGAGATAGATTTATGCATTGAGTTGCAACCCGGGACGACCCTGATATCAGCATCGACTTATCGGATGGCTCCTGTAGAGCTTCTTGAGCTGAGGATGCAGCTGGACAAGTTGCAGAAGAAGGGATTTATGAGACCCATCATTTCACCCTGGGCGGCCCCAGTGTTGTTTTCCATGAAGGCGGAAGGTAGATTGAATCTGTGTGTTGATTACCGGCGCTTAAATCAGGTGACCGTGAAGAATTGATATCCACTACCGAGGATCGATGTCCTCTTCGACCAGTTGATAGGGGCACGATGGTTCTCGAAGGTTTATCTACGATCAGGCTATCACCAGATGCGAGTACGTGAAGAGGATATACCGAAGACGACATTCAGATGTCGCTACCATCACTATGAGTACTTGGTGATGCCCTTCAGCATGACAAACACCCCGACAGTGTTCATGGGACTCATGAACTGGATCATTCAGCCCTATCTAGACCAGTTTGTAGTGGTCTTCATCGATGATATTTTTATGTACTCTGCGTCCTAGGAGGAGCACGCGAGACACCTAAGGATAGTTCTGAACACACTTCAAGAGCACCAGTTGTATGGGAAACTCTCAAAGTGTCAGTTCTGGTTATAGGAGGTCCAGTTTCTCGGGCACATTATCTCAGCATAGGGTGTAGCAGTGGACCCAGCAAAGGTGGAGGCAGTGCTAGCATGGGAGCCACCCCGGATCATGATAGAGGTGCGAAGTTTCCTTGGGTTGGAATGCTACTATTGGAGATTCATCCATGATTTCCTCAGGATTGCAGCACCTATGACAGCTTTGACCTAAAAGGGACAACCTTTCGTGTGGACCGAGATGTGCCAGCAGGCTTTCTAGCTGTTGAGACAGAGTCTGATGAGTGCCCCGATCTTGAGGTTACTGGAGGAGGGTGTCAGAGATGTAGTGTTCTGCGATGCATCAGGAACCAGACATGGTTGTATCCTGATGCAGAGGTAATCATTGATTGAATATGGCTCTCTTTAGTTGATACAACACGAGAAAAACTACGCGACCCATGATCTCGAGTTGGCAGCGGTAGTCTTCGCATTGAAGATGTGGCGACACTACCTAATGGGCGAGTGGTTTATGGTCTACTCTGATCACAAGAGTCTCAGATTTATCTTTTCTCCAAAGGATTTGAATTTGAGACAGAGGAGATGGCTTGAGTTCCTCCAAGATTATGACTTTGAGATCGTTTATACTCCTGGGAAGGGGAATGTGGTGGAAGACTCTCTCAGTAAGAAGTCCAGTTCACAGTTACTGGATGAGGCGACAAGGAAGTTGGCCTCTTTGGAGTTGTCCTTCGTGGATGGAGATGAGGGAGCCTACCTTCAGTCGATGGTTGTTACCCCTCCTCTCTTACATCGAGTCAATGAAGCACATCCCAAGGATGCTAGCTATGAGACTCTACATGCTCTAATATCCACAGGTGATGCTGCTGATGGATTTTCAGAAGGTGGAGAGCACATTGTCCTTTTCAGAGGGTGCACGGTAGTACCAGTGAGGTTGCAAGAGGAGGTTCTATGGGAGTTCCATACTTCCCCATTGGCGGTGCATCTAGGCATGGAAAAGATGTACCAGGACCTCCAACGTCAGTTCTGGTGGCCAAGAATGAAGAAGAGTTTGGCAGAGCTTGTATCTCGGTGCCTTACTTGTCAGCAACTAAAGGCTGAGCACCAGGTTCCAGCGGGTTTGACACAGCCCCTTGAGGTTGCAGAGTGGAAGTGGGATGGAATATCCATGGACTTCGTGATGAGTTTACCACGTACGTCTAGGGGACACGATTCCATCTGGGTGATCGTTGATCTACTCACCAAGTCAGACCACTTCCTAGCCATACGGGAGCAGAGTTCAGTATAGATCTTGGGACGCCTCTACATGAAATAGATAGTTTGACTTCATGGAGTACCATCCACGATTGTCTCAGATCGTGATGCTGGTTTCACATCCCGGTTGTGTAAGGGATTGTAGGAATATTTTGGGACTCACTTACGCTTGATCACAGTGTTTCATCCCCAGACTGAGGGTCAGATAGAGCGGACCATCCATGTCCTGGAGGATATGCTATGAGCTTGAGTACCTAACCTCGTTCGTAGCTGGGAGGATCAACTACCACTGGTGGAATTTTCTTATAACAACTGTTATCATTCCACTATTGGTATGGAACCATTCGAGGCTCTATACGGGAGACCACACAGGTCGCCAATTTGCTGGACTGACCTGGGAGAGTAAGCACTCATCGGCCCAGAAATTGTGAGAACTACTACAGAGAAGGTTCATGTCATCCAGGAGTGGATGAAGACTACACAGAGTTGGCAAATGTATTATGCTGACTGGAGGCGGAGGCCCTTAGAGTTTGAGGAAGGAGACTATGTGTTTCTTTGGGTCTCACCTTGGCAGGTATTGCGGAGATTTCGCCGAGGCGACAAGCTATATCTGAGGTTTATTGGCGCTTTTAGATTTTGAGCAGAGTTGGCAAGGTGGCGTATCACTTGGCTCTACTGCCTCAGATAGACCGGGTACACAACGTCTTCCATGTGTCACAGCTACGGAGGTACGTGCATAATCCCTCACACATCATCGACTGGGGAAAGCTGGACATCGATTATGGAGCGACCTTTGTTGAGTACCCATTGGAGATCAAGGATCGGCATGAGAATATACTTCGTGGACGATCTATTCCCTTGGTGTGTGTCCAGTGGCAGAACGAGAATCTCTAAGATAGGTCATGGGAGCAGGAAGCTCAGATTTGCATGGAGTACCGACATATTTTTGAGTATCCCTTGTTTTGGCTTTTCGGGGATGTAAAAGCCCTAAGGTGGGTGTGATGTAATGTCCCAGATTTTTTCCATGTATTATTTTAATATTATATGGGAATTAATTCGAGGCTAGGTTCTGAGACGACATGCAGTTCCGAGGCCTGGTGATCCCTGAACAAATGATTGAATTTAATTTAATAATTAAATTTCCCACATGTGCGGTTTTCATGAAAAAGTGGATAAATCCCGAACGGCTGCTCGGATCAGAAATCTGAGGGCACCGTTGTGTTCAGAACATCGATTTTACCTTAGGCGAGGCCTAACATCGCCCGGTGCGGGTCGGTGGTGAAATCTATTTTTTGGACGCAATGGTAATAAAATATTTAATAAAAATATTTTATTTTTGTAGCAAGATCTTTTAAATCTTTTTTTTTTCTTCTATCACCATTAAATAGAGGCTTGCGCAAGGGTCCAGGGTTACAAACCCCACAACCCTGAAAACCCTTGGTGGCTCTGGAAGGAACCCCCAATGTGGCGGCGGCGACGTTCTTGACGAATTTCGACGATGACGATGATGCGGCGAAAGGAATCTTCACCGGAAATTGCAGTGAATCAAGGTAGGATGTTGATTTGATGTTCCATTCCTCATTTTTTATTTCCACGATGAACGCGGACTAATCCATGAATAGATTAGCCCGCGGATCAATCATTCTTGTGGGATGGGATTTTTCGGGGATTTTGAGGATGTGATTCTTGATTTTATTTTGATTTTGTTCAAAATTCTAACGGTGACAGACCATGATCGACACGAACTTCGATCTAGGTTCATCCCTCTTGATTTTTTGTGTTCTTCTTCCCCAATTCTTGCGTTCTTCGTGAGTATTCTTCACGTTCTTTGTGAGGTGATGAACAACGGATCGTTGCGCATCCGTTCTATGATTCAACGATCCCAAATTGAAGGATCAACACCACAGTGATCTCACGGAGGTGCAATGACAGTTTCAGCGGACGGATAGAAGTAGATCGGAAGAAATCGTTCTTCGGTCGATTTCTGCTCGGATGGCCGGAATCTGATATAGGAGCTGATTGAAGGCCCGGAACCCATGGATTTGGCTTCACATGGACGAGGTGACCCTGCATCTGGAGTGTCGCGGAAAATGGACCTGAGAATCGTGATTCGTAGGTTCAGCCGAGGCGCGCGGAGGAAGACGAAGTTTCTGGAATTTTCCCGACTACACGCCGTGTACTTTTCTACACGAAGTGTGTTCATCGGTAGGGTTACCCGGTGTCTACTCTGGGAGTATATGGACACGAGAAGGATACACGGCCATGTACACGCCGTGTATACCCCTCCCTGGCCAAACCCGGCCAGATTCACGAGATACCCGATGTACTGGTACACAGGCAGGCGACACGGACACGGGCATAGGCCATGTACGGGCACATGGCCAGCGTACATGGAGCTAGCCCAGGTGCTCGAACACGACGTGTGTTTACTTCTACACGCCATGTAGTTGCTTTCTATCCGACAAGCCGAGGGACACCGGTCGTTTACACGGGCAGTACCCGATGTGAAGGCACATGGTATGTACTTTATTACACGCCGTGTTGTTTGGTTTTGCACGGCTTGAACGAAGGACACTGTCCATTTACACGGGCAACACCCTGGGTCAAGGAACATGGCGTGTAACTATACTACACGCAGTGTAACTTTTTCTTCATTGCTTGAGCCACATTCCTTTTATGACTTGGACTAGTTCTTAGGTTTCGTACCCTTGGTAATCCCCTGAAGGTTATGGTATCAATTCCATTATACAAGATTATGATCCCTTCAGAAGAACTCCCTGAATAGAGTTGTTGGAATCCCCTCTATGAGACATAGATCTGGATCCTCTATTCATTCCTGGAACCCTAGGTAGAGTTATTGGTATCGATGTGACCAACTTTAACCGAGCGTCGATCCTCTGCATAGCGGATTATCTTAGACTGAGTTGTCAGAATCACCCCATGTCTTGGCTATGATCCTCATCTGAGAATCATTTCCTCAAGGTACTTGTGGAGTTTTTTCTCCCGGAACGATTACTTTGTATCTCTCTTCAAACCTAGGAGTGTGTTCTCCCAGCAGTATTCTTAGTAGAATCTTTGAGATGGATCTTAGTGGCGGTATCGCGATTGTCGTTAGTGTGTGGGTATATCGGGATATTCTTATTATAAGTTCTGTAGACATATACCATGTAGAGCTTACTGTACCTTTCTTTGTGGTATTTTACATTGTTGTATTTACTTTGTGGTTTCCAGGGTGTCCTACTAGGTATTGTTATACTCACCCCTGCACAGGCTTTACCCGCATGTGTCGTGTCTTGTGAAGACGAGCGAGCCTTTGGAAGGATTCTAGGCGGACCAGGACCGGATGGTGTTCAGTGAGATCTGACAGGCCGAGGTGTCCCTTCGGCGACGGGTTGCAGTACCAGCACCTTTCTCTAAAGGGTGGACGTTGTTGCAGACATTATTTTGGTGGGATTGTACTTTTGGCCCAGGGTTTTACTTTACTGTAATTTACATTCCAGTCGTACTCTGTGGTTGGGTTTTAGTGTATGCATGCGTCTTTTCCTTTTATTAGTTTTTACTTTTCAGCTTTGTGGGCTTGGAGATGTGTGTGCATGTGTACAGGTTTTTTAGCAATGCCTCCCATGTTAGTAGCATGCCTACTCGGTGCTTGTCACCAGCCCCTGGCCTATTGGAGGCGGGCTTGGGGAGTTGTGGCTCGGGCCCCACTAGGATGGGTCGTTATAATCTTAATTTAATATTGTCTGGTTCGAAATAGGAAAACATTGGATCCTTAATGGGGGGTGTTGAAATAAATGATTTGGATATTTTTTAATTATATGGACAATAAATATTTTTCTTCATTGAATAAGTTTTATTTTATATAAACTATTTTATAATGAAAAAATGGAAAGTCTATTACATTTAATAAGAAAATTACACACCATTTTTTGATATGGAAAACTTATACTATGAACTATAAAGGGATATATGCATAAAATATTAATATATTCATTTAAAGAAACTCCATAGGCTTAAATAATAAAAGATAGATCACTCCTACCCTAATGAATAAAAAAATAAATAGAAGCATTAGGAATGAAATAGTTATTTTGAAATTTTGTGTAATAAAAATTATAATTATTGAATGATTATTTGATAATCATGGTGTATTTATTTGTAAATGTGGTCATTCAATGTTAAAACATTGTCCAATGTGGTTGATGGCAAATTTTACCATTACTAAATAAGATGATTGGTCATTATTATTATTTTCTATGAATATATCATAAATTAACCTTTGGTATTATGAAGGAAGAAACCAAAATTAAAATTTTTAAAAACTGTAAATAAATTTAAATAACATTAAAATTATTTATTCTAATAAATTTTTGTTTTTTAAATAAATCTAATTTTCTAGAAAATAATTTTAATATTTTTTTAAATCATAATATAAATTGATGAGGTCTTAAATAACTTTTATAATGGTCATAAAATTTACTAGCTCAAAAACACTATAAATTTTCAATAAATAATAATTTTTTTAAATTTAAAATTAAATAATTATTGAGTTATTTTTATAATTTTAATTTCATTTTACGACTCATAATATTATAAATTATGTAGAGTAAATGTTTGATAATTTTATGAAGATGATTATTTAATGGTGAAGAAATTAATTTTTTTGGGTATTGTAAAATTTTATGTCATAATTACGATGTGACGGATTAAAAATTTTATGAATGATTCTATTCAATCAAATTTTCATTTTACATGTATAAAAAATAATTAAAAAAATTTAATTTTGATTATATAAATTTTTAAATTACACTTTGGAAACAGAAAATGGATTTTTGAGAAAATTTGTGTTCCAAAAAAGGGTTTTTATGAGGGTTGGTTGGAATGTGAATTTATAATTTGGAATTATTTGAGTGTAAAAAAATCCCAATCATAAAATAATTATCCTTTAAATTTGTTATAATTTATTTCAACCACAAGTGGATGGATTTTATATTAAAATAAAAAATATTTTAACTTTTAAAACCACACCTTCACAAGTATATATATCCACCCTTTCTCTAATATATCTAAATTAAAACAAATTTAGCATGGTTTTCTTATACAAATACCTCTATAAAAAATCCCAATATGTAAATAGTCCTCTATGTATTCACTTTATATATCTAAGAAGCTTCCTCTCATGTTAAGTGTTTTCTTCATACAAATTATTAATTCAAGTGATTCTTTTGTATAAGTATTTTTATTTTAAATTTATTATGCTGTAATGTGTTTTAAAACCCATATTTTTATGAAAATATTTTTTTAATGAGGGCCTTCATTTCAAAATCATTAAAATCTTTTCAATATCACTCTTTTTTCCCATTTTGTTTTCAATGTCAACCCTTGACTTCTTATGATATATTTCAACATTATGAAAACCCAACTGATTTTTCAAAGAAAATTATTAATTTATATGAATCATTTATTGATTTATTATGAAAATTTATTTATGAAAAATATATTACATACTCATGGGTTAGACATTATATGTACTTTTGACTCTTCATTCATATGGAACACATAATCGTATTCAAATGATGAGTGTTCCCTGATAGAACTCCGATGCATTTAATAAATAAGTAATATCTCAATATAACATGGAAATAATACCTTGGAAAAATTAATTTCTAACTATTCAAGATACTGTGGTCAAATTAATTTTTAATATTATTTTCAACTCCTTTATCATATATATTGGTTATATTTTCATGAATGTATCATGTTTATATTATCGACCCATTTCTAGGTTATGTATCATGATATTATTTTCATATACCTAAATTATTACTAGAGAAATTATATAAATGTTCTTCTTATATTATTCATGCTTCACCTATAATGTTATCTTAAATTTTTTATCCATTATTGGGATTTTCTCTCACCCATATAATTTGATATATGTCCATAGAAAATTAGATATTGTGAGAAAATTTATGACAGGATAGTAAAATATTACTTTCTAGAGAGATGAAAATTTTTCATGTCTTCATTTAAAAAATATTTATGTCTTGTAATATAGACATACTTTTAAAAGAAATAATCCTAAATATGTCTTCTAGAGTTATTTAAAAAATATTTATTTAGGAAATTATGATTAAAATCATAATGTAAAAGGAGGTTACCATAATGCGTATCATTTGATGGTTTAATTATACATGGAACCAATGATTATAAAACAGTAGTATGGAAAATATGGATAAGTCTAGTTATTTAAAAAATTAATTAAATTATGGTGATGTATAAATTAAACAATTTTGATGAAATAAAATCCTTATTAGGATAATACATGTGGTTGTTGCTCTTGTATGCTTTTACCAATGGGTAATAACCACAAAAATTTTACATTAGTTATAATCTCAAATTTCACCTGGTTCATGAAAAAAATTCTAAGTTTCCTATATTTATTTACACTCTCAGAGAAATTTTCATTGGTTATCATAGACTTTTAACAAACCATGATGATATGATATATTGAATGTGTAGATTTTTCATTATAAAAAAATAATATATTAATTTATATGATCATATATTTCCACTGTTAGAAAATCATTAGGATTAAACTCTCATATTCATCTTATTATTCTCAAAAGTATCCTCATTATTATTTTAGATTTTATTTTTAGAATACGTATTCAAACAAGTGGTAATTAATCATTTTATAATTCTATTATAGATAATTAATTTCTGGATCTGAATTTTTTGTTCCAACAGATCAAGGATCGTTTATCATATTGAATGAATAAAATAAAATAAAAAATTTCCATCCCATGAATATTATTTAAAAATTATTCTTATAAAAAATGGAGTTTCAATTATATAATTTTTTTCAAAATTTTATATCTCCTGAAAGGGACCATTTGATCTATCAAACACATTTTTATGTCTCTAGTGTTTTTATACATCAGATTGCCCTTTCTCTATGATTTTAAAATCTAAATTCTATCATCTCATATGATGATAGGAAAGACATCATGTATAGGTAATATTATATGTTGGGGTAGATTAATTCATACTGAAGGATAAATTAAATATAAACACTATTAATGATGTCCATTCTTTTTTGAATTAATAGTTTCAATTACAAATTATCGATCAATAAGATAAAATAAGTAGGGAATAATTTTTTTTATAGGGGAGAATGTGACATCCATATATTTCACCAATTTTATTAATAAAATAAATATTCTTTTATATTTAATATTTTATTTTGATCACATAGAAATACTAATACATTTTATAAGAACATTACACATCATGTATTAATATGGACTAAAATAACTATGATTAATAATGGAATATACACAATGTATAATAATATATTTTCAAAAATAAACTCTATAAGATTTAATAATCCTATAACTATATCTCCCATCATAATGAATAGAAAAATTAAGAGAAAATTTAAGAAAAAAATAGACATTCTGGAATGATTTTTAGGAATCCTTTTAAATAGTTTATGATAAATTGATAATGATAGTTTATTTATAGAGAAAAATATTCATTAATAATTATGATCATTGGATAATAAAACAGATTTAAATTGTGACTATAATTCAATACTATATATTATTATTATTACTTTTGGTTATGAAGATGCAGTAATGAGTCCTTCGGGATTATGATAGAAGAAACCAACATTTAATTTTTGGGAAATAAAAAAATTAAATTTATATTAAAATTATGTTTCATGAAAAATATTTAAGTTTTAGATAAATTTTATTTTTATAAAATAATAATATAACACAAATTTTTAATGATAATATAAATTAATGACATCCTATAAATTTTTTATAATAATTAGACAATTAACTATGTCATAATAACATTAAATGTTCATCAGATATGTATTTTTATTTAATCCATAAATTTATCATATTTATATAATTAATTCAAAAAAATAAATATCATTTTTTGAATAATAACATGATAATTACATGAGGAAATATTATAAAATTTTCTAACGTAGTTGATTTTTTAGTGAACAAGTGAAAATTATTATTTTACGTATACCATATTTTATGAAATTATAGTGTAGTTAGAATGATAAAATAATTTATAAATTAATTTATCGAATAAACATATCACTTAATATTAACAGAAAATAATGTAACATTATAATTTTCAATGGTCAAATTTTTACATTACAATTTGAACTAAAAAAATCCATTTTTGATATAAAAGTTATTTTTGGATTCATTGAATTAAATGGGTTTGTTGGAAGTGTAATTTATAATTATAAATGCATTAGACATCATGAATTTATCAGACTATTATTAGTAATTAATAAAATTATTTACAATTGATTTATTCCACATGTGGATTTCTTATATAATAAAATAACCCATATTTTTAGCCTTAAAACAACCCCTCCACATGTATTATTAGCAACCATTTCTCCCATTAATCTCTAAAAAATCCCATTTACAATGTATTTAATATCCATATATTTCTAAAAAACCATCTCATGGTGTCCCTATAAATCTATGTGGTCTCTCTGTATCTGGATGAATCATCCTCTCATGGAAAGGGTTCTCTTCCTCAATTATTTCACTTCAATTGAATCTTTTTTAAAAGGATTCTAAT
Source organism: Viscum album (assembly GCA_963277665.1). NCBI lineage: Eukaryota > Viridiplantae > Streptophyta > Magnoliopsida > Santalales > Viscaceae > Viscum > Viscum album. Next base: position 524,770,640 of record OY728165.1, read on the forward strand.
TATCTATTTATTATATTGTAATGTGGGAATAATCATCAAAATATATATTAATATTATTTTAAGTAAATTAGACACTATATTTTACCCCCATTAACATAATTTCATGATAACTTTTTCATTCATGTTATGATATAAATACCAACCCTTGAATTTCTATTATATATTTTCATGTCACGAATTCCCAAATATATTATAATTAATGGGTATTCATTAAGATGAATAATTTTTCTATTTATTGTAAAAATACATTTATGAAACCTATATTCTATATTTATGTTTTAAAAAATATATATACATATGAATCTTGATCAATTTTTTGTACATTATTTTACATGTTGGAAGGGTCTGACCTAGTAGTAATCCAATTCATTCGGTAAAGAATTTATCTATAGATATGACATGTTCACGATACCTTAGATGTATACCATGGTATTTTTTAATAATAATTCAATGAAAACCCCTTGTTGTATAATTGAAAATACCTTAGTGATGACCTTTAGTGATATTAATACGATTTCCACTTGGCATTATTCAAACAATGTTTATTCCTCATGTTATTATGTTAATGTAATTATGTTATGTATAAAATTATTGTGTACATGATCTTATATAAAGCTTTATGTTTCACCTATTGCGTTTTTTTATATTTGTTATCCGTTAAAAGGATTTATTCTAATCCCTTTCACTTGATAAATGTCCCCTAGAAATACAATGTTCTGAGAAGATCCATGATGGTGTTGTAAAAGAATACCTTCATGGGAGTTTATTTTAGTCCATCATATAACAATTATTTCTTGTAGTAAGTTATATTTTTATAAATCACTATACATAAAAATGAACTTTTTAGTAATTTATGTTATATTATTTTGTGGAATTATGGTTGAAATCATTGAATAAATTGAAAATTGAAATATGTATATATTTTATTTATAGATATATGAATCTAATTCTATAATTTAATCATTTTCTAGACCACAAAACTAACCAAGATATTAGTTGAGTTATCTCCCATAGTAAAAATCCATTAAATGATATTATTTCTATGTGGTTTTAATTCAACCCCTTGGAACTATCTTTGCCATCTCGTTGTGAATTTTAACTCATGATATGGGAAATAGAGTGCATTTATTAAATAAACCTTTCCAATATTTTATCCTTCTCAATAATCATTTGGTTCATAATTTTATGGTTGAATATACCATGATTTTGATTGTTTTTTGATCCTTTTTTCTAGTTTGGGAATTGTAGGTTATAATTAGTATTCCTTCAGCTTAGTGGTGATTATTGTAATGGAGGTTGATCCCCATTCATATGTTATTCTATAAAGATCGTTGAACTCGAAATCAAGGTAGGGAATTAATTTCCTAACATATAATTTTATTTTATACGATAATGTTGTCATAATTTATCTATTTCATTGATGGAGTAATTATCCACATTAAATATTATACTAGATTAAATAATTAACTTTTGATCTAGTTGTACTGATTTCATGTGTGTTTTGCATGATGATATTTTAAATATTTTTTTAGTTGATGGTGGTATATTAATTTTTATGTCTCAAATATGATATTTTTATATGACATTTTATCATTCATTATGGGATGAAAATGGTTATAGAGATTAAAAATTATAATCTTCCATTGATAATTAATTAAATAAAAATGTTTAAATAAAATCACTCTTTATGATGTTTTGATATAAATAATAAAAATACTTATTGAATCATGTTTAATTGAATTCATTAATTCTTATGTAAATTAAAGTGTATATGAAATACAAATCTTTAGTTTCTTATTGAAATAATATATGCATGTTTATTTAAAATTTTATTCAATGTATATTATTAAAATGGGATGTTATGTGTGAATCATGTTTTAATAATGTATAGGTTTTAATATATAATGACTTAGGATTCCATTGTTGGTAAAGTATGATAACTTATTTAGTTAATAATAGATGGTAATGAACTTATGGCTTGATATAGATAATTTTTTGAGCATTAATGTGCAGGTTTTCTTGTAATCATTTGATTATTTGGTTTTTAGGTCCGAGATTCCCTATAATTTTTTCTCATTTTCTATGATGGGTGATTTCTAGAGATGTGATCCTTTTTATGTTATTTTATGTGATATTTTGATTGATGATGGTTTTATAAGAACATGGTGGGGATGACCTTTTTTTTGGAAGAATATGATGCTGGTGATTATGGGATAGATGTATTGTGATATTCATAGTGGTGTCATGGTTGGTACTTTGATTGAAGGAATGGGTTAACACTTGGAATTCCCATTGTTTTGTTGATATCAAGTAATATTTATTATTTTTTATTTTTACAAATAAATGGATGGTTGAGTTTTTTATTTATGCATTCCATTCCTCATTGATTGATAGAGTTTCTTGTGATTGGTTTTTGAATCTCTTTAAGTGGCAGCTTCAGATGAGTCCTAGAGTACCTAGAAATATGTGATTTTAATAATTAATAAATTATTTAACTCATGGGGTTACTAGTTTGTTGGAATAAAAATGATTATATTCTTGAGAAACCATGGGATCATTTGTTTTATTACCTGAGGGTATGGGAGTCAGTTTTTGATTATTTTACAGAAATCATAATGAAATTATTATGGTTAATGGGTAGAATTAATGCAATTTGAAATGTTTACAAAAAATATTTAAATGATAATTTTTAACTTCTTGTTTTATAATGGAATACATATTCATTAGCAAAGGTACATGTGTGTCTCATTGATGATGAATACTGTTGAGTCTAAGAAAAATTTTATTCCCATAGTCAATTATATATATATATATATATTGTATTTTATGTGTTTTAATATGACAAAACACAAATTTTAATAGGTCCACTAACACTTCGTGGACTATAGGTTGTATTTTTCATCAACAATCAGATTAGAGAATAATGGATGGATGACTACCCCCATATCCTATGAACTCTTATCCAACTAGAATTAGGTGATGATATTCACAATGGTAAAATTTCTACATATATGTGTGTTAAAAGATATATTTTCTTATTGTTATCTCACACACATTTATATAATATTTTTCATGTTTATAGGACATTGTTCATGATTAGGGTAATCATTACTAGCATTTTTAGTTATCTGGACTATATTTCTCATTTTAGGTCACTTTTTAAGAAAATATATGACACATTTAGTTTCATTTTGATGTCACTAAACTGTATGAAATTACTCACAAGCACATGGGATCTTTTATTTTATCATTTCCATGATTTTTTTGTTGTTTTTTAATATCTCTATATTTGTCAAGTTCTCCAAGGAGGGTAATGACTCATATTTTGGTGTATTATATACCCTTGACACTTATCTCCAACATGTGGCACATTTGAGGCGGGATTTTGGAATCATTATCTATCTTCTCTTTTGTAACCCAGGAAGGGGTACCTTTTTGGTTAGGGGTCATGGAATATTGGTTTCAAAGGATCTGTATGAAGGATATAATTGATTTTGGAGGCAGTTACATGTGAGTACAACATGGGATATTAAGTAAATTTTTTGAGATGAACATATTAGTCATGGTGAACATGAGAGATCACCGAAGTTGTTAATATTTAAGGAAACTTATGATATGTTACAAATAACATTATATTTAATCTTCCTACTAAGTGATGTAATTTGGGATGTAGATTAAGACCTAGGAATAGATCATAAATTATTCTTCAGTGAGTCTAAGTTGGATATAGGTATACCATTTCATTTGATTCAAAATAAATAAATATGTAATTAATTAATGATAACTATTTAATATGCCCAATTTAGTATTATGTAACCATTTTCATTTGGCATCCACGTTCCCACATCAGCATCATTATCGGGTTCATGCCAAATATGATTATAATTACGTGTCAATAGATTGCTAAAGAGTCAAGGTCAATGATGAAGAAACTTTGAAGAGGTAAATCTAAGAATATTATCATGGGAGTCTAGAAAAGTATATGGGATATATTTTTTTACTTTGTTAATGAGGATTTTTAGGGGATGTTTTGATTACATTCTATTTAATCCACTTTTCAATGGATTATTGTTTTTCATTAGCAGTGTCAATGTTGTGTGGGGAAACTATGAAGTTGTTTTTCTAGTTTCTCAGGGATCATGAGGAGTGGTTTGTCTTCTATGAGATTCTCCAAGACCTATATCAAACAAATTTCATTTTTTGTGTCTGTGAAGGTGGCCAATATTTGGGAATTTCAAACCCTTTTACATGGGGGTTCCAATGTAGGAGGTTTTGGGATCAATTTAATTACCTTTTTGATAAGATTAATTATTATTTTTAGATGAGATATAATGGTTGAGTCATTGAATGGTGGATTTTCATCTACAGATCTGACACATGGTCATCCTATTTATTTTTTTAAAATATCATTAGGTTTTATTTAGTTTAGAGGTTTTTAAGAGGAAACCAAACATGATATAATCATCATACGTGGTTATTCATTATGATTACCCATATAGATGAGGGATGATCAAGTGGTATGTGTCCCCCAAATATATGTTATTTAAAATTTATGTGGATAATTCGCATCTATCAACATCTCATTTCCCTAGTGGTTGTAGCACTATGGTCCCTTCAAATCATCCAAATGTTGTCCCATGTTGATGTTTATTTAATTAGTGGAAAGAGTTTCAAATATTTTTGTATAGGAAACATCAATAAGGTGTTCTTATTTAGGATCCACATTTGGGGAAGTTTCATATGAAAACGAAGTAGTAGGATTCACCATCGTTGTAACAGTATAAAAAATATGGGCGTGTAAAAATGACATCCCTATAGAATCCCTTAACCTTAGATATTAGAGTGTGTCTATGGAGGTGTTCATCAACATGGTCAAAGAGGGTGTGTAGTAGGTAACAATCAATCACATTCATTGGATTTCCTAGATCTAGATATTTCAAAAGTATTTTGAAGTAAAATTTCTTCTTTTATTCTTATGTGTATTATTTGCTAGATTAATGAGATACACACTCTTTATTTCACATACCATTATCCATGATTTAAGACAAGGAAAGGGAGTATTATTTTATTATTTTATTATACTATAAAAGATTAATTTCTATCTTATCTATAAGTAGGATATAGAAATTGTAATCTAGTTTGGGGGCATCACCACTGATGGGGTGAATTCCTACATTTGAAGATATAGTCTTATGGAATCATCTAAGACATGGAATAGTTTTAGTTTGAGATAGTTATCGCAGATTACATATAGAGGTATATAATGTACGATAATTTTAAAGGAGAGACTACTATCTTAATTAGTGAGTGAGACCCTTAGAAGGGTTAGAGTTTATTTTAAGTCTTTCACATTCCTGGACCGGTTAATGATTTTTTCCATTATAGGATCAACATGAGGGTTTTTATGGTTCTGAAAGAGTGGCATGACTTATTTCATGATAAAGTTATGTTTCTATGACCTCAATGTGAGATTTATTTTTATGAAAATATAATCATTGGAACAACCCTAGTCTATGTGTCTTAGAATATGAAGGACCCTTCCTTTTTTCAAGAGCTGCTATAAATTGACCATCTTTTTCACTATAGATTTTTTAATCCCATAACCAGGGTTTGCTCTAGTTTTTTTCATAAAGAATGACAATAAAAGAATGTATCTATAAATTATACATCAGTATCTAAATTAAGTGACAATTATGAACTACAATAATCAATCCTAGATTGATTATTTTTTTGATCTACTTAAATGAAATAGTTATTTATCAAATATTGATCTATATTCATGATATAATCGTATGATGGTGAAATATGATTATACAATGAAGACCATTTTATAATTTATTTATAGTAATTACATGTTCACTCTGATGATGTTTAGTGTTAAAAACACTCATGATATGATTTTGGGGTTGATGAACATAGTCTCTAAGAGTTTATTTATTATTATATAGTGGTTGTCATAAAAAATATACATGTATAACCTAGGTTTTGGGAGGATAACATAGAGAAAATATGTGTAGTTTTAGAGGTTATTAATCATCATCATATATTCATGATTTCGTTGAAGTGTTTTTTTGGGCATGTGAATTTATTTCCTAGGTCAGGTAATGTCCCGACATTTAATATATACATATCCTTTAAATATGGATGTATTTTTTTCATGGGTACCCCCATGAATATTGAAAATGTGTGTACTTTACACAGTATTGTAGAATATAATAGGATATTTATTCCTAACTGATCATGAATTTGGACCCGTCTAACAGCATGGACCATAAATTATTTCTAGTTATTTTGGGAGGATCAATTTCAAGCAGTTTATGAGTTTTTTGATGGAGAAATTAGTCGGTGCTCATGTCCTTAATTATTTAATCATAGGGAGTTCAGTTTGTGGCTTTTTGTGAAATTTTTGTCTTATATTGGGATATTTATTGATTAATAATATATTTCTTATATCTTATGGTCCTTGTTAGTTACATAATTATTACCATTACTATGCCAACCATGATCTCAAGTTGGAAGAATTTTTTTCCATGATGTTGTTGAAACATTACATCATTAGTGACAATTATGTGGCTTTTATAAAAAATAATTAATGATATATCTTTTCTCCATGAATGGCCTAAAATTTAGATATCGATGGTGGATATTATTCTTATAGGACTATGACTTTTAGATTTCATATTCTCTAGGAGAGTGTAATATTGTAGCTAATGAACTAAGCATTAAGTCACATAGTGAGGTTGTGCATTAGTCTAGAGATTCATGGAGAGTAATGTAATATCTCTCAATAATCCACCTTGATATGAGAGAGTTTGGTGGAAGAGGTTAGAAATTTCAATTTATTGTTTAGTTATATTTGTGCAATAAGTGGAGGAGTCCATGTTGTGGGATTCTTAGGTATAAGTCTACTGAAACTGGTTGTCTGTTGTGATGCCCCTGGTGGACAGTATGTGGTTTATCAATATTGGGTGTCATTCTACTAAGTGATTTTTTTTCATTCAGTTATGCATGAGGTGCTTTTCATGAGTTAGACAACAAAAATCTAGTGTTATATCCTTGTGTGAAAATGATGTCACATGCTCTGAGATGTCAGTTTTAGTGGCCCTGTTTGAAATATTTTATTTCTGAGATTGTTACATGATTTTTAGTATTCTAAAAGGTAATGGATAAATATTTTTTCCCCAGTGTCTTTCTCCAGCAATTTGATGATCATCATTTGAAGGGGGGGAAATCATTATTTATTTTCACACCATATATTCTCTATATCACAGAGGCGATAATGATATATAGATGATAGTTGATCATTTGAAGAAATTATCAAACATATTTGTGATCAAACAGTTGAGCATAGTAGAAAAGTTGTAAAGATATTATTTGGAGGTGTTGGTGAGAATCCTTGTATTCCCTTGGATGAAAATATAAATTCATTATCCTCATTTTACCACCATGGTGTGGGGATGTAACATCATACTTTTTTCTCTCATTTAAAACTCAAGAAGACTTTTCTTATGAATACTACTGGTTAAAATTAGTGAACTGTAAAAACTTCTATAGACATGCTAAATTATTATGTCCTAGATTTTGGTGGTTCATTGACAATGGATTATTATTTTTCATGTTTTAGTAGAAAAATATCATTCACACCATCCTTGGTATGGTATCATTTGAAATTTTATATGGGCAGCATTTAGGTTTTTTTCTTTTATGGAATTGCATTATAGAGTCAGCAGTTCCCGATCAAACACTTGCATAGAGCATGACACATCTGTATTAATTCAATTGTGAGACGATATTAGAATCACTTGATCATCAGAAGTCAAGGACTGGCCAAAGGAGGATACATATATTGTGTGATATTGGATATAATATTTTATTGATGGTGAATCATCATTTTGGGAAGAATATTTTTTACGAGAGTAACATTTTTACCTTGTTTTTTGGACATTCAATGTGTTCGAATGTGTTGAATTTGTCATTTATTTGACAGAACATCCCCCATTAATGGGATAGATACATGAATTTCTCTTGGTGTAAAAGATTAATTTTTACCTTCCTGATAAATATCACCTCATCGATTGAGGGTGAGATCAATGTTGTTAGAGATAAAGCCTTTGAGAAGTGGCCTCTGGTTATCCATGAAAATTAGGATAAGGTGTTGTGTGGGAGTGTTATTCTATTGGTTAGTGTGTTTTAGAGACATAATGGTTTGATGGAGTGATTTGGAGAACACGAGTCATAGATACACTCACTGCATATTCAGTTTTTCGATGATTCTCTCTTATTTTGTATCAATATTTTTTTATATTGACCATTATCGTGTTTATAAAATAACAGTATCTTTTTTGATTTCTTGATTTTTGTCTATCTATTATATATGAGGTTTCTTCCGTGGCACAGATTATGGGATCTTGTTATTAGTGTTTCATTGTTATGATCCTTATTCCTCTATGTGAGGTAATTGTACTGCTATGATTGAATGATTCATGAGTTATATATAACATTGTAGATGTACAATAAACCCTTTTAATTACTTTTTATCTATTATTTTTGTCAAAATGTAGTGGCTGAAATTATATGACAAGAATATAATTTAAATTTCTAGAACTTCATATCCAGTCCGTTTGGTTTATATAGATTGGTGGTGTCTCAGATTAGTTTTGGGTGCAGGTGTTTTGTGGTGTTTGGGGACATTTTTGTCCAAAATATAAAGAACCAAAAAAAAATCAATCCATTGTTGCCTCACTATTCTCTTGTATAAAACAGAAGCAACGGAAAATTCCCAATGTTGGTGTGGTACTGGCTGTGTCATAATGATCAATATCTTTTTCCAAACATCCATAATGGAAATGGTATGTCAAGTATTTTTTATATCATGGTAAGTGGAAGAATGATTCATTATAGGAAGGAAAGATATCATAAACAATTTAATTCTATAGTTCTCATGAAACACCATGGAAATTGCTAGCCTATGCTGGAAGCCATAGTCCAATTTAGGCTATCTTTGATGTGGAAGCCCGAACCCACACATCTGGATTAAGTACAAAGAACATGCTATGTATTATTTTTATTAAAATGTGTCAACAAAATACAATGTACTTTTGAAATACATGGACGTTTTATTATATATTTGCAGGTAAATTTTATATAGACATGAAAATAATCAATGTTTACAAAAATAAAATAAAATAATCAATTGGATTCATGGATTTTTACTCATTAAATGAAACCATCCATTTTAGAACATCAAAAGTCCTATGAAGGATGTTTTTAAAAAGGTATGGGCCTAAAACTATCCTATAATGTGTTTTAAAACTCATTAAAATAAGTTTATACATTCTTATATAAAGACACATAAAACATTTGTTATCAAATATAAATATTAGATTTATAAATTAAATTTCCAAAATACATTTCATTTAAGAATTTCTTTTTTCTAAAATGATCTTTTGAAATCAATTATCTTTATCATTACAACTATTTTTAAATTAATATTATTTTTTACAAATTTAAAATGATACATGGAAAAAAATATAAAACCCATATAGCCAAATCACAATATCACCTGTAGGTAATCATTCTATTTGGCTCATGAGTTCACTCTCAATTCCATGTTTTCTCATTTGGTGTGAAAGTGAAAAAATGAATATTAGAAAACCATTTTTTATGATCAATATTTCTCATTAAAATCCCATTAAAACCCATAAAAAGAAATACAAATATTATATTCACTGAAGAATATTATTTCATGATAATATTATTAGAAAAATGAGTTTCTAGCAACTCATTATGAGAAATTTATATTTTAAACATTCAATGTAATGACTTAAAATTAAATTGAAAATAAATATTTAATATAAATTTATAGAATATCGATGATTTTAATAATTCATGTCCATGTATATATAAAAAAGAATCTTTCGTTATTTCAATTCAAAAAAATGATAATTTTCATTAAAATGATTTTAATACATGAAAATTATTTGAAAATAATAATTATGAAATTATTATTATAAGATAATATTTTTTAATAATAACTACACTATTACTATTTTTGAATATTTTTTTACAAAATTACACAAAATATATTAACTTCTAATTTAAAAACCTGATTAAATTTTTGAAATTTTTTTAAATTGAAGTGTGAAAAATAATTAAATTTTTTTTGGGAATAATAAAATCCATATTAGAATTATAAGAAAATTCCCCTTAAAAATTGAATTCAACTGTGATCATATGTAAACTATGTGTTTTTGGAATAAATAAAAAAAATTACAATGCCTATTATTTTAATTCCAAAAACTTAATTTTCCTTAAAGAATATGATCATTTATACAGAACAGTAAAAATTAACAATTTATTAATTTTATATTAAAAAATATTTTTTATATAATTGTTTTTTGAAAATATTTTCATTCTTTATTAAATGAAAATTCTGAATATATTTAAAAGTATTTATGATTAAAATTTTACATATATAATTCCCCACACGTGACACTCACACATTATTATTTAGAAAACATAGAAATATAAAACAAGGTAAATGGCCCTCCATTTATAATCTTCCTAAAAAACTAACGCCACCCATCCAGAATACCGTCCCATGAAATCCTATCTACCATTCTAGATTACCTCATCTAAACAGGCCTATCAGCATATAAAAATATATACTATAAAAATAAAGAAGAAAATTGTGGGTACATATGGGATATGAAATTATAAATGAGTTACTCAATCTACTAAATCATCATTTTATCATTCGTCGCAATTTTTTTTTGATAAAGATGATTCAATCCTGGATGATAAACATTCTAAGGAAAATTAAAAACTAGTTTATGTATTTTATTTTAATAAATGTATACACAATAAATCTACCAACATTGAATATATACTTATTATTATGATCAATGAAAAACAAAATAAAAAACATTAATAGAAAAGTATCGACTGAAAATATTGACAAAAATGGTTTCATTTTAATACCATAATTAAATATAAAGGTTCATAAGAAGAAATATAAAAAATTATCAACATGATATTTTAGATATAAAAAACGAACTAGTATGGAAGAATCAAAAACCAAAAGCTGAAATAACATACCTTCCAGAACCTGACATAGCTAACCCTTAGGATGATGTCAACAATGAAAAATCACTCGCACCACTACCACATGTTAATATACCCCCATCATCTTTCGATCACTTTCGATCCATGATTTAAATCACTGATATACAATTAGATCTCTATCAGTTTTCTATCTCACATCGAGATTTTCTTCTTATCAAACTGTGCATAAAACCCCCTTAAAGATATTCAACCCCTTTTAGGCTAGGATCGAGCCCTCATATCACTCAAAGACATCTATCCGCTTCGGTATGAAATCCTCACTTGTTCCCTAACCATATGCACTTAGTCTCTTAAATTCTAAGTCTTCATGTTTGATTTCCCATTTATACTATTTCCATAACCCACTTTTGCAAGCATGTTTTCTCCTAAAGAACACCATTATTTAGCCTCTCCCAAAAAAATGAAGCACTTTTCTGCTCGGCAAAACCCTCTGAATCCCATTATTCAATTCTCAATTCTTATTATGTATATATATATATATCATATTTTCATAAATCACATTATATATATAAGAAATTAAGAGTATTATTTTTTTATAATATCACAATTTCTTTTTAAATAACATTACCTTTAATATTCATAATTTGATTGTAATTAAATATATTTTAATGATTATTCATATTTCAATTATTTCAACAAAATTATATTTCCTTTAATTTTTCATAATCCACAATTGATAAAATATTAATAATACTCATATTTTCAAAATTTCATCTATTATTATATTTATAATTTTATAAATTCATAAATAAATAATAATTTAGAATAAGTAATTTTATTAATTTTATAATTATCTAAATTTCATTAGTATATAATTTCAATTATATTAACTTAATTTTTATTTTAATAATTCTTAACGTATATTTATTAAAATGAATTTCATATTATATGAAAAATATTTATGTATATATTAGAGATCTATGTATTTATATAAGATAACATTAACATTTATCTAAATAATCATGATTATAAAATTTAAGTTACAAATTAATATTAAATTTTGTATAAAATTATTTTCAAAAATTATTTTATACAAATTTATTTATTTATAATTATAAATAATTTTTTAAATTGTTAAATTTATTATCTTAATGAGAAATTATTATGACTAACATTTATTTTATTATTATTAAATTTATCACTACCATTGGATTATAATATATTTATATTTGTTTAAATTATTTAATTATAATGAGACTATTTTGTAGTAATTTTATTTTATTTATTATTTTTGTTAAGAAAATTATCTTATATACTTTTATTTACATTTAAACTCATCGTATATTGTTTTACTCATAAATCTATCCATTTATTATATTTAACAAATAATTATGATTAAAAATTCCCTAGGATGTTACATTCTTCCCCTTAAATTAATTACTCCCTCAAAATTTATTTGTCATACTGGAGAAAATTATGAACATTCAATAGTAGAATTATGAAAAAATATAACTATAAAACACCAATAGATCATGAAATTTTTTTAATAAGAAGTTTACAAAAATAAATTATTGCTTATATTCTTATTTAAATGGCAATGTAGAATCTCTAATGTTTTCTAGAAATTTTATCTGATACCAACATTGACATCCTGGACCCGCACATCCAGATTCAGTTCTAAAAATCATTCCATTATTATTATTATTATTAAAAATTAACAAATAAATCGTACTTTATACATCTATGGACCATTTTTAGTCTATGTTATGTGAAATTTGGGATAACCATTTAAATTTGTAATGTTTTCTTAAATCAAATAAATCAACTACATGTCTTCATGTGTGATAACTCTATAAATTATTCCTTCCATTAAATATATTCCAAATCCCTGTGAAAAATATTTTAAAACACGGGGTAAGTAAAAAAATTTCCATAAGGGGTTAAAAATTTTAAATACTTTTATACATCTTTATTCAAAAACACAGAAAACATCATATATCAAATATAAATAATTTAGAAGAAAAATAATTATAAAAATTAATTATATTTTAAAAGATTATTTTCAAAATTAAATGTTGAAAATATAATGGTTTCTTCATCACATATCATAGTGGGGCCCAATCTGAGACTCCCCAAACCTGCCTCCAGTAGCCAGGGGCTAGTGAATAGCACCGAGTTGGTATATCATTAAATGGGGTACATTACAAATTACATGTAAACATTCATATCCACAAGCCCAAAAAATGATTTAATGTACAAACAAATGATCAACCAAGGAATACATACATCAATATCTCAAAACAAGAGTATGATAGGAATTAACAAAATTAAACATGTCCAAATATAAGACTACCATAAAGTGTCTGTAACACAAGACCAACCTAAAGGTAAAGGTACTGGGACTACTATCTGAAAGCCTTAAAAAAGTTCAATGGTGTGTCCTGTATAACATAACACCATATTGTCTTGGTCCACTTTGGACTCCATCAATAGAATGATCATATTCACACGACACGTCACATGCATGAAAATCTCAAGCTGGGGTGAGTATTACAATACACATTAGGCCACCCCGAAACCACAGAGCATAAAAAAGGGAATGCATAGTCATAGATAAATAGGTATATGTCTATAAAACATATAATAAAAATATATAGATATAATCGACAAAGGAAGGCAGTATAGTGGCAAGCCACAACCCTAGTAAACAATCATTGAAATCTAGCATTATGATTTAAAAAACAATCATCTAGTTGAAAACACTCATTTGTCTGATATCACTAATGAAGTTTGTTCGAGAGGTACTCGTCACCAGGTCTTTTCAGAAGAGATAATACAAACTAAATGATTTCTATAGAATATGATATAGAAAGTTTTATCACTTACATGTCCATGGGGTGATAAAAACAACTCTATCTAGATTAACCTACTATGTAGATGATCAGTTCTAGGTAGGATTGGGAGGTCGATACATAGAACTCTACATAGGGAAGGAATATGTATATATTATACTACTATACGGCTCTTGGGGTGACTCCATCAACACTATACATAAATTCATTCTAAATGTTTCATATTCCTAGTTGTAGAAAACGATTCATACATATCTTCAAGGAAATGATAAGTTAATTGAACCATAATGACGCTTGTCCAAGATATAGAGGACCAAAGATCTATACCATGTATAAAAGAGTATATGGTGTTTAAAGGGGTCACATTTCGTGTACCATGACTGAATGTTCTGCCCATGTAAATGGTCAGTTTCATTCAAAATTTGTCCATATAGTATAGAGAAGTACTTTGTTTTTAGAGGGGTTACATATTTTTTCCATGTACATTAGGTCCAATCCATATAGTTCATCTGTGTGCTAGTACATTGAAATAGACCATGTACTGGTTCATGTGTACTAGTACATGGGGTAACCCACATACATTATCCAAGCCTAGTCGGGTGGGGGAGTACATGTCACGTAGGAAAACCATATATTCCACATTGTGTCTATGGACATAGTTAGGTAAACACCAAGCCATTCAAATTGGGAAGCATGCTATATATCCAATAGCTACATGTCGTGTGTAACATGTTATTTTCAGAAACCCTTATCCTTACTCCCACTTCCATATATTCTATTGTCACATCAAAATCTTGCCCCAATCACAATGGTATCATTGGATCATCTCGGACGAGCCTCACCATCTCTCGAATAACTGATTCTGGTGTCTAATCTATTTTAAAAACATAACTATTTGTCATTCATTATTCAGCATCGAAGAACACAATTTTGGGGATCCACCATCATTTAAATCACTCTATATCGATTAGCACACCTCTCTCATATTGTTCCAATCCCAGATCTATGATTCGGGACCATTGTTCCATGAAACCATTGTGAAATTACTGATGGATCATGATTTGTTGTGATGTGGGACAAACAAGGAACACCTATAATGAATGGGGGGACATAAGCACAAATCAATCAATATTTAAAGACCTCCATCAATATTTGTGTGGATATATATTCATTTCTATTATATAAATAATTAATAAATAAATATCACAATGATAAGGATCTCGTTAAAAACTATGCATGTAATTCCATCATGCATGATAATAAAACTACAGATAAATGTATTCTTTTATTGATTCGAATTTTTCTGTATAATCCAGTAACTTGGAATAAATAAATTAAATCAAATTCCATACCTTTATTTGGTTCGATTTTTTATGTTAGATGATCTATCATCATTTTCATTGGAAAGATCTAGTAAATATGAGGGGGTTTTTTCCTCAATTTTTTTTCATTCTCTTGAGTGGATTATCCAAGCGTCTCTGCCCAAGGAATCTGTAGAGGTTATAGGGTTATATGGAAAACCCTGGAATGTTTACATAAAATCCGTTAAAAATATTACAATTCGATGCACCCTTCATTTGAAATTAAATAATTTTATTCGAATACATTATTTTATTCCATGTCCACGACATATTTTCTATAAACAACATGTGTCAACTAATGCTAACTTGTTCATAGGTTTAATACATTAGTTTATGTTTAATGGATCTCTCATATTTCTAATTTAAGAAACCATGTATATATTATTTCACAATTTTCGGAGAACTCATTGTGCATGAATTTATTAAATTTATTATACTTCAATCATTTATTCTGGGAAAACTAGGCCTAAAAATTTCACATAATCTCAGGGCCTGGTCGGAAAAATGATCCATATAATATTTATAAATAATACACAAAAAGTATAAGACATTAGATTCTCCCCACCATGGGGATTTTCATCCTTCTAAAACCAAAATAAGGTTTACTCAAAAAATATCAGTACTGAGCATGGATGTGACCCTCACACTCCCAAGTGGTCTCTTGTAGATTCCAATGATGACAGCAGACATGAAAAAAAGGAACCATCACCCACAAAAGATACTCTCCTTTCGATCCTTGATCTCTATTGGATACCTAGAATAGGTAACTAAATTATTGATATCCAACTCTCCCCGGATGATATCAAGTGATGGGTCATGCATGTACCTCCTCCGTTATGACACATGGTAGATGTAGAGTACCCATTATAATTATATAGAAAGAGATAAGTGGTACACTACATCTCTAAATCTACACAATATCTATAATGGATTGATGAACTTTGGAGACAACTTTTCTCCCTCGCTGAATCGCTATGATACATGTCGAGGTGTAACTAATATAAACACATTCTATCCTTCTTAAAACACCAAGGGCCTTAGTCAGCAATCATAATAATACTTCTGAATGCTCTGCATAATCATAATATACTCTAGGAAGATCTGCAGCTTTTCTATTATATCTTACTCCAACTATGGGCCCATGATTGATGACTAACCTAAGTCAGTCCTACATATAAATGACATGAAGGGTCACCTATAATAATTATTGAATGGTTGCATATAGAAGGTAGAATCATATCTATTATTTTAATTAAAATAAACCAGTGGTAGGTTATCCTCCTAACTACCATAAAATCCCAACTTACATATTACATAATTTCCTCATGAACATGAATTTTCTTCCTAGTCTAGCCATAAGTTTGGGGGTGAAACACTATGCTCAAATGTAATAGGGCCCCAAAACCCGTTCTAATCCCTAATAAAATTGGTATGTAAATTGAGCATCAATATTAGAGTCAAGATAGAACCCCATAGAGTCGTACTATTTTCATAACATGTGGGAATCCCATGGTCTCTACTGAACACTTCTCTCATATAGATAAGAAGTGGGATGACATTCTGAGTCATCCTATGATCACCAAGATTGAATTTTATCCCCTAGAATAATATGGAAGGCCCATCATTATGTCTATATATATCCCATCCCACTTCCATTACGAAGCCTCCAAGGGTTGGATCAAACCCAAAGGAACATCCTACTCAAAATTCATTTCCAAACAAGTATTTCATTGAGAGAAGAATTTAGTGACCCATTTCTTCATCTACAGTGACCAAAATGCCATCATAGGTTTACGTACATCTTTTCCAAGCGAAGATGTACTGCAGAAGGACATGTGAGAATATCTCTCATAACCTCTTGCTGCAATGTCACCAGTACCATCATGCATCTGCTGTAATGAATGGATTACTCCCCACAATCATAAAATATAGTATAATATTCCTTGTGGATATCTAAACATGTAGGGTCCCATAATTGGTATCATGTTGTGCCTCCCTAAATAATTGTAACTGTTGAGGGGAGACAATCATCGATTGGACATAATATACTCCATCTCCATCAACAAAAGATATATGTAACAAGCTTAACTTCTTTGAAAACATGTTCAGAAATAGAAAACATGATATCCTACTAAAACACCTTCTACCACGTTTCCCTTCCTAGATGTATATATGATATTAATGTGTTAATTCTAGAGTGTCTCTATCCATCGCAACTATCCCATGTTTAGATCCATCTAAGAGAATATATACATAATATTATTCTAATTAGATTAGATAGTAAACCGATCACCAATGAAGTTGTGTCGTCACATATTCAATGCAAAGACTACCTCTTCTAATAAAATACAGTGTGCATCATAGTTATTCTCACGTGGAATAAACAATTGCAAACTATGTCCCATCAATGTTTTTGACTACATGAAAACATTATGAATAGAAGTTCTTGATGAATCACATAACACAAAATACTTGTCACAGACCTCTAGAAATCTCATGATTGAAGCACTCATTATACTCTGCCTCAACTAATGGGAAGCCTGATGGAACATTTCTTTCCACCCAAACTGCATCCCATTCGAGTAAAAGGTATTATTGGTGCGGATAATTTAAGTAAATAATGTTTGAATCTTCAGTAATAGCATACAAACCAAAGGAATATATTCACCTTCATCACATTATTAGATTGATCAAATGATACCACTACCTAGACCATGTAAGAGTCATCTTACCTCCATCTACTGATATAACACGTCTCGGAAAGTGGACTGAATGAATCCAGATCATTCACTTTGAGTGCTTTTAAAAAATTTGGTGCTCCTAGAGTACTTCCAGAACTATCCTTACGTATATCTCATTATCCTCCTCAGACGAAGGGTACATGAAATTATTATCGATGAAGAGTACCCCAAAAATATTAATGAAAAGTCGGGGGATCTGATTAATTAATCCCGTGAACCCTTCCATGGAATTCATCATGAGAAAAGGAATCACCAAGTACTCATAGTAACCACATGGACATCTGATTATGGTATTTGATATATCATCATCTCTTACTAATAATTGGGGGAATACTGATCTATTATTTGACTTAGAGAACCATAATTCCCCTCTTAACTAACCAAGGAAAAAATATATCCACTATAGTGGTTACTTATACTTCACAGTCATTGGGTATAAGATCCGATAGTCCATAAAAAACCTCATGCTCTCATCTTTCTTCATGGAAATAAAAAAATGGGGCTACCTAGGGTGAAACATAGGGTATCATTAATCCATTCCACTACAAGCACTCCACCGGTACCCTCACCTAACTATGCTCTTGGGGATCCAGTGAACATGCTGGAATAGATATCAGTGCCCTGATAGTTTGTAAATCAATGAAGAAATCTATATCATGGTGGGGAGGTAAACCTAGAAAATCATCAAGGAAGACATCCTTGTACTCTGGCACCATAGTAGGAATAGAGAAAGTCATGAAATCCACTACACAAAGAGTTATTATATCCAAATTATTAGTAATTGTCCCCACCCTTCTATGCATGTGTCAATCATGAATATCTTGGGTTTCCTCTTAATCAAAAAAATAAATCATGGTTTCGTCAACACAGACACACCACACCCTTAGGAAAAAATTTAAATATAGGGATATCCAATATATTATAAATCCACACAATGAATAAATAATTAATGCCTCGAAACATCGACAATGAAATTACAACTGAAACCGTCTCCTCTATGTGTATGGTCACACTATCAGCACAAGTGCAGAATCACCGAGTCTTCTCCTAAAGGGGTTTCCATATATAATTGTCAGGTAAATAGTTCAACCAGAATGTCTATATCTTGAACAAGATATGATGTGTTAAATTAAGGAATAAGACCCATATATATCAATAAAACACCTATGATAGAAATTACATAGATCATATCATGAATGATTCTAGGAGTTCAGGTGTCTTAATTCTCGACCGCTTGCTGAATTCCCCACCCATATCCTCAAGCTTCGTGAGCCTGGTGTGTGCCACATGGGGGTGGTGGTGGTAGAATATTGAATCATGAACCACCTCCTACTTCACAACCAAATACTCCTCAACATTATCTTCCCCATAGACCAAGCCAATCCTATCGCTACCTCTACCTCAATTGTCCATCTATAATTTATCTATCAGCTGTACAGAGGGTCATAGAATCTCGGATGAGATCATCACATTCCATTACACGAGTAGCACCGCATATCAATGGGATGATTAGGCCCACCCTGTGTTCCTTCATCAATATATCTCTTCCTAGGGATTTCCTTCTAAAACGTTTGACATGTCCATGTCCCTCTGAATGATGTGGGATCACAACTGTCAAGGTCTCTACTCCTTCTTTCCAACTGCTAACAACCAAAATTTATATCTTCTCAACCAACAGAATCTTAAAAAACAAATAATTCTATATCACCTCTACATAGGTTGGAATTATAAAATAGATTACATTTTATTAGATATCCCTAAACAAACATCGCTTTAGGTTTCGATGCCTAAAAAATAAATATTGAACCATATACTTCATGTACCAATAGTGCCTAACAGATGTCGATGAATACTCAAATAATTCCATGTATCCCTACTATAATTACATAAGATCATAGATTTGTTCAACCCCCAACGTAGATGATGATAACATCTACCCGAAAAGACCCTCGAACAATGACCTTGAGATATTCAGATCAACATTATACATGGTAACTAAACCCCTCCATCACTCTTTTGAGCCATGAAGAAGGCACACTATCAGGCTACAATGAACTCTGCTAGTGTCCCGACTTGATTGAAAAATGGGGCCACCAACTCATTCATGTCCATATATTCCAATTGATCAGGCTCACTATTGAACCTAGTGGATCTCTGGAAGAAAAACTCATGGAGCGTGATCGGCATGTTCTCCTTGTCCGCATGTACTGTATGTACCATGTGAAGCTAAAAATGTGGTGGTATGAATGGTACACCAACTGGATGTAAAATATCAATAACTAGTCCTTGTATCGACACCTCATCATTGTGGGGATCATCCTCGTGATTGTAATACTGAATCCGATCATGCATAAATTATTGGGTGAATGTTGAAAAAAACATGATGTAGAACATGAAATGAGTATATCTGGAAAACTGAATCAACAAGGATATTAAACAACAACTCATTCATATATGATGCATGCCCAATTTATTTCATTGCGACCAGTTGTATCTTCAGTTGAGTCAAAAAAATAGGTTATCAGAGTCTTGGTAATGCAATCCTTGGGCATCTCACCCACACTAGAGTCACTGGCCTGAAATCCAAAATCATAATAGTTAACACTCTTTCCCTAAATGAATCTAACATACTCCTCACCATAATGTAGAACCAAAATACATTGGTATCACTCTATCATGACCCATCCTATTGGGACCCACACTGTGACTTCCCAAGACCTCCACCAGTAGTACATGGGATGGTGACTTGCAGTAAGTAATAATTTTACTAAAATTGCAGTCATTGCATAAGTACCTGTACACATGCACACATCTCCAACCTCAAAAATGATGAAATGTAAAAATAACTTAAAAACCAATGCATGTATATAACTTCATCACATAACCAGTGTGTGATAAGATTTAAAGAAAGGAATCATGTATAAATAAAAGTATACCCAAAGAGTCTTTATCATATGTAAAACATAAATGTAATTGTGATGGGGCTTCTGTCTGAATGCTGCCGGAACACACCTCTATATGTCTGGTCTCAGAAATCATTGTATAGTCCTAGTTTTACTAGTACTATGTCAAAATGTATATTATCTAAAAAATAAATGAAATGTGTGGAAAAATACCACATTGGGGTGAGTATCACAATACTCAGTAGGAAACCTGAAAACCACTAACCGTATAACAAAGGAATGTACAATAATCTCTATATAGGTATATTTTGAAATCACATATAACAATAATATCTTGATATATTCGAAAAATAAACACAATATAGAGTTAATGCACAACCATAGTATACCAGTTAAGGATTATAGCTTGAATATTTCACAATGAACACAAATAGGATAACACACACCTGTGACTGATAGAATAGATGTCGTCCTTCCTACATGTACTACTCATCAAGACTCATTATGAGATAGAATACATAAATAATGTTTTGAGGATAATGTGATTCAAATATGAGAATCATAGACATGTTCAGGGAGAGGTACTAACAACTCCATCTGTATTAACATGCTATGTAGAGGAGTGATTCCCAATAAGATTTGTAACATCAATACTAATAAATTTAAGGTGAGAATGAAGAAGAATTGAGGATCCCAATACAGGCCCCTATGATGGATTCCATAAAACCTATCCATTAATTCCGACTAAAGGGATCATAGTCCTATGAGTATAAAATTATTATTAATAACCATTAGGGAAAAAATAATTGGAATGATGACTAATAAATACTATTTTAGATACAAAGGACAAGAGATCTAATCCTTGTTTGAAGGAGTTCTCGATGTGTAAAGGGGTTACACGATGCGTCCCTTGACCGGGGTTCTGCCACAGAAAAAGAAATGTGTCATTCAAACCATGTTTTTATGGTATAGAGGTGTACACAACATGTACATGGGTCACACTATGCATCCCTGTACACTGGTTCTTGTCAATGTACTAATGTCATGTTCCCATACATGGTGTCACACCATGTACCTATGACCATGTACATGTACATTTCGTAGCCTTGGTACATGATACAAGACTTGTTGTGTAGGGGGGTACCCGCTATGTAAGAATCCCATGTAAACCGCCCCATGACTGTGTACATCTTGAGGTACATGACGTGTATTTCAAAATGGGATACACACCGTGTAACGATGGCCTACATGTCATGTGTAATGGTTTATTCTAGAAACCCATATTCTTCATCCTGCTGTTATCTATGTTGTCATCACTTTGATATTAGGCTCCAATCATTATGATATCCTAGGATCATCTTGGAGAATCCTTGTTGTTTCTCTAAAAACTAATTCTCTTGTCTAATCAATTCAATAAATGATTTATTTTCCATTCCTCATTCCTTATCAATTTGTGATGAATAATACAAGATCTGAGATCCAATGTCATCTGAATCTCTAAAACTATGTTGTTCATCTCATTCATGTAGTGTCAATCATAGATTTATGATTTTGGATCATTGTTACAACAAATAGTACAACACTAATTGATTGAGTGAGATTTGTTGAGAAACATTCCAAATGAATAACACCCATAATAAATGATTAATGGAGAGAGAAAATAACAAATCAATCAAGATGGATGTACCTTGATAAATTTTTGTGTCAATATAAATCAATTTCTATTATAAAAACAATAATGAAATAGAATCACAAAGATAGTTCTCTCTCCATTAATCATTTAAGGACATGAGTTCACTCCACATTACGCATTATTGTGTTTGATATGAATGTTCCATATGTAATTTTAAGAAAACATATTTTTGAAGTTATCCCTTTGACATTAACAACCCATTAAAAAACATAAAAATCATAAATAAAAACCCATTAAAAACCATTAAAATCATACATATATTATTTTCATAGAAAAAAATAATATCATGAATTCGTGTTTAAAAAATCGCCTTTAAAAAATTCCATAGGAGAAATTCATATTTGATAAATTCAAACTCATACATTAAAATTTTATTTAAAATGGAATTTTAATATCAATTTATGGAATACCATTGATGTAAATTATGCATGACCATACTTATATTCAAATGATACCTCAATAAGTACAATTTAAATAAAATGATAATATTATTTAATATATTTTTTAAGGTGAATATTCTATTGAAAATAATACTGCTAAAATTATAATTAGACAATAGCAGATTTTTAATAATAGAAATACATGTTTTCATCTTTTATATAGTTTATATAATATTAAACACAAATTATTCACATCTAAACTGACAACATTATATATTTTTTAAAACATAAAAAATATTAAATACATGAGTGAAAAATAATCAAAATATAATTTGAAAATATTAAAAACCAAATTATTGTTATAAAAACCCATCTTTAAAAAAATACATTCTTCCTTGATAATATGTAAAATAGGTATTTTTGGATTAAATATAATATAATTCAGTTATATATAATTATAAAATTTTAAATAATAACATTTCTTGAAAACATGATCCATTATACATGAGAAAATGAATAAACACTTCTTAGTTTTAGTGTAAAATAGAGTTATGATGTAGAATATTTTTTAAAAAAATATTTACATCCCTTATAAAATTGCAATTCTGAATGTGTATATACATTTTGAAAATAAAACTCATTACCTTATAATTCAAAAAATTTGAGAGTCAAACATTCATATAAGAAATACATAGAAAAAGAAAACAAGGTCAACAACCCTCTTTTATGGTCTACCTCAGGAAAAAATCCACCCTTCTTAGATGCCTCCACTTTCCGACATATCTTCCTTTCCAAACTACCTCTTCCATAAAGTCCTATCCTCACAGACAAATATATACTTATAATATAACTTAATTAATGGTGCAGATGGATATGGGATAAAAGTAAAAATGTAACTCCCAATTTTCTCATCAACCATTTGATGATTCATCATTAAAATATGACATAGAAAATGATTCAATATTGGATCACAATAATTTCATCTCAGAAGATAATCCAGTAAATGGATTTTATGCAATATATGAAAAATAATAATAAATCGATTTACATTTAATATAAATTATTGATTTATCTCGAAGGAAGAAGAAAATCCATATCATAAAAAGGGAATTGCTGACTGAAAATAGTGAGAAAATTGTTTTGATTTAATTTCATCATTAAACATATATGATTGAATGAATCGAGTTCATGAAAAATTAAGAAAATAGAATTCATAAACCAAAAATTATCTGATATGGAAGAATGAGACAAAAAATAAATATAAAGCACAAACACATACCTATCATATCTATAAATCTCTATGTGTGAGGATGATGTCAATAAAGAAGAACAACTTATCCCATTACAAAATGAGATCCCACCACATACTATTTAGAACATTTTTTATCCATGCTCAATACATCTCATCCTTACTTGGATCTCCCTCAACATTCCATTTCACACTTAAACCCACTCCCGGTTGAACCTCGCATGAAGCTCCCTCATTCGTAGTCGATCTACTTTGCCTAATATAGGGCCCTAAACTTTTTTGAATCCATCAATACCCTTCATCATTTTATCATAATTTTTGTCACACCCCTACATGATGAGCCTCTTAAAATCAAATCATTGAGGATTGATTTCCCCCTTCTACACTCTCTGTAACCCCCGACGTCGAGCTTAGTTCCACCCAAGGAAGACTCCCACAACACATCTCTCAAAAAAGGATCCCCTATTATGGTTGGTGAAACCTTTGTATACCCCTTATCTTATTTTCAATTATTCTTAAAAAATAAAATATAAATTAATATATATATCATATTTCTATAAATCGAATTATATATATATATATATTAATAATATCTATTTTTTAGAATATCATAATTTTGTTTGTACATTTTTTTACATTATTAATAATAATTTTATGTCAAATATATATGTTACTTTGATTATTAAAATTTAATTAATTTATAAACAATTATATTATAATTAATTATTCTTAATCTATATTTTATAAAATATTAATAATACTCATATTTTCATAATTAATTTTATTATTATATTTATGATTTTATAATTTTATTCAAAAAATTATTAATCTAGAAAAAATAAAAATAAAAATATTATAATTATCTTGATTTTGTTAATTTTTAATTTTAATGAAATTTTATAATAAATAATATTTTAATAATTATAATGATCATGTTTTTACAAATTTTTTCAAACTAGCATCTTTGAGAAACTGTCAATATTATATATATTTATTGAAAAATAAATTACATTTTTTCTAAATAATTATAATTATAGAATTTTACTATCTAAATAATATTAATTTTTTTAATTTTTTAATTAAAATTAATTTCCTTAAATTCAATTATATATTTTTGTAAATCAATTTTTAATGATATTAGTAAATTTCCATCATGATAAATTATTATTCATATCATTACATTTATTACAATTAAATTTTTCATTACCAATGACATTTAATTTATTTCAACTTGTCTAAATTTTTTAATTATAATTGGATATTTGTAACTTAATTTTTTGCCAAAATTAATTTCGATTTACTATAGTATATTATAAGATATTCTTTACATCTGAGCTAATCATAGTTTTTTTGTATAAATAAATCCATTTAATTTATTTAATTGAAAAATATGTTAAAAAAATTCTTATATGTTACATTTGATGTGGATGAAATTTATGCCTTCATTCTTAGATCATTATTTATTTGAAATGAAAAAACATATGCACCTTAATGGGTGGTATTGAATGCGATTTTCTTCATTTTTAAATTTCTAATAAATATGTGTGCCTCCATTGAATTTTATTTATAATTCTATATGTTGTGGAAAACCTAGTTCTTGGTTGACCAATATATAATGATGCAGCTCTATCGATGGATGTTGTTGGGTATTGTACTTTATAACACTTTATCACCCTATTGGTTAATTCATTATTGATTCTTACTCAATCTTTGGATAATCAAGTATTTTTTTTCATGGTACCATCCATTTATTTTCCCCATTTCATTCATTTATTTCATCATATTATCATGGTGACCAAACGATCTATTTTTAGTATTGATTGAGTGTGGTTTGTTAGAAGATCGGTTGAACCTTGTTCATTCATTCATGATTGATGAATTCTTAACTTCTAATAGAGGGAGTGGATTCCTTAAATATTATATTATTTTAAATGAAATGGTAATGTTATCATGCATTATTTACATGGGTGATGGTGGAATTACCCATAATTAATATTAACCAGGATTAAATAATGAACAATTGACCTAGTTGTAGAGATCCCATGTGTTTCTGTCGTGATAACAGTTTGAATATTGTTTAACTAGATATTATGTTATATATATTTAATCATTGGATTAAATTTTTTTATGATATGAATTAGAATTATTGATATATTGAATTTTTAAATAAATCTAATTCTTGTAAATTTTTCTGTTAAATAATTAAAGATTAATAATTAAATAAAATTGTTCTTTTTTATGTTTTGATGGAAATGATTGTGATGATTGATTCATTTTAAATTGAAACAAGTCTTAATTATGAAAATTATTTAGTAAAAAGAATATTATGTTGTAAATTATTTTTAACCAAATGATAAAGATGAATGTTAATTGAAATTATTATTCCCTATCGTTTGTTGAAACTATAAGATATGGTTTAAGCTTGTTTTAATAATTTATTTATTTTAATATAAAATGTCATAGGATACATCTTGTTGTAAAATGTAATAAATAAAATATTTAATACAATATATTAATTAACATGTTTTTGGATTTAGATAAATGTTTGGATGTGAGGAATCTTGTTTTCATACAAAGGATGAATTATATAGATTTTAGTGCCTTCTATCCCTGTTGAATCTTTTTTTTGTTATTTTTTTAATACCATTCATGATTGATATGGTTCTGATTGTATTATGTGATGTGTTTGAGACTATGATTGATTCTATTTTAATGAGACTAGGTTGGTAAGGCTCAATATTATAGAAATATATAGCATCACTGATGGAGGGATAGATTCATGGTAATATTTATGGAGTTGTTAGTGACAGAACTAGGATCGCTGAAATGGTTTAAAGCTGGTCATGTACATTTTTTGTTCTAAAAGTATGGATTATTTCATGTTTAGTATACATCTTAATATTCGTATAGTCATGTTTCTTCTTTCTATATTTCTTCCCCCACTTAATGACATGGAAATTTGTCCTTGGTTTGCGCATCACTTTTTTATAGTATATTAGGGTGATCCTAGAGTACCTGTAAATAATGAATTGTATTTATTAATAAATGTTTTAACATATGGGGATGGTTATTTTTTTAAATTTAAATGATTATAATATTAAGAAAATGTGGGATCATATGGTTTATTCAAGGATTTCACCTGAATCAGTCGGTCGTGTTATTAATGTAATTTTAAAAAAATCTTAAATGTAAATTGAAAAATTAAACAAAATATAAAATTTTTATTTGACATAATTAAGTGATATTATTCTTAAAATTATTTTGTGCTTAAAAGAAACCTATTATTTAGTAGTGGAAGAAGAGAATATGATTGAGGATAAACCAGTTGAGCATAAGGATAGGATTATTCTCATAGTTAGTTGGGGGTTATTACTATATTATATGTTATGTGATTTTGCACCCTACCCCACCCTTTTTTATTGTAAAATGGAAACCCAGTAGAATTTGTGATGTTCATTCCCCAACATGGAGGTTGTTGATTAACTGATGGCTGATTAACCCCTCTTACCCCACTCTATCCTGATATTATTATTATGTGTTGATATGTGTGGTGGGGGCCATTCCCAATATATGTGTATAGAGGGTTATAATGTCTTCTGATTCTCTTACTGAAATTTATCCCTAGATATTGTATCCTATGGATTATTATAGTCATGCAATGTATGGTATGTGAGAACATGTGGATTAATACTCAATATATATGTTATGGTGGATCCCCAAATCTACTTGATTAGTATATGGAGTTTAAACATGGGATACTGAGTTGATGTGATACACGGGGTGTGTGGTACATAACGATGAGTTGATGTGATCACATGGATCATGGTAAAATATACATTCCCTTTTATCTTCAGGTTACCTTACTTTGGGGTAGATATTTTTTAGGAGGTGTGATGATGAGGTAGAGTGGAAAATAGCGGAGAATTGGTAGTGGGGTACCTTATTTGGATTTTATTTCATATGATCACTTGTATACAGAACTTATTTTGGGATCCTCTATCAGGCTGGTAACTTATAATACGTGATTAAGTGATAATTTAGCTTCACATTTTGATTACTAGGATTTAGGATTCATTAATTTTCTATTTCATTTGAGGTTATAGGGAGGATAATACTATGTATATATGATATTATAAATCTACATATATATAAACAATTTTTTGGATAATCAATATTTTGTTGGAGATTAGGATAAAATTAGTAATTCATGGAGTTTCTCAAGATATATTTATATTTTATGTTCATTGTTGAAGATATATTCTGGTACATAAAGATTATTTATTGAATCACACAACTATATGAAATTACCTACATGTATATGGTATATTTTATTATATTTTGAGTTGGAGTTCTTTAGTGGTTTCATCTTACCTCCCATTATTTAGGTTCTCTTTAATGGGTAATCACTCCAATATATGTGTATGATATAACATGGGTTCTTTTCTCTATGCTATGTCAATTGGATGAAGGATTCAAGTTTAATAATATCCCTTTTATCATTAACACCCCATGAGGGGTAGATTTGTGGGTAGGGATTCATGACACACATAGGCACAACATCCTCTAAATTATTTCTTCAGTTTAAAAATTTTATTTCCATTTAAGCTCATTATTCATGATGAAAACATGTTACAAATAATAGAACATTAAATGTTGGGTTTCTATATCCTCTAGATCATATTAATTATTAGTGTTTTTAACCAAATTCAACAAATGGATATAATATCCCTTTAGTCAATATACATCCATGATAGCCTTCCAGATTTCACCATAGCCGAAGGCATGTAATATCTTATCTAAAGACATGATCCATTTATCATTCATGATTGGATTAGTGGATCTATTAAAATATATGTTTCAATTCTACATAATGTGATCCAACATTGTCATGCTAAGTAGAGTTGTAACAATTTATTCATATGGTCATGTTTGTTTGTCATATCTACAACAAGCCAACACTTTATTACAAGTTAATTCTTGATTTTTTTAAATAGAATTATACATAATAAAACTGAATATGTTTATATGTATAGTGTCTATGTGAACTACTTACATATTACACTGTCTTGAACAGAGGATATTACCCCATTTCATTAACATGCTTCTAAAATTTCATGTATTTTTATCACTGAATGGGATAAAATAATAACCAAAAAAAGAATGGGGGTGAACTATAAATCCTAATTAGGGAATAAAAATGGCATAAGATGATACATGATAGAAAATAGAAATATAAATGGGTCATAAAAAATAGGAATCACAAACATTAAAAATGAGACATGTTTTAGAACAATAATTAAAATATGGGAAATGAGAAAACCAAAAAAAATGCATCATAAACATAGGTTAAGGATAAACCACTAAGAAATCATGGTGGAAAAAGTCCAATAAAGAAATATGGGTTAGTCCCATTACTAACATGACATATCATGACACAAAACATTACCCATGTCATTAGAGCACTATATAATTCTGGGCACACCAATCAAATTCATTTCATTCTCATGTTTATGTGTTCCACATAGGTTGTAACACCCTGAACCTAAAATCCTAGAGCTGCTACATTACTTTAATACATTGGCATAATTACATGGAATCATGTATCGAATGACCAATCAGTTTAGGAGTCTGGGAAAATAGATTATATACAAGAACATTTCATTACACTTCGTAAACAAAAACACAACACAAATAATCCTTTGAGAACTACATTAATACCCTATCTTACCCCTATATATCAACAATAATACACTTATTGGAATCATGGGAAAAAACATAAGAATGTGGTGATCTCGGAAGCTCAGTAAGTGTACATTATTTAGCAGAAGCTAAAAACATTTGAGGAAAGATGTGTAATAAATAAATAGCCTTTTGAACATAAACATGAACCTAATATAGAAAAAACTATTCAAAAATTACCATAAAACATTCATATGGATATTCTACTAGTCTAATAATCCCTTGTAATAACTAATTTCATAATGATAGAATGCATAATGCCAGACATCATAACCACAGAGTCATGGTCTCTTGCCAAGATTATTATTTTTTCAAATCTTTATTCCAGGACACTATTTTGTCATAGGAGACCTACCGATGTATCAAGGGGCTATAGCAGTCCCCGCACATCAGTTACTAAGTCCAATTCATTCTTCATATGAAAAGGGATAAACATAACATAACAATTCATATTAAAAATAGGAGATGAAATGTCAATACTACAACTGTATACCATGATTGGTATATAAAAAACACATCCACAGTAAAACATATCATTATTCATTCAATAAAATATTGAACATTTTATTATAATATATAAACCTCAATCATGAATAATATTCAATAATGGATGTTTTCATAGATGAAAATGATCTTTGAAACTCCTTGAGAGAAATATCCCCTTTTAATGAAATCATTTAAAAGTCACACAATTTAGAAAGGAAGAAGTTTAAAATACATTTTTAAATATATGTGTCCCATACCACTTTGAAACTTCTAAAATGAATTAACATTTTAAAACACTCATGTCAATATAAATAAATCCTTAAAACCATTTTTAAAACATGGAAATTAATCACAATGATTTAAAAGAATAAATATTTAGACCATTTTAAAAGATGATTTAGTTAATGTTTCCGTTAAAAAGAATACTTTTGAAAACTCTTTTATGATACATGGGTATGGATAATAAATATTTCCTCGTAATAAATTATTCATAAAAAATCTTGGATAATAATGAGATTGAGGAATTAACCCTTACCTTGTACTTTCCTTTGGTCGAGGGTACATGTATCCTCTTATATAATAACCATTGTATGTTATTAAATTATACCAAAAACATATTAATATTTATTTCCTCATAATGGATTCATATATTTCTTTATACAATCCATTTAATAATATTTCTATGGTAAAATAACATTTCGATTAATAATCATTTTCTTTATTGTACGTGTTTGTACTTATTTTTCATGATCATATCACTTATAGAATGATTTAATTTCATCCAGTATATAAAAAATTATTTATTTATCATATATATTCCTAATATTAATATGTATAATTTATATATATATATGAAATGGAAAACCCTGTTTATGGAAACGGTATGTCGTACGTACACATAAACCATGTTTCCATTTTCATATCGTATTGAACG
Organism: Viscum album; assembly: GCA_963277665.1. Classification (NCBI taxonomy): domain Eukaryota; kingdom Viridiplantae; phylum Streptophyta; class Magnoliopsida; order Santalales; family Viscaceae; genus Viscum; species Viscum album. Next base: position 524,802,042 of record OY728165.1, read on the forward strand.
GAAGTAAGTGAATGAGATATATGTAAATATATATATAAATATATGTATTTCCAGTTTCATTATAATCTCATTTATTACATACTTATAACAAAATAAATTTATATAATCTTCATTAAATGGTGAATGTGGAAATGAATCTTACTGCATTGTGGAGTCGGTAAGCCTACAAACGTACGAGCGATGATATCATTCTACTAATGGTGATGTTTTATGTAATTGGATGATATATTATATATAAATAATAATTAACATGTTATATTTATTATTTACATCAATTATACTCATTATTATTCCCATCCAAATAATGAAGTGTTGGATAATAAACTACCCCACATCATGGATACGGTAATCCGTACGTACGCATGTGTGGTGACTTTGTCATTCATAAGATGGATAGAATAATGAATATGGTTTTACCATATTTATAATAACATCACAGTATGTATAAGGTTCTGGATTTATTATTTTGATATGGAAAAAACGAAGAATTATTAAGTGGATGAATAAAAGAACATTGAATGAGGTGATGAAATAATTACCTCTTCTTCAAGTTCTTCCATTTGATTTGAACAAAAGGTCTATTTAGGTTGAATTTATGATCAATTTATTTCCTCTTTTTTGAAGTTTCAGTATTTAGGTGGATCTTTGAGCAGGGTTTGGCCGATCCAAATGGCCTTGGAGGTGTGAATATTAGAGAAGGGGAAGTACCCTTTTATAAGAGAGGTGAGGGGCACATTAGGAGATATTTTAAATATCAATTTATTATAAAATAATGTTCAAATTTGAATGGCCCAAATGGATTTAATTCGAGTCTTAGGTGGGTATGAGTCTAAATAATCTCAATAAATAGGGATTAGATAAGTTTAGGTCACTATATTACCATTATCTTTTATATTTAAGATTTTGTTAAATATTTTAACTTTTACCATGTCTTCAAGTATTATTAAAATTCAGGGTTAATAAACATACAATAAATTGATAAGTAAACCAAAAGTGGTTTATTAATGACATATATGTTATTATATAAGATCTTTGATAGAATCTAATATTTTTAGTTCTGTAATATAATTTAATAAAATAGTATTTGTTTTTAAAATATCATTTTTTTCAATTTTGGAAAATTTTTTTATTTGTTTTTTAGGTCATAACAATAATAATACTTTAATAAAAAGTCATTGAATCGACCCTAACCTGAAATATTATCCTATAAAATTCATTTAATGAATCAAAAGTACAAATTTAAATTTATTTTAATATTTATAACATCAATTATTTTAGTCTTTCATTAATAAAGAAATTACATCATCATCATTGGGTCATAAATAAATTTAAATTTTTAATCAATAAAAATAATAAATAAAATACCATGATGTATGAAATATTTCTAGATTTATAATAAATATTTATAGTTTAATTTATCTTAACTATATTCCTATTCTAAAAAAGGTTTTAGTTATTAAAATTTGAATTGAACACTTTAAAATGTTTTTTAAATAAAATATTATAAATGTAATAATCCAATCCAAGTGGATAAAAAAGAATCATGTTTTTTCCTTGAGGCTTTTTTTGGGTCGAAATAGACCATTCCAATATAATAAAGACAATTTTTGTGGTAATTATAACGTCATTTTTACCTTTAATTACCCTATTTACATTTACCTGGGGTAAAAAAAATTAAAAAATTACAATTCACCAAAAATTATTTTCATATTATTGAATAACATTTTAATTACTGATGTCAACAGTGTCTCCCAAATTTTTGAAATTAATGTCGAAGAAGTGGTAAAATCAAGTTTTATGTAAATTTTCAAATAAGGCAAGAAGTTAGGTAAAATACGTTAAACAGGTTAAATTTATTTTATATGAATAATTCTATTTTAAAAAGACTCCAATGTATTAAATTTTACTAATATATGTATCATGTATCTATTTTGAAAATAAGGTAAATTTCTAATTAATAATAATTATTTAAATGAAATAGTATTATTTATATACAACACATTGTTATTCACAAATCATCAAAATTTGTATGTTTTCTGAAAAATACCAAAAATTCACGGAGTGATAATTTTTATTTTCCAAAATCAAAAATTATTTCAATTTTTCCAAACTCAAAATATATAATTAGAATTAATTAATTTAAATTTATTTCCTACTGTCAAAACCAGAAAGTGGGTTTTTATGTAGTATAATTTATCAAAAAATTGACACGTGTTTATGTATAATTTCCATGAGAAATTATATCCAATTACATAAATTATATTAAATGATAAAAAAATAATCTAATTATAAATTTAAACAAATAAAATGTAAAATTTGTCATTATAAATAATTTTGATTAAAAAAGTATTTTTTGAATTAAAAATTAGTACTTTCATTATTCATAAAAATATGAAAGTAATCAGAATAGTTCCAAAAAATTTATCAATACTAAATTTTTATATCCTACATATTATGAAGAATTTACAATCCTTCTATTGAATATATAAAATTTTCTAATATTGGATTTTAAATGGTTACTTTTTTAAATGGTTGAAAAAATGAATTTTTTAAAAAATACATCATTTATCTGAAAAATGGATTTTTTCCTTATATTATGTCTAATAAAAAAAATATCAATGTAAAAATTATAGATGATATATATAAAATCCAAAATTTTGTTAATTCTATTAATACTTTCTTTCTAAATAGTTAGTTCGATAGGTTGTGGTGTGCTGGAACTCCGTGTTGATTTTAGTGCAAGCTATTGAATTATTTTAAAGAGAAAACATTATATGGAGTCATGGGGTGTTACATTATACCTCCCAAAATAAATTATTTTCTTGCAATTTTTAATTTTTTTTTTGAAAATAAAATGTTGAAAATAGAAAACACCTTTGTGGGAAAACACACATGAGAAGTAGGGTAAATAAATCTTTGTATTAATATGAGGCAGATGGAAATGAAAAAGTTACCATAAAATATTATTCTTAATAGTATAACATTAATGGAAATTTGAGACACATAATTGGAGGAAAACAATAAATATTTATAGGTAATGATTATGGTCATCAATCAAAAACAAGTGAATATGAAATGAAAAATTGAGTCCCTCAAATCCATAAATCAACAATGATGATTTAAAATATCATCGGTTCAACAGAACAAAAGTTATTAAGATAAATTTTTTTTTGAGATCCTTTGCCTAATTTATAGCTGAAAAAAATAATACTTGACAAGTAGAGTCTCATACGTTAACAAATTTCTAACACTAACTCATCTTTCACTCCAAAAGATATTAGAACTCAAAAATTTTCTATTTATACTAATCGAATAGGGTTAAAAAATTATTTTATAATTTTTCTATCAGATCATTTTAAAAAAACCACAATCTACAAGCTAGGACATCACATAGGCCAGTGGTAGGTGATGGACCATTATCGCCCTTTGGTTGCGGGTCCAGGTCTCGTGGCCTTACCGAACGCGACATGTTTCCACCTTACCTTTGTAATGTCCTTTTTATAACAATCCAAAAATAATATTAATAAATGTTTTATCCTTAAAAAATAGTATCCAATGTCCAACATAATTAATTCTATACTTTAGACTTATCCAAAATACTTATGTGTAAACTCACAGTCCCAAATTTATAAGGAAGGTAAACATATTGAAGATATATTTTTCCACATAATAAAATCTGAATAACTTCATCTTGTATTCTATTAAAACATGGTTACATCATTAATTACCATAAAAACAATTTAATAACATTAATGCTCTTTTATTCCTTATATAATATTGGATAAACATCTTATATCAAAAAAATGTTTTAAACTCCATCAATGATGGAATAAACAAACAATTAATTAGTTTCATGATAGTCAAGAATATCCAATAAAATTATTACAAATCAATCATATCTTATTCTGAAATTATTATCTCAGTTTCGGAAACATGTTAAGGGTTATATTTCCCTCATATATTTTAAAAAATGTTTAACATGAAACTGTGTCACATTACTTGGTACCATAAAATCTCAAATCCTTAATTAAAATATATTGTAGTGTAATCCTTATATACATTATAATTCTGATAACTTGTACATGATTAATAAAATACTCAAATGACACAATTATTTAATAATAAATTAATAACACTAATCATTCTTTTTTATCTGTAGTAGAATAATAACATGATTATTATCCAATATCATCATTTAGGGTAAACACTGATGATTTGGACATTGATTTGTGTAGTGTCACAACTCCTTGCAGTTGAAGAATTATAAATTTTAAACTTTTTTATTACCATTTCAATCACAAACATGGTGTCCTTTTTCTACACACTTATAACAAACTCACATTCACTTCAATCATTTTCCAAGGTGACTCTTTCCATAGTTATCACATGTGGGACAATAATTTATTTCCTTATCCCGTTTATCCATCTTTTTCTTAGCCATCCTTTTCTTTTCTTGCATACCTTCAAATCCATATGAGTAATATAATTATTCACTTATCTTATTAACATATGATAAAATTTCTTCATATGATTTGAATACTTGGGAGACTATTTCCCTTATAAATTTTCTCTAAAGACCATGAAATATATGATCCTTCTTACTCTTTAGATCATGTGTATTGCTGGAGTTCCCATTCCATCTACTGGAGGCTTTTTCTAAATGATGAAATACAATTGGTTAGATCATATGAAAAATTATAATCCAAAAACATGAAAAATTGTCAACATTAACATAAGATTTACACATATATAGTATCATAATCCAAACATTTGATTCATTTCCAACATATTTACTAATAAATCCTACATGATGGTATGTAAAGAAAATGTAAATTATCCTAAGAATATCCTCTGATAGTGTGAAACTAGGTTTCTAGTATGGTTCGTTGTCATGTAACATGATACCATAGGTCAAGCACAAAACTCCTTGTCAGAGTTTTCACTTCTAAGTACTTCTATTCCAAAATGACGTCCACTTCTAGTATCCAAACATGTGTGTATTTCTTGGAAAACCCACATCATATCTACATTTCATAAATTTTTGGATGTTCTTATATAATAACAATCAAATTTTATCATAGGGTAATGTTTTCTAATCTAGGTGTTCTAAATATATTTCAAAGGTTGTTGCTAAACATTCTATGACACCAACTGGAACACCCCGACCCCAGAATCCTAGAGCTGGTGCATTATTTTAATACATTGACATGATTACAATGAATCATGTCTTGAAGGTCTGATCATTTTAACAGTCATGGAAAATATAATATTTAAATGAACATTACCTTACATATTCTAACATAAAAAAACAACATAAATAATCCTTTGAGAACACCTTTAATTTCCTTGATTAACACTACATATCAATAATAATACACTTTTGGAATCCTTGGAAAACAGAACATAAGAAAGGTGTGAGCTCCGATGCTATGTGAGGGTAAATAATTTTTCAAAGCTATAAACATTTATGTTAAGAAGTGTAAACAAAATTCTTTATAAATGTAAACGTGAACATAATATGGCAAAACTAAATCAAACATTACGATAAAACATGCACTTTGATATTATACTAGTCAAATAATCACATGTAAGAATTACTTTCATAATGATGGAATGCATAACATCGGACATCATAAACACATAGTCAATGTCTCGTGTCGAGGCCAAAAATAATTTTTTTTCAAGGCCATGTGTGGAGACAGTAATTTGTCTCATGAGACCTACCGATGCATCAAGTGACTATATCGGGCCCCACCCAACACTTACTAAGTCCAATGCATTTCTCATATGAAAAAGGTGAAACATAACATAAACAATAACATTAAAACTGGAATACAAAAAGTCAATACTTCAACTGTTGACCATGAATGGTATAAAAATAGCACATCCATAATCAAACATATAATAATTCATTTAATATAATAAAGAACATCGTATAATAATAAATAAACCTCAATCATGAATAATATCTGTTAAAGGATGTTGACATAGTTGAAAATGATAAGTAAGACTCTTTGAGAGTAATATCTGATTTCATTAAATTATTTAAAAGTCACATAATTTAGAAAAGAAAAAATTTAAAATCAATTTTTGAATCAATTTTTCCCATAACACATTGAAACTTTTTAAATGAATTAATATTTTAAAACATTAATGTCCAAAAAAATAAATCATTCAAACCTTTTTAAAAATATGGACATTAATGAGAATAATTTAGAAGAATAAATATTTAATACATTTAAAACGTTCTTTTATTAATGTATACATTAAAAAGAAAAATTTTGAAAACTCTTTTATGAAACATTGAAATGGGTAATAAATATGTCCCAGTAAAAACTTACACATAAACAATCTCAGATAATAATTAGATTGAAAAGTTTACAAATACCTGATAGATTTCATTGGTCGAGGGTACGTTTAACCACTAGTATAATGACCATAGTATGTCATAAAATTATAACAGAACCATATTCATATTTCTAGTATCATAATTTATACATTTATTTCTTTATACATCCCATTTAATAATAATTTCTATGATAAAATTACATTTCGGGTAGTAATCGCTTTCGTTATCATATGTGTTTTAACTTGTTATTCTTGATCATATCACTTATATCATAATTTAATTGATTATAAAATATATAAAATTATTTATGTATCATATATATTCATAATATAAATATGTATAATAAATTGATATTTGAAATGGAAAATATAATTTATGGAGACGGTAGGTCGTACGTACGCATAAACTTCATTTACATTGTCATATTGTATTGAATAGAAATAAGTGAATGTGATAAATGAATATATATAATTAGATATATATATATATATATATATTTCTAGTAGAATAATTATGTCATATATTACATACATATTAATAATATATATTTTTATAATCATTGTTGAATGTTAAACGTGGAAATGGATATCATCGCGTCATGGAGACGGTAAGCTGTACGTAAGCACAAGCGAGGAGATCATTCTATTGATAGTGAAATAGTATGTAGTTGGATGGTATATTGTATATAAAGAATAATTAACATGTTATATTTATTATTTACATCAATTATAATAATTATTATACCCATTATATATAATTATGTGTTGAATAACAAACTACACCACAATGTAGAGATGGTAATTTGTACGTACGCACGTATGGTGACATTGTCATTCATAAGATGGATAAAATAGTGAACATCATTGTATCATATTAAAAATAACATATCAGTACGTATAAGGTACTAGAGTTATTATTTTGGTTTGGAAACAAAAAATATAGTGGATGTGGAAGAATAAAATAACTTTTAACGAGGTGACGAAATAATTACCTCTTCTTCGGGTTATTCCTTTCGATTTGGAAAAAAGGGCTTCATTGGTTGGGTTTATGATCTATGTAAGTTAACTTGGTTGAATTGTGGGTATTTTGAAGGATATTTGATCTGGGTTTCTCTGATAAAAATTTCTTGGGGGGAGTCAATTTGAGAGAAGGGTAAGTACCCTTTTATAAGAGAGTTGAGGGGTACTTTTGGAAAAGAATTAAATATTAATTTATTATAAAATCATTTTTGGTTTTTAATGGATCCAAATGGATTTAGTTCAAGGATAATGTGGGGATGAGCTGAAATCCTCTCAAACAATATGGATTAGATATGTTTAGGTCACGATATTAAACTTATCTTTTATATAAAACCCATAGTTAAATAGTTTAACATTTACCATGTCTTCATGTAATATTGTAATACATGGTTAATAAACATACTATAAAATTCTAAAAATCAAAAAGTGGTTCATTAATGACATATCTATCATTATATATGTTATTTTACAAACCATATATTTTTAGTAATATTATGTAATTAAATAAAATAGTATTTGATTTAAAATATCATTTATGTCAATTTCGACACTATTTTGTATTTTTTCTTGAAAGTCATAACAACTCGATTACATAAATGAAAATTCATTAAATCAATAGTAACATGTCATATTAAACTATAAAATTCATGGAATGCATCAAATTTCTCAATTTACATTAATTATAATATTTTTAACATCAATTACTTTAGTCATTCATTAATAAGGTAATTACTGCATCATCATTGTGTCATAAATAAATTTACTTTTTTATTGTATAAAAATTATAAATAAAATATCATATTGTAGGAAATAATTTTATACTTATACTGAATAGTTATAGTTACAATTTTCTTATATATAACCATACATTTTTTATGATTATTTATTAAAATTTGAATTTTACACTTTTTACTCTTCATTAAATAAAATATTATAAATATCCTAATCTAATCAAATTTTATAGACAGGATCACAATTTTGTCCTATTGTTGATTTTCGATTAAATAAAATTATAAAATATAATTAAGACACGTGTTGGGGGTAATTCTAATATCATTTTTAAATTTAATTACATTATTTACTTTTAACTATGGTAAATGAAATTCAAAAGTTACTATTCACCAAAAATTATTTTCATCCTATTGAACCAAATTTAACATAATAATGTCAAGCATGTCTATCAAACTTTTGAAAATAAATTCACAGAAGTGGTAAAATTAATTTTATCCAACAATGAAAATGTTCCAAGAAGGTGTGTTGAAGATGTTAAAAAAGTTAAAGAAAAATTTATATTTATACTATTATTATAAAATTAATCAAATGAATTAAATTGGAATAATATATATATTATGAATATTTTTTTGAATTTATGATAAAATTTAAATTTAAAATAATTATTTAAATAAAAAAGAAAGTTTTTATCTACAACGTAGTGTTTTTCACTATTCATAAAAAATAGAATGTTTTCAGAAAAATACGAAAAATTCACTCAAATATAATTTTTATATTCCAAATTAAAAAATGATTTTTATATTACCTAATTCAAAAAATAGAATTTTTATTAATTAATTTAAAATTATTTCCCTTTGTCAAACATAAAAGTCATGTTTTTTAGAAGTAAAAGCTATCAAAAAATTGATATGTGTTTATTTACAACATAAATGTGAAATTACATCCAATGACCTACATTATATATAATGATAAATATATAATCTAATTATACTTTAAAACTAATGAAATTTATAATTTGACACTATATAATATTCCTATTAACAAATTTTTTTTAAATATAATTTATTATTTTTAACTATTGATCAAAATATGACAGTTATCTGAAAAGTGCCAAAAATTTATCCAAACTAATTTTTTATGTACCAATTATAAATAAGAATTTAATTTCATTAAATTTAATATATATATATATATGTGTGTGTGTGTGTGTGTGTCAAATATTGTATTTAAAAAGGCTTATCCATTAAAAGGCGTAAAAACAACATTTTTTGAAAAATATATCTTTTTTTGAAAAATGTAATTTGTCCTTATATTATGACTAAGAAACATAAAATATGAATGTTATAATTATATAAGATATATTTTCAATAGTATCCTGAGGTCTGGCCACTTCCTCGCGACGCTCTGCCTTCTTATCTTGTTCATGTTGAAGTTTAACTTCAACATGAGCTAAAATTTGTTCCTGAGTCTCCCTTTGAGCTTCTTCTTGAACTCTTGATCCCTCTAATGGTGTTGTCTTTTCACTAAAATCATCCATGTACTTATCAATAGCAGCTTCTCTTACAAAAGCATAAGAAAATATAGCATTTGTTGTTTTCAATGCAGGGGAAGTAATTTTCCCATTAACAAGTCTAGTTCCTCGAGATTGAAGTCCCTCATAACTTCTTTCATCCTCAACATATTCCACTTCTAATTAGATCCTTCTTTCCACATTGTTGACTCATGATTCATCTTGTCCCTCCATGGACTTAGCAGGTTGAGCTTGAGCACTCTTTGTGTCATCCTCAGCTCCTACTGGAAAATTTTTTCCTTTAATGGTGCTCCAGAAATAGCCAATTTTTCTTAGAGTTCCATCATTGAATACATTACTGTGATGACAACGAACTCTGGCATCCACTAGTCTCACCATATCGTTCTTGAACAACAGTTTAGAAATAAATCGACCGTAGGGGTAAATGTTTATCCAATCATCACTTTGAAAATAGTAATTGAGGTACCTTACCATGTACCATGGGAAGTTTAATTTGATATTACTTAACAGAAGATACAATATGTACATATCAGGTTACAAAATCTTTTCCATTTCATCCATTCTGGGAGCTATTCCAGTCTGAATAAATTTAACCAGGATCTTCTGATCTGGTTCTAGATCATTCACCATCATTTTCCTAATATTAGATGTTAAAAAAAGGACATAATGTCCTCAAATTTATTCACAACATCTCCTATGTTTTTCAAATCAAAATGATATACTCCTTTATGCGGGCAATTTAAGATTTTTCCTATTTCAACAGAAGAGATTGAGAAATCTTTGTCCTCAATCACTGCAAGCATAGTGTCTTCATCCTCACAAAGAATAAACTAAACTGATCTGAAGAAATGACACATTTCTACCTCATAAAAAAACTTAGTCCTTTAATTATTGAAAGTCTGATCAAGGTTTTGAAAAGATAAAGTATGTTTCAACATCAGATTCGTCTCGAACAACCATTCCAGATCTATAACATTACATTGCAAATTTTTTCATCCAACTGTCTTTTTCTTCTTTGCGTCACTACTCTTGGGTTCATCTGCTAGCTTGGTCCTATCCATTTCTGAGTAGATTTCTGAAGGTTTTAATATTTTAGGGTTTGAAGATTTGAAGATCAGGGGTGTGTAACAGTATGCGATTTTTGGGTTCGAAAGGGTTTTATGGGAAAAGAAACGGTTTTGAATTCGAAAAGGCTTTGACAGCCTTGATTCCCGTGAAATCACTAATCATTACATTTATTTTATAAACAAATAAAATTTGAATACGGTGAATGTAATCATAAGAAAAGATCTTAAATAGTGTACAAAAACAGAATAAAATTTGAAAAAATGAATAAAATTAAATAAATAACATTTAAAAAAACTATTTAGAATTAAATAAACCTAGCTCCCCCTTAATAAAATCAATCCTTGCAGTGGGAAGTGGTTTATTAAAAATATCTGCTAATTGAATTTTTGTATTTATAAATTCTAAAAATATATTCATTTTAATAATATGATCTCTTAAAAAGTGATTTTTTATATCAATGTGCTTAGTTTTAGAAAGACTAATATGATTTTTTGAAATATAAATTGCACTGGTATTATCAAATAAAATAGGTGTATTATTAAAATTCAATCCAAAGTCCATAAGTGTGTTCTTCATCTGCAACACTTGTGCATATCAACTACCAGTAGAAACATATTCTGCCTCGGCTGTTGATAGGGAAACTGAATGTTGTTTCTTACTAGAACATGACCCTAAAGACTTCCCTAAAAAGTTACATGTTCCTGATGTGCTCTTTCTATCTAATCTACAACTTCCAAAGTCAGCAACTGAATATGAAATCAAATTAAAATCAGAAGTTTTAGGATAAAGTAATGATTGAAAAATAGTTCCTTTTAAATATCTAAATTTTTTTTTGACAACAGTTAAATGGGATTCTTTGGTATTCCATTGAAATATAGCACAAAGACATACTGAATACATTATATCTGGCCTGCTTGCAGTAAGATATAAAAAACTACCAGTCATACCTCTATATAACTTGTTGTCAACTGATTTCCCAGTTTAATCCAAATCAAGTTTTATATTAGTACACATAGGAGTTGTAAATGGCTTTCTATTATCATGTCCAAATTTCTTATGTAAATCAGCAATGTATTTTCTTTGATTTAAAACATTTCCAAAATCTTTTTGAAACATTTGAAGACCCAAAAAGAAATTTAATTCTCCCATAATAATCATTTCAAATTCTTGTTGAATTACTTTTGAAAATTCATGACAAAAAGTTTTATTAGTTGGTCCAAAAATTACATCATCAATATAAATTTGAACCAATAAAACATTGTTTTTTCACATCTTCCTTAAAAAGTGTTGGATCATCCAATCCAACAGTAAAGTCATTTTTCAAAAGAAAATAACTTAATCTTCCATACCAAGCACTAGGTTCTTGTTTAAGTCCATAAAGATCTTTAGTAAGATTAAAAACAGAATTAGGCTTTTGAGTGTTTTCAAAACCAAGAGGTTTCTCAACATAAAATTCCTCCATTAAATAACCATTTAAAATGGCAGATTCAACATCCATCTGAAATAATTTAAAATTCATGTAAGATGCATAGGCTAAAAGGATTATAATGGATTCTAACCTAGATATAGGTGAAAAATTCTCATCATAATCTATTCCTTCTTCTTGATTATATATTTTAGCTACTAATCTTGCTTTATTTCCAGTTATTGTGCCTTGGTCATCCTATTTATTTCAAAAGACCCATTTGTTTCCTATTACTGGAAAATTCTTAGTTCATTCCACTAATTCCCAAACTTCATTTCTTTTAAACTAGTTTATTTCATCTTGCATTGCTATTACCCAGCATTCATCATCTAAAGCTTCTTCTATTGTCTTGGGTTCTTGTTTGGATAGGAAGGCAGAGAATTCTTCTAGGTTTCCTAAGTTTCTTCTAGTTTGAATACCAGTCTCTAAGTCACCTACCATTGTTTTTAAGGGGTGATTCATTAGGGTTTTAGACTCTCTAGGAAATACATTTAAAGGTTCTTTAGTATCATGTTCCTCTGAATTGAACTGAATTTCATTTATATAATTTTCAAAATAATTCGTTATGTTTTCAAGTCTCAGGTTATCATTAGATTTAGGTTCATCCATTTGATCTGTCCTTTTCTCAAAGGGATTAGATTCATCAAATTTCACATGAACTAATTCTTCAACAATACTTGACTTTTTAATATAGAATCTAGAAGATTTGGAGGTAATAGAATATCCTAAAAAATACATTCATCAGATTTTGGATCGAACTTACCAAGATTATCTTTGGTGTTCACGATTTAGACCATGCATCCAAAAATGTTAAAGTAATTTACTTTAGGTTTTCTGTTATTCCAAAGTTTATAGGGTGTCTTTTTCAAAATAGGTCTAATTAATACTATATTAATTATATAGAAAGCTGTATTTACAGCTTCTACCCAAAAATATATAGGTAGGCTATATTCATTTAACATAGTTCTAGCCATTTCTTGAATTGTTCTATTTCTTCTTTCTACAATCCCATTCTGTTGAGGTGTTCTTGGTGCAGAAAAGGTATATTTAATACCCTTGTTTGAGAAAAAGGAATTAAATTCTGGATTCTCAAATTCTCCACCATGATCACTTCTCAATGAGATTATATTAAAACCTTTTTCATTTTGAATAGATTTTCAGAAACATTCAAATAATGTAAAAGCATCATTTTTAAATTTCAAAAAGAAAATCCAAGTAAATATAGAATAATCATCAACTAATACATAAACATATAATTTACCAACTAAGGTTGTTACTCTGGAAGGTCCAAAAAAATCAATATGGATAAGTTCTAGTGGTTTAGTTATAGAAATTTTATTAACAGATTTGAATGATGATTTCTGTTTCTTGCCAAGTTGGCATGCATCACATAATCTGTCAATTTCAAATTTGAGACTAGGAAAATCGTAAACTAGATGTTTCATAGATAATTTATGTAAAACATATACATTGCAATGTCCAAGTCTCCTATACCAGATCCAAGATTCACTTACTTTAGCAGTCAAGCAGTTTACTTGTTGTTTATACGTGGAATTTAAATTCAAAGTATAGACATTATCATTTTTTTGTGCCTTAAATTTAAACATTTGATCTTTACAAACAATACAACAATTATTAGTAAAATCAACTTTATATACATCATCACATAGTTGAGAGATACTTATCAGGTTGTGTTTTAATCCTTGTACATAAAGTACTTTGTTGATTGAGAATATTTTTGGATCTCAAACAGTTCTAATGCCAATGATATTTCCTTTGGCATTATCACCAACTGTGACAAGTCCTCCTTACTTTTGAGTGAGTGAAAAAAATTCAATGAGTTTCCACTCATATGTAATGATCATCCATAGTCCATGTACCATATATCTTTTCTACTCTAGTGGCCTGCTGCCTCCAAAGATATTAAAACAAATTGCTTTGGTACCCATATTCTGTTGGTTCCAGGGGTGTTAACTAGCAATGATCTGGGTATCCAGATTTTCATTGGTCCATTAAAATCAGCTAAATCATATAAGTCTGTTGAAATATAGGCATTATTAATACCAAAAATTTGAGGTTGTCTTAAAAACTGTTTTTAGATATATGTCACTTTGTCCCACAAAAGTTACCATTAACCTTTTTAGAGCTAGGAACAAAAATATTTTTTGTATAGCTTAGGTTTTTCTCCTTTACTGCCAATTCCAAATCTCTCCATTTTAATGAATGTTTTTCCAAGAATTTTATTTAATTAATTCCCTCCTTTTTTAATAACCAATGCAACCTATTTGTATGATTATACTTCATCGTTCAGTGTTTTTATTCTTGATTCAATATAAATATTATTAGTGTTAATAGAATTGTATTTATCAGTTAATTCCTTATGTTGTTTCAGAATTGTATCTCTTTCATCTGAAACAGCTTTATGTATGTTATTTAGTGACTTATGTTTCTTAAATAGTGAGTCATATCTTTCATCATGAATATTGCATTAGGCTGCATGTTTTTCATTTTTGTAGCTTGATTCAGAATTTGATTCATTATTTGAGTCGGAGGAGTAATATGAGTGTACCTCATCGGTTTCTGCCATGAAACACATGTTTGCTTTTAGATTTACTTCTTCTTTCTCTAAAATTGATTCCATAGAGCTACTGGGGTGTTCAGATACACTCCAAGTGGCTTTCATAGCTTTTTTTTCTTTCTGCTCATAGTCATTTCTTTTGAAAAAATTATTATTATTTACATCTTTCAATTGTGGGAAATATGGTCTGATATGCCCCATCTTCTTTCATTCATAGCATCTTACTTTCTTATCATCTCACTTAAAGGATTTTTAATGTCTCTTTTGTTGCTGTAGAATTTTCTAAATTTTCTGGCTAGCTAGCTAGTTCTTCATCTGAATTTGATGAGTCCGAGCTCTCTGATTTAGCTTTGACTTCTCTGTTCTTCATCTTTCTATTCTTTTTTTGTGACGTTAACTTCAGGGAAGTATCATCCTTTTCAATGTAGACTTTATGTTCATTTGCCTCATCTTGCATTTCAGCTTCGTACATCATTAGTGTACCAATAAACTCTCTCATGGTTAGATTTTTTATAGGTGTTGATTGTATGATTGTAGCAGAGATACCATTCCACTGTGTAGGAAGTACCCTCAATATTTTTAATGCTTGATCAGCCTGCTTGATAGGTTCTCATATAGATATTATATTATTGAAATTTTCTGTCAATCTCCCATTCATTTGGGCAATGCTTTCTCCTTCAAATATTCTAAAAGTATCAAATTTCAATTTGGAAGTTGCATATCTCATTTGTCTCACATTGTGTGTTTCCTTCATACGCCACAAATATTTTTTGCCACGTCTCATATGCTGTCGGGCATTGAGATACACTGTTAAATTCATCTGGTCCTAGACCGCAGATGATTACATTCATAGGCTTCGAATTCATATCATACTCTACCTCTCTAACATGACTCTATGTCTCAGGCTTTTCAGGAATGTTATAAGGAGTCAGAATCGTTGAATATATTTTATATCCTAGTTTTTTCAGATATATTGTCATTCGCGATTTCCAGTAGTCATAGTTGTCTCCATTAAAATATGGTACTCTGACCATTGACATCCCTTCTCTTCTTTCAGTCATGATGCTCTGTTGTGTAATCGTTAAATACTTCTATCTTGCTAAGGCTCTATCAAAAGCTCCACCTCTGATACAAATTTTTTGATCATGAATATAAATATTATACACAAGAGGGGGGTGAATTGTGTCTTTCATATTTTTCGTTAACTCTTCGATTGAACAAGTTCTGTCCTCAATGATTCATCAGATTTGATCATGCAGCGGAATAAGTAAAAGCAGGGACACATAGATGTATAGTGGTTCAGGGAACAGAATGCCCCTAGTCCACTCCACCAACGCTCAACTCCATGAACTTGGTGATTTTCACTATCTAGACCTCTTTTCCACATACGTTCCAACAACTGAAAAACAGACAGTTGACACATTTAAAATTTACAGGCTAACAAAGAATTCCGGTTCAAACATGAACATACTCAGCTTAGTTCGAGAATCTGGTTACTCAAGATAAAAATAATTTTAGAATGAACTTTTCCATTTGATCTTCCTAATTGCAATAGAATGCAATTATTAGCAGATGGATCGTCATCTCTAGATATATTGATTTTCAAGTTGCAGCAATTCTGAGTCAAACCGGTTGTAGTAGATAAAGAGATATAATACACAACTTCAGTAGTAGTATATCCACAGTAGATATTTGATGTAGAACACATGAATCTTCTATCGTGTTCCTTCTTCTAAAATAAACATAGCATTGACGCTCCTTCTGAATTAGAAGAACTTAATGCTCTATGTAGTCTCTATTTTCCACTTTTTTGAATAATAGATTGATCACCACAGTACTATGCCTGGTGTTTCAGAGAATACATATATAATAAAGCCGAGCATATCCCTTGCACATTTAGATCCATAAAAGTCTCCTTTGGATTCCTGATATTCAAAATTTTGAATTTACAGAGTTGTCGTAACTTCCCTGAAGACTCAATATAAATATCTCATTTTCATTTGATCTTTAATCCATTGGAAAAACGGCTTTGAATTGTTCAAATTCGTGTTTTAAAATCGACTTTAAATCCAGCTTGAAATCTGCCTAACAATCAGCTTGCTGACCATTACATAAAAATATCGTCTTTCAAACTTTCTGACGCCAAACGTAAGGTTGATGATGTGGCCTCCAAACGTAGGGTTGACAACGTATGGTTGAACAAAAACATAGGGTTCATGTTACATTCATCAAACATAAGGTTGATCATAAACATAGGGTTGATCATCTATAATTTTTCTTCAACTCTCAGATGCAAGATAAAATATCCATTCAATGAACGTATGGTTGTTTAGAAAATCATTGTTGATGAACCATACCTTTGAGAAACAAACGTAACCCTTAGTACTTACATAGGGTTATTTTTCCATACTTTGTTGATAACCCAAACATATGGTTCCTTCCTAATTTAAGGTTCCTCTTCCATACTTTACTCATAACATAGGGTTGATTAACCATACTTTTCTCTTATCTCAAAACATATACATGCATTTCATCCTAACGCTACGTTTATCCACGTAGGGTATGAACAATGATTCCAGGACACGCTAAAGAAGATCCCGAAGAAGTAATATATGAACAGTGTTTCCAGAACATGCTAAATACGAATAATTTAACAATAAATTCCAGTAATTTCAAGAGTAAAATAAAATGAAAAATTTCTCCATAAATTCTTAACAATTAAAATCATTAGAAAATATTTAAGGTTATTTTTGAGCATCAAATTTATCGTAAAAAGATAGAGTATAATTTAAAATAATCTCCCCCTTTAAATAACATTATTATGTATTGTTGAAAACAATACTTTTCTCAACATTTATATCAACAGAAATGTTTCAACTCTGAAGAGTGTCCTTATGAGTTCATCACTAATGAAGTTCTCTACTATAGCTAGTTGATACAACTATTAGTCTAGGATTACACCCTACTGATAATCCTATACACCCTTATATGTTCGTTGAAATTTGGTAAACAATAATACAATGATCCTAATATTTCTTGACATTATATCCCAAGGGTTATTCCCACGATTCCTGATTTTGGATCAATGGATTAAATTATTGGGTAAATTCATTGATGATTTCCTTAAATGGTTCATCCATTAAACTATATTGTATTAAATCAATTAATATATATCTAAAATTGCTACTTTTTGTAATTTATTTGGAACTAAAATTCAATGGATTATGAAACAGTTATTTTACATGGATCACTAGGTGAGATCCTACATTATTTTCAATGTTCACACAATACAGACATCCTTTTGTTGTTTGTAGAGATTTATTTAATAGATATAGGTAATTGAAAGGATTTTCATAGTGGAGGTAGCTTTTTTTTATTGATTATCTTAATTTTAAGGGATTGGCATGTGGTATATGTTCCAAACTTTACATGGAGACGATTAATATCATTTTATTTTGTTCATTGTTGTTATAGTTCTCATTTATATCACCAATTTCATTATCCAAAATGTATTGGTATCTCCATGTGCTATTGATAGGGACCACAAAAAACAAAATAATATCTCCTATGGTATACATGGGATGTACGAATCTTCCAATACATGGAGAAAAAATACATCAATAGATATTTTGATGGAACCATTAGATTATCATCTTGAAGATAAAATAGTCAATGAGGAATAGTTCGAGAAATTTTCCATAAATATAATCAACTATATTCTGCCACCAAATTAAGATATTATTATCCTTTTATAAGAAATATGTTTACTCCCCAAGGATCCAATAATTTTATAACAATTTGAAAATAAGGATCTGTGTTGATTATTTTAAAATTCATGGCCACAAATAATGAAATATTTAACAGCAAAAAATTTAAAAAAAAATACATCTGAAAAATGCCACTGAATCATTATCTCATGATAATTATACGATACATATTTTCTTGGGTTGAGGAAACATATAAATATAATAATTATCGTATTATTCATGCATTTCTATGCATTAAACCATGAAGAGTGACCTTCTAAATGTTGTGGTTTTCAATAGTTCAAACCACACAAGTGTTTATAACACCATTTCCTAATATTGAATATAGTATATAATTAAAGGAATTTATTACTTATAATAAACCCTAATATACTTATAATAAATTCAATTAATATCACATGATACAGGACTATTATTTTTAACTGTATCTATATCTACATTATGATATTTTTTATAGTTTCTTTTGAACAAACTATCATTCCTTTTCACATCATGCTATGTCTTATGTATATAAAAAATTAAATCTACTAAAAATTAATTTTTAATATCCTCCAAAAAATATTTTGGGTAACTTTAAAAAAAATTTACAATCATTTTTAACTAAATTTTTTCATTATTCACAGAAAAATTAATTCTATCCTTAATGTACTTTGTATGATTGAAATTCATTTGAATTATATAGTCCACAATTATAAGAAAACAACTACCTCGTGAAAAGTGTCAATGTTATTAAGGATTTACAGGAATAAAAAATATCTTCTCTAAACACAAATAATAGTATAATTGTTTTCTCAAGATGTATCATGTACAAGTATGAATAAATATATAATTATTTTACCTTATTTATTTTGTTATGAAATAATATATAGTATATCAATATTTTATATCCTACCTATATATTCTCAATTGTCTTAGTCTTGATAGACCATATGGATGAAAACATCACATTTCATTTATCCTGATGAATGAGTAAATCACATCCCTCATCATCAAATTATATATGAAGATCACAGATACACTATCTAAGTATTTTTTACACTACCATGATATATCATTATTGAAGGATCATGAGTCAAACTATACATATAATAGAAACATTTTCTTCTTGACATAACCATAACCAGTGACATGATTGTTCTCACATCCTACCACAAATTTGTTATATCAACCTCATGGTTGGAATATAAATGTATCAATGTATAATTTTATAATGTAAGGTATCTATTCATCCAATCACTAATGAAAAAACATAAAATTAGTAGGTTTGATAATGGAATTAAAATATAAAAAAAAACATGAAATATAGAATGAAGATAGAATGAAGTTAGATAAAATGAATTACTCCCAGGATAAATACTATAAATGAACAATCATTTCCTATTTTCTAGACTATTACCTACTTAATAATCACATATTATTTTATGATTGATCATCCAGTTCAGCCCCAGTATTGAATATATAGTGTACATAATAATCTCCAACCGTTCTATGAATCCACCTTTTTCCTTTTTAGAAAGCTAGATAGATCCTCTGTAGATTGAACACCATATCCCACAATTGAGATATGTAATCAAAAAAACATAATCACTCAACTATCAATAATGTATCATATCCCTAGATGATCAAGTTATATGATAGAGAATAGTATAAAATAATAAATTAATCCAAACACAACTATAGATGGGAATTTTTCACTCTTTCAAGATAATAATTATCCTTGGATGAACTCAAAAGTGGATTAAATACATAAAAACATGAGTGATCAAGGACTATATTTCATCGCTATATTTCCCACTCGATTGATCCCTCAGTTTGGTTCTTCACAGTGATGATCACTAGTGATCATGTTGAGGATACATGAAGATAATGATAACATAGAGAGAGAAATCACCTAAATAAAAATAATACAAAGTTATTTATAATAAAATATTCAATATAAATACCCCATTTTCAAAATAAAAAATTATAGATCTAGGTGTTGATTTTTTACAATGGTGGAGAGAAATTATTTTAAATTGAAATCATGGATTTACTGGGATCTGTCTAGGGAAAGGGAATGTCCTCTACACATGCAACGCACATCCAAAATATTTTTTCATGTTGGAATGAGATTTTATGATTATAAAAAATCATCCAATATTAATTTATCATTCCTTATTATGTTTATAAATAATTCACATTTTCTTGAGAATATATAAAAATATCCTAATCCCGAAAGATCATATGAATTATTCCATATATCATTGATTTATTTTATTTTTAAAGGTATAAAAAATATGTGAAAATCATGGAGGGAATGAGATTAAGATAAAAAATCATGTATATCTCATTATATATCATGTATCATCATAGATAAAAATCTACATAACTTTATTGTATAAATTATTTTTTTGAGTCCATTGGATGAAATATTTCCATGTACAAAACTTTACATATATGAAGGAATTTTGGTCTATATCTTATATATTAATAAAAAAATCTGTTTGTATCAGTGCTCTTTAAATATGGCCTCATCCTTAAACAATAATAAATCTTGAGATAAGTCATGAATTTTACATTAATTCCCATTGAGGATCTTTTTAGTTTTAGAGACATAGAGATTTATGTCATAAATCATACATAAAACTTAATCATTATAAAGTATGCACTTCTAATCAATCAATTTTTTCCTGAATAATAAAAATCCTTAAATAAATGAAAATATTCTTGAATTATTCACTTATATTATACTTCCTTATACCCTATGAAAAACATTTTAAAAAAAATAGAATGAGCATAAAAAAGATCAATAGGTTATATGAAATAAAGAAATAAATCATTAGGCTATAAATACATAAAAATCAATGAAATCATAATTTTCACTCAGAGAACCTAAGATACATAATATTCCAAATGAAATAATACAATTTATGAATAAATCATACAAATCATAAATCATAAATATATCTTATGGAATCCATAACATATATAAATTGTAGCTTTCAAAGCGACAAAGGGAGTAACCACACGGTAATATTTGGAATACCCATTTGATTATATTCCCTTAATATCTAAGAGAACACTTATTGATAACCTCTGTCATGTTACCCAATGCATTAGAGTTCTAACACAGGCTCAATTTCCCTCAATATATCACAGAATCACCAGTACGCATAATCATTTCCCAAGAACTATAAAAAAATCATAACACATGAACTAGAATAAAAGAAATATTGAATTTCAACATTCCAATCATATGACATAATTTCTATATATTGATATAATCAATCCATTATAAGAACTATTTCCAATACCAAAATACCTAAAATGGAATGTGGAATTTAATTTAATTTTTATAAACATTAGGACTTGTAGAGGAAGCCAAATATCTAATACTGATTGTGGCGGAGGAAGGGTCGTTGTCACTGTGTATGTAAAAAAGATACATTCCATTTGACATATAGTAAAATGATTCATAATGAAAGGATTCCCTTTGAAATCTTTGGAATGAAATTAAATTTTAAATGGGTTGATTATATATCGTCTAAATGAATGTCATGTATAAATCAAAATATTCCTTTAAATGAGATTGAGACGAAGTCCCTTACCTTGAGTTAGACTTGTCTCCTTTGTTCTGTATATTCTTGAATAATAAAAATAGGTTAATTAATACTTTAAATAATATATTTTACATGTTTGTTTTTCATTTTATATTACGTATCATTATTCTTTTAAATTTACATAATTATATAAGTTCATATCGTTCAGTTTGGTGATATTCGGTACATGAGTCGAAAATGTACTTGTTTGATGTAAATTGTCCATGTGGTATAAATTCCATAATCTCCAGAATCTTATAAATTATTTGAATATCTTATATATCTACTATATATTTAATTTATAATTTCTATAATATTTTTATAATGATAGGATGTATTCATGGAGATGGAAGGTCGTACAAACTCTTGAACGCTATAGTCATTTATAATTTATATTAAAAGAATACTAATAACATGATATAAATGCATATTATAAACCTAGTATTATATTTATGTCATGTATTTTTCATAGATTTAATAAAAACGTCCTTTATACATTCCATGTATAGCCTGAATTAGTCACATCACATTGTGGAGGCAGTAGCCCTCTCTTCCACGATTCAAATTATCATATTGAAAAATTATGGAATGAATAAAGGTATGTTGTAAATAAAATATACAAATGCATAGATACAATATAAATTAAATATATATATATATATATAATATATATATATAGTTTCTTCATAATGGACATCATGAGAGGTGGTAGAAAAAAAGATCAATCATCATTTTGTGAGGATGTAGTTCATCGTACACTGAAACAGTATGTTCATATCCATTAGATAGAGGTGTCTATAATTTTAGTTTGAATCCATCCATGAAAAATATCCTAGTATATTTATCATAATGGTTCTGTAATTTAATCATTGAATTAAAAATGAATAGGGAGAGGATAAGGAAAATAATGGAAATGAACATGAGAGAAGACATTACCTCTAAATCGGTAAACATCTTTTAATTTGATCCAAAAGTATATATTTAATTTCATTATTCCCATGTTAAGGATTCTAGGAGGAATTTAGGGATGTTGAGAGATTATTTAATCTGAATTCGGATGAGACAATTGGATTTAGAGTAGTGAGTAAGTGGGTATAATTGGTAGCCTTTTATAAGAGGGAGGCTAGTCAATTTAGGAAAGCCTTAAAATATTAATTTTTTTTTATTCCTTTTAGCATAAAAATATTTCAAAACAAATTTAATTCTAAAATGAGATGTTTTTTGTTCCAATACCCATCATCCAATAGTTTTTAAACATGTTTAGAAAAAATTTCATCAGTATCTTTTTTGTTTAACCCTTCTTTTACCCTTTTTAATCTAATAGTGATATCATGTTATTTACACATTATCGGTTAATGTAATTACCATATCATTTAAAAATACCCAAAAAATTACATTTATGAAAAATTTGAAAATATAATAAACATTATTTTGAAATATATATTTTTATGAATTTAATATCATTTAATAAACTATTTTATATTTTATGTTATGAATTAGGTCAATTTCGGACACAATTGGTACATATTTTTTTTTAAATTCCATAAAAACATGATTAGTTCAAGAAAAATGAATTATATCAAATATAATATGTAAATATAATCCTTAAATTCATTTATGACATCAATGTAATAAAATAATATTTTTTTTAAAATTTATAATATCATATATTCCAATCTTTCGTTAATAAGGTTATCACTGCATCATCATTGGGTTCTAAATAAATTTATTAATTTAATGTATACTAATTATAAATAAAATACCATTATGTATGAAATATTTTTATTTTTATAATGGCTATTTATAGTATAAGTGGTCACATATATAACACCATATAATTCGTTTATTAAGAATATACATGTGTATCTTATTTTTCTCTTTACATTAAATTCATTTTTATAACAAGTCATTATCAACCCCAAGTGGTGTCATGAGGTCCCAAAATCGACCCAAAGATTTATATGGTTGGGAAAATCTAATCATAAAATATTATAACATTTGTTAGTGTAGGATTATAAAATTATAATATTAATTTTTACTCTTATTTATGTGATTTACACTTTAACCAAAACAAATTAAAATAATTACTGAAGTTACTATTCATAATGTCTAAAAATAAAAACGTAACTATTTAAAAAATTTGAACCAATTTATTCCAAATATAGACACCATTTTTAAAAATTCAAAAATAAAAAATCTAGTAATTTATTTAAAATTTATTCTCGTTGTCAAAAAACATGAACATGTGTTTTTATGTAGTAAAAAAATCCTAAAAAAAGCATGAGTTTATGTCCAAAGTTAATGAGAAATTATTCCCATGACCCAAATTGGATTAAATAATAAAAACTTAATCAAATTAAAATTAATAAAAAATTAAAATTATAACATAATTTTTAAAGTAAATTATATGTAATGACAGATTTGAATTAAAATGCAGTATTTCTCCCTATTCATTAAAATATGAATTTAATCTGAGAAATGAAATAAATTAATCCTAAGTAAATTATGATGTACCACTTTTAAAAAATGTTTAAATTTTTATATAGAACATAAAATTGTTACCAAACATTGATATAAAAAGGGGTCACCTTCAAAAAGTGGTAAACTGACCTTTTATAAATATTAGACTATTTCTTGCTTAAAATGTCACGACCCGCCCTCGGGGCCCGTGCCGTGACTACCCCAAGCCCGCCTTCCATAGGCCAGGGGCTGGCCACTAGCACCAAGGCGCAAAATCCCAGTAAAAAGGGAAGGCATTGCCTTAATAATGTAAACAAGCACCTCAGAGTAACAAGCGGAAGTAAAGCAGTACACAAAACTAGAACAACTGTGCTGAAGTAAAGGGGCCGAAAATACAAGACCAACTGTAAAGTAATGTACAACTCGAAAGGGAAAACAGTAACTGAAAGTACAAGCGGCTCCTGGAACGTCCTCCTCGATTCCTACCTGAAGGGTAGGTACAGATGGCTCAGCTCCTAGATCGTCCACCACGGATCCTACCTGAAGGGTAGGTACAGATAGCTCCACAACTCCTCGGGTCCAACTGTCTGCTCCGAGCACGTCCCGCTCAGTGGTCCTCCTCCGGGTACCGACCTACTCCGTAAGCCTCAACCGCAGTCAGCGCTGTCCGTCGTCTGCAACCAACACAACGAAGTGCGGGCATAGCCCGTGCAGGGGTGAGTATAAGATACTCAGTAGGGACCCCGAGACCCTTGAAGGTCTCCCGAAATCCACAAAGGATAAACCGCATGAAGGATACAATCACGAAGTAACATCCAGTATTGATTAGGTATATGCCCAAACATATACCTATGTCACCAATTTCCGTTCGGCTCCAACACCGAGCCCAAGAACGACCCAATCCACAAAGAAGAGTAAACAGTAAATCCACACAGGATAACAGTACAAGTCCACACAGTTTATAACAAGTTTATGAAATCAACGGATAACCATTACCCAGGTATATGCCCATACATATACCTAAGTTATCAAGCGACCCATCTCAATCATGAGGAAACACAAAGATCATTGACTCAGCTCAAACCAGGATTTTTATTATCGAAACCGTAACTACTGAAGAGCTCCGTCTCTAGAGTGTACAGTGGTCCTGTCACGACTTCGAGGTACTGCTCACTAACCTAAGACTGCTGAGGTACTCCTCCTGTCGAGTACTGCGGGTTTGCGGCCAACTACCGGTCACTCCGTCCGCTGAGGGTCTGTCGCCAAATACCGGGCGCTCACCCAAATAGCCTACTGAGGTACTCCTCCTGTCGAGTACCGCGGGTTTGCTGCCAACTACCAGGGGCTCCGTCCGCCGTGGGTCTGCTGCCAGCTACTGGGCGCTCCGTCCACTTGTCTAGTCGACTCACTCCAAGTCGAGTCGGTCAAGCAGTCGTCAGGTCTCAGTCGGCTACACGGTCTCCGAACTCCGCACGCACGTCTCCACCGTCGCGGGTCTGTCGCTATAACCAAGCACACACACTCCGTAGAGTATCGCGGGTCCGCCGCTACAACCAAGCGCTCCACCGCCAAGGGTCTGCTGCTGCATCTAAGCGCACCACCACTGTCAAGTACCACGGGTCCGCCGCTACACCCAAGCGCTCCCCCGCCCGCTCGTCTCCGGGAGGGTCCACTCCACGAGCTACTGGTCGATACTCCAAGTATCTCAAAGTCCAACGAAGAAGTGCCACATACGTCCGCTTCGTCAAAGGAGTCTCAACGCAACAGACGGCGCGTCAATCGGACGCCCGGTCTGTGAGTTATTAGCCTTTTCGTCCCGAGGGCCCGGTTGGTTTCGTGAGCGAACCAAACCCGGCCATATTTCAACTGTATCCAAAACTAGGGCGGAGTATGTCAAAAGTTCCGTCCCACTTAGAGGATTCCATCAAAGTCGACGGCACGTCAATCGGGCGTCCGGAACTCAAGATATGAGCGTTTCCGCTACGAGGGCCCGGTTGGTTTCGTGAATGAACCAACCCGGCCGTACTCCACCTGCGTCCAAACCTCGGGCGGAGTATACTAAAAGATCCGTCTCACTAAGAGGAACTTATCAGAATTGACGGCACGCCGTTCGGACGTCCGTAGCTCAAGATATGGGCGTTTCCGCTCCGAAGGCCCGGTTGGTTTCGTGAACGAACCAACCCGTCCGAACTCAAAGTGAATCGTAACCTTGAGTGCGATATACTGAAACGACCGTCTCGATCCAAGGATCGCGTTGCCGCAGAAGGTTCGTCATTCGGAGGTCCGAGGCTCATGTTAGGGCCCAAAAACCGATTCTGGTTCGAGAAGGAAGGGTCCGGGCCGACCCGGCCCGAACCGGCCCGGCCGGTTCGGCCGGCGGTGCGCGGGGCGCGCGACGGCGCGCGGAGGCGGCGCGGCGGCGCGCTGGGGCGGCACGGCGGCGCGCTGGGCGCGCAGGCGGCGCGCGGGTGAGACCCCCGCCCTCCCCCGTTTTTCCCCCTGGCGGCGCGGCACATGCCGCGCCGGTTTTAAAACAAAACTGCCCCCTCACATGAGGGGGCCTGCTGGACGACACGGGGGGCTTTTCCCCCACAAGGAAACCGCCCCCTCATTAAGAGGGGGGGTTTTGATGAACCGGCCGGGGGATTTATTCCCCCGGTTTTCTGCCATCCGGCCGGCCAGCTGGCCGGCCGGTTTTCACCAACGGGACCGGAAATTCCGGTCCCGCCTTCGGCTTCCGACGCCGGCGGCCCGGCCGCCGGTCTTCATATCCCGCCGCGGCCCGGAACCGGCCGCGGTGTTCGTCGTCTTGCGCGGTGCGACGGCACCGCGCCCCTTTGCCGCGCATTTGATTCCCTTCGACGCGGCGCGATGGCGTCGCGTTCTTTATGATTCTTCCATGGCGCGGCGCGACGGCGTTGCGCAAAAAGGATTGGCGAATATCCGCGTGGTGCGACGGCACCACGCCACCTTGATTCATCCACCCGCAAGCTATTCAACAAGGACGATGGAGGGGGTTCGGCCGTGTTCGTGCGGTCTGGCCCCCTCACGTTAAAATAATATCACTTATATATTCAATCCTCACGTTAGTCATGCAAACCACGAGCAAGAATAAAATAAGTTAACAATAAACAACAACCCCTACCTTGGTATAAGGTTCGAAGATTGTCAACGTTCCGCGGAAGACGACGTCGCGGAGGTCGGGCGTCGCGGTAGCCGTTCGTCAAATCCGATGACGAAGGAATGCGTCCGAAGAGACACGTCGTTGGCGAAACCTCGTATGCTAACGAAGGTTGTCCGAGGAAGTAGCGGCGTTCTCTCTCGTTGACACGAAAGACGAAGAATAGCGGAGCGGCGTTCTTCGTCGGAACTTGAGCGTTCTTCGTCAAGTCTTGAGGAAAGTCAAATAATAAAGAAAACAACGAACTCAAGAACCCCTACCTCGATAGTCGCACGTTGACGTAGTCGTTGAATATCGGTGTCGATTCCTTTGACGTCGGAGGAAGAGTCGTTGTCGATGGCGTTCGTCTCGGAAAACCGTCGCGGAAGAGATGACGCAGAAGAAGTACGTCGTGTCGTGGATACGGCGTCGCCGATGGACCGTGTTCTTCGGCGGAGAAGTTCTTCGTTGAAGAATGGTGTTCTTTGCGTTCTTCGTTGAGTTTGAAGAAGATGAAGAAGACTTCCCTACTCTCTCAAGGAGATAAAATTCTAACAAAATAAAATAAGACTCTTTCTTATTTTATTCACACAACCCAACCTCTTTGAATTTCAAAGGTTTGAAATTCAATAACCACACACAACTCACCTCGTTAACTCATTACATTAATTAATTCTAGAGTTGTCAAAAAAAAGAAGAGATAAGTTGGCAAGAATTAAAGTAGGGGAGAGTCACATAATTAAGAGGGGGTTTAGAGGGGTTAGGGAATTTGAAAAGGTGGGGGCTCGTGTGGGCCCCACCTCCCTCATAACCACACATGGGAAGTTGGGTGGTTGTGGGCCCCACCAACTACTTCCCATGAGAGAGTCTAACTACCATGAATAAAATAAAATTCACACACAAAATTTTATTTTACTTATCTTTTAATCCCCAAAACTAACTTTCAACCCGCAACAAACACAACTCCCGAAAAGGTCTCTTTAAGCGAATATCGACGCTGCGAGTTCAACGGTGCCCTCGGATTTCAATTCCGAGCACCGGATCAAAAGTTAGGAAAACCCGCTCGTTCGTTCACTGAACGTACCCGAGCCAAACTTCGGAAAATGATTCCGGGCACTCCGGGCCTCGGAATCAGGTGCCGTCTGAAACCGCACTCTTGTAAAATTCTAAAGAAAATTAAGAAAAAATTTCCCTTGAATTTTACGGGTCTTTACATAAAATTTGGTTCATTCTAATTCTAAGACTCTAAAATATATTGGATAAATGTATCAACATTTAAGAAACATTTATAATGATATTATAGTTATTTTTTTCATTCTATCCACTACAACGACTAGGGGTTAAATACAATTTAAGATAATAATAATATTATATTATTTTTCATTATAACTCAATGTTGTGTGCAACATAAGTGTTCAAAGAAACCCATTATTGCGTGGTGAGTACGATATCAGACATTATTCCCCATTTAACATAAAATTAATATATTATTCATAAATATTATTACATATGAAAATGTTTTATTCTTTAAATACATCAGATCTTATATCATTCCCCACCTTTTTGAAATTACAACCCTACAATTTTTTGTACATATCAAATAAGTGGGGGTATTTATCCCTCGTATCATTTTCATATTCCCACATTGCCTCTTCAACCATATAGTTTTCACCCAAAACCTTTACACTATGGATTAACATTTTTTGGGACACTTTCTCTCTGTAGTTAAGAATTTGTTCTAGTTGTTCCACATAAGAACGATTATCATCCAACTTAACTACCTCTGGACTCAAAACATGAGATGGATCTGAAATATACTATCTCTACACTGAGACGTGAAATACAATTATGTACATGGGATAAATATGTAGGTAAATCCACTCTGTATGAAATTGATTCAACAATCTATAGTATTTCATAGGGTCCAATGACCCTCAGACTCTGCTTTTCCTTCCTACTGAAACACATCACACCTTTCCATAGAAAAACATTGAAGAACACAATCACCTAACTTGAATGAAATATCCCTTCTTCAGTTATCCTCATAACTTTTCTATCTTCTCTGATCAATTATAATGTGCTTTTGAATCAACTGATATTATTTATTCATCTCATCAACCAATTATATTCCCATAAACTTTCTTTAACCCACTTCATCCCAAAAAGCTGGAGTTTTACACCTCTTTCAATTTAATGCTTAAAATTGATCAATCTATATACTGGAATGAAAACTATTATTATATGAGAAATAACAAAAAAATGTTGGTCCCAACATCCCACGAAATCTATTGAACTAGCATGTAGAATATCTTCTAAGAAATGTATTTTTCATTCAAACTATCCATCTGATTGTGGAGGAAAAGCTATACTAACATTTAATTTAGTACCCAATGAATTGTGAAGACACTTTCAAAAGTTAGAAGTGAACCTAGGATAATGATCAGATAAAATTTTTTGGGGAACACCATGTTCCCTCACTATATCTTTAATATACAATCAAGATATTTCATCTAGAGAAAGAGTATCATGAATAGGAATAAAATGAGAAGATTTAGTCAATCGATCAACAATACCCCAAATTGCATCGTTACCTCAAGAATCTATTGGTAATCCAAATATTAAATCCATACACACATTTTCCCATTTCCACTCTGGAACTGGAAATGGCCGAAACACCCCTTTCGGTAACTACCACACAACTTTAACCTTTTGAAGAATCAACCATCTCAAGGTAAAGTTATTAATATATTTTTTCATTAAATCCAAAATTTAATACTCTAAAAGATCTTTATACATCATATTACATGTAGAATGAATTGAAAATGGAGAACTATGAGCTTTACATAATAACAC
Source organism: Viscum album (assembly GCA_963277665.1). NCBI lineage: Eukaryota > Viridiplantae > Streptophyta > Magnoliopsida > Santalales > Viscaceae > Viscum > Viscum album. The sequence continues at coordinate 524,832,602 of OY728165.1, forward strand.
ATTCTTCAATTGTGAATCACAATGAAAAAATAATCTATTTTCATGCCTCAAAAAAGGATTTTATCAATGTTAAATTTAGGTAACATACCCTTATGAACCAATACTACATTTTTCTACAACTCATTGTCTTTTCTCTAGGCATTATTAATTCATTCTGATAGACATGATTTCACTAGCACCTGAAACAAAAGAGAAAAATTCCATTCACCAAGAACATCAAATCCAAAATTCAGAAAATTAAAAACCAATGGATCTCATTCCAAACATTGCATGGTTACTGTTGCATTACTTTTCTGACTCAAAACATAAACCAAATTGATTTCCTTTGCAGGATGGTAATTAATTATGAAATAATAATTCTTGATTATTTCTAGGCATCTCTAATGTCTCATGTTTAATTCCTTTCGAGTAAATATATACACAAAAATTTAATCAATATATATTTCACAATTTATGAAATATAGATCATGCCTCAAAAATTTTAAATCAAAAAACAACATTATTTAATTAAAAATCTTGTGTATGGTAATTTAACTAACAATTTTTCAACTAACGTGAACCATAAATGATTAACTGATCAGTTTTTTTTTTGAGACAACCATGACCTATCAATGATGAGTAGATTTAGATAACAAAATTCATAATTCAGGGAAGTCTGGGTCTAAAATAGAGCATTTACCATTCTTATTTTTAGTTCTTAAAAATAATAACCCCATTATTTTATCCAGATGAACATAACTCCATTATGTGTTAACTTATTTAGCGGGATATATAGCTGACACACGTTTTCGACCAAACATCAGTAATAACCTGATAATTCATAAAAAGTACGAAACTCAGTACTATTGATAGGTCTTGGAAATTATTCAACAACTTTTGTTTTATAAGGCATAACAATTATGAAATTTTTAGAAAAAATATTACCCAGGATATAAATTTGTTACAACCAAAATTCACTCTAAATAAAAATTCCATATTGTTTCTTGTCTTTTTAATGTTTGGAAAACAATCTGGAAGAGACATTCATGTCCATCCTGGCATTTAGAATAGAACAAAAGGTCATCAATAAACACAACCACAAACTTATCCAAAAACAAATTAAACACTCCATTAATGATATTCATAAATACACCAGGTGAATTAGATAACCCAATGGGAATAAATACAAACTCATAATTCCCATATCTCATTCAGAATGATGTCTTGGGAATGTAATATTCCTTCACATTCAACAGACGGTACCCAAACATAAAATAAATCTCCAAAATATACAGAGCTCCATGGAGATGATACTACATAATTTAATAGCCCATCATCTACTAAATTAGTTGCAAAGAAGTTCACAACATCTTTCTTATTGTATTCCATCCGCATTCTATCATTTGAGTTCATTGTCGAACAATCATTTTCATAATGACCCATTTCATTGCACATAAAACATTTTACTAAATTTATGTCAAATTTTATCTTACCACTACCCTGATCCTTTTTGTTGAAATTATGATCCTTATATCCCATTTTACAACATCAAAAGCACTTACATGAATTCAAAAATAATTCCCCGGTTTTCTATTTAAGAAAAATTTTATCAATAGTAAACTTATGTATCTCACCTTGTGTTTTTTATGAGTTATTCCCTTTCATATACCACCTAGAAATATTTTTATGCCGATTTTCAAAAAACACTTGATCATCATCAAACTCCATTTCCACATTTTCTGCATATCAATCAATGTTTTCATAACTTTTGAACTCACGAGAAGCTAATGACATTAGATACATTATATTAAACATTGCGTAAATACAATTTATTTTACAGACAAGATCCCATTCGAAATTTACTAAATATCATTCTAAAAGAGTAGAATTTATTTATAAGAATCAAATTACTCATCCTCCTACCACAATTAAATGAATTGTTTTTCTATCCTAAGTCTAAATTCAATAAAAAAGTACTTTTCCAGGAACAAACCATTGAATTATTCTCACTCAAGAGCATCAATATCATCACTATCCTTGATATTCATAATAATCGACCACCACTAATCATCTTCACCTTTGAAATGGTAAATATAAAGACTATCCATTTGATTTTCTAAACACCCCATGACATTGAAAATATATTCCAGTGCATTAATCCACCATTTATCTAGAGCAAGGTTAGATGATCCTCTAATTGATGTGGGTGTTAAACACATGAAATGATTCACTACCAATATGTTTGTCTGCGGTTATCTAGATGATCTCATTCAGGAGTTCCACCACCATTTACAGTATAATTCAACTCTGCCATCACTACAACAAACTATCCAGTTCCAATTCTAACTACTTATATTTCCTGATTTTGTAGGACGTTTTCCACTTCATGTCATACCATAATAGCTTCCATGTTTCCTATATGGAAAACCATTCTAAACACAAACATATCATAGATGAAGCAACATGGTAGTCATTAAATTCTATATCATATCAATCTTACCATAAAGTAAAAATAATTTTTGGATTTACATTTAACAATATTTTAACTCATAATTTTATCTAAACAAACCTATGAAACCAACGATAAGGCCCCAACCAAAAAAATTACGTAATATTGAGATAAGTGATTAATTTGACTTTAATTATTCTCAAGGAACATTTAATTTTTATAGACTTATATAATTATTTCATTACTCATACATAAAAACTTAAATATTACAAAGTAGGATCATCTACTCAATCAAATTGTTTTCAAAATAATAAAAAACATTAAATAAATTATAAATTCTTCTTGAATTATTTCTTTCTATTTCCCATCATTATACCTAGTGGAAAAAAATTAAAAAACCTTGAATGAGAATAAAAATATCAGTAAGGGACATGAAATAAAGAGAGAAAATATTAGTCCATTAATACATACAAATCAATGAAATCATACCTATTACTTATAAAACATAATCTATTTAGCATACATCATGAAATCATATGATTTTTGAATAAATAATAAAATACATAAATCATAAAGTTAATTTGTGGCTTCGATAACATACTTACATTTTTGCTTTCACGACTACATTGGTAGTAATGATCATAGTTATGTCTTAAAAACCCATAATAGTATATTACCTAAATCTCTTAGTAGAAACCTTAATGTTTACGTCTGTCACATTAACCAATGAATCTGAGAGCTATCATGGGCTCACCCACCCACAATTTATCATGGAACCACCTGTATATATAATCAATTCCCCATAATCATAACATAATCCTAACACATGAACAAGGAAAAAGGAAAAATCATTTCTATCATGCAATCATAAGACTTAATTTCCTGATATTTATAAAATAAATCCATTTTCAAAACCATTTTCAATACCAAAATAACATAAAAATGAATTTGGAATATACTTTTCTTTTAAAAAACATTATGTCATGTATAGGAAGCCAAATATCAAATAATGCTCGCGGTTGGGAAATGGTCATTGTCACATCATACATTAAAATGAAACATTCATTTTTTCAATTAGTAAAACAATTTCTATAGAAAATATTCCTTTTTAAAATAATTTAATGAAATTAAAATTAAAATGGGTTGATTATATACCATAAAAATAATTTCATGTATAAATCAAAATATTCCTCAATAAAAAAGTATTACGTTGAAGTCCCTTACCATGAGTCTGACTTGTCTTGTCCATTATTTATATTCCTAAATAATAAGCTATGGTTAATTTTTAATTTCTTCATAACACTATTCCTATTTATTATTGATTTTATATTACCTTTCATCATTCCATAACAATTACAAAATTATTTATGTTCATATCGGTGGGTTTTTTGATATTCGGTATTTGAGTCAAAAATGACCTTGTTTGATGTAAATTGTCCATGTGGTGTAAAATAAATCATTTAGATAGTATTATTAAATATTTAAATATCACTTATATCTATTATATATGTATTTTATAATTTTCATAATATTTGGAGAATGAAATTCAACGTTCTTGGAGATGGAAGGTCATATTTACGCATGAACGCTGCTTTCATTTATTTGTCATATTAAAATAATATTAATAAAATGATATAAATGTATATTATTATAATATTATTATATTTATTCCATGTATGTATCATATCGTTAATTCAACCATCCTTTATTCTTTCCTTGTATATCAATAACGAGTCATATCACTTTGAGGGGGTGGTAGTCCGTACTTTCTCAAATGAAATTATCATATTTACACAGTATTAAATGAATATAGGTATGGTGTAAACAAAATACTTCTAAAGGATTTAGAAAATATAAATATAATATATATCATATATAAATTTAGTTACAACATAATTACCACCATGAGAAGTGGGAGGAAAAAATTTAAACAACCATCATTTCGTGAAGTAGTAGTTCTCCAATCGTAGAAACAGTATGTTCGTATCAATTAGATGGAGGTATCTGCCAGTGTAGTGTGAATACATCTCATTAAAATATCCTAGTATATTTAAGATATAGTTTTTTATGGATTATAAGAATAATGAGAAAATATGGAGTGTAGAAGGAAAATAATTGAAATGAACTTGAGAGAATACATTACCTCTATATCGGGTAACTTCTATTGATTCGGGTCGAAAATATTTCATGATTTTCTTTCGGACCATGTGAAGGATTCTAGGAGTAAGGGATGGATGTTTTCAGATTATTTGGGAATATTTTGGATGATCCAAGGGGCTTTATAGGTTCAAGTATGAGGGTATAGGTGGTGTCCTTTTATAAGAGGGAGGAGGGGTACTATAAAAAGGTCTTAAAATATTTATTTATTATAAATACATTTTCAATTACAAGTAGTACAAAACTAATTTAATTCTAAGATAAAATTAATATGGTTCGAATAACCATCATCCACATACTTTAAGCATGTTTTTTATATTTCATTATCCTTATCTTTTTTTTATAACCCTTATTTTTCCCTTTTTAATCTTAGAGTTATATCCTGTTATTTACACATTCCTGGTTAATGTAACAACAATATCATGTCCAAAGAACCAAAAAAATCCATTTTTGACATATTTGGACTTATATTATGCATTTTTCTTAATATTATATTGTTATGAATTTAATATAATTTAATAAACTATTTTATATTTTATGTCTTGAATTATGTCAATTTTAGACACTATTCATATTTCATTTTTTCAAACAATAATAACCTGATTCTATCTAAACAATGGAATTAAAAAAATGATAATATTTAAATATCACCTACAATTTTTTTGGATGAAATAAATATATTAAAATAACATTTATTTTAATATTTATAATATCATTTATTTGAATCATAAAATAATAAGGTAATCACTGCATCATCATTGTGTCATAAATAAATATATTTATTTAAGGTATAAAATTTAAAAATAAAATACCATGATGTAGTAAATATTTTTATCTTTATTATGACTATTTATAGTCAAAGATATCACATATAATACCCCATATAAAAAGGTTTTAGTGAGAATATACATTTTTATTTTATTTTTATCTTTACTTAAAACTAATTCTTATACATATCCTTATCATATCCATGTTTCTCCATGGGGTCCCAAAATCGACACAATGATGCCCATGGACAGAAATATCTAATCCAATAGTATTAGGACATGTGTTAAGGTTTTTTATATTATTATAATATTATTTTTTAAATTTACTTAACAGATTTACCCATTAACCATGGAAAAAAATTACTAAAGCTACTATTTATAATGTTGTAAAATAGAAGGAAGTTATTTAGAAAATTTATACCTTATGGTTCCAAATATTAAATCTATTTCAAAAAATTAAAAATAGATAAATTGAAGTAATTATTTTAAAACTAATTCCTGTTGTGAAAACTATAACTCTTGTTTTTATGAAGTAAAAACTACAAAAAGTTTGACATGCGTTTATCTCTAACTTCAAGGTAAAATTTATTCCAATTTCCAAAAATTGTATTAAATGATAAAAAATTATCCAATTTAAAATTATAACCAATTAAAATGATAACATAAATATATTAATTAATCAGACAAAAAGAATGTTTTGAATTAAAATGAAGTATTTTCCTCTAATCAATATAATATGATTTTAATGGGAAAAATAACAAAATTTTAACCAAAGTAAAAAATTTATTTCTTTCAACTAAATAAGATGTTTATTTTTCCAAATAGAACTTACAAATGTGACCAATAAATTATTTAAAAATGGTTCTTCTTCAAAAGGAGGTAAGACGACCAATTAAAAATATTAGAGTATTTTATGCTTAAAATTGGATTCATTCAAATTTTAATCCTCAAAAATTAATTAGATAAATGATAAAAACATTTAAAAAACATGTATAATCATATTATAGTTATTTTTATTCATTCCCACCAATAAAATGGTTAGGCATTAACTACAATTTAAAAAAATATTTTTATTATTATATCATTTCTCGGTATAACTCAATGTTATGTGCATCGTATTGTTTCGGAAAACCCATTATTGTGTATCGAGTACACTATCTAATAAAGAGTACTATTTAACGTAAATATGATATATTATACATAAATATTAATATATATTTTTGAAAAGGAATTATTTTATAAATACATAAGATCCTTATCATGACCCGTCCTAGTAGGGCTCGCGCCGTGATATCCCAAGATAGCCTCTAGTAGGCCAGGGCATGATTACTAGAATGGAGTTGGAATATCCCTAACCTCCGAGGAATATCCTAAGTACCTTTACACCCGCACACATCTCCATGCCCACAAAAAATGGAATGTAAAGAAAACCACTAAGGAATAGAATGCATGCATAAAACTAAACTCAATCATGAGAGTAGAACGAAAAGTAATGTACTGAAAGTAAACTAGACCAGAATACAAGACCAACAAAAACAAGAGTCTAAAAAATAAAAAGTTCAACCTGTAAGCACAAAGAGATAATTAGTCTATTTCATTTATCCTTACAGACACCTCAACCAGTAGAAAAACTCAGAAAGAACGGTCTGGTATTGGTCCTCCCTAGACTCCGTCAAAAGGGTGCTTGTCTACACAGGACTTGACAAATGCGGGGAAAGCCTGTGCTAGGGTGAGTATAACAATAATCAGTAGAGGACCTCAAAAACTGAAAATTAATAAATGAACATATGGTGCCATCAACACTATAAAATATATTTCTACCGAATATATAGCAAGCGAAACAAAAATCAAGATATACTCAAAACTCAGTCCCAAAGTCAAGAGATAAGTCACATAACCACATACCTCTACTAGGGATTTAGTTTGAAGTTTCCATGAAGCACTCATCTGGGAGAACTCACTCCATGATTCTGATAGCTCTGACAAGAAGTATTTTTCTTCGGAATGAACATGGGAGATAGATACACACATTTTGAGAGAACACACTCATGAGTGGGGATATATCCCAATTAAAATATGAGGATCACTTCCGGGGCCTTGACAGATACCCTAACTCATCCAGATTCGCCTTCTATGGTGTCCTTTAGGAATAGTCATGTCGATTCTAGAATCTACCTAGGGATAATAATGGATAGAGGATGTCTCTCTAGGCCTCTCTGAGGGATACCAAAAAATTATATTAGAAATTCTAGCAGAATGTATCATACTCCTATAAAATGAAATGATACCTGACCTTTAGAAGAATGAGAAAAAGGGGTACTAACCCAAACAGAGCTTGTCCATGGTACAGTGGAAAAGAGGATCGAACCATGTTCCAGTATATACATGATGTGAATAAGGTTCACTCCTTTTTTTCTCTATACTATGGGTTCTACCCATGTGAACAGGCCCGAGTGAGAAGAACAAGCAATGTAGAAAAATAAGTACGCATCGTGTTGTATGGACCACAAGCCATGTCCAAGTAACCAGGTTTCCCTCCATGTATAAGGCTGTGTTCTTTTACACTATTTCAAACAGTGTGGTCCATCCCATGTAAACAGTACATGGGGTATCCCGCGTAGCTGGACTAGTAAGGCTATTCGGTGTACACGATCTTGTACCCACCCTGTGTCCTTGTATCTTCTGAGATACATGAAGATTTCTACATGTTGTTTGAGAATGGTCAAACGATGTGTTAGAGATTCTCTTCACCCAGAACTCCAACCGCTACTGGGTGGAGGCCCACAGGCCATGTCTCCCTGGAGGCATGCCATGTTCTTCATCACCTATAGCATGCAAACCCTAGTTGTCACTGCCAGTACCACACGGTGTGTTCATGGGGATACAAGCCGTGTGTTCTAAAAATTTCTAGGATTTCAGGTTCTTCTTCTCGAACTTCGAGGATTCAGTAATCCATCTATTCGACTGCTCAATCTTCCCAAAACTCAAAGGTTGTGGTTTCCCTGACGCTTTGATGTCTTTTTTGTTGTTTTTGGGGCCTCCTATCAGCCCCATAAATGCGTAACGATCCACCCATGAAAAGAATGTTTAATGAACGGTCTCTCACGATCCAAGATGATTTGTCATATTCCATCATTGTCACACCTCTGCATGGTCATTTTGATGTCAAATCACCAATTTGGGATTGTTTGATTGTGAAACAGGCATGAAATGATTTGTTGTTCATCTCCCCAAGAAGAATGTGAATAACCTGAAGAAATGATGAAGAAATCTAGTAAACCAAATTGAGGAACAAACCAATGTCTACATTCATCATGACGTTGATCCAATCCCCTTAGAATGATTAAACATGTAGAATCAAACGGTAATCCAATAATTATCACAAATCATATCCCCAAATCAAAACCCAAAGAAAAGGAAAGTAATACCCTCCTACAAGAACACACGAGTCATGGATCTACCTGTTAGTTTTTTGTTCTGCGTTCGCCATTAAATTGAATAATGGGGAAAAGAAGAATTGACTTAATAACACATACTTATAGATATGATTGATTTCTGAAAAAGGAAATCTCTCTCTATCGTTGTCAAGATCCTCCAACTCCATTGGCACAATGATTCACAATTTTGAGCGATGTTTTTCTTCAATGAGAGGACTCTAAAAAACTCCCCGAAGTTCTCTCAATTTTCTGAAAATGAAAAAATATTCAATTAACCTATTTAAAGGAGAGAATTCATTTTTGCATACCATCATGCTGCGACATTAATGAGCCCACATTTCTCTTTCTAAGTCATTATATTGTGACCTAAATTATCAAAACATATGCCCTGTCATTGCACTGCAGAGATTGTTTCCAAATAAAATAAAATAAAATTCTCAATTTAATTTAATTTATTTTATTTTACTAAAATAGCCTGAATATTATCTTTTTTCCTAGACCTATGCCAGTCGAGGTTAGGCGCATTCTTAGATAAACTATTTGTCCTGGACGAAATTGTTCCCTTATATATTGAATTTTGGTATCCATTTTGAAACTACCACAACCAAGCACACCCACCAACTCACATAACGTAAATAATGTTCAAACCATCATTACAGGCTCATCGGGCCTCAGAATGACATGTCGCCTCTATGCTTTGTCTTGTAACAATTCAATATAATATATCAATATATTAAATTAAAATATCCGAGACAATACATTATCCCCGCCTTTGGGATTTGCTTCCCTGAAAGGTCCAATTCAAGCAACTCAAAAAAGATGTGGGTACTACACATGAATCTGAGCCTCCCACTCCCAAGTAATATCATGGAGATTACCGTGCATCCACCAGATGCAGACCAAGGAAATTGATTGCCCATGAAGGATCCTCTCTTACCGATCCTCAATCTATACTGGGTACATAACAATGGTCATTTCATCCTCAATGTCCAGCTCGCACCAGTCGATGACGTGTGATGGTTCTTGCACGTACCTCCATTGATGTGACATGTGGAAGACATCATGTACCAGGTGAATCATCGAAGGTAGAGATAAATGATATTCCACCACTCCAAATCTATGCAGTATCTATAATGGTTTGATGAACCTTGGAGATAACTTGTTGCCCCAGCCAAGTCTTCATAACCATCAGTGAGGTGAGACTCAAAGGAATACATGGTCTCCCTCCTCAAACTCCAGTTGTATCCATTGATTTTCAAAATACGACTCCTACAGGATATGTGCAGTCTTAATCTGATCCTGGTTGATCTTCACCATCGCGGTGGTAGCTTGCACCGACTATGGACAAAAGAGAGATGACTCTCCAGGATCGGTCCAACAAAGAGGTGACCAGCATGGTCTCCCGTACATGGCCTACAATGGAGACATGCCAATGGTGGATTTCTATCCATTATTGAATGAAACTACACTAGTGGTAGGTGGACCTACCCACCACGAACAATGTCTGGGATACATGCCCACAACATATCCTCCAACACCTGAATGGTCCCCTTTTTCTGACCATCGGTCGGGGGTTGGAAGGTCGTGATCAAGTGTAGTTGAGTCCCAAATGCCTCATACAGTCCCTTCCACAAACAGGATGTGAACTGTGCATAATGATACAAAACTATCATCGAAGAGAATCCATTAAGACGAACTGTCTATTGCACGTCGAGGCATCCCAAGCACTCTACAGAACTCTGCTCCAAGTTGTCTATAATGTGGGACAACATGGTGAGTCAGTCAGCGATCACCTGAATGGAATCATGCCCCTTGGATGTCTGAGGAAATCCCATCACAAATTTTATAGATATTCCATCCCAATTCCAATTGGGAACCACCTGGTGGTAAACTATCCCTACCAGACCCTGGTGCTCAGCCTTAACTTGCTGGCATATAAGGAATCGAGAAATGAACCCTACTACTACCTTCTTTATACTTAACCACTAGAATTGACGCCATAGGACCTGGTAATTTTTTTCCACTCTAGGATGTACTTCCAAGGGGGATGTATGAATCTCCATTAGGACCACCTCCCACAATTCCATTGGTATAATAGTGCATCCTATGAAGAGAACAATTTGATCCCCACCATGTTAATATCCATCAAGATCATGACATGTGGATAAATGAGAATGTAAATATTCACAGTTTGCATCCCCTAGTTGTGCCTCCCTAACTCGTTGTAAGTGTGTAGTGGTAAAAACCATCGTCTAAAGGTAATACACATCTTCTCTATCCATGAAGAATAAATTTAAAGAGACCAACTATTATGTCACCTCACTCAACAGCTGAGATATCGATCTTCTTCTAAGAGCATCTACCACTGTTTTCCCGTTGCAAGAATTTTATATGATCCAGAAATCATAGTCATGGAGGAACACATGCCAGTGCCTTTGTCTCAGATTCAAATCCTTATGTGAGTTTATGTATTTGAGGATCTAGTGGCTAATGTCACGACCCCCTCCCCCCAACGTGTGCCCCTCTTGGGCCGGTAATGTGAGAAGGGAGATAATGAACCCCGAGTCCCACCTCTAGTAGGCCCCGGGTTGGTGACTAGCACCGTGGGTATAGTAACACACAAAATGGGAGGCATTAACCTCTAAGAGAACACATACAAAAGAGAGAGATAAGATAGACACCAACCAACTCCATATCAAACTACAATATAAACGAAAACCCAAGTACACATATGAAATGACATGAAGAAGTACTACAACTAAAAGGGGAAATCTACAAGTACTCAAAAGAAAGAAAAAACAATAACAACCACAAGCCTGAACATCTCTTGCAACCCCAAGCTTGTATAATCTAGAATTATCTCCAACCTTCTCCAAGTGACCTAAAAAATAGTTTATATGTACATAGGTTGAGTATAACTGTATACTCAGTAGGATCCTCCCCAAAGCCTCTCATGCAAGGTAATGAAATCATGCTAAAGAACAGTGAACAACAAGTGAAACTAACTCATCACCTAAACAGGTATACTATTTTCCCAAACTCACCATAGATACTCTCACCAAGTAACACATACAAGAATATAGCATATAATAATGAATATCAAGGGTACCCCTCTACTACTTCCCCACTGGTCTGCCTCTTTTCCCCAATGACATACTTCATGTGCATATCTCTCCAGAGGCTTTCCCGTATATACCTTGGCTATGCTCCACAATCTGCACCACGTGCACCCCAAAGGCTTTCCCACAGACACCTGGGCTAAGCACCACACCATCCTAACAACCAAAATAATCAGTTAGTTTCTGGGAGTCACCATAGCTCACATAACGTGTATCATACGTCGTGTATTATACCTCAACCCATCACTGCTCATACGCCGAGTAAGGATCCTCAAACCATCACTGCCTATACACGTTACACCTATAGTAGTACATAGGATACTATATCCAGAATATATGTGTGTGAATAACCACAAGGAATTACAACCCTCTACACACATATATGGGAAAAAGGAACCATTGTGCCTGCCACCACAAGTATCTACCAAGAGAAGAGAGCGGGGACAAAGGGGGTAGTCAGCCATTCATCCTCCCACTCGAATGTTGGGGAAAACACCACCCAGGGCATAGAATCCCAGGGGTGTCAGTTTCCCTTAACAACAGGGTGGGGTAGCGTATAGAAACAAAAAAAGTAAAGAATATATTATACTCACAACCACACTATGGTCATAACCTAGTCTTAGTCTCAACTGCAGCTAACATCTCTCGGGCTCTGGGCTGCTATTTCTAAGACTAGGTATCCTATAAGAACACAACCAATTAAAGAACATTATTAGATTTTTTCATTCCCTTTTTTACCAATTCCACATTATGTTAATTAATTCTTTCAAATTAATTAACCATGAACAATTCCTCATTAAATATCATTAGCATCACACCCAAAGTCAATTGTTCCTTTAAAATATTACTACATCATCATTATGTTTCAGCAGACACCAACCCCATGGGTTAACACCATTTATTCGGATATTCATTTTAGAATTACTTCCTTTATTCCCAGGCATTCTAGAAAATCATTCTATGAAACTAAACAAAAGGGGCTCAACACGGTGAGTAGATGTACTACCCGTCAAGTCTTTTCCACCTATAGAAATGGCATAGACCCATTATACTTTGAGAATCTAGACACGGAAAGCACATAGCATACCTCGCGGGTCTTCACCTACTTCAGAAGAAGGGTAATCAAGATCAGCTGCCTTGAGTAGTGGGCAGAAGTAAAGAAGATAAAAATTCAATCAGAGTCACCAAGCATCCAACAATCACATCGATCCCATTCCATAATCACTTGTGTCCTCCCTGACACCCATATTCATAAACTGATGCATCTCGCCACTCTAGGTGTCATCTCCTGCCACTACCACAAGGCCTCCCTGCCTCCACATATCACCACACCCCGCTAGGGTCACATCACAACACAAGAAGTAGGAAATAGAACCTCACATCAAATGGGATCTTGGACCTTTAACAAGGCATCTAGCCTTCATATATAATGAGCACTCATTGCTCTAAAGCACAAGGCACTCGTCCTTATGAACAAGAGGGTAACTAAGAACCATACTAGGCGTTATATTTTATCAACCAACTAGTTCTTTAATCCCTCTTCAATTAACAGATTCAATTTTTAGGTTCAAATTCTGGGAAACCTAATCAGTAAGCTATCACAACATATTTAACATGCTTACTATGCCAATTTTATTAACATCAAATTAGAACAACTACAACAATGGCAACAATCGGATTCATTTACAAGCCTCTTTATCTTTAGACAATTAATTATCAATTAATTCCATCTTTACGTTCTTTATCAATTTCGATCAAGAACGAACTACTAATCAAAGGAAGCATAGATATCACTCTATCTAGAAAAACATGAGGCAAACCATTATCACGGTACAAAGAAAAAACATGCGATCAAAACAATTATTTTAATCTAGTTCAAGTATTTAATTAGGTCAATTTCATTGTGATCCAAAGGTCTAAATCATGCTAACTCTACGATTTCACATAAACAATTAGATAAGCCACGAATCCCCTACATCGAAGAGTTCTTGATGTTCTTTATCCACACAATGGGTCATGATCCTCCTCTCGCGACAACTGCAGCCACCCGAGGATTCCCCAGTACTTCTGCACCCACCAAACCCCAAGAAAACCCCATTACAAGCATGTAGATTACATGCTATAAGATGGAAAGGAGTAACAGGGGAAGATGATCCCAAATGAACGCTGATAAAAACCTACCTTATATCAAGGATTGATCGAAACATCTTGGTTTCATCAAAACATATCTGAACTAATCTGAGGAGTGATGTTTGATTGTGCAACTCCTATGGGAAGGATTGAAAGATTCTAGCATCTCATAGTCGATAACAAAGAGGAAGAACAAGGGAGGATGATATCTTGTCCCTTTTAAAGATTCAATGGGGTGACAGTTTAAGATATGCTTATTCCCCGTTAAATGCATATCACATTAACCCATGAGGTTTGACCAAGTAAAAACATCACGATCCATTAAAATAATTAATGTAGGATTTATGGTCTTTGAATCATTAGTCTTAATTTAAGGGTTGCAACGTCACAGACAGTTCAAAATTCCAACAGAGTATGAAAGAGATATGTTGAATACAATATCCTGTAATATTATTATTATTATTATTGTTATTATCGGTTGTTTCATGGATTCGATCCATGAACCATTTTTTAATATTCTACATTATACTTGAATCAATCATATTAATGACAGGATCACATCGCCACTGACGAGAAGTCAATTGGACGTCGTATACAGGAGTTATTGCGGGTAAAATATTTAATAATATTATTAAATCTATTATTTTCTGAGGGATTCAGGTACCTGATCCAATAACCCAAAAAAGGAATCCAATATTGGACTGGAAAATTTTGTCTCGAAATCTTGGTCGCACTGCCGCAGACGGTTCGTGAAACCGAGGTCGCACGAATAAGTTACAGTCGAAAAAGTTTTTTATCAACAAAAACAATAACATGATTTTTATATTATTATTTTTAATTGATTTATATCAAATACACAAATCCACGCACCACTCTCTCTCCAATTTGGTTCGCCTCACTCCCTTTCTCCTTAATTTATTTCCATTTCTTTTCTTTTATTTCTTCCCCTTTTAATTCTCACACTCTCTCTCCAATTTCATTCCAATATTTCACCCACTCCACAAAAAGTGGTGCTTCCCCCTTTCCATTTATCCTTGTCCAACACGCCCCATCACTTCCTTGATTGATTGATTTAATTTATTTTAATTTATTTATCTCATTCCCTTTTCTCTCTCCAATTTATTTCTTCATTCACGATTTCTTCTCCCAATTAACGCCTAACTCCATTTCACACTTCAACTTTATTATTAATACAACTAATAATAATAACACCCATCATTCTGGAAACACCCAACTTTATGGAAACAAAAAAATTATTGAAATATCTAAATTTATGGAAACTACCAACACTATGGAAACATAAAAATTAATGGAAACTATCTATATTATGGAAACTCTCAATTTATTACACACCAAAATCCACCATTAACATTATTATTTAATAGTAATAAATCTCCTTTCACTTTCATCAATGGGTCGCCATCATTATCATTAATAATTATTATTATTATTTATGCTCATTATTATCTTATAATTACTTTCTATCTCAAATCACATGATATTCACGCACGAGTTGGGAACCCCTTCCATTCTTCATTATCATTTTATTATTATTTTTTTATAATATATTAAATGAATATTATTATAATTATTTTAATATTCCAAAATACCAGTTGGATTCAATCGTAAGGGGTGGCACCCCATGCATTTCATTCCTTAAAAATTTATTACATGAGCCTCATTTATTATAATTTATTCCCTTATAATTTAATCAATGCGTCTCCCCACATTGAATTAAATAAATTTTATTTTATTTCATTTATTTCACATTGATTAAATTAAAACCATTTAATCTAATTAACAACAAAATTTTTCACACCACCCTTATAAATTTTTATAATAAAAAAATTTATTATTATAACATGCGTCGTGTTTGAAAACATCAAATTTTTAAAATGTAATGGACCAGAGAGGTTCAGACCATTACATCAGATACCTCTCAAAACATTCTCGTCCTCGAGAATAAAAAACTCATAAAAAGGGAAAGGTCCGAACAACCACCACATAAGATACCTCTCAAGGCTCTCATCATAATAGGAATCTGACCACAATCATAATTATATGAGTCAGGGAATTCCACCCCCCATGTCGAGATATTATCTGCTTTAGGTGGCATGGACTCGCCTGCACGGGTTTAATCGCATCCACATTAATGCATCTCGATTAGTCATTAGGTCTTCCCACCCCCATAATTTAGGATTTCTCATACACACACTACCTCCAACACCACACAAAACAAGGAACACGCTACCCCAACACATGGATTGGGTAATTCCTTCTCCACAACAGCGGTGTTTCCCCAACACTATCTCACAGTCTCTACATACTTCAAACAAGTCAGCTCGACCTCCAACTGGTGTAGTCAATGCCAAGGGAACTGGAAGCCTCTCTACCTCAATTCCCAACACATGGACAAGGGTAGGTTATATGAAGGAGTGTGTTGCTCATGAATCAAACAAGGCATACACCAAGGTAGAAAAAAAAGAAAAGGGTACCTTGAACGACATCTGGATCGCCTGGAGATGGAAACGCTAGACCATGAAGCTGACCACGACCTACTCCACGACCTCTCTGACCATGATGAAGACCACCACCATGGCCACGCTCTTCTCTTTGAGGATGAAGAGAATCATGGTGATGTCCTCTACCTTCCCCATCTACCCTCTGCTGATCTAATGCTGGTGCAACTTGCTGTTGCTGCCTCGGCTAGAACTGCCTCAATGGAGGAACCTGGAGTGTAGCGCCCGGTGACCGATGACCACTTTGAAATGTTAGGCAATCAAGATATTGATGGACATTACCACCTCATGAAAAACAAGCATATGATCTATTAGAATAGGCCTGAGAGTTGCAGCCTCTAGAGAAACGAGATGTGAAGGGTTGTGACCTACCCCCGGCTGAACGAAAAATCTTCAGCCCTGAAAACTAGGAACCCCAGACCACAACTCTACTTCCTGCGGAATCATACCGATTCCCCTCTCATGATGATCCAATCCTAGACAAAGTCATATCAACAACCTCTTCCCTCACCAGCACCTCAAGATATGTCTTCAGCATAAATGGTGTGACCTGACACTGGATCTCTGGGCAGAAAGCCTCCTCAAAATGCCTCTCCCTAGCCTCCCCATCTCGTAACAGGTCTGAAGCATATCATAAGAGGTTCTTGAAACTTATTTCAAACTCTCGAACACTGGAGCTCCCCTATCGATGAGTAAGAAGCTCCTAGCGACTGGACGCGTTTTTAGTCGAGGAAAGAAACTCGACTCTAAACATTTTTCGAAACTCTTCCCGTGAGATCGCTGAATCCTCACAATCCGCAAGGAACAAAAACCACCACTACCACACCGCTCCCTATAGAAACATCACAACCAATGACACCCAGTGCTCCTTCCATGAACAAATCTAACTGAAGCCTATCTCAACCTCCTCCAACCAGTCTTCCGGGACTGCATCTAAAATGGAGCCCTTGTACTGCTGTAGACTCTAGTGCGGAAACTCTCAGAGTTTCTTTCTCCAAGTGTCATCGTCTTCAACCTCTACCTGGTGGCGATCTACTGGAATAGCCTGTTGGACATCTTCTGTGCAAATCTGACGAGGACGTCGACCTAGAGACAAACCTATAAAATAACAACAATTAGAGCTACTAATCCTTGAATATGGAAGACTCAGCATTAATTAATTAATTTTTTCTTTTATTAATTTTATGTTAACGTATCCCAAGGTATACCCATTCAAACACAGTCACAAAGAAGAATGATGCATGATCCTTTCCTAGGTCTGTACCTTGCAACCAGTATCACTTCATTTTATAGCCATTGTAAAATTAATGATCTGTATGTCAGATCATAGGGGACCCTAAACACCTATGTCTTAGCCGGTCTCCAGTGTTTACCTCAGTTGCTAAACACGAATGACACAGTTTCCCTACCAACCCATGAAACCTCACATGTTCCTAACTCCAAACTCCATTCTATCCCTCAACCAGAGCTCTGAATTCACTCTGTCACGACCCCCCCCCCCCCACAAATTGTACCCCTATTGGTCCGACAATGTGAGAAGAGAGATAATGACCACTATGTCCCACATCTCGTCGGCCCCGGGTTGGTGACTAGCACTGAGGGTATAGTAACACATAAAATGGGAGACATTACCCTCTAAGAGAACACATGCGGAGGAGATAGATAAGATAACCACCAACCAACTCCAACTTAGAGTGCAATATAAACGAAAACCCAAGTACACATATGAAATGACATGCAGAAGTACTACAACTGAATGGTGAAAACTTCATGTACTCTCAAGAATGTAAAAACAACAGCAACCACAAGCCCGAACAGCTCCTGCAACCCCAAGCTAGTAGAAACCATCTTGATCTCCAACCTGCTCCAAGTGACCTGAAAAACAATTTATATATACGTAGGGTGAGTATAACAGTATACTCAGTAGGATTCTCCCCGAAGCCTTTCATGAAAAGTAAAGAAATCATGCTAAAACATAGTGAACAAAAAGTGAAACTAACTTGTCACCTAAATAGGTATACTAAGTTCCCTAACTCACCATGGCTACTCTCACCAGGTAACACATACAAGAATATAGAATATAGTAAAGAATATCAAGGGTACCCCACTACTACTTCCCCACTAGTTTTCCTCTTTTCCCAAACGACATACGTCTTGTGCATCTCTCTCCAAAGGCCTTCCCGTATATACCTGGGCTAAGCTCCATAATCTGCACCACATCCACCACAAATTATTACCCACAGACACCTGGGATAATCACCACACCATCCTCACCCACAAAATAACCAGGTAGTTTCCGTGAGCCACCACAGCTCACATAACGTGTATGATACATGGGGTATTAAACCTCAAGCCATTACAGCCCATACGCCGAGTAAGGATCCTCAGGCCATCACAACCTATACACGTTACACCTATAGTAGTCCATAGGATACTATATCTAGAATATATGCGTGTGAATAACCACAAGCCATTACATCCCTCTACACACATATATGGTAAAAACTAACTATTGTGCCTACCAGCACAAGTATCTACCAAGAGAAGAGAGCGGGGTCAAAGGGGGTAGTTAGCCATTCATCCTCCAACCAGAATGTTGGGGAAAACACCCCCCAGGGCTTAGAATCCCCAGGGTGTCAGTTGCCCTCACCGACAGGGTGGAGTAGCATATAGAAACACAAAAAGTACAGAATATATTATAATCACAACCACAGTATGGGAATAACCTAGTCTTAGTCTCAACTGCAGCTAACGTCTCTCATAATATGGGCTGCTATTTCTAAGACTAGGTAACCTATAAGCACACAACCAATTAATGAACATTATTAGATTCCTTCATTCCCTGTTTTTTTATCAATTCCACTTTACGTTAATTAATTCTTTACACATTAATTAACCATGAAAAATTCCTCATTAAATTTCATTAGAATCACACCCAAAGTCAGTTGTTCCTTCAAAAGATTACTGCCTCATCATTATGTTTTAGTGAGCACCAACTCCATGGGTTAACACCATTTATTCTGAAATTCATTTCAAATTTACTTCCCATATTCCCAGGAACTCTAGAAAATCATTCTATGCTACTAAACACAAGGGGGATCAACATGGTGAGTAGATGTACTACCTATCGAGTATTTTCCACCTATAGCAAGAGCTTAGACCCATTATCCTTTGAGATGCTAGACAGGGAAAGCACATGGCATACCCCGTGCGTCTTCACCTACTTCGGAAGAAGGGTAGGCAAGACCAGCTTCCTTGAGTAGTGGGAAAAAGTAAAGTAGATAAACATTCAATCAAAGTCACCAAGCATCCAACAAACACATCCATCCCATTCCATCATCACTTGTTTCCTCCCTGATAGCCACATGTATAAACCGATCCATCTTACCACTCTAGGCGTCATCCACTGCCATAACCACAAAGCCTCCCTTCCTCTACATGTCACAACACCCCACCAGGGTCACATCATAGCACAAGTAGCAGGGAATCAAACATCACATCAAATGGGATCTTGGCCCTTTAACA
The DNA here is from genome assembly GCA_963277665.1 of Viscum album. Lineage (NCBI taxonomy): Eukaryota > Viridiplantae > Streptophyta > Magnoliopsida > Santalales > Viscaceae > Viscum > Viscum album. The sequence goes on from OY728165.1 coordinate 524,852,684, forward strand.
AGGCATCCAGCCTTCATACATAATGAGAACTCATGGCTCTAAAGCACAATTCACTTAGCCTTATGAAGAAGAGGGTAACTAACAACCCTACTAAGAGTTATCTTTTATCAACAAACTAGTTCTTTAATCCCTCTTGAATTAACAGATTCAATTTGTAGGTTCCAATTCTGGGAAACCTAATAAGTAAGCTATCACAAAAGATTTAACATGCTTATTATTCCAATTTGATTAACATCAAATTAGAACAACTACAACAACGGAAACAACCAGATTCATTTACATGCTTCTTTATCTTTACCCAATTAATTATCAATTAATTCCAGCTTTATGTTCTTTATCAATTATGGTCAAGAATGTACAACTAATCAAAGCAAGCATAGATATCACTCTATCTAGAAAAACATGAGGTAACCCATTATCACAGTACAAAGCAACAACATGTGATCAAACAAATTCTTTTAATCTGGTTCAAATATTTAATTAGGTCAATTTCATTGTGATCCAAAGGGATAAATCATGCTAACTCTATGATTGCACATAAACAATTAGAGAAGCCACAAATCCCCTACCTTGAAGAGTTCTTGACGTTCTTTATCCACACAATGGGTCATGATCCTCCTCTCGCGACAACTGTATCCACTCGAGGATGCAATGGTACGTCCGCACCAACCAAAGCCCAAGAAATCCCCATTATAAGCATGGCTATTACATGTTATATGATAGAAAGTAGAAACATGGGAAGATGATCCCAAAGGAACGCTGATAAAAACATACCTTATATCAAAGATTCATAGACACATCTTGGTTGCATCAAAACAGAGCGGAACCAATACGAGGAGTGAAGTTTGATTGTGCAACCCCTACGAGAAGGATTGAATGGTTCTAGCATCTCATAGCCGAGAAAAAAGGGGAAGAACAAGGGAGGATGATATCTTGTCCATTTTAAAGATTCAACAGGGTGACATCTTTAATATACGCGTATTCCCCATTAAATACGGATCACATTAACCCACGCGGTTTGACCAAGTAAAAACATCCCGAGCCATTAAAATAATTAATGTAGGATTTATGGTCTTTGAATCATCATTCTTAATTTAAGGGTTTCAACATCACAGACGGTTCGCCATTCCAACACCGTATGAAGGAGATATTTTGAATACATGATCCCGTAATAATAATAATAATAATAATAATAATAATAATAATAATAATAATAATATTGGGTGTCTCGTGGACCCGAGCCATGATCCATAATTTAATTTCAACATTAGACTTGAATCGATCTTATTAATGGCAGGATCACATCGCCACTGACGAGAAGTCAATCGGACGTTGCACGCAGCAGTTATGGTAGTTGAAAGATTTAATAATAATATTAAATCTATTATTTTCTGAGCGCTTCATGTACCCAATCCAAAAAACCCGAAAAAGGCATCCAATATTGGACTTGAAATTTCCGTCTTATAATCTGGGTCGCACTGCCACAGATGGTTCATGAAACCGAGGTCGCACGAATAAGTTACGGTCGAAAAAGTGTTTTATCAACAAAAAAAATAACATGATTATTATATTATTATTTTTAATTGATTTATTTCAAATAACCTAATCTAGGCACCACTCTTTCTCCAATTTGGTTCGTCTCAATCCCTTTATCCTAAATTGATTTCCTTTTCTTTTCTTTTATTACTTCCCCTTTTAATTCTCACGCTCTTTCTCCAATTTTTTTCTAATCTTTCACCCACTCCACAAAAAGTGGCGCCTCCCCCTTCTTTTTCTACATGTCCTATACTCCCCATCACTTCCTTTATTGATTTATTTAATTTATTTTAATTTATTTATCTCATTCGCTTTTCTCTCTCCAATCTAATTATTCATTCACGATTTCTTCTCCCAATTAACGCCTAACTCCATTTCTCACATGAAATTTATTATTAATACAATTAATAATTATAACACCCATCATTATGGAAACACCCTACTTTATGGAAACAACAACATTACTGAAATATTAAAATTTATGGAAACTACCAAAATTATGGAAACATCCAAATTAATGGAAAATATCTATATTATGGAAAATCTCCATTTATTACACACCAAAATCCACCATTACCATTATTATTTAATAGTAATAAATCCTCTTTCAATTTCATCAATGGACTTCATTATCATTAATAATTATTATTATTATTGACGCTCATTATTATCTTATAATTACTCCCTCTCTCAACTCACTTGATATTCACGCACAGGTTGGGAACCCCATCCATTATTCATTATCATTTTATTATTATTTTTTATAATCTTTTAAATGAATATTATTATAATTATTTTAATATTCCAAAATACATGTAGGATTCGGCTATAAGGGGTTGCGCCCCATGCATTTCATTCCTTTATAATTTATTTCATGCACCTAATTTATTATAATTTATTCCTTTATAATTTATTCCATGGGGATCCCCTCATTGAAATAAATAAATTTAATTTTATTCCTTTTATTTCACAATGATTAAATTAAAACCATTTAATCTAATTAACACCAAATATTTTCACGCCATTCTTATCAATTATTATTATCAAAAAAATTATTATTATAACATGCATCATGTTTGACCACATCAAATTTTTACAAAGTAATGGACCAGAGAGGTTCGGGCCATTACAGCTAATGTAGACAATAAACTGCTCACCCAAAAGGTAGTGTCGTTAAATCATCAACGTGATGTCTACCACTGCCAACTCAAGATCATGGGTCACATAGTTCTTCCCATGTGGCCTAAGTTGGTGTGAACCAAAAGAAATCATTGCATGTTTCTATATCAGGACACAACCAAGCCCGGTCGCTGATGCGTAGAAGAAAATGATGAACTCGACTCCCACCTCCTGCAATCTAAATATCAGGGCGCACATCAAACATTGTATCAACTGCTCTAAATCCTGATATCACTTCATTATCCACATGAATTGGTGACCCTTCATGTTCATGGATGTCATCGGTGCTGATATCTTGGAGAAATCAGGAATGAATCTCTGGTAATATCAAGCCAAACTAGGGAAGCTCCATAACTCTGTCACGATTTGATGTGTCTCCCATGATAACAATGACTCTACACTAGTAGAGTATATGGCTACTCTATCTACTGAGAGGACATGTCCCACAAAGTGGACCTCCTAAATCAAGAACTAGAACATTGAGAGTTTCCAATAATGATGGTGCTTTAGGAGTATGTCTAGAACCATCCACTGGTGTCTCGCATGCTCCTCCTCTTATGCAAAGTACCCAAGGATGTCATTGACGAAGACCACTATGAACCTATCTAAATACCATTTTATGATTTGGTTTATAAGTCCCATGAACATTTCAGGTAGTTCTATATGATGAAAGGCATATCCAAGTACTCGTTGTGATTGTAGGGTCATCTGTATGTAGTCTTCGGTATATCCTTGTCTCATACCTGTAACTTGTGGTAACATGATTGAAGGTTAACATTCGAGAACCACTGTTCCCCTCTTAACAGATCGAAGAGTGCATTGACCATCAGTAGTGGATACATGTTCTTCGTCTTCACCTAGTTCAGGTGCTGGTGATCCATGAACAACCACGTACTCCCATCTAACTTCAAGGAAAACAAGACTAAGGACAACATGGGTGAAGCACTGGGTCTTACAAAACCCGAGCTTGGAAAATCCTCCAACTATACCCTCAGCTCGCGAAGCTCTACGGGAGCCATCTAGTACATTGGTGAGGATATCGGCTCCATCTCAGGGTGTAAGTTGAGGCCGAAGTTGATCTCCTAGCGGGGAGGATTTCCTTGAACATCTCCAAAAAAACATTCCTCGTACTCTTCCACTACTACTAGGAATAGTAATCTCACAACATCTATTTCTCTGAGGGTGATGTTAGCCAGGTCATTATTGATCGGATGCACCCTCTTATGCTTGATCACATTCTGTACTGCCTGAGACTCATTTTCACGAACAAAGGAAACCCTCTCCCCATCGCCGCGGACACACTACACTCTTGTTCTAATAAATTCAATTTGGAGTTGACCTAGGATAACGAATATATACATATAATGACGTCATAAGGCCTCTACTTAGCCACCATGATGTTCCAACCGAAACTCTCACCTATAAAGGTAATATCACACTGTCTGGAAAGGTTTTTTTATCTATACTCCTCCCATATGTGTCTCCAAGCATAATGGCCGAGTCAACATCTCTACTAAAATATCAAGGTTTCACAAAATACATGTGGCTATAATGGAATTACTAGAACCTATGTCTATAAGTATGAATGATATGTTAGAGAAGATGAAAATCGTACTTCATATCATCCCTAGAGTCCCAAGGTCATATGCATTGACCGCATGATGATGTCCCCACTATTGTCCCCCAGCTCCCTGTGCCTGGTGAGGAACTCTTGGGGATGTTGGTAGAAGTAGATCAAAACATGTGACACCACTTGCAGCTCTCTGTGCTCCTCTTCCACATCTGCCACCTGAGGGGTATGTTTGCTCCACTCTCTGCCTCTACCTCGGTGGTCCATCCCCCGCCTCGTTATTAGTAGCTCGACAAGTCAGACAGTATCTAGCGAGATTTCCTATAATATCACACAAGTATAATCTCCTCTTCTTAGGATAACTAGATCCATCATCAGATCCCATGATTGTCAATCCCTTATCCAAGGTCCTATGGTGATGTCTCCCATGTCTTGAACCTTATTCCTGACATCGACTCCCATCTTTTGAGGTCTCTGCACCTGTCTGCCTACTACTAACTACAGCCGGTTGTCTATGCTCTTCCAAAACTCTCTATTTCACCAATTTATTCTCGAGCACTCCATCATAAGTAGAAATTCATAGAATTATGACACTTACTAAAACTTATCGCCGTATACATCACTCGAAGGTCCGAGCACTGAAGTTCTGATCCCTGACCATATCCATCGAGTACCTAGAGAGGTTGGTGAACCTCGATGAATATTTATCCACCATCAAAGAGAACTGGTGGAGATGAAGAAGCTCTTAGATGCACACCTCTCTTAGTGAAATCAAAGACAACTCCTCCTTAAAGAGTCTCTCAAACTTAATACATGAAAGCATCTCCTCATCATGAGTTTGTGTGGTAAGACTCCACCATCAACCCACAGAACGCTGAAGAATGCATGCTCTTAGGATCACCATCAGGTCCACTGGTATCCTCAATTGAAGGAAAACTCTGGTCCCCGCCTCATGCTTGTCTTTAGCCGCCCGAGGGTCAGGCTCGCCTCAGAACCTGAGGGGTCCCTGTCTTTAGAAATCTTGGAACACGCTCAGCCTGGAACCCTCGTCTGTCGGTACTGCAGGTACCACAACCTTCTCTACTATTGGTAGGACAGTAGGTGCACTACCTAGAGGTTACGTCTGGGGAACTCTTCCATGTATTGAAGCCTCATTAATGAGGGGGTCATCCTCATAATCACGCTACTGAATTTGTGCGGGTATGCATCATGAAGGCATTCTGTATGGAAACTAGATGTTCCATGGTCAATGAGTATATCTGGATAGCTCACACAAAAGACATTGAAAATAGAACCCATTCTTATATGATGTATGTACCTTTATATTAATTCACCGCAACTGGTGTTTTCATGTACCAAGTCATAAATAAGGATATCAGAGTCCTGGTGTATTGATACATCATCTTCCCTCACCAACACTAGTGTCACTAGCCTAAAAGATGAGCTCGAAACACTTAACACTATTTCCCCAAAACCAATCTCATAGACTCTTGGTCCTAAGGTAGAATTGACTAGCTCTAATAGATGTCTGTCACAACCCATCCTAGTGGGCCCCACACCCTGACCCCCAAGCCCATCTCGAATAGATTAGTGGCTGGTGACTAGCACCGTGTAGGAATATCACTCACATGGGGGGTGTTTCCTAAGTATGAGTACACACAAACTCATCTCTAAGACCATAAATGTTGGAATGTAAATAAAATCACTAAGGAACAAAATTCATGCATACAACATAACCCATCCAACAGTGTACAAAGGAAAGTGATGTACTGAAAGTAAACTAGGTCGGAATACAACCCCACCAAAAACAAGAGTTTTTAAACTAAAAAGTCTTACATGTAAGCGCTAATAGGTACTCAGAAAACTAGTGATATCCATAGGGAAAACTTGGCCTATGGAGAACTCAGAAAGCTCAGTCTCGTAGTAGTCTTCATGGGACTCCATCAAAAGGTTGCTCGTCTGCATAATAAAAGATATGTGCAACCAAATACTGTGAAGTAAAGTGTATAACAATACTTAGTAGAGGACCCAGAACACCACAAAGTAATATAGGAAGCAAAGGTATAGAAAAATACTAAAAAATATATGTCTACCAAACATATGACAAAGGAACCAAATATCCAAATATACTCAAATATCAGACCCTCAATTTAAAGATAAGTCAAATAACCGCATACCGCCACTAGGGATTCTGTTTGTAGGTTCCATGAAGCACTCGTCTGGGAGAACTCACTCCATGAGTATGATATCTTTGATATAATCTGTCCGAGAAATATTGTTCTTGGAGAAGGATCATGAGAGATTGATGCAATCATTTCGGTAAAACACAATCCTATGTGGGGAATGTTCATGATACATATATGAGGATCAATGCCACAACCTTGGCAGATACTAAGTCTCATCCGAATTCAAATACAATGTTGAGGATCAGTGTCCTATAGTAATAGTCATGTCAATACCTGACTCTAACTAGGGTAAAGAATGGATAAAGGATCTCACATCATGCCTCTCAGAGGGATACCCGACTCTATCCAGGAATGTCCTACTGATGGGATCATACTCCTTTAAATGGAAATGAAACGTGAGCTTTTGGGGATTGAAAAAAAGGGGAAGTAAACCAATTGGATAATATCCAAGGTATGGTGGAAATTATGATCAATCCATGTTCTAGTATATACATAGCATGTATAAGGGTCACACGACATGTCTATTGACTCTAGGTACTACCTGTGTGAATTGGAATGAGTTAGAAGAACATTCCATGTAGAAAAAAAAAGTTCATGGAGTGCAGTATGGACTACACGCTAGGTCCGAGTAACAAGGTTTCCCTTTATGTAAATGACTATGTGCTCGTACATGGTTTCAAACCATGTGGTCGATCCCGTGTAACCAGTAAATGAGGTATCCTACGTAGACAGCATGGTCTGGCTATATGGTGGTGTACACAACCATGTACCCACCCTTTATCCATGTATCTAATGAGATACTCGCCAATTCCATGCAAGGACCAAGATGTAGTGTGAGAATGGTCACACACAATTTTAGTGCTACCCATCACCAAGAACACCAGCCACCATGGGGTGGGGCCCCACACACCATGTCTCCCTTGAGGCACGTTGTGTTCTTCATCGAAATCATCATGCATGCCCTAGACTCCACCGCCGGTACCACATGACAAGTTCTTTGAGAAACATGACATGTTTTATAGAAATTTCTAGAATCATAGGTTTTTCATCCGAGGATTTATGGATTCAGAAATCCATCAATCCAGTTGCTCAATCATCATTAAACTCAAAGGATTAGGTCTCCCTAATGTTTTGAAGCCTTCATCATTGTTTTGGGCCTCCAATCGGACACAAAAACTCATATCTATCCACCATCTTGATGAATGCTCAAAGAACAGTCACTACCGATCTAAGTCGATTTATCATTTTCCATCGTTGTCGAACATTTGATAGGTAGTTGCAAAGTCAAATGTCTAATTTGGGATCTTTTCATTGTGAAACTGATGTGAAACGATCTGATGTATTTCTCCCCATGAAAAACGCAAATAAAACGAAGAAAAGAAGGAAGAAATCCAATAGACCAAGTTGAGGAGCGAACCTCCGATGTTGTTCGTCACGAAGATGATTTTCTCCCACTGTAAGGATTAAAGAGGGAGAATCAAACGATAATCCAACAATTATCTCAAATCATATAACTGAATCAAGCCCTAATGAAAGGGGAAATAATACCCTCCAACAAGAATGCACAATCCGCATATCAACCTGTTTGTGGGTTGGTCTGCATTCGTCATTAAATCAACGAATAGAGATAAGAATAATTGAAATAACAACCCCTACATCGAGAAAGGATTGATCACTGATGAAGGAAATATACATCTGTCGTCATCGAGATCCAAAAACTCTATTGGCATAATTATTCACACTTTTCATCGATGTAGTTCAACACCCAGCGGACTCTCCAAAGCTTCCATAAGCTCTCTCAATTTTCATCCAATGACCAACATTTAATTAATCTGTTCAAAGGAGGGAATGAATTTCCCAATTGTATCATGTTGAGACATTAATGAGTCAGTGTTGCTATTTTTGAGTCAATATAGTGTGGAATTAATTATCAAAACATTTTCCACATCGTTGCACTGCAATGAATGTTTCGAAATAAAATAAATTAAACATTTCGAATTATTTTATTTATTTTATTTTATTTTACTAAAAACATCCAAATAATATATTTTTCCCTCAACTGGCATCGATCGAGGGTAATCCCATTCTTATGTAATGTCATCATCCCAGATGCTATTCTACCCTCAGATTTATAATTCGGGCATCCATTTGGAAACTACCACAACTGTGCACACCCACCAACTGATGTAAATTATAGAAAGTTCAAACCACCACTCTAGGATCACCAGCCCTTGAAATGACGTTCCATCTCTACTCTTAGCCTCGTAATAATTACATATAATATTTGAAAATAATACATGAAAAATCTAAGACATTACAATCCTACAATTTATACATAATTTTTCTATATACTTGAATCTACTTAATATTAATAGATATGAAAATCAATCCATTCACTTTTTGGATATTTTCTAAGATCACATATACCCAGATAAATTGTGGCACTTGATAGTAGTTATGATCATGAGATGGAATTAGGTGAGAATTTATATGATTGACTATGTTGGTAGATTTATATATTTTCAATTATTTTCTCCAGCATTTGAAGAGGATGTGATAGATGCAACAAGATAATTTTAGGATGGATATAAGTGCAAGATTAGGATCCATGTTAACCTTTTTTAATTTAGAATTTTTCCTAGGTGGTATAATAAGATCACATAGATTAGGGGAACCTGAGGGAGTCATACATTGAAATAATGGCGATTCATTCTATGCATCCATGAGGTAAAACTTCTGAGAGAAATCAGCATAAACATGATAATGTTAATATATTAATGTAGAAAAAACTAGACGGGGGATAAAATGAGCAGGACATTTCTCTGTTTTTTTTTCACTAGTGTGGTAGGGAAAGACATTTTTGGAGATATTGCCCCCAACCAATAGTGGAATGTTGAGGTTGTTGAAATATGATTCATTTAGAGATGTACATCATGAACAAATGATATTTGGTAAGTGACGGAGGATCTAGAAAAAACCAGGGGTGGGAAGGGGATCTTCTATTCCATATTAGTCTGGTCTATTGAGTTATACTGGCTGATTTTGTTGAGGTAGAAGATGTGGACATTTTGGGAATGAAATCCTATATCAGAAGACTGTTGCTTCTCATGGGATCTAGAAGACATAATTGGGTATAGGGATAGGACATGTGCATGTAGTGAGATAGTCACTTCTGAATAGAGATTCTAGAACATTGATAGTGAGAGGTAACATTCTATTACCTTCTACATTATTGAGTGCCTTAGTGGAAATTAGTGCCTCTTATTCATTTATATTTGAAACACATTATATTGATTTTATTATGGTGGTGGAGTTTTTTAGCGGGGATATGACTATAGATACACTGTTGGTAGCATAGTATAGAGATATCATTATTTTCAATTGATGTTCTCTTGAAATCAATGATTATCATTTTCATTGGGATATCTATATTCTTGACATGATAGGTTTCAACTTAATCATGTGTATAGACTAGATAGTAATATACTGATCCCACATTTATTGTTATCATAGGATAGTTACTTTTACACCTCCTATGGATGAAAACTATATTCATCGTGGAGAGTGGGATATCAAAGTATGCCTAGTAGGGCATATTACATAGAAATGGGGAGAGATCACAACCAATGATTCAAGTTTGGTACTAGACTAATTTGGTGTTAAGCATTATGTACTTCCACTAGTAGTGGAAATCTTCCATCATGTCTTTCCTAAAGACTTTTCAGGGCTACCAACTGAGAGATATATAGAATTCACTATTGATCTCATGTTAGGGTTTGAGGCATTATCTATTCCAACAAATAGGATATCAAAAATAGAGCTTCAATATCTCATGAATTTTCTTGAATAGTTTGATAATAATAGATTTATCAATTTTGTTATGTCACCTAGGGCTTCACCAGTGTTTTTTAGAAAATAAGGTGAATGAGAGTTTTCACATTTTTGTCGATAACCAGAAATTTAACAAAATGACTGAATGAATCAAATCCCACATTTATGTGTCAATGATCAATTTGAAAAGTTAATGGGATCTTGTGTGATATCTTAGTTTGGATTGATATCAGATTATCATCAATTGAGAGTTCGTAAGTCTAACATATCGAGGACTAAATTCAAAAAGTTAGTATGGCCTATAAGATTTTTTAATACCTTTTGGGTTGATTAAGGCACCAACCATGTTTATGACCTTGATTAATAGAATATTCTATTCATACTATTATTAGTTTTAGGACATGTTTGAGGATGAGACCAGGTTGTACAACAATACACAAGATGACCATGCCAAAAAATCATTACATATTATTATGTACAATATGATATAATCAACCGTACACAATGATATCTAAATGATAGTTTTCGGTCAATCAGGTACAATTTTTTGGGAACATCATCTTAAAGGAAGGTGTGTTAGTAGTCCCGTATAAGGTTTATGTAGTTTTATATTGGGAGAAGAAGAATAATTTTTTTGATATATGATGATTTTTTGGATTAGGATAAAATTAGTGGAGATTCATCAAGGACATTTTCTATTTGGATGTGTCTCTTTTGGGATTGACAAAAAGGGGAAAATTTTTGATTGGTCAGAAGAATGTGTGAAGGCCTTCTAGATTTTAATGATGCATTTCACATTGAAATTGATCATTATCATATCCGTGTTAGGTGAGGAGTATGTGGTGTGTTGTGACACATCTAAGATTGGACTGAGGGCTTTATTGATGCATGTATATCATGTTGTGTTGTATGGGTCTAGGAAATTGAGGCCACATGAATGGAACTACACTATGTGTTACATTGAGTTAGACGTATAGTTTTACACTCTGATGTGTTGGATGCATTATGTTTTGGGGGTAGGGTTTACAATGTATATGGATCACAAGAGATTAATCTACATCTGTTTTCATGAATGTTTTACTGCTTGACAGTGATGATGGGTCGGGAGATGTAACCATTATATTTTTTATCTATAATATCTGTTCAGAATGTAGAACATTTTCATTGATTCATCTAGTAGATAAACTCAGACATAAGAATTTTATTTGTCCATTGATGAGTGACGGATGATGGCATTTCTTGCTGAGATAGAAATTGTCGTTTCAGAGTGTCAGAAGCAGATGACTGTCATGTTAGTTTTAGTGAAGTTTACCCATTTTAGGTTCTTGGGAAACATAAATAATAAGGATAAATATTTTTTGACCTTTAGAAAAATCCATGAACATATGGATAAACTATTATACAGGAACATAGATGAGGATTAGATCATATTGGGCAAGAATGATGTGTTTGTACCTATGAGAATACAATAGGATATGATGAGGGAATTTCATGCCATAAAGCCGAAAGTGAATCTTGGTTTTTCCAAAAATGTATTGTAACCTCCGATAACAGTTTTGACACAATGCTACACCTATTAGTAGGTGAAGGTAGACCATTGATGACATAAATAGTATATATAGTTGTTACCCATTCTGAAGTGGAAGTGGGAGGACATGACTATGAACTTGGTAGTGGGTCTCCCAATGAAACTGATGAATAATGATGACATTTGGGTTTTGTAGACTTACTGATAAAATTAGTGCATATATTTCCTATATAGGAGACATAATTAGTGGTGCAGCTAAGTAATTTCAATGTATGGGAGATAATCCATCTATAATAGTGAAATGGAATTTTGTTTTAGATGGTGATTGAAGCTTCATTTCACACTTCAGGTAGTGATAAAAAATGGTGTTTGGTAAAAAAGTGTTATTGAGTACTACCTTTCACCCTTGGGAAGAAGTAATAAATGTTCATACTATACAAGTGCTTTAGGATATTTCACATGCATGTGTTCTTGAAGTCAGAGGGACATGGGAGAAGTAATTAGATTTAGTGCATCTTTCTTGTGAAAATAGTTATCAGTTAAATATATATATATATATGGAGACATATGAGGACCTATATGATAGGCTATAAGGGTCACCACTATGATGGATGTAGGGTTGTGAGTCAGAGTTGTTAGGTTAGATTCTCATACAGATGATTCTAGAGATCGTGTAATAGATTTGGGACTTAAAGGTTATGAATCATAATAAGAAAATGTTGAATGGTGAAATAGGTAGTTGAACACTTGAGTTTATAAGTAGTGATCAAGTATTCCATTGAGTTTCACCATGTTTGACTCACTGTAGGATACAGATACAGAAACTTTTGGTAGTCAAATTCATCATACTATTTGTTGTTGTGGACAGAATTTGGCCTATGTCATAATCATTCGATTTTTCAAATAATTACATCGGTATTCATGAAATATTACTCATTTCACAACTACAAAAATGTCACCTAGACACTTCTCATGTGATTTGTGCAGATTTTTTGATGTTAATGTAGATGCATCTGTTGAGGAGAAATTGATACATGTGTTGGATCGTAGTGAGAATGTGTTTCCAAGAAGGATCATACCACCTGATTGTGTCTTAAGAAATCATACCTTTGTGCAAGAGGGTACTTGGGAAGGGGAAGTATATATGAGTGATATTTCACCTGCTATTTTTATTATGGATTCATAGATAATCCTTGGAATGCTGCTCATGGATGAGATGTTATAAGGTGGGGAGATTTTAAGATCCCAACTCTTTTTGGAGTTGACTTGGATGATATTTTAGGTAAAAAATACTTATGATGAGTATTTTTCATTGGGTTTTACATTGATTTGTGGTTCTATGGAAATTGTGAAAATTGAAAAAAAAAGAGTTGTGCATGGTTTGCGCATGGTTAGAGAATGTTGTAACCCCCCCCCCCACCCAAGAAACTACTCAACTGTGGTCTATAGGGATTCAAATGGCTGGAACACAGTTTGAAAAACAATGTCCACTAAGATAAAAAATTGTGCCCCTCCCACAAATTTATGGTGTAATGTTTAGGGAAAACCATTACCCCTTCTAGGAAACCATGTACTGCATTTTAAATGGACCAAAATTTAGTTTTTAATCAACCATAACCAATAAAACATCCCACATTCGACCCAAACTGACGAAAACAATGTTTTTGAAATTTTCATAGAATTCTACTGGGATTACAAGGCTATCTAGCCACGATTCTTCGAGATTACAATCCCAGACACAAGATATCCATCCCTCCTAGTATGTGGATCTTACCATGCTGCTTTCATATTTATCCTCCTTTGTTCTCTCTATTGTTTGGTTAAATATATATTGTATTTTTTTATTAAAATATATTAATATTTAATGAATCTGGATTTACTTTTATGGATCTAGATCAATATATAAGATATCATGAATTTTTTAGTCTTTATTTTGGGATATAGATCTACATCTCGTTCTATGTCGTTGTTCTGGTCAATTTTTAGGGATTCTTGTTAATGATTCTTCAACAACAGATCATTTTATGTGGAATAAAATTTAAATCTCACCGTATTGATATTGATTACATGTATACAAATTTTATTATTATTATGGGTTGTTCCAAAATTGTATTTCTTGTTTTAATTAATTAATTTTTCTGATATAATTAATGACTGAATTGTCAAATTGTGTGATTAGGGAAAATTAATTCTGAAATTAATAATGATTGTTGAGATACTTATTTGTTATAAATAATAGGCGAATTAATTTTGTGATATTAATTTTATGAATCCAATAATTTATCTACGAATTAATTATGTTATATTAATGTTTTGAAATGAATTATTTATCATTGAATCAATCATGAGATATTAAGATTATGAATTAGATAATTAATTATGGAATTAATTATGAGATATAGTAATTGCTAAAATTTATTAATTAAATTTTTAAATCAATTACTTTTATGGGTGTGATTATTAAATTATATCATTATTAAATTGTATGACATTGGTTAACAAGTTTTCAGAAAAATTAATGCTAATATTTGTTATAAGAGGATTAATGTGTATTGATATTGATTGATGTGATATAGTTATTATTGTGATATTGGTGACATACATATATATTCTATATATATATTTCTGAATGTTAGATAAAAAGGTGTGTCTAATGGCCCTCTATTTCTAAATACCATGTGAGAGGGACATGATGTCATATTTCTGAAGCCCGCGGTGATAAATTGTTTGATGAAAATGTGTGGGGCATGGTCATCTGTTTTAATAGCCCACGAGAGCGAGACATGAACTTGTATTTCTAATTCCTATAGTGATAAACCTGTGTGGGACATGGTCTTCTGATTTCAAGGCCCATGGAGTCCTTATAAGGATGACCTAGACCCGAATTACTAGAATTGGAGTATAATTCCAATTAAAATTTTAATAAGTCAAAATGAAATGGATAACGTTACCCATTAGTTTTTTGAATTTTTATTTGAACATATGACATCACTCAGATTCTAGCATGGGCCAAAGCTGGTATTTAAGTGTGTGCGTTTTCAAAAACCCAAAGTTTTTTGTGGTTATGTAAAAGATATTTGATATTGTGGTAAGTATTTAATAAATCATTGTATATATTTATTAATAAATCAATATACACTATTAGGAATTGATTTTTTATACACTATTGGTGGTGGACTACAGAGTAATACTCACACCCTACTCCAACTTCCTGATCAGTACCTAAATAGAATTTATTTTCACAGAACAATTTATAGATAGAGGTCCTTGGTTTGATTAATGATTTATGAATTGATACTGTTTGATGTAACCATCTATATTTCGGGACCCTCGTGGTCATCACGGGTGTCTTTAATTTTAGTTTTAATTTTACAATCATGACACATACTTTAGCATTGTATGTTTTCTATTTTAGTTGGATATTGTAATTCCTATAATTTGTATCTTAAGATAATGGTATTTTTAGGATTATATAAGCATATATTTATTTTTATTTATTTCCCTTATTATATTACTTTAATTAAATTTGGTAATGTCTCCCCATGATCGACTTACTAGTGTTACATTACAAGTTGGTCGCCTCTAGCATATGAGGAGGCATGCATAACATCATGTGACAAACTGGATCAGGGCTCTAGTATGTGTCACCCCGGCCGGGGAATTACAACTATAATTCGATGGATAATTGAATAATGTATTTAGGGATATCATTGATATGCTGGATGTGATTTCCAAACACCTCAAAATTATAATTTGGTATTCATTCTCCCCTCACCTATATATCATGAACTTGAGAAATTTCATATATGGGAGAGTGTGAGTAAATAACATTATAAATTTTTTTATTCAATATGAAATCAAAGAGAAATGGTTTCAATGTATGATTGGAATAAAAGATTTATATATTATATTCCTAGAGGTGGAACAATATTTTGATAGACCATTTAAGGGGTGATAATAAAATTGTTTTATTTCTCAAAGTACAACAATGTGGATTTCCAGAGTCATCCCACATAGAGATTATTTTGGGATAAATAATTGTTCCAATATGTTAATGACAGTTTATTTGTGATTTTTTCATCTTATAAGGAAAATAATTTGATAATAAGGGGATTTAATAATTGAATGAAACTGAAAAAATGAAATAAACAATGTAGAAAAACGAAGTAAGATGAAAGGGATCACTTCTAAGAGGATTACACTTATTGAAGCATCATTTACTCTTTTCCTTTCTCTTACCTACTATACAAAACCCCTCCATTTATGTTCATTTTTCAACCTCCAATATGATTTTTAATATATTATACAAAAAAATATCCATGTGTATTACACGAACACGTCCTCTTTGAATTGAATGTTAGAGGTATCCTTACTAGAGAATACCCAAGTCCCACCTTCCATGTATACCATCACACCCATTTATCACTCAACAGTGGTATCCTAATATTATTCCCTGAAGATCAATGGTATAGGGGATAATAGTACAAATTATGAAATTAATCCCAAGATTACAATATAAGGGATTAACTATTACAATTACCCAATTATTATAATCTTAGAATCAAATTTATAATATTTTTTTGTATCTATTTGAAATTAATAATTTATCAATTCATTATATAAATAGTTTATAATCATGTATAATAATATCTAAATTATTGAAATAAGTGAATAAAACATTAATTTTTATTGGAGGTAATCAATTATAAACACGTTATAATTAACAATTTTTTGGAAACTAAATAATTATATAAACTTGAACACGTCACTTTTATTTCAACACCAAATCATTTATATTATGAATTTACATATTATATAATATAAACATCTTTATTTTCAATGTATGTGATAATTATTTAAACTTTTATAATCATATAAAAAAATTAATATTTTTTTAAACACATTACATAATTTAAATATTATATTTATTAGTTAATTTAATACTTGATCAGATCCAACTAAACAATTTTTGTTAATGATTAAATAAATAGTTAAAGGGATTTAATAAGAATATTTTCTATTATCATTTATCAACACTTCATTAAATCATAATTTATATTTTAAATTGTAACAGATTTTTTAGTTTTAAAACAAATTATAAATTTTTTTAAATTTTTATCCACATTAAACAACTATCACATCAACAAAAACGTCTTTTGTAAAAAAACTTCTTTTTTTACTAGGAATTTTATGAAGAAAATTCATTAAATTTTATAAAATTTGATTGATTTTATAATGACATCTAAATTTTTTAATAAATTAATCATTGATTCCGTAATCTAGTTTTATATTTTGTGAAGATCCTTTATTAGGAAAAATATTTTGATATTGGAGTAGATTTTGGAGGTCTTTGGAGACTCCTTGGTTCAATAAAAGAAATTCCATGACCATGTTGCAGGTTGTGATGAGCCAGGTGAGACTCTATGTAAAATGATAAAGGGTGAAATTCATAGACCAAGGCAAGGGAAAAACCATAGTGATCAGGGAAGATGTTGTATTCCATTTCTAGAGTAACCTCACCATGCCATTGGTGTTTTTTATGGTGATAGAAAATTGTTTGGGATTTGGTAAAACAACATAGGGCTTATATTTGTTTATCAAGGATTTTGATTAACTCTATATCCATGGTGGCAGTTAAATTGCTTTTTAAATGGGAAAATGGGTCATAATTATTTTTGGATCTATTACTTTTCAAAAGGGAAATATTTTCATAATAAATGAGGGATATTTAATATGGATTTAATTTTAAAATCACCTGTATTAATCAATTGATGTCCCTCTCAAGACATTTCTATAAAAAAAGATGAATTCTATAAGGATTTCAGGGTATTTTAATGAAATTCATTGGATGAGATTCCTTAATAAATGTATGAACATTGTTGATTCATTATTATTGAATCCATTTATTTAAAATTTCTTCAAACAAACCCATGAATGAAATAAATTTATCTTATTTAACCCATGTTATGAGAGCCTTATATTTTTTATGTCATTATCTAAATGATATTAAATTCCTACCTCCTCAAAAAGACTCAAATTCTTTTTTTGTTAATATTTGATGCCGAGTATGTTCTTGGTATACCCTTATCTTATTATTTCATGAGTCTCATACATGAGTTATATAATTTTGGATTCGAATTGTTCTTAATAGTTATATGCATGTATGCTTATGTTTGTTTGTTAACAAATGGTTCTTGACTAATGAGACTCCTAATGAACCTTAATGTAGGAATCAATGAACTTGAGGTAGGATGTTCTAAAAATCTTAGTCCAATATATATAGTTGTAGGAATGATTGGTTTATGTGATTTAGCTCATGAGAAATATGTTTGAGGTTGAAAACATATGTTTTTTAGTGTATATTGATCCATATTTTTGATATGGTTTCTTGGTATGTTTTATGTATTAATTTCTTTGTCATTTATTACCTGTGTAATATTTTATATCCTATGGAATTAGTAATTGAGATAAATTTTTCCTTGTTATGTTATTTCCTATATTTTGTTTTGTGTATAACTAAGGAAATATTGATTTCATTATTCTAGTTAATATATTCCCTTAACATACTTAGTCGAATCTATATAGGGGAAGTGTGGATGACATTACTCAATGGTCATGAATTATTTAGAATAGTTAGAACCATAGATAGACATGAAAGGGGGAACACTATATTTATTTTGGAAGAGTATACATATATTCTAGTGTGATATAATAAAGGTGAATATTATTGAATATTAGACTGTTACCTAAATTGGTTTATGTCATGTGATAATACTATGAAACTCATCCAACATGGTTTGAATGTCAGTACCACCAGGGTTCGTGGAGGTATGGTCAGTGCACATTCACTAAGTGAGTGATATGTTATATTCTTATGTGTTCACATACTTTACATCAAGTCATTAATTTATATAAATATATGGCCTTGTGTTAATGATATATTATTTGTGTCCTTCTAGGTTTATACTCTCACCCAACAAGGGCACCATGGCTTGTGGGAAAACCTCATGACAAGGGATCTAATAAAGGAAATGGGATCTACGATAGGTCACCGAGGATCATAGAGTAGCGAGATGGATGTGGTAATTGGAAATAATATAGATAGTTGTCATAGTAATTTTTATTTATCATTTCCTAATGTTATTATATAATTGTTGACCATGCCCATTGGGGGTCAATTGATTAATTTTGTATGAATTTTCATGACATATATTGGAGAATTTTTTATTGTTTCTACTCTATTATTCTGTATTTAATATTTTTTTTATATTTTACTATCATTTTATACTATTATTATTTAAGGGATATTATATCCAAGTTACATTAGTACCACTCCCTAGTTGATATCCAATTTCATATAGGGAGTCATGCAATAGGTTATGTAGATCTTCAACTCGGACATGAAGGTTAAGGTTATGGTGTTACATAATGGTATCAAATCCCATGGTTCATTTATTTATTTATTTTTGTTTTATGGAAGAAATGAAATATTATATTTGGAACACACATATGGTATTTTCAATAATTCTAGAGATCTCATATGTAACAGACCTCCATGATACCAGTGATGAAATTTTTATTAAAATTTTAAAGAATTTAGTTCACATTCCATAAATATACTTTTACTATACTATAAGGTAGATCTATTAAGTGATAAATTTATGGTCCTTATTTTGTGATATATCATTGTGAGTGTAGTAAGTAAAACATGTCAATAATACTATATTATATATATATGTTATTTAGTCTAATGTGAAGGTACAAATGACTAATCTTTTACATAGGGAAGAACTAGGGGTAACACCTTGTCTATTGGTATATCCTTGTACATTTCATCATATTGAAATTAAATACATGTTCCTTATAAACACATAATTCCTCTTAAGAATGTTTTTATTGAATTTATAATCATTTTTTGGGAATATCAAATAAATAATGCATTAGAGACATCATATTCTCTTGCTCAAGATGACATACTCATCCCATCATAGGCTTTGTAGTTTGATGCACGTTGTAATTCTCTAACACCTATTATGGTGGTTTATGAGGTTAACCTAACCCAAACTAGAGTATTATAGTGTAATTTAGTTTAATATGAGTTTTGACTCTATCTCCATCATCCACTAGTATTCTAGGGAACTAGTATCCCACGTATTGCTGAGGACTTAATAGATATCATTGATGAAATCATTATCCTATTAGAGATATATGGGGATAAGAAAGTAAATATTTGATAATTAATGATTCAAGGAACCACTATGAGGTAGTGGTGTCTCATGGGATCAAAAGAATGTTATGAGGGTCTTACTTGATAGGCCTTCAAGGATCTGTTCATTGATGAATTATTTTCCCATATTCTAAACATTGACCAAGTCCAAGGATTTATAGAGCATTAGAAAGGGATGATGATGGGTTCTTCACACTCATATTTTTCCATGGAGTTGTTACACATTACATATATATTGGATAGTACTAATCCAAAAAATTCATGGAACATTGAGATAGCCTTCATCCATATCTTAGATGCTGGGATAGGGGATTTAACCTAACGAAATATGTTCATATTAGTCTACAGAAACTAAATTTTTAGATGGGGATAGAGGAGGAAAACATGTTCTTTTTTATTCCATTTTATAGTGTATCAACCATCATACTCTCTAGTGCAATGATTATTTCCACTTTTAGATGTGTTAATAGTAAGGATGAAGATGTATTGTAATGTGGAAGGTAGTAAAAGTAGAGTATATTTTCATTTACTACGTCTATGAAAGGAAGTGTGACAAGGTTCTACAATTATGTATGAAATAGAAATATTTTTTACATAATGATGAGGTTCATCCAGGAAATTTCACTGATTTTCAATAATTGGAAATATTTATTTATTTGTTGAAATATACCACATCCATTGTAACACCCCGAGATTTTATGAAAAATATTCTTTTAATTTCATTGATGTCTTGTGTTGTAAGCTACAACAAGATTGCCTTGCACTATATGCAACACCATATGAGCTTGCAGTATACACAACACTATTCTTGGATCATGTTACACACAATTTTGATAGTAGTTATTCTATGAAACATTGAGTGTATATATATATATATATTCAATGTATAAATAAAATATGGTTGGATTCTGTTATATGAAGAAACGAAGGAGTCTTGCATAACACGCAACCCTGACTTGGCTTGCATTACACGCAATCGCGACCTCCCACGATAGTCTGTGTTGTACGCAATACCAGGTTTCACTAAACAACGATATATTGTTATAATATTATTATGGACTAGATTTTATGAATATTATTAAATATATTTTGTATTTTAAAACATTATTATTCATCTTACACTTTTTATAGAATATGGTATGAGAACAAAATAAATTTTTCGTGTAAAATATGTATTTTTAAAAAATTGCAGATTTCCCGCCTTTTGATGATGCACCCACCTTAAATATTGTTTTTGACATGTCTATATGTTCAATTTGACAAAATAAAATTCTTCTTTGGAGTCAAGATATAAAAATTTACTTTGGATAAATTTTTCATATTATTCTGATAACATTTATATTTTAATAAATAGTAAAAACACGCTATATTTTAATTAAAAACAACTTTTTTCATCGCACTAATTTATATTGTTAGATTATCTTTTTAATTGGTTTTAACGTGTAGTTAGAATATATTTTTACCATTTTATCCAATTTTTTTCTTTGGAATTAATTTTCACTTTGAAATTTGATATAAACAAGTATCAATCTTTTGATTGTTTTTGTTTCTTAAAAACACGCTATTTGTTTTGATAAGGGGAATTAAATTTAAAATTAATTAATGTCACTTATATGTTATGAATTTTGAAAAGTAGACATCAATTTTGAATTCGGAATATCAAATAATTGTTAGGCTTAATTTTTGGTATTCTTATGAAAAACTTCAATTTTCGATGAATAGTGAAACCACTTAGTGGTAGTTAAAAAACCGATTTTTTTAAATTTAAATTAAATTTTACCACTTCTGTGAATTGAATTTAAAAAATATGAGAGACAAGGTTAATATAGAGGACTAAAATGTGGTTCAATGAGATGAAAAGAATTTTTGGTGAATAGTAACTTTTTACTTTTATTTACCACAGTTAAAAGTTAATAAGATAATTAAAGGTAATAATGATATTATTATTACCCTAAAACATGTCCTAATTCTATTGGATAAGTGTAATTATACCCAAAACAACCATAGGAATATAATATGACCATTTAGGCCCACGTGGATTAGATTACGACATTTAATATTAATTTATTTAAAGAAGGGTTAAAATAGTTTAAATTAAAGTTTAATAAGTAAATAAATTTTAATATATAGTTATACATAATATAAATTAGACTAAAAATATTAATTAGAAATATAAAAAGATTTTCTACATAATGGTCTTTTATTTATAATTTTTAGACATTAAATAATTTAATTTATTTATGACACAAAGATGATGCAGTAATTATCTTATCAATGAAATATTGACATAATTGATGTTATAAATACCCAAATAAATGTAATTTGAGACTTTTTATGAATTATACTAATTTTCTAGATTAATATTACATGTTATTATTGGTTTAATTAAAATTTTTCGAACTTATCATTCTGTTATGAGTTTCACAAAAATGAATTACCAAATAGTGTTAAAATTGACCTAAAATAGCTATTAAAACAAATATTATATTATTAATTATTATTTTATTCCTAAAAATCTAAGGTTCGGCCAAATGACATAGATAATGTTATATATATTAATAATAAACATCATGGGGTTCTTTTGACTTTTTATAGTAAGTTTATTAACCTTATAGTGTAAGAAAAAAAGAAGACACGGTAAAAGTAAAATTATTTAACTTAAGTTTAAATCTAAATGATAAGGTAAAAATATAAACCTAAACATTTCTTAATTCTATTGTATGATAGGATTTAGATCCATCCCCACATTATATTCTAAATAAATCAATTTTGAGCTATTAAAAACCGAATATGACTTTATAATAAAATAATATTTTTAGTTTTTCCAAACGTGCCCCTCTCCTCCCTTATAAAAGGACACCTCCTCCCTCTCTTCCTCACACCACTTTGAGCCTTAAATCTCGTCCAAACCCTACAAAATTATCTTCTCCACTTCCATAGAAACATCTTAGAGGTTCTGGTCTTCTTCAAACACCAATTTTTGTGCCCTAAGAGGAGGTCTCAAAGAGGCGATTCAAAGAAGAGATAATGTCTGTTACCGATTCTTTCAACTTTATTTCTTCTTACACTTCTTCTTATTTAGTTATTTAATTATGATGTAATAACATTAGTATAACTCATATAATGATATTTTATTATATGTATGAAACAAACCTATTTCACCATCTATCAATCCTATGGAAAACGAAGTCACCACGCGTGCATACGTACAGAATACCATCTCCACGCCGTGGTGAAATCTATTTTTCCACCAACACCGTACATGGATGGGTATAATGGTGTAAAGAATAAATATATATGGTTATTATAACATCATACTGATTCTGATATATTGTACCATCCACTCCAATTCTATTCAATAATTATGGGAATGATATCATCGCTCGTGCGTACATATGGACTACCGTCTCCACGACGCGATGAGATTCATTCTTTATGTTAACCATACATGAATGATCATAAAGTTTATATAATGAATAATAATGAAATATATGAAATAATAATGCTACTTGATTTATGTATATATATATATGTATGTATTTCATGTATTTAGTTTCATTCAATTCAATAAGGAAATGAAAACAGCGTTTATGCGTACGTACGGCCTACCGTCTCCATTAATGTTTTATTTCATTCCTTTTATCGATATATAATATATATATATGTATATGATGAATATATATTATATATAAATCATGTTTTACATTATTTTATTATTTAAATCATGATATAAGTAATAATATCAAGAACAACAAGTTGAAACACATACAATAAATGAAATGATTTTACCTAAAACGCTGCTTTAACATGGAATTTACAAAAGAACAGGTAATATAAAGTCATAAGTGAAACATATATGATATCATAACAATGAATATGATTCTGTAATAAGTCAATTACAGTATTTAAATCCTTATATAGGAGGTTCAGATACGTACGAAGCATATCAGACCTAAGGTAAGGGATAATTTTGCAAATCTCATTTTGATCCGAGATTGCTTATTCGTAAGTATTTACTGTGGTTATTGATATCATCCATGTCCATGTTTTATAAAAGAGTAACAATGTATGTTTAAAGTTATTTTTTCCCATTTTGACTTTTACCCCATGTTATGAAGGGAATCATTCTTTTATTTACCCTACACGGTACTTTTTGACTTTTCCGACAAAAGTACGAGAAGAATGTTTTTTAACATATACGACATGAATGGATTTTTAATTTTTTACATAGCCTTATTTTCATAAAGCTTCCTCCAAAATATTTTATGACTATTTTCAACAAAATCCTTTTCTTTTAAAATTGCATGACATTTCGTGAAAAGAAAATGATTTTTATGAAAAAAGGATATTTTCCTCAAGAATTCATTTCAAGTGTTTTATCAAAACCATTTTCATCTATGATGACATTATTTCACATGTGTATGTTTCAAGTATCATGTCTCTATGATATACATGGTTTCACTTTTTTAATGATGAAATGATATCCAATTTGTTTTGAATGGATTACGTTATGATGGAATAATGTTTATGAAACCCATTTTATTCTTGGGTTATGATTAATGATTTTTGATTATATTGTGGAACACGAAAGAATGATTTAAATATGAGATGTGTGGGACCTATATCTCCCTCCAATGCATTGGGTAAAGATTTATATCTCATGAGATAGACATGGATAGAACAAAAAGTTAAACATGTTCAGTAATACCGGACTGGAACGAGGAGTGAACTCGATTCTGAAAGGGACTTTGTCCACTAAGATGGTCTTGGCAGCAATTCCTTGGCTACTATGGAAATCATACCATGTGCTTAATGGTTTCCACAATTAAATGTTTTATTCCCATGCTAATTTATCATGATTAATGTTTCTTCATGATCTATGCCTTACGTACTGCCATGTTTTATGTCATTGCTCCAGATTTTGATGTTGAGATTTTATGCTCATGTATTTTTTACATTCAAATGTCTAAGGATTCATTTATGTTCTCTATGATTACCCTTACTGAGCATTTGAGCTCACCCCTTTTATATTTTCTTTTCCCCAGGATATAAAGAAAAATTTTAGGTACGAAAAAAAGGGGGATGATCTTTATGGGAGATGATGAAGATCTTTCACCATGATTAGAAGATTATATTCCAAGTTTCCAAAGACACTAAACTATTACGGTCCTTGTGTGTCTATTTTTGTTATGTATTAATTATTCCGCAAAAGTAATGTAATACCCATGTACGTCATGCTTTGGGTCTCTACAGTTGGAATCAGAGGAAATGTTTGGTCAACCTTTGGAAACTAGGATGCGAGAACATTAGTGAGATCCCTAGAGATATTTCTAATGTATGTCTAGGGATGTCCCTAAGGATAAGTATAATTATAGGTTATAATCCTAGAATTACTGTAACTGTCTTAGAATTAAACCTAAGATGTTAGATGTAGAAGGTACTCTTCCTTTATTTTGTTGTTTTCCCTAGCATGATTTTTTCCTCTCACGCTATTATTTTTGGGTTTTGGACGATGGCTGGAACCCGAAGGAACCGTGTTGATCAATGCAATGGACAATGCAATGATTGTACTCATGAACAAAAAAATTTTATGGGAGATGGAGTCAAAAATATTATTGCAATGTTTACACAAGCTATGAATCGTTCTGGACTTCCAAATGAGTAGATATGGGAACAATATTCTATTGAGTCCATCATGAGGCAATGTCCACCTTCTTTCAGTGGGTCTTCTGATCCACTTGTTGCTGAAAAAAGGATCAGTACCACTGAGAAGATATTTTCAGTTCTTCAATGTTCTGAACATGATAATGTCATCTTAGTAGTATATAATTTGGAAGGTGAAGCTGATAAATGGTGGAATCTTATCAAGAATACGAGGCCAAGAGATGAAATTGAGTCAATGGAATGGGACAAGTTCATGAAATTATTTTTCAATAAGTACGTCCCTCATATTCTTCGAACAAAGATAGAGAAGGATTTTATTGAACTAAAGCAAAAGGATAATGAATCTTTTGGTGTATACGAATTGAATTTTACAAGGCTAGCAAGGTATGCATCTGGCTTTATCATCCAACCTGAAAGTAAAGTTGATCGATTCTTCAGTGGCTTAACACCAAATCCTTTAAGGGAATTAACTATAAGTGACTTTAGTAGCTATGCAGAAATTGTGTGTTGTGCTATCAAGGTAGAAATGGAAGTTGGTGTTACTTATTCATCTCATGGTTTTGAATAGAAATGAAAGATGGAGTTCAAGGAGAAATCTCAGAATAATCGTGAAAAGAATATGAATGTTTCCTTATGCTCAATGTGTGGAAAGAAGAATGGTGGAGATTTTCTTAAAGGGACTAGAAAATGTTTTAAGTGTGGAAAAGATGTTCATCGAACAGCTGAGTGTCGAAGTAATGGAAAAAGGTTTTCTAAGGATGTGAATAATGAAAAGACTGCAGAGAACGCACCGCCAACACTTCAATGCTTCAAGTGCAAGGAAATGGGGAATTATGCTAATAAATTCCCTAATCCATGGGTTAGTGATGATCGACATGAGCAACCACTTAAGGAAAAGGACAATGGGAAGTCACATGCGATCACTATTGGCGGTGTTGAATATGACAACGATGTGGTTGAATGATTAAGTGTTTATGTAATGGGATTCCAAAATAATGTTTTATATTGTATCGTGGAATATTGAAATATTTATGTACTGGTCTATTGTGGTTTTCAATAATTTTATGGTACCGGTAACCATGGAAAGAGATTGAGATATTTTTGGAAAAAAAGATGATATCCACATAATGAAGGGATAAGGATAAAATGAAATGTTTGATAGTATTCATGAGCTCATTACTGATATAAGGAAATAGTTATATCATGGTTTGAGTATATAGAATTTTGGGGTTTTGGTATGTGGAAAGAGTTAACTTTTAACAGCACTCATGTTTTCACTAAGATTCAATGGGTATTCATTTTTCAAGAGAATACATTATTAAGGCCTTCAAATGATTGGAATGTGACCAAGTAGACATATCTTATGATATATGGGGATCAACGATGGTATTAACATGCTTGTTATATGAAATCTCTGGTAATCGTTTCCACTATAATATGTGAGTGGACTACAGTATTATGGATAATCCTAAATATTGGAATGGATTATGTTGGACATAAGTTAGTATTGTTTAAGGATAGAAGTTTTTTCGATATTATTGATGGGATGTTATAGTAATGTAGTTTTAGAAAAAGGGAAACCTACAGGATGGGTGACAACCCATCGCATCGGACAAGGCTATAGTAATCAAACCCACAACCGAAGTGCGACTGGCCTTTATCTCCTACCACTGGCCTATAGGAAGTCTATATTTAGTAGAAACTAGTTTTATTATATTAATAAGTATGATATATGAAGTATAATTCCATTTTAGGAACCATATATGATTAATCTCACTATAGATGGACTTATGTATTTTTGATAACTTTTATAACCTTTTGTTTGAGACAGATGGAATGACCCATCATTCTGTCACATGATCTGCTAACACTTCACGAATGACAAATTCAACTTCATTTCTTTAAGAGATGAAGTGGAAATTGTCCAAAGAATGACCAACGGTGAGACTCTACAAAAATCACAAAAGTATTTCTTCTAATTCCAATTTCATCAACTTTAGGGAAATGATCTTGAAAACCGAAAATGTTGTCCTAGTTCCCTTATATCCTATAAATCAGATGGTACCTTAGAGCATCACAAATCTATGGCTTTGTGATTGGTGGCTTTTTCATAGCCATGTTCTCTACCACTCTCCATCAGAACATGATGGTTATATTTTTCTTCCATATCCATATTTTCACCTATGTTCTCCTATATGAAAACCCAATTATGAGATTCTTTGGGTAATCATTACATTTCATACCTTAGTTTTTAAAATTAAGTTTTAGTATTCCTTTTTACGATGTGGGTTTCTATAAATAGTAAACGATTTATAACCCCGAAGAATTTCGAGGGAGAAATTCTTTTTAAGGGGGGTAGAATGTAACACCCTGAGATTTTGTGAAAAATATTCTTTTAACATCATTGATGTCTTGTGTTGTAATATAAAACAAGATTTCTTTGTGCTATACACAACACCGTATGATCTTGCAGTATACACAACACTATTCTTGGATCATGTTACACAAAATTTTGATAGTAGTTATTCTACGAAACATTGAGTGTATATATATATATATATTCAATGTATAAATGAAATATGGTTGGATTCTGTTATACGAAACAACGGAGGAGTCTTGTACAACACGCAACCCTGACTTGGCTTGCATTACACGCAATCACGACCTTCCTCGATAGCGTGTGTTGTACGCAATACCAGGTTTCAATAAAAAAAAATATATTATTACAATATTATTATGGACTAGCTATTGTGAATAGTATTGACTACATTTTGAATTTTATAACATTATTATTCGACTTACACATTTTCTATAATATGGTATGAGAACAAAATAAATTTATCGTGTAAAATATGTATTTTTAAAAAATTGCAGTTTTCCCGCCTTTTGATGATGCACCTACCTTAAATCTTGTATTTGACATGTCAATAAGTTCAATTTGACAAAATAAAATTCTTCTTTGGAATCTGGATATAAAAATTTACTTTGGGTATATTTTTCTTATTATTCTGATAACTTTCATATTTTAATGAATAGTAAAACATGCTATATTTTAATTAAATACAACTTTTTTCATCGCAATAATTTATATGGATAGATTATCTTTTTAATTGTTTTTAAAGTGTAATTAGAAAATATTTTTACCATTTAATCCAATGTTGTAAATTGGAATTAATTTCACTTTGAAATTGGATATAAACTAGTATCAATATTTTGATTGTTTTTGTTTCTTAAAAACACGATATTTGTTTTGATAACGGAAATTAAATTTAAAATTAATTAATTCCAATTATATGTTATGAATTTGGAAAATTGTACATCAATTTTGAATTTGGAATATCAAATAATTATTAGGCTTAATTTTTGGTATTTTTCTGAAAAACATCAATTTTTGATGAATAGTGAAACCACTTAGTGGTAGTTAAAAAACTGATTTTTTTAAATTTAAATTACATTTTACCACTTATGTGAATTGAATTTCAAAAATTTGTGATACAAGGTTAATATCAAGGACTAAAATGTCGTTCAATGAGATGAAAATAATTTTTGGTGAATAATAACTTTTTACTTTTATTTACCACGGTTAAAAGTAAATTGGATAATTAAGGGTAAAAATTATATTATTATTACCCTAACACATGTCCTAATTCTATTGAATAAGTTTAATTCGACCAAAAACAAACTTATGAATAAAATATTACCATTTAGGCCCACTTGGATTAGATTAGGACGTTGAATATTAATTTATTTAAAGAAGGGTTAAAATAGTTAATATCAATGTTTATTAAGTAAATAATTTTTAATATTGGGTTATAAATAAGATAAATTCGACTGTAAATATTCATTAGAAATCTAAAAAGATTTCATACATAATGGTATTTTATTTATAATTTTTAGACATTATATAATTTAATTTATTTATGACACAACAATGATGCAGTAATTATCATATTAATGAAATATTGACATAATTGATGTTATAAATACCCAAATAAATGTAATTTGAGACTTTATATAAATTCCACAAATTTCCTAGGTTAATATGACATTCTAGTATTGAGATAATTATCGTTTTTTGAAATAATAATTCTCTTATGATTTTCTAAAAAATCAATTACAAAATACTGTCCAAATTGACATAAAATAGTTTTAAAAACAAATATTATATTATTAATTGTTATTTTATTCATAAAAATCTAATATTTGTCCCAATGACTTAGATACGGTTATATATATTAATAATAATAAACATGGTGTTCGTTTGGCTTGTTATAGTATGTTTATTAACCTTATAGTGTAAGAAAACAAGAAGACACAGTAAAAGTAAAATTATTTAACATAAGGTTAAATCTAAATGATATGGTTAAAATAGAAACCTAAACCTATATAAATTCTATTGAATGAGAGGATTTAGACCCATCCCCACATTATCTTAGAAATAAATCAATTTGGAGTTTTTAAAAACCGAATATGACTTTATAATAAAATAAACTTTTTCGTTTTTCTAAAGGTGCCCCTCTCCTCCCTTATAAAAGGGCACCTCCTCCCACTCTTCCTCAAACCACATTGAGACTTCATGCTCGTACAACCCCTGAAAAATTCTCTTCTAAAAATCCATAGAAACATTCTATAGGTTCTGGTCTTCTTCAAAGGCCAATTTTAGTGCCCTAAGAGGAGGTCTCAAAGAGGCGCTTCAAAGAAGGGGTAATGTCCGTTACCAATTCTTTCAACTTTATTTATTCTTCCACTTCTTCTTATTTAGTTGTTTCATTATGAAGTAATATCACCAGTATAACTAATATAATGATATGTTACTATAAGTATTAAACAACCCTATTTCACCATCTATCCATCCTACGGAAAACGAAATCACCACGCATGCGTACGTACGGAATACCGTCTCCACACCGTGGCGAAATCTGTTTTTCCGTCAACACCATTCATGGAATTGTATAATGGTGTAAAGAATAACTATATATGGTTATTATAACATCATACTGATTATGATATATTATACCATCAACTCCAATTCTATTCAAAAATTATGGGAACGATATCATCGCTCGTGCGTACATACGGACTACCGTCTCCACGACGCGATGAGATTCATTCTCCATGTTAACCATACATGAATGATCATAAAATTTATATAATGAATAATAATGAAATATATTAAATAATAATGTTACTATATTTATTTATATATATATGTATGTCATCTATTTATTTTCATTCAATTCAATAAGGAAACGAAAACAACGTTCATGTGTACGTACGACCTACCGTCTCCATGATTGGTGTATTTAATTCCTTTTATCGATCTATAATATATATATTTATATGATGAATATATATTATATATAAATATTGTTTTAAATTCTGTAATTATGTAAATCATGATATAAGTAATAATATCAAGAATAACAAGTCGAAACACATACGATAAATGAAATGATTTTACCTAAAACTCTGCTTTAACATGGAATTTACAAAAGAACGGGTAATATAAAGTCATAAGTGAAACATATATGATATCATAAAAATGAATATGATTCTATAATAAGTCAATGACATTATTTAAATCATTATACAGGAGGTTCGGATACGTACGAAGCATATCGGTCCTAAGGTAAGGGATAATTTTGCAAATCTCATTTTTATCCGAGATTGCTTATTCGTAAGTATTTAATGGGGTTATTGCTATCATCCATGTCCATGTTTTATAAAAGTGTATTCATGTATGTTTAAAATCCTTTTTACCCATTTTTTCTTTTACCCCATGGTATGGAAGGAATATTCCTTTTATTTACCCTACAAGGTTCATTTTTACTTTTCCGACATAAGTACGAGAAGAATGTTTTTTTAACGTATACGCCATGAAAGGATTTTTACGGTTTTACAAATCCTTATTTTCATGAAGCTTCCTCCAAAATATTTAATGACTATTTTCAAAACAATCATTTTCTTTTAAAATTGCATGAAATTTTGTGAAAAGAAAGTGATTTTGAAGAAAAAAGGATATTTTCCTCAAGAATTCAGTTCAAGTGTTTTAACAAAACCATTTTCATCAAAGAAGACATTATTTCACATGTGTATGTTTCAAGTATCATGTCTCTATTATTTATATGGTTTCACTTTTCTAATGATGAAATGTTATCCAATTTTTTTTGTATGGATTACGTTATGATGGAATAATGTTTATGAAACCCATTTTATTCATGGGTTATGATGATTGATTTATGTTTATATTGTGGCACACGAAAGAATGATTACAATATGAGATGGGTGGGATCTATATCTCCCTCCATTGCATTGGGTAAATATTTATATCTCATGAGATAGAAATGGATAGAACGGAAAGTTAAACTAGTTCAGTAATACCGGACTGGAACGAGGAGTGAACTCGATTCTGAAAGGGACTTTGTCCACTAAGATGGTCTTGGCAGAAATGCCTTGGCTACTATGGAAATCATATCATGTGCTTAATGGTTTCCATAATTACATGTTTTATTCCCATTATAATTTATCGTCATTAATGTTTTTTCATGCTCTATGCCTTACATACTGCCATGTTTTATGTCATTGCTCAAGATTTTGATGTTTAGATTTTATGCTCATGTTTTTTTTACATTCAAATGTCTAAGGATTATTTTATGTTCTCTATGCTTACCCTTACTGAAAATTTGAGCTCACCCTTTTATGTTTTCTTTTCCCCAGGATATAAAGAAAGGTTTTAGGCAAGAAAAAAATGGGGGAAGATCTTAATGGGAGACGTTGAAGATCTTTCACCACGATTAGAAGATTATATTCCGAGTTTCCAAAGACACTAAACTATTACACTCCTTCTGTGTCTGTTTTTGTTATGTATTAATTATTCAGAAAAAGTAATGTAATGTCCATGTACATCAATATTTGGGTCTCTACATCCATATTCGAGCATCAAAATTCAGGGTGCTATAATGGGTCCTCAATTACAAGCCCAGGTACCACAAATATCAGTGGTTCAACAATTTCATGCTCTAGGGATATACAAGATTTCTGTGATGGATAATGTATCTATCACTAGTTGAGAAGAACAATCTAAAATTAAATTTATAGTCTTAATTACCACTAAACTATATTCCTGTTCATTGGATAAAGTATATGCTAATTATATTATCTCAAATTATATTGTCCCTGACCTATATTTAAAAGTTGAATTATCTTTTGGGTTACTCTCTATTAACATACCCTTGGGAATTTATATTCCACTATCCCCAGTGGTGTCTGATGTTTCCCATTTTTCATGTTGGTTATTGACACAAGTGGGTATTTATGATATAAGATATGACTAATTATGTGGTGATAATAAAATATAATGGTTTACCAGTAATTAATCATGTATCGATTATTATCAGAGAGATTTGAATTTTTTCACACCAAAATGAGATAGGAATATTTTGTTCAATTACATGGATCTCATAGCAGGAAATTTGGGACCAATGTTGAGTTAGATTTGAGTGATCAAAACATAAGAATAAGTCAAGGATCATGTAGTAAGTTGGTTGTAAAACCTATATATTTCATAATGTGGTGGAATATTATTAGTTTTTCCCAATAATAATTATGAATTTATCCCCCAGATATAAGAATTAATTTTGAGATTGATATAATGACAGAGGAACAATTGATATTAACCCCACCTTATCGTATGACATAAACTATCTTAATAGAGTTGTTTATCTAGTTTTCATGGAATAAATAATGTATAATATGAATTTCTTGAACTATAGAAAGAAGAAATAAGTAATGGTGAAAAAGGAATCCTTTACCTAGGATTGATTATCCCTCTCACCCATTATAGAGGGCCTCATGGTTCTATAATATTTGACATAATTTAGGATGGCATCATTTATGGGTTAGAGAACAGTATATACCCAAAAAATATTTTTCAAGTGGGTGAAGACTGTATGAGTATTTTGTCTTGATTTTTTGTTTAATAAATGATCTTGGATTATTAGTGTACATATTGAATAATATTTTTAATCAATACCTTGATTCATTTTTTCTTTATTCAAGGAAAATATCATTATAACCCTTGGATTTTATGAGATAGATTATTTTAATGAATTTCATGACTTGTGTTTTATGATACACCATGATTATCTTGCGTTATAAAAAACATCTTATTTTCTTGCAGCATACAAAATAATATTCTTGGCCTTTGTAGCACACAATTTCATGTTCTGTTGATAATATTCATTTCACGAAATAGTGAGTATATATTTTTTTCAATTTATAAATGATCTAAGATAGTATTATGTTATAAACAAAACCAAAGGAAGCTTTCACTACACGTAACACTGAATTTTCTTGTGTTACACACAAGAGAGATCATCCTCGATAGCTTGCATTGTACGCAATATCGAGTTTCACTAAACAAAAATATGTTAGTAATAAATTCAATAACTAGACATTATGAATAGTATTAAACAAATTTTGAATTTTATATTACATTAGAATTCATCTTAAACCTTTTCTAGAACATGATATGAGAACCAAATCTTTTTTTAGATAAAAGAAGTCTTTTTCCAAAAATATGTAGTTTTACTTCCTTTTGACAGCCCACCAATTTAACATCTAGTTGTGGGACAATTTTATAAGTTAAATTTGAAAAATAAATTTTTTAATTGAGAGATGCAATAGATTTTTTTTTTGAATTCTTGTTGTTTTTATAATAATTTTTTTTAAGAAATACTGAAAAATATTACATTTTAACTCGATATTTCCTTTTTATCTAATTTATTTATATAGTCTGATTATATTTTTAATTATTTTTAAAGTTTAATTGGATTATATTTTTATCATCTCATCCAATTTTTTTAAATTTAATAATTTAACTTTCAAATTGGACATAAACACGTGTTAATCTTTTGATAGTTATAACATTTAAAATCCCGTTTTTTGGTTTTGTAAAAGGGAATTAATTTTAAATTAATTACTGCATATTTTGGGTTTTAAATATGGAAAATTTTATTCCATATTTGGTATCAAAATTTTCAAATTGTGTAAATAGGGGTGCTTTTTTATTAGACATAGTAACTACAGTAATTTGTTATTTACTATTGTTAAAAAAGTAAATTTGGTAAATAAGGGTAAAAAATAATCTGATAATATTATTAATCTACCCTAAAACATTTATTAATCATATAGAGGGAGATATTTATGACCATGTTCATCTAGAGGTTTACATTGGGTCACCATGGACTCACTTTTAAGGGAATATGACAGTTTAAAATAATTTATTTAAAATAAAGATAATTATAACCAAAATATATTCCTTTTACTAAATCGATTTTAATATAGGGTAATATAATTAATATATATATGTATATAAATATTAATTAGAAATATGAAATTATGTCATCAATAATGGTATTATATTTATAATTTTTAGACATTTTATAAGCATATTTATTTATGTCACAGTTATGATGTTGTGATTACCTCATTAATGAATGATTCAAATAAATGAATATATAAATATCAAAATAAATTTAAATCTAACATTTTTATTCAATCCACGAATATTATAGAATAAATTGAAATATTATGGATGAGTTACTTCTTTTAAATTGATGGATTCAGGATTTTCTGAATTTTTTAAAAAAATCATGTATTAATAGTGTAAAAATTGATATAATTCATAATATAAAACATATAATAGTTTATAAGATGTATTAAATTTAAAAAATCTAAAATTCATATTAATGTTTTATATATGCCCACATATTTCATAATAAACTTTTGGGGTCGTTTTACATGATATGATATTTATATTAACCCATAATGTGTAAATAAAATGATATCATGGTAAGATAAAAAAAGTTTAAAATAAGGGTTAAAAAGGACAAGGATAAAAAAAATATTCAATTTTTTTCAAGAAAATAATGGATTATGGTTATTAGAACAAAAATCATTATATATTTAAATTAAATAAATTTTGAAATATTTTTAATCAAAATATAATTTATGACAAATTAATATTTTCTGTGTTTCCTAATGTGCTCATATCCTCTCTTATAAAAGGGAACATTCTCCCTCTCATCTTCAGTCCATTTTGAGACTTCATTCTCATCCAAACCCTACCCATTTCTTTTCTCAACTTCCCTTGTAACATTCTATATGTTCAGGTATTCTCTAAAGGCAAACTCTATTTCCATATGAAGAAATTTGAAGAAGGTACATCAAGGAAAGGGTGATCTCTTCTACAGATTCATTCAAATTTGTTTCATCTTCTACTGACACTTATTTTGTATTTTATTTAAAATTTAATAACATCAGTATCAATAATAAAATGATACATTATTATAAATTTGAAACAACCCTATTTCACCTTCTATATATCCAATGAAAAACGAAATCATCGTGCGAGCGTATGTAGGACTTACCCTTTCCACGCCGTAGCGTAATCTATTTTCCACCACCACCTTACAATGATGGTTATATTGATGGAAATAATAACTATATATTATTATTATAAAATTAAACTAAATCTAATATATTATAAACCATCCACTACAATACCATTCAACAATTATGGGAACGATATCGTCGCCCGTGCATACGTATGGCTTACTGTCTCCATGATGTGATGTGATTAATTATAAATGTTAACAATTACATATTGATAACAAAGAATATATAATAATTAATCATGAAATATATGAAATTGTAATGATACTAGATTTATTTATATATATAAATATTTCATTTAATTACTTCCAATCAATTCAATGACGAAACGAAAACAACGTTCATTTGTACTTACGGCCTACTATGTCGATGAACGATGTAATCCATTGCATTTATCTATATATTATGTATATATATATTTATATAATGAATATATATATTATATAATTTTTTTATGTTCTGTATGTAATTAAATCATGGTATAATTAATAATATCATGAATTACAAGTCAGAACATGTATGATAAATGAAATGATTATTAACCAAAATGTTTCTTTAACATGGAATTGACAAATGAAAGAATAATATAAAGTCGTATGTGAATCATATAGGATATCATAAATATAATTTTTGGTTATGTTACAAGTTAACAATATTTTTAAACCCACAATACAAGAGTTTCAGACACATAGGATGCATATCGTATATAAGCTAAGGGATAATTTTCCAACCTCATTTTTATCCAAAATTGTTTATATATAATTATTTATTAAGGATATATTTATCATATGTTTCAATTTTTTATAAAAAAGTTTTTATAATATGATCTATATTAAACTATTTAAGATTAAATTTATTTTTACCCATTTTTGATTTTACATCCCGGTATTGAAGGAATCATTCTTTTGTATACCATTCGAGGTACTTTTTAACTATTCTGAAAAAAGTACTAAGAAAATGTTTCCTTAACTTATACAGAATTAATAGATTTTATGATTTCATGACTCCATATTTCCATCAAGAATCCACTACAATATTTCATTTTTATTTTCATCTATTTTTTTTAATATTTTTGTGGAATTTTGAGAAAATAAAAAAATTTGATGAAGAAAGGATATTTTCCTCAAGAACTCTGTTCAAATATTTTATGAAAATTATTTTCTACATAAGATGACATATGGTTATGTTTCTATATAAATTTTTACTTTTATGAGATTTTTTATGATGGAATTAATTTAATAAAGCCAATTTATCTTATATGGATTATGTTGTGATGAAATGATGTTTAAGAATCCCATTTTATTTCATGAGTTATGCTATGAAGAATGATTTATTTTTTTGTGGCGCATTTAAGAATGATATAATTATGAGATGGGTGGGACCTATATCTCCCTCCAATACATTGGGTAAAAATTTCAAACTCATGATATATACATGACTGGAATGGAATATAATTATGGTTCAGTAATTTAGGGGTGGAACGACATGAAAATCTTGTTCAGTAACACAAGGCATGAACGAAAAGTGAACCTGGTTCAGTAAAGAACATTTTTTGCTATGATGATCTTGGTAGCAATGCCTTGGCTACTATGGAAATCATATTATGTTATTATTTATTTTCCACAATCCCATGTTTTATGCCAATGAGATTTTATGGTTAATGTTCCTTTATGATCTATGCCATATGAACTGGCAAGATATATTTCATGACCCATGATTTTGATAGTTAAACATTATCTTCATCTTTTTACATTCTTATGTTTATGGTATGACTATGTTCTCAATTTTTACACTTAATGATCATTTGAGCTCACCCTGTTTTATGTTTTCATTTCCCCATGATATAAAGAATTGTTTTATATAGGAAAACAATGGGGACAATCGTTATGGGTTATGTTGAAGATCTTTCACCAAGTAAGATGATTATGTTCCCTGATTCCAAATACACTAAACTAATATGTTCATTGGGGTTATTTTTGTGACCTATAATGTGTATTCCAATAAAGTAATAAAATATCTATGTACGTCAAGCTTGGGTCCTTATAGTTGGTATCAGAGCGAATGTTTAGTCAACATTTAGGAACTATAATGTGAAAACATTTGTGATATCCCTAGAGATATTTATAAAGATATGCCTATGGATGTCCTAATGATAATTAATTTATAGGCTACAAAACTAGTTATTTTGTGATAATCCAGACTACCCTATGGTTAAACTGATGATATCATATATAGAAATATTATACGTAATTTACCTTACTTACTTGTTTCTAGTCACTGGTATGTATTCTGCACACTCTGCATTATGATCATATTCAATAGCCAGATCTACATAGTATGTTGTTATCCAGTGAGTGTTTTAGATTTGGAAATTATGAGAAATATGAAGATCAACTTATTAAGTGAAAATATCAAGAAGATAATCATGAATAGAGTATAATTATTGGTAATATTGCTGAAGATAAAGA
Organism: Viscum album; assembly: GCA_963277665.1. Classification (NCBI taxonomy): domain Eukaryota; kingdom Viridiplantae; phylum Streptophyta; class Magnoliopsida; order Santalales; family Viscaceae; genus Viscum; species Viscum album. Next base: position 524,891,328 of record OY728165.1, read on the forward strand.
TATTTTAAATGACATGTGAAATGTAAGTGATGTCTTTCCAATATTGTTAACATTTAACTTATGAATCCTGAAGTTGAAAAACCATTATACATTATTCATATTTTTTGAAATACAATGATGATGGAGCCTGAGTAATGTTTTAAGAATAAATTTGGATGATTTAGGTGTATATGTTTCCGAATTCAAAGATTATGATATATGAATCATGATATATATAAGTAATTTCAATATAAGTTTTTTATTATGGATTGGAGAGGATATGTTGAATAGTTCTAATGAAATAAAAATTGATTAATTGGTAAAGTCATATACTTGCAGAACACATGATTAATTGAAAGAAATGCCTTAAAATGTACCTTATGTTAAGATAATGAGGTTTTGATAAAGATATGTTTTATTTAAATAAGTAAATTGGATGATTCTAGTTTATTGAGATATAATTAATGTGTTTTTGAAAAAAGGGTTATGCTGTCATGGAAGAAGTATACATATTTTTGGGACTTAAAGAATATATCCAATAAAATTTGTAACAAGAAAACATGCATGTTCTCAAAAAGGATATCTGATAATTTTGGTTGTAACTATGACTCAAGAGAATTCATGATTTAGGTATTCATATGTTTGGAATCTAAAAACCAAAAAATAACTTATGAGATATGGGAGATAAATGTTATGTCGATTTTTTTCACCTCTATCTATGTTTTATATTTTGGAGAGGATTGTTATGTTATCCATTTATGGATATTTTATGTTATATTCAGGTTGAAATTTGTTAGATTAATGTATAATCTCACTATAGGCGGATATATGAATATTTGATTTCCTATAATAACGTTTACATTGAGACAGATGGAATAACATATCATTCTTACACATTATCTGCTAACAAATCAAGAATGAAATATTTGACTTCATCTCTTTAAAAACGAGATGATGTCAAAATTTTTCAAGGCACAAACCATTATAGGATTGTACCAAGATCAAGTGAGTATTTATTTGCATGAAAAAACATTCAACTTTAGGGAAAGGATCTCGAAAGCCAAAAATGTTATCCTAGTAACCTCTTATCATATGAATCATATGTTCCCATAATTAATCACAAATATACGGATTTATAGTCTTTAACTTTATCTAAAACGTATTCTCTATCACTATCCCTCAAAACAAGATTGTTAGATTTCTCTTATATATCAATTTTTTTACTTACCACCTATGTTATCCTATGAGGAAACCCAGTGATGAGTTTGTTTGGGTAACCATTATGTTTATAACTATACTTTTAAAATGATGTTTTATTTTCCCTTTTTAAGATGTGAGTTTCCATTAATGAAACATTCAAATTGAAAAGAAATTGTAACACTAATGAATTCCAGGGGCAGAATTCATTTTAATGGGGGTACAATGGAATACGTATAGATTTTATAAGATAGATTCATTTAATGTCATTTATGACTTTTGTTGTACGCTACCCCAAATTGTCATTCACAATACGACACACTGTATTAGCATATAGTATCGGTTACAATATTCTTGGCTTCTGTTGCACAAAATTTTATGTTCCTTTGATAGAATTAATTTCACACAAAACTGACTATAGATTTAGTTTAATGTATAAATGAACTAAGATTGGATTATGTTATATGAAAAAGCAAAGGAATATTTCACTACATGAATCACTGACTAATTTTAAAGTGAAATTGGATTATATTTTTATCATTTAATACAATTTTGGTCATTTAATGTAATTTCAATTTTAAATAAGACATAAACACATGTCAATCATTTGATAGTTTTTACTTCTTAAAAACTAGATTTTCGGGTTTGACCACGAGAGTAAATTTTAAATTAATTAACTAAACATACGTGTTTTGAATTTCAAAAAATTTAATCCATACTTTGAATCATATGGTTATTAATTTTTAAATGGTAACCTTTTATTTTTAGACATAGTGACTTTATTAATTTTTTTATTTACAGTGATTAAAAGGTTAAATCTTGTAATAAGGGTGAAAAATAATATTATTATAATATTAAACTATGCTAACACATGTCCCAATCCTATTGGTTGAGATATTTCCTACCATGGGAATCCTAGGGTCAATTTTGGGACCCAATGTATTCACTTGGATATGAGAATAACATTTTATATGAATTTATTTAATATAATGATAATTAATACATAAACATATGTGTTTCACTAAATTGATTTAAATATAGAGTCATATAACTAATATATATCCCAATAAATAGTCATTAAAAAGTTAAATAGATTTCCTACATCATGATATTTTATTTATAATTCTTAGACATTATAAAAATATATTTAATTATTACAAAATTATGATGCAATGATTACCTCTTTAATCAAAGATTCAAATAAATGAATTTATAAATATTAAAATAAAATAAATTTATATATTTTGAGGCCATATACAAATTTTTTGAATGAAATTGACATATTATGAGTGAGATAATTTCGTTTATTAAAAGAAATCCGGTAGTTATGATTTTTTTTTAAAAAAAAGTCAATTATGAATAGTGACAAAATGTGATATAATTCGAAACATAAAACATAAAATAGTTAATTAAATGATAATAAATTATTAAAAATATAAATTTCGTAAAAATGGTTTATATAAGTCCAAATATGTCATAAATTACTTTTTTTGGTCGTTCAACATGATATGGTACTTACATTAACCAACAATGTTTAAATAACATGATATCATAGTATGATTAAAAAGGGTAAAATAACGTTTAAATCCAAAAAAAAGTCAGGATAAAAAAGATTCAAATCATACCTAAAAATTATTTTATGATGGTTATTCAAAAAAAATTATCCAATCTTTAAATTAAATACGTTTCAAACAATTTTAAGTCAAAATTTAATTTATAATAAATTATTATTTTGAGAGTTTCCTAAAGTGCCCATCTGCACCCTTATAAATGGGAACCCCTCCCTATATTTTTCACTCCATTTTGAGCCTTAAATATCTACAAAACCCTACCTATTTATCTTCTCAACTTACATTGTTACATTCTATAGGATATGGCCTTCTCCAAATACCCACTCTAGGGCCCTATGAGGAATCTTAAAGAAGGAATGTCGAGGAAGAGGTAATCTCTTTTACCGATTCATTCAAATTTCATTATTCTTCTACATACTCTTATTTAGTTGTTTAATTATAAATTAAAAGCATAATTATCACTCATATACTGATTATATATTATAAATATAAAACAACCCTATTTCACCTTCTATATATCCTACGAAAAACAAAATCAACATGCATGTGTACTTACGACTTACCATCTCTATTTCGTAGTGTAATCTGTTTTCCACCAACACCTTACTTGGATGATTATAATGGTAGATATAATAACTATATATTATAATTATAACATTATACTTATTATGATATATTATACACCATCCACTTCAATACCTATGATGACCCAGACCCTCTTGGTCCTTCCCTTGGCCAAAATCCGGGTCCTAAAGGAGTGGCGTCTCGGTCAGACCGATCGGTGAGACCGATCGGTGAGACCGGTCGATGAGACCGATCGGGGAGACTGATTGGCGCGACTGATCGGTGAGACCGATCGGCATCACCCGACCTTGTCAAGTTGTTTCCAGTAGCGCTCCTTTGGCGCAAATAGGGGTTTAAACCCTATTCTGACTCGTTTAAGCGTGTTTTAAAGACCCATAACTTGCATAAGAGTTTTAATTAAATACTTAATCAATTCATGAGTTGGCTTAAACCACCCGACCTCTTTTGTGACGAGTGGAGCCACGTGGTCAACCCATGACCCCCGCACCTTACGTGGTTTCTCATTTTCACCTCAACCGTCCCCGACTCTTATAAACTAAGGGTTAGTAGTGGTTTCTCTTTCCTCAATCGTGGATTTTCACAAACAGTTTCTGGTGAATTGGACGCATCATTATCCGTAAAGTTCGACTCCCCCAGCCTAAACGTCGATCACCTATCAAAGTAGGGAATTTCTCCTTTTCCTCTCTCTTTTGTGTATCATGCGGGGTGGGCCTGCTTTTGATTCTGTAGAATTGGATAAACCAGACCTAATTAAAGATAATCATCGAATTCTATAAAGAAAAAGGGGGGATGTGTTTTTTTGATGATGCTTCTTCTATGACCATCTTGTTGAGTTGTGTTGGCTTATGCCTCTAGAAAATCGAGGCCGTTGGTGGTTGTTGTTTGTGCACTAATGAACCCTGCTGATGTTTTAAATGGCTTGTTGTGGTTGTAAAATCCTGCTGTGAAAAGTGAATTGGTTAATCACGTATATCCAGTTGAATAAATTGAAAGCACCAGGATCAACCCTTCTATGATAACTCCCAGTTAGAACACACGGAATTTGAAATTATGGAGTGTGTTAAGTTGTTTAAATCTGAAAATCTCTGACTTATGTTGGTGGTGGTAGTTGGTTGTTTTCCATTCGGGCCGATTGTTGGAGATGTGGGAGGGGATGGGATCCCCTCTTCTTTTATACCCTCGGTGATTGTGTGAAATTGGGGGATGGGATCCCCTGTTGGTATGGATTCCGTGGTTGTGAGTTTTTAGACCGGGTGGATACTTGTTTATATCACGAATTGGGGTGGAATCCTCTGTTGTTGAGAACCGGGTGTGGGAATTTTGGTTGATGTTTGATTGTTTACTTTCCTGGACTTATGAATATGCCTACTAGTTGCCCAGTAGTGCTTAAACATAAACATTATTACTGAACGTGAAATAAGAAAGGGGACAAATGGGTTGTTAGTGTGAGTCATGACTCGGACTTGAGTGATGTTGTGATCTGTAGGATTCTTGAAGAAAAACCTAGCTTGGGTGAGTGCTTGTTACCTATAAACATATACTTGTAGCTTTGTGTTTCTTATTCACGCCCTACCCAAGTTGAGCACTTAGTGTCGAACACCCCCATTTCATGGGGGAGGGTGTTTTTCCCAACACTATTCCTAGTGGCTGGTTATTAGCTCCTTTTCTTCTCCCTTTCCCAGTTAGCCCAAGTATCTTCAGGGAGCCTCTGATGGCCTGAGGTCCATTATTATCCCAAGAACCATCGGGCGGGGTAGTGTGGTGGTTGGCGAGGTGTGTGCGGCAGGTGGTTTCCCAAGTGTCTTTGGGATGAGGCCCAGGTGTCTTCAGGCGTGGTAGTGGATCCTTTAGCCCAGCTGTCTTCGGGCATGGTGGTGGTTGTTCTGGCCTAGGTGTTTGCAGGCATGGTTACATGTGACAGTTGTGGACCAGGTGTGTGCGGGCGGGATTCAGCAGTGGGACTGCGTGCGGTTGAGGCCCAGGTGTGTGCGGGCGAGATTTCGGTAGTGGGACTGCGTGTGGTTGTGGCCCAGGTGTGTGCGGGCGGGTGTGGCAGTGGGACTGCGGTGAGAATGGCGGGATTGGTCCGATGCGTAGGATGTCTCAATAACCAATGGGAATGTGGCGCGGGGTACCCAAACATTGATGTGCTCTTATTATATATATTACTTGACTTGCGTTATTTGGGGAGTGTGCCTTGGTGAGGCATGGGGTGGATAGTTTGCCTTGTTAGGTGTTTGGTTTACTCTTTTTCTCACGGGACTTTAGTACGTTCCCCCACTTGTGCATGAGAGTTTTTGGTTTTCCCTACTGAGTGTACTAGTATGCTCACCCTACGTATATAAAACTGCTTTCAGGATTTCAGGAGGACTTCAGGGATCACGCATGAACTTACTAGCTCGGACCTTTGGGGCAGTTGCAGTTGTTGATTTTCCACTTTGGTAGTTACCTTGTAGTCACCTTTTGTACTTGTGGCTTTACTTTGGAACATGCACGTGGGAATGATTTATTTTTGGCTTTACTTTTCTTTTACCTTGGTGTTGTTGAGTTTCATCATCTCATCTCCCGATCTTATAAAAAAAAGGGGGTAATGCCTTCCATTTGTGAAAATTTCTATATCCTTGGTGCTAGTCGCCACTCCGGGGCCTATTGAAGGCAGGTCTCGGGGGTCATTATCTCTCCTTAAACATAAATAAGGAAGGGCATGGAAATCTGTTGACCCTTCCCTCCTTTTGGTGAAGGCAGTTCGTGACAGAATGGTATCAGAGGTAATGGTTGAGAGATAGGATGGAGTCTGGAGTTAGGCATAGTGAGGATTGCATGGGATGGTTAGGCAACAGTGTTGGGTGACCATGGCACGTGAAATAGGCTACAGAAGACTGGCTAGGACACGAGATTTTAGGGCCCCCCGTGATCCGATGCAAGGACTATAGACCTACCAAACGACCAAGTGAGGCCACACTGATTGCAGGGTAAGGACCCTAGGAAAGGTACATGCATCATAATGACTTGTGTTCTTGTGTTTCTGGGATGTCATGGGAATTAATAATAAATTAAATTTTAAGAAGTTTTAAGAACGATATTCTGCACTACTTGGGCTTAGGCATTCCTTGTTTACCTTGCAGCTATGGCACCTAGAAGGCGACCGCGTGTGGTACCGGCGATAGAGGTCCCACAGACTACTTTGGCCGATCGGCAGAGAGCTGATCGAGAGGAAGAGGACGACCAGTGGCAGAAGACTCTTCGAGCCTTCCAGCAACATGCCCTCGAGAAGTATGAGGGCAGCACCTCCGATATGAAGACGGAAGGCTGGCTAGATGAGCTAGTTATAGCCTTCGGCCTGATTCGGGCCCCGACCGAGTACTGGGTTCCTCAGGCCGTTATCCAGATACGGGGAGCGGCACATCTGTGGTGGATGCTTTACCTGGGGGAGAGGAGAGAGTTTGAGGTGGCTTGGGTGGATTTCGAGAGGGAGTTCCGGGCAGAATTCCTCTCCTCGACGATGAAGGCAGAAAAGAGGCAGGAACTACTCTCCCTCCAGTAGGGGAGTATGTCCGTGAGGGAGCTAGGGATCAAGTTTAAGGACCTCCTATGTTTTTCTCCGGACCACTTTCCCGATGAGGAGTCTTGGGCAAGACGTTTAGAGGAGGCACTCCGACCCTCCCTCCAGTATGTTGTTACCCCCTTTACCCTGCCGACGTACTTGGAGGTCCAGAAGATGGCTGAAGTGGTGGAGAGGATGCATGCCCTAGGAGGAGTGTCGCGAGAGGGGATCCAACTGGGAACATCAAAGGGGAAGGCCGTCAGCACCAGGCCTCCAGCGTCAGGACCCTCTAGGTTCCGACCCGCAGGGAGTAGGCCGCAGCAGTTTCAGTTTCGATCCCCCGACCCTCGCCCTTTTCCTACTGGCCCGGGACCACAGTGCTTCATCTGTGGGATCCCTTGGCATCTTCAGAGTCAGTTCCCCGACCGGGTGCAGTACAGCAGTGGCAGTCATCCCCAGCACCCGCCCCAGCAGCAGCTTCCATCCAGACCTTTCCAGCAGCAGTAGTAGGGACAGCGAGCTCCCGCTCCTCCGAGGGCAGACATAGGAGGGGGAGGCGGACCTCAGGGCGCTCCACAAGGACCTTGACCAGGGCGTGGTCGGGGAGGTGGCCGATAGCCGAGGGGCAGGGGATCTGGGCGTGGACAGTTGCACGCTGCAGAGACAGCAGTTCCAGCAGGGCCAGAGGTTGTTCGAGGTACGATCAGTCTGTTTAGCACTCTTGCTTATGCCTTGTTCGATACCGAAGCTTCACACTCCTTTGTTGCACCCAGTATAGCCCGTGACATGGGTCTAGATGCCGAGATACTTCCAGTGCCCCTGGTGTTGAGCACACCAGTCGGAGGTCATACCAACTTGTTGTTCGTTTTTCGGGGATGTAGACTGATGTTAGGGCCACATCAGTCGGTTAGGGATCTTCTTCTGCTACAGATTCAGCCATATGATGTCATCCTAGGCACCGACTGGCTATTTTCTGTATACGTCGTCATCGACTGTTTTTGAAGAAGGGTGGTGTTTTCAGACTTGGATAGCCGGCGTGTTACCTTCACCGGCGAGCGGAGCAGTCCAAAGGGAAATAGGAGAGAGGAACCTCTCCTCTCCGTGTTGACCAAGCTGACAGTGGAATCAATAGATGCTGAAATGATGGAAGTGCCAGAGATCATCCATGTGTTTATGGACATCTTTCCTGAGGTGGTGATGACTCTACCCCCTCGATGTGATATCGAGTTCGGGATAGACCTGTAGCCCGACGCTTGTCTAATCTCGATGGATCCTTACCAGATGAAACCTTCGGAGCTACGGGAGTTGAAGATACAAATTTTTGATCTGATGAAGAGGGGTTATGTTCGTCTGAGTGTGTCACCGTGGGGTTCTCCGGTCTTGTTTGCAAAGTAGGCAGATGGTGGTCTTTGGTTGTGCATAGACTACAGGAGGCTGAATTAGGTGAAAATCAAGAATTTCTACCCACTTCCAAGGCTAGATGATCTTTTCGACCAGCTGAAAGGGGCAGGATGGTTCTCAAAGTTCGACCTGCGGTCTGGGAACCACCAGCTGAGGGTGAAAGAGAGTGACATCCCGAAGACAGCGTTCAGGTGCAGGTAAGGAAACTTTGAGTTCGTAGTCATGAACTTCGGTGTTACGAACGCCCTGGCTGTGTTCATGGGGATTATGAACTACATCTTCCGGGAGTACCTGGATCGGTTCGTGGTTGTGTTCATCGGCGACATCCTGGTATACTCTAGATTAAAGGATGACCATGCAGAGCACCTGAGGATAGTTTTGGAGGTCCTCCGACAGCACCAGCTCTATGGGAAGTTGTCAAAATGCATGTTCTGGACACGAGAAGTGCACTTCCTCGGGCACGTGGTGTCCGAGCAGGGGGTAGTGGTGGACCCATCAAAAGTTGAGGAGGTTGTTTCTTGGGAAGCACCCAAGAATGTGGCGGAAGTCTGATGTTTCCTCGGGCTGGAGGGTTACTACTAGAGATTCGTACTCAACTTCTCCCCAGTAGTAGCCCCTTTGACGGCTATGACCAAGAAGGACCAGGATTTCGTATGGAATGAGCAGTGCCAGTCATCCTTCATCTATCTGAAGGAGAAGTTGGTCAGTGCCATAGTGTTGAGATTACCAGAAGAAGGGGCGGCTTATGAGGTGTTCTGTGATGCTTCAGGACAGGGCCTGGGATGCGTGTTGATGCAACGACAAGGGGTGATCTCTTATGGTTCCAGGCAGCTGTGTTCCCATGACTATAATTACGCCACCCACGACCTGGAGCTTACAGCGGTTGTTTTTGCGCTAAAGTTATGGCGGCACTACCTCATCGGGGAATGCATTGTGGTCATCACGGATCACAAAATCTTGAGGTATATCTTCTCCCAGCGGGACTTAAACATGAGACAGCGGAGATGGGTGGAGTTCCTCCAGGATTACAACTTCGGGATCTCTTATACTGAGGTCAAGGGAAATGTGGTGGCCGATGCCTTGAGCAGGAGGACGCAGAAGGATGCGGTCTGAGATTCGGTGGACACCTGGAAGGCAATGGAGGAGTTGGACACCTTACACCTAGATGCGAAGATGGATAGCGGCATAGGCTGCCTATATTAGATGACAGTTCAGTCATCACTGTTTCAGCAAGTGGAGGAGTCTCAGTGGGGAGACCTAGAGTGCAAAGTGATGCGTGACCAAGTTGACCAGGGAAATGCTCCAGAAGGATGGACAGAGGATGGTCAGAACTAGATGCTTTTCTAGAAAAGGTTGTTTGTCCCCTAGGTGATGCACAGCAAGGTTCCAGTGAGTTCCAAAACTCACCCCTGGCGGTACACCCAAGAGTTTCCAAGATGTACCAGGGTTTGAAGAGGCAGTTTTGGTGGCCCGGAGTTAAGCGAGCGGTGGCAGAGTTTGTGGCCAAGTGCTTAGTGTGTCAGGAAGTGAAGGCTGAACACCGAGTTCCAGGCGGCCTACTACGGCCTCCAGAGGTCCCCGAGTGGAAGTGGGATGACATCTTGATGGATTTCGTCATGGGACTACCCAAGTTCCAAGGAGGGTATGACGCCATCTGGGTGGTAGTGGACAGGTTGACGAAATCGGCTCACTTTCTGGCGATCAGGGAGTCGAGTGCTGTGGATGCTTTGGCACGAAAGTACGTGGATGATGTGGTGCGGTTTCATAGAGTTCCGAGGTCTATAGTCTCAAATTGGGATGCACGGTTTACGTCGCGAGTCTGGAGAGGATTTCAGCATGCGTTTGGAACCCAGTTATGCCTTAGCATTGCTTTCCATCCCCAGACAGATGAACAAACAGAGCACCCCATCCAGACCTTGGAGGATATGCTGCGAGCATGTGTTCTAGACTCAGGAGGATCATGGGTGCAACACTTGCCTCTGGTAGAGCTTTCCTACTATAATAGCTACCACTCTACAATTAGAATGGCCCCGTTTGAAGCTTTATATGGGAGGCCATGTCTTTCACTTGTGTGTTGGACCGAAGTAGGAGAGGCAGGCATCCTTGGTCTGGAGGTGGTGCAGAACACGACAGAAAAGATTCAGCTCATACGGGAAAGGATGAAGGCAGCCGAGGACCGACAGAAGTCGTATGGTGATACCAGGAGGAGGCCCTTGGAGTTTGAGGTTGGGGACCACGTGTTCTTAAAGGTCTCCCCTCGGTGTGGGCAGCGGAGGTTCGGCAAAGGGAGTAAGCTTTCTCCCAGATTCATCGGACCCTTCCAAGTGTTGCGGCGGGTCGGTGAAGTGGCTTACCAGCTAGAGTTTCCACCACTTCTACTAAGGATACATGATGTCTTTCATGTGTCCCAGCTCCGTCGGTATCTGCACGACGATTCACACATCCTTGATTGGGGTGAGCTGGACATCAAGGACGACATGACCTTTGTGGAGAGACCAGTGGTGATCGAGGATCGCAAAGAAAAGGTGCTTCGTGGGAGAACCATCCCCTTGGTTCATGTGTTGTGGAAACATGGTGGGCTTGAGGAGAGTACGTGGGAGAGGGAAGCACGATGCGTACCCAGTACCCAGAGTTGTTTTGAGTTTTTTTACTTGTTTTACTTGTTGTGGTAGAACGTTTTGTCTTTTGGCTATGAAATGTGCTGGTTTTCTTTCCTCTGTTTGTGTGTAAAAAGCCCCGGCTATGGGGAAGGAGAGAACCCGACCCCTAGTCAAGACGCATTAAGGTGGATGCGATTAAACTCGTGCGGGCAAGTCAGTGCCACCCAAGGTGGTTAATATCATAACATGGGGGAGGAAACTCCCCAACCCACAAGCCCGGAAAGTTTGGCATGGTATGTTGCCTGGTTCGTGACAGGAAGGTTTTCTTAGTTAACGATGAGGTTCACTCTTGAGAGGTATCTTTTGGGGTGGTTGTTCAGACCTGCCCTTCCCTTCTGGGTTGTTTAAATTCACGAGGATGAGAATAGTTTGAGAGGTATCTGATGTGATGACCCAGACTCTCTAGTTCCTTCCCTTTTCCAGAATCCGGGTCCTAAAGGAGTGGCGTCTCGGTGAGACCGATCGGCGCGACAGATCGGTGAGACTGATCGACGCGACTGATCGGTGAGCCCGAACGTCGCGACCGATTGGTTAGACCGGTCGGTGAGACCGATCGGCGTGACCCGATCGGTGAGACCGATCGACGTCACCCGGCCTTGTGAAGTTTTTTCCAGTTGCACACCTTTTGCGCAAATAGAGTTTTAAACCCTATTCAGACTCGTTTAAGCGTGTTTTAAAGACCCGTAATGCGCATAAGAGTTTTAATTAAATACTTAATCAATTCATGAGTCGGCTTAAACCACCTGATCCCTTTTGTGACGAGTGGAGCCGCGTGGCCAACCCACAACCCCCGTGCCTTACGTGGTTTCCTGTTTTCACCTCAACCGTCCCTGACACTTATAAACTAAGGGTTAGCAGTGGTTTCTCTTTCCTCGATCATGGCTTTTCACAAATAGCTTCTGGTGCATCGGACGCATCGTTATCCGTAATGTTATGTGCCCCTGGCCTAAACGTCGATCACCTATCAAAGTAGGGAATTTCTCCTTTGCCTCTCTCTTTTGTGTATCATGCGGGGTGGGCGTGCTTTTGATTCTGTAGAATTGGATAAACCAGACCTAATTAAAGATAATGACCGAATTATATAAAGAAAGAGGGGGGGGGGTGTGTTTTTATGTTGTTTCTTCTATGACCATCTTGTTGAGTTGTGTTGGCTTATGCCTCCGGAAAATTGAGGCCGTTGGTGGTCGTTTTTTGTGCACTAATGAACCCTGCTGATGTTTTAAATGTCTTTTTGTGGTTGTAAAATCCTATAGTGAAAAGTGAATTGGTTAATCACGTATATCTGGTTGAATAAATTGAAAGCACCAAGATCAACCCTTCTGTGGTAACTCCCGGTTAAAACACACGGAATTTGAAATCATGGAGTGTGTTAAGTCGTTTAAATCTGAAAATACCTGACTTGTGTTGGTGGTGGTAGTTGGTTGTTTTCCTTTCGGGACGATTGCTGGAGATGTGGGAGGGAATTGGATCCCCTGTTCTTTTATACCCTCAGTGGTTGTGTGAAATTGGGGGATGGGATCCCCTGTTGGTATGGATTTGGTGGTTGTGAGTTTTAAGACCGGGTGGATACTTGCTTACATCACGAATTGGGGTGGAATCCTCTGTTGTTGAGAACCAGGTGTGGGCATTTTGGTTGATGTTTGATTGTTTACTTTCTTGGACTTATGCCTATGCCTACTATTTTCCGAGTAGTGCTTAAACATAAACATTATTACTAAACGTAAAATAAGAAAGGGGATAAATGGGTTGTTAGTGTGAGTCGTGACTCGAACTTGAGTGTTGTTGTGATCTGTAGGCTGTCTGAAGAAAAACCTAGCTTGGGTGAGTGCTTGTTACCTATATACATATACTTGTAGCTTTGTGTTTCTTATTCACGCCCCACCCAAGTTGAGCACTTAGTGCCGAACACCCACATTTCATGGGGGTGGTGTTTTTTCCAACACAATTCTTATTGGCTGGTTATTATCTCCTTTTCTGCTCCCTTTCCCGGATACCCCAAGTATCTTCGGGCAGGATGTGATGGCCTGAGGACCATTATTAGCCCAAGAACCTTCGGGCGGGGTAGTGTGGTGGTTGGCCAGGTGTGCGCAGTAGGTGGTTTCCCAAGTGTCTTCGGGATGAGGCCCAGGTGTCTTCAGGCGTGGTAGTGGATCCTTTATCCCAGGTGTCTTCAGGCGTGGTGGTGGTTGTTCTAGCCTAGGTGTTTGCATGCATGGTTACATGTGACAGTTGTGGCCCAGGTGTGTGTGGGCAGGATTCAGCAGTGGGACTACGTGCGATTGAGGCCCAGGTGTGTGCCTGCAGGATTTCAGCTGTGGGATTTTGCGTGGTTGTGGCCCAGGTGTGTGCGGGCGGGTGTGGCAGTGGGTCTGAGGTGAGAATGGTGGGATTGGTCAGATGCGTAGGATGTCTCAATAACCAGTGGGAAAGTGGCGTGGGGTACCCAAACATTGATGTGCTCTTATTATATATATTACATGACTTGCGTTATTTGGGGAGTGTGCCTTGGTGAGGCCTGGGGTGGATAGTTTGCCTTGTTAGGTGTTTGGTTTACTCTTTTTCTCACGGGATATTAGTACGTTCCCCCACTTGTGCACGAGAGTTTTTGGTTTTCCCTAATGAGTGTACTTGTATGCTCACCCTACATATATAAAACTTCTTCTAGGATTCCAGGAGGACATTGGGGATCACGCAGGACCTTACTAGCTCGGTCCTTTGGGGCAGCTGCAGTTGTTGCTTTTCCTCTTTGGTACTTACCTTGTAGTCACCTTTTGTACTTGTGGCTTTACTTTGGAACATGCACGTGGGAATGGATTATTTTTGGCTTTACTTTTCTTTTACCTTGGTGTTGTTGAGTTTCATCATCTCATCTCTCGATCTTATAAAACAAAAGGGGGTAATGACTTCCATTTGTGATAAATTTCTATACCCTTGGTGCTAGTCGCCACTCCAGGACCTATTGAAGGCGAGTCTCGGGGGTCATTATCTCTCCTTCAACTTAAAGAAGGAAGGTCTTGGCAATCTTCTGACCCTTCCCTCCTTCTGGTGAAGGCGGGTCGTGACAATACCATTCAACAACTATGGGAACGATATCATCACTCGAGCGTATGTACGACTTACCATCTCCACGACGCGATGAGATTCAAGATCCATGTTAATAATTCAAGAATGATTATAAAGAATATATAATAAATAGACCTGAAATATATGACATAATATTTATACTATATTAATGTATATATGTGTGTTTCATTCAATTACATACATTCAATTCAATAAGAAAATAAAAATAGCATTCATGTGCACGTACAACCTACCGTCTCCATGAATGGTGTATTCCATTTCATTTATCTATCTATTATATATATATTTATATATATAATATATATAGAATATAAATAAATTTTTACATTTTTTAAGTATGTCAATCATGATATAATGAATCATATTATGAATAACAATACAAAACACGTATGATAAATAATACGATTATTAACCAAAACGTCACTGATTAGACAAATGAACGGGTAAAGTAATGTTATAAGTGAATCATATATGTTATCATAAATATTTTTATGGTTCTGTTACATGATAATAACATGTTTCAATGCAATATATAGGAGTTTTAGACCCATTCAAACAATATCAGACATAAGGTAAGGGATAATTTTTCAATCTTATTTTTATCCGAGATTGTTTATACATAAGTATTTATTAGGGATATATTTATCATCCTTATACATGTTTTATAAATTTTTTTCATAAAATGTTCACTACTCTTCTATGTATATTTAAATTCATTTTTACCATTTTTTACTTTTACTACATGGTATGGATGGAATCTTTCTTTTTTTACAATACGAGGTAATTTTTTACTTTTGCAAACAAAATTAAGAGACGAATTTTTTTATCTTATAGGTCATTACTTTATTTTTATGGTTTTATGATTCATTTTTTCATGAAGTTTCATCCACACTATTTCATGTTTATTTTATTTTAAATTCCTTTTTTAATATTTCATGGTATATTGAGAAAAGAAAACGTTTTTAAGGAAGACATGATATTTTCATCGAAAACTAAGTTCATGTATTTTATCAAAAAAAAAATCCATCGATTATGAAATTGGGATATGTTTCTATCCGTATTATTAATTTGATTTGAATTTTTAAGGTAGAATTATTTTTATAAAATTCTATTTATATAATATGAATTATGGTATGATTAAATGATGCTTAATAATTGCATTTTATTTCATCTGTTATGCTCTAAGGAATGCTTATTATTTTTTTGGCACATGCAAGAATTATTTAATTATAAGATGGGTGGGGCCTATATCTCCCTCCAATGCATTGGGTAATTATTTATATCTCATTAGAAATACATGAATAGAACAGTAAATAAATCTATTTCAGTTATACATAGCTAGAATGAAAAGTGTATCTTGTTCAATAATACATGGTTAGAATGACATATAAACTAGGTTCAGTATTAAACATTGTCCACTATGATCATCTGGGAAGCAGTGCCTTTGATACTATAGAAATCATATTATGTGCTTGTTTATTTTCCACAATTCCATGTCTTATGCCAATAGAATTTTAAGGTTAATGTTCCTTTAAGATCAATGCCTTACGAACTATGAAAATTTATTTAATTACTCATGATTTTGATATTTAAACTTTATGTTCATGTTTTTAAATTCTTATGCTTATGGTTTGTTTTATGTTCTCAATTTTTACTCGTAGTGGGAATTTCTTCTCACCCTTTATTATGGTTTTTTTCCTAGGATATGATGAATGATTTTAGGTATGAAGACAAAGGGGAAGTTATTTATGGGAGATGATTAAGAACTTTCACCATAATATAATATTATGTTTCATATTTTAAAATACACTAAACTAATACAGTCTTAGGGTGTCTTTTTGTGTCTTTTATTTTCTATTATGAAAAAGTCATTAAATTTCCATGTATGTCAATCTTGGGTCTCTAAAACAAGATTATATATTTCAAGGTATTGGGAAATATTGTAGAAACCCTAATAATGTATAGAGTACACTTTGAGTGTATGAGTTATATACCAAAATATGATGGTGTCAATTTTAGATTTAGGATATGTGGATTCTTGGGCATATGATTTATAGGATACTGATTAAAATAGTCCCATAAAAGGAAGATTTTTTGACTTATTAATCCCATCCCAAGAACATGTTTTAGATCAAGAGTATATTTGCTATTATGAGTTATTATTAATGAGTTTTCCATGACATTTAATTTTGAAGAATTTATGATAGAGATAACTGATAAGTAAAGGAAGCTTTAGTGGTCTCATTAGTTTTAGGTGGTGTTCCTAAAGCTGATGAAAAAAATAATAACAATAACACTTATTCTAAAATTTCTAGAGCATTGGAATAGACATGTAGTTTACTATGTGGATTTAGGTTTCGTATTAATATCTCTTATAATCTAGAGAGATCGGGTAGTCACCTAGGGGTCCAATCAGCTGTAACACCATGATTGTAACTAGGTAGTGCATGTGATAGAGTTGGAAATTATGTTCCATGATTTCATGTTTTTGTGAAGCTATCAATTTAGTGAGATATTTATAATCTATACAGACCACACAATAATATGATATATATTCTAAAAAAAAGGATATAAATCTAGGTTAATATAGTTGGGTCAATTATCTATAGACACATTCCTTTGAGATGGCATATAATCAAAATATATGAAATTTCATTATAGATTCTCTTAGTAATAAAACTCTATAGAAATTGGTTTTTTGATAGCATCATTCCCAAGAGGAATGTAATGAGATGATATTGATTGTGTAATGACTACTGAATGCATCAAATCATAATGGAGTGGTATCAAGTTCATAGATACTGATAAAATCTTATTTGGATGATATTTTTACTGTTATCCAAGAGTTATACCCCCCATGTGTGGTGATTTGAGAATTCATGGTAACTGATGGAACTATTTTGGGGAGGTCCTTATATAGTAATTGAAGTTGTCTATTTAAATGGGAGTGTTTTTGTGAAATTTCCTTTGATAGAGGATATTACGAGGGACTATCATGATTCCAAATGTTCATTGCATCTTTTGTAAAGAAATTATATCCAAACATATTTGATATCAATTATTTTGGCCAAGTTTGAAGAGATACGTTACTAGTTTTGTCTGAAATGTCTGTCATTCCTATGGATAATGGTTTGCAATTAGCATCCCAATGTTTTACTATATACACTTATATTGATATTGTGGAAGTGGGATAACATGAGGATGGATACCATGATGGTGTTACCAAGGACCCATAGATTTATGATATCATTTGAGTGTTAATCAATTGTTTTCAGAAAGTGACTCATTGCATAATAATTTGGGAGACCCATTTAGTTAATTAGTTATAGAATATTTATATATGATAGGTTGTATGAGTTCATTGAATACCTGCCAGTATAGTATTAGATAGGGATGTGCCCTATAAATCATTGTATTTGTACATCTTGAAGAATGATTTTTCAACATCATTCAATATGAGTACAACATATCATCCCTAGAAAGATCAAAATTTATATAGGATGATTTAGGTCATTTAGGATAAGGTCTAGGTGTTATATATGTATTTTATTAAATCACATTAAAAGAACATACACATGGTAGAGTACCTTTATAATATAACTTCTTAGGATTCTATTCACATGGTACCTTTTGTGGATCTATATGGACGGTTTTTATGCTCGTTTTTTGTGTTGGAATGAGGCTAGTGAGGAATAATATGTTATTTTGAATGTGGTACAGGCGACCTATGACAATGTGTTGTTTACTATGAATGACTTGGTTACCACACTATGTAGGAAATCATAACTTGTTGACCAGAAGAGACGGTCTTTGGAATTCATTATTGGTGACCATGTTTTCTTATAGGTGTCACCTTGGTAAGTGAATTTTCATTTTTATAAGTAGGGGAAGATGAAATCATGGTTTATAAGAGTACTTTAGATCACTGAATACACCATAGTAGTGTATTACTAAATGAAACATCATCTAAAATATCAAATCATGCATGGTGTTTTCAAATTTTCTTAGTTTCCAAGGTATATGATCAATCACATGCATGTGTTTCGATGTGAGGATGTTTATTTGGGTACAAAAACATGTTTAATAATGTTCCATGTTAAAATTACATATCATAAAAATGTTTTGTGGGGGAAAATAGTTCAACTAATTCATGTCTAATAGTACTACGGACAGATCTTGGAGTAAACATAAGAGAGGGAGTATGATGTTTGATCTATGTAAATTTATTTGTTCTAGAAATAATAAAATTTATTCTTCATGTGAATCATAATCTACATAGAGGGAGATTTTTATGATTTTATATTTTGCTTATAATATGGTATGTCAGGCTTCTATATTATCCATTATGTTTTTGGGTTCATCCATGCTATGGAAAAATATTCAAAAGATTGAGTATCAGTTGGAGGACTTTGGAGACCCTTATTTCCAAATGGGAAACACCATAACCATGGTGAAAACCATGATTGACCTACTTATATCCTATATAAAAATTTTAAGGGGTAAATTCCTCGAAATATTAATGGACATAACCATGGATCAAAATGAAAGAGGATACATGCTATAATAAAAGTGAAATCACTATTACTTGGGTAGTGGATATGGAGAGGGAAGATGGCATTGGATAATAAAAATTATCATATTATTGTTTGGGATGAATGGGTTTTTAAGAGAACAATAGTCATGATGTAAGACATTTTGGAAGTCCAGGTGGGTGTCATGTGGGTTTTGAAATGATTTAAACTATCATCATTTATTGTGGATCACATTTGTCTCAAATGGGAATGAATGGATTATATATGATGTGTCTTTAGTGTAATTTTTATTCATTTATCCTTTTTGATAATCAAATTACACTCCCAAAATACAGTTCCCTCAAATATAATGAATTATAGATGATTTTTTGGTCATTTTTCTAGAAAAGATTTGGAAGTGCTTTCTTATTGAAGCTATAAATTTGGGAGATTAAATATCCCTAACTCTCTTTATTTCACCATTCCAGAATTTATATCTCAGATGGTTGAAGATGATATCATATAAATATATTCCTAAGAACAACACACATTTTCTCTTGTCATTATCCAAAAAATACTACATTCATCCTTCTTCGAATGGAATAAGATTCATCCACAATTTGTATTTGAAAATGTGTGTGTTCTTTTTTTCCAAATTATTTTTTGGTCATGATTATCATTTTATTACGATATAATGTTAAATTTGTACATGTTCAATGAGTTATTATCAAGTAATTTTTTGATTTGTTTTTTAATATGGTTCAGGTGGTAATAATCTTGACAAATCATGACTGTGAAATGAAAAAAAGAAGGAATTACTCTCCATCTTGGTCCACTATATATAATTCTTAGCATGATTTCTTTCTGATCATGTGAATATCATTAGACATATAATTTTTTTATGACATTTGTGTGTGATTTTATATCGATATATGTTCTGGATATGCATAATTGTAATGGATGTTGTACTAATTTATTTTTCATTTTTTACAAGTGTAATATTTTATTACCTATGTTATTACATATTCTTATATATTTGTCCTAGATATGATCAAACATTTATTCTATTTTATTCATATTTGTTGGAATCTCTCCTACAATGTCCAGATTGATTAGTGGCCTAGAGAAATAAAATTGACTCATTAGATGGTGTAAAAAACTCATTGTAAATGCATGGAATTAGATAGTTAATACATCTTAATGGAATGAATTTCGATATCCATATCACTATTTGGAGAGTTTCCTTATATTCTTGGGTGATCTGGTTATAGAGAATTTCATTTCATATGAGAGAGTTTCTATTTTACTGGTGTTCCAGGCATTTGAAAGACCATAATCAAGAAGGGTTTTAAGAGTAATGGGGGGAAATTTCTTTAAAATGAATTTCAAAAATAAATCCCTAATAATGGTTAATGTTTTTCCTTAAAAGAGTATTTATTTTCCACTCAAATAGGTTTTTAGGATCTTCATTAAAGGTAGATAAAGTTATTTGGTATGATATAATTCATTTGGTAATAATATGATATACAGGTAATGTTGGGGGTTCAAACCACCTTGGTCAATGAATGCTCTCTTGGTCGGTTGTTGGTTGTAAACATATGTGTTAATTTTTATTAAAACATCTCATACACATCAATATACATGTTCATGTGTGTTCGAAAATCACTGCTCGTGTCCTAGTAGGTTTATACTCACTAGTTACATTGGCATCATGGTGTTTTTGAAGACTTAAGGAAAAGAGATAAAAGAAAGAAAAATATAACATGATAGGTTGATCAGGAGTATAGATCTATGATATGTATACAATAGTATTAAAACACCATATTTTTGTGACATTTCTTTTAATTTATCTATTCTATTTGTTCTTATGTAATTATTGAATATCCACATTGGGGGTCTATTGATTACTTATGTATCACTTGGCATGAAATTTGTTG
Source organism: Viscum album (assembly GCA_963277665.1). Classification (NCBI taxonomy): domain Eukaryota; kingdom Viridiplantae; phylum Streptophyta; class Magnoliopsida; order Santalales; family Viscaceae; genus Viscum; species Viscum album. Next base: position 524,911,797 of record OY728165.1, read on the forward strand.
TATAATTTATCTATGTTATTGTTATGTTGTGATATTTGTTTATTTTGGTTATGTTATACCATGCATCAAAGGATATTATTAGAGTTGTTATAGTTACCAAATGTCACATTAGATCCCCACAACTAGTCAGTAGCATCTTCCATATGGGGATGCTTGATTGATGTTATTGGAACAACGGATTGCACCAAAATGTTTTTGTTGGGGCCTTTCATTATTACATGTTAACCGTTATGTGGTTTATCAAATGTAACAACTCTTAAACAGGAGAACAATAATTTTTTTCTTTTATAAAACATTTTTAATTTGAGTATACAGAAGTCATATATTTTAAACCACAATTTCGTTTCCCCGAAGTAAAGATCCCTTTGAAAGGAAAATGTATTAATGATATTAAAGAAGTAGAATTAGAATAAGATGGTTATATTTATCTCAATTTAGATATGTTCAATATTTTATTATTATTAACATCATTGATGGAGTTCTGTTATAATCACCATTCTATCCTATGGTGTGGTATTTAAAAACCTTCATGTTTTTGTAAACATAGGACTAGTTTTTGGGGTACATCCATTCATGTGATTTAGATGGTTTCATGTTTTATTTATTGTAATCATGATAATGGATGAGATTAAATTTCCTTGGAGTAGTGTGTATATAGATATGAATGAAAGTATTGATGTTTTGAATCTATATAATATCAAGGAAAGGGTATTACACTCATGTCACAACATGTTTGATTTAATCTCAAATTGTAATTAATTTAGCTAATGTGAGAGGGAATCATCCCTAATTTATTTAAATAAATAAATTATTTAATATCATGTGAGATAGATCACCCCATTCAATTGTTAGTCACATCACATTTCTATGGATTGATGAATGAGCTAATTTGATTTGATAAACTATTATTCAGCATTAACATAAAGTGTTAAGAAAATAAATATGATATGAGATGAATTTAACCATAGGTGAAATGATTGTAATACAATTGTACATATGATGGGTGAAAAATAAGTTTATGACCTCATGAGGAAACCCTTAAATTATAAATATTAAATCTATTTTGTGGAGTTAGGTGACCTAGATAAATTAGTCAATTTATCATGTTGAAAGGTGTGAAGAGAATAATATCACCACAAAACATTAATAGGAACCCCTATACTACCAGTTACGTGATAAAGGATTTATTATTTCATGGTTCTAATTATTTTTGGAATTCCACACCATAGTCTAGGATCCACTGCCCAATGGTTCTTACTGAATAAGGTAAATAATTTGTTGTAAAAAAATACAATCCATTATGGTATAAGCTACGATTCATGAAGCTAATACAATCAAAGAATTTATGAGATTCATTGACATATTTTGGATTCCTTCTTTTAAATCATTTATATATTACTATCATGTTTTTTTAGATCGATGACATAAAAATGTATGTTATATACATAAATTAATAGGTAAGCCACCCTACGTGGGGCTATTATTTGAATATATAATAGATTATTTATGTTATAGGAGCATACATAAAGGATATAGTTTGAATTGTGGAGAGGAACTAGTGTTGACACCATGTCCAAATTATGGAGGCACGTCAAGTTACGCATGTAGATATTGATAGATATTTTACTGCTTATTTCTTATCTGGTAATTCGAGTTCAAGATAATACACTTACTATTTTCGTTGTTCCATTCATAGTAAATTAGTATGTAGGTAGAGAGATAACAGCTACAACATCCTATGTATTATCCACTTGATAATAAGGGTGAGCGAAAATTCGTGACCCTATATATTCATATATAACTATTCCATTATTTTGAAGATTAAAAACATAAAAGTGATACAATATAGAGTCTATGGATTATTTTATTTTGAATATTATTACTATAAACCACATATTAATAATAAAATAAAAACATTTATTTAAAAATATTCTTTTTCATCCTTCAGAAAATCATGAGATCCTTAGTTCACATAGTCACCATATGATATAGAACAAAAAAAGGGGGGAGATAAGAGCCTAGTAAGAGGATAAATTATGACATTAATCAATATAACATTGGTAGGGAATAATCATCATCACCAAAAAATTAACACATCGAAATCATCCAAATCATTGGAGGACGCATTAGACAATGGAATGGAATGTAGAAATTCATAAAAATGAGACATCATGTCTAAGTGATGTAATACCACACAGTCGTGTGAACAAATCTATCATCATGTTCACGAATAATAAATGTTCATAATGATAAAAATATCATATCGAACAGATATTACACCATGTTCACACATAATTCACATTATTTCATGAGATGCATCACATTACCCAATGCATTTTAATTCTATATAACTCATGGTTCACCAATCACATCATAACATTTAATCAATCTTGCAAGCATCATAGAACATATATCAATCAAATACAGAAAGTAACCCATGTAAAGTAATTGTTTTAATAAATATTTCATAAATCTATATATCTATATATCTTCTAAACTTTGAATTTTCTGCCTACGTGTCACCAAACCACGCATCCATGTCAAATGAAATTCACTATCTAAACACTCCATTCCCGAAACCACCACTCGCAACCCCGACCACAACCACGATTTCCCCTACCTATTTGCTGCCCTCCCCAATTCACCGCAGCAATTCCATTTTCCCTGTTCTAGGGTTATCACAACCATCCCTGATTCCCCCTCCCTGAATCCTCTCTCCAACTCCCCTCCACTCCCCTAATCCCCTCTATAGCCGTGACACCACCTGCGCGTGATCCACCTTTGTCTCCTCCGACTTCCGCTACACCGACTTATGCTCCTCCATGTTCTGATCCTCCGACTATTCCTTCTTCACAACTACTGACTCCCACTTCGACACTCCCATTTTCGAGTCCTCCACACCAGCTATAGTTCTCACACCCTCAATAACGCAGTGAGTAGGCACAGGTATAAACTTGAATCTTTTGCTCCTCCTAAGTCCGCTCCTTTATGTTCGGTTCCTCCGACTATTCCTTCCCGCAACTGGTGACTCCCACTTCGACACTCCCACGTTTGGGTCCTCTGCTCCACCTAGGGTTCCCGCGCCCCTGAGAATGCAGTGACTATGCCCAGGTATAAACCAATGACAAACATCTAAACCAGTGTCAAATTTCTTCATGTATCAATGTATTTTATTTCTTTTGGTGTTTTTATGACACGATTAATCTATATTATTTGTCGTGGCTGATGGGTCTCTGGATCTAAATTCTATTTCAGGGTGACTGATCTCAGAATAAAACATCTTGTGAATAGTTGCAAGCATATACATGAATTAAAATCAAGCATATGTAAGGTATATGTTCAAATCTAAAATAGGGGTTCATCAAATATCTATTCTTACTTGTAGCTGGGCTTGTCTGTGTGCTATAAAGAAAGATTACAAACAGAAGCACATAGTATGAGTTGAAATGCGTTTAAGAAATGATCTTTGTTATCTGGAAGATAGTATTAATGTTGCAATTTTCAATTGATTTGCAGTTTCCCAATAACTATGGTGTATGAAGGACTGCCTTCCAAAGATTTTTTTGTATGATCACATTCATACCTAGGAATATTATTTATGAGTGCACATATATATTTTATGCATCTGTTTTATTGAACTGCATTCTGAAAAAAAATCAGCTCCATTGACATGTGGTTTGATGTATGCACTTGAACTCATCTTGTCTGAAATGAATCTGAATTCTTTCTTTTTAACTGCTCATAGCACTTAAATTTGAAATAATGATACCCTAACAATAGAATTTCCTCAAATTGTTCTTATTAATGTTGTCCATAGTTTGACTATTTAATTTTTTATTTGATATATATTAACCTGCAATAATACTGCAATGGGAGCTTCATTATTCAAAGAGGCCATCAGAATGGGCGGAGAGAACCACCTCATGAAGGTTACATCCAATTTAATTTCATTTTCATTATTATAAAGATGATTCCATTAAAACTATTATTATTAAATGTAGTTATTCAATTTCCATTATTCTTTGAATTTTACATATTTACTTATAAATATATTGTTTTATATCTTGCATGCATACACAAATTTAGTTATTCATGTTTCCATCTAGAATCATGTATCACTCCAAACCAATTTATAGATCTTTATAGTCACTATTATTGGATAATTTCATTCTTTATCAATTCTTCATTATGAGTAAGAATTTTATTGTAATGATTCCTATTATAATTTATGTATTTTGATATTTCTACAGATTTATAATATTGTCGTTTTAAATAAATGTCATCTGTCTCTAAATACATGTAATATGCATTCTCATTCAAAATTATTATTGAAGATTATATCTATTTATTTTATGACTGATGATCTGATTAAGCAAAATAATAAAGAAATCTATATACAATTATGTTGCTTCAACACAAATGAAGATTATATTTCTTTGAATTTATATATTGCTGCAACATGAATAATATATTAATGGATTGATGTCACTTTTTGGATAATTATATAATGATTGAACACAACTATATGATGGGTACCTTGCTTTATTTGTTGTCTATGATTTTGAGAGTATCATCGGATGTTTTGTTGTAAGTTATGTTTTTGTTTTGAATTGTTTATTTCTCTGATTCACTATTATTCAGTGCATCTGAAGGGGGTGTGTACCAGGAAGAGTTGGTGATATATCAAAACATTACATTTTATAAGATTATCTCTCCATCCCTCCATATCTAACAATCTAAAACAAATATTTTCCATGTATTCATATATATATTTAGTTGGTTTAATTTAATGATTTGAAATTATAGGAAATACAAGTGATCTCTAATGGAGGAAGGAAAAATATATGTTTAGTTGGTTAGTATTTCTCTCTCTATTTTTAATCACTCATCACACTATCTCATTTACAAAACATATCATCAATTCAACATGAAAAAATGGTTAGTCCGTTTTCTAATATTTTCTCGTAAATTTCATATTGTTTTGACTTGGTGGCCTTAGTTCCCATTAATATTATTTTATGTATTTTTAAATCATAATATTAGAAATTGATTTCATTGAATCATGTATGATGTCAACCTCTATAGTGAATCTCATATATGGATTTTTTATGCTTCTATTCAATCTAGGATCTGATACACAATGCGGTTTTCAAAGTATAAAATATAATATTAATTTGATTTAAATTTTTTATGGATAGATCCTTTCTCCATTATTATTGTTCCTATAAGTATTTATGATATTCAATACATAAATACTATCCATAAGGTGTCCCTGAAAAGCATATCAACATGAAATTTTTTTCACCATAGCTTCATGATATTAGCCTGCACAATTTTCATGGTATAACAAAGGTTCAGGTTTTTGACCTACCTTGTGACATTGAGTGGGAGATTAGAACAATTTTTATGTTATATATCACTGTTTGAGGGTGTTAAATAGTTACTATTTCCTAAAAAAATTCATATTAACAATAATATGATCATCATCAGACGGTTTTAAATGCTGATCTGGATGGTATATTGATTTTTGGAACAATGATTTATAGCCTTATAATTTTATTCATTACTATGTGTGTCTCCTTTTGGCATGTTGGTAACAATACGAGGCATTCATGGTTTCCCCTTCTCCCTTTATTCAACATAATTTTATTTTACATCAGGTATAATCTTTTTAGGTCTATGTTTTGAGTTTCGATTATTAACCATCACAGTGAAACAATACCGTGATTGAAAATTAATGTGATTTTAGACCATCCGTTTGATCATATGAAGCTGCTACATAGAGATTTTGATGGGACCTCCACTATATTCTAGTATAAACCTATCTTTTATTTGTTCCTATTTTATTGTATAAATTTGAAATGGATATTTTGATAAGTTCTTTCTCAGTAGTCAACTTTATGGGACTTGAATATTCGTTAGGATTTCATTTTTTGAATTCAGTTGATTTTGTGAGATGGGTTTTCATTAAATAACATTTTTAGATATGTTAAAGTGATGGTTCAGTAAAAGTTTCATCCTTACAATCCTACACTACATTTAGTGGAACCTTCTCCAATAGTTTTAATGCTTCTTTCTCTATTTCTTTTGGTATTCCTTTAAACCAACATATGCCATTAATTTTTCATTCATTTTTATATGCTTATGATTATTCAATAGGATAAATATTTGAGTTATTACTGAATATTTTATCTTTAAATTTTATGATCGATTATCTGATTAAGCATAATAATAATGAAATCTACATATAATTATGTAGCTTCAACACAAATGATGATTATATCACTTTGAATTTATTTAATCCTGCAACATGAATAATATATTAATGGATTGTTGTCACTTTTTGGTTAACTATATAATGATTGAACAGAATTGTAGGATGCGTACCTTGCTTTATTTATTGTCTATGATTTCGAGATTATTAGGAGTTGTTTTGTTGTATGATATTTTTTGGTTTTGAATTATTTTCTTTTCTAATTCTCTATAATTCAGTGCATGTGAATGGGGTGCGTACTTGGAAGACCTGGTGAGAGATAGAAACATTACATTGGATAAGATTATCTCTCTCTCCATCCATATCTCACAATATAAAACATCCATTGTCCATTTATTCATATATATTTATTTGGTTTAATTTAATGATTTCAAATTACAGGCAATAAAAGTGATATCTAAAGGAGGAATAACTAATATAAGCTGAGTTGGTTATTAGTTCCCTCCATATTTTTAATTATTCATCACAATATCTCCATTAAAAAACATATCATCAATCTGACATGAGAAATGTTTAGTTTATGTTATAATATTGTCTCATAAATTTCAATTTGTTTTGAATTTGAGGCCTTATTTACCTAAAATATTATTTGAGGTTGTTTTCAATCATAATATTAGAAGACGATGTCATTGAATCATGTCACATGTTAGCCTCCATAGTTCATATCATATATGGATTTTGTATGCTTCTATCCAATATAGTATTTGATACACTAATCCATTTTCAGATTATAAAATGCTATTTTGGTAAGATTTAAATTTTTTATGGCTGGAACCTCTATCTATCATTATAATTCTTGTATGTATTTATGATATTCAATACATAAATACTAACCTAAAGGTGCCCCAGGGAAGCATAATAAATTGAATTTTTCATTACCATAGGTTCTTGATGTTACCCTGCTCAATATTTCTTGTATAACATAGGTTCGGATTTGTGACCTGCCTTGTGGAATCGAACATATATTATAACAATGTTTATGTTATATATCAATGATTGAAGGTGTAAAATACTTTTTGTCACAAAAAAATACATATTTACCAAACTATGAACATAATCACATGGTATGAAATGATGATCTTGATGGAATATTATATTTATGAACACATGCCACTTACGACTCTTTTTTTACTAAAGTATTTCTTAAAATTAAATATAGCATCATTTTATCATTTTGTATTTGTGTTGATCAAAATTCAAACAGGAAATTATATTTCTATATATAGGATGGTGAACCACATGCTTCATGGAACCAGTATGTGGTTCGTTGATATTGATGAGGTTATCTCACTTCTAAGATATATCTTCTATAGGGGTTCTCTATTTCAGGTATTTTATGACACAAAAGTATAGTTCAAGTTCTAATATTATATAATAAATGTCATATTTTTTTATGACATGGATGCCTTATTTTCCATAATCAAAATTGATCTGGTGGAAAACGTTATTCTTATTAGTTAATTTCATTGAATCATGTCTAAATTCATCATCCAGATTTCATCTAATATAGATTTTTTATATGATTCTATTATATCATGGAAATCATACAACAATATGTTTGGAAATGCAAAAATAATATTTTAATTTGAATTAAATTTTTAGTGGCCAGATCCTATGCTTATTATTATAATTCATGCAGCTCTTGTCTGAACCCATATCCAAATTGTTATGAACTCTACCATGTTCCTGCTGGCACAACCAAAATGTAGTTTGAAGTTAAACTGAACTTTTCGTTTTCATCTGCTCAAGGATACAGTGAGAAAAACCACTCCCAAATTGATTCTCATCCAAAAGTGAATGCATAAACATCCAAACACCACAAATGTGAAATTATATTATTGGAAATATTTGGGTTTTGAACAAATATTTTTTAGTTTCTCATTATTTCAGTGCATGTGAAGGGGGTGCATACCTGGATGTTGTGGTTCCCACTCTGAAGACCACACCAACTAATGGACTGGGGATGACCTGCAGGAACATTCCAGCTACTGACAGGTTAACTAAAACACATGTTTGGGGTTATAAACCTAAAAATTATTCTCCCTTTCATTTAATTATATTTCTTTCAGTTAATTTTCTACTTAATAACAGTTTTTTCCTCTTTTATGGGATGAAAAAAAACTGGACATCACCTCATGCAACGGTTGAATATCTATTCATTGAAGATCGATTCATACTATTATAAGCTGAAACAAACATTCAGGTTCTTGTTTTTTACTTTGATTTCAATTCAGTTTTTGTTTTACCCATTCTTCTTTAATGTATATGTGAGTAATTTCTCATTAGTTGTGCAGGTTTTCTTTTAGGAAATTTATTGTACAGGTATGGGGGAGGAGAGAGGGGGATGAGGGAAGGGGAGAGGGGGCTAGGCAGGTTGGAGGGGAGGATGAGGGCAGGGGTGAGGGGCTGAGAAGGATGGAGGGGAGGGGAGGGGAGGGGAGGATTAGGGCAGGGGTATGGGCTACTGGGGGAAGAGCATGGGCACGGTGGGGCGGGGGAGTGGTGGGGGAAGGGGCTAGGTGTTAAGTCAAAAGTCTTCTTTTGGCTTTTACATCATGTTTTGGAAATCACAAATATATTCTATGTCATGTTTTGGAAATCACAAATATATTTTACATCATGTTTTGGAAATCACAAATATATTCTATGTCATGTTTTGGAAATCACAAAAGTATTCTATCATATGTTTGTAAATAACAAATTGTCTTTTATCATGTTTATCGTATCGTACGATGATTGATCGTACCGACCAAAACGTATCGTACTGACTCTGTCAAACGTATCGTACTGACTCTGTCAAACGTATCGTACTGACTCTGTCAAATGTATCGTACTGACTCTGTCAATCGTATCGTACTGACTTTGCTATTCATATAATCATTATTTGTTTTGGTACTTTGTCAAAAACTCACTCTGCATATGAATCGTACTCATGTTTTACATTTCTATATATCTCTTATCCTAACAAAACGATGTCGTTGAGTTAGTTATATACTCATCAAAACGATGTCGTGCTTTCTGTTTCAATATGACCGTTGGAGGCAATATGACCGTTGGAATCCGAGGCCTATAAATAGGAGGTCATTTGAAGCTGAGAACACACTGATGAACGAAGAGACTCTGTGAACTACGAAGTTTTTAGAGAGAGACACTGTGACTTCTCTCATCAGCCTTGTGCGTCCGATCTTCGTATCGAGGGCTTTCAAGTAATTGAAAGACAGAGGTGCCGATTACATGCAAAATCGAGGGCTGCCGGGGATAGGCAGACAGACGAGCCGATCATCGTATCGAGGGCTGCCGGGGATAGGCAGACAGACGAGCCGATCATCGTATCGAGGGCTGTCGGGGATAGGCAGACAGACGTGCCGATAATCGTATCGAGGGCTCACCAAGGTGTTGGTGAGACAGACCTTTTATCCTAGGTGAAAGGATAACCCTTCTCTTTGGGTTAAAAGAATTGTATTACTTTTTCCGCTGTTGTATTAGAAAGGGATTTGTATTGTTTCCTTTCTTCTTTACATATTCAATTGTAATTGTTTCAATTACAATCATTCTATTACATATTGTATTGATTGGTTCTATACGCTTTAAGGTAGAATCATTTACATTTGTATTACTCTGATTATTGTGTTCATCTTGAATACAATTGTTTTACATAACAATAGTATTACAATACATCATACCTTTTACATTGAATACAATTGTGGGTGTTTGTGTTTGTATTAGTTTAAGTTCATTTAAACTAATCTCTTTGTTACTAAAACTCAAGGTTTTTTAAACCTACAATTCACCCCCCTCTTGTATTGTTCCATCTAATAGACTTTTATATCGACTATTCGATCCAACAATTGGTATCAGAGGAGGTTTTCCACTGATTTGTATTACTAGCTTTATTTCTTATTACTTTCTTAAATACTTACTACACTAACGTGTGGAGTGGAAAAGTTGTTTTTGTTATATTAGATGGCAGGAATGAATATCGGATCAATAGATAATCTGAATCCTTCTAGACCACCAATCTTTGATGGGAATGATTATGAGTATTGGAGAGATCGTATGAAGACTTTCGTCATCAATACTGGTGTAGACAATTTTATTATGCTTACTGGGGGTTACAAAATTCCTGACAAAGAAGTTAGTACTTTCACAAATCAAGAGAAGCAAGAATATCAACTGAATTACAAGGTACGCAATACTTTATTATGTTCTATGACCAGGAATATATATAGCCAGATATCTTCATGTGAAGCAGCCAACTGTATTTGGAAGAAATTAGAAGTCACTCATTTTGGTACATCCAAAGTTATAGAAACAAGGAGAGCAATGCTTCGAGCAGAGTATCATGGATTTGTTTTTCCTTATGGAGAGCAAGTATGTAAAGTGCAACAAAGGTTTATGACAATTGTCAACAGCTTACAATCTATGGGAGAAAAAGGTCTTGATGATGAAGCTCTTGTTGATAAGATTATAGATATTATGCCAAATGAATGGGAGTCAAAAAGAACAGCTATTGATGAAAATAGAAAAGTTTCCCAGATTACTCTTGATGAACTCTTTGGAACTCTTCTACAGCACGAGACAAGAATGAAAAGAGATGCTGATTTCAATAAGAAGAAGAATGGGAATGGAAGTGTAGCTTTTGCATCTAAAGCTAAAACACCTGAAAGGGTTACACGGTCTAAATCTAAGAAAGTTGTTGTTTCTGATTCAAGTGATTGTAATCTTTCAGACAATGAGTTAGCTAATCTTGCTCGGAGAATGAACAAGATTGTGGGAAAGAAAGATTTTCAATATAGATTCAAAAAGAAAGACAGGAAAGATAGGAAAGATTCAGAGGTAACTTGTTATGAATGCAAGAAAGCAGGACATATAAGGCCTGATTGTCCTTTACTGAAGAGGAAATATAGAAAAGAGAAACACTCTGAAAGAAACAAGAAAAGGTTTTATAAGACAAATAAAGTCTTGAAAGCAAATGATACATGGAGTGCAAGTGGTAGTGATTCCTCAGATGATTCTTCAGAATATGAGATGTCAGGCCAAAGGAATATTGGACTTCTAGCCAGACTACCAATTGAAGATCATTGTCTCATGGCTAAGGTACACAATGCTGAAGCTGTTACAAATGTCTCTTTAAATGCAAATTATGTTGATAATAAATATTATGAATCTTCAAATGATGAACCCTCATCATCAGAAGATGATACTTTACCTTCTTTTGAAGAAGTCTCTAGATTTGCTAAATTACTTGAAAATGAAAATTCTAAACTCAAAAAGAGATTTGAAAAAGCAAATTCTAGAATTTCTATTTTGACTAAAGATGTATCAGATCTTTCTAAAGATCTTGATGGGAAAACTTCTGATTTTGAAAGTATTTTGAAAACCCTTGAGAAAGTCAAATCTGAAAAAGATAAACTTTCTAAGGATCTTGAAACTGCTATTTCAAAGAAAAACATTTTAGAGTCTAACTCTAGTTCTAATTCAAATATTTTAGAAAACAAGAATTTGGTTTTAAAACTAAAGTCAGAGATTTTATCCTTGAAAAAGTGTTTGTCAAACTTTACTCATGGAAAAGAAAACTTTGATAGGATGTACTCTCAAATAAGACCTTTGAGAAATCGTTCTGGTCTTGGTTTTACTTATTCCAAACCTGTTTTTAGTAATAACTATTTTGTTCCTCAAAAAACCATTTTCTGTTCAAAGTGTCAATGTGGTGGACATTGGAGAAGAGATTGTTCTCTTAACAAAACTCAATCCTTAGGATTTCATAAAGCTCATTTTGCAAAACAAATGTGGATTCCTAAAATTCTTTTATCTAATCCTTCTGGATCCAAACAAGTTTGGATTCCGAAAATCTAATTGTTTCTTTTTCAGGAAAATGAGAAGTGTATCAATAAGAACATTTGGTACATGGATAGTGGTTGCTCTCGACATATGACTGGAAACAAAGTTTTCTTTGAAAAGATTATCAAAACAAAAGGTGGAAAAGTTACCTTCGGAGATAATGCTCAAGGAAAGATTGTTGGTATAGGTAATATCGTTTTTCTTGGAAAAGTTCTTATTTCAAATGTTTTGTTTGTTAAAGGTCTTAGGCACAATCTCATCAGCATAAGTCAATTATGTGATGAAGGTTACCTTGTGAATTTTAGAAATGATAAGTGTCTAGTTCACAATTCCAAGGATGAATTCATTCTATCTGCCCATAGGCAAGAGAATGTTTACACTATTAACTTAGAAGACCTTAGAAACCAAAACTTACCTTGTCTAAGTGTAATAGAAGACCAATCGTGGCTATGGCATAGGAGATTAGGACATTGTAATTTGAGAAACCTAAGAAAACTCTCAAAGAAAGGACTTGTAAAAGGGCTACCGGATCTTAGATATGATTCTTCAACAGTCTGTGATCCTTGTCAGTTTGGCAAGCAACATAAAACTAGCTTTAAACCAATTAATGAAGTTTCAACTTCTAATGCATTACAGCTTGTGCATATGGATCTGTTTGGTCCTTCACAATCTGGAAGCATTGGAGGCAAATACTATGTATTTGTTTTAGTTGATGACTTTACTAGATTTACATGGGTCTACTTTCTCACAAAGAAATATGAAGCCTTTTCGTATTTCAAAACTTTTAGAGCCCAAGTTAAAAAATGAGAAAAACCTACCATTGATAACTATTCATAGTGATCATGGTGGTGAATTTCAAAACTCTGATTTTGAAACTTTTTGTAGTAAGAAAGGTATTACTCACAATTTCTCAGCACCAAGAACTCCTCAGCAAAATGGTGTTGTTGAAAGAAGAAATCGTATTCTTCAGGAAATGACTCGAACCATGTTGAGTGAATACTCAATTGCTAAGCACTTTTGGGCTGAAGCTGTAAGTACTGCCTGTTATACTATAAATCGTGTTTTAACTAGACCATTTCTTAATAAAACTCCTTACGAGTTATGGACTGGCCGAAAACCTAAAGTTTCTTACTTCAAAGTTTTTGGATGAAAAGTATTCATTCTGAATACAAAAGAAAATTTACACAAATTTGCACCAAAATCTGATGAAGGAATCTTTCTAGGCTATTCCACAACCTCTAAGGCTTATAGAGTTTTCAATAAAAACACTTGTACTGTTGAAGAAACAGTACATGTAAAATTTGATGAAACTAACCCTTTTGTTTTCAACCAACCCAATCCTACATCCTCGGATGTGTTTTCTAAAGATGTTTATCAACCTTTGTTAGATGAACATTCTGATAAGGAAAATGTTCAAGAAAGTGTTCCTGAAACATTTACCACAGATGATTTTCTACCATATGTTGATGAACAGGTTTTACAAAACCAAAATCAATTGTTTCTTAGGAATCATCCCAGTGATAATATCATTGGTGATATAAATCAACCTGTAAGGACCAGAAATTCCTTAAGAAATGAAATAGAACATCTTGCTTTTCTTTCCCAATTTGAACCTAAAAGTCCAAGTGAGGCCTTAGGTGATGATGATTGGATCAAAGAAATGCAAGATGAACTAAATGAATTTGAAAGGAATCAAGTCTGGACTTTAGTTGAAAGACCTAAAGAAACAACTGTAATTGGTGTAAAATGGGTTTTCAGAAACAAGTGTGATGAAAATGGAATCATTGTAAGAAATAAAGCAAGACTTGTTGCTAAAGGCTATAATCAACAAGAGGGAATAGACTATGAAGAAACATATTCTCCTGTAGCTAGACTTGAATCTATTCGCATTCTATTAGCCTTCGCAGCATATTTCAATTTCAAACTATTTCAAATGGATGTCAAATGTGCTTTTTTAAATGGTTTTGTTCAAGAAGAAGTTTTTGTCGAACAACCTCCTGGTTTTCAAGACCGAAAACATCCTGATCATGTCTTTAAACTTACCAAGGCTCTATACGGTCTTAAACAAGCCCCTAGAGCATGGTATGATAGACTTACAGGATTTCTTTTACAAAGCAATTATAGAAAAGGTACAGCTGATCCAACTCTTTTTATCAAAATGGAAAACAAAAATGTTTTGGTTGTCCAAATCTATGTTGATGACATCATATTTGGATCAACTCAGAAATCTTTAACTGATTCTTTTGCAAATTTAATGAAATCTGAGTTTGAAATGAGTATGATGGGTGAGTTAACATTCTTTCTAGGTTTTCAAATATCTCAAAAACCAGAAGGAACTTATATATCTCAACATAAGTATATTAAAGACTTACTCAAAAAGTATGGATTTGACAAAACTAAAAGTATTAGCACCCCAATTGGTACCTCAAATACTCTTGATCTTGATGAAACTGGGAAACCAGTAGATCAAACAATTTTTAGAGGTACGATAGGGAGTTTGCTATACTTGACAGCTATTCGACCCGACTTGATGTTTTCTGTATGCTTATGTGCAAGATATCAATCTAATCCAAAAGAGTCTCACTTAAAAGACTTAAAGAGAATCTTTCGGTATTTAAAAGACACTATGGATTTAGGACTTTTCTACTCTTCTGGGAATGATTTTGTTTTAAAAAGTTTTTCAGATGCTGACTTTGGTGGTTGTAGAATGGATAGAAAAAGTACATCTGGAACATGTAATTTCTTAGGAGATTCTTTGGTTTCTTGGTCTTGCAAGAAACAACACTCAGTAGCACTCTCCACTGCTGAAGCTGAATATGTAGCAGCTGGAAGTTGCTGTGCTCAAGTATTGTGGATGCAGCACACACTCACTGACTATGGTTTGAGTTTCTCCAAAACTCAAATTCTGTGTGATAATACAAGTGCCATAGCTCTTAGTAAAAACCCAGCACATCACTCTCGTGCAAAACACATAGATGTTAGGCATCACTTTCTTAGGGATCACACACAAAAAGGAGATATTGTTTTACAATTCATCGGAACGCAAGAACAACTTGCTGATATTTTTACAAAACCTTTACCTTCCGATAGATTTGAATTTATAAAACAGAAGCTAGGAATGATTACAAAAAAATAATCATTCATATCTACTTCCTGTTTTACATCTCTCCTAATAGTAAGAAACTCCTCGTAGAAAGGGGGAGGACATTTCTTTATGTCTTTATGTTTCTGATCTTTAAATATTTACTCTCTTTATATATGTTTCTTTCTGTTTATAGTATTGACAGTTTTATTGTTTCATTTTTTCCTGTTTATCGTATTGACCATTTCAGTTTTTCTGTTTATCGTATTGAAATTCTTTTCCATCGTATCATTAAAAAATTTTGTATCGTCCGATGATAGTATTGAAATTCTTTTCCATCGTACCATTCAATAATTTTTGAATCGACCGATGATAGTATTGAAATTCTTTTCCATCGTACCATTCAATAATTTTTGAATCGACCGATGATGGTATTGAAATTCTTTTCCATCGTACCATTCAATATTTTTTGAATCAACCGATGATAGTATTCAAATTCTTTTCCATCGTATCATTCAATATTTTTTTGTATTG
The DNA here is from genome assembly GCA_963277665.1 of Viscum album. Classification (NCBI taxonomy): domain Eukaryota; kingdom Viridiplantae; phylum Streptophyta; class Magnoliopsida; order Santalales; family Viscaceae; genus Viscum; species Viscum album. Next base: position 524,927,528 of record OY728165.1, read on the forward strand.
ACCGATGATAGTATTGAGATTGTTTTCCATCGTACTGTCGGTTAATGATAACAACTATTTTCCATCGTACGGTCCGACCATAGTAATGTCTTTGTTTTCCATCGGCATCATGATTTTTTTCCTTACGATTGTTTCTTTGATACTTACCAAATCCAGCAATCACCTTTTGTTCTCCGACATGTATCTTTTTCAATTTTTATTTTATTTTCTTTCATTGTTTTAATCCTAACCATTGATCTGGTATTATCTAATCTCGACCGTAGAAGTTCAACGGTCATCTCTTTTTTTGCCTATAAATACCCCCTCCCCTCCCCAAACCCACATTGATTGTTCAGGAATTGAGGCGAAGCTCTGCTCCCCCAGCTATAAACAATCGTACGATCTTCTCAATCGACATCATCTTTATGTCTCAATCCTCTGCCAACACTCCCGCTGAAATGTCTTCAAAGACTTTTACAGAGAAAGACTTTCACAGAGAAAGGTTAGTATCCCGAGAATTCTTCGATATGTACGATTCTACAATCAAGAGGATTATTTTGTTTCAAGGATGGGAACATCTCTGTGTGGAAAAGCCTGATACTCAAGATCCAGTTCTTTTTGATGAAGTTTGTCAATTTTACAAAACCGTGTCTTTCGACAAAGATATGACTATAAACTTCGCTGTGTACGATAGAAAATTATCCATGTCTGTGAAACAAGCGGCACACTTTCTGAACGTTTCTATAGAAGGGGATTCATTCTGTCTATCTCACAAACTACCAGAGGAAGTTGGTACGTTTAATAGAGAGAGTTCTGAAAAATCTTTGTTTGTTGTTAATGAGGGAAAGAGGAAAGTTTATCATCTTTCACCGGACAATCGGTTTGTCACTTTATGGATGAAAGGTTTTCTTGTCCCAAGGAAAGGGGATAGAGAAACTCTTAAAGTTTCTGATGTCTTTATGCTCGATTATCTTGTGAATATGAGGAAAGTGAATCTCATGGGATATATTTTTGAAACCGTCAAGAATGTCAAGAAAGGAGGGATTAAATCCCAGATAATAATGTATCCAGCCATCCTTAAAAAATTCATTCTTGAGAGTATGAAGTTTTGTAACATTCCTTTGAAAGGAAAACCTATGGATTTGTGGCCGTCTTTCATTAATAAGAGTACGATGAAAAAGCTGAATGTTTGTTTTGATTCAAATTCAAAACTTTTTGTCAGAGATGTAGAAGCTGAATTGCCTGAAAATCAATCGGCACCTATGCCAGCCAAAGACAATCAATCCGCCGGTGTTACTCGAATGTCTGATCCGCAGACTAGTTCAAAGCCGAAGAAGAAGAAGCCGAGGTACAGTAAGGAAGTTGTAGCCAAATGGAGAAAGGACAAGGAACAGAGAAAAGAGGGTGATCCGAAGTTTGGTCTTGATCCTGCTGAGGCTTTTGCAGAAAGAATAAGGGTAGAAGAAACCCTTCAAGCTGAAAAGAAAAAGAAGACTCTCTTGAAAAGAAAGGCTCAGGACTTTGATATTTCTAAAGTCTTGAAAGCAGTTGAAGATGCTAGTGCTCAACTAACTGTGGAAGTACATCAAGAACCCATCGTACAGAGTTTGCCTGAGAAAGAAAAAGGAAAACAAGTGATAGAAGAAGTGGAAGTAGAAGAAGGAGATTTTCTGTTAGAATTTCTTCAAAGTTCAAAGAAAAGTAGAGAGGAATCGCTTCAAAAGCTGAGCGAAGGTGTTCAACAAACTCCTCATGCCGATCAGGAAAAATCATCGGACAGGATGTCATCTCGAGAAAAGCAAGATGCTCAATCTTCTCAATCTGATAAAGTAGTTGTCATTAGTGACAGAGTGGAAGAAGAAAGAAAGCAGAAAGAAAAAGTGAAAGGGAAACAGCCAGTTGTTGATTCAAGCAGATCGTATGAACTAGCATCGTACGATGATGATACTGATTCAGAGCATACAATCTCTCTCAAAAAGAGTGATTACATTGTTCATGTTTTGAGAAGGATGGAGAAAACCATTCCTTATTTTCCGAGGCTGGAAGGAAAGATTGATTTTATCACTGAAAATCAGAGAAAGAAGTTTGGATCTGTAAAAGAATTGAGAAAGAAAGTCTTGTCTGTTGAAGCCGATCTGAAAGTTCTTTCGGAAAGCTCAGTTGCTCATAAGAAAGCTTGTAATAAGATGACTAAGTGGTCGTACAAAACTGAAAGCTCAATCAATGACCATGAGATTGCTATTGAAGATATAAGAAGGTTATCAAATGAGCTTGCAATTGCTTTCAACAAGCTTGATAAAGAAACAATTGAAAGGCTGAACCTTTTGTCGTCTCAAAGAGCCGATGTTCCTTCAGTGAAAGATTTGCAAGAGAGGATGAATGCTTTCCAATCTGAATTCTCGAAGGTTTCATCTTTCAAAGATGAAATGGTTTTACTGAAGAATCAAAATTCCGAGTTGTCCAAGGATAACAAGACTCTGCAAAACAGAATTGATACCCTTGAAGAAGTAATCAGAGTACAGGAGGAGACCATCAGAAATCAAGATCAGATTTTTGCGGATCAACAGGAGATTCTCAAAACTCAGGGTGAATCAATTTCTGAAGACAAGAAGGAGATCAAGAAGATGAAAGCTGTGCTTCATGAGCTTATAAAAAAGGAGAAGGAAAGAGAAAACAAATGATTGTTGTATTTGTTTATTTTGGGACTTGTTTGTTTTGTAATAACTCTTATAATCCTTTCTCTTTTGTCCATTGTCTTGTATTACTTCACTAACTCTTCCAGACAATTCGAGATTCCTCCTTTCTTTTTGTAAATCACAAAGGGGGAGAATATTTACAAAGCAAAGGTTGTTTTAGAAAGGGGGAGAATGCATTACAATGCTCTTAAGGAAAATCTGAATACAATCCTTAGGAAAGTCAATACCTAAGGGGGAGTTAGTTGTATTCAATTTCTTATTCAGAAGAGTTTTCAATAACTCAGGGGGAGATAAGTTTTTCTTGTTTCATTTACTTTGTGTGTTTGTGCTTTCCAAAAAGGGGGAGATTGTTAAGTCAAAAGTCTTCTTTTGGCTTTTACATCATGTTTTGGAAATCACAAATATATTCTATGTCATGTTTTGGAAATCACAAATATATTTTACATCATGTTTTGGAAATCACAAATATATTCTATGTCATGTTTTGGAAATCACAAAAGTATTCTATCATATGTTTGTAAATAAAAAATTGTCTTTTATCATGTTTGTCGTATCGTACGATGATTGATCGTACCGACCAAAACGTATCGTACTGACTCTGTCAAACGTATCGTACTGACTCTGTCAAACGTATCGTACTGACTCTGTCAAACGTATCGTACTGACTCTGTCAATCGTATCGTACTGACTTTGCTATTCAGATAATCATTATTTGTTTTGGTACTTTGTCAAAAACTCTCTCTGCATATGAATCGTACTCATGTTTTACATTTCTATATATCTCTTATCCTAACAAAACGATGTCGTTGAGTTAGTTATATACTAATCAAAACGATGTCGTGCTTTCTGTTTCAATATGACCGTTGGAGGAAATATGACCGTTGGAATCCGAGGCCTATAAATAGGAGGTCATTTGAAGCTGAGAACACACTGATGAACGAAGAGACTCTGTGAACTACGAAGTTTTTAGAGAGAGACACTGTGACTTCTCTCATCAGCCTTGTGCGTCCGATCTTCGTATCAAGGGCTTTCAAGTAATTGAAAGACAGAGGTGCCGATTACCTGCAAAATCGAGGGCTGCTGGGGATAGGCAGACAGACGAGCCGATCATCGTATCGAGGGCTGCCGGGGATAGGCAGACAGACGAGCCGAACATCGTATCGAGGGCTGCCGGGGATAGGCAGACAGACGTGCCGATAATCGTATCGAGGGCTCACCAAGGTGTTGGTGAGACAGACCTTTTATCCTAGGTGAAAGGATAACCCTTCTCTTTGGGTTAAAAGAATTGTATTACTTTTTCCGCTGTTGTATTAGAAAGGGATTTGTATTGTTTCCTTTCTTCTTTACATATTCAATTGTAATTGTTTCAATTACAATCATTTTATTACATATTGTATTGATTGGTTCTATACGCTTTAAGGTAGAATCATTTACATTTGTATTACTCTGATTATTGTGTTCATCTTGAATACAATTGTTTTACATAACAATAGTATTACAATACATCATACCTTTTACATTCAATACAATTGTGGGTGTTTGTGTTTGTATTAGTTTATGTTCATTTAAACTAATCTCTTTGTTACTAAAACTCAAGGTTTTTTAAACCTACAATTCACCCCCCCTCTTGTATTGTTCCATCTAATAGACTTTTATATCGACTATTCGATCCAACACTAGGCAGGGGGGAAGCTGAGGTGGGAGGCGGAGCTATTGGGATTGGGTGGGAGACAAGCATAGGAGGGGAAGGGGAGGGGTAGAGCTGGGTAGTGTGGAGGCCGAGGTGGGAGGGGGAGCTGATGGGATTGGGTGGGAGACAAGCATAGGTGGGGGGAGGGGTTGGGCAGGAGGATTCAGTGTAGCAGAAGAAAGAGGACATCTATGTTGCACCTAAGTATATGGGGTGTAGGTGGGCCACAAAGACATCCATGTAGAATCACACTAGTTTTCATTGCAGTTTTCTAAAGGTAAATTTCGACTTTTATTCTGCTTTCTAATTAATAATCTTATGTTATCATTTTTCTTATTCTCCAAATTCAGGTGTTCTAATTGTGAACATTTTTTCCTATGCAGAAAAGTATTTCAGGAATTTGAAGTTGGATATTTGTACACTTTGACATAATTTCTCGGTGACATAAAGACTTATGATGTATGTTTTGAAATTTAAATGTCCATTTGAATGTTTATTTCATTCATGTTCTTTTTATACATGACAATTTCATTTTTTTCAGAAATGTTGTTTTTCTTTTCAATTGAATATTATCCACTATATTCTCTTATATGCTTTATTTGTTTTTAAATAATTTTACTTTCATAAATATTCTCCTATATGTTTTCCTTATATTCTCCATCATGCATTTGTATGGTTTATTTTGTACAGTGATGGAATAATTATGTTTTCCTTATATATTATCATATATTATCCAAAATGTATTCAATATTATCCTGCAGGTTCTTCTATGTTATTTTATTTATTTTATTTCCTTATGTTTTCAATTATATATATTTTATTATATTATAGTTCAATATTAAGTATCACTATTTTTTAGATATATACAATATTGATGGTTTTTATTAATTTTGACGTATAGTTTTGTCTTCTTGAAAGTAAGCATTGATGTATTTCCATGTGAATGCATGGGTAAGTACTAGTAAGATATAAACAATGGGTTCCATAATGAAAATATAAAAAATATTTTTTAACATATTTATCATTCTTGAGTGAAGAAGAAACGACTCAATATTAGTGAAAATGTGTTTTCGAAAGAAGAGTTATTTTGGAAAATATTTTCATTTTTCATAAAATAAGATATAAAATATGTATATACAAGAAAAATAAGGTAACTAAAATGAAATAATGTATCAGTAATATTAAATTAATATCCATACTAAAATCTGACATGAAAAATGAATAACGCAATGAAAAGGAACTAAGTTCAACAATCCCTTTACCATGTGTATGAATTATTTATTAACACTAATATCTTATATAATAAAATTAGATTTATTAATTAATAATCCCTAAAAATATTATTAATTAATTTCATTTATTATTTTTTATTGTGTGTGTTTATGACTATTTGATGAGTTATAGAGTTTAATTTTGTCATTACAAAAAGTGTACTTTTTTCCCTTTATAGGTTCAATTGTATTGAATCACGGAAGAATAGGTAAAATATGAAAAATTCTCAATAATTGAAATAATATTTTAATAATGGAATTATATAAGTTAAAATTGTATTATATATCATTTGTTTAATGGTATGAGGACGATTTATTATATTAAATGTTGATGAAAATGTTTTAATTAATTTTGGAGGTGTTTACGACCATCACGAATATGTATATTTTTATTTTATATTATGTTGATTTTTTGGTTTCAGAAAATAATTTATATTATAATACGTGTATAAAAATATTATTTAATGATAATAATGGTTTAATGGTTTTCCATGAGTGTGGTAATGGGAAATAAAAACTCATCATCCACGAAGGCAATTAATCGACATATCAAGAACAATTATTTCCTTTTTAGAATAATAGGTGGGGAGAAAATATTTGACGATGTATTATTCCATTAACATAATAAAAATATACTATATATAATATACAGAATTCATCATTCCAATTTGGGATAGGTATGTGAGGAGAAGTTAATAAATGAAATGAATTTTAAAATAAATGAAAATAGAATGAAAGGGGATTTTCCTCTTTAATTTCTAATACAGGAGAACCTCCATAAGGAACTTAGGTTTGGTTTATTGTTGAGACCAGAATCTCTTAGATATGGGAAGTTACTTTGGAACATTATTTTATATTATTTTGACAACCCTAAAGACTTAAAAGTTGTGAGGAGAAGAGATGGCGATGTGTGGTATTTATTTATGGGAGAAGGGTGTTTTTTCTTATTATTTTCATTAGTTTATTATTTACGATCAGTACTATCTATAGTGTTTATTCCAATGAATAAATATATTAAATAATTAATGAGAGTTATATATAATGACTCATACATCATCCATTGATATTCAATGCTTTAAATAATCATTTATTTGGATAAAATGTTAAATACTATTAAGTTTCATTTTTCACTATTCCCAAAAAATCCAACGATTGTAGAAAAATAATAAAAATTTACCCCATTAATTGTTAGAGATGTAGAATTCCAAAATGGACTATATTTATAAAAAATAATTTTATATATTTATGAAATTAATTTTTTTAAATTAAAAAAACATTTGTTAAAAAACATGGATTTTAATATTATTATCAATTTTACAACAATTCGAAAAATTAATTAAGGTATAATTAATTTATCTTATGATCATTAACAAAAATTATTTCTGAATCAATTTTTTTGGAAATTAAATTTCATTTAAATAATTATATTAAATATAAATTGTAAATAATCTGTTATTATTTTCAGAAACATCAACACAAAATTAGTAATTTTAAAAAAAAAAATCTTATAATTTGATATAATTATATCATATTTCAATTTATAAAATGCATATATTATATTTATAAATTAATGGGTGAGATTACACTTCTATTGGATGGATTACTACTCCTAATGGTCATGTTTCATTTCCAAAGCCATGTTACTATTCCATCGGTATAGGTTCTTCAATTTCATAAAATATCACTTATTTCATTACTTACTTATGAGAATTATGGATTAATTGAGTATTATATGCTATGTATGTGTTTTATAAAACATACCTTTGTTATAATAGTCTTAAATTCCCTTGATAAAGGTTTTTTTTTGTAAAATTCATTCCCCATTTTGAATTTTTAACCCTTAATTTACATTTTACAAACTAAGGTGAGAACAGTTGATGTGCTTATCCACCATGTTTTCCTATGGTTGTCATGTAACCTATTCATATTTATGATTCCTCCACAACACTTTATATAGTTATTTTCCTTATTTTTTATTACATTATATAAAGAGAGATCATTACTGATTACTCATAGTATGAGATATCATTCTATAGTTGTACCACCGCTGTATTCAGTACATGTTATTGGTCTGGTATGTACTTTCTTAGGAGTGATATGAGTAACACTGCATGAACATCATCCATATTTGGTTGAAGTGTAACCTGGTTATCCACTGCTACTATGTGATCAAGAACTCATATGGGCAAATGAACCTTTGAATAATATTTCCCTTCTTTACAAACCACATGACCCTCATCAATGGTGACATTCAAATGAAGAATTTTTCTCTAACATTGAAGATCATGCTCCTTCGATGGTTTTAAAAAAATATTTTTCTAACATTGATAATATTTTATATGTTATCAGATGAATTGAACTTTATATTTTATTTCTTACACAAGATCATGTCTAAGTAGCATTCCATTTCAAACCATATTCCAATATATGGGATTTCTACATTCCTTTCTATATATAGATTCATATGATGTTGTTAGAATAGTTGAATGGAAGTTTTTGTTTTATGAGAACTCAACCAATGGGAGATGACAATCCCAACGTCATTTCAATTCCACTGAGTATACTCTTAGCATATTTACGAGTATTTGTATATTTATCTCATATGGGCCATAATTTGGGGGGTAATAGGATATGGTGAAATTCAATTAAATACTCAAGGATTGTTGAGGACATCTCCAGTATTTAGATTTGAACCTTGGAACATGATCAGATATGATAAAAATTGGAACACCATGCAGTCTCACCACTTCTATCACATATATCATAGAATGTTTTTCCAGTGATAGTTCTTCTATAATAGAAATAAATTGGGAAGTCTTTTATGTTTGACCCACCACAACCCATATCACATTACATCATTTGGATGTTTTTTAGATACTAGTGACAAAGTTCATAGGGACATACACATATTTCAACTTGGGTATAGTTAATGGTTACATCAACCATTTGGAATTCATTCCATCAACATTAACTTGTTGACATATCATGCACCAAGAGATATACATCAAAATCATTATCTCAATATTGTCCCAACCTATGTTTTTTAAAGATCATGGTACATCTTGTTACATCTAGGACAGTTAGAGAATGGTGATCTGTGTGCATTGTACAATAGCTCATTTCTTATCGGACATGATGAAGTTATACCAAGGCATGTTCCAAACTGAATCCCCCCATAATCATCGATATGTAACTATTGTATCATCCATTCATATATATATTTCACCTTGTTTTGATGCTAGTGTTCCCCAATTTATGGATACATAATATTATATTTCTTAGATGGTAGGGGAATAATTTTGGAATGGTATGGTTTATTCCTTACTGTTATGATTTCAAAATCCAGCCTTTTCATATCCATGATGATATTGTCTTTCTATATCTACATCATAGATATATTAGTAGGTTATTTTCATCTAGGAGAATAGGATACATTAATATATGTCCCCAGATGATAATAATTAGATAAGTTATAGTCCTTTATTAGATAAACCCATCTCATTTAATTCATGTTAAGCTCTTTCAATGTAAATATATACTCTAGAATCATATGAGCAGTATATATTTCACAAATCTCACTATAGAGGTAGTTCCAACATAATATTCTTTGCAATGAACGCAACAGGGAACTCCATATAATCTTTTCGTTAGTTCTTATCATGTATCTCCAACTCTCATGAGTCATAGGCTATCCCTTTATAATTTATCCTGACCACACAACCCAATACATTCATTAAAGCATCTTTCTATCTCAAATAACTTCCTCCAATTGATGGTAATGTGAGTAAGTGTGTAGTGATCGAATTCCGCTTTTTCTCAGTAATTATTTCCTCAAAATATTTAGCCTAGACATACGTTACCCCTTTATATGTTTACTTAGATAGTGGGATAGAAAATATTGATAATTTTTTCAAAAAACACAATGGTTACCAGATAATATAAAAAAATTATGGATTTCCATGACAGTAGTTGGTTTGGGCCATTCCTCGATTTTGTTTATTAGGGTCCATTTAAATTACCTCACTTGTGATCAAGTATCTTAGGAATTTGACTTGTGGCATATAAAGTCATAATAGATGAACATAGTATACAATTTATCCTTCCTTAATGTATCTAATAAAATCATTATATATACTTCATGATCCTCCATTTTCTAGCACTATATGATAATAACATCAATTAAGAGTTCAACTTTTTATGGTAGTGATTAAAGGCAATATTCATCAAATCCCTAATTATTTAAGGGGAATTAGTAAGTATGAAGGGAATCACTAGAATCTCTTAGTTCCCATAACTTGTATTGAGATTATTCATTTGAATATATTCCTTCTATACCTTCAGTTGATGATATAAAGAACGGAGGACCACCAATGATATGTGTTGATCTCCTTGTAATTCATAAAAAAACTCAACAATTCTAGGAATAAGATACCTATTACATATAAAGATTTTGTTGGGTTCTTGATAATCAATACACAATCAAATTTATTCATCTATTTTCATTACAATGATAAATGGAGCACCCCAAGATGATGCAATAGGGAATATGAATACTTTTTACAAATGATCTTGTAGATACTTATTTAACTCCTCCAAATAGACTGAGAAATTCTATAGGGAAATATTGAGATTAGAGTTAATCTGGATAAGAGTTCAATTGAGAAGTCTACATCGTGGTCTGGGGGATGTCCAAGTAACTCTTCAATAAATACATAACTATAATTCTTCACAATTGAAATTTCTTGTAGGTTGATAAATTACATTAACTAAAAAATTTGAGATATGTGTTCATCTTCATTGGTCATCAACTCCAACACTGTTCAGGTATTTTCTAATGGATATTCATGGTCTTCTGTGCATATTTATAGGAGCATGGGATGGCTAGGATTTTAAAAATATTTTTCCTTTTTCTAATAACTTATGTGTGATGTGTATAATGATATCCAATCCATGCCCAGTATAGTGCCAAATTCTAGTAAGTGACATATGACAAGTTTTGATGGATGAATATTGTGACATTCTTCAATAGGAAATTATATGTACACATTAGTTGCAATGATCACACCACAAGTTTTTTATGGATGTCATTACATATATTTTTCAAGACATTAATTCAATTGTTCTATGAAACAATAATTATATATGGGAGTTTATTGAACTATAATGAAATAATATTCTTTATATTATTTATTGAAATATATGTATACCTTGTATGAATTCATTTTATTGATCCACTTTTGAAGTAGTTTGGCATAAGATTTCCATGATCCATTTGATTTTGTGGATACTAATTCTGATTGGCATTGAGGACTTGAGGGTTAGTGCACTAGCTTGCATATTTCTCTTGATCCCTATAGTGCATGCATTGAACGATGAGTGGTTCTCTATTTCCATTTGTCATGTCATAGAATTATTTATGACTCTTTAGTATTCCCAGTAATTATGGCCATACCCCCCACACATGATGAATTTACCTATCCCTATGAGTCAATTCCCATGAATTTTATTAACACATTTTTAACATGTGGGTGGTTGGATCATCTTTCCTCCTATTTCATTTGATCAAACACCTTGAAAATTTATTCATCATATCTTATCTCTATATCCATTGGTGAATTATCTAAATTTTATCTCATCATTAAGAGCACAAAAACCCACTTATTCATGGCACATAATGTCTTCGATTGGTAGATCCATTAAATAGTGTGGTTTTAAACTACTAAGGAATATATCTTTTTTGTTATCATAGTTTACAACAAACTAGATGCTTAACTTTAATCCCACGTTATGTTTTATTCAGACACAATGATAGATTCACCTTCATTATGCTTCATAACTTTTAATTACCTATCCATTTTTGTTTCTTGAGTATGAGGGAGAAACTTATTAAGAATTGTTTTTTTAAATTACTATCAATACATCTATTTTATTTCATCAATTTTCATACTATTCCTAAAAAATTCCAACAATTAACAAGAATCTCTATCTAGATGATAGACCAATAGAGTAAAATCCTCTTTATCAAAATAGTGTTGCACATAAACTATATCCTCCATTGAGTTAACCCACTATTATGCAAATATTGATAGGAATATCAACTTTATTTAAGTGATCACTATGGAAAAACAAATTTGATATCTACTATCTTCAACTTTGGTGAAGGTGTCAGTTCTATATTATTTAGGTTATGGTTCATATCCTATGTTAGGTAGGTAATAATAATCATGAAATTTTGAAATCCACCACCTATGGAATTAGGTATGTCGTTCCTGAAATCATTTCATTTTCCCTCGCACAAGATTTCGTCTTGGTTTCTCATGGTTACCACAATTTTATAATATAGAAATGGTTTGAAAAGAAGTCAAAAATTCTTGATTATTTAATTTATTCTTTTTTGAAATTAATTGTATAGGAATATTTTATTGGACCCATATTTTAAAAATATTTCAAAAAATACTTTCTGGATACATATATATACTTATTATCATGTTATCAGTTCTCCCTAATGTTCTCTAATATTAATTCCAAAATTAACTAATCCATGGTCTGAAACCAACTATATTGACCCTTTCTTTTCTTATATATCTATTAAATAATATTAATTATAAACAAAAAAGGTTCTAAAATCGTAGAACAAAGGTTTGGAGCCTTGGAATAAGTAAGACCATACATCACACATGAGAAATAATATTTCAAAAATTATTTAAAATATTTTCTTTTATTATTTAAAATATCGTGATTTCCGTAGTACGTGTAGTAACCTGAGGACATACAGCAAAAAAATGGGTGAGATAAAGACCAATAATAAGATAGATAATGATTTGAATCAATAAAACATGGATAGAAATAATAATAATAATCAGAACATAAGCATGGGAAAATCCTAATAATCATGAGATGAAGAATTAGATAAATTAAGGGTATGTAGAAACACATTAAAATGAAACAACATGTTTTAGTGGTAAAAAAACATTTAGTCGTGAACAATTCTATAATCATGATCATGATTAACAAATGTCAATAATAATAACCTCATAATTATGAAAAAATATATCATTCTATTCATGCATAACCCAAATCAACTCATGACATCCATCACATTACCCAATACATTACAGCACTATACAATTCAGCATGCATCCATCACATCATAACATTTAGACAATAATTCATGGAAAATACAATTTTTATAAATCATAATAATTATGTATCCCTTGTAAGGTAATGGTTTGTAGAGAATTTCATTAATGATGAGAAAAATAAAGGTTCCTGAATGAAAATAGAAAAACATATTTGGTATAAAATTCATCATTCTTGATTGAAGAAGAAAAAACTCAAGTTGATTCAAAATGTGTTTTTGAAAGAAGTGTTTTAACACCCCAAGATTCAATGGTATGATTCTCTTTGAACAATATAGTAGCGTGTGTTGTATGCAACTTCGTGTTCTAACACACACCACAACCAATCAAACTAGCCGTTATGAATAGTAATACCCACTTTTTGAAATTTTATACATTTTACCTTTAAAAATGGACTTCATTTTTGGATTTGGAATATCTAAATTAGCCTAGGTTAAAATTTTGGTATCTTTCTTAAAACATTCAATTTTTGATGAATATTGAAAAACGCTGAGTTATATTTTAAAACCGAATTTTTATTTAAATAATTATTTATTTTATTTAAATTTAATTAAGGTCAAAATAGATAAATAATACATATATATGTTCAATTTAATTCATTGGAGTTAGTTTAGAATAATTTTTTATATATATAATAATTTTATTGAACATTCACTGTCTTTTACCCACCTCCTAGGAGAATTTGAAAATTCACATAAAACTTAATTTTATCGCTTCTGTGAGTGGAATTTCTAAAATCCAAGAGACACGGTTAATATCAAGGAGTAAAATGTGGTTTAATAAGATGAAAATAATTTTTGGTGAATAGTGTATTTTTACTTTTATTTACCACGATTGAAAGTAAATAGGGTAATTAAGGATAAAAATGATATTAATATTACCCTAACAGATGTTCTAATTCTATTGGAAAAGTGTATCTCGACAAGAAACAACCTTAGGAATAAAATATTATCATTTAGGTCCACTTGGATTATATGAGGACATTTATTATTATTTAATTCAAAGAAGAGTTATAAGAGAAAAAATCAATGTTTAATAACTAAAACATTTTCAATATAGGGTTATACATAACATAAATTCGATTATAAATATTAATTATAAAGCTAAAAAGATTTCCTATATAATGGTATTTTAGTTATTATTTTTAGACATTAAATTAATTAATTAATTTATGACACAATGGTGATGCAGTAATTGCCTAATTTATGAAATATTAAGTTAATTGATATTATAAATACCCAAATAAATGTAATTTTAATCTTTTAATGAATTAAATTAATTTTCAAGGTTAATATGACATATTAATATTTGTTATATTAATTGTTTTCGAATTAATAATGATGTTATAAATTTATAAAAAACGAAATACCCAATACTGTCAAAATTGACGTAAAAGCGTTTTCAAAACAAATATTATATAATGGTAGGTGTATTATTAATGGACCACTTGTGGGGTCTATTGGATGTATATAGTATGTTTATGAACTATATAATATAAATATACAAAGTGACATGGTAAGTGTCAAACTAATTAACTAAGAGTTAAAACTACAAGATAAGGTTAATATAATGACCCATTCCAGTCTAAAATATATTAATTGAAAGTATTTAGACCCATACCCACCTTATAATTTTAATAATACACATTGGAGCCATTAAAAACTAATATTAACTTATTATAAAATAATACTTTATGATTTTCATAAAGAGCCCCTCCTCCCCCTTATAAAAGGACACCACTTCTAACCAAATCTTCACACCTTCAAAGCCTTTTGGTTTGGCCAAGCCCTACTCAAATATTCTCTCAAAGTCCCTCACATAAACCTAGAGGCATTAGTTTGATCATAAATTTAACCTAAGGAGCCCTTTTGATCAAATCAAAATGAAGAACCCGAAGAAGAGGTAATATTTTCACCACCCTCTTTCTTGTTCATTTCTTCTTCAACTTCTTCTTTCTTTGTTATTTCAATTCGAAAATAATAACTCAAGTATCTCCTATATAATGTGATGTTATTATAAATATGGTACATCCATATTCATCATTCTATCCATCCCTTGAATGACATGTCACCATACGTGCGTACGTACGGCTTACCGTCTCCACCTCGTGGTCTAATTGTTATTCATTACATTATTATTTGGATCGGTATAATAATGATGTGTCATTGAGGTAAATAATAAATATAACATTATATTGATTCATTATATATGATATACCATCCAATTATATATTATTTTAATATCAAAAGAATGATATTGTCGCTCGTGCCAACGTATGGACTACCATCTCCATGAACGGGATGAGATTCATTCCCCATCGTATCCATTGAAGAAAAAATTTCATTAATTGATTAAAAATAATGTTTAAATACTTAATATCATTGTAGACATGAATAATATGCAACTTATCCAAAACAAAGATGGCTTTTGTAACAAAACATATAAAATAAAATGAGTAAGTTAACTCCCGAAACAACGATAATACTAAGATATTATTAACAATGCAATGTTAAAAGATCATATATGATATCATATTAATGTATATGACTGTTGTATAATTTAATAACAATTATTTCAC
This sequence comes from Viscum album, assembly GCA_963277665.1. Lineage (NCBI taxonomy): Eukaryota > Viridiplantae > Streptophyta > Magnoliopsida > Santalales > Viscaceae > Viscum > Viscum album. Next base: position 524,942,881 of record OY728165.1, read on the forward strand.
CATTATACAGGATGTTAACCTACCCTAAACTAAGGAAAATTACAATGTATGGGTTTATTTAATAATCTCTTCATTATCCAAGGTTGTTAATACGTAATTATCTACTGGGACCTCTTTATCATCCACATCCATGTTTCTCAAAAATGTATTTCAAAACATTCTTACTATTTTACAGAATATTGGTTAATGTCATTTATACCCTTGTTTGAATTTTTATAAGAATTTTACAATGGAATCTTTCCATTGTGTTGCAAATAAGGTCCTTTTTATCCTTTTCGATAGAATTATGGTATGAATGACTTTTTTTAACTTATATGGAAGGTGCGGCTATTTTCTACTGTTATAAAATCATCGAATCTTCTATTATATGATTATAAGAATATTTTCAATGTAAATTTTTTAATTATGTGGCTTTTAAATGATTTCGAAAAAGAGACATTTTTCTGAAATATTTATGATTTCATCTATTCCAACATCCCTTGATGGATTTTAAACTTATTTGAAGTTGATTTATTATGATACAAAAAAGCCATATAGTATTTATGGTTTTGTGATATTTTTGACTGTGGATGTGTTATTTTTATACCATTCATGGTTTATGGGGAAAGTATTGACATTTCATATGCTAGTTTTAATACGAATGTTTATGTTATGTTTAAAACTATTCATATTAGGAATGCATTGGACTTAATAAGTGATGGGTGGAGCCCGCTATAGTTCCTTGATGCATCGGTAGGTATCATTAGAAAAACTAGTGTCTTAGCACAAGGCCTTGACAAAATCTTATTTGTAGTCTTGGTACAAGGCCTTGACTATGTGGTTATGATGATCTGGCATTATGCATTCCATAATGCCAGAAAATGGTTATTAATATTGGATGTGATTATTAGACTAGTAGAATATCCATGTGAATAAGTAAATCGCATTATTTCATTTTATCTTTTCCATATTATGCTAAAGTTCATGTTTAAAAGGATTTTGTTTTAGTTATACATTGCCTTAAATGTTTATGCTTATTTATGAAAGTATTAGCTATATAGTTATCCTTACTGGGCATTTGAGCTCACCTATTTCTATGTATTATTTTTCCCAGGATGTGAAGAAGTATTTTATGAATGACCTGCAGGGATAGTATAAGGGGATATCAATTTGGAGACAAGATGATGTTGTAGTTTTCATTTTATGATGTAATGTAAACTTTATGAGTGTATCTAGTGATTCTAAGGCTACTAAACTAATCGGTCTTTCGAGACTTGATCTTTTGTGATCATTCCAATGTTATGTAATAATGCACCGACTCTGGGTAACTGGGGCCGGGGCGTTACAGTTGGTATCATAGTAAGTTTAGTACAAACCTTGGAAACTAGATTTAGAAAAACTCTGATTAGAGCACATAGCCCTAAGATAGACTTTGAGGATTAATATAGAATAACTTCCCAGAATTTTGGTATTGTAGATATTTTTTGAGTTTTCTGAGAAATAGATCACTGTCTGGATATGAGCAGGTAGAGGCGGCTCTGGAACAGATGTACCAAGGGGTAAAACCCGAAAAAACCTCTTTGAGCTAGACTCGAACGAGAACTAGTGCACGATAATGGGCTTTGTTGAACTCTAGGTTACGACACTCCCAGGGGATATGCATAATATAATTCTCATTTACATTACAAACCATTATGAAGGGTAAAGAGTATATACATTCTCAATGAATTTTTTTTATGATTATGGATTATATCATTAAATAGTTAAATTTATGTTAAGTGTTTTACAAGTTTGGAATTATGTATTTTGATTCATAAATTGATCCAGTGTATGACATTGTTTAGAAATGGTGCCTAGTAAAATAAATGGAAACTGTATCAATGCATGCACTCAATGTAGGGATTTCCCTCCTTCTCAAGATAATTATAGTGGAGCTGGTGATAAACTAGTGCTGATCAGCTATTCACCATACTCGGACAACTCACTCAGGTTATGAATAATAACTTTACCCGTATGGAACACACTGATCCGCATTATTGAGGATCAATGTTAGATCACTTCATGAGGAAACATGAAACTAACATTCAATGGGAGTAAAATTCATTGGTAGTTAAGCAATGGATAAGTTCCCTAGAGAAAATATTTCAGGCCAAGGGGAGTAGTGAAAGGGAAAAAGTTGTCATGGTAGTTTACTACCTCAATGGAGATGCTGATCAATGGTGGTCATTGATTCAAAATATGAAGGAAGGTGATGAAGTATCAAAGATTTAATGGAGGGAGTTTAAATATATTTTATTAGAAAAATACTTTCCTCCTGACCATTGAGCGGATATAGAAAAGCAATTTCTGAGTTTGAGACAAAAGGAGGATGAGAATGTCGCAAAGTATGAAGCTAACTTTACAAGGATAGTGAGGCATGCAGTATATTATATACATAACATAAGGAGTAATATTGATCATTTATTTGATGGGATAAATTCATTTCTTCATCAAGCATTAGTCTCACAATGCTTCTCATCGTACGAAGATATTGTCTCATGTGCAATCAAGATGGAAAAATAATTATCTAAGTCTTATGACTTTAAAGAAAATCAAGAGAAGAAGAGATATGTTGATCACTCCAGAAATAGAAATAAGGGGAATAAGGGAAAAGTGGAATATCCGTCCTGTAGTAAATGTGGGTTGAAAGACCCCGGAACTTTATTCAAAGGAATGGGAGTCTTTTACAAGTGTGTTGAAAAAAATCCACCATGCTCGTGATTGCAAGGGGAAGAAAGAAGTTACCGATGTTCAATGCTACAATTGCAGGGAGATGGGACATTATGAAAATTAATGTCCTAAGCGTCAGGGGAACTTACCTCAGAATAGGCCAAGGGATCAAGGCCAAGGTTATTCTACCACTACTGCTGATGTAGAAGCTCCGAAAGACGTGGTGTAAGGTAATTTAATGGTTTCCTCAAGTTTAGAAAATGCATTATTTGATTCTGGATCATCGCATTGTTTCATATCTTCCCAGTTTTCTATGAAAAATAGATACTTCCAATTTGATTTAACAATGTGTTTGTTAGTTAAATCTTTTAAGGGAAGTATCATTGCTACAAAGTTCTGTGAATCAGTTCCCATTAAAGTACATAAATGTTCTTTATCTACTGATCTCATCGCCATACCTATGATTGAGTTTGAAATAATCCTCGGTATGGATTGGCTTTCAAATCATGATGCGAAGATTGATAGTAAGAATATAGAGGTTAAAATTTTTGATGATGAAGATAAGGAACACCTTATCTTTAGAGCAGAGTCGTCACCACTTGATTCTTATCTAGATCCACCCCCAGTAGCTCATCTAAATTCAATTATCAGGGATTAAGAGAATGAAATAAATATGGATTAGAAATGAAATGTTCAAATAGGGGATGTACTTATTGTGAATGAATATGTAGATGTGTTTCTGGATGATTTACCTGGACACCTCCAGAACGAGAAACTAGGTTTTCAATTGAATTAATTCCTGTTTCATGTCCCATATCGAAGACCCCTTATAGAATGGACACTGTGGAATTAGTGGAACTAAAGAAACAACTATAGGAAATGAGTAATAATGGATTTATTCTCCCAAGTGTTTCCCCATGGGGAACCCCTTTCCTTTTTGTTAAGAATATAGATGGATCTATGAAGTTGTGCATTGACTATAGGGAGATGAATGCTATAACTATAAAGAACTAGTATCACATACCTCAAATTGATGATTTATTTGACAAAGTTCATAGAGCTCAATACTTTTCAAAGATTAACCTTCGATATGGATACCATCAGTTTTGTGTGAAAAAGGAAGACATTCTGAAGACAACATTTCAAACCAGGTACGGGAATTACGAGTTTCCAGTAATGCCTTTTGTGCTGACTAATGCACCCTCTATTTTCATGGATCTAAGGAACAGAGTTTTCAAGGAATATCTTGATGAATTTTTAGTGTTATTTTTCAATGATATCTTGGTATAGTTCAAAAGCTATGAGTATCATGAAAATCACATGCGCACTATCTTGAAGACTCTTCGAAGACATGTATTATATGGGAAGTTTAGCAAGTGTGAATTCTGGATTCAGGAAATTTCATTTCTTGGCCATATTGTCTCTAAGGATAGAATCTATGTTGATCCTTCTAATACAAGAGAAATCCATGAATTTCCAGCACCGACTTGTATAACTGAGGTATGCAGTTTTATTGGTTTAGTAGGTTATTATCGACATTTCATCCAGAATTTTGCCCGATTGGATAACCCATTAACAAAGCTCACACGTAAAGGGGTTAAATTTGTTTGTGTAAAGGAGTGTGAAGAATGTATCGATGAACTGAAGAGAAGATTAGTCAATGCTCTTATATTGACTCTACTATCGGGGAATGATGGGTTCATTTTTGATAGTGATGCATCGAAAAAGGAATTGGTTGTGTCCTTATGAAGAATGATAAAGTTATTGCCAATGCATCACGACAAGTGAAATTTCATGAGAAAAACTATCCTACTCATGATCTTGAGTTAGCTGTTGTATTATTTTCTTTGAAGATATGAAGACACTATCTCTATGGTGAAAAGTGTGAGATTTATACTAATCACAATAGTATGAAGTATATTTTCTCACATAACAAACTCAACATGAGGCAAAGACGATGGCTTGAACTACTCAAGGATTATGATTTCCCAATACACTACCACCCAGGGATGAAAAATAAGGTGGTAGATGCTTTGAGTAGAAAAGATCATGGAGTTTTGAACAAGATGAGAGTTGAGAGGGGTCATATTATCATTGATCTAGTAATGTTGGATATGGGAATAACTATGGAAGGTGAAACATCAATTATTCTTCAAATGGTTTCCAAACCATATTTACTAGAAAGGATAAAGAGTTCTAAGATCGATGATGAATAATTTCAAAAGAAGATTAAAGCTGTGAATGATAGGAGGTTGAGTGACTTTGTGTATGAAGATGGAATTTTGAAATTGGGGATGAGACTTTGTGTTCCTGATATACTTGATCTAAAAAGTGAATTGTTGGATGATTCTCATAGTTCCAATTTCTCTCTAAACCTTGGTAGAACCAAAATGTATTGAGATTTGAAGGAACATTTTTGGTGGGACAACATGAAGAGGGAAATTGCAGTTTTTGTGTCAAGATGTATGGTTTTTCAACAAGTGAAAGCTGGAAGGAAATAGCCTGGAGGAGTCATGCAACCTCTTCCCATACCAAAGTGGAAATGGGATAATATAACGATGGACTTTGTCATAGGACTACCAAAGACTCCTATAAAGAACAATGCAATATGGGTCATTGTTCATCTTCAAACAAAAACAACACATTTTCTTGCTATAAGGGATGATCTACCACTTGAATGTCTAGAAAGACTATATATTAATGATGTTGTAAGACATCATGGAGTACCCATATTGATTGTTTCTAATCGTGATCCACATTTTACATCAAGATTCTGGAAGAGTCTTTAGAAGGCCATGGATACAAAACATTGTTCGACCACTACCTACCACCCTCAAACATATGGACAATCAGAACGGACTATTCAAAACTTATAAGACATGTTGAGGTCTTTCTCACTTGACATCCAGGGTATGTGGGATCAATATTTATCTCTGGATGAATTTTCCTATAACAATTGCTTCTATTCAAGTATTTAGATGGCACCATATGAAATGTTATACAGAAAGAGATGTCGCACACCAACCTGTTGGGATGACGTTGTTGAAAGAAAACTTGTAGGCCCAGAACTGGTGGAGGAAATGATGGAAAAGGTAAAGGTAATCCAAACCCACATCAAAGAAGCTCAAAGTAGGCAGAAGAGCTATGCCGATAACTGAAGGAAGGATTTCGAATTTCAGGTAGGATATCATGTTTTCATGAAGGTATATCCATGGAAGGGAGTTATACATTTAGGTAAGAAAGGTAAATTGAGTCCCAGGTACATCAGACCTTTCGAAATTCTAGAACGAATTGGGGTTGTATCTTACTATTTGGCAATGCCGCCAAATCTCTCCAAATTCCACGATGTGTTCCATGTATAATTTTTGATAAAATAAATGTCTAACCCAACACATGTACTCACTTATGAGGAATTAAACCTGGAACCCGACCTATCTTATTGTGATGAACCCATTAGGATTCTTGATACAAGAGAACAAGTACTGAGAAACTTGACGACTCGTCTGGTAAAAGATCTACGGAGAAACCATAAAATGGTAGAGGCAATGTGGGAACATGAGGAACTTATGATGAAGAATCACCTGAGTCTTTTAGTATGGTAGAATTATAGAAATTTTGTGGAAGAAATTATTTGATGGAGGGGAGAATGTAACACCCCAAGCTTCCACGGTACGCTTCTTTTTGAATAATACAGTAATGTGTGTTTTATGCAACTTCGAGTTCTAACACACACCACAAAAAATCAAACTAGGTGTTATGAATAGTAATACCCTATTTTTGAAATATTATACATTTTATCTTTCAAAATGAACTTCATTTTTTGATTCGGAATATCAAAATTAGCCTATGGTGAAATTTTGGTATCTTTCTGAAAACATTCTATTTTTGATGAATAGTGAAAAACACTGAGTTATAGTTTAAAACCGAATTATTATTTAAATAATTTTTTAGTTTATTAAAATTTAATTAAGATCATGATTGATACATAATACCTATATAAGTTCAATGTAATTCAGTGGAGCTAGTTTAGAATAATTTTAGATATATAAAAATTTTATTGAACTTTCACCTCCTTTTACCCACCTCCTTGGAGAATTAGCAAATTCACATAAAACATAATTTTACCGCTTCGGTAACTGGAATTTCCAAAAATCCGAGAGACACTGATAATATCATGGAGTAAAATTTGGTTCAATAAGATGAAAATAATATTTTGTGAATAATATCTTTTTAGTTTTATTTAGCATGGTTAAAAGTAATTATGGGAACTGAGGGGGAAAATGATATTAATATTACACTAACACATGTCCTAATTCTATTGTAAAAGTGTATCTCGACCAAAAACAACCTTAGGAATAAAATTCTATCATTTTAGTCCACTTTCATTAGATTAGGACATTTATTATTATATAACTCAAAGGAGAGTAAAAAGAGTCAAAATCAAAGTTTAATAACTAAAATTTTTTTAATATTGGGATATACATAAGATATATTAGATTATAAATAATCCTTAGAAATATAAATATTTCCTACATAATGGTATCTTATTTATAATTTTTAGACATTAAATAATATATTATATTTATGACACAATGGTGATGCCGTAATTGTTTAATTAATGACATATTAAGATAATTGGTATTATAAATTCACAAATAAATGTAATTTGAAACTTTTTATGAATTACATTAATTTTATAGCTTAATATTACATATTAATATTGGTTATATAGATTTTTTTCGAAGTAATAATGCTGTTATAAATTTATCAAAAAAAAATACACAATAGTGTCATAAATGACATAACAGAGTTTTTGAAACAAATATTATATTATTAATTGATATTCTATTCCAAAAATTCTACGGTTTGTCCAAAGGACTTATAGAAGGGTAGGTGTATTATTAATGTACCAATTGGGGGTCTCTTGGATGTATATAGTAAGTTTATTAACTATATAATATACAAATACAATGTGACATGGTAAGTGTCATACTAATTAACTAAGAGTTAAAACAAAAAGATAAGGTTATTATAATGACCCAAACCTGTCTAAAATCGTTTCATTTGTCATCTGTGCTTTGATTTGTAATTATTCGTATGATTACTTAGATCATGATTTCTTAATTCTAGAATATAAAAAATGATTTATATATAATATATATTCAGAATATACATATATATAATAGATCGATAAATGGAAAGAAATACACCGTTCATTGAGACGGTAGGCCGTACGTATGCATGAAAGTTGTTTTCATTTCCTCATTGAATTGAATGGAATTAATTGGATGACATGCATATATATATATATAAATAAATAAAGTATCATTATTATGTCATATATTTCATGATTACTTATTATATATACTTTATAATCATTTATGACTGGTTAATCATTGAGAATGAATCTCATCGCGTCGTGGAGACGGTATTCTGTACGTACGCACGAGCGATGATATCGTTCCCATGATCGTGGAATTTTATTGGAGTGTATGTATACTATTACAGAATCAATATCACTTTTAAAAATCATATATAGTTATTATTTACACCATTATACCCATCCAAGTAAGGTGGTGGTGGAAAATAGATTACACCACGGCGTGGAGACGGTATTCCGTACGTATGCACGCGCGATGATTTCGTTTTCCATAGGGTGGATAGATGGTGAAATAGGGTTGTTTCATAATTATAATAACATATTAGTATATCAGTGATACTGATGTTATTACTTTATAATGAAACAACCTATGAAGAAGAAGTGGAAAAATAAATAAAGTTGAAATAATCGGTAACAAACATTACCTGTTTTTTGAAGCGCCTCTTTGAGACCTCTTCTTAGGGAACTAAAATTGGTCTTTAAAGAAGAGCAGGACCTTTATGATGTTTATAGGGAAGTTTAGAAGAGAATTTTTCAGGGTTTGGCCGAGCTTGAAGGTTCAAATTGGTGTGATGAGGAGAGGGAGGAGGTTCCCTTTTATAAGGGAGGAGAAGAGCACCTTTGGAATTCTTAAAAATATTAATTTATAATAAATCTAACCCCACTTAAAAACCTCAAAAATTGACTCATGTTCGAATATAAGATGATATAGAGTTGTAATCCCATCAACCAATCAAATTTAGACATGTTTTTATCTTATTTTAAACCTTATCATTTTGATTTATCCTTATTTAATCTATTTAAGTTTATTTGTGGTAATAATATTCTAAATTTTAAATGGTTATAAATAATCACTTATGTGATGTTAATTTTACATAATTGGATACTTTATTACATTTTAGACTATATAAATTTAAATTTATATTTTTTAAATATTTTTGTGATTTTTAAACAATTTAATAATATGTTATTTTTATAAAATAACAATATTGTCAATTTTGACACTATTCTTTTATTTGAATTTAAATAAAATATAAACAGAGGATATATTCGCACTAAAATATTTAATAGATTCATAAAATGTCATATGTATATATAAAATTAGTGTATCACATTAAATAGTTGATATAATATTTATTTTATTAATTTTAAAACCATTTATTTGGATTATCTCTTAATAAAATAATTACTACAACATTTTTGTATAATTATTTAATATAATTTTGTGTTGAATAATAATTAAAAATAAAATCCTATGATTAATATAAATGTATTACCTTTGACAATAATACTTTTACTCGAATTTGTCATCTTAAAATCACAATATTTAAATTGTTATATTTATTAAATTATGAAGGTGACAACATTGGCATCATTTAAAATAAAATAATATAAGTGTCATAATCGCTTTTATAAGGCTCCAAATGGTAAAATATTCGACCATTGGATGATTATGGTTTACATTTACATGACCAATATGTTTTGATCAGGGTTTTGTGCATTTTATGGTCACTATTAGTTTAATAAAAACTATATTCTTGATTTTTCACTGGATAAACAATTTCTGCATCACTATTGTGTCATAATTAATGATAATTATTTAATCCCTAAAAATTATAAATAAATTAATATGATCTAGATAAATTTATTAGATTTCTGGAGACTACTCATGTTCGAAGTTTCATGATGTTTATCAATAAATTAAAATTATTATACTTATACGATTTAAGAGAGTGACATGTTGTCACTTTCTTTGGTTTCAATAATAATTAAATTATTTTCATAGAAAAAAGTCCATTAAATGATTCCAATCCAACCCTTAGGTGATATGGGTTGACTTTTAGTCATCCAATATAATTTTGTCATGTGTTAGGATAATTTTATAATATTATATTTACCCTTAATTACCCGATTTACTTTTAACTATGGTAAATAAAATTTACCGTAGTTACTATTCATAATTTCAAAAAATAAAAAGTAGCATACTAATATAATTTGGAACCACTGATTCCAAATATGGAATCCGTTTTTTGAAATTCAATACAAAAAATTTTCAGAAATTAAATTAAAATTAATCTCGTTGTCAAAAGAAAACGAGTTTTTGTTTAAAACATTGTAAAAGATTGAATTGATTTAACCTACGAATTCAAGGTAAAATCAATACTAATGAAATAAATTATATTAAATAGTAAAAATATATTATATTTATAATTTAAAACCATTATATATTTTAATTTAACCATATAAATTTTTACGATGAAAAAAGTTGTTTTTAATTAAAATATAGCGTGTTTTTACTATTCATTAAAATATTAAAGTTATCAGAAAAATATCAAAACTTTATCCAATGTAAATTTTTATATCCTGATTCAAAAGAAGAAGTTTATTTTGTAAAATTTAACTTATAAAAATGTCAAAAACTATATTTAAAGTGGGTGCGCCATCCAAAGGCGGCAAAAATGCATTTTTTGAAAAATACTTATTTTACCCGAAAAATTTCTTTTGTTCACATACCATGTTCTAGAAAATGTGTAAGATAAAATAATAATGTTATAATATTCAAAATTTAGTTAATAAAATTCATAAATGCTAGTTTTTAATAATATTATAACCATATATCATTGTTTAGTGGAACCTGATATTGCGTACAACACACGCTATCGAGGAAAGTCGTGATTGCATGTAATGCAAGCCAAGTAAGGGTTGCATGTTTTGAAAGAATCCTTCGTGGTTTCGTATAATAGAATCCAACCATATTTCATTTATACATTGCACATATATATATATACACTCAATGTTGCATAGAATGACTATTATAAAACGAACATGAAATTATGTGTAACACAATCTAAGAATAGTGTTGTGTCTATTTCAAGCTAATATAGTGTGGCGTATAGCACAAGATAATCTTGTTGTAGCATAAAACACATGACATCAAATAAATTAAAGAGAATACTTATCATAAAATATCAGGTTGTTACATTCTACACCTCTTAAAATGAATTTCGCCCTCGAAATTCATCGGGGTTATAAATCGTTTACTATTCATAGAAACCCACATCCTAAAAAAGAATACTGAAACATAATTTTAAAAACTAAAGTATGAAACAAAACGATTAACCAAAGTAACTCATCACTGGGATTCCATATAGGATTATATAGGTGAAAATATGGGTATGGAAGAAAAATCTAACCATCATGTTCTTATGGAGAGAGGTAGAGAAATGGCTATGAAAAAGCCATCAATCACAAAGCCATAAATTTGTGATGATCTAAGGTACCATCTAATTCATCGGATATAAGAGCACTAGGACAACATTTTTGGTTTTAAATATCATTTCCCTAAAGTTGATGAATTAAAATAAATACTTACATGAATTTGGTAAAATCTCACTATTGTTCGTGAATTGAACAATTTCCACTTCATCTCATAAAGAAATATGTTGAATTTGTGATTCGTGAAGCGTTAGCAGATCATGTGATAAAATGACGGGTCATTCCTTCTGTTTCAAACAAAAGGTTAACAAACGTTATCAAATATACAAAAGTCCATCTATGGTGAGGTTAATCATATATGATTCCGAAAATGAACTTATACATCATTTATCATACCGCTTAATAAAATAAAACTAGTTTCTACTAACCATGGACTTCTTGTAGGCCAGTGGTAGGCAATAAAGGCCACTCGCACTTCGGTTGTGGGTTTGATTCCCACAACTTTGTCCGACACGATGGGATTTCGCCCGTCATTCAGGTTTTCCTTTTTCTAAAACTACATTACTATAACATCCCATCAATAATATCTAAAAAACTTATATCCTTAAACAATACTAACATATGTCCAACATAATCCATTCTAATCTTTAGGCTTATCCATAATACTGTTGTCCACTCTCATATTCTAGTGAAAACGATTACCATAGATTTCATATAACAAGCATGTTAATACCATCGTTGATCCCCATATATCATAAGATATGTCTTGTTGGTCACATTCCAAACATTCGAAGGCCTTAATCATGTATTCTCTTGAAAAAATGAATACCCATTAAACCTTACTAAAAACATGAATGCAGTTAAAAGTTAACATTTTCCACATTTCAAAATCCTCAAAATTCTATATACTCAAACTATAATATTACTTAGTCCTTATATCAATCATGAGCTCATGAATACTGTCACAAATTTCATTTTCTCCTTATCCCTTCATTATACGCATATCATCTGCTTTCCAAAATATTTGAATCACTTTTCATGGTTACCGGTACCATAGAATTATTGAAAACCACAATAGACTAATACAAAAATATTCTAATAAACCATAAAATTACCTCAACAACATTATTCCTGAATACCAATATATAAACACTTCAATCCATCCTCTTCAATGATTGTCCTAGAATAATTCCTTCCTTGATTTAGAAGTAACTTTTTAGGTCAGGGCATTGAGTAGGGTAATGCCCATGTTCTCCACAAATAATACACTGGACTCCATAACAGTCTGTCTCTCTATAACCCTTTTCTCCACACAGATAACATCTATCCCTCCATTTGAGGTATTCCTTAAGGTTCTTCTTCCCTTATTTAGAAATATCAATCTTCCTTTATTTATGCTCCTTAATATACTAACATGCATAAAGGTCTATCTTACTCTTATTTGATGAATTATGCATACCACTAAATTTCACATTGTTAATCACATATCGCGATGAATGATTTGGGATAATCACAATATCTTTCTCCTTAGGCATTATGCAATTTTTTTTGCTCATAGTCACCAATTTGTCCATTGGATTCAATGTTAACCGAATTCATTCTGGTTCCCTCCATTGACGAAAACACAAAAATAATTCTTTGAGAGGAAAAAATAATACAAGGAAAATAACATAATCAAGGGGGAGTACTTCGACATCTAACATCTTAGGTTTAATTCTATGATCGTTAGCGCAATTCTTGGACTACAACCTATATGTATACTTATCCTTAAGGACATCCCTATACATACCTTTGAAATATCTCTAGGGATCTCACTAAAGTTCTCGCATCCTAGTTTCCCACGGTTGACAAAACCATTTCTCTGATACCAACTGTAGAGACATAAATCTTGACGTAGATGGAAATTAAATTACTTTTGCAGAATACTTAATACGTAACAAAAAAATACACACAAGGACCGTAATAGTTTAGTGTCTTTGGATACTCGGAATATAAACATCTAATCATGTTGAAATATCTTCAACATATTTCATAAGATCTTCCGCTTTTTTTCTTACCTAAAACCTTTCTTTAAATCCTAGGGAAAAGAAAACATATAAAGGGTGAGCTCAAATTCTGAGTAAGGGTAATCATGGATAAAATAAAACAAATCATATACATTTGAACTTCAAAATATGGACATAATATTTAAACATTAGAATCTTGAGCAATGACATAAATCATGGCAGTACGTAAGGAATAGATCATAAATAAACATTAATCAAGATAAAATAGCATGGGAATTAAACATGTAATTGTGGCAACCATTAAGCACATGATATGATTTCCATAGTAGCCATGGAATTGCTGCCAAGACCATCTTAGTGGAGAAAGTTCCTTTCTGAATCGAGTTCACTCCTCATTCCAGTCCTGTATTACTGAACTAGTTTAACATGTCGTTCCAGCCATGTCTATCTCATGAGATATAAATCATTACCCAATGCATTGGAGGGATATATAGGTCCCACCCATCTCATAATGAAATCATTCTTACTTGTGCCACAAAATAAACCTGAAACATTCATCATAACCCAAAGAATAAAATGGGTTTCATAAACATCATCCCATCATCACATAATCCATATAAAACAAATGTATATACCAACATAAGAAAATTGAAACCATGTAAATCATAGAGACATTATACTTGAAACATACCCATATGAAATAATTTCATCTTAGATGAAAAATGGTTTTGATAAAACACTTGAAATTAATTCTTGAGGAAAATATCCTTTCTTCTTCAAAATCATTTTATTTTCACAAAATTTCATGAAATTTTAAAAGAAAAGGATTTTGTTGATAATATTCATGAAATATTTTTGAGGAATCTTCATGAAAATCACGCTTTATAAAACCGTAAAAATCCGTTCGTGCCGTATAAGTTAAAAAAATATTCTTCTCGTACTTTTGCCGGAAAAGTCAAAAAGTACCACGTACGAAAAACGACCAATGATTCCATTCATATACTTTACTAAAAAATCTCCGAAGGGTAAAATTGGATTTAAACAATTGTAGGTGGATGGAAAAAATATTACATATTGAGTGAACATGGATGTGGATGACAAAATACACCCCAATAAATACAAAAATTGTAAACAATCTCGGATAAAAATGAGATTGTGATATTTTCCCTTACCTTAAGTCCGATTTGCTTCGTAAGTGTCTGAACCGCCTGTACAATGATTTAATTAATGTTATCGACTTATTACAGAATCATATTCATTGTTATGATATTATATATGGTTCAGTTATGACTTTATATTACCTGTTCTTTTGTAAATTCCATGTTAAAGATTGTTTTGGGTAAAATCGTTTCATTTGTCGTCCGTGCTTTGATTTGTAATTATTCATATGATTACATAGATCATGATTTCTTAATTCTACAATATAAAACATGATTTATATATAATATATATTCCGAATATACATATGTATAACAGATCTATAAATGGAAGGAAATACACCGTTCATGGAGAGGGTAGGCCGTACGTACGCATGAACGTTGTTTTCATTTCCTCATTGAATTGAATGGAATTAATTGGATGACATACATATATATATATATATACATAAATCCAGCATCATTATTATGTCATATATTCCATGATTACTTATTATATATACTTTGTAATCATTTATGATTGGTTAATCATTGAGAATGAATCTCATCGCGTCGTGGAGACGGTATTCCGTACGTACGCACGAGCGATGATATCGTTCCCATGATCGTAGAATTTTATTGGAGTGTATGTATACTATTACAGAATCAATATCACTTTACAATAATCATATATAGTTATTATTTACACCATTATACCCATCCAAGTAAGGTGGTAGTGGAAAATAGATTACAGCACGTCGTGGAGACTGTATTTCGTAAGTACGCACGCGCGGTGATTTCATTTTCTGTAGGATGGATAGATGGTGAAATATGATTGTTTCATAATTATAATAACATATAATTATATGAGTGATACTTATTTTATTACTTCATAATGAAAAAACCTATTAAGAAGAAGTGGAAGAAGAAATAAAGTTGAAATAATTGGAACGAACATTACCTCTTCTTTGAAGCGCGTCTTTGAGACCTCTTCTTAGGGAACTGAAATTGGTCTTTGAAAAACAGAAGGACCTCTAGGATGTTTATAGGGAAGTGTATAAGAGAATTTGGCAGGGGTTGGACAAGCATGAAGGCTCAAATTGGTGTGAGGAGGAGAGGGAGGAGGTTCCCTTTTATAAGGGAGGAGAGGAGCACCTTTGGAATTCTTAAAAATATTAATTTATAATAAATATAACCCCACCTAAAAACCTCCAAAAACGAGTCATGTTCGAAGATAAGATGCGATATAGTTGTAATATCATTAAAAAATAAAATTTAGACATGTTTTGATCTTATTTTAAACCTTATCATTTTGATTTATCCTTATTTAATCTATTTAAGTTTATTTGTGGTAATAAAATTCTAAATTTTAAATGGTTATAAATAATCACTTATGTGTTGTTAATTTTACATAATTGGATACTTAATGTCATTTTAGACTATATAAATTTCAATTTAGAATTTTTGAATATTTTTTTGATTTTTAAACAATTTAATAATATGTTATTTTTATAAAATAACAATATTGTCAATTTTGACACTATTGATTTATTTTAATTTAAATAAAATCTAAACAGAGGATATATTGGCACTAAAATATTTAATAGATTCATAAAAGGTCATATGTATCTATAAAATAAGTGTATCACATTAAATAGTTTATATAATATTTATTTTATTATTTTTAAAACCATTTATTTGGTTTATCTCTTAAACGAATAAATACTACAACATTTTGGTATAATTATTTAATATACTTTTATGATGAATAAAAATTAAAAACGAAATCCTATGATTAAGATAAATTTATTACCTTTCACAATAATACATTTAATCAAATTTATCATCTTAAAATCACAATATTTAAATTGTTATATTTATTAAATTATGAAGGTGACAACTTTGGCATCATTTAAAATAAAATAATATAAGTCTCATAATACCTTTTATAAGGCTCCAAATGGTCAAATATTCGACCATTAGATGATTATGGTTTACATTTACATGACCAATAAGTTTTGTTCAGGGTTTTGTGCATTTAATGGTCACTATTAGTTTAATGAAAACTATATTCTTGATTTTTCACTAGATAAACAATTTCTACATCACTATTGTGTCATAATTAATGATAATTATATAATCCATAAAAATTATAAATAAATTCATATGATGTAGATATAATTATTAGATTTCTGTAGACTACTCATGTTCTAAGTTTCATGAAGTTTATCACTAAATTAAAATTATTATACTTATAAGATTTAAGAGAGTGACATGTTGTCACTTTGTTTGGTTTTAATAATAATTAAATTATTTTCATGAACTAAAGTCCATTAAATGAATCTAGTACAACCCTTAGGTGATATGGGTCTACTTTTAGTCATCCAATAGAATTTTTGCATGTGTTAGGGTAATTTTATAATATTATATTTACCCTTAATTACCTGATTTACCTTTAACTATGGTAAATAAAATTTATCGTAGATACTATTCATAATTTCCAAAAATAAAAAGTAGCATATTAACATAATTTGGACCCACTGATTCCAAATATGGAATCCCTTTTTCGAAATTCAATACACAAAAGATGCAGAAATTAAATTAAAATTAATATCGTTGGCGAAATAAAATGGGTTTTTGTTTAAAACATTGCAAATGATTGAATTGATTTAACCTACAAATTCAAGGTAAAATCAATGCTAATGACATATATTATATTAAATGGTAAAAATTTATTATATTTATACTTTAAAACCATTAAATATTTTAATTTAATCATATAAATTATTACGATGAAAAAACTTGTTTTTAATTAAAATATACCGTGTTTTTACTATTCATTAAAATATGAAAGTTATCAGAAAAATTTCAAAACTTTATCAAATTTAAATTTTTATATCCTGATTCAAAATAAGAAGTTTATTTTGTAGAATTTAACTTATAAACATGTCAAAAACTAGATTTAAAGTGGGTGCGCCATCTAAAGGCGGCAAAAAGGCATTTTTTGAAAAATACTTATTTTACCTGAAATTTTTTTTGTTCACATACCATGTTCTATAAAATGTGTAATATGAAATAATAATGTTATAACATTAAAAATTTAGTTAATACTATTCATAAAGGCTAGTTCGTAATAATATTATAACCATATATCATTGTTTAGTTAAACCTGATATTGCGTACAACACACGCTATCGAGGAAAGTCGTGATTGCGTGTAATGCAAGCCAAGTCAGGGTTGCGTGTTATGAAAGAATCCTCCGTGGTTTCCTATAACAGAATCCAACCATATTTCATTTATACATTTCATATATATATATATATATACACTCAATGTTGTGTAGAATGACTATTATAAAATGAATTTGAAATTGTGTGTAACACAATCTAAGAATAGTGTTGTGTATACTTCAAGTTAATACAGTGTGGCGTATAGCACACGATAATCTCGTTGTAGCATAAAACACATGACATCAAATAAATTAAAGAGAATACTTATCATAAAATATGAGGTTGTTACATTTATTGGCTTATAAAATGATATAATTATATTATATATTCATTTATATCATTAGAAAAATTATTTGTAATTTTAGAGGTGATGTTACTATTCTACTATCCATATTACTATTCCTAATGCTTTTGTTACTATTCCAATAGTCATGTTACTATTCCATCAGAAATGATCCATTAATTTCATTAAATATCACTTATTTAATTCTACGTTTTTTAAGAATAATTTTTTATTGGTATATGTATTATATTTATTTATTTTATATAAAATTAAATAATTATAATAAATGAAAAATAAAATTTATAATAGTTTCTAAGGTTACATGAACCTAGTCAAAACACATGTAATTTTGTGCATTCTTTCTATGTTAATCTTTAATCATCACTTCATAACCACTAATATTGATTCCTTCTAACTAGTTATGAGAATATTGTTTTTAGAAAGGTGGAGTTTGTATTTTTATTCTCTAAAGATTCAAATATCTCTCTTCTAAGTGGTTGTACACTGCCACCTAGGCTTATCAAGTGTTATCAAAACATGGTCAAAAATTGTTCAAATTATAATTTTTTTCATATCAGTGTTTTTTCAATCACATAAATACATTATTGATGAGTTATATGGATTCTATACATATATTTTACCAAATAGGAGTTTATATATTCGATTGTAATAGATTTCAACTTCGGGGAACGAGTATAATTATATATCTGTTTTCATTCAGACTCAATGTTATAAATTTCATTCAGATTGTATTTAATAATACCAAAGAAAGTGTTTCCTAGAATAAAAAATATATATGATATAAAACATAAATTTTGAGTGTTTAATTTATTTCTATCATCACTCAAAAAGAAATATTTTACACGAGTTATGTGAATAAAGAAGGAAAATTAAATATGGAGGAAATTTCACGATATCCATGAAGAAGATAAAAATGTGAATGATTCTTTTTTTTATATCTATGATAATATCAATGATATCAGAATAGGAGAATAGAAATAGGTGTATTAATTCTTATTTCGAAAAAACTATTTATACAATGTAATGGTGGAAGACATGAATATTATACATTCATAAATAATTTTAGGATAATCCTACCAGATGAATTTAATACAAAAATATCAGTACTTGAGAATGAAGATACATATGATTGGACCATTGAAATAATAAAAAAATTTATTCATTTTATCATAGATTGTAGTATTGATTACATTGAATAAAATGAAAAAATATACGTGACATTATTCAATGACCAAAAAAGATAAAATCATGTTGCATCAAATATGTCTCATGGGGAAGAAACCAATGATTACAAAGATTCGATATTCCTTAAAAAATTTATTTATTTACACACAAATTCAATGAAATTTGAAAAATATAAATATATTAGAAATTTTTTTATATTCATTAAAAATGGAAATATTGACCAGTTTTTAGTTGGTCTCGCTAATAAGATAGAGTAATATGAATATGGTGATCAATTGAAAAGAAAATACTCTAGAAATAAGATGGATTATTTGTTCTAAAGGTGATTTTTTCATGATGGGAAATGAAAATTTGAGATTTTTTTTTCTATATGATCATAAATATATATCATTTTAATAGAAAAAAAATATTTAAAAATATGATTTACAAACTAATCATAAAATTAAAATTATAGAACAATTAATAAAATAAAAAGTTTTCATGATTAGAGAACAAGCATAAGTGAGTAATAAAGTAGAATGATATGATGAGAAAACACAATATGATTTTTCATATAAATTTCATCTCATTCATGTTTGAAATAAAATAAAATGATTTAATGTGAAAATAAATCCTCGAAGACATGGAATGATTCACTATAGAAATACCATTATAAATGAAATCCTATGAAATGATAAAGATTGATTTTTTTAAATGAAATATCATATATCTCGATGAAATTATCAAAAAAATAGATAAAATTCATGAGATTAGAACTATATATACTATCTCTATAAATAGAGAAGTAAAATAAATTTAATAAAATATTATAAAATATAACAATTACCTTGGAAAAATATAAATTATTAATGCTTAAAAATTCATTGATTAACTTCATTAAAATTTATATAATAGAAGAAAAAGATTCTAATTCTACGGTGTAGTCTAGTGATTATTCTATGATAAAAGACAAAATTCATTTAGGAATGAAAATATTAAATTCTATCAGTTGTAGTAAATATAATGGAATGAAAATGGTGATAACTTCACCTAAAAAAGGAAAATTCAATTACTACCAATACTATGATGCTTCTAGAAATTCAAATTGAAATGAATTTTTTATTGGAAATAAGGACATGTTGAATATTAATAGAATGTTTAATTTCATAGAGAAGTCTAATAAGAACGATAAATTTAAAAAAAGAGTTGATATCAAATCTCAAGCAAAACTATATAGTATATTTCAGAGACCCTAATTTCTATTCGAAGACATTTTTTCATTTATGTAAGATGTTGGTGAAACATAGTTAATAGAAAAAAAAAGTACCATTGTAATCTATCACACCCTTTATTTAACAGAAGCATTGAATCTATTGGGGGAATAATTGAATATTTATATTTTTAGGTGAAAATTCCACTAGGGAAGGAAAAAAGGAAACATTCCTTTAATTATTTTAGGAGGATTGTGGGAGGTCTTCTCATCTCTAAGAAACTACCAAAAAATTTCTTACCATGCTACTGGAGTATCTAAAAATGATTCTTCAAAAAAAAAACTGGAATATGAGAAACTAATAGAATTTTATAGTGGTAAAAGTGGCCTATGTGATAGAAACTTTATAAAATTCATGCACCATTGATATTAATTTATAATTTTACATGATCTTAAAGAAATATCTATTGAATAAAAAACAAAATTATTATTGGGGAACTATAATTTTTGAAATTGACGGATCCATAAATATTCATGGAATTGGATACACCAATATTGGTAAGATGAAATTAAACAATGTTTTATTTTCCTAAAAGATAAAGAAAAAATATAATTAGTGGTATTCATCATTGTAAAGGTGGAAATGAAGTGATGTTATAGGAAAATGATTATGTCATACAAAAATATGAAATATGTTATGATTAAATTGAATGAGATGTTAAAACATGATATCTTGTTGAAACTTTTTTACGATCAAAATTCATTTATTATGAACATGGAAGAGGAAACCATAATTTTCATTCGTGACTATACCATTTGGGGAAAAAAGTCTATAAATCATGATTTTATAGTAAATATGTCGATGATTCAACATGAAAGTATCAACACATGTAAAACAAGTAATATGTTAAATATATTGTATAAGTGATGCACATTTGATGAAATAAAAACTAAAAATCCTTTTAAGTTAGTATACCTTATTATGTGCATGTTTATGTTTTTTAATTGATCAAATATAGGTAAGTATTTCATTATATATATTGAGTATTTTAATTGAGTTAATTGGATTATATTTTATCAATTATATCTACTAAAAATGAATGATTTAAATTCTTTGAGAGGATTACTAAAAATTTTATAGCATATGTCATCAATATATTTTGAATCAATTATGGATTTAATTACAAGGATTGAGATTTAAATACAATATTGATAAGTTTAGGAAAAAATGAATATTGAACTACATAGACATGAAAAAATATTTACTTTTTTGTCAATAATTTGATCATGATGGATATGGAAAGAACAACGCTATCATAGAATATCACATCAGTGTTATTTTTGAGAAAATATAGAACATTTTTTTCTATATTTTGAATAATTATTTAATCCAATACAATTATATATAAATACCATATGAATTATTATTTGGAAAAAAACCATTCTTGATAAAAACAAATATATTTAGTATCTTAGGATTTAATTATAATTATGGGAAAACAATGGGAATGTTTCATAATATCTTAATGGAGGGAATATTTCATGGAAATAAATTCAGTGGAATATGTAACTAGTGATAATAATAGAATATAAGATAAAAATTTTGATATCATTGATGTGACTGTATTTGAAAAATCAATAGCTTAACAAACACAATTTTCTATTGATGATGACATTTAATAAGTTCATGAAGAGAATATAAGAATCCTTACGGAGATTCAGTATATAATATCAATTTTTCTATACATCATATGTTGATTCTAAAATTTCATGTACTGAGGATGTCCTTGAGTGAGATGCTTATTTTTTCTTATAACCATGAAAATGTATTTATTTTGAAAATATTTTTAGATAGAGATAGAAAAAATAAAAAATAGAATAAACATGAGAATTATAAATCATACTAACTAGTGATCATTGGTTATACCAAACAATTTTGATGAATCCATACCTCATTAACAATGTATTTTAGGGGTAGAAGAAGGGAAAAACCAAATAGATAATATTGAAAAATTGGAAATGATGTCACATCCCAAAAACAAAAATGTAAGAGAAAAAAACTATTTATTTAATATTCATAGAAATAAAATTGAAGTATTATGTAAAAAATATCATCTTCTGTGTACTATATATAATCAAAATAAGGTTATTTTTTTATACACATTCTTCAGATGCATGGATAGAATCGATATCTTATTTATTTTGTTTTTCCAATGTAACTGAAATAACATATAGATGAATATAAATTATGTTTTCATTAAGGAAATTACTATAGAATAGGTATATATATAATAAATTAAAGGCTCTATCCTTTATGGTTATGGTTCTCAAGTGTTAAAAATTATAAAGGTGCAATATATTCTCAAACAAGCACCCTAAACATAGTATTCAAATATATAAATTAATTTAAGGAGTGTGAAATTCCAGTAATGAGAGGTGGATTCAAATATCCATTTCATTTTAGATGACACAAACAGGGTTATTATGATTATTTTTGTTGAAGTCAATATTTTTTCTAGAAAAAAATATTTAACTTATGAGCATTTTTTGACTATAACGTGAATTATTTTAAAAATGATAATGATTGGGGAGATGTAATAATGTGTCCATTTTACCCATTTAAGAATATAAAATATTTCATGGAATATTTATGGCTTTATATCTACAAATACATGAGATTCGGAGGATAGATGATATCCAATTTGAAATTTTAAATATATTAAATACATTCTTATCACTTACCCAATGTTATCCAGAAAAAGTGAAATAACTCCAAAATAGAGTCTGGAATTAGAAATATAACCCTAAAATGATTTAAAACAAAATGTTTACCCTATGCGAGACATAACATTATTTGGAATTAGTTGTTTGGATAAAATCTATCCTGAGAGAATATAATGAAATAAATAAATTAAATTTATTTATTTATTTATTCAACAAAGATATAATGTTTTTCCTCTATAAACATTTTCTTATAACCAATTTATAGGGTTATCATCGTAACCTTTATAATATAGATGATAGACTATTGGAACATTGGTGATCATAGAGATCATGGATGGATTATTAGAGTACTATTAGGAGTGCCAACAACCACACAATTGTGGATCTCATCTATGAAAATGTCATGTGATCATTTTTCACCAACAATTGATCTAAATTGAGGATTTTTTTTCATTTTCCTCCATTATTTATCATCCCATATTGAGAAGGAATCAATTGACTAGTAGATTGATTCCAGTATTGATCATTTTTTGGGTAATAGTTTGATTATCCAAGATTTCATGGATAATTACTGTTTTTTGAAAATTTTTGGAAATTCAATCATCATTTT
This sequence comes from Viscum album, assembly GCA_963277665.1. Lineage (NCBI taxonomy): Eukaryota > Viridiplantae > Streptophyta > Magnoliopsida > Santalales > Viscaceae > Viscum > Viscum album. Next base: position 524,966,549 of record OY728165.1, read on the forward strand.
AACATATATAGATCATATATAATCTAAAAAGTGACATAGTTTCCTCACAATATGTATGTCTCCACCCATTCAAGGTATAAATAGTTTGAATTTAATATTGGTTCGATGTATGATGAATACCCTGAAACTAATTGTCATGTATTCAATATTTTGTGCTACCGATCATTTTCCAGTTCTATATTTTAGATCTGGTGAAGAAATAATGATTTGATGGAAATGATAGTGGATTAAGTGTGGATAAAATCTCTTTATTTATTGGTTTTAATGACATGATGAGGATTGGAGATATGAAATTCTACATTAATGATTTGGTGGCCCGAATATGGTGACCATGAAACAAAGGGACATTGTTGGAAAATACTTTAGTTTCATGGATAAAATAATGGTGGATTTGAAGGGATTTGATGTAAAGAGTATGATTCATACAGAACCCCTTGGATTATAAGAAAAATAAGAAAAAAAAATTAGTTTAATGAACACATATTGTATAGTCCCCACAATGCAGTTTCAGGGTTTCTGTATGTGGATTAGTATCACATGTTGTGGGACACTTAGCCTACATTGTCGACATGTTTGAGGCGTACATGTATAAGACTCTATTTAGTGATATACTCCATATGTTCCAAGACCCACATTGTGTAACATGTGGTGGATGGTCCAAAAAAATTTGGGGGTAAATGCCTAGGTGTCCATATGACACCACACAACAATTAAATTGGATGTACATGTGTATCAATGAGTACAAGGGAAGAGCCATGTACTCGGACACAACCAAGTACATGGACAGATCCTGGTGTACACATGCATAGGATGAATGGTGAAACAACATCTAGGATGACATTAACATGTTGTATACCTAAAGGGAAACACTTTGTAGTTTAGAAAAGTTCATTTTATGTGAGAGTGAGACGTGGGAAGTTCCACACATTATGACACATAATGTGTACCCCTAGGGACATGTCTTTTGGACCTTTTAGGAATTTTTCGATTCCTATATCCCATTATTTAATCTTTGTTGTGAGATTACTTAGACTATTATCAGTTGGGTTTGTTCCTTTTATCAATTCCTGTGAGGGTTCAGAGTAGTATCTCATTATCAATATAAAGGGTGAACCCTCTTTAGTGTCCCATTGATCATTGAAATGTTGGTGAGTACCCTTATTCTAGAGTGATATTTAGTAGTCTTACTCGACTAGACCTACAGTTTCTTGGAGCATGTATCACATTGAGAGGCCCAAAAGTGATCTTCTTTTCCTTCATGTTTTCCTTTGGATGAGTTTGTGGAATAGTTATGACCAACACATACAATGGACTTGATCCCCTATCTGAATAGTTTTTTTTAGTTGGTTCAAGTGTCCCTATACTAATCTTTTATGGTTAAAGCACAATCTATGATTCATGATCTGATCATTCTGATGGGTATTAACCTGATGGTGTGTGTGTCTCAGATAGGCACTCTTAATTTCTTACGTAATTATTCATAAATTTACATTATGAGAATAAAATTTGGGATGATTTTTATTAGTAGTAGTATTCCATATAGATCAGTTCCTCTTAGATGAGCATGACCTTTTGGAAGAGTGTTGAAAATATTATTATATCACAGGTAGTGGTTCCTCCTAGATAATCAGTACCTTCAAACCTCACAGTTGATAAATGGATGGAAATGCATGAGAACTTCTATGAATATAATACATTTATTAGTATATATAATATATTCTGGGTTATTATTACCAATCATATATTTATCTATAATAACTATGATCCATGATATGAAAACACATTTATTCTTTAAGTTTGGTGTTTCCAGATATCCCTACTAGGTATTTTTTTACTCACTCGTTCATGGGTTTATCCCACATATGTCATGTATTATGTAGACGAAAGACATTTTTAGTGAGTCCTGGGATTTCTATGAGAAGGTGGATCTTAGATTGGGCCATATGAATAGAGGATTATATCCATTTTTTGTTGATAGTAGTCCCCCCTTTTGGAAGGTCAAACATTAATTTCCAGTTTTTGGTGGGATTCTATTTAGATCATTTTTATGATTTACAATACATTATTTTAGACTATTATTGTGGTATTATAGTTGAATTCATGCATTGTTATTAGTTGTTTTACATTTATTCATTATATGGGAATTGAGATGTGTTGGTCTGCGTATAAGTATATTAAAAAGGCCTCCCATTTTAGACATGCCTTTTGGATGCTTATCATCTACTCCTAGCCTATGTAGGTGGGATTAGGGTAGTTACAACTCATATTTCCACCTACCTAGTGGGAATTAGTTGTTTGTGTTGTGATTGAGTGGTATCAAAGCTAGAATCTATCATTGGACTATAATTTGTATGTTTTTTATATATGTGACTTTTGCTTGGGGAACTAGTTAAAAAGTGTTAAAATATACCCGGATTATATCCATGGTCATGGAATCCAATGTTAGTGTAGTGGCCAACATATCTATTCACTAGATCTCTGATAAACAACTTATTGACTTATTACATATATGAACTGGTTTTAGGGAAAACATTTTTACATGCATCATATAAGAGTGTATTTTTGTTTCTATATAGTAATTGGGTTAGCCCACCAGATATAATCATTGAAAGTGGTATGAATTGTTTTCATCCAAGATGATACCATGATCAAAACTAGTGTGGTTCCTAATGTTTATTTGAGAGTAGAAACCAAAGAGTGATGGGGCATCCTGGTAGGGGCTTATTTAGTATGTGGACTTTCTTAAAGATGGTTAGCAGCTGACACTTTCCCTAGTTGATCAATTCATAGACCCAAATCAAGTATTTTTTTGTTGATGTATATTGTAAATATGTTTCATGAATGTCTATATTGGTTTTAGATGAATAAACCCCAAGTTTCAGGATGTATCATGACATTCTAAAGAAGATATATCTTGGGATTCAAGGTTAGTAGGACACACCAATAGTAAGTGTGTTATACTTTTCTCATCAAAGGAGGCAATGTCAATCATGGAGACCTCAGGGAAAAATTATTCCATAGAGGAAATATCATTACTAGACATTGGATTTGTATGGTAATCTTCTATGGGATTTTTCATGACCATTGTTAAATAGTTAGAGAGGTAGTTGATGAATCACCTAGGAATGCTAGTGGATAGATCAAGGAGGCCACCATTATGGAATATGTGATGGAGGCAAGAGGGGAGTTTTTGGAGGAGGCATGAACTCTGGTTTGATACTATCACCACCAGCACTTAGGTGGACCACACCAGGATCTGGAAGCTGGTGGTCAGAATCTTAGTCAGTTTTAGTCACATGAGGTTCTATACATACGAGATCTACATATATTTTGAGGTATGATATGTGTTCCTTCTATCTTTTTTAGTACTATTATCAATAGGTTTGATCCACTCTTTTTAATAATTTTTTTTCATTTATAGGGATATAAAATATGTCAATAGAGACTAAAGTTGGTGATATTTAGAAATTATTTAGTTATCCATGGAAGAGGCCATAATTCCTACCCTGAAATTTATTCTTAATAAATGAACCCAAAAATGTGTGGTTGAGTAAGTTTCTCCCAAAATGGATTGTGTCAAACTACGTTGGATGAGTTCTTATTAATTGTGTGTTTGTGGTTGTTTTTTGTGATAAGGTGTTCGATCAATCCCACAGTTGTGGTAAACTGGTGTTAGGGGAATGAATGAGTTCCAAGATATATGAGCTTGTAGAGGCTTCATGTTTTATTTGAGGTATGAATTTTCTCTTCACTACCCCAGATATAGTTTTCACTTGGATTCATGATCACCTTTATCCTTAATAATATCCTATATTCAATACCTGGTTATACCATTGTAATGATTTTTCCCGACCCTTGTGTTTGAGTATTTTTTTGAGAGGATTGGTGACTACCTTATATTTTTGTTTGGGTGACCTGGATATAGTAGACGAGAGAGATAGAGAGATCCTCATTTATAATTTTTTCACAGTGGTGGTGAGACCCTAAATTTTATTCTTTAACATGTACTCGTTTCAAACCTTCCATGCTCATATGTTTTTCAATAATGAGTGTGGTGGAATTTTCAAGTGTTGGGTTGGAGTTTTCCTAATTTGATAAGAAGTGATCCCAGGAAGAGAAGGATGACCTCATGCGTAGTGGGTTATGAAATACATATTAATAGTTTCATGGTAGTACCTTTATAGTAGTAGATGTTACGAGATTTATTTTCATACAGTGGTGGTGTATTTTGTGTACATCATTCCAAGGGATGTTATAGGTTTATTTCAAAAACAAAAGATAGTCTTCTATAATGACTGTTAATAGGGATCAAAAATTATTTTTTAAAACATCATATTAGATAAGACCTATTGAGATTAAAAATATGAGGGTGTTGAAGGATGTTTTAAATGAAAGGGGTATTTTATGACCCAATGTGTTCACCTCGGTAGCCTCAGGGTTTCCAATTGAAAGGAGTACGAGTTCTTGAGGTTTGGCATGAATTGGTGTCATATGAAATAGGTGATGTGAGGAAGAGTATCCACTATGGGGAATCATTGAGTTCATTGAACCATGGTTTGTGGTAAAGTTCTTCTCAGAGTTTTACCACAAGGAAGGTCACTATCATCTCTAGTTTGGGATCATGATATAGTAGAAGGGGAATTCCAAATCCACTATGGATGTTTTGAGTTCATGGTGGTACCATTTGTTGTGTTGTATGCCTTTATAGAGCTCCAAGACATTTGTATTGGATTCTTATACCTTTACGGATCAGTTCATGATAATATTCTTCCATGATATCTATGTGTGTTAAGTGTCATCATTGGAGCATGCGAGATACTTCAGGATGGTGTGGTTTACCACAACTCGATAGTTGTTACCCTCCTTGTCTACAAAGAGAAATGTAGATAAAAATATAGTATATTGATTATGAGATGTTTCATGAACACATATCCAGTGGATATGTTCCTAATATAATTTTCAAAGGTTTTATGACCATCATACTTGTTGGAGGATGGATAGTGAAACTAGTCATATTATGGATTGAGGTGCTGAGAAGGTTATGGATCCCATGGATGTACATCTGGTACATGCAAGAACGTACCATGATCGCCTATAATAGGTTATGATGCCAAGTGATTAAAATAAATATTTCAAGATAAACTCCTATTTTCTTTCCTATCTAAGGGTGATGTCCAATATATATTTTTGATGAGTTCAGAACACTTATATTTGAATAATGTAGTCTATCATTGTGAATTTTTGTTCAATATCATTCAAGACTATGATATTGCTTCATGAAATTATTATTAAGGATGTTTAGGAGGTATATGGGGACTCATTTATATTTGGGAACATTTTTTTAACTCTTTTATTTGGCCATGTATAGTGGACCATTTATTTTCCTGTGAACATCCTTCGGGTTTCATGTTGGTTTTGATCCATAACAGCGTGGATCATCTACAATCAAGGGAGTTTACAAATTAGATTGACTTGCACTCCACCATTGGTATAGAAACATTATTAGGACATGTATAATAGATATTTTTGGTAAATATTATAATTTTTATAGAAAATAGAATATAAATCATGCGCCTCAGGTTTGTTTCTAATTATGATTGTTTTCATTCTTTTCATCTAGGTGAAAATGAAGACTACCATGAAATTATAGTATTTATTTATAGAAAATTTATTTTAATTTTAGTTTTAGAGTTTAACGGTTTTATAAAGGGATATATACTTTCTTTGGGGTTCATATGCCCTTTCAATTTTCCTACTATTATGTTAGTTTATAGAGGTAGCATTCATCTTGACCTCATATTCATTATAGTTTTTGTTTCTTGGTGTTCTCCACATGTCATAGTTGAGGTGGTATGTGAACGACTCGATGTATGATATTAATATGGATAAGATAGTAATTGAAAGTGGATTTTCCATTTTCGTGGAGGTGGTGGTGCTGATAACCTTTAGAGAAAGACCCTTTATGGAGAAAATTTTCATTGGTCATGAGATTCTTAGTAGCACATGAAACCATCATGAGATCTCCAATGACTGGTGGATCTAGTTGAGATCTCAGTAACCACACCATTTAGTTTCATTTGGCTATTTTGGGGATTGAAATAAATGAACATAGGAATAATTGATTGTATTATTTTATTATTTTAATATATTAAAAAAATTCTACTAATATTTTTTGGAGCCGAAAGATGATACAATGCATGATTCTGAGGCCCGGTGAGCCATAACTTTTTATTTAGATGATATTAAATAAATTCCAATCACACATGTATCGATTTCCTAAAAAATTTGGAAGAAATTCCAAATAGAGTTTTGGATCAGAAATATGAGACCACCATTGGGTTTAGAACATGATTTTTTCATTGGTGTTACTTAATATTTTATGGTTTTAGGAACTTTGTTAAAACCATCGCAGGTGAAAATAAAAAAATTAAAATATATATATATATATATATAAATTTTCTATTTTGACACAAAGACCTGGTTTTAACACTATAAATATGATAATATATCCATTTATCATTGTTATCTTTATAACCTAGAGAATTTAATGGAGGTCATGTTGAAACGTTGGTGGAAATTGGGATCTTGGATCGATTATTGGAGCACTATAAGGAAGACTAATTATAATGAATCTTGTGTATATCTTCAATGAAAATAAAATTTCATCATTATATATGAAGAATTGGACATAATCACATAGTATGTTTTTTGTGTGGATTTATCCACATTTTTTTAATCCCGTGATGATTTTGAATCAATCGACAACAAACTGATTTGCAGATCGATAGTTTTGCAGGCATGTGTTATTTATCTCGAAATCTGGGGATAATTATTATTTTGTGGTTTTTTATTTGATAATCATTCATTTTTTTCAATGAAATAAGAATAGGAAAATTTATTTATATACTGAGGTTAATTCCTCATTATATTTTTTCTGGTTATCCCACATATTCTTTGTGTCCATCATTGGAATTTATTTTGGTAGGTAGTTTGATAGATACCCAAAAAAATGATTGATGAACATTATATCATTAACACAACCAATTATTTTTTGGTCCAATTTTTATATATGGTGATGGAATTGGGTTTTATGGAAACAATAGTAAATAATGTGTAGATTAGAGTTACTCATGTGTGGGTTTCCTTGTCCTATTGAGTAGAGGAGATCGAAAGTGAAAATTTGATGATTTAGTGGAAACAATTTGATGACAATATGACATATTTACTAGGATAGACAAGATTTGAGTTCCGTAATAAAAATCATTGAATATTTTAATGGAGTATATCCAATGAGGGATACATACAATGAATCCAATGCCTTCGATGAAAACCTAACTACACCACATATAGTCATATAATCACATACTATGATGGCCCATATTTATGGTTCTAGGGGGTTCACACAGAGATAAATATCACACGATGTTTTACAAATTTCACGATTCATGTGACCCTTCACTGACCTACACAATTTTTTAGGGGGTACGCAACCCATACTCCGTTTAGTGTAAAATTCCATGTTTTCTAAGTCACAATCCATATATGACATGGTGATTACATAGACATGTATAGGGGGGACATTACTAGGTGGCCCTGTGGCCCCATGCACTATGTGCATGGGAAGTACAAAATAATGTTTACGTTTACATGATGATCCATTTATTCAGACACAACAAAGTACACAACCATGACATAATGTTCCCATGTAAAGGTTGAATGTTACAATGACTTCCAAAACAACATCAACATGTTGTGTATTGTGGAATAGACCATGTAGTGTGTGAATGAGACACATGATGTGATAGAATTTTTGATACACATATTGTAACACAATTCACATTCCATTTACTCATTTAAAGATATGATCATGTCCCATTTCTACACAGTTCATCATCATTGGGATGTTCCATGGACCACTATCGATTAAGGGTGTTCCCTTGGTCCATTACACTGATGGATAGGCGGAACATTCCCATCATGACATAGAGGGATTACACACTACAACTTTTTGTTGATTAGTTCAATGTGAGGGAGTTCCCTTATTTTGGAGTGAGTTGTATCAGTTCCACTTGACTAGACCCCTCAATAGCTGGGAGCATGTATACATTAATGTGGCCTAAAGAGATCATCATGTAAATCATGTTTTCCTGTGGTAGGGTATGTGTAATTTACATGACCAACACATAAAAAATAATTGAACATCTATCTAGAAGATGTTTCTAGATTTGTACGGTGTCCCCCTAGTGAGCCCTAGGCATTGAACCCCTATCAATGTATCATTGTCAGATATTTGTGATGGGATATTAGTCTGATGTAGTGTGTATAATGTTTGAACCCAATTAGTTTTTAGGTTCATATTGTTTGATATAACTAATTATCATGACCTATGGGATTATTGGCATCAATGTTAGTAAATATCATTGTTTGGATCCCCTTTACGATTTCAACCACATAGATAAGTGTCAAAAATCATTGTATAGCTCATAGAGTAGTTCATATCTGATGAGCATTACTATGAAACTTCTTTTTAGATATATTGTACGCATTGGTTGAGATCTTTTTTGACTATTAGTCTTTTATGAGTATTTTTTAGATATCCTTGGTTATCATTATGTCTCATCTCTTTTTTGAAAACCCTATGTTTGATAAGATGTATACTCTTGATTCCTTTTGTTTGATGATTTTGGGGGTGTTCAAATTTTTATTTTTACACTCACCCATGAATGGGGTCATCCCACACATATGATGTCTTATGTAGATGAATACACTTTTAATAGAGTCCGAAGTTGAATTATTGTAGGTGGATCTTAGTTTGGTCCAGATTGACTGAAGTGTATACCGGTGTTTCATTAAAAATAATCCCCTCCTTCTGCACATTCCAGACATTATTTCCATGTTTTGGGTGGGAAATTATTTGAACACATTTTAGGATTTAGATAATTTTACATTGTACTTTTATTATGGTATTATAGATGTATTCCTACATTTTTTTTAGTTTTTTATCATTTCATCATTGTATGGTATTGGAGATGTGGGTGGGTTTGAGACAAATTAAATTATACAAAAGCCTCACATTTTAGATATGGATTCTCAACACATGTCACCAGTACCTAGCCTCTAGAGGTAGACGTACGGTAGTTTCAGCTTTTCTATCCATTTTCTAGGTAGGTCCCATTAGATTTGGTCAGGACATAGGAAATTCTTTTTATGAGTGTAAATTGAAAATAAGGTATATTTAATCTATTTATGAAAAAAAAATATATTCTCATAAGTTAGTTGAAATGATTATTGTAGAATATTCATGACATGTTTCCAATCATTGTAAAAATTGTAAAAAAAATCCATGAAAAAAAGGAAGGATAGCGAATCAAAATGATTCTTGACGTTTTGATGGACGCCTTATTTATTTTACAATGTCAATACCATTGATTTTTTTCGGGGGAACAATCTTCAAAATTATAAAATATCATTAAAGAGTTTTACCTTATTGAATGAAAATAGATCTTCTACTATTTCATGGTAATTATTGAGTCTCTAATAAGGTTTGACAATATCTAATAAATTAATTTTTATAGTTATAAAACTATAGATTTTGAAAGAGATATTGATGATTGAAATTTTTCTTCTATAGGCACATTAATTATTAAGGAAATATTAGTTTCATGGAACTCGATGAAGAATAACTTTATCACTCATCACTAATTGAATTATGAAAATATTATAGCTTCCAAAGACACAACCCAAACGATATTGATAAAGTCATATATTGATTAAATATTTGTTTTCTTTCATACCCATTTGTGAGTGGTTATTATTATTATTTATATATCAACATGTCAATTAAATTGGTGTAATTTTATTTATCAAATCACATTTAATCAAGTATCACTTCATCAAGGGGCTAGTGGAGTATGTTGTCATTTTAAAGGAGTATCTTCCAAGTAATGATAAATACATGGATATCTTGTTTAATCCCTTTCTAGGGTTGGATTTTGGAATATGATATTGTTATTGGGAGTGAATTATTACAAAAAATACTTATAATTAATTTATGATTCATTCCATTTTTCATTCATGTGAATTCAATGAAGTTAGGGAAGAAGAAAAGAGAAACTATTCTTGAAATGGGGAGATACTCTAGTTAATTTTAATAGATGATTTCCAAGGTGGAGAGAAGCTGATGTATCTTCCAAAGTAGGATAATATTGAGCTGGTGGATGCTTAAGTCCAATGAATTTCTCATGTATTGACATCCATGTTTCCAAAAAAAATAAAAAATAGATATAAAAGAGCTCATTAATATGGTGAACATCTAATAACCCTCATGAGTTTTACTTTCAAATGGGGGTTATGTGTATTTTCAAATGAGATATGGTTAATTTTTAATCTCTATTAAACTATGTGATGAAGGTCTCTCATAACCAACATTTTATAATATTATGAGATGTTCATATAAATGTTTTATTGAATGAGGGATATGTATTTTTCCTTCTGTAAATTCATTCAGGATATGTTGATGATTTCATGTTTCAGTTATTAGAATCATGCTCACTGATTATTTTGAATTACTTTCGAGTTTATAATAGATTCATAAAATGAAATGATTAGATTTTATTATCATATAACATGAATGAAAGGAAGAGGTTTTCATTGTATTGGTATACAGAGTTAATATCATGCAAGAAAGTCTTTAACTGACATTACAGGTTAGAATCTCCACGATATTTCTATTTAAATGTGGTTTCATATCATGTGAGAGATACCATATTGAGGACATGGAAGTTGTATTACGATGGTGTAGATTGATTAATGAGATAATATAATATTAGATACTATATTTTGGAGTTAATATTATTTTATAAGAAAATGAATCTGATAAGAGATGTATCACACCATAGATGATAAAATTTCATTGTAATAATGAATCTGATGGGTTAAGGAAAAAAATTTCTCCTTAAAAAAACCTCAAATGATTTAGGTGTCAAAATTTCTTAGGGATTCATGTGACCTTCTCTAGTCAGAAACTACCCCACATTGAAATTTATGAGGAGTATATGGGAACAATAATCTATATGGATGAACCACACTACTACGACTTGTGACTTTTTTTTGAGTATTTATTACTTCCATAGATTTGATGCATTTCATTCCATATTGTTTTAACCATTGTGTAATGGGTATGAAGGGAGTGTATCAATGGTTTTTTATTTCTATAAATGTCAAATATTCGACACCATAAGATATTATTCATTATAAAAATAAATTCAATGATATGACACTGAAAATCTATGATATTTGGAATTCAGTCATCTATATATTTCAAATCAGTGGATCACTCTAGAATAAGAGGTGTCACATTACAATGCCTTTAATATCTATAAATAAATAAATAAACCACCTAATGTGGACTTGTGTGATTAAACAAATATGAATCTCATATTTAAAGAAAATTAAAATGAGGCATTTATAGGGTTTTGAGGATACAAACATGGGTTCACACAATGTTTATATTTCACAAGAACTTATTGGATGAGAATGAAAAATAAAAAAAGATGCTAAAACATATCATTCATAAGGAAATTTGAATACAAGTTATTCCTCTTTATTTTTTTTATTTCCTTTGATTATAAAATGGATAATGAGTATAGATTTTATAGTAGATTCACTATAATTATTATACGCCTGATAATATGGGTGATTCACCCTTATAAGAAACCATGTACGGTGTGCATTTTTTCTCATTCATTTTTTCACCTTCACCTTTTTCCATCAATATTTCTTCACACAAATTGATTAAGGGAATGACATTCTGAGAAAGTGATAGTTTTTTCTTTTATATTAACCATGACCATTTACCCAAATATATGTGTCATTGGAATACTTTTTTTATGATATCATGTTTTTCATTAAACTATTTCACACAAATTTCTCTCAAACCACAATATAATTTATTAACAAATATAATACAGTTAATTTTTTTGTCATAAACCACACATTTACATGGAAAAATTAACGAACCGTGATATTTTATGAGAAATTGTTTTATGGTTTTTTAAAATTGAAAATTTCAAGATTCTTTATCTATTGAAAACATCAGACAAAATGATATTCACTTTCATGTAATAAAAAAATTGGGTTTTAGAAGGTCTAAAACCGTATAATAATAGAAAAAAATTAGTCCAAAAGACATTAAGGTCACAAGATCATTCCATTAATTTGAATAGAATATAATAAATGAATAATTCATACCATTCCCAAATTTTTTAACATTATAATCCACTCCAAATAATTTTGATGGATATCGTTATTAATAAACCAATTTATTTATTCAAAAAATGATATCCATATGAAGTTTGAATATCTCAATAGTCGAAAATGATCACCATCATCCGATGATATATTATAACCTTTAGGTTGAATGCCTAAATAAATAAGAAAGACAGAGTTTTAGTTTTTTTAAGTAATCTTTAAAAATAATCAAGTATTTCACAACCACATATCATGTTATTGGACTACTTTTATAATCCACATGTCTATTCCAAAATGATCCAAACATTTCATAAACAATTGAAAATATGTGTGAACTTTAAAAATTCATTGTAACATCATGAACATACATAATGAGATTTTTAATAACCAAAACATTTAATATTACATCATCAAAAATAATATTCAATATCTTAGAATGATAGTTTGACAACGTATAATATACTTGGTTAAAGAATCATTCAAATGCAACTATTATATCATATTTCATGTGATAGAATTCATTAAACCATGAGGCTATAGTCATCTATATAACATTAGTTATACTACTATGATACTCTTCTAGATATTTTTTATATTTCTAATAGATACAAATAAATACACATGAACATATCAAAATAGTAAGCATCTACATGAATTAAGTCATATCAAATTATTCTAGAAATCTAGAACCTCATCTATATTACTCAATATTATCCAGATACAGATCGATATGGGTAATGATGATTGTATTTTAGAAATAAATTGAATTACTATACAAATACCTCAATGAATTTTTTATGTCATCTATTAACCAAAAAAGATATTACTGTCACATAATCAACGTTCCCCACTAGGATTCCTTAAAAACACACATGTATAGATAATTGAAACCACTATTCATATCAACAATAACATAAAAATATATAACATCTCATATCTAATCATAAACGTCATATCCAATGAATTACCCATCATAAATCGTTGTCACGTGTTAGAGAAACACATATGTAGTGGGGTCATTGGTGGTGGTCTGTTTTTTGTTTCGTTGGGGAGTAATTTTTTAAGGATTCTCACATAACCCAAAAAAATTTAATTATTGAATATAAAAAATGATAAAAATTAAATAGATGCACATGAATATATTCATGAGGTCCTAACCAAGATATATATTTGGGATGAGAATATATTATTATATTTCTTTGTCTTACTCTCACCCATTCCAGTTGTGGAATATGGTAGTAGTTAATTTATTATACCATCACCGTCAACATCTACCAAATATTTGTATGAAAGCATATATATTGTATGGTGAGTATGAAAAAAATATCACTCTAAGATGAATAAGAATTCAGTCAATCACCTGTAACATATAGAATAAAAATAAACTACATCATTCAAACATTCTAATGATTTAATACAACCCTAGCATATCAAAATCTACATGAAATTTATTATCTATTATTATCAAATCTCATTCAATAATTTTTCATGATAATAATCTCAATATCATCATCTTCTAATTTTATGTATATTACCATTACAAATAAAAAATCATTATAATATTCTCACATTATTATCATATTTATTTCTATGTTACTAACTCAATAAGTATATAACATTATTTTGTGAGTTTTATATCATCATTCTTAACTAAATCCATATGAATAACAATTCATCTTCTAATTATTAATTACAGTACAAAGGAGATATTATAACATCAAAAAAAAATTATTTATCAACCTCAAGATTAATAATAATCTTTTTTTAAAGATTCACTATTAGTTTTTATTCCCAATAGTCAATCATGTTTTGTTTTCTTATGTACATTTTTTATCATGTCATTTATATTTTCATCCATAAATTATCATTCATTTATTCATTCATTGCATAACATAGGGGATTATGTGACAAGAACACATTGGAATGTATGTATTACCATGTTATCATAATTTCATATTCATCATATTTAGTTTCCATGAAATTTTGATCTATTTATTTGTAAGATAATTTATTCATATATAAAACAGATTTCCCATAGTTTATATGGTGGTGAACCTATAAATAGATTAACTTTACTAAAGATCACTAAATGGATTTTCAAAAATATTTCATTGGATTTATGTATGTGAAAATGTTCAATGAATCATTCAACATGTTGTTATGAAATAGATTTCATAATTGTGATGTCTCAAACATTTAAAACTATCTAAGTCAATTTAAAATTATTTTTCATAGAAGATAATTAATTATGAAACTAATCAAGAGGAGGGATTAGATTAACCAGTATAGGATTTTTCTACCCATAAAAAAGATTATTACATAATGGATTAATTTTTAGTTTTTATAGGTGAATGGACATCAAAAGATAAATATATGTGATGTAGTTATTTATGATTTACTCTAATCTATAATTGGAAAGGCTCATAATCAATGTTGAACTAAAATTATCCATCTTTTATATGTATTAATGATCTTAATAAAAAAAGCAATTATATAAGGAAAATGTTTCTGATTCTATCCACATTAAACTATTTTTATTTGGATATCTATAAATTGATTTTAGATCCTAATCTTAGTTCATAATTATAAATTATATTCATTATCTTTTACAAAAACTTATTAGGGTAATATAAAATATAATAATAATTGTGATTTTTCAAGAAAAGTGATTTTCCCATGTGTAACAACTTTTAGGATTATTATAAACAGAAATTGTTTTCTGTATAATGTTTCATATATATTTAATTATGGAATAGTTATTTTATTTAATAATTAATAATTAATTATAAAATATATAATGATTTTTTATGTTAATAATAGATAAAATGATAAAATGAGAAATATCAACTGGGGTTTTGGATTGGCCGTGGTATCATTATATTTAAATTGAAGATACATTTCAAAAAGTCATTATTCCAAAATTAATTACACCATTTAAGACTATCCTTTTCTATTTTTAACCAATTATGATCCTCATTAATAAACATACCAAGTTGGTTTGGGGATCAATCCACTATTAGAGGCCATTTAATGATTCAAATGATGATTGGAGGATATTTACTTTACCGTATTTGGTTTTACATGGATTCGGATTCTTTATAGTCTATGAAATTTCACTCTTGTTATAAATATATAGGATTAAGTGTGTTGTAATTCATTTTGTTAGGATAATTAAAAAAACATTCATAGTGTCTTGTTGATTTTATCATTTAATATATACTAATAGTTTTCATCATATGAGTGGTAATAAAGTCTATTTATCTTTCCATCAGTTGAGGTCATAATATAATGGTAATATACCATTTAAATTTATCACCAATGTTTAGGTTCATATCCCATTATTCTCATATTAAGAGATATTTAATGGTCATTTGGTTCTAAAAACTAGTTTGGGATTTGTATGTCATGTTTCACATACGGGGGAATTATCATAGAATGTGTGATTAATGCCTCTGGGGTAAATTGTGAGGTACTGGTCATGCATGAACAATACACTATATTCAAGGTGTGATGTAATGACATGTGTTTTTTTAGAATAGAAAATTCATCAAAATTGTGATATTTGGATTTTAAAAGCTTATAATTGTAATGTGGTATTTTCCGCTAGAATATGATCGCTTATAAATTTTCCAAACACTATAATAGTGAATGAAAATGTTATTTAACATATAATAATATTTTTGTGGAAGTATGAGTCGTTTTAATTTTTCTGTAATAACTAGTATTTAATATATAATTAATTAAATAAAAATTTATTTACACGTATTTCTTCAGTGATATCAATTGATAAAAGCATATAATTACGACTATGTCACCTTTATTTTATTTCTAAGGGCTGGTTTTCCAATGTCTAGGTATTAAATTATGTCAGGCTCCAGGGCCAGGGCTGAGTCCCTTTTTATTTTTCATTTACTTTGTATTTTCCTTTTTTTTTTGTTTTATTTTAATTCATTTTTTTCTATTTCGTGCTTAATATCCCCTCTGTATTCTCACATATTCGTATGTGGTCATCATATTCATTTTATTGAGATTGAAAAGATATATATATATATATAGATATAGTGATTTAGAGTAATCGAAAGAGAGAATGAGAGAAGAATATAAGGAGAACATAAGAGCTAATGCCGCAGACTATGGGAGGATCAAGAAAATTGTGCTATAGATATGGATAATGAAAATGGATTAACATTTAGTGGATTCCACCATAAGGTATGTTTTTCTAATTTATTTCAATAAATCCATGTATATTTACAATATTCTAGTTTTAAATCCCTTTTAGGATTGATAAGTAACCATATTAGGTCGATCTATATCTTTTGTGAAGAAAATGAGGGGTTGCTGGATTATAGTAGGTTTTTCCAATTTGGAAATATCGGCCCCACAACAATTATTTTAGGGAAACATTTTATGAGTTCTTCCTATTAAAGGAACATGAATTTTGGGAAGTACACACGATGTATAAGGTATACATATCATGTAGTGGTACTCGATCATGGAGCTGAGTAAATGGAAAAGAAACTATATAGGGTCACTTGGCCATGAAGACTACACTGCTAGGCCATATGTGGGGTATACTTAATATAGAAGTACACGACTAGGTAGAATCACACGATCCAACCATGTGAAGTACATGATTATGTAACCATGTTTTATACACACTAGGTATTTGATATACACATTGTGTACATATGTTTATATTCCATGTCCAGCCGGATTACATCCCCTATCAAGGTTTTGATAGTACACATCATGTCATAGGGAATGGAAGCTGTATATTACTCCCTTAATACCCTTTTGACGGTATTATATGATTTTACTCTCATTGATTTTAATTTATGACATGACTAGCCCATTTTAATGTTATTTTAGTATAAGTCATGATGATGTAACCATTTTGTATTTTGAGGAACTCTGAAGAGTTTTTTTTGGAAGCAGAGTGTGCTTGTATAGAGATATTATTCAACCAGTTCATGAGTTGATGGTATCTATCTATGAGACATTTGAATGGACCTAGATGATTTCATATAAAATGTTTGGAGGGATTATAATGGATTTACTAATGTCCTCATTTGATGTATCTTGGGGTATTCTTTGATTGGTGGGACTATGATGTGGTTTGATGAGACAGATTGGTTGGGTGTTCATTCAAACCCAAAGTGACATGTTGATCTGATATGGGAAATGTGACATATCCCTTATCAAATACTTTTTTAGCTTTTCCTATAATGAATTTTCACATGCGAGATGTTCCATTCTGTCCGAAATGTTCTTGAGAAATTAGAGACATGGTTAAATAATTTTTACCCTATAAGATTTCCAGTTTCTAAGGATCACATGTAATATTCCAATGCTTATAAATTTTTAGGACCCCATCTAGGGTTCCACTATTTACTCTTTCTATGTTTCCCATATTGGGTTCCTCTATTAGATTATTATTTGCAAGCCTCCAAATTGGTATTCCTTTTCATATGTGTTGACTTAGTTGATACTTTGAGGGATTCCATCACATATGTGTTGACATGAAAATCCTAGGTATGATGAATATCCATTATTTGGAAAAGAGGGACTAATTGGGTGCCTCATGATTTATTGGAACAAAACTATTGTGTTGGAGGATTTGGTAGAGATGGTATTCAGAGTCACATGATATCTCATTGCAAGAATGTAATCACTAAATGTTGTGATTGTAGTTGTGGGAATAGGGATATGGAAACACTAAATCTTTCTTTATTAATTCACATAGTTATGGTTGATGAAATTATGGGTCCAAATGAGCTTCCTGGAAATCCTTCCATGGGAACTAGTATGAAATGATGTTGTGATGGGGATTTCCCGTGTTACTTACAGGGATGTAGATTTTTATACTATGATTAATTCATTGAGTCTTGATATGGAATTCCATGGAATGACTCATAGGATAAATATACTTATATTACACCTTGAAAGATACATCAATTCATGATACAAATTTCATGGATAAGATCACTGTATAGAAAACGTTATTGGACATGGAATTCCATGGTTATACATAATAAATTCTCCAGTATTGATCATGATCACCCAGAGTGATTCCTTATATACTGCTCAAGTTCAGGGTGAACACATAGTTACATTATTTTTTATTATTCCATGAGTGATATATGGATTAAATAAATGGAATTCCAAAGATGAGATCATTGGTAATTATAATTATATTATGCTTTTAGTGATACATGGGTCCCTTATACTAAATTCCTTGGATGGGATCATAGGATAAATGACACACTGTTATTCATGGAGAGAAACCTATGTTCCATATAAATAATGTATTTTATGTGTTATTTTGAAAAATTAAATTACTTTATTCTTGATCATCATTATACTTGGACACCTTTGATGCATACCTTAGGTCACAGTTTTTTTATATTGAGTAAAAGATCCATATTTAGGGATGTAAAAATCAATCCTTCATTATAGTGATTGAAGAAATGTACAATGGAACATATGGCTAGGTCATATATCCCCCATTTGGTGACATTTTTCCCACAAATACTATTATGGAATTGGTCAAGGCATTTATTTTTCAATCAGGATCATTGGATCAATGATCAACTTGTTTATAAAATACTTGAGTGGTATCAAATACAACTCAAATATTTTTTCAAATTTTCTAAAGTGAATCATGTTCAGAAGCCCAAGAATCAACTATGAACTTATTTTATTATTTTACTTAAATTTGAGTATAATTTAGGATAAAAATATTTTATAGGGGAAAACATGTGATAGTAGATTCTAGGATCACCATTACGGGTGGAATACAAAGATATATTCCTCTCTCCATGTATGTACACCTCAGTTTCCCTGCAAACCTTATATATCAATATAGGTAGTGCATAGATTCATGATGTATATGTCCATGGCCCAATGTTTCATGATTTTTTGGACCCAAATTTGTGGACTCTAATGATTAGGTCGGAATAGATTAATATTGTCATTAATAATGGGTATGTAGGTCATCTCATTATTATAATAATATAATTGTAATTTTATTTATATTCCTTTAATTTACTTAGGTCTATTTGATCATTGTAGTGGGAAATCAATGTTCTATGTATGACATGGACATTTAGGCCAAAACTAATTAAATTAATTCTTACAGAATTAATATATTAATTAATTTCATAATATTATTACTTCTTTATATGTACTACATTTAGTTATTCCTGATGGTTTTGGGAACTGTTATGTGTGGAAATCCTCTCGATGGTAACAACCTAGTCCCACACCACTAGTGAATATCATGTCACATACAAGGAGGCCCTCTTAATGAATTTATGGGAACAAGATTGGGGATCATGTTTAGTGGAATCCTTGTCATGACATTACCATGTTGTGTCAGAGATTTTTTATTTTCATATAACATTGCATTTTTGAACATTGTAGATTGATGAATTAGGAATGTATCGGAGAATGATATTAATATTGAATGTGGGTTTTGAGAAAACATGTTCCCTTAAGATGTCCTACTTATCAACGATATGGGATTATTGTTCTAAATATATAATTTTATAGTTGTATATGATTTTCAATTTCATTATTGCACAAATTATATGGAGTTATGAATTATTTTTTTGAACAAATGTTTTGATTGATTTCTCCCATCCCATTAGTGAGAGTCTAGTAACTGATTTTGACTATTTACCTATAAAGAAAAGAGGTATCTCATGTATCCTATTTAATATCTATGGAGCACATGTTATATTCCTCATACAGTGATACCTAGAGTCCAAAATTTGAGACTTGATCAGTAAAATGAGGAGGGAGACATAGAGGCCCTTAGGTTTTAACTGAGGTATTATTAGATGATATTGGATTGTTCAAGGGAAATAATTAAGGGGGGTTAGCCCGAATATTACAATTTTCTTTTTAAGAAGTGATATTAGATGTACTCTTTTTCGCGAAAATTTCATGGGTGGTACTTCTGTTCTCTTATATATGAATAATGATTTAATTAGTTTCTGATAATTTTCCTAGCATTATTGGTTTTTTAGAATGAGTTTGACATGCATGAATATTTGGATTCTAGATCCTGTTTATCAATGGATAGTTTGTATCATCTTTTCAAATCATTGGTAGATGATAATGACTACAAATTATGTTGTGTAATAGGCGGTCCTATAAGAATTTTTAGAACAGCTGTGGTGATCAATTTTGAATTGGTGTTCAGGGGTTCTTCCAGATTAATTAGGATGATGTTCCATGTAGCAGAGTCACCTCATCATTGTGGAAAAATTATCATGGGAGAATACGTCGGGTGATAATTTTGTGTGTTAGTTACACATGGTAACATTTAAAACATAAATATGGGATTCATATTGTGAAAGATGAAGATCAATGGTTTTAAGAAATTTTTTTGGGAATTGTTTATTGAGTTTTTTGTTAATGTTATGAATAACATTATATTGTAGGGGATACATGAAGAATAAATTGGGTGTTGAGAGGTGATTGACCTGGTATTGGGAATGGACATACATTTTCATGAGATGTGTTGTTGGGTGTTGGTTGAAGGAAAGTATAACCTTTTTTTATGAAATATTGGTTGAGGGAGATCAAAAAATTCAATTCAATGGAATATTATTTTAATCATATTCATTAGATGATCATACCCAATATTATTACATCATACTGAGTGAATTGAGAGAGCATAAACTATGAATGAAGATATTTAAATATTTGTTCTGGTTTGAAGAATAAACTCCATTGTAGTTTCTCCCATGGAGAGGTGTAATCTATGTCTTTTGTTTATGACTACATCATTGGTCCTTTGATGATGGCCCTCATGATGAGTTAAAAATTGGTATTTTTTTGGGAAATTGTTCTTGGAAAGAGGGAATGGGATATGTTCCAAGTTTATTCTTGAGATAAATGAGTTTTTTTATTTCATTCATTACATTTAGTGATTGATAGAGCCAGGTTCGTTGATCCTGAATCTCAGTTTTGAGGTAAAAATAAGGACACTGCTATGTTGTGTTGTATTATAACAGTCACTATTAATGTCACATGTGATGATATATTACTATAGACGTTCTGAACTAGGTTTTTGGATGGCTAAAATAACATATTTTTTTCATAATCCTAGGATTATATCATGAATTTTGTTTTAAACCCATTAATAATTGGGGATAAGAAGAGTTACGATCGGAGGTTATAATGAACCATGTTTTTTCAGACTACGAAATTAATTATATATTTAAATTTTTTTCTTTTAGATGATTTCGTTGTGTAAATAGTCTTATTACCAATATAGATAATCTCAAGAAATTTTTTTAACCACTCTGTTGGGCTCAGAATATGGTATTTTCCCTAGGTTATGAGTTTGGTGAAAATTTAATCCATTCAATATTTTGTGAAATAATTAATAATAAATAAGTAATTATTTATATACTATTTTATACACATATATTCTATTAAATATATATTTTATCAGATCATCATATTGAGATTTCATCTACACCATTGAGTATAGAATTAATGGATTTCCTAGTGCAGGTATAAAATCATATTGGGCACTGGTGCTGGGCTCTGACCACATTTTATTTATCTTTTATTTTCATTATTTTCTTTTCAATTTGTATTTATTCTTCTACAAACTAGCTTCTCACATAAACCTCTCTGGGATTCCCTTCAACACAAATGTGAGAGAAAAGGGATATGAAGAGAGATTTCTGGATGGAGAGGATGATATGTGACTCCATAGAGCTCACGATGATTCAGTTTGTTGTGTGGTTTCTTTGAATCAAAGAAACCGAAATAGATTTAGAAAATTACACACAATTGTATGATTTTTTCTATTATTTCATAAATCCTCATATACATATAACTTTATTGTTTTAATCCACTATTATGATTTTTTAGAGACATTTTTTGGAAGATATGCATCTTTTATGGATAAAATAAGGTTTTTAGGGACAATTAGAAGGTTTCCCCAATACAAAATCCCAATCAAATAGCATGTAGCTCATGAAAAAACATCATATGTTCTTCCTTTTTAAAAAATATCACATTTTTAATGAACACACATTTTAATTGGAATACACTCCCTATAGTGGTTCTTGAATATGTATCTGAGTACATAAATAGACTACCATGTTGGGTAACTTGTCCAAGTATATTATATGGCCAGAACCCACAGGGTTCACACACCATGTATAAGTGGACGACAAGGAACAAACACAGGGCCATTCCTTGTGAGGTACACCAGCAGGTCCCTTGGGCATGCTATATGACATATACAAGATGTACAAGTATTTTCTTGGTTTTTAAACACCATTTTAGACTCGGTTACATATCCAAGTGAGTATTTGGTAGTATACACAATGTACTATGGTATACACAATGTTTACATTCCCCTTTCGTACAATTTTTAGGGTATTTTTTGTTTTAACATCCCAAATTCATCATTGGACACATGATTTGTCCATTTTCAGTGCTTTTTATTGTTACATCATGATGATGAAACTTGTCTGTTGTTTTGAGGGAATCATAAGAGTTGGTTTTTACTGTGATCAATATTACTTGGAGATGTTATTCCCCTAGATAATTAATATAATTTTATAGTTAAGATCTAAATGGGAAAAGACCCACTTTCGGTCATATGAAAAGGTTGGTATAATTGGAAAGGTCTTGAAATTCCATTTTTTATGTATATTAGAGTATTCCATAGATGGTTGGATCAATACATTACAAGATGAGACTAATTGTATTAGTATTCTATGCAACCTAGGGTGAGACCTTGACCTGATATGGTCCATGACCATCTCCCATGATAGATACAGATATTGACTTTCCATTAAGAATGTATTAATTACAATATGAGAGCTTCTAGAATAGGTAATTGTGATATGTAAGGGATGGGGTTGTGAAATGTGTTGAACATGACGACCATAGTTGTTTCTGAGGATCTTATGTACGATGCATTCAGATACACTTTCTGATGATCCAATATTGGATGGTTCCAAATAACCATTTTAAGGTCCCATGAAGGTTTTTTGAATTAAATTACACTATATAAGGATACTCAGAGGAATTAATTTACTTATTTGTTGATTTAACATGTTATAATAGTGTTTCCATCACTAATATGTGGACTCTTCGATCTTATGTAGGTTTCCTCTCAAATGTTTTGGCCTGAGAGACCCATGGGGTGACCCGATTTTTAAACAACCTTGAAATACTTAAGTGAGGGTTTGGGTAGACAAAGTACGTCATTTCACCTCAGAACTATTAAACAACTTTTAATACTGATAGGATATGATATTGTTGGTAGGTTTGTGTATTCATCCACCCCTCTAATTATTTTTGAATCACATAGTGATGATCAATATAGGGATGAGTCCAGATGTGATTCTTTGAACTGAACGCGTGGGGCCTAATATGATATGATTCTAGGATGGGGATTCCATATAGTACATACAAGGGCCAAGAATATTATTCCTTGAGAAATACTTTCATTATTGATAAAACATTCTTTTGATGTGATCATAAGAAAAATGAAATTATTTTACACCATCAGTGATACATGGAATGTTGATAAAGGATATGTTGGATGGTATTATATGATAGATGGAATTAGTGGGAATAAAACTAAACAGTGGACATGGAATTCCATCATTATACAAGATAAATTATCATGGATTTATTACAGCCATCCCAATTTACTCTTCAGTTCTCTAGAAGGGGAGGGTGGATAAACCATTGCTACATTTTCTATTATGATTTGAGTAATAATTAGGTTCCTTATATTGAATTCCTTCGATGGAATAATACATCGAATAAAATAGTTTTATTCCTCGAGTGATACTTTTGTTTCTTATATGAAATTTATTATATGGTAACATAGGTAAAATGGAATTATCTTCATTGTACTGAAATGACCATGGATTACTTACTCACTCTACTCATTTACTTAGAAGGATAATTTTTAGTTATTTTCACTATTTCATTTTTAATATAACTGGATTGTCTCTCCACATTCACACCCTAGGATCTCATTTCATTTCAGTAGACTCTAGCATATAGGGTGGTCTTATTGAGGCCTTGTGACAAACTATTTTGGGACACCAATTTATAGGGAATTCGATCGAGATGTTACATTTGGCATTCACATAGCATTGCCGATAATGAGGTAAACATTGAAGCATATTTCTAGTAACTCAATTCATGTAACATGTCTAGTGATCAGGAAGACATTAATATAGATCTATGGGGAAATATATTTTTATATAGAGGTCGATTATCATGACCCGTCGTCAGGGCCCGTGTAGTGACTACCACAGGCCCGCCTTCCATAGGCCAGGGGCTGGCGACTACCACCAAGGCGTAATTCCCGATAAAAAGGGAGGGCATTGCCATTGTAAAGTAAAGAAACACCACAGAGCAAGCAAGTTAAAGTAAATACTAAGTAAAAACTGGGTACAATAGTAAGTGCAGAAAAGTAAGTGGGCAAGAATACAAACTGAAACTGAATGTAAAGTACAACTGAGAAAGCGTGTACAACAACTAAAAAGTAAAGTCACAGCCTTGAGCCGTCCCCTTGGAGTCCCACCTGAAGGGTGGGTATAGATAGCCTCCACATCTCCTCGGGTCGAGCCGTCTGCTTCGAGTACGTCCCGCCTGTGGTCCTCCTCTAGGTACCGTCTTGTTCCGCAAGCCTCAACCACGGTCAGCGCTGCCCATCGTCTACAACCAACACAACGTAGTGCGGGCCTAGCCCGTGCATGGGTGAGTATAAGCTACTCAGTAGGGACCCCGAGACCCCCGAAGGTCTCCCAGAATCCCCAAAGGATAATCCACAGAGGAAAGATACAATCATGAAGTAACATCCAACACTGCTTAGGTATATGTACATACATATAACTAAGTCATCAATTCCAGTTTGGCTCCAACATCCGTGCCCAAGTTCGATCACATCCACAAAGGATATCACAACACAATCCATATAGGAAAGAAAGTCAAGATTCATCATACACAGGTATACTTCTTCGTAAGACGATAGAGATGATCAGATATAGTCACTGATTCATCTAATCTGTCGAACCCACACAGAATCGATTGGTACTAACCCCTGTAATGACCCACAATGAATTGATAGGTAACTAACCCCCATAATGACCCACAAAGGATCGATAGGTACTAACCCCTGCAATGACCAACACAGGATCAGACCCACACAGGATCTGTAGGCGATAGCCCACATAGGACCACTAAGCGCTGAACCACATAGGATCTGACCCACATAGGATCGGTAGAACTGATCCACATAGGATCGTTGAGTGTTGTAGTAGTCGTCGTCGAATCCACGGAGGATTTCGGTACAGTTTTCATCATCGTCGCAGTCGCAGCCATCTCTATGGTTCCCGCACATAGAAAGCTCGTTCGAGAGGGTCCGCTCCACGAGCCGAAGGGATGATACATCAACTGACACATCGTCTGGATTTGATGTATCCAAAAGTTCCGTATCGTCAACAAGAACTCAACGTTACAGATGGCACATCAATCGGACGCCCGATCTGAGAGTTATTGACTTTTTCGTCATAGGGGCCCGGTAGGTTTTTAAGGAAAACCAACCCGACCATACTCCAACTACATCCAAACCTCGAGCGGAGTAAGCCAAATGGTCTGTCTCACTTAGAGGAATCTAACAAAGTCGACGACACGTCAATCAGACGTCCGAAGCTCTAGTTATAAGTGTTTCCGCTCCGAGGGCCCGGTTGGTTTCGTGTATGAACCAACCCGGATGAACCCAAAGTACTCCAAAACCTTGAGTGTAATATTTCGAAACGACCTTCGCGTTCCAAGGATCACATCGCCGCTAACGGTGCATTGATCGGAGGTCAGCAACCCATGTTATGGGCAAAAGGCCGTGAGAGGTCTGGAAGTAGGGGTTTCGGGCCCGGATTGACCCGGCCCGAGACCCCCCTGGGTCGGCCCGAACCGGGGCGACCCGACTCGGGTCCGAGTCCGGAATCCTAGGGCGCATCCCGGCCCAGGTGGTGCCGGCTGGCCCGGCTGACACGGCCTGGCCCGGTTGCCAGGTGGCGCGGCCGTTTCGGCCGGGCGGATGGGGGGGTGTCTGCCCCCCTGTTTCATAACCGCGGCCCCCTTGATGGGGGAACACTCAAGTTTTCCAGCCAGGGGTCGAAACCCCCGGCTCTTCCCCTGACCAGTCGGCCCGCTTCGGCCGGCCGACTATTACCGCCATAGAACCGGCAAGGGCTGATCCCCATGCTCCGATGCTGGCGGCCCAAGACCAGCCACTGGTCCCTGATCCACCGCGGCCATGGCCATGGCCTTGGTCCGCTCGGCGTGGTTCGATGGCATCGTGCCCCTCCGTCGCAGCCCCACTCCGGCCGCGGTGCCTTTGGGGTTCTCCGGCGCGGCGTGACGGTGCTGCGACCTTGTTCGATTCAATGGCGCGGCGCGATGGCACCGCGCATTCCATGCAGCATGACCCCGCGTGGTGTGAAAAAACCGTTCCATCCTCGTTCCATTCCACCAAAAGGTAGACAAGAGGAAAAGGGGAGGAGGGTCGGCCATGTTTGTGCAGTCCGGACCCCTCCCGTTAACTGATAACAAGTGGTCCAATTGTATGAGGAAAGATGGCGGAAGAATTCAGGAATAGAAATGCATAAAATCCCTACCTCGTCGAATTTGTTGAGTGAGGGTTCGTCCCAGATATAACCATCGTGGAAGAAGACGCCATGGAAGGATAGAGTCGCATTGCGGAGAAATGATTCATCGGCGTCGTGTCGTCGATCTCTGAGGATCCGGTGTTCTTGTCGACCATCGTCAGAGGTCGGCGTTCTTCATGTTCTTCGCGTTCTTCGTCGAGTAAGAAGAACTTCAAGAGCTTTTCCTTTTCTCCCAAATACTCACACAACATGATCCAACAAAATAAAATAAGTACTTCACTTATTTTATTAACATGACTTATGTTTGAAATTCAAAAGTTGAATTAATCCACCCAATTAATTAACTCAACTTGACTTAATAAATGGAGGGTTATGGAAGGTTAGGGAAGATGAAGGGGTGGGGTTCTTGTGGGCCCCACCGCATTCATAACCACACTTGGGAAGTTGGGTGGTTTCCCCCAACTTCCACTCAATGTTTTTAACCACTTAGAATGAAAAATAAAAATTGTAGTTAAATTTTTTTTTTAACTTCCACAATTTTTAACAGCATCTCCCATGTAAACGCAACTCCGGAAAAGGTGTTACTAAAAAATTACGAGCACTGCGAATCCGTCGGTGCCCTTAGAATTCGATTCCGAGAACTGGTTAAAAATTTAGAAAAACCCACTCGTTCGTTCACTGAACGTACCCGAGCTAAACTTCGGATAGAAATTCCGAGTACATCGGGCCTCAGAATCAAGTGCCGTTAGAAACCGCGTTCTTGTAAAATACCAAAGAAATTTAAGAAAAAATTTCCCTTGATTTTTATGGGTCTTTAAATTACTCACACCTCAGGGCTTTATGTCCCCGTAAAGATATATCATAAACTAGGGAAACAAATGTGGGTACTGTGAATGCATCTGAGCCTCCCGCTCCCAATTTCTCTCCTGGAGGTTCCTGTGCTTCCATCTGATGCACACTAGAGGAATCGACCATCCACGTAGGACCCGCTCTTCTCGATCCTCGATCACCACTGGGACCTCCGCAAAAGTCGCCCCATCATCAATTTCTTGCTCCCCATGGTCAATGATATGCGTCGGGTCGTGCACGTATCTCCTTAGCTGAGATACGTGGAAGACGTCGTGCACCCGGTGCAACTGAGGTGGTAGAGCCAGGCGAGAAGCCACCTTGCCAATCCTTATGAGGACCTGGAATGGTTCGATGAAGCGCGGAGATAACTTGCCGCCTCGGCCAAATCTCTGTAATCAACGTCTAGGTGAGACCCGCAAGAAGACGTGGTCTCCATCCTCGAACTCCAGTGCCATCTACTTCCTGTCAACATAAGACTTATTCCAGCTCTGAGTTGTCCTCATCCTCTCCTGGATTACCTGGACCTTCTCTATCATGGCATGGACCATCTATGGTCCCACAAGTGCTGACTCCCCAGGGTTTGTCCATCACAGAGGAGATCTGCAAGTTCGTTCATACAACGCCTCGTATGGTGCCATCCTGGTGGTGGAGTGGTATCAGTTGTTGTATGTGAACTCCACCAAGGGTAGGTGCTCCTCCCAGCTGCGACCAAAGTCGAGGGCACATGAGCCGAGTATTTCCTCGAGAGTCTGAATGGTCTTCTCTATCTAACCATCTGTCTGAGGGTGAAAGGAAGTACTCAGACATAGCTGTGTCCCGAATGCCTCCTGCAACCCCTTCCAAAGCTGGGATATAAAGCGAGCATCTCGATCAGAGATGATTGATGATGGCACACCATGAAGCTGTACTATCTCTTCAACGTAGAGACGTCCCAAGAACTCCACTGAGCTCTGTTATATGATGGGTAAGAAGTGAGCCGACTTGGTGAGTCGGTCGACAATCACCCAAATGGAGTGGTGACCTCTGGAAGTGCGTGGAAGTCCAGTCATGAAGTCCATAGATATGTCATCCCACTTCCACTCCGGGACCTCTAAGGGCTGCACCAATCCTGCTGGTACCTGGTGCTCTGCCTTCATCTGTTGGAAGGTGAGGCATCGAGAAACAAACTCTGCCATAGACTTCTTCATGCCCGACCACCAGTTCTGTCGTCTGAGATCCTGGTACATCTTTGCCACTCTAGAATATACTGCCAAAGGGGAAGTGTGAAACTCTCTCAACACCTCCTATTATAAAGCAACTGGTACCAAGGTACATCCTCTGAAAAGGACATTGTTCTCTACTCCCACGGAGAATCCATCATGTGCATTTCATGAGTATATCTACGCACTCCACGTCTCACAGTCTGGGTCCCCACGTTGTGCCTCTCTGACCCGCTGCAGTAGTGGAGGCGTGACTATGAGTGACTGAAGGAAGGCTAATTCATCTCTATCCACGAAGGATATTTGAAAAGAGGCTAGCTGCTCTGTCGCCTCCCCATGTAGTTGAATGCCCGTCCTCCTGCTTAGAGAATTGGCTACCACTTTCCCCTTACCAGGAGTATAGACTATCTCAAAGTCATATTCCTGGAGGAACTCAATCCATCGCCACTGTCTCAGGTTCATGTCCTTCTGCGAGAAGATGTACCTGAGACTCTAGTGGTCAGAATAGACTGTAAAGCGCTATCCCATCAGATAGTGTTGCCACATCATTAGAGTGAAGACCACTACTACTAACTTCAGGTCATGGGTAGCGTAGTTCTTCTCAGGCAGCCTCAACTGATGTGATCCAAAGGTGATCACGACCCGCTCCTGCATCATGACACATCTGAGTTCGGTCCCTGATGCATCACAGTAAACTATGTATCCAAATCCCTCCTCTGGTAGCCTCATGATAGGCATGCCGGTCAATCTCTGTCTTAGCTCCTTGAAGCTCTGCTGACAACTGTCTGACCACATGAAGGGTCTCCCATTCTTCTTCAATGCTGAGAGTGGTGCTGCAACTCTGGAGAAGTCTAAAACAAATCTCCAGTAGTATCCAGCTAGTCCCAAGAAACTCTGCACCTCTGTCACGCTCCTGGGTGGCTCCCAAGCAAGAACTGCCTCGATCATCTCAGGATCCATCGCTACTCCCGCCTTAGAGATGACATGTCCCAAGAAGTGGACCTCACGTATCCAGAACTGATACTTTGAGAGCTTTCCATAAAGCTGATGCTCTCGGAGTGTGTCTAGTATAACCCGCAAGTGGTAGGCGTGCTCCTCTTTAGTCGACGATTAAATAAAAATGTCGTCGATGAAGACCAAGACAAATCGACCAAGGTATGGATGAAATATCCTGTTCATGAGGGCCATGAACACTACTGGAGCATTGGTTATACCGAATGGCATAACCAAGAACTCATTGTGGCTATACCGACACCTGAAGGTCGTCTTCTGCACGTCCTCGTCCTGAAAATTGAGCTGGTGATAGCCTGACCTGAGGTCTATCTTTGAGAACCACGATGCTCCCTTGAGTTGATCGAAGAGGTCGTCAATCCTCTATAGAGGATACTTGTTCCTCAGTGTCACCTGGTTCAGGCGACGATAGTCGACACAAAGTCACAAGCTCCCACCCACCTTCTCGGAGAACAATATCGGGGAAGCCCAGAGTGAAACACTGGGTCTGATGAATCCCTTGTCCTTCAAGTCCTCCAAATATACCCGTAGCTCTCGAAGCTCAGCGGGGGCCGTCTGATATGCTGGAGTGGATATCAGGGCTGTCCTGGGGTATAGGTCAATATAAAAGTCTACCTCTCTATGAGGAGGTAGTCCTGGAACGTCGTTGGGAAAACATCCGCATACCGATCCACCACTACAGGAAAACCAGGACTCAGCATGTCAACTACTCCTAGGATGAGGCTAGCCAACTTATGAGTGATGGGTTGTCCTCTCCTCTGCGAGAGTCCATCCTGTGCTACAAAGGCTCCCTTCTCGCCGGTGAAGGTGAACCAGCTCCCATCGGTGCGTACACACCGCACCCTGTGCCTAATATAGTCAATCTGAGCATGGACTATATATAACCAATCCATGCCCAAGATGACGTCATAAGGCCTCGAAGCCACTACAAGAATATCCCAGCCAAAGATCTCACCTCCTAGAGTAATCTCACACTGCCGTCACTAGTGCGTAATCCTAGAGTATGCTCCCGTAGCAGTCTCTAGCCATAAGGATCGAGCTAGCGGCTCCGTCGGAATCTCCGAGCTCCGAACAAGGGCAGCGTCTATGAAATAATTACTCGCTCCTATGTCTATAAGAACTGCAGCAAGTGTGTAATAGACACAGATCGTACCTAGAATCATCTCGGGCGCGCCGTGGTCGTAGGCCTCCGCTGCCTGATGATGTGCCTGTCTCTGCCCACCAGCTCGCTGTGGTCGGGGTGGACCTCTTGGTGGTGGTGGTGGTGGTAGAGCCTCAAAGCGTCGTCCAGCACATGCTACTCGGCTAGATCCTCGGCCTCGTCCAGCTAATCCCTATGGACTTCCATGGTCATCCCTTTTCCTCTGCCTGGGTGGTCCCTCAACCCTCTGCTACTCCTCGGCACGGCGGGTCGGACAGTCACAAGCCATGTGGCCCTGCCCACCGCATGTGTAGCACTATCTTCCTCTCGAAAGACTGTCTCCTTGCTGTGTTCACCGCACCACTGAGCCAGTGTCCTGTGGTCGTCTTCCTGAGGGTTTGGTTTTCCTGGACCCCTGAGTCATCTGTGGACTTCCTATTGTAGAAGACTCTGCTACGTGCCGCCCTGCGGTAGGTCTCGCCGCTAATGTAGGCTCAGCAAGGAAGCTCTCGATGAGAAAGGCTCTCTCTAGTACCCCTGCCTGTGTTGGGATGCTGAGGGAGATCAGTGATGCCCTGATCTCAGGCCTCAATCCCTGCTCAAAGGTCCGGGCCCGGAAGAATGGGTCTCATACCATGTCCGTCAAATAGCACGAGAGATCTGTAAATCACGTCGAGTACTGGGTGACCGCCAAGCTGCCCTGTCGCAGCTATAGTAGCTCCTGGATGTGCACAGTGTGGAGAGTGGCTGGAAAAAACTCCAAGAGGAAGAGGATCTCAAAGTCCATCTAGAGGAGAGATGCCTCGTCATGCACCTGGAGCATCAAGCTCCACCATCTTCCTTTTGTCGCATGCAGGAGGCTCGCTGTGAGGATCACCATGAGGTCTGTTGGTGTCCTCACTAATATGAAAACCCGTACAACTGCCTCCAGCAAATCCTCGGCTGCCTGAGGGTTCGTCTCCCCATGGAACCTGGGTGGTCGCTGACGCTGAAACTCGTGCAGTGCACTAAGCCGACGTGCATCATCAATGGCTGGGGCTAGAAGCATCAGTGGTTCGGTAGGTAGAGGTATCGTCGGTGCCTCTGCTGTCAAAGGGCCATGTACCGAGGCCTTGTCACTCGGTGGGCTGTCATCACGTAAAACTCTCGGAACCCTAGTTGGCTGCCGTCATGGGGCCATCCTGAAAAGAAACAGGTGCTCCATGGTCAGAACAGTATACCTGGTGAGCTGACACAATGTAATCACAAATAAAACATGAAACATACATTCAATCAATGATTTCGTGCATTAAGTCGGAAATCACAAGTCAGGGTCCTGGTGTACGGATACGTCGGCCGCCGCACCAACACTGGACTCCCGGGACTGATAACCACACCCAATACGCTTAACACTATTGTTTCACATAGAATAAAGATCAGAGTCCAATGTTCTGCGGTAGAACCGAACACCTCTGATACCAATTTGTCACGACCCGTCATCGGGGTTCGTGCCATGACTACCCCAAGCCCGCCTTCCATAGGCCAGGGGCTGGCGACTAGCACCAAGGCGTAATTCCCAATAAAAAGGGAAGTTATTTACTTTGTAAAGTAAACAAACACCACAAAGTAAGAAAGCGAAAGTAAATACTAAGTAAAAACTGGGTACAATAGTAAGTGCGGAAAAGTTAGTGGGACAAAATACAAACCCAAACTGAAAGTAAAGTACAAATGAGAAAGGAAGTACACCAACTGAAAAGTAAAGCCATAGCCTTGAGCCATCCACTGGGAGTCTCACCTGAAGGGTGGGTACAGATAGCCTCCGCAGCTCCTCGGGTGCAGCCGCCCGCTCCGAGTACGTCCCGCCCAGTGGTCCACCCCCAGGTATCGTCCTACTCCGCAAGCCTCAACCACGGTCAGTGCTATCGGTCGTCTGCAACCAACACAATGTAGTGTGGGCATAGCCCGTGCAGGGGTGAGTATAAGCTACTCAGTAGAGACCCCGAGACCCCCAAAGGTCTCCCAGAATCCACAAAGGATAATCCACAAATGAAAGATACAATCACGATGTGACATCCAACACTACTTAGGTATATGACCATACATATACCTAAGTCATAAATTTCATTTTGGCTTCAACATCCGATCCCATGTTCGATCACATCCACATAGGATAGCACAACACAATCCACATAGGAAAGAAAGTCAAGATTCAGATCACACAGGTATACTTCTTCGTAAGACGATAAAGATGATCAGATATAGTCACTGATTCATCTAAGCCTTTGGACCCACACATGATTGATAGGTACTAACCCCTGAAATGACCCAAAAAGGATCGATAGGTAACTAACCCCCACAATGACCCACAAAGGATCGATAGGTACTAACCCCCGCAATGACCCACACAGGATCGGACCCACACTGGATCTGTAGGCGCTGGGCCACACAGGACCGTTGAGCGCTGACCCACATAGGATCTGTCCCACACAAGATCGGTAGCACTGATCCACATAGGATCGCCGAGTGATGTAGTAGTCGTCGTCAAATCCATGGAGGATTTTTGTACAGTCGTCAACTTCGTCGCAGTCGCAGCCAGCTCTAGGGTTCCCACACACAGCTAGCTCGTTCCGGAGGGTCCGCTCCACGATCCGAAGGGATGATACATCAATTTACACATAGTCCAGAGTTGTTGTATCTAAAAGTTCCATATCATTAATAGGAACTCAACTTCATAGACGGCGCGTCAATCGGACGCCCGGTTTGAGAGTTATTGGCTTTTTTGTCCCAGGGGCCCTGTTGGTTTTTAAGTCAAACCAACCCGACCGTACTCCAACTACCTCCAAACCACGAGCTGAGTAAGCCAAAAGGTTCATCTCACTTATAGATATCCAACAAATTCAACGGCATGTCAATCATACGTCTGGAGCTCAAGTTATAAGCGTTTCCGCTCTGAGGGCCCGGTTGGTTTCCTGTACGAACCAACCTGACCAAACCCAAAGTACTCCAAAACCTTGAGTGTAATATATTGAAATGACCGTCTCGTTCCAAGGATCGCATCACCGCTAACGGTGCATCGATCGGAGGTCTGAATTCCATGTTATTGGCAAAAGACCGTGAGAGGTATGGAAGTGGGGGTTTCGGGCCCGGACAGAGCCGACCTGAGACCCTCCCCCTGGGTCGGCCAGAACTGGGTTGACCTGACCCAGTTCCGGGTCTGGCCCGCTTGGGCGCGGCCCGACCCGGGTGGCGCGGCCCGGTCCAGCATGCTGGTGCGGCCCGGTCACCATGTGGCTCTGTCGTTTCAGCCGAGCGGATGAGGGGGGGGGGGGGTTGCCCCCCTGTTTCGTAACCGCGACCCCCTTGATGGGGGGCTGCTCAAGCTGGCCAGCCGGGGGTCGTAACCCCCGTCTCTTCCCCTGACTGGCCGGCCTGCTCCGGCCGGCTGGCTGTTGCCGCCACGGGATCGGCAAGGGTCGGTCCCCCTTCTCCGATGCCAGAGGCCAGGAACCGGCCGCCGGTCCCTGCTTCGCCGCGGCCTATGGCCACGGCCTCGCACCGGCTGCGGCGCCTTCGGGTTTCTCCGGAACTGCGCGATGGCACTGCGACCATGTTTGATTCAACGACGTGGCGCGACGGCGCCTCGGATTCCTTGCCGCATGACCCCGCGCGATGCGACAACACCGCACCATCCTCGTTCAATTCCACCACATGGTAGAAAAGAGAAAAAGGGGAGGAAGGTCGGCCGTGTTTCTGCGGTCTGGCCCCCTCCCGTTAACTGATAACAAGTGGTCCAATTGTACGAGGAATGATGGCGAAAAAACTCACGAATAGAAATGCATAAAACCCCTACCTCGTCGAATTCGTTGATTGAGGGTTCATCACGGAAATAACCATAGTGGAAGAAGACGTCGCAGAAGGAGAGTGTCGCGTCGCGGAGAAATGATTCATCGGCATCGCGTCGTCGATCTCCAAGGATCCGGCGTTCTTGTCGACCTTCGTCGGAGGTCAGCGTTCTTCGCATTCTTCATGTTCTTCGTCAAGGAAGAAGAACTTCAAGAGCATTTTTTCTCCCAAAGACTCACACAACAAGATCCAAAAAAATAAAATAAGTACTTCACTTATTTTATTAACATTACTTAAGTTTGAAATTCAAAAGTTGAATTAATCCACTCAATTAATTAACTCAACATGTCTTAATAAATGGAGGGTTATGGATGGTTAGGGAAGATGAAGGGGTGGGGTTCGTGTGGGCCCCACCGCCCTCATAACCACACTTGGGAAGTTGGTTGGTTTCCCCCAACTTCCACTCAATGATTTTAACCACTTAGAAAGAAAAAAATAAAAATTTTAGTTAAATTAATATTTTTAAGTTCCACAATTTTTAACAACATCTCTCATGTAAACGCAACTCTGGAAAAGGTGTTCCTAAGAAATTACCGGTGTGGTGAATCCATCGGTGCCCGTGAAATTCGATTCCGAGCACCGGTTCAAAATTTAGAAAAACCAGCTCGTTCATTCATGGAATGTTCCCGAGATAATCTTCAGATAGAAATTCCAGGCACACTGGCCTCGGAATCAAGTGCCTTCAGAAACCGCGTTCTTGTAAAATCCCAAAGAAAATTAAGATGAAATTTCCATTTAATTTTACGGGTCATTACATCGATGATAAAGGAGGATTTTGAAGCCTCTGTTGTCCTCATTAACGAATAGATGCACCATCAATTAGGTTTTAATGTCTAGTAACATCATGTGAAATTTAACCATTAAATGTTACATGCGGGCTTTGGAAGCGAATTATATGGCTTTCATATTATATATATATATATATATATATCTGTGTGTCTGTCTATTTAATAAGGACTATGAGATGTATGATCTAAAAAATATATATTTATATTTCTTTCACAAATCCTTTTCTTTATAGGAGTGACTAACATCACAAGGAAATGTAGACGATCCCACCTTGGTGCCAGGGATATGAATTATGGGTGGATTCAAAGGAAATAGTAAAATCATCAACTCAATTTTGATTTAAAAATAGTAAGCATATTTAAATGGTGTTTTATTTTATTATTTTACAATTTTTTTCAATTTATTTATATGCTCTTATATGGGTTTTATTATTTCTTCCAAAGTGTAGAGACAATTAGTATGGTAATTTTAGACATAAAATGACATATTCATCTCTCATTTGAATTAAAATACATCTATATAATTAATAAAAATCCATCAAATATGTTAAAAAACATTGGATATATAACACCCAAAATCTAGTAAGCATTATCTAATAGTTATATTTAAACATTGGCATAACATATCCGAGATCACATCCCGAAGGATCGAATAGATTAATATTCTCATGTGAATAGATATATAATTATTCCCACCTTAAATTTGAAGTTAAAATATATAACTAAATATTATATTGATAACATCGTCATTTCAGCAAGGGTATCCATATAATCATTTATAAATCCCTTCTTAGTAAATTGGTAAAAGAAAAACTATAAAGGATGATCTCATATGCCTAGTAAATTGAAGGACTGTAATTGAATCTATCGTAGTATAAATAAACCATAAATAATATAGTAGACGTAAACAATAATAAAATATGTTATATAAGAAATATAATAAAGTGGGTAGTAAATTCATGGATTACATAACAACATAAATAATAATATAGATAAAAATAACTAACTTTATAATGATATAATTCATAGTTGAAGATATCATAATCTTACATTCTAGGCCTCGTTCGATGACATATCACATAAATAGGTATGGAATATACCATATAAACAAACTAGTTTGTCTCCTAATACATACCAACATATAAAGGATTTATCAAGGCCCCTTCCCTTCAATTATTATGTCCAATTCATTCATTATATAAAAAAATATTACAAAAACCATTAAAATCAACGTAAATTTAAATATTAATAAACTATCATATGAAATGTTAATATTCTCGACAATCATTAAATAATACATCATGATCATAATCCATGATGATAAATAAGATGGATGGTATCATTAAAATATATATCAAGTTTATCATAGATTCATTAAATTATGTTGACAGAGATGAAAACACTTTTATAAGATCATTATTACATTTCATGAGGAAAATTAAATTTTATTTTTGAAATAACTTATTTATAAACTAGAAATTTCCTGAATATTAAGAAAAAATATTCTTTTAAAATTACCATGAAATAAAATAAATGAAACGTCAAAATAATGATTATTTATGATGTAAAGAAATGTTATAAATGTAAAATACTTTAAATCAAATATTTTGTTCACTTGTTTGGTAAATAGTACCCACTTTAGAAAGAAACATGAATATTACTTTAAAAATGGCATTAGAAAGAGACAAATGTGTAACATTGACATCAATAAATCACTATAAATTAGTAAAAAATTATTGGGAATATGTTTAAAGATATATTGACATGGAAGAAAACATTCTTCTCTGAATTGAAAAAATATGATAGGTTTTCTTAAAATAATTTATAATTTTGAATAATTAGAGGGATATAAATGCAAGAAAAAATTTAGATTTATTAAAAAAATATGACAAGATAATACAATAGTTTTATTGAGATAGATTATATAATATGATAATCATAAATTTAGTGATTAACAATCATTGTTAAAAATGAGATAGTAACATAAAACATATACCTCGTGTTCGAATTTCCTCATATGTTCAATTAACCTCATTTATAATAAATTTGAATTCTTTATATTCTATACCATAACTATATACATACTTATAATATTATATATGATCCAGTTATATCATTTTAAAATGTTTTTATCAATAATGATTTATTAAAATAGTAATTTCAAATATTAATGTTTTTCATTTTTTCATGTTTGCTTTGGATCGGTTGTTTCAGTCCTTGAATCTTAATCATGGTAGCATCATCTACAGAAGATTAACAATGTTATTAGAATATTATTTAATCATTATATTCACTTTCATAACCATTAATTTAATGTGGTGATGAAAACAAAATTTCACCACTTCATGGAGATGACAGTCCATATATACTCACAAGTGATGTTTCAAATTTTTAATGGATGGAAATAAATAAAGGTAAATAATAATAAAAATTTCAAGAAAATTTAATATATAAAAATACAATATATACACATTAAATCTAACCTTACCATTCATATGTATCATAAATGAAAAAATGAATCGTATATCATTTGAGAGGTGGGAGTCCATAATTACGCACTGGCGATGTCATCATTTCCTAAAGGACAGAAAAGTAGGAAGGTAGATAATTTATTATTACTAAAATATTCATAACTATTTCAAAAAATATCATATATATTTATCATTTCTATATTTATAACCATCCATGTAATTTCATGATGAAAAATTAATTACAACATCACATGGTGGAAATAAGTCATATGTACGCAGGAGGTTTTTTTCCATTTTCATAGTATTAAAAGAAAGTTAAAAATTGTTTTACGATAATCATGATGAAATATCAGAATTTTGATGATACTCGATTCAATATTTTATTATTTTTAAAAGATATTTTTGATATCTAGTTAAATGAATAACATTTGAATGAGTAAATAAAGATGATTACCACTTCTTTTGGAGGCCTCCTTTAGCATACAACTTACTCTTTCTTAGTATAGTCATATGAGATTAAAAGAAGCTCTAGAAATAATGGAAATATTCAATAAATTTTTATTCTAGGTATTTTATGCAAATTATTTCACAATATTTTTTAACAATGGAGGAGACTAATCTCCTGTTTTTTTTGATGGGAGGGACAAATATTTAATTACATAAAATATTTGAAATTTATAAATTTATATAATTTCAATTATTAAAAAAAATGATAAGAAATTAGAAAA
Organism: Viscum album; assembly: GCA_963277665.1. Taxonomy (NCBI): domain Eukaryota; kingdom Viridiplantae; phylum Streptophyta; class Magnoliopsida; order Santalales; family Viscaceae; genus Viscum; species Viscum album. The sequence continues at coordinate 525,005,536 of OY728165.1, forward strand.
TAAGATAATATATAGTTAAAAAGTATTATAAAGATAATATTTATCAAATTATATGGGTAATTTTTACCCATACCACTTGGTTTACTCCCCCCGATAAACATGTTTTAAGCCAAACTGTGGGACCAAAGTTTTATTGTTTTTTACTATTCTGAGTTGGAATATATTTTTTATTTATCAAGAAGATTTATGGGAAATATAAGAAACATAATTTAAAAAATTTTAAATAACCATTTCATTAATGTTGAAATTAATCCTATTGGAATTGAACTACATAGAAAATTTCTGAGAGATATTGTTTACCTAAGTCTTTAGTTCATCCATTATAATAACATCAATCCAAAAAAGCCAACATGTCCAAGGAATAGATGTCATCACCAAAAATTATCCTCCCATCATTGAATCCCCCAAAACAGGATATGATTATACAGTTCTATAATATTATATCTCTCCTCGTTGAGAGTAGTCTTTAATGATCTCCCCAACATTCGAGTAGCCTCTTCTTCAGAATCATTGAGAGAAAAAACATGTTCATCAACTTCATCTTCTGAGAACCTCTAAAATTACATGGATTTATCAAATACATCATATGAAATAAACTAGTTATCCATATTCTTGTGTTGATTCTCTTACCATGTCTCTATTGAAAATGTCAATGAGGTGTAATCCTTCTTCTCTATATAAATGCTCTTCCATCCATTAATTGATGAAACGACCAGGTCACTTTAAAATTCTTCAATTGTATCATCAATACCATTATGAAGGATAACATGATGAACATTAAATATAATTCCACCATCATATATATAATCCCCTATAATAAACCCTCACCACATATGAGTAGACACACCAACAACAAGTGAAACGTGGGCCTCATTCACCTGCAATGTCTGGAGACCAGTATGGTGGCAGTAGAAATTGATTATGAGACTAAAAAAACCGAGGGAACAACCCAAAAAAGAGTAATATATCCCTCTTATTCCTATCACATGATATCATACTCAGGTCACTCTAAATGATTGAATACTATAATAATGGGACTAGTTCTTTCTGGAATCACCCCACCTACTTCTTTCACCTAGTACGCACAGTCTTCCCTATATATGGCCGCCCAAGATTTCTTATTACCTATATCATGCACCAACCCATTATCTTCTTCTTCAGTTTTCACTGTGATTGAAACCTCTCAAATATTAATATCCACATTGGGTTCTTTATCATCACTTATATTGTCATCAAGGATGCTCCCTGCACCCACAACATCAGTATATGAGACACTCATTTTGTGAATCTCATTTCCATTATTTACATGAACTTTCAATCATTATGTGTTGTTTCTACCCTCCCCCAAATCCCCCCAGGAATCCTATAGAATGGGAGGCTGAAACACAAAAGGTGGTGGGTTCTCTTCATGTTTTTTCATATATACCACTTGAAATTGTAATTATGAGACACATTTATTAGATTGTACCAACCCTGTACTAGCCATAGATTAATCAACATAAATCAAATCATCCCTTGTGCGGATATTTTCTTCTTCGGATTCTAATGCCACCTTATCACACCCAATACACATGTCATGTTTCAAATTCTCAATGAGTTCACCCACATTCAGTTTATGGGGAAATATTTTTGCACTCTTTAGAAGAATTCCATCCATTGTCGTAGTAACCCTATACTTTTCAACAGGATTGGATTCTACACCGGAAACCCCATGAGCCAGCCCCCACCCCTCTATTTCTACTCCCACACCTACTAAACAGACTAGATTTATCTAATTTCATGGATTATGTACAAAAGTCCACCATCAATTATGAAATGACCAATTGTTTTCTACGAAACTACCCACCATCATCAATATATAGAAAATTGATCGGCGCTCAAGATGTTTCCCCATAATATATATTATTTAATGAATTTCCAATATTTATAGCAATGATTTTCCTTAAAATATTCTTATTGTTAGGTTGTGAATCTTTTTTCTATAATAGTTATAGTTGTTATATCAATTGAAATAGATATGATGTACCCACTTCATTAATGATTCTTATATCCATAATTATTAAATCCATGACTAAATGATGTATGAAAATCCACATTTTCCACACACAAAAATTCTTTTTCCAACTCAACCGATAATCCACCTTATTTTATTTCTTAGTGTGTACTTTATTCAGAAATCATATTACATGAGTTGTTATAACCATCTCATTGTCTTCATTTTAGTCTATTTATATGAGAATATTTATTTATATTTATTTAATCCATATATATATATATCAAATCATTAACAGTAAATTTAATTCCTCCATTAATTCAATGAAATTATTAAGGTTTCCAACTCAAGTCAATGAGTTGGATAATTATGTTCAGAAATATTTAAATGTATTCATTCTTAGTAATTAACTATATCATTTTTCATAATGACACATACACGTCCCTTCATTGATGCATACATATATATCATACATACATCCCTTATTAATGGAATAGTTAATATCAATGCATTGAAGAACCTCCTGTTTATTTATTAAAATCATGATTTAAATTATTATAAGAAAGGGAAAATAAACCCTTTGTTTTTCATCACAGATTATTGGTTAACTAACTGGGAATTGTTTTGAAAAAAACATCAATCCTTACATAATAATATAAGGAAACTCTATATTTTTGTTATATTTTTGTTGGAATTTTCTACTCTATCATTTACTTTTTCATTCATGTATCAAATAATACTCCATCCTTAGAATAAACATGTCTATGAAATGAAACTTCATGAAGACACAATTCAAATTATCTAGATACTCATTTTAACTCATTTTAACATAGATTCTTAAGAATGATTCTCAAATGGACCTTACGTTCAGCCTATGTTTTAGATTATATCACGATATTGTAAATAAATACCACAAAATAAATTGTCAAGATAATCATTGAATAATATACTTATCATATACATAAAATATAATATGTATTCATTAATTTAAAGGAAACAAAATAAAATTCATAATGTCTCTACATTGTACAACGTTTCATATTTGGAATATCATTCTTCTTTACCTACTATTGATGATACCTAGAACAAATATTAATCATTGATAAATATTGATCACCTAGAACGTGATAAAAAAATTCATCATTGAGAGTATGATGATTACGGTAAGGGTATTTAATTTTTTATAATCAATACACAAACTCCTAGAACTATCATTATTAAATATTAATAATTAAATTATGGAATTAAACCCGTGCACTTTTCCTTTTTACCATATTTTCAATTCCATATTGATCAACCACATTTTTATTTTTTCTGTAGAAAGAATAATATTTAGAGAAATAATTCACTATGTTATTTTCATTTGATATTATATCATCATATAAGGAAAATTTATCAGAGACTATTTTCATTCAGAATCAAGGATTTGTCCCATAAAAGAAAGGATCAATACCACTCAATTTATTTCATACATTATTCACTACATGACTTACTGACCATTTAATGTTAACTTCATACTTGGAAAAACATTCTTTCCTGTTTCCTTACATTGATGAATTTATTTTCCATATCAACTCATTACTAATGGGGAAACTACTTTTTGATGAATAACTCTTTGAAATTATTCCACTCAATAAAATTTATTTACTCAAAATATTTAATATTCTAGATCAGTGATGAGGATTCTTCCAAATATTATTTGAGATTATAAAATTACATCATAACATTATCCCTTTTAGTAGTTCCCAATGTGGGAAATATATTCTCTATAGACACAAACCATCTACTAGCTACAGATAGTTTAGTTTTCCAAATGAATAATGGTGGATATTGTCTCATTATGTGGTCCTACACTGTTTCAACCTACTGGGGTTTAGTAAAAATCTACATATGAGAATGGTTATTGGTCATAACCTAATTCATCATCACCTATATAGTAATAATTTGATTATCACCAACTTATGATCTAGTTCAATCATCATTTGATTTTGAAGGAGGAAAATACCTATTTAAATTATATACATTGATATGGTTTCAATTACATCTTCTAGAAACCATTAATTGACAATGCAGTAAAATAAATTATCTTTGGATATTTTGAATTCAAAATCATGGTATATATTTTTTAATTTTGTAATGTATATAACATAAATTTTAAATTTATGCTGAGTTAATGTAATTTTGAAAAACATAATATCTTATAGAGTATCATCAAATAATAAACATATTTTAAAAAATATTTCATAATGGTTTTTAAAGGTAATATAAATCGAAAAAAATAAATCCTTTAGAGTATCATGTAAAACCGTGAGATTTTATGAGAATATGATTATGTTCAATAGTGTATACCACACACAACACCAAACATAAATGAAACTGGAATTATCTTAGTATTATAACATAGATATTAAATTTATAGGTAGATTATTATTATAAAATTTATGAAAAATATATAAATTTTCTAAAAATATTAATTCATTGAAAAATCCATGATAAATAAGAACTAATCTTTAAAAAAAGATATTTTATTCAACAAAAAATATGTTTTTTAAAAAAATATGTTTTAGTTTTTATTTTTCTGAATATATTATAATTAATTTATGTAAAATTTTGGAATTCTTTTATATACATTTAAAAAATATTACAAATTATCATATGAAAATTAACTAAAGGTGAAATTTTCATATTTTTGTAGGTGTTTTCTTTTTTCCATGAATATTGATAATCATAGATTTTTCAAAATAATATTATTTATTTTCACTGAACATATTAATTAAAGTGTTACATTATATTTTATCTTTAGTATTAAATTGAAATAAAGATAATTTTATTTAGAATTATATAAATAACTAACTTTTCACAATTTTTTATTGGTTTAATTTTATACTTAAAAATTCTATTTTTGAAATCCATTTTTATGTTTATAAAGTTTATAAAATTTAATTTATTATAATCAACTACAAAAAAAATGAAATGAAATGAATATATAATAAATCTATTTATATTAATTTGTAATCAAATAATTATTATTTATCTTGAAAGAGTGAATTTAAGTTCATCAACATCTTAAAATATGAATTTATTGATAACCTGTCATTCGACACATTTTGAGGGTTAATGTTTAAATTGAATAAGATGAATTATGTGATTTAAAATTAATAAAAATTATTCCATATTTTAAATAGGAATAATTATTATTAGTTAGTAATTTCAAAATATTTTGGTCATAATTAAAGGTAAAAATTGTAAACATAATGGGTAATTATGGTGAAAAACTAAAATGTTAAATGTGGGTGACCTTATCAGTAAATAGTTTAAAATTCTTAAAAAATGATTATTTTTTAAACATAATGGTTTTGTTCGACCATATAATTTATACATTCCACTATTTATCAAATATTTAAGCATTTTTCTTTAGATTAAATTTCTATTTTTAAATAGTTTTAGGTATTTTCAAAAATTTCAATCCCTCTTAGTTATAAATAAAATTATCATATCTTATCCTTTAAAAACATAAAAAGGCCTTATGGATCTGAAAATACCCACCAAAATATATTATTTAATTATCTTCCTTTTTTATATAGGCCTTGTATTGATCATGAATTCAATTAATTAATGTTTTAAGTATCATAATATAGTGGTTGTCAGAGAAAGAGGTATTGTTCTTCACTAAGAGTTTTGTTTTATCTTTTATTAAACCTCAAAAAATAATAATAATCAATTATTACTTTACCAAATCATTATATTTCGTATAAAAATTATTTATTATTTTAATTGAATATCATGTATCTATCTCCTATTACATAAAATTGGAAATTAAACTACCATTCATGTGTAAAATAGACAACCACCTCATGAAGTGATATAATTAGTTTTACATCATTTTCTATCATGGATATAAATGATGATGGATTTAATGAATATATATTATATATCATAAATTTTATTCATTTTTAAAAATTAACATATCACATACCTTCTTACTAAAAATCTATTGAAAAATAATAACATCGTTCATGTGTACAGAAGACTACTACCTCACGAAGTGATGTGATTTGTTTTTATTACCGCATCTAAAATATGGTGCATTTATGTGTAATTTGAAAAATAATAATATGATATATATGATATAATTATTTATATAAAATTATAAAATAACACTTACATTTTTTCCATCATGATCGTTGATAAATGGAATTGTTATTTTTGCGTACTTACGGCCTACTATCTCTACGATTATAACATAGTTTATTTTTCAAATCCAAGTTTTGTGGTTGATTTTAAAATCATTAATGATATATAAAATTTATAAATATGTAAAAATTATTATTCTTGGTATGATTAAACAATGAACCCTTTGAACACGTTCAACACACTGATTACATTTTCATTTATGAAATGGGATTCTCAGAACACCATACATGGGAATAATTGTGTATTATATTAAATATTTCATTAAAATAAATGAATAAGAAGATATAAGTAACGATATTAATACATGAAAATGATGTTAATTAAAAAATAATTCATTTAATTCTTTAATTCATGATATAATGGACATACACGACAAGTTTGTTCTTATGGGAAGAAATTTTATTACTCAATTTCTTTTATTGGATTAAGTTACTTCTTCATTATGTTTGATATGGTAAGATTGTGTGTTTGATGAATGAAAATTATTTTATGTTTTATTTAAATTTATATTATGTTGAATTAAATTTGAACACAGAATAACTTCATAAATTAACTCTCATTTCAATGACATGATCTTTATATGGTATTTCTCACCAAACATTAACTTCTATGGGACATAAGTCATATTCACCAATTATTTATTTTGAGTGGGGTTTATTATATTCTTTTTAAGGTTATATCACGTGTCTAATTATCTTCATCATATTTAAATTTACATTATATGGTACTTATATCATGGGGGTTATGATTCAAATGATTCTAAAGTTGTAATGGTTTATTTTACAATCTAATTATTATTCAAGAAGGTTTATGTTGAAGCCTACATTGGAAATATTTTTTTATATTTATATCAAAAACCCAAAATATATTATCTTCGTATAGTGTTTCATGAATGTATCAAATATGTAATGACCTGGGATTTTCTTATAAGACTTTGGAATATTTCTACATATATATTTAGAGCCAGGAACTCAGAATATGTAGGAATGTAAGTCATAGAGTCCCCAAAATAAATTATAAAACAATTAATTTTTTTAACCATTAAAACTATGAAAATAGGATCTCGAATAATCAATTTCTTGTATCAAAAAATCAAGCACCATAGTTGAGTCTGTATCATGTCATTTACCCCAGGCGGTGCATAACTTTTGTCAGTGCATGCCTTTGGTATACAAAGTTTTGGGGGGAAATGTAAATCAACTAATTAAATTAAAATTTTTTATTTGATATTGTAATTCAAATTACTTCTTGAATGGGGACTCATATTATAAATCAGAGACCACCATTGAGTTAATAGCATTGTGTTTTCTCTAGGTGAAACCTTAGTTGAGAGGGCATGGGAGAATCATATTTCGCGATAGCTAACAATTTTCTAATAATTGGATTTTTGAGAAATGATCTGAAGTCAAAACATTTCACTCTTGGTGGGTGGAGCTCTATCCAACAGTGATTCGATGTGTGAACATAATCGGATAAAGATTAAAATGCAGGCGCTAGTAGATTAGAGTGCATCAGAAGTAACGCTAGATCCAAATTCGAGGTAGGATTTCTATTTCAGATTCTACAGCCCCAGATTAAATCATTTGTTTCCATTTTTTATTCCTGTTGAAATTAACCGTTTTTGAATCCTTTGTTGATAGTCAAAATAACAACAACCATCATCAATTTTGATTCAGGATAACCAGATATTCGCATTTTTTTCGGTCCTTCAACGATAAAATTTTCTCTATGATCAAAAGACCATAGATCATGGAGATAGAACAATATCTGTGATGCTCTTGACTAGAAGGGTTGTGATCTAAGCTCAGATTTGAGTTTCGGGTGCAGGATTATATGTATAATTAAGCGGAAGATCTGCCAACTTTTCATCATGTCAAATGGTCAACGATTCATCAATCAGAGGCCACCACAGTATAAATTAGGATCTAAGGATCCCAAATCTGGTATCCGATCAACAGAGTGACTTTGGTGGTTGTCGAAAATTGAAAGCACACAAGATGTGGTGAGAGCGGCTCTAGTATGTTGTGGCATGGTTATTAGGCTCAAAGGAATGTTGGAGAACCGATTTTGTGGATGTGGAGGTTAGGGGTGGCACAATGGATAGGCATGGTGAAGTCTAGCAGGGCGAGGGAGATGCGGTGAGGTGGGCAGCATCATGGCCAGGAGCCAGTGGAAGGCCCATCGAGTGAGCTAGACCAGCCAGTTTAGGTCGGTCTAGTTAGTTCGGGCAAGTTTTTTATTAAAAAAATGTTATATCTCAAACCAAGTCTTAGTTTTAAATGTCGTCTATGGCCACATGACCCTTTATTCAAGGAATATATTTTTAGTCTTCTTTGGGAACATTTTGTTTTGATCTCAATGTATTGTGCTATTAAAGAACAAATAATAATAATATTATTATTATTATTATTATTCAAGAAACATATATCAGACCATACGTCTGCATAAGATGTCTAATTTATGAACTTTTAGAGGAATTGATACTCTAGAGTTGAGGAGGACTTTTCACGTATAATTTCGGGCACTTAAACTGAATTTGTGGTGCATACCCCATCAGGCCCTATTTGGGAATTTACAGTGAAATCCAACTTTTTAACCGGGTGTTTGTTTAGGATGAATTAATTGAAAATATAGTGTTATTATCTAAGATAATAAATATGGATCAATCTGTTTGATGTGTTTTGGGATTGTGGAATTGGGCCTATGCAACACAGTTTCTACGCAATGCTGCTAAATGCAATTTTGTAACCCGTAGTCTGATATGGGGAAATGAATAGTTACTCCTGACTATTTTTATGCAGGGATCATAATGGTGTAAACCATTTGAATATAATTCACCATTTGATGAGGCCAATCAGTGGAAACTATGATTTTTTCTTTAGATCAAACAATAGGCATCACGTGCTCATGGGACTCTCGGCTAGAGGTGCCATGTTCACTGGGAGTATACTGACATGACTTATGGATACTGGTCATAGTTTAGAACCCATGTACAGCTAGGTACACAGATAGGTGATGAGGATACTCCACACATCATGTGGACCAGACACATGTTTGGTATAACTCAAAAAACCTTCTACATCTCATATCTCATACTTTTGGACTTGTATTTTTGGTATGAAAATATCCTATCATGAGTGTTTTTTCATTTAGAATTTGATAGTTCCCATCATAGTGTTTTTTTAGAAATTATACGAGATGATCCATATGTGATGCCTAACCAGGTAGATTCCCAACGACTTTAGTGTAGTTCCTCGATGCTTTATGAGAATTAATCTCTAGTAGGGATGGCCAATGAACTTTTCAGCTTACACTCCAACTGGGCTAGAGAGTGGCATTTAACATTGACACTTTTAGATTACCCTCATGTGGGGATGAGAAGTGATGTTATTTGTTATCTCTATTCTGATATTACCCTCCAGTGTGGATGGGAAGGGAGGTTCACCATTCAATCTTCAAGACTTACCCTACAATGCGGATGGGCAGTGAAGTTCATTGTTTACTCTTTCGGGCTTACCTGCTAGCGTATTACACATCAGTGGGACAGGGTAGTGTTGTTCTCCAATGTTATTATAGATAATACCCTCTTGCAATGCTGGTCAGGGAGTCATCAACACTAAGATGATCTCATGGCTATGTGTTTTAGCGACATGTTATAGTTTGACTTAGCTTTCCGACTCATGAGAAAGAGTGATGCTTTCCCCTCTAAGATGTGCCCTTATGACGTGACATAAAACAATACGGGAGATATATACCTTCCCAAAGAGGAATGTATCATGGTGTGGTGATTTATTCCCCTTGACATGTAGTTCAGAGTAGATGTGTGGGATGTTGTTTATCTTTTTTGGTTACATCATTGATTGTAGGCTAATTACATTCATGGGCTGATCTATTAGCTAGAGATCCCCTTACTCTATCAATTGAGATTCTTTGAATACGCATATAAATGTATAATATTTTAATTCATGCACTATTTATTTTTATTACTCTCCATCTAGGAGAGGAGAAGATTCATGGGATATTTCATGTTCTTTCCATGTCTAGCTTCTAGTGGTTTGATGAGTTCAAAATCCTACTAAAGGTAGTGAAGACATAATGATAATTATATCTTCTCATCATTTCTATCTCCTTGTGGTTTGGGTGATATTAATTAATTATCTATTTGGGTTGAGCTGTACTATTTTATGGTATCTTCTCTTATATCATGCTCCCCTCTTATGTAGAACTATTTCTTATCCCCGGATCATTCGTGTAACCTACTGAGTATTTTTATACACACACCTGACATGGGAATTTCATGCACTTCGTGATCCAATATAAATGATAGACATGTTGATTGTGACATCCTAGGTGCTTGGGATATATGGTCCACAGACCACATGTGGGGGTTGTGACATGGGGTTCGGGATCAAGCCTCTCCCATCTATTTTACTTTTCCACTTTTTTCTTCGTTGTGGCACTTTTCTAGTTTAGTGAGTATTTTTCCCATTATCTCTTTTAGTTTACTTTTTTTTTCTTCTACTTTTTTTTGGTTGATGAATATTTGTGGTTTATTTACAGTTTTTTTGTATCCTTTATCATTTTCCCTATACACTTCTACATTTTAGTTAGTTGCATGTGTGTTTTCAGATACTTAGGCAAAGGCCTCCTCGAATTTGTTATATATTTGGAACTGGTTGCTAGCCCCTGGCCTAAGGCGGTGCACTTGGGGAAGTTGTGGCTCAAGCCTCGACATAGATCTGGTCGAGATAATGTGTTATCATATGTGGTTTTTTCCTTAGTACATTGTTAGGATTCCACCTAAAAAGGAATTGGTTGGGTTTTAGGTTAATAATGTCAACGTGTCACAAAAGCAGCTCTCAGGCGAGGGAGCCTAGTGATTGTGTGGTGGTTGACGTATTCATTCACCAGGATACTGATTACCTACTTGTTTACTCTATATGATGAGAAATGTTTTGTAGGGAACTTTGGTACATAAATCTTATAGGATTGAATCATTAATGGTCCTTATGGATTCATCTCCCCTTTTTGGTGATATATATATATATATATGCTTTTGACTGGCGTACTCTTTGATGTATTCGGGATGCATCTGGGATGGAAGCAAGCCAGGACACTATATATTTTTCTTTATTATGATTCCTTGAGTGATGAGGCCCCATATAAAGATCCATTATTGGATCCCCCTTCCTCTAGGTGTGTAGGTAGATGCACCTACACCTATTGAGTAGAAGTTATATCTAGCGGAGAAGGTTGTGGATGTGCGCATATTGTGTGTGCTGCAAGTTCCCTAATTAGATACCATTAATGTTTAACACATATCCATATCCTCAGGCATTGGAGGTCTAAATAGTGTCAATGTTATGTCACATTAGGTTCGTTTGTACATCGATGGATCATATGGTGTCTTTGGAAGCCAATATTTACCATAGACATGCTGAGAGTTAGTGGAGTCTGGTTACCCATATGCACGATGAGTTTTCACACCAGTGGGGTGACTTTCAAAAGGTGTTTTGTGAGGAGTAATACCCCTAATTCTTGGGATTGGTTCAACATCAGGAGCTTCTAGAGCTCCAACAGGTTGGGATAATGGTGACTGATTACACTTCTCAGTTCACATACCGAGCAGACTAATCCCATGATAGGATTCGTGAAGGCTACTTTTGAAGATAAAATTTCAAGCAGGGACACCACATAGAGATCGTTTGTTTATGAAGTTCCCTTTTTCATCCCCGCATACCATTGGGTGCTGGAGAAGGCACTGGTAATAGAGATCTTTTCCTGAGTAGAATAAAACATTGCTTGTTTTGGCAGAGGAAACGTCAGAGCTAAGACATGTTCCATAGCTAGCAGATGACATTTGGAAGAGCCCCAATGTAGGAGGCCTCCCCCTGATGAGACTATGGAACATGGTTGTGGAACAGTGAAGGGAACCACCAAATCCTAGGAAGTGCCAATGTTATGATTGTGGAAGGTGAGATCACATGGCATGAGACTTCTTGAGTAAACATGTTGAGATTACTATAAAGATAGTAAATGAACCACCACAATAGAGACAACAATGTGATCAGGGATATCTGAGGTGGGGAATGGGTGGTCCCCATAGAGGTGGTGCTGGTTGAAGAGAGTAAGAACTGTTGTTGGTGGAAAAAAACTGTGAAGTCCTTCCTCCACCACAAGGTATCTGACATCCAGATCAGGGACCTTGCGGTCGGGGCCATTAGTATATGCATGTTATATAAGACTATAATCATGCATCATGTGATGTGATATGAAAAACAATCTATGTTTTTTCTACCATTTAGATTAGAACATGTTAGAAACTATGCGAGGGGCTATTTTATTCCAACTCATTGCTCGAGGTGTTATTGGGGTGGTACGAGGCATCAGTGTAACCCTATATCGATGTTTTTTAATGAATGTTTGAAATGCATGAGGAAGAGGTGTTCTTCCCCCACGTAGACACATTTTTTTTTGTTGTGAACAAAATCAGGATGGTGAGTTGGTGACAATAAAATCATATAGTATGTAGGTGTCATGGATGAGTCCCTCTATCTTTTGAATTCATGGTGAGGTTTTTTATTGGAGTGTCGGAGCATGTCCTAGAGTTGCAAGTGGAGTCTTAATTCTTGGACTTCTTTTACTAGGAATTCCATTAGTGGGTATAGCAGAGTTCATGTATTTGAGATTACTCTATTTCCATGAGGGGGAAAATTGGGGTATTACATGTCCTTTCTGTGTCTAGCCTCTTGTAGTAGGATGAGTTTATAGACCTACCCTCTATGTTGGTACCTTACGTGCTCAAATTAAAGTCATGATACTACTATTATCATGTCCTTGTTGAGGTGATGAAGGCCCCATGAACCGAACTATGTGACTCACTACATGGTGCTGGGAGTAGTAGTATTCACCCTGATAGTGTGGAGAATATATTTTCTGGGAGAGTGAATTGTGGTTTGATCAAACCACTATTGTATCAGGTGCATCTGTACCCAGATAGACATGAACATAGGAAAACAATGCAGGTTGGAATTTCCAGCAGAATTATGACATCAAGATGGCCTATACTTTCTGAATGGGAAATGTTGTAGTAGATTCCATTTGCAGGATGTTCCAGGCTCCCCTAATATGGGAAGTTTTAGTGTAGTTATCTTCCCTATAGCTGAACCTGATGGAACAATAGTGTATAGTTTTCTTGATTCAACAGTGTTGACTCCTTTGATTCCTAAGAGTGTTAGAGTGTCTCTTTTGTGAGACATTGACTATGAAAACGTGTTTAAATAGATATCCTTGGGTGTTTCACAAGATATATATTATGAAGGATGGAATCATAAGAATATACTCTATGGATAAGTGATGATTCCAGTTTCTATGTGGGATGTGAAGGTTTGGTTAGGAAGTAAACTATCCCCTGAGTTTCATTAGTCCATTTGGGACAGTGAAAAGAGAAGGAAAATATGCCTATTGTGTTTCCCTACCCCAATGGCTTGAGTGGGCACATGATGCTCCCCATGTGTCATAGCTATGTCGATACGTGCATATTCATACACACTTCATCAATAGGATAAAGACTTATAAGGTCACACAATACTTTCTATTGTGTGTTGTGACATCATGGTAACGTGTAGGTGTTCTAAAAGTGGGAGAGATAGGTGTGAGGTCAGTATCCCAATTTTTCCCCTAGTTTTCTTTTTCAATGAAGAATCTTTTGAAGAAGGTAGTCATTTAGAGACTTATTTTTTTACCTATAAGACATTGGAAAATTTTTACATATATTTCCAAAGCGAGGAGCTAAGAAGGCATGTGATTTTGAGGCATGGAGTTCCCTGAATAAATTTTAAAAAATATTATGTTTTGTTATACTATTAACATGACCAAAATGTGATATATCTTAAATGATGGGTTTCATCATAAATCCAAATCCACAATTGAGTTCAGATCATGTCATTTACCCTATGATGGTTATTAGATTATTCAGTGCTCGACATCTATAGAAACAATTCATGGAGGGAAAACATAAATAAAATAATTATGTAAAATAATTATTTTTTCAAATGATACATTGAATAACAAATGAATGGGGACTCATATTATAAATATGAGACTGTTTTTGTGTTTATAGAGCACTGTTTTCTCTTAGGAAAATATTAGTTTAGATGGTGCAGGAGATTTAGATTTCATGAATGCTAACAGTTTCCTATAATTAGGCATTTTGAGAAACGATCCATAGTAATATCATTTCTCTCTTGGAAGAATGATCTCTAGTCGACGATGATTCAGAATCCTAAATTCATCAGATCACGACAAAAATGTAGTCCCTAGTAGTTTAGAGCGCAGTAGATAGAACGACGGATCCAAATTTGTGGTAGGATTTAAATTCCCAATTTTTGAGCCCCTGATTTATTCTATTTTTGTGGTTATTGATTTATGTTAAATTCTCTACTCTAGAATCCATTATTTTTATCCAATATAACAACATCCATCATCTGTTTTGATTCATGGTTTCCCATTCTTCATTTTCATTATTAATCATTAATGAAAATCTTTTCTCCGTACTCAAATGGAATATGACATTGTAGAAATACCAATGTCGTTGAATCTCTCAAACTGAAGAGTCCCAATATTCACTCAGATTCATGTTTCAAGAACCAGAAGAATCACGATGGTGATCATAAGATATACCATTAATTTAATAGTTCAAAATGAGGACGATTAATTGATCGGAGGCCATCTATGTGTAGATTAGGAATCCTGGATTCTGGATCTAGGCTCAGATATGTTTTTTGATCCTCGGAGTGACCGTGGATAACATAGAAAATTGGTGGTGAGTGGATTCTAGTGAGGGTGAATCTAGTAGGTGGCAGTGTGTATGCAATACATGGATGTAGGTGGTAGTGGGGGATCCGGTACAATGTAGGCGCATGGTGGCATGGAAACACAATTGTTGGGGGTGGTGGCTGGGGGAGGCATAGATCTGTGTGGTGGGGGTGGTGCGACCAATAATTGGATGCGTGTCAACTGTGCGAGCCGGACTGGCTAGTCTAGGCCGACCTAGTTTGTTCAGAACAAGGTTTTTATTATAAAATTCATATCCCTCAAACCAATTCTTCCTTTTGTATACTATCTTCGACCATGAAACCCTTTCTTCGAGGTAGATATTTTGAGGATGATTTGGGAACTTTTTTTGGTCTCGATGTTCATCTTTAAAAAACGATTGATAGTAAAATTATTTTTATTATTATTATTCGGGAAACTTGTATCAGGCCATAAATTTGCATATGATATCTGATTGACATGTCATTATAGGCATTGGAACCCATTAGTTTAGGAGGAATTTTTATGTCTAATTTAAATCACCTAATCTGAATTGGGGGTGTGGGCCCCAGGAGGCCCGATTTGGGCCTTGGTGGTGAAATGACTATTTTTCGCTGGGTGACCATTGGGGACGAATGAATGCCAAATATTGTGTGATTTTCTATGAGGATCACAATGGGGAAATCCATTTGATGTGTTTTAGGATTAGGGTGTCTTCCCATGAAGCATTGTTTGTGTGCAATTCTGTGAAATGTTGTTTCATCTCTAGGATTCTAATTCGGGCGAATAAATATACGATCTATATGGGGTTTTCACAAGGACCATGGTTGTGTTATCCATTTGATTATCAGGGTCCATTCTAGGAGGTATATTAGATTAAATTATGTTTTCTCCCTTCTAATCAAATAATGATCATCTCACACTCATCATCCTCTTGTCTAGAGATTCCATGCACACTCCACGTACACTATCATGACTTCTGGGTACTGGTTTATAGTTTAGTTCATGAGTACATATTGGTACAAGGCATGATTATTAGGTGGGGTCACACATCATTTGGACCCCACACACATCGTGTACAACTCAAATAACAATATTCCTTCAGTATATTCTTATTTTGGAAATTGAATTTTGTCATGCGAATATACTATCCTGAGTGTTTTTTCATGTATAATGTGATGGTTTCCACTACATGGGATTTCAAGACATGATACGATATTTTCTATATGATGATAGATATCTGTGGTGTTACACGATGGCTTCATTGAAGTACCTCAATGCTTTCTGAGAATTACCATGCAATAGGGATGTCTAGAGACCTTTCGAGCATACCCTACAACATGGCTGGGTAGTGGTGTTCGCCTCTGAAACTTTGAGATTACCCTCTTATGTGGCTGGATAGGGGCATTCGATATTCTCTCTCTTCTAAGATTACCCTCCATCAGGTCTGTCTAGTGAGGTTCATCGACGATTCGTCAGGACATACCAACTAGCGGTGCTGAGCGGTGAGGTTCTTCATTTACTATTTCATGTTTATCATCCTATTTATTATCCTTTTAGGGGGTTTTTCAGTGGTGATCTCCAATGACATTACCAAGAATAACCTCCTGTGGGGTACAGTAGAGGGTCCTCGTTTCTGAGACAATCTCTTTTATTTCCATATTAGTAACATGTTGTAGTTTAATGTAGCTTTTGGACTCATGAGAAATAGGGACACTTTTCACACCAAGACACGTCATGATGATGCAACTTGCAACTGTGTGGGTGAGACAGACCAACCCAAATCAGATAGTGTCAAGGTGCGGTGATTGATTACCTTTGACTTGTTGTTTAAAGAAGACATGTGCAATGTTGGACATCATTGGTGGTTACATCTGGAACAGTTGGATACATACATTCTTGGGATGACCTGTGACATAGAGATCCCCCTACTCTATCATGAGGGATTCTTTAACTGATCATATATATGTACCATATTTCAGTACCCACTCCTTGGTTTTTCGTTATGATACTTCCACTACACGTGAAGATGCATAGGGTATGCCACATGCATTCTATTTCTAGCATCTCATGGTTTTACAAGTCTATTATCCTATAATAAGATGTAAATAATCAATGAGAAGTTCATATTCACAGTTTTTTTAGCTCGTTGTGTTTGGGTGCTAATAATTCTTTCTCTATTTTAGTTGAGCAGTACTCTTTTACTATACCTTGTTCTATCTACTCCTCCCCTATTCAGTACATCTATTTCTACTCCATTTATCCTTTAAGACATCCTGCAGGGTATTTATATACTCAACCATGCTTGTTCATTGAAAGTACATGTTTTACCCAGGAATACGATGGACTGTTTGATCAGAACATCAAAGGACCTAGGGATACCATGTTTATGGACTGCATGCATTGGTAGTGTCTTTGGATTTAGGAATAGAGCTATCCCATATGTTTTTTAATTGATCCTATTGCCATGTTGTGGAACTTTTCTAGTTCATCTTGTGTTTTTTCACCTTTTCCCATTCAATTTACTTTTCTGTACTGGTTCAGTTTTGAGTTTGATGGAAATTTTTGGTTAATTTATAAGAGTTTGGTATCTAGTTGTTCTTGCCTCTCTTTAGTTTTTAATTGAGTTGGCTGCAAGTTGGTATTGGTATATAGGAAAAGACCCCCCTATGTTTTCCATAACTTCACACTGGTCACCAGCCCCTGGCCTATGGATGTGGTCCTTGGGTATTTGCGGCTTGAGCCCCGACATAGATCTGGTTATGAAAAAGTTTTAGTACAATTTCCCTCATTTTTTACATAAAAGCAATTATAAATTCTTTTAAGAAAAGGTAACATTATTTACTTATTTGGTCAAAAATATGTTTTCATCAATATTTTTTTAAAAAATTAGTTTAATGAATATTTTCAACCTTATGAAAATTAATTATTAATTTAATTTATATCAATGATTGAATTTTTATAAAATTCTTTCAATAGAATCATTGTGTTGTTTTTTGAATGTCGTACATTTTAACATTTTTAAAATTGTGTGAATCTAATATTTTTTCAACTTATACGACATGTACAAAATTACCCATTATCATTAACTCACAATTAATTTTACTTTAATATATAAACATCAGTGGTTATTTTTAAATATTTTTTTATATAATATTTTAGAAACATTTATATATATAATAATTTATTTGAAATTGAAAATTTAATTTTTATTAATAAATATTTCATGTATTCATTTATAGACATTTTCATCATTGATGATGACATTTTATATAATGTATTTCTTCTAAATTATGTATATATATTTATCTCACACATATACAATGATATCTCACTCATAAATTTATGGGGTATTGCATTCCCTATGTTCATCTTTCAAATTAATTCATTATGAACTTTTTCTTTGATTATGATATGAGATGTTATTATGAAACTAATTTTATTTTCATGGGATATTTTTATTTTTATTCCTTATGAAGGATTTTTGTTTTGTGGAACACATAATGATGAACAATATATGATGGGTATTCCCAGATAACACTCCAATTCATTGTGCAATGATTTAGTGTCATGAGGCATTATGTATGGGAATAAAGAGTAAATCTAATCCATTATGGGACCTTTTCCAACTTGTGATATTGTCTAGTTGGTTAACATTGAATCATGTTTACATGATGATACAAGTTTCTTCTACATTCTATATAATTCTATGATCTTATTTTGCCGTATTATTTATGTTATTATCCTATGTGATTAATCATGGGACATACCATTAGTATATCATGTTATACCATTATATCACATTTTATTCTTCTTTATCATGGTCATTAACTTACCATGATTTTTAAATGACCCATTTTGTCTATCTTTTCCCATGTTATCCCATACTCCTTTATGAGATCAAAAAGGTTTAGAAGAACATTATAATAAATAAAAATATAAGTTTTATTTTACTCCCACATTGATGTATTATGATCCTACTCTACCAAAAACATTATAACTCATGATCTTTTGGTGATAATTATTTGATGAATATTGTAAAAGTAAATAAAAAATATGTGTAAAAGTCTTGGGGAACTATTGTTTATATTATAGAAATGTATATTTATTTTTGAGAAAAATACTACAATAATATAGTTTAAACCATAGATATAAGTAAAGGAAAAATACTAAACAATGAAAAATATACTTTAATGTTGGTTAAGTATATATCAAGTGAGTTCCATTAAATATCATCCTTTTTTAGATATCACATGTGGATGTGGATCTATATTAGTTATACCTTTGGGTAATTACTCTAGAAATGGTGCATTGTGATTAACTCACTTATCACCTGGTGAAAAAAACCATCCTTGTTGCACAACTAGAATGAAATTACTAGTGGATATAAATTAGAAATTCATAATCCTTTTATGAAACATTATGAACGAATTGATGAAAAAATTATGTTAGGAACCCTAATATGCAATTTTATCATGGAGAACTTAGATTTAAATGTAGATAATGTAATTTAGGAAATTCTTATCATATATCACTTATATGTTCTGCAGCACCCCCGGTTTGAGGTATGTAGCCTTTCTTTATGCTTTATTATGTGTTTAAAGTTCATGGGATGAGTTGAGAAGAGGTTGGGAGAGTTTGGAATGGTTATGAATAAGTTTGGAGGCTTTTCTAAGGGTGCATGATTTGATCATGGTTAGGGGAAACTGTGTGGGTTCTCCAGGAAACCGTGTAGGGGGAGATAGTAGGCTTCGTACTGCCTACACACGGTTTTCCAAACTGTGTGAGGCAACTGTTTGGACCCTTTATCTCAAGGTAGTAGTGTGCGTAGTGTTATCACATGGTCTTCCAAACCGTGCATGCTAACCGTGCGGCCACATAAAAGTAGGGTTTTTACATCCGAGTTCACTCGGGCTTGCCTCATTCCTCTCCAAATTCTCCAAGACTCGAGCCCCACTCGGGATTTTGGGTTCTCAGGGGTTAAGGGTCCTCTCCCACTCATTTTGGTAGCATGTATAATAGGTTCCATGGTTGATTGAAGGTTGTTTCTCCAGGGTAAGTGTGTCCTCTTGGGTTATTTGTGTTTTCATCTAGATCTACATCTCCCTCTCTCTCGGTTTTCTAGTTCTACACACATTATGTGTAGATATATGGTTTTGGTTCCTTGTATGTTAATTTTACGACTTGTGGATGTTAGGGAAGGAGATCTAGATAGGTTTCCATGGTGCATTCACCGGATTTAAGGTGTGATTGCTTGTGGGTCGATTTCTCAGGAACCCTAATGGTAGGACTCATCTCTCTCAACTACACTTGGTTAGAACTAGTGGTTTAGTTACAATTAATTTATGTTGCATAAAATTAATTGTGTTCTTGATGGACAAAATCGGATAGAAATACCTTCGGAAATGGTTTTAGAGTATTTAGGAAAAAGGGCTTGTGGTGAAATGCTCTTGATGTGATTTTAAAATGGGATTTTAAAATGATTTGTTTTGTTGGTTTGATTAAGATGAATCGTAAAAAAAATTCAATAAAAAGGGATATTTTATTGAATTGGGGTTTTCCATGGAAAATGGTTAAGGGGTGTTTTCAATAAGTGTTTTATTTATTGAAGTGTATTGGAATGTAATGGAAATAGTTGATTGCATGTTGTTGTTGCCTTGATGGGTTATATGCTTGGTTATGTTTCATATATTGAATGTTGTGAAAGTGGGTGAGATGTACCACTATAAAAAGGGGATGGATAGTGGACAGAAGGGCCACCATCAATAGAAAGTGTGTGTGAAGTACCACTTTAGCGGATTGGTATTGAATGGTTTGGACGGAAAGCGCCACCATGATATGTTGTATGATTGGTTGGTGATGTTTGTAGATGGGACTTCTGAGTGAAATATGAAAAGTTAATAGGCTGTTGGCATGGTTGATTTGGCTTCCTTGTGTGTAATGTTTGTTTTAAGGCACGATTGTTTGGCTTTTCCTTGGTTTACATGGTTTGGGCGAAATGGCTTGGTAAGGGTGTGTTTGGCTTATGCTAATGGATTCAATTGTGACTATTTTATATAAACGGTTTTAAATAAATGTGTTAACAATTTTATCCTAGTGGCATGTATAGGGGAGTCATTTGGGGAAAACATAATGCGTAGTTGTACTCACCCCTGCTTTGGAATGTTGGTGTCTTTGTAGATGTCGTGTATCGTGAAGTGGGAAAAGGTAAGGCATCACCCACCTTTAGTGGTGCATCATGATGTCTGTGTGGAGCTTCAAGCATGGTTCTTGTTGTAGATCCATGGAGCGTGTCTTAAATTATTTTGTCTCTTTTGTGAATTCTTCTACATAGTACTATGATTTGTATTCATTTTTGGGTTGTATTGTGGAACCACATGGTTGTCTTTTGGGAATACATGCTTGAATCATTTATTGACAAGCATCATATAGTGGTTGTTGGTGATGGTTTTATTGGTTTTTTATTAAAGGATAATCATTTCCCAATTTATATGTGAAACCCTCGGCATTTATTTCCAGCCATTGGCACCTCGGGAACATCGCTTAACGCCATGTAACCCTCAAATCCTCCTCAACCCAATGGGGAAGGGGTGGGTTGTTACAAGTGGTATTGGCTTTTTCTATCCTTTGAAGTTGATTCTTAGATTTTTAGTTGACATTCGTTGTGCTATATTCCTTGGGTCGGGATGGTCGCAAGGTGTAGGAATGTCAGAACATGGAATGTATAGAATAAAATGACATAGCTAACCCTTTTATGCTGAACATAAAGTTACCATGGAGTTGGGTACATAAGTGGTTAGAGACACATTTAGGCATTGGATATCTCATTATCATGCATGTAGCCAATGAGATGAGAATGGCATGCATGGTAGAAATGACTTCCCTCTAGGATGCATATTTCATTGGGGTATAATGATTTATGTTGTGATATGAATGTGTGGATTTTGAAAAATCTTAATTGGGTTTCAAAACATATGGATCTGAAACATGGAAACCGATGGTATTTTGAAAATGGTTTGATTTTTAAAAATGGTGAGTCATGGAAAATGTGGATAGGTGGAAAGCCTTGTTGTGATAGTGTTGTGTAATGTGATATGAAAGTGGAATTATTGATGTCTACGAAAGTGAGGCTCATGGTAGTTTGTTATATATTTATTGAAATGGAACTGGTTAGGCGTCGTAGAGACCAACTAGAAGAGGCCGATGAGAATGTGGTTGCACATGAGCCCCAGGTGAAACGGGAGTTAGTCCAGAGCATAGTGGAAGTGACGAAGAATATGGATTATGTGGATTAGTTTCAATGGCAGGATCCACCCATCTTTAGGGGTTATTTGGACCTGGAAAGGGCATAGGAGTGGCTATCCAGAATAAACATTATTTTTGAAATCTTGGGGATGTCGGTAGAGCTAAAAGTAAAGCTATCGACATATAATCTTGAGGGTCTTTCTCTTCAATGGTGGGATTTGGTATTACATGTGGGGATGAACTAGGATATGATGTGGGAAGGCATTGAGGAATTGTTTCATAAACAATTCTGCCCACATAAATTCAGAATTATGCGCACAACTGATCTCTTCAGTATGAAGCAAGAGCATATGTTTGTGACCGAGTATGCAACAACGTTTACATGCTTATTGCAGTTTGCACCTGAGGTGAAGGGTAGCACGTCGTTGAAGGAAAGGATCTTCGAAGCATGGTTAATGCAAGAGATCCATTCCAAAATAATAGTATTGTGTATTTCTGATTACATAAAGATGGTGAATCAAGCATCAGTGGCTAAGCGTGATCTATTGGGAGCTTTGGGAGGAAGAATCATGGTGGTACCCATGGGGAACAGTGGTAACTCTAACTCTAGGATCAAGAAGAGTAGGGACACTTATTCCCAGGGAGGATGAATGGACCAAAATCCGACTGTAGGATCAGTTAATCATCCTCTGAATCCACAGAGCAAACCAAGATGTTTTCATTATGGCTCTACAGCACACATCAAGCGGGACTATATGACACTACTTTGGGCATGTAAAAATTGTATGTAGATAGGGAATCTTCAGCTTTATTCTCAGAATGCTCCAAGGTCAGGTGAGAATGACAATCCTTAGGGATCACACACATTGTATGCGTCGACGGGATGGGGATAACAACATACCCCTCACCAGTAGAGCAATGCAAGGTATGGTGATTCTCAGAACACCCAAACTCCTTAGCAAGGCAATAAAGAGTAGAGTGTGGAAACCAAGGTGTTGTTCGGTGCCAAGAAGGTTGTGGTGGATGATCAGTCGGGACCATCCATGGTGCGAGGTACTATTTATTTAACTTCTAACTTGATGCAAGTGTTGTTTGATACAGGTGCCTCACACTTTTTTATTGCAGCACATGTGGTTGAGTTTCCGTGTTTAAGGGTATAAATGATTCCTTCGGTTTGGTAAAATCAAACTCCTCTGGGTTGAAGAGAGTATTGATCCTTGTGTAGAGAATGTTGTATCGTTATGGGAAAGGTTGAGCTAATGTGAAATTTCACAATGCATGAGATTGATGGGTATGATGTAATCCTGGGAATGGATTGGCTTTTGGATTTTAATGCCCACATTGACTATAATGCATGGAAAATGGATTTTATGACACATGATGGAGTTAGAAATCTCTTTAGAGGAGAGAGGCTTAAAAGGTAGGGTGAATTGGGTTTGTTGGCACCAGTAGTTGGCACGTTGTCATATCAGTTGGTGGTGAGGTTGTTGGAATCCTTAGAGGGTGTTGAGTAGAGTGTTCTTCTGGTAGTGGTGGATCTATTCATGGATGATTCTCCCGAATAATTCTCTAGGTTACCTCTTGTAAGAGAAGTGGAGTTTACAATTGATCTCCTTTCGGGGAACAATCCTATCTCACTTCCATCTTACCGGATGTAACCTACTAAATTGATGTAATTGAATGTCCAGTTGGAAGAGCTAGAAAACAAAGGGTTTATCCAGCCTAGCACGTCTCTATGGGCATCAACTATGTTGGTTGTGAAAAATTCCGATGGAACTTTGAGGCTCTGTGTTGATTATCGTCCTCTTAACCAAGTTACGATAAAGAACATATTCCCACTTCCATGAATTGATGATTTGTTCGACCAGTTGAGAGGAGGCCAATGGTTCTCCAAGATCGAGTTGAGGTCGGGATATCATCAATTTAGGGTGAGGAATGAATATATTCCTAAAACGTCTTTCAGAAGTAGATATGGCCATTATAAATATGTGGTTATGCCCTTTTTTATAAATAATGCACCAATGGTGTTCATGGCTTTGATGAATCTGATATTTCAGTGATATCTGGATTAATTTATGGTGGTGTATGTAGATGATATTTTGTTGTATTCAAAGTCAATGGTGGAGCACAAGGACGACTTGGAGACAATGCTGGGGATCTTGAGGGATCATCAGTTGTATACCAAATTGTCAAAGTGTGACTTTTGGAGACACGAAGTCCGTTTTCTGGGACATGTGATTTCTGAAAGGTGTGTTTCAGTGGATCCGAAAAAGATAGAGGTTGTTATATCATGGAAACCCCCAAAGAATGTGTATGAGGTATGGAGTTTCGTCAGCCTATCTGGGTATTTTCAGAGTTTTGTTCCTGATTTTTCACGTTTTTCTTCACCGGTGATAACTTTGACATGAATGAATGTTCCGTTTCAGTGGAATGAATATTGTTAGTAGTGTTTCGAAGATATAAAGGGGTTCCTTACATTATCACCAATCTTGGATTTTCCAAAACCAGGAAGAGGGTACGTGGTGAAATGTGATGCATCAGGATCTGGGTTGGGGTGTGTTCTCATTAAAGGGAATCATGTGGTTGCGTATGGATCACAACAATTGAGGGTGCATGAGAAGAAATACCCAACTCATGATTTGGAATTGGCAGTAGTGGTCCATGCTTTGAAAGTGTGGTGTCATTATCTCTTCGGTGTAGAATTCATAGTATATAAAGATGATAATTGCTTGAAGCACATTTTATGAAAAAAGGATTTGAACTTGGTGCAAAAATGAAGGATGGAATATATCCAGATGTTTTATTTTGACATAATGTATGTACTAGGTAAGGGAAATTCAGTGGAGGATGCATTAAGTAGAAAATAATATGCCCAGGTTGTGAAACAAGCATTAGACCAGTGGTAGCTGATGTTGGTTATAGCTGACATGCGGTTGGAATTTGAGGACCAAGGCAATAGAGAGGTCTTCTTCCCATTCTTGTTGATTCCCCACTTGGTAGCACGGGTTAAAGTGGCACCAATATTTGATTCGGAGTGTGTGACCATGAGGTCAAAACTCAATGGCAGGGAGACCATTGAGGGTTGGAAAATAAATGGAGATTCAGTTTTGTGTCTTTGGAATCAGATGGTTGTAGCAGTTTCCTGTCAGTAGGATCTTCTTAGGGCGTATCATCATTCCATATGGGTTGTTGATCCTAGAATTCGGAAAATGTATAAAGTGGTGAAAGTGCAGTTGTGGTGGGCTAGTATGAAAAGAAGTGTGGCTGAGTTTGTATCCAGATGCTTGACTTGCCAGCAGGTCAAGGTAGAGCATCACAGTCCAGCGGGAATGTTGCAGTCTTTACCAATCCCTGTTTGGATATGGGAGAAAATAGCGATGGATTTTTCCACAAGCCTCCAAAGGACGGTCAGGAAGCAAAATGCCATTTGGGTGATTGTGGATTGGCTAACGAAGACAGCCCATTTCATCCTGATTCGTGAATCTCATATGGTGGATGATCTATCCAAAATCAATATCCAAGAGGTGGTAAAGAGGCAAGGTGTTCCAATTTTGATTTTATTATATTGAGATCTAAGGTTTACATCTATTTTTTGGAAATCCTTGCAGTAAGCCATTGGGACACAGTTGACTACGAGCACAGCGTATCACCCTCAGATGGATGGTCAATCCGAGAGGACGATAAAACATTAGAGGATATGATGTGGGCTTCTGTCATGGATAATCGTGGCTCGTGGGAGGAGAACTTGTCATTGGTTGAGTTCTCCTACAATAACAGTTATTAGGTATCTATACATATGACTCCGTTTGAAGCGTTTTATGGACGACCTTGTCATTCTCCACTATTCTTGGTGGAAACTGGTGAGTCTTTGATGGTTGGACAAAGCCCTTTCGACAAGTCTACAGAGAAGATCAAGTTAATCAGAAAGAGAATGGAGAAGGCTTAGAGTCGTCAGAAATTGTATGCAGATCATTGTCGACGACGATTGTCATTCAAGGTGAGTGATCATGTTTTTAGAGGATCTCTTCTAGGTTGGGAAATCATCAGTTTGGGAAGAAGGGAAAGTTACCTCCAAGGTATATTAGACCTTTTTAGATTCTTGAGAAGGTTGGTGAGGTGGCTTATCATTTGGATTTCCACCTATATTAGTGCGGTTCACAATGTGTTTCATGTGTCGAAGATGGAAAAGTATCAGCCGGATTCAGGCCATGTAATTTGATGTGATTATATTGAGATAGTGCCGGATGCTTCATTGTTGAACGTGATAGTGTGGGTTGTGTATAGGCAAGAGAATGTTTTGCGGGGTAAAAGCATCAGTCTGGTTCGGGTTTTGTGGTAGCATGGCCAGATCTAAGGGGAGACTTGGGAGCGAGAGAATGATACGGTTGAGCAATGGCCCGAGCTCTTTCAGCAAAAGGTGAGTTCACTAATTTCCGAGGAAGGAAATTCCAATGGTGTGGAGAATGTAGCACTCTAATTTTGAGGTATGTAGCCTTTTTTTATTTATTTTAGGTGTTTAAAGTGCATGAGATTAGTTTAGAAGAGGTTGGGAGAGTTCAAAATTGTTTTGAATATGTTTCTTTTCTAAGGGAGCATGGTTTGAGCACGATTAGGGGTAATCATACGGGTTCTACAGAAAATCATGTAGGGGAAGACAATGGGCTTCACACAACTTGCGCACGATTCTCCAAACCGTGTGGACTCTTTCTCTCAAGGATGTATCGTTCACATGGTTAGCGCATGGTTTTCTAAACCGTGCGGGCTAACCGTGTGACTAGTTAAAAGTATTGTTTTTAAATTTTAGTTCACTTGATTTTGCCTCATTCCTCTCTAAATTCTCTTCCACTCAAGCCTCACTCAGGATTTCGGGTTCTTAGGGGTTGATGGTGCTCTCCCACTCATTTTGGAAGCATTTTGAAGGGGTTTCCTGGTGGATTGAAGGTGGTTTCTCCAGGGCAATTTTCACCTCCTGGGTTCATTATGTTTTCCTCTTGATCTACATCTCCCTCTCAATCGGTTTTCTAGATCCACACACTTTTTGTGTAGATCTAGGGTTTTGGTTACCTTGGATGTTAATTATAAGGCTTAAGGATGTTTGGGAAGGAGATCTAGAGAGGTTTTAGTGGTGCATTCACTGGATTTGAGGTGCGATTGCTTGTGGTTCGGTTTCTCAGGAACCCTAAAAGTAGTTGGCTTCTCTCTCAACTACACTTGTTTAGAACTAGTGGTTTGGTTTTAATTAATTTGCGTTTCTTAAAATTAATTGTGTTGTTGATGTGAAAATTTGGATGGAAATCCCTTTAGTAATTGTTTGGGAATTTTTGTGATAAAGGGCTTGTGGTGAAATATTCTTGATGTGATTTTTAAAATGGGATTTTAAGATGTGTTTTTTTTTGGGTTGATTAAGATGAATCAAGAAAAAAGATTTCAATAAAAAGGGTTATATTATTGAATTGGGGTCTGGCATGGAAAATGGTTAAAGGGTGTTTCCAATAAATGTTTGAGTTATTGAAGTGGATTGGCATGTAATGGAAATGGTTGATTGCATGTTGTTTTGGCCTTGATGGGTTATATGCTTGGTTATGTTTCTTTGTTTGAATGTTGTGAAAGTGAGTGGGATGTACCACTATAAGAAGGGGATGGATAGTGGACAAAAGAGCCACCATTAATAGAAAGTGGGAGGGAAGTACCACTTGAGTAGATTGGTAATGAATGGGTTAGATGGGAAGTGCCACCATGATATATAGTGTGATTGGTTGGTGATGTTTTTATATGGGGATTATGAGTGAATTATGAAAAGGTAGTCGGCTTGTGGCACTGTTGATTTGGCTTACCTGTGTGGAATGATTGTCTTATGGCATGATTGTTTGTATTTCCCTAGGTTTACTTGGTTACGGTGAAATGGTTTGGTATGGGTGTGTTTGGCTTATGGAAATGGATTCACTTGTGATTATTTTATATAAATTATTTTATATAAATGTGCTAACTGTTTTATCCTAGTGGCGTGTGTAGGGAAGTCATTTGGGGAAAGCCTACTGAGTAGTTGTACTCACCCCCTACATTGGCACATTGGTGTCTTTGAAGATGTTGTGTATCATGACGTGGTAAATGGTAATACATCGCCCTCTTTTAGTGGTGCATCATGATGTCTGTGTGGAGATTGGATCATGGAACTTGGTGTAGAGCCTTGGAGTGTGTTTTGGCATATTTTTTTGTCTTTTTTGGAGTCTTCTGGATAGTATTCGGATTCGTATTGGTTTTTGGGTTGTATTGTGGAAAAACTTGGTTGTATTTTTGGAATACATGCTTGAATGGTTTGTTGACAAGAATCATATAGTGGATTTTGGTGATGGTTCGGCTGGTTTTGTCGTAAGGGAAAATCATTCCCCAATTTGTTCGTGAAACCTTCGACATGTATTGCTAGTGTTTGGCTCCTTGGGAACAGAGCTTAAGGCCAAGTAACCCTCACTGCATTCTCAAGCCAATGGGGTAGGGGCAGGGAGTTACATGTTGTAGGATTATAATTTTACCCCTTTATATGTTAATGAATTCTCATATTGATTTTTCTAATCATTTAATTAATTATGTTAAATATAAGAAATCATACCAATATCCAAAGTGATGGGAAATGTAATGATTAACATTATGAGATTCCTAAACAATTATGAATTGATTTTTTTCAAAATTTAATCATTTTAAATGATATATCATGAATTTTGTTTATCAGTTGATATGTAGTTGAATTTACACTAACATCAATGATGATTAGGATGAAATAATAAATAATCTGAAGTTTTAAAGATGATAAAGAAATAAAGATACAATTTCCAACATGCCAAAAATATGGGTAGAGGTACCATGAAACATTATATAGATAAACTAGAAGATGATTTATTTGTGAAAAAATACAGAATCAAGATGCTAACTATCGATAGAATATAACGAGTCCCATTAACAATATGCATGTAAATTATATTCCACCTATGAAACCACTAAATGTTCAATACCATAAATTTGAAGAACATTTTCATTATTTCAGTCAATTGCATAATACCTTGATTAATTACTATGGTAATATTTTATGAAAATATGTTGACTTCATGGATTTATGTGTTTATTTACTGCCCCTGTTTTTGTGAAATAATTTTTCTAATTGAATTTATTTTATTTGATAACTTCTGTTACCCGAAACAATGATTTTTAAAGAACCGCGACATTCTGTAAATATTTTTTAAACATGACCTTTATGAACTAACAGTTAAAATTGGTGATAGGAATATGAATAAATATTCATTTAATACTAATTAAAATGGTTTTATATAAGAATGAAATTGATAAAAAAATTAATTAGTTTTTAGTGATGACTTTATATGTTATAAAAATACTATTATATCATAAATATTTATTATCGATTTTAATGAAAAACTAATAAAAGAAATTTTTTACAATTTTAGAAATTTTATTTGAAAAAATTAGATTACTTTTTTGAATATTAATTTTTAAATTACATTTAACTATTTGTTTCATATTTTTTGAAATGTTAAATTTTTCAATGAATACTAAAATATACTCATTTTTTATATGAATTTCCATTTCATAGATAGTTATTAAGAACATCAAAATTATTTTAATATGGTATTAAATTTAAAATTTGTTCAATTATATATTTATTAGTCCAATATATGTTATTGGATTTAATTTCATATTGAACTTTGATGTTAATTATTTCTATAAATTTTAAAGGTTCCTCATTTAAAATGTTATTTTTCATAATATTTGTGGGATTAATATTAAATTATATTCTTCCAATTATAATATTTTATTTATGATAAAATAGAAAAAATTTTGTTAATTAGATTTATTTATATTATATAATTATTTGAAATTTATTTATAGTTATTTATTTTAATAAATAAAAATATAAATTAATTGTCATGGTTGAGGTTAAAATAGTGTTTTGCATACAACATGTGTCGGTGTTAAAATTAATTTTCCACATAAATATGATTTATATATAATAAATTATGATTTAAATATTTTTATTAGTGAGTATAAATTATTTAAAAGGGTCATGTTAATTTGATTCTTAATGTATAAATTACCTAGGTAAATAAAAAGATACAAGTTATCATGGGGAAAAATAATATGGTAAAATTAAGAAGACATAAATGATATGGAATGAAATATTTATAAAATGATTTTTTTTTTGTTTTGGATGTGTTTAGTTATAATATAATATCTCTTAAAACATTATTTATCAATATTTGTGTAACATGGGTTGAGAGTGACTTTCCATTATTGAGTACTTTTTGGTATTTTCAAAGAACACCACACCTAAATTATTAAAGGGAGCCTCCACCCCATCAATAACAAATTTAAAACCATTTTTTTGTACCATACCTAAAAAAAATCCCCCAAAATCATTATTTAATTATATATATATTTTTCATATCAATTTACCAACCTTATCATCCTTAATAAGTTATCCAAATGAGGTGTTTCTAAGAGAATGTAATTGTCTTCAACAATTTCTTTTTTTTCACTCCACCTATTACCACCTTCATTAATATATTAATAATTAAAATATAATAACACCATTATATAAAATATACATAATTTTTATTATGTTTGTTTCATAACCTATATCAATATCCTCTTCCATCAAATGTGGAACAAAATAGATGATCATGTGTGTGGAGGACTACTTCATCACGGTCCAATGTAATTCTTTTTCCATTACCAACTATAATATATGGATATAAGGATTAATTTAATGTATTTATATGATATTTAAAATAATAATTTACTTATGGATGATTAATATCACATATACCATCTTACATTTCATTATGTTGGAGTATTATAACATTGGACTTGTGTACTGCGGACTATCGCCACAAAGCGATGTGATTAATATTTCCCTTAAACATTAAATAGAAGGTAAAAAAGAATAAATATAACAAATATATGGGATATATATAAAATTATAACATCTCTATAATGTTTATTTATTTATTACCATATGTTTTTTACATTCCTTTATCTAATAGAAACAACCTTCATGCATACGTTTCACCAAATGTCATGATGAAGGGTGCATTTAATTTTCTATATATAAATATCATTAACTAGACAAAATAAATATTTAATAAATATATGTGATATTTATATGGTGTTTATCATTATTTATTTTATTTAACCATGATCAATTTAAGTGTACAGAAAATAAAAAATTAAAACTACCATGAAAACCAAAGCAGTTGTTATTCTAAACATAATTTTGACCTCAAATTATTTATAAATTTTTATCACATCGTCCTAATAAATAATATATCATATTTAAATAATAATTATGATTCTCAAATATATTTATAAAATGCTTATATTTATTCTAAAAGAGTTTCAGACATGTACAATGGAATTCGATAATTGATGTATTCGAATTTCGTCTCAAATTGTCTTTATTTGGAAATTTGTTCTATGATGCACTTATATATTTTTATAAGGTGTATATACAACCATTTTACATGTTATATAAAATATTTATTTATTGTAATTTTATTTAATGTTTCACTTGATGTTATTATTTAATTGGGCTTATGATTCATAAGTTACCAAAGTTGTAAGGGTTTGATGATTCAATATCATCAATTATCATGTCTTTTATGACTATGATTAAAATGAAGAGATCATATGATATAGCTCTCTTGAAAAAATTAATATTATTTTAATTTATTTTTAATTTAGATAAAATATTTTTTATATATATATCTTATATCATTGTATTCAAGATTAAAAAATATATTTTTAAGAATATTTGACTTTATTTATCTCTTTCGTAGAAAAAACTTTTTATTCCATGTCCACATTTTATAATTAAGTTTTTAAGAATTATTTCTATGTAAAAACGATTTTATAATATCAATTTTAACCATAATAGACTTTAATAAAATAATTAGAATATTCTCTCCATTTTCATAATGATCCACTTATTAATTTTTATTTGAAATGTTAACGGAATATTTGTCCCAACCTGTATGACATGAATGGAATTTACCACAGTCGCGAACAACCAATTTTCAAAATAATCAATTATAAGTTTAAAATTAACTTTTTAAATAAAAAAACTTTCATAATTCATTGTGAAAAAAATAGTTTTTAAAATGTAATGTTCACACTTAAAATGATATTTTTGTCATGAAATGTTCCATGTGATCATTTAAAAATATTTTATAACTTGGATGAAATCATTTGATGTTTTATTCGATTTACTAGGTATATGATCCAATTGAACAATATTTATTCTTTCTATATATGATTTATTTTTATAAAGACACGTGGTTTATGAAACATGTTTCATTACAATAGGTTGTACTATGATGAAATATTTATAAAAACCATATGTTTTCATAGGTTAAGATATGATTGATTTTTTAAGATCATGAGGCAAAAAAGATGGATTATTTGATGAATAAGACATCTATATAGCTGAAATCAATTTTAAAATAATACATTACTCATGAGTTAATTATGTATTGTGTGAACCTAGATTCATATTAACAATTTTATCTACAGAAAATATTTTTTGTGCATATGGTTATGTGTGGTTATGATTTAATTTCCCTAAGGTTATGTTTTATCATTATTCCATGTTTAGAATGTCATGCATGGAACTAAATTCATGTCCATAATTTTATAAAATGTCTTTATTTCATTTTCTTAACATAATGCTTGATGTTTATTCTCTTTAAAAATGTTCATGATGTTGTAAGATTATGGTTATTCCATAATTAAACGTTGTAATCCAATGTTATGATATCATGGATTATGCTCACTAATTCCTTTAAGATTCCTATCTTTTTAATTTCCAAAATTTATTTCAAACCTCATGTTTATGATCTATGACACAATGGTTATGGTTTTTAGATGTTATTATCTTGTTCTCATACCCTTATTCTTAAGTTAAGTTGATATATCCATAGTTTATATTTATTAAATATTCAATATCACTCTTTAATATATATCATATCCTCAGATTATGAATAATTTTATAATGTATGATATGTCTTCTAAAAGTGATAGTTTTTTATAACTATGTTAGAGATGGTGTAGTTTATTAATGAAATAGTTGTTTACATGTCCATGTTTCTAAAGACACTAAACTTTTAGAATATGCATCCATGTATTTGGGAAATTTAACGAATATTCAACAAAAATATATATTAACAATGTATTAAATCCCACATTTCTATAATTAGTATTATATAATTATTTAGTTATCCATTTGAAACTAGTATGAGAATATAGTATTGATAAAATTTAGAAAATTTTAAATGTTGGATAACATCCTATTTTCTGGAAATTAATAGATTATATGTCTACCAAGAAATTCATACCCTTATGTATATTACAGGTGAACATTGTTATACCATAGATGAACTTAGGTTTAGTAACTCCAAAAAGGCATGTCCAGATTTACTTGATCATTACCTGGTACACCAAAATTGGGCTTATTTTGCATATGGTATAACACTATTAGGGGATATTATTTTGTTAATTCACATTCTCTTATATAACCCCATGATGGATTTGAATAGGATATGACCAAGAATGCCCAATGAAAACACCTATGTTGTGACAAATTGAAAATAGTGATTCGGGATTTAGAGATCCATTGAATGATTTTTCATTATTGAAAAAATGTGATCAATGATTAATTATAGATATATTAACCACTTTGGATTTTGTTTGGGTTTTTATTTAGAATGATTCAGTTTAGGAAGAAGCATGTTTGACAAAATAATGGGGTAACCTATTTATGAATAGTAATATGAATCCCTATATATCATGAAATGTATCACGGAACATTAATTAATATCATCAATGAGTAGATATTTAATTATCAATGTAAACTTATAATGATATGATG
This sequence comes from Viscum album, assembly GCA_963277665.1. Lineage (NCBI taxonomy): Eukaryota > Viridiplantae > Streptophyta > Magnoliopsida > Santalales > Viscaceae > Viscum > Viscum album. The sequence continues at coordinate 525,039,711 of OY728165.1, forward strand.
GTCACATCATAATTCTATTATTCCTTCTAGTAGATGATTGTTGGAATATTCTTCCTTCAAATAAAAACATTATTAATTTAGATGAATTCTATGTGATTATCATAATGTATTTAATTTTTTAATATTGATTACATATAAATTAAAAGGTATTATAGGTAAAATATCATATTCCAAATAAAACCATGCTCATTTATCAATGTGAGGATGAATAAAAACATCCCTGGGGAATAATATATACCATGAGGGTATTAATTCCTATTAAAGGATGATATTTGACTCAGATGGTTTTGGAGAAACACGACATCGATGAAAATCCAATTGATCGGAATTTTGTTGAAGTTTTTCAAGATGAGTTTCCTAGTCTTCCACTGAATCATGAATTTGAGTTCTCGATTGAAATCCTAAGTGGTGTTGAAATAATTTTTACCATACCATATAATGTTGACCGTATTGATTTCTAGGAATTGTAAAACAGACTCCATGAGATTATTGATAAATATTTTATACAACCTAGTGTATCAGTCTAGGATTATCATGTTCTATTTGTTAAGAATAAATATTGATTAATGTGACTCTATATAGATTTTCAATAACATGGAATGATAACTATAAAAAACAATTATACAGTAAACCATAATGATATCTTATTTGATAAACTATGTTGATATAAATACTTTATCAATATTGACCATTTTTCTTTATATATTCAATAGAGGGTCACGAAAAAGGATATACCAAATATATTATTCCATAGATGGTTTGAAAACTATAAATATATAGTGATTCCATTTAGTCATAATAATTCACCATCTATCATCATGTATTTTATGAATATATTTTTTAGACTACATTAATATATTTTTGGTAGTCTTTATAGAAGATAGTTTTATATATTTAAAGAACACAGACGACTATTAAGATCAATTGATATGTTTTTTTAAATACCACAAGGAAGGATAAATTGTATGAATAATTTATCATGTCTGAATTTTCTCTAATAGTAGTTCCATTTTTGGGTGACATAATCTCAATAGAGTGTGTATTGGTGGATCCATCAATGACAGAGGCTATTAAATATTTTTCTAGAAAAACCACTACCATAGAGGTTTGATGTTTTCTTGGGATGGATGAACATCAAAAATGATTTGTTGATAATTTATTGCAACTATATTATCCAATCACTATATTAAAACAAACGGGATCCATGATTCATGTGATAGATGAATGAAAGGAAAATTTTACAAAACATAAGGGAATATTAATCAGTGAACCTATGGTTACATTTCCATGGAATGGATAAGGGTTTCTAATCAATTTTGATTCATACTATAAGGTAATGGGATGTTTTCTCTTGAATAATAACATGGTTATATATTATGACTCACAAAAATTGATGGTTCATGAGAAAAATTACCCAACTCTGGATTTGGATATAGGTGTGGTAATGGTTTTACTAAAGATATAGTAGATTTATTTTTATAGAGAATTGTATGATATATATAATTATAAAAAATTGTTAAAATATATATTTTCAAATAAGGAATTTAATATTCTTAAAAGAATATGGTCGGAGATGATTAAATAATATGATTTTTTCATACATTACCACCTTAAGAAATCCAACAAGGTTGATGAAATTTTGAGTCGAAAGGGTCATGATAACATATTTTTGATGTGGATAACAAAATATTCAATATTTTTTATTTTTCAAAATATAGATCAATAAATCCATAATTAATGGGTGAAACATTATACTTATCAAATGGATGTTCAACAATTTCTATAGGTGAATATTATATATTCGAAAAAGGAATATTTGGAGCTGTAGAATATGGTAAGAAATGACCCTTGGTTTAAACTTGATTATGATGGATTGATAACATTTGGGAACTGTCTATGCGTCTAATACATATTTAATAAAAAAATGATCAAATAGAAGAGTATCATGGTTCTTTATTCTATTTTCATCCTAGAAGAAAAAAAATGTTTAGGTATTTTGTATAATTATTTTGGTTTTATGGAATGGAGAGATATATATATTAGAGTCTATATATTGATTCGTGATTTTTCATCATGTTAAGGCTCTTATATAAAATTATATGATGATAATACAAATAATTTTCATACTAGAATGGAAATGAGAAAACATCGAAATGTTTTTTTTCATTGGAATCCCCTAAACATGTAAGGAAAATAATGATATATTTCTTATAGTTGATCATCAAAAATCTTCATCACACTTCATCAGAATCAATGAAAATTTATTTCTAGATCACCTTTCTAGGATATTCAATACAGATGTGTTAAATTTTCATAGATTAATACATTCCATTGAATCCAATCAGGATCTGATGTTTACCTCAATGTTTTGCACAATTCATCCACATGCTCTTAATATAATGTTGATTTTCATCACTATTTATAATCCATAGACATATGGTCAGTTTGAGATAGAAATTAAAAACATATAGTATGTTTTGAGATCTTCATATATTGATTTCAACAGTTTATTGGATCAACACTTTCTGCTTCTTGAGTTTTTTTTACAATAATATCTTTCATTGAAAAAATCGGATTTTTCCTTATGAATCCCTCAGTGGAATAATGTGTAGAAATATATTGATCAAGGATGAGTTTATAGAAATTTTAGGTGATCTAGAATTTGATATTGATGAGAAAGTGTGACTATGAATTTATCCAAGGAAGATGGTTTTATATTTAGAAAGAATGTACATTTGAGACCATGGTATATAAATTACTTTGAAATTTTTTACCTTATCTAGAGATTAGCATATCGATCTGCACTTCTAGTAAACTAAACTCAGGTCCATGATTTGTGCAATGAATATATTCTGTTGAAGTGCATACATGATCCAAGAAAAATACTGAAATATATCTTCATAAAATTAGATAATGGACATTCATTTGTGAAAAAACACATATTGATTTCGGATCATACCAATAATGTTCTATGTTCCATGACCACTCACCTAGTCAAATTTTATTGGTGAAACCACTATCGTAAAGAAGCTACATGTGAACCTAATAATAATATGAGGTTGATGTATCATAATTTTTATTGGAGTGATGAGTTATAAGGAAATTTTTTTGTTTCAAGTGGGGGAGAATGTAACACCCTTTGTTTTTTATGAAATATTACATTTCTAATGAATTCCATTTCATTTATAGCTTCTCTTACATGTAACATCTTGTTTTAGAGAACAATGATATAATATTAATATTATTTTTTAAACATTGAATTTATAACTTAGATGTTAAACCTGGTGGTATTAATAGGAATAAATAAATAAATATTAATTATTCATTTTATTGAAATAAAACATATTGATAAAATGGTACTTACTTTTTAGAAATTTCTTATATATGTTTTGAATATAGTATTATGTGAAAATAAATTTACATTTGTTGAAAAATTTATAAAATTAATTTTTTCCAATTTTAGAATTGTTTTTGAAAATGATAAACTTAATTTTTAAATGTACATGTCAAAATTATATTTGTGTGATTTTTTGATAATTTCCATAAATGAGTATTTTTTTCAATGAATAGTGAACATACCGGTTTTTATTATGAATTGCATTTTCATTTAAAGAATTTAAAATCATCCAAAGTATTTTAAGATTGTATTAATGGTAAAATTATTCCAATAATATATTTATATATAAAATATATATTATTAGGATAATTGTTTTGTTGAATATTTATATTAAAACATTCTATACTTTTGAAAACGTTTTCTTTGGAAAACCACATTTTCAATACATCTGTGGGGTGAATATTAAATTTAATTATGAAACAAATATGATGTAAATTAAATATAATGGGATAGATATTTGAAATTAGAATAATTTATATTATATAATAAGTTAAAATATTTTTCTATCATAAATATTAATAATGTTAAAAAACAATTACAATTTTTGAGGTTAAAATGGTTTTTGTGTTGACATTAACTTGAGTTAAAACTAATATTCCAAACATATACAATGTTTATTTAATAAATTATAATTCATGTATTCAATTAGTGGGTCCATGTTATATATTATGGATCATTTTAATGTTATTTATAATGGATTCATTACCTAGGTAAACTAAAATATAAAATATTTCATGGTGGAAACAAAAATGTAACAAAATGTAATCATAAATTTTAAGGAATAATTTTTTAAAAAAACAGGTTTTTTTATTTGGAGGTATGAATCAACCATATTATATCATCACTTTAATAATTATCAAATTTTTTGGATCTTTTTGTTAGAGTGACATCACATTATTGAAAAATTTTCGGTAGGTAGAAAAATGTCACTCCTAAATTATAAATGGATAGTTCTTCTCATAAATTATTTATGTATTTGAATCACGTTTTCCTAAATAGAAATTGTAAAAATATCTCCCCAAAATCCTTAAAAGCATTATTGATAGACTTGTATTACCAAAATTAAGACCCTACTGTACTTAATATGATATCCAAATGTTGTGTTTTGAAGGGGTGATAATTCATTTTCCATCAGCACCTCTAACGGTTGGATATAATGATGGATTTAATATTTATATATGATATATATGATATTATATTACTTTATTAACTAGTATATAATATATCATTTAATAGTTTCAATTCTGTGGGAATACAATAATGTCACTCGTTTGTACAAAGGACAAATACCTCATGAAGTGATGTTATGTATTTTTCAATTATTCTTTGGGTTATGTCCTCTACGTTGAATACCCAAAGAGGGGGGGGGTGAATCAGGGTATGATAGATTAAAATATTTTCTCGTTCAGATCTTATTCTGTTGTTAGAAAAAACTCATTTCTCTCTTCCTCCCATAGAAATACATGAAATGATATAAAATCATGAACATGACACATCAATTTATACTTTTTTCAGCCTAAATGGGATATGTCCAAGAAGCATACAAAGGAAATGTGCCGATGTACCAAATTAAAAAAACCTCAATGATAATAATGAGTACAATGTTTGGGAAAGATCTTCTACGCACACGCTCATCGGCTTTACAAATTTTAGGGCCTTCTCACTACATTCCCATGGGTCACTCTATATGCCTCTTTCTATAGCTCACTACTGGTGGAAAAGGACACCACCCTCCTCTTCCTCCTCTCACAACTCTTTGAAATGAATCAACACACTGTTTAGCAATTTTTAGATCAAACATAGTTTATAGATATGTAGGTCCCTTCATTTGCATGAATTCTTGCATACTAAACTATAGGTGGATGCCCAATTGAAATTCCTTTTTCATCTGCCTATGATGTCCACCATTCCATGTACTGTTATGTAGCAGAAAATACATTCACAAACAAATTTGAATCTTTTACAAGATTCCTTGAGATAATCATGAACCATCTGCTACTCCTGTGTACTGTTTTCTGTGTTTGGTATGTTGATCACTTCCTCTACCTACTGTTTCCGCTACTATGAAGTTCCGTTCGTCTTTGGAATTTCACCGACTTCGTTGTCGCATACTGCTACCATGTACTGATATCTTGAACCTCTTTTGTGAAACCCATTCTATTCAAAAACTATTATTTATTTGTAGACAACCTCTATGAAACACCCTATATCTGTGAAAATGTCATTTTTCATGGACTGCCTTCTCTAACCCCCCACGTACCACTCCTTCTTCCTCTGCATACCATTTTTTATTTTGGTTATAGCTCTTCGCAAAAACATTCTTTGGAATTTAATCTACACAAACAAATTTAGCTTTCATGGAATTCTTCTTCACAAACCATCTTTGAAATTTTCCGAAATCCCATATCCAAAAGATATTCATATGATATTCGATCTCAATAGTGATATGTGGGATTAATTATTCTCATATATGGAATGATATACACAATATATGTTAACCCAAGATTTACTAAATCTCTGATTCATCATCCACCATATACCGATCCTTCTGCCACCGTGAATCGCAAGCCACCTAGTAAAATTCTTTTTATATGCATTTTGTATACTTCATTTGTTCCTACTCAGTTGATATCCTCCACCTACATCAAGCCACCTGCATACCGCACCATCGTCCACCGTGAACGGTTTTCTATTTCTGGAACCACACTATTCTCAGTGCTCCACATACCATTCCTATAACATGATATGTGACCCATGCATTATGATATGTGGTACACATCCTTCACTAATATTCTTCATTGTTCTTGATACTGTTCACTCATGTGAAGAAATCCATCCTTTTCCAAAATAAAAATCTTGATTTTGAGGCCCAAAAATTTGGTATACATGGAGAAAATGCACCACCTTACAAACCAATTTTCAAAAGTAACACCAACCATACTCACTAACAGTCATTTAGATTTTTCAAAAAACACAACAACCCCCAAAACATACTAAGAGGGCACTTTGAATGATTTTTTCCCAACAATCTCCTCCATTGGGATTGATGATAACTTTTCTTATAACAACGCAGCACATTTTGATGCCTCATTAATGCTCCTTCCAATTTCCACCAAAATTCGCTTCACAGGATAAAGATAGTGATCAAGGAATTACTCAACACATACTCTAGGCCCACATGATCCATGACCGGCATGAGAAAAAAGATTATATTGCATAGTTCATCATTGAACCACTTCATTTCTAATCACAAATTGTTGATACCAAACTGATACCAATGAACTAATCTCGTCATGAACCTCAGCCATTGTGATATCTAATCATTGATCTATCACTTCTAGAATTTTTTTATTTAATACTCACAAAATGTTTCTTCTTCTCCAATAGCTTCATCTCAGCTACAACTCCCCCTATCTTGCTCCTCCACTTAACAACTTCTCCCTGTATCTTTTCTCCCCTAGAATAGTCGCACTTTATCACCCTTTGTCAATGAACTGTAAGGACGCTACATGTTTTTATAAAAAAGGGTAAAAACACATATCATAACATTACAGAAAGACACGTCAAACCTCAGAGAGGGGGGATCCACATCCACACTTTTTTAAGTGCAATAAGCCAACTTGACTCCCAAATCCATTCGATGCCTTTCAAATGATTTTTTGGGTAAGGCCTTTTTAAGAATATCTACAACATGTTGTTCTGTCGTCACATACTCTAACTTCCCAAGCCCTTGTTCTCCTTTCTCTATGAAAAAATGATATTTTATTTCAATGTGCTCTGTCCTTGTTTGATGGACTAGATTTTTCCCTTGATTTACAGTACTTGAATTATAACAATGTATTCTGATTGGAGATTTCACTTCCATTCAAATAACATTAACAGATTTTTCATTTACAATAGATGCGTGTAATCTTGAGTAGACGAAATATATTCATCTTTTGTGATGCTCAATGAAATGCAATATTTTTTCTTGCTTAACCATGAAATACACAACCCACCAAGATAAAAGACACCTCATATTGTTGATTTCTTATCATCTGTGGAACCAGCCCAATCCGCCTCAGTATATCACAGTAACACTGGCTGAGATTTTTCAGTATACATTAGGTAAACATCAGTTGTTCCCTTGATATACTAATGAATTATTTTTAATTCAATTATGCTTCTCTCCTTGGTATTTAATTAATACCTCACTACATGGCATGTTGAAAATATAATATCAGTACTTTTCTCTCTTTTTAATAATAGACATCCATTGATTAGCCAATATTTCGTGATATTAACTTCCTTTCCTCCATTATCCTGTGATAGTTGCAATGTAGTAACAACCAGATCCTTCATCTCTTTGTAATTATCTATTCCAAATCTTCTAAAACCCTCTTGTTATATTTGTATTGAGAAATAAAAGTGTCATTCCTTATTTAGTCACTAGTAAGCTAAGGAAAAATGTTATCTCACAAATCATCAAGATTTTGAACTCTCTTTTAATGAATTCAGAAATCAATATGCATTATGCTTCATCTAATCTAGAAAAAATTATGTCATTGACATAAACTAGCACCATCATCTATCGACTGTCACCATTATTGAAATACTGATTATAATCAACTCCACCAAGCTGGAAACCAAGATTATTTTGAAACTAATCATGCATTGAATACCATGTTATTGGTGCTTGATTCAAACTATATAATGTATTCTTTAGCTGAAAGACTCCATTATCATCTTCATGATTGATAAAACCATCAGTCTGATCAATGTAAAATTATTCTTCCAGAACTCCATTTTGAAATCTTGACTTGAAATCCAATTGGAAAACATTAAACTTTTGTTGCATATATCTATCCAAGAATAATCTAATTGTCTCCAGACTTGAAACATGTGAAAACGTCTCATCAAAATCAATACCGTCTATCTAATATTTCCCTTTCCACCCCAGGCATGATTTTTTTCGAATCACAACACCATATTAATTTATTTTTCATCGAAACCCCATTTTTTCCCAATGACATTATTGAATTATGGCCTCAAAAAAATAACCCATGTTTGATTCTTCTCGATTTTACCTTGCTCTTCATTCATTACATGAACCCAATTCTTATCCCCAACTACTTCATCAATGCATTTAGGCTCAACTTGTTATAAGTATGATGCTTTTTGTAGAGACTTAGTCCTCTTTCTTAGCACTAGTGTTGTCTAATCACCAATTATGTTTTGCCTGTCCACTTTAACTCTTCTTGCTGGTCTCTAAGAAGATTCTTATTTATTCTCGTCATCTAATTCCTCTTCTGAATCATCCTCTAGAGTTGGAGAATCCCAAGACATTCTCAACTCTTCATCACTGCCATCCTGATTTTGATCATGTATTTGCTGAATATTCTATTAATTCTCCACTATAGTTTAATCTTGACATTAAACTTTTTTTCCACTCCTCTTATTGAAGAATTTATATGTTTTTCTCTTCATTGAGTACCCATGAGATATTCCTTCATCCCCACTTGATTCAAATTTCTTGTGTTTCTCCTAATTGAGAATGAATAATTTACTTTTGAATATTCGAAAGTACTTCAATGATGGATTCATCCCATAACATAACTCGTATAGATTCTTCTCCCATTTTGGACAATATAAAGCACTATTTGAAGTGTATACTACTATCATCACTACTTCTTTCCAAAATTTCTCTAGAAGGACTTTTTCAATGATAATTGTTCTATCCAAGTTGTTGATAATACGATTTATTCTCTCAACCACTCCATTATGTTGTGGAGTTATTACTGAGGAAAATTGATTCCTTATCCTGTGTTATTTTAGATAATCCTTCACTTGACTTTTTATGAACTCTGTTCCATTATCTGTTCGAATCATCAGGATTTAATAACCAAGCTTCTCCTCACATTCCTATTGATATCTTGTATTGTAACAGAACACTTCAGATTTGTGGGTGATTATTGAAACTCTTGCCATTTTTATATAGTCATCAATGAAGAGAACATAATATCTCTTTTCATAAATAGCACTTGGAGAAATGTTCCCATATAGATAAATATGAACCAACTCAAGAAATATTGTTTAGTTTTTCTCCTTTGTCTTATATGACTTTAAAATGATCTTCCCATCTTGATAGGTATCACACATATGAGTACGATCACTTGATAATCTAGGGAGACTATGAGTCGCATCATATTTCACCAGATAATCCAAGGAACCTTGGCTTATGTACCTAATAAGGTTATACCATAACTTGTTTTCATCATCCTTAGACAAAAAGTCTATATATTATTCTCCACGCCCGAGGTAGATATTCACATTCACACAAATTTATTGCATCACAACAGAACTATCATTTTCATTGATGATACATAATTTCTTAGAAAAACTTATGGCATGTCCTGAGTCCCAAAATTGAATAAAACTTAGCATGTTGTGACCAAGACCCTAAACAATGAAGACATTTCGTTGCCTCAGGTATTTTCCAGCAAACACGGATTTTTCTAAACAAATAATTTTCAATCCATCATCATTACTAAATATTTAAATTCTTTCTTTATCATACTTGATTATGGTCACTAGATCATTATTCTTTGTCATATGGTATGTGCCTCCAATATTAATAAACTAGATCCTAGTGCGATCTGATGCAATGAATGAACATTCTCCAAAAATTACATACTATTACCTTTTCTTTTTTACCAATGTTTGTAAAACAACTATATTTCATTATACACTATCTCTTTAAAGTAATTCAATAGTTTATGGTACACGCAACACCGAGTTCGAGCACACCACGACTTTCCAAAAAAGCCATTACAGAAGTAGTTATGAATATTACTAACTTAATTTTGAATTTTTTATAGCCCATATAATTTTCACATCTATATTATGTTTTTCTTTGACATATTATAAAAAAAAATTCATTATTTTAGATAAAAGATGTATTTTTCAAAAAAATACATTTTTACGACCTTTAAATGGAGAACTCTTTTTAAATACAATATTTGAAACATTTATATATTCAAATTCACAGGATAGAATTAATTTTTAGATGTGGGACATAAGAATTTATATTGGATAAATTTTTGTGGTTTTTCAGATAACATTCCTATGTGATGAATAGTGAAACACTAAATTTTAACTGAAAAAAAAAACTTTTTTAATAAAAATAATTCATAGTGTTAAATAATATATCTAAATGGTTTTGAAGTATAATTAGATTATATTTTATTAACTTAATCCAATATTGGTCATTAGAAGTAATTTTACATTTAAATTGGACATAAACACATATCAATCGTTTGCTAGTTTTTACTTCTCAAAACCCCACCTTCTGGTTTTGATCATTAGAATTAATTATTAAATTAATTAATGAAACATCTATGTTTTGAATTTTTTAAAATAGACTTCATTTTTGAATTTAAAAAATCAAAATTACATAGGGTGTATTTTTGGTATTTTTTAGAAAACATTAAATTTTGAAAAATAGTGAAAAACACTACGTTATTGGTCAAAAGCAATTTTTATTTAAATAATTAATATTTTTATTTAAATTTAGTTTAAATTAAAAAATAGAGACATAATAATTATATTAGTATAATTTAATTCAATCGAGTCATTTTATAAAATGATTATATATATAAAATTTTATTGAACTATTTGACGCCTTTTACCCACCTTCTAGGCACATTTGAAATTTTGGATTTAAATTAATTTTATCACTCCTATGAATTGAATTTCAAAACCATGAGAAATATGGTCAACATCATTAAGTAAAATGTGGTTAAATAGGATGAAACTAGTTTTTTTTATTGTATCTTTTGAATTTTATTTACAACGTTTCAAAGTAATTAGTGTAATTAAATGTAAAAAAGAATATTGTAATTACAATAACACAAGTAGTTTTTCTATTGGATTAGGGTTTATCAACCAATATCAATCTTAGGAATAAAATATAATCCATTTTTATCCACAAGGGTTAGATGAAGATATTTATTATTATATTATTAAAATAATAGTTAAAAGTGTTAAATTAAAATTTCAATAACTAAACCATTTTTAATATAAGATTATACATAAGATAAATTCGACTATAAAAATTAATTATAAATATAAATATATTTCCTAAATATTATAATTTAATATATAAATTTTAGACATTAATTAATTAAATTTATTTATGAAACAATGATTATGGAATAATTACATTATTAATGAATGATTAAAATAATTTATATTATAAATATCCAAATAAATTTAAATTTCAACTTTTGATGCATTCAAATTATTTTCTAGTTTAACATGACATGTTACAATTAATTTAATGTATTTTATTCTAAGTAATAATGTTTTTTAGACTTTTAAAAAAACCAAATACTAAATAATGTCCAAATTTTCATAAATGACTTTTTAAAACAAGTACTATATTATTAAATGGTTTAATATTGATAAAAATTTGAGGATTGTAAAAAGGACTTATATAATAATATATATGTCATTAATGAACCACATGAGGTTATATTGGAATTTTATTGTATGTTTATAGACCATGTAATATAAAAATAAAAGAATACTTTGTAAAAGTTAAACTATTTAACTAAGAGTTAAATCTAAATGACAAGCTCAATATGGTGACCTAGACATGTCTAAAACCAATTGGTTGAGATGATTTAGACCCATACTCACCTTCTCCTCAAAATAAATCCATTTTTAGCCATTATAAACCGAAAATTATTTAATAATAAAATAATATTTCAAGCTTTTCCTAAAGTGACCCTCACCTCTATTATAAAATGGTGAGTCCCTTATCTCCAAATCACACCTCTAAGGCCATTTAGCTTGGCCAAACCCTACTCTAACTACTTTCCAAAATCTCTCAATTCATCCAAATGTCCCCATTTTGATCATAAATCGAATATATGGATCCCTTTTGATCAAATCAATAGGAAGCACATGAAGAAGGGGTAATAATTTCATACACTATTTCAAAGTTATATTCTTCATCCACATCCCCTTTCCTTGTTGTTTCCATAAAATAATAATAAATCCAGTAACCTATACATAAAATAATGTTATTATAAATATTGAACAACCATATTAATAATTTTCTTCATCCTATGAATTAAAATGTCACCATAGGTGCGTACGTAAAACTTATAGTCTCCATGTCGTGGCGTAGTTTGTTATTAAACAATTCATTAATTGTATAGGTATAATATTGCATATAATTGAAGTAAATAATAAAAATTACACATCAATGATTAGTTATATGTAATATACCATCCACTTACAAATTATTTCACCAAGAATATAATTATATTGTTTCTAATGTGTATGTATGGATTACAGTCCCCATGAACGCGATGTGATTCATTCCCCATCAAAACAACTCAAGAATAATGTTTATTTTAATGGTTTAATGTAATTTTTATTAATTTAGTATCATTCAGGATATAATTAAAATATTTTCAATCCATAACTAACATGACTTCTGTAACAAAATATATAATGGAAAATGAATCAGTTAACACCAAAAACAATGATACTACAGAAATGTTATTAACAAAGCAATATTAGAAGATCATATATTAATTAATATATTTATATGTGGTTCACGTATAATTTAATAACAATGATTTAACTTTTATATAGGAGGTTAACATTCCCTTCTCTATATAAAAGTAAAGGAAATAGTTAAATTTACATTTTCATTATTATCTGTGGTTGTTTATACGTAAGAATCTGCTGGGAATTCTTTATCATCCTCATCAGTGTTTCTTAATAATGTATTTCAAAACCTATTTAAAATTTCCTATAATGTGGATTAAATTAATTTATACCCCTGTATGAATTTTTATAAGTTGTTTTTAAAGGAATCATTCCACCGTTTTTAAAAAAATGGTACTTTATGTCTTTTTCGAAAAATTAATGTAAGAATGTCTTTTAACATAAATGGAATGTGCATCTATTTTCCCCCATTATAACAACATCAATGATTCCCTTACAAGATCATAAGACTATTTTAAAAATAATATTTTCTGTTATAATGATGTTACTTTTAAATAATTTCAAAATAGAATGAGATATTTATCTCAAATAGATTTTATTTCATATATGTCAACATCATTTGATTGATTTTAATTTGTTTGAAATTGATTTATTATGATTCAATCTTCTATATTTTTTGATGGTTTTGTGATATGTTTTACTATGGATGTTTTATTTTTATACCATTAATGTTTTATGGTTAAATTATTATAATTTTGTATGCTTTTTTTAATATGAATATATATGTTATGTTTCAACCATTTCATATGAGTAATGCATTGGACATCGTAATTGACGGGTGGAGACCGCTATAGCTCATCTTTGAATCAGTAAGTCTCATGAGACAAACTCGTATCTTGGCGCGAGGCCATGAAAAAATGATATTTTTTGTATTGACAAGAATCCTTGACTATGTGTTTATGATGTAAGACATTATGATTTCCATCATTATGAAATAAACTATTGATATTACATGTGATTATTCAACTAGTACAATATCCATGTGAATAAATAAATAGAATTATTTGATTTATATTTTCCTTATGATGCTAAAAATTATGTTTAAAAGGCTTGTGTTTTAGTCTTATAAATTTCTATAAATCTTTATTCATATTTATGATAGTTTCTTCTATATTTTTATCGTTATTAAGCATCGGAGATCACCCCTTTCTTATGTTTTCTTTTTCCCAAGATGTGAAGAAGTATACTGTGAATAACTTGTAGGGATTGTACAATGGATATAATTGTGTTCAAAGGGGACACAATGTTTTTTTAAATCATGATGTAATGTAAAATTTATGTACGTATCTAGTACATCCATGTATACTACCCTAATTGGTCTTTTGAGACTTGATCTCTTGTGATCATGAAAATATATTAAAATAATTCATCGACTCTGAGTTACTAGGGTCGAGGCATTAAATTTGGTATGAGAGGAAGTTTAGTACAAACCATGGATAATAAAATTTGAAAAACTATAATTAGAGAACATTATCCTAAGATATACTTTGAGGATTAGTATAGAATAACTTCCATGAATTTTGGTAATGTAGATATTTTGTGAGTTTTTAAAGAAATAAAAACATGTTTGGATAGTACAAGTGGGAGTGGTTCGGCCATAGAATAACCTTGGAGTAAAAACATAGAAATGGAGTTATAGGCTTGACACAAGGTATCCTTGTTAAGGATAATAGGCCTAAAACATACCTAGTTTGACACTCTTAGGGGATATTCCTAGGATAATTCACATTTTCATTACAACCCTAATGAATGATTAATTTGTAAATACTTCCTCAAAGAAATAATTTTTATGATTAAGGATTATATGCATAAACTATTAAATTTATGTTAAATATTTTGAATTATTGAAATTATGCATTATGATTCATAAACTAACCTAGTGTTTTCCATTGTTTTGAAATGGTGCCCAGTAGAAGGAATGTGATCTCAAACATTAAACATGATCCAAAGAGTGTGAAGGATAATATCTTTCATGGTCTTAAGCCAAAATTTATAATGGAAATATCCTCCCATGTATTCTCATCATATAAAGAAATATATTCATGTGTTAATAAGATAAGTAGTGAAATTAATTATTCCTATGGATTTAATGGGAATCAAGAGAATATAATGACTCTAGAGAGAATGTTTGATAAATAAATGATGTGAAAGAATGTTTTTCTCATATGTGATAACTATGAAAAGAATCACCTTTGTAAAATTTTGAACGTAGTTGGAGTTTTTAATAAGTTTGGAGAAAAAGAACACCAGGTATGTGATTTTAAGGGTAGAAAAAAGGTTTCAAATGTACAATGCTTCATCTACAAGGAGTTGGAACACTATGAAAATCAATGTCTTAATCATCAAAGTATACCCAAAATGATGTTATTTGATAACAATCTAGTTATGATACTACTGAAGATGAAGAGGAATAATTAGTGTTCTTGTTTTTATTTAATATATTATGTCATTTGAGAGTTGTATCAATGATGTACTAGTAGTGTTAATTATAGAAATAAATAACGATTGTACTACAATACTATTTCAATTGGGATTTGAGATTATATGCTACTAAAAAAAGTAACTCAACAATAAGTTAATCATTTTATAAAATAAATGGATGAATTAAAGATAAACCTTAATATGGTTCTGATACTGATGTAGTTATTTTGGAATAATAGATGGTTGTTTTAGATAAATTATATTGGATATTATACACTACATTATAACTGATTAATGGTGTGGTTATTTCATCTTTTTTGGAGTATTCAAAATTTTTGGATATAAAGAATATATATAGTATTCTATAAGTAATAAGGGAGAATAAATGTAATTAATAAAGATATATTGTAATTCATGGTGTGTCCATGTTTTAAAAGAATACATGTTGAAGTTATTCCCATGTTATTGCGTGGAAAAAGAGATCTTCAACATGATTACCTTCCTTTAAAATTCAGGAATGTGCGATTAGGCAGAAGTATTTTGGGTAAGTATAAAGGTTGAATGAATTATGTTATAAATTGGATTCTATTGTTTATGGTTGAAACATTTCGTAAAATTGTTTTTGGAATCTTATAAAAAGGACAACCTGGAGGTCAGACGACAACCCATCGTGTCAGGCAAGGCCGCAAGATTTGAACCCACAGCCGATGGGCGACAAGTGTGCAGTACCTACCACTATCCTACATGATTTCCCATTTTTAATAATTTAGTTTTTAAAATGATATGATAGATGAATTATATATTAATTTTTTTGAAACCCTGTATGATTAGGATAAATAGAATATTTTTGAATTCTATTATCTTTTTGATTGAATGATAAGTTTGTGGTAGGAATTTGTTAAATGATGGAACTTTACTTGTCTATTATTATTTTTCTTCTATGAAAAATTTAATTCATAAACTTTTGGGAAATGATCTTAAAACATAAAATGTGTTATCCTATTATCTTATTATTTGATGAACCAATAAAAAATTAAGTCATAAACGATTTATGGCTTTGAGGCCCTCTATTTTCTATTTATTGTTCATTTTTTATGAATGATGAACTCAAAATGTCCCTATAAGTATTTAAGTTTTTTCTTAAATTATTTGTCTCTAATTACCACCAATTTTCTTCTATTCGAAATACGGATTTTGTGGCAAGTTTTTCATTTCCATTTTCCTCTCATTAAGAATAAATTTTAGTAACCCTATTTCTGAAGCGGGGTTTTCACAAAGGTAATTTCTATTTTCAATCATTTATTTTCTAAGAACAATTTCAAACTATGATGACAGAATTTATTGAAACAGGTGATAATGTAACACCCCGGGATTAAATTTTACGTTATTTCTTTAATGTTATTTAATATTTTGTGCTACATGTGACAACGAGTTTGAGCGCACCACGACTTACCAAACTAGCCATTCAAAAAGAGATTTTGAATAGTGTTAACTATATTTTTAATTTTATTTTCTCAATATAATTTTAACATCCATATAATGTGTTTCTTATGCATTGTATAAGAACAAATTCAATTTTTTAGATAAATGAAGAATTTTTAAAACACATGTAATTTTACCTCCTTTTAATGGATTACCCTTTTTAAATATAATATTTGATACTTTTATATATTTAATGTTACAATGTAAACGTCTTCATTATTAGCGGGACATAAAAATTTAGTTTGGATATATTTATGGTGTTTTTCTGATAACATTCATATTTTGATGAATAGTGAAAAATACTAGAATTTCATTTAAAACAAATTTTTAAATAAAAATAATTCATAGTGTTACATTATACATTTGAAAGGTTTTTATGTATAATTAGATTCTATTTTTATCATTTAATTCTATTTTGGTCATTGGAAGTAATTTTGATCTTAAATTTGTTATCAACACATATCAATCTTTTGATAGCTTTATTTCTAAAAAACAAGCTTTATAGTTTTGGCAATGGAAATTAATTTTAAATTAATTATCAAACATATTTGTTATTAATGGGGTAAAATAGACATCATTTTTTAATGTGGAATATATTAATTATCTTAGGGTTATTTTTTGGTATTTTTCTTTAAACATTCAAATTTTGTTAAAAGTGAAAAACATGTGTTATTGTTTAAAACCAACATTTATTTAAATAATAATAACGAATATTTAATATTATTTTAAAGTTAAAATATATACATAATACCTATATTAGTTCCATGGAGTCATTTTGTAACAATATTAGATATCTTAAATTTAATTGATCTATTTAACGCATTTTACCCACATTCTAGGCATATTTTTAAATTTGCATAAAATGAAATATTAGCACTACTTTGAATTGAATTTCAATACTCCAAGGGACATGGTTGACATCAGTATGTAATTTATGATTAAGTAAGATGAATATAATTTTTGTTTAATAGTAAAGTTTGAATACTATGTTCCACGGTTAAAAGTAAATCGAGTAATTAATGGTAAAAATGATATTATAATTACAATAAAAAATGTACTAATTCTGTTGAATAATTTTTTCCAACTGAAATAAACAATAGGAATAAAATATTTTCCTCTTTGATCCACTTTTATTAGATTGGGATTATTATTATTATATTATTTAATGAAGAGTTAAATTGTGTTAAATTCAAATTTTAATACCTAAAAAAAACTAATATTGGGTTATACATAAAATAAACTTGACTAAAAATGTTCAATATAATGATAAAAAGATTTTCCTACATCATGGTATTTTATTTATAAATTTTATACATTGAATTATTAAATTTATTTAGGACACAATGATGAAGTAGTAATTACTTTATTAATAAATGATTAAAATAATTGATATTATACATATATAAATAATTGTATGTTAATATTTTTGATGCTTTACAATAATTTTCTAGTTTAATATGAAATTTCATTATTGATATAATTAATTTTGATCTAAATAATATTTTTTTTACATTCACAAAAACCAAATACTTAATAGTGTTAAAATTGACCTAAATGAGTTTTTAAAACAAATACTATATTATGAAATGATATAATATTCCTAAAAATATATGGATCTTCAAAAGGAAATATATAAGGACACACATGTCAATAATGAACCACATGAGCTTCTCTTGTAATTTAATATAATGTTTATTAACCTTGTTGTATCAAAATACAAGAGAACATTGTAAAAGTTAAACTATGTAACTGATAGTTAATTCTAAAAGATAAGGTTAACATGGTGACCTAAAATTTTCTAAAACCTATTGGTTGAGATCATTTTTACCCACCCCACCTTAGACTCTACGTTAATAAATTTTGAGGGATTATAAACTGAAAATTATTTTTTAACAAAAAAATATTTCAAACTTTTCTGAAGTAACAATCACCTATCTTATTAAAGGGTACTTCCCCTTCTCTCATCTCCACTCCTCAAAATCCATTTGTCTGGGAAAACACTACTCAAATATATTCCCAACTACCCTCACTTAAACCTAGATGCATTACCTTGATCAAAAATCCATCATATGGTGCTGTTTTGATCAAATCAAATAGAAGCAACCAAAGAAGAGGTAAATATTTCATCACCTCTTTTAGTGTTCTTTTCTACTTTAACTTCTATTTTTTTGTTGTTTCCATACCAAAATAAAAATTCAAATATTTTCATCATAATGTGATGTTATTATAAATATGGTACAACCATATTCATTATTCTATACATCATATTAATGAAAGGGTCACCGTAATTGCGTACGTGCAGCTTACCGTCTCCATGACATGTTGTAGTTTTTTGTGCAGCAATTAATTTTTTGAATGGGTATAACAAAGATTATAATTGATGTAAATAATAAATATAACATGATAATGATTCCTTATATGTAATATAAAATATAGTTACAATATATTTCACCATCAATAGAATGATATTGTCGTTCGTGCGTACGTTCAGATTACCGTCTCCATGAACGTGATGAGATTCATTCCCCATCATAAACATTCATGAATAATTTACATTTTATTATTTAAAATATTGATTGAAAACATTATATATTTCAGGATTTGAATCAAATACATTTTATCCATAACAAACCTAACTTATTTTACCAAACATATAATGGAATACAAATTAGATAACACCTGTAACAATGATACTACAGGAATATTCTTAACAATGAAATATTAGAAAAACATATATGAAATCATATTTATATATTTGGTTCTTGAATAAATTAATAAAAATGATTTAACTATTTTATATATGTACATAATACCCTCAAATATATAAAATTACAAGTTAAGAGTTAATATTACCATCTCTTTATTATCAGAGGTTATTTAAATGTAAGCATTTACAAGGATTAATTTGTCACCCTCATCTCTGTTTATTAAAAATGTATTTTAAAACATTTTTACTATTTTCTATAACATTGGTTAAACAAATTTACACCCTTATATTAATTTTTATATAATTTTTTGAATATAATCATTCCGTCATTTTCCAAATAAGGTAATTTATGACCATTTCGACAAACTATGGTATGAATGTGTGGGTGAAACTATTTTATTCCGTTATAACACCTTCGAAACTTCCCTTAAAATATTTATATAATAATTTCAAAATAAATGTTTTATTTTATAATTATGTGATTTTATGTGATTTCAAATAGAAATAGATATTTCTATCAAATTTTTCTGATTTTATCTATGTTAACATCCTTTGATGGATTTTACATTTGTTTGATGTTGATTTATTATGAGATTATCATCCATATTGTATTGACGGTTTTGTGATATTTTTGACTATGGATGTATTATTTTTATACCATTCATATTTATGGTAATTTTATTGAAATTTTTTATGTTTGTTTTAGTATGAATTTTTCTTTATGATTCAACCTTTTTATATGAGGAATGCATTAGACTTAGTTAGTGAGGGGTGGATCCTTCTATAGCTCCTCAATGCATCGGTAGGTCTCAGGAGAAAAACTAGTGTCTTAGACCAAGGTATTGAAAAATCCTATTTTTAGTCATGGCATAAGGCCTTGAATATGTAGTTATGATGTCTCGAATTATGCATTCCATCATTATGAAATTCTCTATTGATATTACAATGGATTATCCGACTAGCATAATATCCATGTCAGTATGTAAATGGAGTTATTTTATTTATCTTTTCAATATTATGATGAAGTTTATGTTTAAAAGTCTTGTGTTTTGGTCTTATACATTGCATTAATTGATTATCATTATTTATGATAGTTTCTGCAATATTTATATCTTTACTGAGTATCTGAGCTCACCCCTTTATTATGTTTACATTTTCTCAGGATGTGAAGAAGTATATTATTATTAACCTGTAGTGATGTTATAAAGGATATGAGTTTTTACATCGGGGAAAATATGTTGTTTTTTATTTCACGATGTAATGTCAGTCTTATGTATGTATCTAGTACTTCAAAGGCAACTAAACAAATCAATCTTTCGAGACTTCATCTCTTGTTATCACACCAATGCATTAAAATAATGAACCAACTCTAGGTAACAAGGGTCAGGAATTAAAAATTATCTAGCATGGAATGATTATCTTCATCATTCTCAGTATATGATAATCCATCTTCAACCTCCAGATCTACAAATCAATTTGGAATTTTCATCACTCTTAAAGATACATTTTGCAACTTCTTATAAAAAAATTTAGTCTGCTTTGGAATATTCTTCTGCATTACAAACATGAATTATTTTTCCATATTCTTGAGTCATTTACACCTAAAACAATAACCATCAAATAATGACCTGGAATTTTCAGCACTATACGACCACCACAGTTGGTGTTGTTCCCTTGGTTAAATCTTTTAAATGGAATTTTTTTTTTGAGAATGTCCCATCATACCCCAACAATTGAATCTCATGTGAGGTACACTCTTATGTGGAAATTCACCACTAGTTTTTCCTTTGTTTCTCAGAATCTTTTGATTTTTCTTTGTACCCAAGTAAATATTCAATCATCGAGTGGGTACTTATGGTCTGAAAGAATACATAACTACTTTCTGTTTTAGATCAAGCCTTATTCCATCAATATCATTCAGAATTGATTATTTCTTCTATTCTAATAGACCATTTTTTCCAAATCTCATCCTATTTTTGCCTTTATAATCTTCTTTCCTGATGTCAAACTGAGATTTTTCAGTTTCTCATGATTATTAATTGATCATTGCATACAAACAACTTCCTCTTCTAGTTTTTTGATACGATTTATTAGATCTTTTCCAGTTCCTATAAAACTGTCAATTTATATTTTTTGTTCTTTAATTTTGAATTTAAACTCAACCACCATCTCTGAGTTTTCTGGCATTGAATACCTCAAATATTCAATTTCTATATTAATATCTGTATTTTCTTCTACCTATTATTTCATATTGATTTTGGCTTCACTATCAACTTGGTTATCATTCTTTATTATGACTCATGAAATATCTACATTATACAAGAAAGATTCTAATTCTGTAGAAGATAATCTATTCCATCAATTTATCCTTCTTCAATTTCACATTCCTATCTTGTTAATGAATTTATGACAACTACCACCATAGAATATATTTTATAATCCTTGCAGTCCTCCAACTCTTCTGCCTTAGATTCTTTTGTTCATTCATCCTCTTTTAGAAGAATATTCTTCTATGGAAGATATTTCTCCTGGTACTTATCCTCCTTTTCTCATTTGATGAATACATATTATGGGGAATCTCATCATTTTCATCAATTTCATCCTCAAACTTCTTTGGACACTTTTTTATAAACTTTCCAATCATTCCGCATCAGAATCATGAAAATGGAAGTTTACCTTTGAACATCCCTTTTCCCCTTTGCAGATGTGAGGAGAGAAATGACATGACATCATCCATATTGTTCTCTATAGGACTATCATCAACATATATATTCTTCATGGACATGAATTCTACATACTTGGAATTACCCTTTTCCACTTCATAAGTAACATCATTTCTCATTTCATCCGCAACATGGTTATTGTGTAGGTTATCTAGTGTTAGCTCTTTCTAGTATTTTTCTTCAACACTGAAACATTCTGATTGAACAACAATGGATGTTTCCTCAAGATATATTTCACAATAATTATATCTTCAATGACTTCTATGAGACTTTCGATGTCTTCCACAAAAATATTTATCTTGTCAAATAATTCATCAATAGTCTTATTGGGATTCATTCTGAGATACCTATACTTATTTCACATAACCATCAGCTTTGCTTCTCTGAAATTTGTGTCTCCCTCATAAATGTTCAGCAATTTTTCCCACATTTCATGTGATGTTTTATAGAACATCACCTTGATATAAATTGAATTTTATAAGGATCCCCCTAAAGCATTGATCCCTTTAGCATCAACATACAGTTCTCTTATTTCAGGTTCTGATAAAGAACCACTATTAATGTCAACTGATATTTCAGGCATATCTACTATGAATACATCTATCACTACTGATCAGAAGTAGTACAACATTTGATTCTTCTATAGTTGAAAATTATTTCCATCAAAGATCAGAATACTTTTATGATTGACCACCTCCATTTCTTCTTCATGATAGAGAAATACTATCTATAAAACTTTTTCTATAATACCAATTTTTTGGTCTACTGGTCGAATAACCTAAGGGGGGTGGATGAATTATGGTATGACAGATTAAAAAATTCTCCAGTTCAGATCATATTTTTTTCTTAGGAAACACTCAATTATCTCTTCCACCAGATGAAATGTATGAGCATATATGAAATCATGCACAAGATAAAACAATTTTTACATGGTTCAAGCACACTGGGCTACGTCCAAGATTTAAACAACAAAAATGTGCTGATGTACTAAATTCATGAAGGCTCAATGCCAATAATGAGTACCAAGTTCCTCCTAGATATTTTTTTGCCCAGGATAATTGTGTTTATAATTTTAGGGTCTACTGATATAATTCCCGAGGATCACATCCTATGCCTCTTTCTCTAGATCAAAGTTGGTGGAAAGGGTCACTGTCTTACTCTTCCACCACTCACTACTCTTGGTAAGAAATCCACATACAGTTTATCGAATTTTAGATCAATCATAGTTTATATTAATTTATGTCCCATCATTTTCATGAATTCATGCATCCTCTGCTATAGTAAGATGCTCTAATGAAGTTATTTTTTCACCCATAGTTGAATTCCACCTTCCCTCAGTACTGTGAGTTTGTAGATAATACATTCACAAACTGATTTGATACTTTCAGAAGCTACGTTGTGCAAAGCGTGAACCACCTGCTCCTCCAGTGTACTATGTACTCATTTTGGTATTTGGATCACCTCGTCCACGTACTATTTTCTCTACTGTGAACCTCCCTTAATCCAAGGATGACCTCTGACTTTGTTATCACTTACCACTACCATGAATCGATTTCTTGAACCTAAATTGTGAAACCACTTCTATCCATGAATTGTTATTTGTTTGTGGAATGATGTTTCTAACAACTAATGTATTGGTACTTCTTCCTCCATGTATCGTTTATTATGTGGGTTATAGCTCATCACAAAAAAAATCATTGTATTTTTTTAGTGTGAACCGCAGTAGATTTCTCCAAATTCTTCCTCGTGAACCTCTTTTGGACTTTGCCAAAATCATGAATCAAAATGATGTTCTAATGATATTTGATCTCAATAGAAATCTGTGGGATAATAGATTCTCATATATCTAGAGATATCCACAAAATCCACTAACCCATGATTTTCCAAATCTTCGATTCAGCCTCCACCACATACTTATCCTTCTGTCGCCATGAACCGAAAGCCATCTCATGAACATCTTTTCATACGTGATGCGCATACTACATTAGGTCTTACATAGTCGATCTCCTCCATGGAATTCATGTCACCTGTGTACCACACCCTCTTCCACTGTAAACGTTTTTCACTTTTTAAAAATGCTCCGTTCTCGGTGCTCCGCATACCATTCCTGGAACATGGTACTGACCCATGAATTATGGTACGCTGTTCTCATCTTTTTCTAATTTTATTCAATATTCTTTATACCATTCACTCCTATGAATACATCCTTCTTTTTCGTAAATTAAACTTCTGATTTTGATGCCCAAAAATTTAGAAAACACTAAGAAACTATTCTGCCTTACAATCATGTTTTCGGAAATCACCAACCATACTCAACTGTAGTCCTTTGGCGTTGTTAGCAAACACAGCCACTCTGAAAACATATCGGGAGGACACTATGGGGTATTTTTCCCCACAATTTATATAGAAGGTAAAATGGATTTATTTAATGAATATATGTGACATATATTTGAAATAGTAATGACTTGGTAAGGGTTATTTATTATTTACCATCTTTTAATACAATCTTTCTTGAAAATGGAATGAGCATTCATCTGCATGTACGTTCTACTATGTCCAAGACAAGTGTATTCCATTTTCTATATAAAAACTTTATAGATTTAAATATATATATATATATATATATAATGGATATATATGATATTAATATCATGGTTAACATTTTTTATATAAAGCAACCGTGATCAAATAAATATAACCGAAAATCCCATTTCAAAAAGTACATGAATAACAATTCAATTATTTCTTAAAATGATATTTTAATAAGGAATAATTAATAAATAAGTAAAAACAAGTCATAATTAAATCATATAGGGTATTATATATATAATTATTATTTTTTAATTTATTTAAAATTAACCAATAATTATTATACCTGAGTTTCAAATGTGTAATATGTAATTCAATACTTAATGAAAGGGAATTTCATATAAAATCTTCTTCATTGGGAAATATGTTATTTGAGGAACCTATATTCATTTATTATGTTAAAATAAATCCCTTTATAATTTTATATAATTTATTTATTTATTCTAATTCTATATAATTTTCCATATGATTTAATTCTATAATGGATTTTATGTTTCGAAACATACCAAATTGGAAAGGGTTTGATGTTTTCATATCTGTGTTTATTGGGATTGATTATGAGTATGATTCCAATGATAAGATATATTGATATACCTATAAAAAATGAATTTAATTCTCTTATTTTTATTAATTTAGAATACATGTTTTTATTTCAATTTCATATATCCGTGTACTCTAGATTTCAAAATATTTTTTTTAGAATAATTTACTTAATTAATCAATTTATTCATGAAATTCTTTTATTCCATTCCATGTTTTATAAAAATGTTTGAAAATTTTTTTTTTATATTATTGATATATTTTTAAAACTTATTTTACTCATGTTTTAAATTTTTCTGAAAATATTTTAAAGGAAACATGTTAAAATTTTCTGAATGAGGCACATTTTATCTTTTACAGAAAATGTGAAAGGAATGTTTATTTTTAATGTATACTATATGAAAGTAATTTTCTTCAATAATGAACAAAAAATATTTTGAACATCATTTATAAATTTAAAAAAAATGAAATAAAATTATATTAATACTTTTTTGTGAGATTTAAATTTCACAAAGGTGATTTTAAAAGAGAATATATTCTCCTAAATAAATGTTCAATGTTATCCTTCAAAATCACTTTCCATCTAAAATGGAATAATTTGATGATACAAAATATTTAATATGGATATAATCCTATTATAACATCCTTAATATTTTAAATACATTTTCATCAATGCAAAAATCTATTGATATTATAGATTTCTTCTGAATTATGAATACATGTATCTCACACATATAAAGAACATGTTCCCCAATACATTATTATAGTGATAAAATATTTATATTCATTATAAAATCCCTTAATTATGAAATTTTAATTTTATTATGATATTAGAATCATTTATTCAACCTAATTTATTATCAAGGGTAATTTCAATGATTATGAAATAATATTAATTTCCGTTTTTTGAAAACATAATCAAGAATGTGTTTTGATGGGTCAATCCACACATCACTTCAATTAATTGGGAAATTCTTTATTCTCATGAGGAGTCTTGTATCAGAATATGGAGTAAGCTTAATCCGTTATGGATGCTCTCTCACCAAGAGATATTTTCTATGTTTTGACCCTTTAATCGTGCTTACGCCATGTAATATATTGCAGCCACATTTCAATGATTTCAATATGTAATGATACAATGGTTTTTATGTTATCCTAACAATTTATTACTCTTTAGACTTATGTCTTATAAAATCATGTTATTCCATTGACACAAATGTTGTGGTTTTTTTCCATGTTTATTTTGTTACTGGTATTTTTATCTCATCCATTTTATATATGTATTTCATAGGTTATCCCATTTATTTTTTAGAGACTAAAAATTCATTATGAGGTCATTAAGAAGACTAAAATAAATAAATTTTATTTTATTTTCACATTGATGTATTTTGATCCTAGTCTTACAAATTCACTATGGATAACAATCATTTGGGTATAATTCATGGATTTTTATGTAAAAAATCAAGGAATAATATTTTTAAAATTATTGGGTCAGCGTATATCTACCCAGGTGTGTATTCCTAGACAAACTCATTTTACCACAATGATGATCAAAAAAATATCCAATACAATCATATAGAGTTGTTACCCCTAGTTGAAAATGTTCCACCACCATATGCACTTTCCAGTATCTTGAATTAGATTTATTTTAGTGAAATGTAACACACACTCTAAATTTCCAAATAATTATGATATTTTCATATACTTTGACTAATCATTAGAGTATTTAATTGGATTATGTTTTCTAAATTCTGTTTTTATAATCTAGTTCCCCTAGTTTATACTAAACATACTCTGATACTAGTTGTAACAACCAAACTATTGTAACTAAGAGCTGGTTCTAATTTTTCTATAATGGAATAAGATGCATGAGAATTTATCCTGAAGGATAATATTTTTTAGTAGTATTAGTAGAATATATACATACATTGTTCTCACATTACATATGATAATATCAATTTATACAAAATATTATAGTTATAACTAATAATTTATTATGGCATATCCATGAGATCATTCATAAATCCCTTATTGGTAACCTGGGGAAAGGAAAATAGAACCAAGGGAGAGATACAATTCCCAGTTAGAGAATATATAAAATAAATTATATAATGCGATAAATAAATAGTGAATAATATTGTAGAGATAATCAATAACAACATATTCCATATGTAAAATATCATAAATGGTGATAGTTCTATGGATAATATAATAACATAAATAATCCCATGGATAATAATAACTAATACCACAATTATTGAATACATTAAATAGAAATAATAATATAACATAAATGCCGCATTACATGATTTCATAAATAATTAGTTAATTCATATGTGAAATACTAAAATTAGTTTCTCTCATAAGTAATACCTACATATCGAGGAGATATATAGGTATCGCCTTTCACATATCATTTCCAATTCATTAATCATATAAAATAAATGAATAAAAATTCAACACATAGAAAATATAAACATTAATATAGAAAAACTAGCGTATGAAATGTTAATATTTTCCCCAACTATAAATATAACTACATTATCATAATACATCAATATAAATATGGATAATTGAATCATTAGAGTATATCCCTAGTAAAAATTATGATTAATCAATGTTTGTTGACATAATTGAAATAATTCTAAAAAATCAATAGAAAATATCTTTTGGAAATTAAAATTTCATTTTAGTGTCACATATTTTAAATCAAATAATATCAAAATTATTATAAAATAATTTTTCTTTAAAAATTATCATAGAAACATTTAAATGATTCTTAATACAAAAGATTATTTTTGGTTTCAATTAATGAAAAAACAATTCATTTTTTAAAAAAAATTAAATATATTTTGTTCTTAATGAAAAATGATAAGAAATGTTTTAAATTTTTAAAGTTGAAATATTAGAAAAAAAATTTAATAACTTTTTTTATTGATATATAATAAAATTTCATCAAAATGTTTATAATGAAGAACAATGTTGGAAAAAAGTTTGATTCTAACATAAATCTGTTACTTCAACATCAATATTCCTCACAAGAGATTTTAACATAATATATAATATATTTAATTTATTTATAATTAAAAAAATTAACCTTATTAATTTCTTTAATATCAAATATGATCCACTTATAACATTGTCGTTGTGATTCTTTAATAATTATATAATAAATTCATCATTTTCTTGTGTCAAAAATTTCATTTTTCATATATGTTTGGGTTCTAGAGTTTCAGTCATTGAATATTGACCATGGTTTCGTGATTTATTAACCTTAATAATTTAATAAGTATCATATTTAATCATTATAAACATTTTTATAGAAATTTATATAATGTGTTTATGAAAAATCAATTACATAGCGTCATATAGATGGTTGTCTATACGCATGTATGAGTGATGCTTCCACTTTTTGATGGATGTGATTAAAGAAAGATAAATAAAAATTCTATTGTGAGAAAAACAATTATATAATTAATATATTTTATATTCATTAAATAAATCCTTATTACCACCCATGTTATTTAGAAATGAAAAATGGATAGAATTACTTTTTGGAGGTGGTAGTAAATATCTACGCACGATTGGCATTGTCGTTTCTTAGTGGATAGAAAGGTAAGATGGTTGATTTGACATAATATTTTTGGAAGATTATTTATGTTATAAATGTCATATATAATAATTATTTCTATATTTACAACCATAAATGTAATGTGGGGATGAAAAATGAATAACACTACTCTATGGTAATGATATGTCATAAGCATACATAATCGTTGTATTTATTTTTAATTTCAAAAAATGGATGTGGAAAATGGATTTCCCATAACAATAATCACATATAAAAATATCTATAATTATATATTTATTATTTTATGATGGTTCAAATAGATTTATAGGATATATAATATGAAATAACCATGGATGAGTTTATAAAGCTGATTCCATCTTCTTTCGGATATATTAGTTGGCATACACATTATGCCCTCTTAGAATGGTGTTATGATTTGTTTAAAAGCTCAAAATGCGGGGAAGGAATATAGGGAGGTGTTTTGTTAGGTATACTATGAGATATAGTTCTCAATTTTTGTGAATAAGGGAGGAGAAGTGGTGTCCTTTTATAAGTGTCAGTTGTATATACATGAAATTTACCATAAGATTTAAAAAATATAGTCATTTTATTTTCTAGCTAGAAAAAAATGGATAAAAATTAAAAATTAATATATTATATGAAAAAAAAATATTATACTAATTAGTATTATATTTTTTAAGGTACATTGTAACCCTTATATATTAGTTTAACCCCCACACTAGGAATCTCATTTTAACCCTAATAATTGTAATAATATTTTAACAATTATTACTATCAATTATGAATAAAAATTAAGTATAACATATTACATAATATTAATTATTATAATTCAAAATATTTTATTTTTTATATGTTTAAATTTCTATAATTTTAATAATTTAACATTTTTATAAGAGTGAAAAACGAAATGAAAACATTTTTTAGAAAAATGATTATTTCAAAGATTATGATGTTTTTATTGAAAAAAATGTATAACAATAATTAGAGTATTAATTATTAGATTATTTTACTTGAATGGGAACTTATTTTTCATTAAATACAAACTAAAAACTAAAGTTCCTTTTATATAATTTATTTAGTGGTAAGAACAAAAAACATTTTTACATTCTACAAAAACATTACTTTTATTTCAAAAATGTTTAGAATATATTTCAAAGTAAAAAATAATATATTTATATGAATTATATTAATTTTAAAATATATATGTTATCTATTAAAATGGTTTTATAATATTTAAATATATTTTAATGTAATTATAATTTCATAAAAGATATTGTTTTTGTAATTAGTTTTTTCAATATTGATTATAAAATATATTATTTCTCAAAAAACCCAAAAAATCACCCTAATATAATTTTTACATATTGAATTAAAATATGGAATTAATTTTATCAAAATAAATTTCTAAAATTTTTTATTCAAGTTTTAAATATAATTCATAAGTAATCTTATCTATTTTAAGAAATTTTTTCAATAAAAAGAAAATATTTATATAATTAAATATCTGGTGTTACATAACCCACATTATAGATTAAGAAATCATCGTTTTAAATTATTTTATAGAATTAAATAACATATCTAATTCATATAATTACCATCATGCTATCATATATCACCCTCATCATTTATTTTATTTAAAAAAATTAATAAAATATTTATATTTTATTTAGAGCATTTAATCTTAAATATTTATATATAATTTACCAAAATTAATTTATTCAGTACTAACTTTCAAGTAATTGTGTTAAGTCATTCAATAATTATACCCTTATCAATTGAATCATATACCCTTCAAAAATAATACTCAACATGGCGTAAAAACTCAATTCTTTAAATTCACTATTTATAATGTCCTTATTAATTGAATAACATTTTCCCTTAATTTACTATAAAATCCATACATTTCAACATAATTTAATTAAATCCTAACTTCTAGAAGATTAATTATACACTGTAGTGGTTTCATATTTTCAAATTATTATTTTTCAATGGTTTTCCTGTGGAAAAATCATGTAAGACGCATCAGTTCTCTTTAAGGAATATTATTCATCAAAAGAGTTTAAAAATGTAAAAATAAAAGAACTACTATGTTAAAATATATAAAATGGAAATAACTGTACACTTATATTTATGAAGGATCATGGTTTTGCATCAATAATTTTATTGTATTATTTAAAATACAAGAATATATCCTTTAAATAATGATAAATATATTAAAAAATGTCATCATAATGAAATATAATGAAAAAATAAATAATACTATTCATTTTTTCAAATCATATAGAAGGATAAAATTCTAAATTTTATAAAAAATTATATAGAACAAATAACATGATAAGTCTAGTACACTCTCTATAGTTCATAATTACCAATCACTTATTAGTCTTGAATTTTTTGTGAAAATTTATTGATCATAGTTTTATAGATGGATCACAAATCAGATGTCATGTTAAAAACATATTAATTGGTTAATTTAAATAAATAATAATACTATCAATATATTATAATAATATATTAAAATATTTAATATTATTTTATGAAAAAATAAAATAAAATAATATTGTTAAATAAACGCACATATATATAATAGATGAGGGGTGTGTGAGTTGTGTTTCACCACACCTCAGGTTTTTAATGTAATAAGACAAACATGCACACATAATATTATTATATTATAATCAATAAATAACTAAATATATATAACTTATTGTTCAACATGGTTTCTCAAATAAAAAATTTATTGTAGTTAGAATGTAAAAAATATATATATTTTAATAAACTCATAAATATTCAAGTAACCAAAAAAGTTATTAACTTTTTGGGTCAGAATCAGAATGGCCTAATATTTTACATTATATTCTTTATGAAATCAAAAAACATAAACATTTTGAAGGATAATGATGGTCAATGATATTGCCTTAAAAAGATCGACATCAAAAACAAGATGCCTTACCGACCTGATTAACTCAAACTATACTTCATAAAAGTCTTCCAACATGTAATTGATTTTGATATATATATATATATATATATATATATATATATATATCTTTGTGTGTGTACGCTTATATGTGTGAGTTTGTGCCTGTCATTTGTAAATTTTACTCGAATAAAATATGGATTTAAATCGAAACATGAATGATGAATTCGACTTATATACGATATATTAATGGTTAAAAATAAATAAACCAGCCATCATAATAAAATTACAAAAATATTATAACAATAGATTAATTTTAACAATAAAATTATAAAAATCTATTTTATTCATGGAAAATTTAATATTAAATACACGAAATACAAAAAATAATTTTGATATCATCAATCTTATATCTAAAAATAACGTCAATATAAATCTTATATTGATGTACGTCCAATTCCATTATTTTGGAAACAACATTATATATGAATTTCATTAGATTATTCCTACTAATAAAGAATAAAAATAATAAATTTTTATTTTAATGGAATCAAATAATCAAATAATCTATTTTTAATCATTGAACCATAACTTTTTGTCCGATGAAATTTTAATCATTGGGGAATCTAATTCAATAATCAAGGATCAAATATTTCCTCAGTGGTTAAAACTATGAGTTAAATTATAATAGATAAAAATGAGACCAAGAATGTTTTATATATTCTATAATTGTATATTTATATAGTCATATCATGGTAGAATGGTATATTTAAATAAAATAATAATATTTTAATTAAAATAACTTCTACCAATAAAATTTCAACAGTGTCATAAAAATATTTAATTTTTTCCAAAATAAAAACATGTCTCTCATACTAAATAGATCACTTTGTTTATCAATAAAATGATCTATTATATAGAAAATTCCAATTTAAATTTTATATTTAAAAAAATGCATGATATTTAAAAACAACATGTGGAACAGAAAAAGGACACTATAAGATTCTATATAATATATATAAGTCTCATGGAATCCTATAAAATTAAATTGAGATCCATAAAATAAGAGTATGATATGTTATAATCCATTAAAATTCAAAAAAAATAATTATTAAAAAAAATCTTAAATAAATACATCATATTTTTTAGACATCTTATAATGCTTATTTGTTTAAAAAAATTACTAATTTAATAAATAATGTGATTTAAAATTACAATAAAAATAAAAACAATGTAAATTTCATAACATAGGCTAAGTCATTCTTAGTTGTAACCATGAATAATATATTATCATCATCTTTAAATTTCTTTTACTTGTAATAGACAATAAACACACTATTTGATTAATATTCCAATTCCGTATAAAAAATTCACTTCTAAAAAGATATCCATTAATCAATAAGCAGAAAAATGTACATGAAAATAAGAGATTAAAAGTGTAGTTCCAAACATCCACATTTTTATGAGAATAATCTTTTAATATATTATAAAAATTTAAAAATAGCGTTATAAATATTCAATTATTGTGAAAAAGAATAACCACTTTGAATTAAAACAAAAAATATTTTTTTTATTCAAGTAATGTGTATAATAAGACATATGATTATGAAAGGAATCTTGTATATTCATACTATTAGACAACTAGATGAAAAAAGAACACACATTTCATTAAATCACCAATCAATAAACATAGATTAATGTATTCTCAATAACATTTAACCAATAAAAAATATTAACCATGAATCAAGAGAGTATGAATATAAATATATTGAATTTTTATATCCCGTAAATACGACAAATCATCATAGACCACATTTAAATTGGTGTTAATTATATTCAACATCAAACCGATCCTAAAATATGAATAATAAATTATTGAAATTTATAGCCAATCATTCAAAAAACATCATTTATATAGATCGATAAATGAATCATTAATAAAACACTAAGTAATCCCCATTATTTCTTGAATTTCAAGAGATACAAACTTCACTGAATCATTTCCCTCCAATATCCTGAATGTCAAATGTTTATAGCCAATCTTAAATAACCCCATCGATTATTAATTGACATACAATTAAAAATATTATGTAATATATATATATATATAAGATTATAAAACAACATAATCATTTAAATATTACATATATTTTGCTAATATTTAAAATAATTTTGTATCTAATAGTATAAGAAATGCTCAATACTTTTTCAATAACATGATAGTTACCTTTATTCATATATATAAACAAAGTGTAATCTAAAAACATTTATGATAAATCCCCATGGCGTTTCACCCTAAAATATACATTCATGAAAAATATCATCATTAAAAATTTCCCAAAATTTTCAACATAACTATGAAATTAAACAAACATTTCATAAATTAACTAATATATTCCTCACTAATTTATCAACAAAAATAATTTATAAACAAAAAATAATGACACAACATCCCAATTCAATTCTTCCATATTTTTGATAAAACTAACAACTAAATTAAATTCCAAAAAATCACAACAATTTCTTTTGAATTATTTCACAATATTTATAATATCACATAAAACATTAATGACATCTTATAGCTCTCATTATAAAATAAATTTCTATGATTAGAAAAGAAATACAATGACCCTAATTAATATATGTTTTCAATATTAATATTATTAGCTAAATTAAAATTGAAATGATTTAATTAATTATTTTAATTATTAATTGTATATAAACAAATTTAATTTATATTTATAAATTTTAAATGTTTTATAGATGAAATTATATATTATTGAATCTAGAAGATAAGGTAAAATTTTGGAAAATTAAATGAATAATACGAGTGACAATAAATAAAGCTTACATAAGTCTTGTAATTGAAATGGGAAAATCCTATTATCAACCATAAAGGGAAGTCATCTAAACACAAAATTAAGTCCAAATTTATTCTGTAGATCCCATTATGGGTCAAAATATGGGATACTGTGTGACTATGTGTGGAGTGTAATAGAAGTAAGGCATGAAAAGAACATGTTAGTGGATAGCTTTCTCATAGGGTTAAGAAAGATGGATGTAGGAGTGCCCCATGTCAAGAGAGTAATTATTGAATTATGGATTCTGTTATTTATAATATTAAGTGGAACTCACTACCCTAAAAATTCAATTTGGGATAATTACTGTAGTTCACATTGTTCACAATAAGAAAAAGATGTGTCATCTGTTAATATACATTCATTAGACCCCGCTCAAATAGAAGTCTCTACCTATTTGATTCTTCTGTCATCCCACTTCCACAATATTCCATCATAGAAACACCATTTTAAAAACTAATAAGATATGTCGTGATAACATGAAGCCCTGAAAATTACATATGTGTATAGTGGAATCCACTAGAGATCTTGGGAGAGCCTATTGAGTTCATAGTGTTCATGATAATGTGACATGAACCCATGAAATGTGAGGAAAATGATTATGAACAAGAGATATCAATGATAGCATGGATTTAATGATTTATTTTAGTTTTGAGTTTACAATAATGTTGGGATGAAGTTGGATTCACCATTAGTGTTTTCCTTGGGTTGTGGCAATGTGTACGCACGATGAAGTAGCACGGATGGAGTGTATTTTTATGGGGACAATATTTTCAAATCCATTTAAAACCTAAATTATATTTTAGATTTAGAATGAATACTCAATATTTTTTTCATCATGATATCCTTTTTCACTATGGATGAACATGGGGGGAGCTCAATGTGGGACACATTAGTAGTACTATACTGAATATTTTCAGTCACATCAATGGGGGTCATGATGAATGTATAGAAATCGAGTTACTATTGTGAGGGTTCTAAAATGCTATATAATCGCATTATTTTGTTTTGGGTTAAGTTTATCGGTCTACTGGAACCCATCATGATAGTATGGTATTAATACCAGAACCTAGTTCAACGAAACGAATCCGAGATTATTTTATGCCTGAATTTGCGGGAGGAAAAAGAAGATTATTACCCGATCCCCATGGGTTCAAAAGAGAGTATTTTTTATATCATGGTTGAATATAGGTTTCCCCATAAGAGATCCCATTTCTCTGTAAGGGTACTCATAGATGTAGTAAAAATTACTCCTTGAGTTGATGATTCAGTGGGTTTTCATGTGATGATATTATCCTTGACTTATAAAAATGTCACTGTAAAATTTAATTACAATGATCATATATTTTTGTAGTTATTTCTATACTAATAGATAAATAAATTTAATAGTATATTTGAAGATGAATTCAATCCCTTATAAGATTCAATATTAAAAAATTTAAAAAAATTGGTGTGTTCAGCTATGTGTATATTGAGATCAATTATAATTAGTGGACAAAACCCAATTTGATAGATGGATATGGGGAGTAAGAGATGACTCAAATATATATCTTTCTTTAAGATAAAATTTAATTCACCATGGTTAGTTATAGATTACATCAATATAGGGATTTATCATAGTATGTAAAATTAATTTTCCAATATAAATGAATATATATAATTCAACAAATCTTGTGATTTTTAATTTAATAAATTTTTTGAGTAATGTGGAGAGACATTATTAAATAAAATTAATCCATTGACACCCGTTCCTATATCATAATCATTTATAAGATATTACGATACACATTTAATTATATTTTTTATATATTTTTTTATTACTCTATATTTACATAATTTAGATTAATTTGATTTCATAATTTGGTGAAAACATTAATAACATCTACATTTACTTCAGATAAAATGGTCATGATTCAATATTACACATATGATCAACATCGTATTTCTAGTATTTGACTTCTGTGTATTTCTAAATAATTATAGGAAAAAATAAATTTTAGTCTCTGAAAACCGAGGAGAACTAACAATGCTTAGGGACATGACAACCAAAAAAATTATGCAATGCGTCTAACTCATATAGGTAGGAACATATCTAAAACCAAATATGGAATAGGCCCTAATAAAAAAATTCCATTAAATATCCCAGTTAGATAAACAACCTAAGATTGTTTTGGGATGAAATTACTACCAGGGAGCACCTAACATTAAAATAACTAAAGGGAACAATTCCTAAAAAGATTTGATGGTTTTTGTCTTTCAGTTTACTAAAAATATTGATACAGAAAACAAGGAATATGAAGACTCGAACAAAAACATTATATAATTATTTAGGAATCAGGAGGATATTTATAAAATAATATTTGAATTGGTAAAACATTGGATACTATTATAGATAAAATATTTTTAGCTTTTACTAATAGGAATATATAGATATTAAATACATAAGTAGTGTAGATTGTTTCCTTATAGTGGGAGATGAAAAGTGAATGTAATCTTAAAACACAAGGATATTATAGAAAAGTAAGAGAAATCTGATACCCAACAACACTTTATAGATAAACATCATCATTCTAAAATTGATCTCATCAATTTTAAAATGGGTAATTAGAATCCACACTCATGGGTCATGATAAAAATAATAATTCAAGTGGTTGCGAGATTAGAATTGAAGGTTTATCGAGACTCTAGTGATTTTATTGTCTTTTTCAAAATGGAATAAATTAAAAAAATAATAGAAAAGATTCTTCTTTATAAAGGAAAATGAACATCATATAATTGTAGGATATATATGTTATTGGAATTTGTAGATAATTCACTACAATTTTTATGTAAAAGAGATATGATGTTAATGAAATTGAGTTCTTTGACTATAATATTGAAATTAATATGATCATTCTATAATTTAGG
Source organism: Viscum album (assembly GCA_963277665.1). NCBI lineage: Eukaryota > Viridiplantae > Streptophyta > Magnoliopsida > Santalales > Viscaceae > Viscum > Viscum album. The sequence continues at coordinate 525,077,408 of OY728165.1, forward strand.
ATGATGTAATGGAATAAAGTGATTTTTTAGAGTAAAATAACAAGAAACTCAATGAAAATATTATTTCAAATGTACCGTGAAAAATAAGTGACAATGAAAACCATTTTCTCCCACTAGTTTCACATATAAAGAGGAATATCCAAGGAAGTTAAAGGGGGAATAAGTTGATGAGATTGAATAATTAATCATATAATTTTATTCAAACATTGAAGGTGAAGAGGTGGAGGAAAAGGCCTACAAAATCAACAAACATTAATAATAACTTCATTTATATATTAGGTTTTCCTCCACATGGAATCCACTAACAACCTAGGAAATAAATAATCTTTTCAACAAACGAATTTCATCTAACTAGGATGAAAAAAATTATAATTCATTATAAAATATGGAGAATTTAAAATTATTTGACCCTCTAATTACATGGAACCAAATATAATGTGATGGTATAAAGAAATAAAATAATGAATTTTCAAAAGCAAACCAAGGACATTTTTAATCTATATGCTTGACCACATTGGAAATATCCAAGAAGAAATAAAAAATAATAACAAGAGAGAAAATATAGGAAGCCCAAAATGCTATAAATTCAATGAAAGTTATATAATATCATTATAAGGGACAATTAATTGCATTAAATATGAAATAGTTTTTAATTTCAACAGTTTTTTATCCTTCTTTATGATAAAATAAATTATTCAACCCCCTATATTAATTCAAAATTATAGAAAACAATTATTTTATGTATGGAATATAATCCATGGATACCACCAGTTTGATATTTCGCATTGTTATCTAAATTAGGAAACTTCATCACAAAGGATAAATGTTTTTTCTTATTTGAAATTTTTTAATTTATGTTGCATGTAAATGGAAAATTTATAAGTTTCTGTTTATGAATGTCTCATTATAATTCCATATTTGAGTTATTTTAAATTGATTTTTGATTTAAAAATTATTTTTAGTTTTGATTCAATTTTATATTTATTATTATATTAATTTTAATGTTTATGTTATCATTTGATTGTCTATAAATTTTAATTCTCATCATTGATAGGTTCATGAGCCATGATTGAAAATTTAATTCTCAAGCACTATTTCTTGATTGAACTTAAGATGAGGGCCTACATTGACTTGTGTTTTTATCCTTAAAAAAGGAGTTTTATGGTTTTATCAACATGTAATTCTAAAAAACAAACATATATAGACCATCATATGGTATTCACATAATAATTAGGTAAAAAAATTGTAATGGAATCATTAATTTTTTATTAATGAATATATATATATATATATATATTCATATATAAAAAAACAAAATAAAGTTCACATTAATCATTTAAATTAATAAGTACATTTATGAAAATATTAAAATATTTTTTATTATAGAAATTAATATAAAAAATGGATATATTTTCACATTTTTTATATTTATTATTAGAACTAATTTTTTCATAATTGTTAATATACCAAAAATGATTCTTATAAAAATATATTTTTATGGAAATTTATGATTTTATTGTAATATTAAATTTTTTAATTCAAGGTTGTGAATTATTAAACATTAATAATATTTTTGGATTTATAATGGTAATAACAAGTTGAGATTAATTTTTATTTCTCTAAACTGAAAAATTGCATTTTTTATAAAACCTTTGATTTTACAACCTAAAAAATTGGAAAAAAATTCTTGAATGATATATCAATTTTATATAAAATTATATATTTTTATTATATTGTTTTAATTAAATACTAAATTTAATTTTTTAGAATAGAAGTTTTATTTTCTCAAAATATGTTTGAAATACATTATAAATAGTATTTTAACAAATAATACGAATTGAATCAAAGAAAATGGATATTAAATTTATAATTAGTGGGTAAAATCAACTGATAATGGATAAATTATTTTTAGCTCTGAATACTACATTTTCTTGGGTAAATATATGTTACCCTGCAAAAATGATATTTCATAGAAGAGTAATACTTTTTTATTTATTTATTTTTTGTATTTTCATATTTAAATGATTCAGTTTTAAACTAAATCTATAATATGATGTGTAAAAACATAAAAACATTAAACAAAACACATTTAATTAGTAACAAATGTTAAATAATAGTAAGAACACAGAATGATTAAAAAGAAATTTTTTAAGAATACCCATTTTTTAATACATTTTATATTTTATTTTAAGAGTTTATTTTCACAAATATAGAAATTTAATTAGAAAAAATGAAATAAAAATTCATATTCATCACATAAAAATTTGGAAATTATAGTCTAAATATATATTTATTAATAATATAATTTCTATAATTAATAATTAATATTGAATAATAAGTGTTATAATGACTAATCTATGGTAGATTGAATATTAAAAAATTAACATGACCTTTATAACTTCTAAAAATATTTTTTAGGCTGTATAGTTTTACTTACATGTCTCACAGACCTTATCTATCATTAATCATCTACAGTCCATGCCTTTCCATTAGTACCCCTTGCTTACCATTCTATTCCATGGAAAATTCAACCTACCTCACTTATAATTGAGGGATCACTTCCACCCATTGACTAGTACACCACTATATACAAATTTCATTCAAAGCCTACCAAAAAATAATCTCTTAGAAGTAAATTGAACAACAAAATTACCTTGTTATCTATGAATTTTCCAATCATTCTCAAATTTAATTTCTCATCAATTTGAAGTTGAAGGTCTCAAAATATGTATCACATCATTATTAAAATATATTTCTAATTTGTTACATTCTATACAACCCATTAAATTATTTTAATAACAACTTCAACATAATTTTTTTTGATGCATTATTATAAAAATGTTCCAACCATTATTTGTTATCTTCCAAATAATATGAAAAAAATAATTTGTTTGAGTGCATATGCAAAGATTACCACCTCCATAAAGTGACAAGTTCTATTTTTCATCACAAATTCTTCTAGGTACCAGATGATGGTATTGGTTAATAAATTAAATTTATAGAATATATTTATATTTATTAGTTGATCATTTTCTATCCACCTTTACCCCACTCACTAGTCGAGTAATAGAAAATGAAATTTTATATTTCATAGACTACCACTACCACAAGGAATCTTTATTTCATTTATCTTCTAGTTTTCTTTCCTTTATTTGAATGGAATGGGAATGATGGGTTTTATTACATTTTTAGGTATGGACATAATGAGATTTTTCATATAGGTGTGTGAATAATGGGTTTTCTCACCCTCGATTTTCTATGATAATGGTTTTTCTAAATTTCCATGTTATTAAAAATATTATACCATATTCCAATTTTGTTTATAATGTTCCGTCTATCTTTTAAGGTGAATTTCATTTCCATGAAATGAAATATTTTTATTTTAATGGCTAATTTTTAATGTATTTCACACTTTTAAACCATGATCACATGTAATATGACTATTGATATATGATTGGATCCATGACATATTTTATGCTTCATTAATTATATTTTTATAATTTTATAATTCATCACCATGGATGATGATGATTATACATGGTATTATAATATTTTATAAAGATATATATGTATTCATCTTATTATACTTTATTTTTTTATCAAATACAACATTATTTGTGTTTACCTTGCTAAATATTTTAACATATCCTTTTCTTGTGTTTACATTCCCATGGTTTTGAAGATGATTATTTCATATGAGGTATTTATAAAATCATATAAATGAGAACAGTTATGAATAAATTTTCACAACTGTTCTAATATAATATTATTATATATCAAGTATCTAAGACACTATAACTTTTAGTACTCATGTTATGTGACTGTTCGTGAGATGTGTTATTAAAATCATGATATTATTTTAATATTTAAGTTATGTTTAGCTTGGGTCACTTCAATTGGTATCAATTATGGTTCAGTTATTTTTTGAGATTAGTTTAGTTATTTTTTGAATTAATTTATAAAAAAATATTAAAAATAATATATATGAGTCTATATATAGGATGATATCCTGAAACATTGGTAATGTATTAAGTAGATGGTCTTCCCAGAAGATAAATCTTTATATAGATTCGATAAGTAGTTGTTGCTTGAAATTGCTGTACCTAGAGGTAATGACCCAAAAAGGGTTTGTTGAGAATTTATTCAATCATCACCCTGATGCATGATGAGTGAAATAAAAACATCCCACACGGTTTGATAAACCCAAGGGAAATGCATTGTTTGATCACATTCTCATTAGACAACTCTTTTAGGGATTGATTTTGTAGGTAGTTATATGGATTATGTGAATAAGCATAAGATAACCCGAATTTATGTAATGTTGGTCAAACTAATATTATTAATGTTTTAACTAAAATAGTTATAGGCCAACATGGTATTGTAAATAAGAATACATTTTAATGTTTAATTCAACATATTATTATGATAATTTCTCCTTGTTTTTAACGTTTTGACACTCATGTCTACACTTTTTGGTTTTAGTTATGGCTAGAACCATAAGAATCTAAATAAATATTATGTTTGAAAATGAAATGTAAAGATTACCTCAACAATCAACCCATTATAATTGGATATATAATAAAATATTTGGGGATAATTCCAATCCAATTATCCCGAAACATGAATGAAAAGTTTACCGTAGTGGAAATCATGAGTTCACTAGAGAAGGGATGAATGGATACTGATGAAAATATAGTCATTAAACATGATGAAATAAAGGATATTGAACAACATATATTTAAAAAATGTGGTAATATTAAACAATAGAATTGCATTAAGGGGTTTCTATTATTTTTTATTGGTGGTAATGGAGACAATTATGAAACAAATTATCATTTGGAAATGATGGATTATGTTATCATGAGGAAAGAAGATTGAAATCATCATTGGGAACCACTAACTATTAAATGTATTATCTGTATATATATAAATTATTATCAAATAATTATTCCTAATGAAATTATTTCTGAGGATGATAGGAATCATATACTTACAAGATAAAAAGAGTAAGGAATAGCCTATGTAATAACAATCGTTGGAGAGGATTGGGGTAATTAAGTATTCACTTACCCTCAACACCCAATCAGTGGATGTATTATATTTTTCATAAAAATATTTTTATTGGATTTCTTCAAAGAACAGAAATTCAATTCCCTTGATTATTTTTATTTTAAAGAAAACATTAAGTGGTATAATTATTATGTTTTTTTGAAAATAATTTTCTATAAATCTGCATATTCTCCGAAAATAAAATTTTATTTAATCATTAAAATAGTGTTTTTTTATTCACATTGAATCCAAATTACTTTATATAACAGTTAATAACATTATAAATAAAATTTTACTATATATTAGTGCATGTAACATTATGAATTATCTAATAAGAAAATTTAACCAGTCACATGGGCCTTCATACCATGTAATGAGATCCATTTCCTATATATTTATAGAAAAAATAACTATTTTCTAGTAATCTCAATGATATTGGGGTTTAAATCTCACCAGAGATGATATATTAAGTTATGTTAATCATTTTCCCACATTTAGCTATTCTTATATGTGAATGATAATTAAATTGAAAAGAATATTTTCATTTAAGGGATGTATAATGTAATGAATCTTGTCTCTCTCCTTATTTAAAACTATTTTTATGGTTTTTACACATGAAACACTTAAAAAATTACATACGATTATGTTGTAATTTTATAATTAATAGTTATAGATTTATTGTAAAAAAAATACGAAATACGTATAAATGAATATATATATATATATATATTAAAAAAACAATATAAAATTCAACTTAATCCTTGAACTCAATAAGTACAATTAAGAAACTAATAAATTATCTTTCTATGATTAACATTTATATTATAAAATGAATAATTTTCCAAGATTCATATATTAAAGAGTATAAAAAAATTATATGAATATTTAATATTGAAAAAATGATTCTCTAAAAAAACCAATTTTCAAAATATTTTTAGGATTTTTATTTTAATGTAAAATTAATTATTAAATATATTAGAATTTGGAGAAATTTTAATTTTATTTGGGATTAAACATCATCATATTATCTTAAGATAATTTTTTTAGAATTTTCTAAAATAATTGATTTCTAACTGAATAGTGAAAATTTCCATTTTTGAAAATTCAAATCCTTTTATTACATAAATCCCAAGAAACAATTAATTGAATATATATATATATATAAGGTAAAATTTAATTTTTTAAAATATCAATATTGAATTGTAAACCTATATTTTATATTTTAGAAAATTAGTAATATTCCATGAAAAATTATTCTCAATGCATTATACATAAAAGTATGGAAATGAATTTTTATCAATTGAATAAAATGAAATTGATTTAAATGTTATAATAAATTTTTCGAAATTATATAACAATGACAAATTATTTTTTAGACATGTGTATTATGTTAACTTCGGAAAATATTAGTTACCCTAGTAAAATGATTATCTTTCGTTAATTAATAATTTTCCAATTATTGTGTTTTATTAAAATTAAATAAATTATTATAAATTTAAATATTTAATATTAGGATTAAACACATATATAAATTAATTTAAACTAATTTAATTGGAAAAAAATATAAAATGAGAATAAGAACACTTAATGATAAAAAATATTAAAAAATGGTTTTTAACATATTATATGATTCTGAATTAAAAGTTAATTTTTTATATCAGTAAATTGATTTAGGGTAAATTATTCTCAAATTCGTAATCATTATTTAGAAATTTGGTAATAAGGATCTACATATCTTTTTAGTAATGAAATAATTGACCTGATTAATATTTAATTAAGAGTAATAATTTTTTAAATCTCTAATCTATGGTCGCTTGAATTTTCATAAATTAACAAACTACATAGACTCTATATAAATTTTTTTAGGTTTTAAAATATAATAAACCTGTTTCACCGATATTACCTCATTTAAGTCACCTAAAGTTCATGGATTTCTATTCTTACCCCTAACAACCTATTATTATCAATGGAAATGTCATTCTGGATATGTAAATGGTGGATTTATTACACCCCTAAAATAAAAAAAAATATATATATCAAAATTTACCTGGATAAATCCTAAATATCCACTCCTTGAATAAATTTATAGTCTCTAATTCCCCAGGTCAACAAAAAATATTATAAGCCTCTCAAATATATAGTCTTCATCAAGAGGAGGTTCACGACCTCAATATTGGTATCACCTAATTCATAATTATTATATTATATTACATTGATTTTAATGAATAAATTAAAAATAATCATTAAAAAATAATAATAATCATTAATAATGGTACAAATTTTTTTATTCAATTAAATCTACTATAAAAATAAAAAACGTCATTTGTGTGTGTACATATATTACCACCTCCATGAAGTGAGATGTTTGGTTTTTCATCACCACCTGTCATGGAAGGTTTTAATAATGGTATTGGAGAATATATATTATATTTATAATTTATTTATGTTACATAAATTATAACTTACTCTACAACTCCATCCCTCTCATTTATTGAGTAATATAAATTCGAATTCTCTATTGCGCAAAAAAATCACCTCCATAATAATTTTTTTCATATTTCTTTTAGATTTTATTTTATTATAAAAACATATTAAAATATCATTTAAAATTATTAAAAAAGAAAAATAATATCATTATTGTTACTTAATAACTATATTATGTCAACAGTAACACCTCTTTAACCATACCCACCAATCATGATAAAGCATCTTCAATATTCGGTTGGTTAGACCACCTACATGTATAATGCTATGAAATTATTTCAGGGATTATTATAAAACATGATTTCTAGTATAACATTATATAAATATATAAAGAATAATAATATTTGTTTCAATAAAGAGTAAATAGAAATTTAACTCATTAACTAGGAAAACACACTTTGTAGGTTTAAATTCCCAAAAAAATGCTCATTATTGATTTCAAATTATCAGATAAAGAATAATGTACCAATGAAAGAAAATATTAACAACCAAAAAAATTATAAATTATATAAAAAAATTAAATTAAATAAATTTTAATGATATAATTTTGATGGAAAAACTACAGACACGACTCCAAGTAAACTACTAAAAATAGTCAAAACAATACACTCCCAAAGATGAAGTATATGAAACAAATAACTAATTTATATGAAGAAATGGATTATGAATGAAAATTATAAGCTTATTTAATTGTTATTATGTTTATAAAATATTATTTAAAATAGTTATGTTTTTTTACATGAATTCATTATTTAAATTAGTGGGGAAATAAAGGAAGTGTTTTTTAGTCTCAAATTTGAGTCCCTTTTGAATGTTCTATTTTATATGCCATGATTCATTATTGATGGTTTAAATACTAATAAATTTTCATTTTTATCATGATTTATACATATTAGATTTTTTAAACTATTTTTTTTTCATTTTTATTCAATATTTCATTTTTAATTCAAATGAGATAATGGATTTAAGATTTTTCATCTTCATTTATCTTTATTTATACATGGTTTAATGTTTTCTATTTTTTTAATTTCTATTGTGTATATACATTCCATGAATTTATTTTTAAATACTAATTTTTTTATTCCATGTTATTTAAACAATCATGTTATTTTATAGCTTTGAAACTATTTTGATTCAAGAAATTTCTATTTTTGTAAGGTAATATTTGTGACACAATTATATTAATTGGGCTATAATAAATTAATATATTGTACTGTATTTCCTGATTAATATATTATATCCAATTTCCATTTTATATTGTATTCAAACTTATTTTGTAGGGAAATCTTAAACAACACCAAATTATTAATCCTTGATCATTATACTATTTCGCTAAAATTTGTTTTTTTATGAAAACTGATATTTTATTTTAATGGATATTTATTCCATGTCCATGTATTTTATTCCCAAAAATGTTCTATTTTCCTTAGTAGAAACTAAACTTGTTTGAATCCCCAAATATCCTTTTATTCTGCTTTATTTATATTATAAAATCACCTTCTTTCAAATGATTTGTGTTTTCAATATGTTTGTTTAAAAATGTTTGAATGTTTTTAATATTTTAGAAAAATAATATATTTTATCATCCCCCCACATTTATTATGATACAATTTATATCTTTATCCAATTTAAATTATTGTCGATTATTTTTTAATGAAATTTTTTAATGTTTGTATATAATCATTTTTCAAAAACATTATTGTTTTTGCAAATGTTCATTATTAAAGATTTTAATTAAGAGGAAAAGTTTCAATGTATCATCAATCCACCTTTTCTAAAACATTATATAATTTTTTTCAAATTTATATTATGAATAATTATTTTCGAAATTATTTTTTTCCATGTATTTTCTGTTATCAACTTTTAAACAACTTTAAATTTCAAAAATATATTTTATTTGGAATTAATTATAATAAGGATATAAAAAATTATTTTCTTTCGATTCTCAAAAATATATTTTTGAATGTAACAAATATTTTACCTTTTATTAAAAAAAATTAACTGGTTTTGTGAATTTTTTTTATTTTTACTTGAATATTAACTTCATAGTTAATATAAAATGGTGTTATTATTTTATCACCATTCATATGTTATTATCTTATGAATCCATTTTGGGAAATGATATTTGGATATCCAATTATTTCTTAAGTTCAATATATTTTAATTTTAATTAATCCATTATTTTTTTCATGGGTAACTAATGGTTTGATGATGTTTAATTTTAATAGGAACCCATCTGTATTGTTGTTCATGGACGTGGTCGTGTATTTCCCTCTAATATATTGGTCTAATTTTATATATCATAACATAGCATTGAATGGACATAATGATTTTTTATATAGGAATGGGTGCATTAACGTTTATCCCTAACTGACCAGTGAAACGGTTGTTGGACCGATGGGTCACATGACCTCTAGCGCATCACCCAAAATACTAGAGGCTGCCGACTAGTGGTGATGTCATAGAGTGTGTCTGTAGGGAGGCCATGCCTTCATATATTAGATTATGCACAACTCATAACAATATATAATATAAAGATGAATAATAACTATAACATGAATCGGCAGAAGAAATAATAAATAGACTACAATGTAATGAATGACAATAACTAACAATTTAATAACAGTGTCCATTTCCAAATTATACAACAGATAAATCCATGTCATGTTGATGATACATATCTGAATACAGTAAATAATAAATCATTCTTTTAAACATAGTAAAAATAATAATGAAATGATAGAAAATCTCCACGGGTGATCTCCTTGAAAATCCCACTATATAGGTTAGTCCTTTTCACATAATTAATATCTACAAGAAATAAAGTGATAATCCAAGATCATAAAATATAAGATAAACTCAGGTACCATGTGTACCCGAAATTGGTGTGCGATATAAAACATAGTAGAAAAATACCCACAATGTCTATACCAATCTATACATTGAAATATAAATTAAGAAGTGGTCCGTAATAAATAAATGTAGAGTAATCAAAATTAATAATTGAAACTTTGATTGGGTTCCTAAATGGATGCCAATTCCATACAATCTACTAAGTAATAGGATGAAAATTTGAAAATAGTAACATGTGAAACCATAATATGTGTACTAGTTCAAAAATTAACATGGAAACTCAAAATGGATAACCCACAACCATGTTCATAGGCTTCATGCCTGATTACCATGCCACCATGTAAGTATGAAAATAAGTAAGATCGAAAAGTCACGAGTGCATGATCTAATATAAATCAAAGAAACAAGTATATCACAAGAAATTAAACAATGAAATCAATAAATAAAATTCATTAAACTGATAAAATCTTGTAGTGGAGCCCGAGCTTGTCCCTAAGGTATCGCTACGATTCATCCACTCAAAAAAATCCAATGTCATCAAGCCCATCAAAGGCAATCCATCTGAAGGTCCAAGTATCACTCATGGTATGATAACCATGATTCCATCTTGGGTATCACACATAAGGGACCATGTATCACCTGAGTCATTTTATAGCCCTCTTGCTAATGGGTCCATCCCTGGTTTTCCATTAGGGAATCATTATCACCCAATAGTATAACAAAAAGCACCGGGGATCGCTTTCCAAGAATCTTAAAAACATTGCTTCCCTGACACATCGTGGTTTAACCACCCAAGAACATGAGTCAATTCATAAGTCCTTAATATGTATCCAAAGTTATCACCTGACTCGTATCAAGTGTATCATATTTTCCATATTACATTGCAATTAAATATTCAATACATATATCGCAAGGGAAGCATATACAAAAAATCGTGTCATCGAACAAGCAATGTAAGCCACAAGCTATTCAGGCTATCATGTAAAACAACCCAAGCGATCAACATGAAATAAGGTATTTAAATAAAAGTATCACAGTGATCTATGAATGTTCACTTGGATATAATAATTTATCATAACCATGGATCATGAAGGAGGCTTAGCTTCAAGAAATATGATCTTATAGTTAATTGAAACTAGAATCACCTGAAATTAGCATTCCATTAACCATATGTCATCAATGACATCTCAATGTATAAGACTATAAATATTGACCCAATATGTTATACTAAAATTCCAAAAAACAATGAAAAAACAATATACATACTCTAGAATATGCACATGGATAAACAATAATATCTCAAAATATGCATTGTCAAAGGCCCATTGCATTGTTCAATTCACATTTTTATATCATTATATATATTTTTCACACCATTCCATGGAACCAGACACTCACCCATTGGTGAAATACAACTCAAGGCATTAGGGAAAAGGACATTTAGGTTGGATACACACAAAGGGATGGTTGAAGGGAAATATAAACACTCTGAATGGGTTTCACCATAAGTGAATGCAAAAGGGTAAATATTTAAGAAACAAAAAAAGTAAATAATTTTTTAGAAGGAATAAACCAGAAGGTTTTAGTTATCAACACAATGGGGTGTCATCAAATAAGATACTATGTAAGGAAAATATGATAGATTCCTTACATAGTTCAATCTAATTGATAGGTGGGTCAATAATTCTGGAGGTACCCGGGCTCATCTATCATTTTTTAATGAAGAAAAATAATTTATATATAAAAATGATGGGCCATGTATATACATTTCATAAATAAATGCAAGGAATTAGATAAAAATGAAGATTATAAGAAATAATGTCAAGAAAACTAAATAAAAATAAACTATCACTGAGATATTTTGCTGACAGCACACCTTCGTTGGTGGGATTTTATAATAAAACCATGGATTTTGTATCAAAAAAACATTGATTATAAAAAAAATATTCTAAAAATAAAGAAGCAATAATAATTAAAGAAATCAAGTTCCGAAAGTGAGTAATTTCATGTAATATAAAAATAAATGCAACAAATATAGATCACACCTCAATAAAACCAATATGAACACTCGGCACATGAATGATTCAGCAGAAACCACCAAAAATATCATGATACATTCCAATACCCTAACAATTAAATTACAGGGACTCAAAAAGACCTTTAACATCAGTAATTAATGAAGAGAAACTAAATAGAGTAATGAAACCCTCACTTCTAGAGGCGACGACCATCCAAAATGGCTCTTACCACTTCGACTTCAATAGTGGTTTTCAAAAAATGCAAGAATATGTCATGGGAGAACATTCTCAGAAAACTAATATAGATGAAAACTTAAATCACTTTTCACCCTCGACCAATGGTTTTGTATGAATGGAATAAATGGTGATAGGAAATAAAAATCGTTGAACTGATGAAGGAAATGTGAGGAGAATGCAATACCACTTCATATTAGATAATAAGCTTGGGAAAATGTATAATTTAGTGTGTCAAATATTAGAGAAATATGTTCTGATGCTCAGTTTTAAAACCTTCTTACTCACCAAACCAAAAATATAAATTTTCTAGGATCATTTTTTCCACCAAAAAACCCATGAAATGATAACCACCCCACCATTGAACTTCACATCCCTGAGAATACATTGGGAATAAATAAAATATCACCCAAACTATAAGGGTCATTATGTATCATACAAATGACCATGTCGCACCTCCAAATGTCCAGTTCACCATCATTAATGGTTTAGTAAAGCGACATTTACATTATTATGATCCAACAAAAACATAATTTTCTAATCAAAACATAGAAAATACTCATAACTGAGCCTATTTAGCTAAAGGCCCATCCATGATGTCGTATTATGAAATAACTAACTAGTGTTGCTCCCCACTATAGGCCTTATAATTATAAGGGGGAGACATCAAGACATGAAACCATCTAGAATCATATTTTCATAAGAAATATTATCTTAAGATTTCTAGTGATGATTCTCGCATGATTTCTGAAATGGGAAAATTGATTGATTCCCCATCAACCATAAAGATTGTGTTATGCCAGATTTTCATGAATATCTCTAGCCAACTCAAGCCACACTCTTCTTGACTGAAAACATGCCAGAAAAAGTTTTTTATGAACAAATCCATTGAATAAGAGAGACAATATATCATGCCACTCCAACCGACAATTCAAGAATATTCTCAGCTTATATAGCCAGAATTTTACAAACTGAACCACAATTTATTCCTCCACAGTATCCCACATTCACCTTGTACATGTCCGCCGATGTCCACATCTGAATTCTATTTACGTTCCTTGATTTAAGCATCACTGAACATAACCAAATGTCTGGTATAAAATCAGGTTTTCATGATAGGATTACAAGGAAATATCCAAATGTATTCTATACACCATGTTTATGATGGTGATGTTGGTACAAAGACAATACATCCACATAAGAGCATTGACTAAGCCCAGAGTGACATAAACCAAGTGGTAAAGTAAAAATATATGGAGGGTGTGCGACAATTATTCCACGGAATTCCTACATTTGAATATAATGGTCACTCGAGACTATCCAATCACTGATAAGAACCATTTGTTCATCACGTAACTAGATTGATATTACTCAATAACTATTAAGATTTAGAACAGAGTAAAACTAACATTATATTAGTTCAACAAGGATGATGAAAATATTAGGGTAATTCTGATAACTAAACATGTTTAAACTTGGAGGATTTAAAAAAAATAGAAAGAAAATGGTAGATCCACTACTAGTCGATCCCTTAGAAGGAATTTAGCATCACCAGCCAAGGCATCATTATTAACCAATCACCAAGCCATTTCCATTATAAGAATATTTTGATCGTTTGAGATTAACCATCGTATTCCACCCCTAGATTAGAAATTGTACTTAAAGGTTGAATACACCACCAACTAAACCAATGTTGTATTTCTGAGTAAGAACCGACAAGATTTAATGTTCCCATGATGCATATCATTTTTGTTAGTCTCACTATTCTATAATGGTCCTCTCTAGTTATGTTTTTTATACCCAGATGGAAACATATTTAACCAAACTGACATGACCTTACCCACCATAAGAGTTCCCGAATAATAAAAAAGTAGTGATATACTATCTCCTCAAAAGAACACTAGGTCATAACATCCATAAACAAAAACATTTAAATAATCGGCATGATCACCAAAACCAATCTGACCAGCATGTAAAAACACCTGAGTCCCTAGAAGTAATCCCAATCAATGGGATGATATCTATTTCATTATTCCCAGGTCCATCTACTCTGAAGATGACATGAGACCACACATAATATTATAAGGCTCAAGGATTCCCCCGAACTCACCTGGTTTGTCACAACAGTAAACACTCGACAACACTATGTATTTGAATGAATACTACCCTAACGTCATAGAGAAACCCTGAAAACATTGGATCGGATGATGCCATACCAAATCATCAATAATTTTAGAGAAGATAGAGTCAAAAGACTTATGGAGAAGCTTAACATGTCAAAGGCTTTTATGACATGTTTAAAATGATCATGAACCAATGCTCAGGTCCAAACCAAACATCAAAGACACCATGAATACCTTTTTGAAAGAGGGGGTCATTTAAAAATTAAGAGTACTACCTTGATAAAGATACCTTAACTTCCCCATGAATATCAAAAATCATTAAATTAGTAAGTAAGTTATGTTCTAAGGGTGATAAATACCATGGGATAACCACATGAGAAGGAAAAGAATCAACCATAACACTAGTTCATGCTTAATGAAATACCTAGGTTCAAAAAGTAATCATGTAGTTCATTTCTAAAAGAAGGATAACCTATATAAAATACTAAAACATACATTATAAGGAAACTCAAAGAATCTATATCTACCCTTCCAATCATTTCTCAAATAAATGACACTACTACAGGTTCCATTTCCACAACATATAAATTTAAAACCATTCAATAACACAAAATGAACATGTTCAATAGTCCAGTCATATGGGTAGCCATATTCCAATACATAAAGCACCCATACAAATTATAAGTGTAATTTTGTAGCAAAATAACTTCAACCAATCCAATTATCCCATGAAGTCAACTACAAGAAAACAAAACTAGCATGTCATCACAAGCAGCTACCAAATGGTAGATATGTTGTAGACACAAAAGAAAACCATAATAAATAGGCAGGGAATTATAAAAAGGAATGCATTATGGCCAAATATCATATCACCATGTTATGTAAGAATCCATGATACATAAAATAAAAACACAGATTATCACTCAAGGAACAGATTATATCCTACATGATAATCAATATTTCAACTACATGGAATGTTACTATGCATGTAATGTGAATTTAAATATCCCTAACATGTTGAATTCTATGATTCAACTTCACGTAACTAGGACAATGGTAAATTTCCTTAATTTTCCAAAATTGTGAGTAGCAGAAAGTATATTTGTCTCACAATTTAAAATGATATCAACCATAATAACAAATAGTATAAGAAACAATTTCTAGCCATGGCCTCTTGGTTATTTCCTGTACACGGGGTGATCAGTCCCATGGATAACTATTAACCATGCATTTACACATTCCATGTCTCTTTTATACCAACCCAAATAGTAATAAAATGGAGAAAAATCCATTTATATAACTTTGTATTATCCTAGACAAGATGACCATCGAACTGGTAGGTGGACTGGTGGGTCACATTACCCCATGTGCATCTCTTCAAATTCTAGGGGATACTGACAAAAAGAGATTACTGAGGGCGTGTCTATGTGGAGACTATTCAATAATAAAATATAATGTGACCAATTATTAACAATATATATTATATAGATTAAGCATAAAAATAAGAGTCAGTATAATAAATTGTAAAAAATATGGTAAAAAGTTGTGGAATAAAATATTTAAGAATTTAATAAAAAATTTCTATGCCAGATTATACAAAATATGAATTCCTTTCATAGTGATGATACATAACTTAAATTATTATAAGTTATATCATGCATTAAAACATCGTAAAATAAAACAATGCTTAGAAAATTATATTGGGTGATCTCCATTGGCATCCCAAACTCTATCTGAGTCCTTTCCCCTAACTACCAATTATATTGAATTCATCTATCATCCCAGATCCTGGAAATATAAAGTCCACTTAGGTTCCATGTGTACCTTAATAGGGTGCGAGATATAAATCACAGTTGATTGACTCGCAAGGTGTCTAGAATAATCTCGAAAAGTCATTATATATGAAGATATATTCTATATAAAATAAATGTTGAGGGGTAAAAATTAATAATTGAAATTTTATTGGGGTTACTAAATGGACACATGTCCCACAACACATGCTTCTGGATAAGCTGAAAATTATAAATGAAGTACATGTGCATCCACAATATCTTTACCAGTGCCAATATTTACAAGAAAACTGAAAATGGTGCACCCACAATATTGTTCATAGGCTGGTCTTCTGATTCCCATGTCGTCACATAAGTATGCTAATAAGAAAGAGTGAATATTCAAAATTACATTCTCTAAAATAAATAGGACCAACATGTATAACACGAGAAATTAACAAATGCACTCAATCAATGCAATTCGATAAACCCTTCAAAACCTGTAGTGGATTCTGAGCTCAACCTTGAGGAATCACTTCATTACATCCATTAATACTATATAATTCCACTAATCCCCTCCAAGGTGATCCTTTAGATGGTCCGAGTATCACTCACGATATAGTAATAATGACTCCATCCCTGATATCACACATAAGGGACCGAGTATCACCGAGGCTTGGTGTGTCCATCTTACAAAATGGTATGTCCTAAAATTCATATTAGTTAACTCATTTCACTAAATAGTTTAATAAAAATGTCAATGGATCCATTTCTTAGCGATCCTAAAAAACCACTTCCTTGGCATGTCGTGATATGACAACCTGAGCACATGAGTCCCTCCACGAGCCCTTAATATTGATCCAATGTTCTCTCCCAGCCTGTATTAAGTGAAAATTTATTTCCAAATCACATTGTGCGTAAAACAAGAACTCATATATCACATGAAAAGAATGTACATAAATCATGCTATCATTCAAGGAATGTGAGCCATAGTCCATTCATGTTTTCGGGTAAAAAAATCCAAGCCATCCACATGGCATAAAGAATTTAGCAAAAATTTCACCAAAAGCTCCCAACATGAATAGTAAGAAATAATAAATAAACATAATAATGGTTCAAAAATATCCTTAGGAACATTTCATAAGCCCTAGAAATGAAATGAAACCAGAGCCATGTGTAATTATCATGATAGTAACCATATTTCGTCAATGACATCTCAACGTCTCAAGAATCATGATTAAACCTGTATATTTTACCGCCAAGCCCAACCACATGTAGAAGCACACCATAAATCTATAAATGTCATTAAAAAATAAAGAAGAATGTAAGAAAAATTATCAACAATGTTAAGGAAATTTAAACTATTACTGCGATTGTTTCCATACTTCGCACCACCATCGAAGAGGTTATATTATATAATAATCATTTTTATATCAAACAAACATTATCATAACTAAACAATTATTCAAAATATCAAATGTAAAAAATAAATATCCAAATAAATTTGGGAAGTGTGTAATTTAATTCAATTACAAATTAAAGTAAGTAGATAGGGATCCAACATTAAAGAAGAAAATTGAAAACTTGACACATGAAATATTTTTCAACTACCACCTGAAAGAGATAGTAAAGTCCAACACACTAAAAATTAAATTCTAGGGGATCATGAATACTTTATGACATTAAATTATATAAGGGAAAATAAACAATGGAAATAAAACCTCACCTAGGTTGGTGGCGGTGACCTGAAATGACTAGAAACGCTTCTATATAGGCACCATTTGTTGAAACATGCATGAATAGGTCCTGAGAGATGATTATCACAACCATAAAATAGAAGAAAACCATAATCAGTGTTAACCTAAGACCTAAGGGTTTGTAAAAATGAAAAAAGTAGTGAAGGGTAAGCAATATCAGCCGAAGTGAGGAATGAAATGATAGGAGAAGGCTTTACCTCATTGGATCAAAGAATAATAATATTGGAAACCATTATAAATATGAGATTAGAGGAAGATAGAGGGGAGAATTATATGCACCTATAGGGTTCTATAGGGGTGTTGAATTGTCTAGAAGAGAGGTCATGTTGAGGGAGTTCAAGCAGAGTGTTGTTGCATGAAGGGGGTTATAGAGGAGGGAGGATGTGTGAGTCATGGGAGAAGCCCCATGGGGTCGTGTGATGCATAATGGATGTGGAGGAGACCCATTAGGGTTTTTAAGAACCTAAAATAGAATAATAATTATTATTATTATAATTATTGTTAGAAAATTCCATTAGATATTTTTTTCATTTAAATTTTAATATATTTAATTAATTTTCTTTAATGAAACATCACACTGTGAACTCTCCGAAAAATTATTTTTGATGCCCGGTTTTAAAAGTTACCTACCTAGAAAATGGAAAAGATTAAATTCCCTAGGAAATTATCCTCGAGTTCAAAACCCGGGACATTACAAACATGATGGTATTGGTTACATTTTCAAGAATGTACATAATGATTGTGTTTTCAAAAGCAAGGTTATAATGTATTTTCTCATATGAGTTATCCTAAAATTATGTTTTTACACATTTAAAATTATTTCGAAATCATATTCCATATTCCAATATTGTTTATCATATTTTTTATCAATTTTATATGTTTCAATTCATTTCCAAGAAATTCTAGGTTTTTATGGTCATTATTTATTTGTTTTTTATTTTTCAATTTATATCATGATAAAATGTTTTATAACTATTTATATGTGTTTTGGTTCATGCCATATCTTTTATACTCTCTTAACGATCATATACTTATCTATCATGTATTTTAATTACCATACATGGTCTTATGATCATTTATTAAGATATCAATGACATCATTTTGTTCTCCTTAATTTTTAATGTCAAATACATTGTGACGTGTATTTTACATTACTGAGTATTTGATCTCAAGAAATTTTATGTTTCCATTACATAGATTATTAATAAGGTTATATAATGTGAGGTATCTTGAAAAGGGACTAGATAAGAACAATCATATTGAAATGATTTGAAGTGTTTTCAAATAATATGTTTTTTGACATAGCCTCACATTCATTGTAATTTTCATTAATTGGGTATTGTGACTATTTTTAAAATGTATTATTTAAATCAAGGGATTATTTAAAAATTTATTTTATGTTTGGATTTGATCACTTCAGTTTCACTACTAGAACATGATAGGTTTTGTTATGATAAAATGATGATTTATAACTTCTTAAAAATGAATAAGGGCATTGATTGATCATGTTTGTACCCATGTGACCACAACACCAACCCTATATTTGATCCTTTTTAAAACCCATATAAACCATGGAACTTCAATATTGGAATCTACATTACATAACACTATACACCTTATACCATTTTTTATTTGAGTATTAATGTATGATCATTGATATGATATTTTTAATTGGAGTTTTGTATTTTTAGAGAGATTCTATAATTCTTATTTTGAAATGAAAATATTGGTTTTTATATAGATTTAGAGGGAAAATGTTACTTATATTTTCATTTTGAATTATTTAACCCAATACATTTTGAAAGAACTAAGAAATAAAAATTGTACAAAAGTTCATAAAAGAAGAGAAAGTGAGCATGTGGGATCCCTAGGATTGGGTAACAACTAGACACATCTACCCTAATCTATTAAAAACAATTATACTTATTTTGGGTAAGATATTGATGGTGGAATTAATATGTGAGTTTGTTAAATATATGAGGCTATGTGACATTTTTTAAATAGTATATATCAAAAAATAAGAGATGAAAATTAATGATAGAAAATGAAATTAAAAAGAGTATTTTTTTCACTATTTTCATTCCTTGAATTTGTATCTCACCTTAGAAAAAATTGATATGGGGAATGTTTTCATCATATAAAATGTATTTTATGTATTTGAAAATTTTATAGATATTTACATGAATTTCATGCATTGTAATTTACAAATTGTATTCTCCTTTTCAGCCTCTAAACATCAATTTGGCGCATTATTATCCACCAACCATAACCCTAAAGTACATTATAACCTTCGTGATAACCCTAATTAATAAATGATTAATTTATTAGTAGATATTAAGATCAATTGAAATCTTATAGATATAGTGAGCATACTAGAGACTGAAAATAACTACATTTAAAATGCTCTTGAGTGATGAATTATTTGAATTTTGTTGAAGAAAATAAAAATGGGAATAGATATTTGATGAATATTTGAATTATCTATGTAAAATATGGAAAAGGACTTGATAAATAGTTTTGAAATTGTGCTTGATTTGGTAACATTATATTGGAAGTGTTTTTTTAATTTCAAGAACATTCAGTTATAAATTTATCTTTTGAACATGATTGACTAAAAATGTCCACCAATTTAATTTTAGATCCATTTTTATTTATAGGATTAGGTTTTTATCAACAAAAAGAATTTATTTTTTTAGCGATGTTTGAATAAACTTATATATATATATATATTATATTAATATTATAAAACCTAATTACAATTATATCATTTTAATTTTTTTCTTAATTTACGACATAAACACATATTTAATTTTGATTTAAATTTTTTTGAAGTTTTTTGGATTCAATATTGTAGTTTGGAATCTATTTGTGAAGCTATAAATTTTGAAATAACTAGGGAAGAAAAAGATGGAAAAATATGGCCAAAACAAGGATAACCATCATCCCTGGGCAATCCACTAATCCACCCAGAAGGGAAGCAAGTAAAGCATGTTGGGAAGTACATACTAGTGCGGTAGGCCCCTTTATTGGTCAAAACTTGTGAGGGTGAATTAAAACACAAATGGGATCTTAGAGGACAATCATTCAATGTATGGTTTGGTTGATAGCCTCATTCTGGGGTTTGGAATGCTTGCATTAAGAGGCCACCAAATCATACCAGTCTACAACAAGCTAAACATTCAATGGTTTGAATTATTAAATTTCACTGACTGATCTTGAACTATGATGATGAAAATGTTCCATATATGGAGATGTAAACAACTAAGAAAAGAAATTATAGTTTGCAGCATACCCATGTCAAACTCCATGAATATTGAATTATCCTCCTTCGTTACACCTCTATCATCCAATCCTTGAACAATATAATTAAAGAAACATCATATCCACACCATGAAAGATCGACCTCTATAGATTGAATCCCTAATAATGATGCAGTTTTATATTAATATAAATTAGATAATTTATTCAACTATTTAGAGATCACTGTGAAATCGACAAGGTTCCATTCACCAATATCATATTATAAAAATTACTACAAATATGATAGATCAATTTTCAGAGGGACCGACAACCTATTATAGGTTTTTATATTGATAATGTGGGATATAATTTTGGTAAGCCTCTATAATATGAACTATCATGTGTCAATCTTCACATGTGAATAAAAATAATTAAAAGAGTAAATTACTTGCAAAAAATAGTTTTTTTCTATATTTAATTATTTTATTTTATAAGGACGGGAGAATGAATACACAAGAGCTGTTGTTTCTTAATCAATTTGTGTACCAATGATGAACATAAGGCGAGCTCAGGTTTTGATTTGTGGTTAATGATTTAGTTCACATTAAATGGTTTGGTGCTGAATTTATAGATACATTGGTAATGTAATGAGGGGTATAATCCACTACATAGGCCATTGATGTAGAAGTGGCTCAGGTTTTGATTTCTATAGGTGCCACACCAATGTTCCTGTTTCGATTTTACTACCTCATTTGAAAAAAAATAATGGAATTTAAGGTTATGTTGATAGTTATGGGTTGAAGAGAAAATTTTATCATGATACATATGGGTTAAAAATAAATGGTTTTATATATATTTGTAGATTGGATCTTCCACGAAAGTGGGTATAATTTATATATAAAAGTCCTCAAAAATGTAATAAAACTGTCTTTTGATTAATCATTTTATGGGGAATTCGGTATTGACATGCTACATATTCCATAGAATATATTTTTTTATATAATTTAATTGTGATAGATGAATCCATTAAGAGATTTTTTTTTCTCAGGGGACTTGACTTAGTCATGGATGATTTTGGTGGATTAATTTTTCCTGGTAGGATAAAAATAAAAAATAAAAATATTTTGCGGGATTGACTATTTTCTTTTTGAAGAAGTTAGATTAGACTAAACAATTTTAGAATATTCATAGAACGGGCATCAATTTGTATATTTTTAATTGGGGAATTACTATATTCTTATGTGGGTAATGAAAATAAATTCAATTAATATAAATTTCATTATGAAAACTTTTTATTTCAAACTTATATTTTTAATCCCTATTCTTAAACATCCAGTTAATTCATGGTCAATGAACCATAACCCAGAGAATATGAAATCATATAATATGGTCGAATGGGTTGAAGTGTGTGTATACATATATTTTGATTCGTCTTTATTATGATATCATATAATTAAATTTAATTTCATTTTGAGTAATTGTTATCATATAACTTAATCATCCTCAAATATGGATGACAAATAAGGAATGAAAATTGATATGATTGAGGGAAGTGGGGGTGATAGTTGAGTCAAATTCCCTTACTACTTTGAGGTATAATTTAATACACCAAGTTTAGTTATAGATTACCTTAATAAAGGGATATTATAAAATATATAGAATTAGTTTTTGTAAGTTGTATATATAGGTAATTAAATAATCACATTACATTTAACATAATCAATTTCCTGAGTAATGTTTGGTGTATTTATTAATGAAAAACTACCCCCAATATCTGTTCCACTATATTCATCAACCATAACATATTCAAATCCAATTTTAGTTATATTTTATATATATTTATATTTATTAAATTTATTTTAGTTACATATCAAAATATAGTGGAAATATTATGAAAACCATATAATCAGTTTTTAGATTGTCGCTATGATTCATAGTTACTCATGGGATTGACCACACAATAGTGTTATGATAATTCTTAGTAGTTAGTTTTTTGGAAAACACAAATTCTATATAATGATTTCATTTAATGATTAAAACATATATAAGACATGTCCAGATATCACAGAGATTTACCAAAAAACTAATTAATACGGCATGGTATTAAATTATGTAGATCCAATTGTCTTATTATTGTTTATGAAATAAAATTTTTACAATATATCAACCCAAAATGAAAAATTTCGATTTAAGAATCAGGGATTGTCACTTTTACATTATCATTATTTTCTCTTAACCTATATTAAATACTTTTCACTAAGTGTATTATCAGACAATATTGTAACAAACCACTATTTTACTACCATTCATATATATTGTTTCTCGTTGTTACTCATTTTAAAAACTCATAAATCCTAATTTTTGGATTAGTATGGTAAATTATTTCTATTATAAAATTGTGAGTCCATTCCGCACATTCTCTTGATTCAATATACGATATTCTACACTTCACACATACAACCATTATCCCTTAAAAGAAAAGATGACCAAATTATCATAACTAGCCTATTTTAATTAGAAAAATAACATAAAATATTAATCATCCAGTTCTATTTTCACACATAAAATGATGTACTAAAATTTCAACTATATTTTAAACATTAATAAAATACTATAAAAATGAAATAATACTATATTTAGTTGATGAATATCTTATTACTAATATGATGTTATCCCAGTCATGTCCCTATCACTCTATAGTAGAAGATATTATCAAGGAGGTGTTTTATCTAATAAACATATTCACTACACCGTATACTATAAAAAAATATTTTAATGGTCTATCAGGAACCAATACTACAACATCTAGATTGGATTGCCTAGAATATATACAGTTAACCACTTTAAAACTATTCCAAACCACTAAAAATCCAAAAAAAACTAGATTCAAACAAATATGAAAAATTATTCACTTTTTTAGACCACTATAACTCAACTACCATCATCGTATATAGTCTCAAAAATTAAATATAGTAAATAATAATTCTTTAATATAACTCCTTACCGGTTCCCAAAAATTTTGGTGATCTTAGTCCCTTGTGCCAATAATGTCCCAAAATTTGATATTTCAATAAAAAAACCAAAATTCTAGTCTAAATTTCATCCAAACACCAAATACGTAATCCTATTTAGATCTATGATTGTGACATAATTAATAAAATAATATAGATAATACCTTATCTAACTCCTACATAATGATTCTATATCCTCACTCAGGGGTCATAATTGGGCTCATCATTCATCTACTTATGAAAATAATACTAGTCCTCACCATATAATATTGATAATAACATGATATTACATCAATAAATAATCATGGATGGAATGATAATTACATTAATTCAAATCATGTGGTATCCAATCATCTAGGAAACTAATTGTAATTTTATAATTGATATTTTCATTCATGAATATTTATCCTATTTGATATCTATTATACAATCTCCCTATAAAATAAATTATCATATATTTAAATTCTATTATAAGAATATATCCCATTTTAATCTAATCTAGATAAATTCTAATGCATTCCTCTATAAGAATTTTATATCCCAGTTAACATAAAACACTAAAACTCATATAGCATCTTAACTTCTACATAGAACTAAATTTTTTTAATATTCATAAGGGTTGTTATTATATAACCCAATACTCATCTTGTAATATCCAATCACATGGTAATCTCTTTTTTTCATAAACACTATGGACACAACTCATTATTTCATAGAAAACACCATTAATTTTAAATAACATATAAGTACTACTTCTAAAATTTAAAATCAATCCATATCAACAGATGAGGAATTCATCTTATTTATAATAAATATGAAATTTATAAATTTATAAATTCATTACAAAAATACTTTTTTAATCTTATATTATATGTTCTTGAAATAACATCATTGAAATCACATAAAATCAATGTAATAATATTCCATTTACTATGAAAATCAAAGATCATTGTATTTGAACATAATGTATACCAAAATCTCTCCGATCCATTACCAGTATCCCTTGTATAATTTCCATATCTCTTAAATAATTTTTATTCCTTATTAACATCTAATTTTGAGCTCATAGAATTTGCTTTTTATATTGACAGATCATTCACTAAATATTCCCCTATAGGCTCTCTTGAAATTCAATCAAATAAATCACATCTATATAATTAGGACCTCAATATTTATAAGGAATTAAATACTCTCTTATATAAACTTTTTCTTAATTAATGATTTCCAATTAATGACTAATCCTATAAGAGTTAGTAAATTGAATACATTTTTTAGAATGATCCTTTTATAAAATCCAATATCCATACTAAACAAAATAATGTTTTTAAAAAAAATTCTTACTCATAATTACACAAACATACATAACCATAATCATAACCAAAGGATATGGTACCAATACTTATTTTCTTAATTTAACTATAATAGGTATAGTGCTACTGACAAAAGTTAAATTATCCACTTAAAATAGCGCATCTAATTACATATAAATGTAATATCACACTGACTGTCATGGAACATCATTCACCATAATGAAAGTTCATATTTTATAATTATTTATAGAAAATTTATTTACAATGAAAGTATATATAATATAATATAATTTAACATATAAATCAAAAAATAAATATAACACATTATAAATTTATGTAATTGAATATAAGTACAAATAATGAAATATTCACAGTGGGAATCATAATGATGACACCATACCATTTGCTAAAATATCTCACATTAATATAAAAAATAAATGATCATCTATCATCTATACCAACAAATATACATAGATATAAGAGATGAAAAATCACATGTGTGCATGCATGTATGATTAATAACACTTAGTATTGGCAGGTGTGGTAGGGATCCAAATCCCGTAACCTACTAGTTTTAAATAATATTTCATACTTTAACACACAACATCAATAATCACATTATAATTTCTTTATTTATAATAATTATTTTTAAAAGTAAATATATTATAACTTATATTATTCTAAATTCATTAATTCCATGAATCACATACTCTTGAAGATCTGGAATAAAAAGTTGATATATGCACGATAATGAACATGACCACAGTTATTACAATTTTTTGGAATTAACCTAGAAATTTGTAAAGATTTAAATTTTTTCTATCAAAATTATGTGATTTGTTTTATTTAGTGTGTTGGATTTTAATTTGTGTAATTAGAGATTATATTTTAGGTATTCCTAGATGATATTAAGGGATATAGAATGGTTTTGGGGTTCGGTTCATCATGAGGTTACCCCACATGAGGTTTTGAGTATACAAGTGGAAGTAGCTACATAGTGTATGATATCGGGTAGTTGTTGGAAATCGGTGATGAGGGAGGTGTCCATAATGTACCATCAAGCACCTAGTGACCTTCCAGCACAAACCCGGGAGTAAAAATAATGATTTCACAAATAATAGTGTATTTGTATCATTTCCCTCTAAACCCTTTTACTAAAATTTCCCCTTCTATTTCTAATTGAATTATCATAGTTGTGAAGAGCAACTCCAATCGATGATCTTGGTTAAATTATTTCTCTTATCTTTAAAAATTCAACATATGGTTTCTATTAATTTATTCTGATGATAAATTCTTGGTATCCTTTCATATACCCCTCTATTCTCTTTCTATCATATTTCTCTTATCATTGTCCTATGTGAATGGATTCCTAAATTATGTATTTTATGAAATCATATTTGAAGTCAATTTGAATGTAATACATCATTAATAAATGGGTTAAAGGTGACATAGGTTATCATTTTGTTAAGGTATCACTTTGTTTTTTGTAATAATTTCATTATTAATCAAAATCCTTTAGGGATTCTTGATTTTAAAAATATAAATAAGGATTCCTGGGACTATTTTTAATGTGGATTTCATTTTATAAATGATTTTCATGATTTTATATTATATCTACCAAAAATTTCATTAGGATTTAATTGGTAAATAAATATTATAATTTTTTATATGTTTGACATATATTTATTTTGTTTATGGATTCTTTTTTGATTATTATTAGGGGATTCCAGAAAGTAAATACAACATGATCATGGATTGATCAAGGTTTTTCCATTGGTAGGATTTTTCTAATCCATTTGAAATACAATTAATATACTCATGGATTCATGTAAATTTATTTTTATTAATCTAATAACATTTTTATCTCCCCATGATTATACAGTATTTTCACATTTTATTGAAATTAAAAACTTCTGTTTCACACAAAACTGAGTCTAAACATACAACTATCTTTTAAATAAGAAAATTTTATATCCTAACTATTAAAATAGAATGAAAGAATATAATTAAAAAAATTATGGATAAAATGTTTTAAACATTCATACAAAATATTTTTCAGGCATAATATAAAAATAAATTCAATTTGAGCCATTTAAAGGGTGTATTTTATTAAATGTGGTTTTACCACATTTTGATGGAACACTTTTCTTAAATACATTTTTGAATCTTTTATAAACATTATATTGATATTTAAATCTATCATTTAAAATCATAATTTCAAAATTTACTATTTTTTAGTTTTTTTTATTTTTAGGATAAGTTTCAAGTTTTGATGAATGAGATAAAATATTGTATTTTAATATAATTTTTTTTCCTATAAAATGTATGGTGATAAATTAAATTTATTATTCTATTTAAAATATAATTATTTTAAATTTTAATCATTTTATTCAATATAGGTAATCAAAATCTATTTCAGAATGATTTTTGATAAAAAGAGATTCAATATTTTGAATGGGTTCTCTTTAAAAACATGTTTTCTCATTCCATCACTGATACTAATTTTAAATTAATTTATACAATTCTATGTTTTAAATATTTAAAAATGGATTCTATATTTGGAATTATATGGTCTGAATTTATTAAATATTTCCCATGTTTTAAAATAAATGAATAGTAACTTTCATAATTTTTATTACCTCGTTTAAGGGTAAATTAGGTAATTAAGAGTCAAAAATAATATTATAAATATTATAAAATTTCCCTAAACTAGTCAAAAATTTAATTTACATGTTTTTGTATAGAACAATAATCCTTGGTCCAATTTTAAGGTATATTGGTGACACATGGATGACTTTATGCCTTTTATAGTATAGAATTTTATGAAATGTCAATTATGTCATATCCATGTTTTTAATAAGTTTTAAGTTTATTATATGTGTTCACTAAGATTCTATCTAGTTCATTAGTTATTAATTATAAATATAAAAAATTTATTTCCATAATCAGATTTTGATTTAACTATAATGAAATAAACAATTACCCTAGAGACATACATAATGAATATTTAGTAATTTATTTAATAATTATAAATATCAAGTAAATGATATTAAAAAATTGAAATCAATAAAATTTGAGTTAGTTAATGTCATATACTGATTTTATTGATATATTGGACATGTTAGTGGTGTTTTAGAATGTTTTTTTGAAGATATCATGTTTTAATTAATTTTTGAAAAAGTCAATGTAATTAATAGTATCCAAATTGGAATTGATGTTATATTAAAATAAGTAATATATTATTATATTATATTGAGTAAATTAAAATATAATGTTAAGAATCATTATTTTTATAGTGTTAAAAAAGTAATCCATGACTCATTTAATTTTATTTTTTATTTAATTGTGACTATATTAGCCTTTAAATATTTCAACTACATGTTGTCAAGGTAAGAGTTAAAGGGTAAAAATAAGGGTTAAATTTCAAAAATAAGGGTAATAATGTGAACTAATCAAGAATAAAATTTATTTTTTGGGTTTATAATCATATTTATCTTGTCATTCAAAAAAGTCACTTTTTAACTATTTTAAATTGAAAATTAATTAATATTAATTTAATATTTTGAGAGCTTCCTAAAGTTCCACTCACCTAAATTATAAAGGGAACCTCCTCCATCATTTCATCACATCATAATCAAAATTATATCTCAGCCATACCCTAACCGTTTATCTTCTAGTATACTTATCAACTTATTTTTGGTCCTCCTCTTCCACAATGAACAACTCCAGATCACTTGAAAAGATATCTAAAGGAATTCCAACAAATAAGATGTCATCATTTTACCAACTCATTCAATTTAATTTATTCTTCTACATAACATTCATGTTTTGATTCCACACTAATGTAATAGCCAATTTATTGTCTATATAATGATATGATATTATGATTATTGTACAACCATATTCCTCGTTTTTTCCATAAGATGAAAAATTAAAGCTCCTCACTTGTGTACTTATGACTTACAAACCACACATCATGTGGATTTTTTCATCACAAATTTATTTGGATGCAGATAATGATGGATATAATGGATATAAATGATATATATTAAATTTAATTTATTATTTATAAATAATATTCCATCAAATTTTATACCCTTTCACCATTAAGGGAATGATATGGTCGCTTGTGTGTAAGTACGACCTACCATCTCCACGATGCAATGTGATTCATTTTCCATGATACCAATTCAGTAATGATTATAAAAATATATTAAATGATTAAATATATTATATATAAACATAATATCAACCATGACATGAAGGAAATATATCCAATGAATAATAAATTAGGATTTCATGACAAAACATGCATGTGAAAATAAAGAAGTTAACACTCAAAACAATAGTAATAATGAAATATTAGCTTCAAAATGATATAAGAAGAACATATAAGATATCATAAATATGTCTATGGTTTTGGTATAAAGTAATTACATTCATTAAACAATTAAATATTATTTAAAGAACATTAATCTATGTGAATGTACATGTTAAGGATAATTTCACAATCTCATTATTATTCGAGAATGATTATGTTTAAGTATCAACTAGGGGACATTTTTCTTCCATGTCCATGTTTTTTAAATATTGTTTTCAATATGGTTTTATAATTATAATAAACATGGATATAATATTTTTACCCATGTTTTATATTTTATAAAATTGTTTAATATGTTTCATTTTTTCATTGTCTAAATGGGGCACATTATTATTTTTTCAGACAAAAATACAAAAGGAAAGTTTTTTAACATATAAGTATTGAGTGGATTTTTCCACCATCATGAAAACATAATGTCTTTAATCTTAATTTACAATTTTAAATGATTATTTTTAATTATAAATATTTTTTAAAATATACGCTACTTTTAAATAAATTATTTCAAACTAAAAAAGGGATATTCCCTCATGAAATTTGTAATGATTTTGTTGGAAAATTATCATCTATTTCAACATCCTTATATGGATATTATGATGGATATATATTGATATATTATGATACAATATTACATATAATATTGAATGGTTTATGAGAAGTTTGATTATGGATGTTATATTTTGAAACAACTTATAGTTTATGGATAATGTAATTATATTTCATATACAATATTGTTTATGTTGTTTAGGGTTCAATATTTTCATATATGAAATTAATTGGAAATAGCATGTGTAGGATGAGGACCACTATATCCCCTCGATGCATCAGTAGGTATCATGGGAAAAACATTTTTTGGTATTTTTGAAGGCCTTAACTATTTATTTATATTGTCTTAGCCAAACACGTGACAATATGTCTATGATGTTAAGAAATTTGTATTCCATCATTATGAGATTATTTATTATTATTCCATTTTATTATTAAATTTTTAGAATATCCAAGTAATTATTTATATGAAATTATTTGGTTTTCATATATTCTTTCTATTTAGTTTCTGAGATTACATATAAATGGATTAACATATACTTATACGCCTTACCATGATTTTTATGCATACTTATTCATAATAACATCTATTGTAATCTTACCCTTACTAAGAATATGAACTCAACAATTTATTGTGGTCTATTTTTCCCTGGTATCCACGATGTATATTATGACTTACATTTGGGATTAATATAAAAGAATAATGGTGTTCTCGATGTATTCTCCATGTCATACCATATATTTTAAATAGTAATGTAAGGTTCATATGTGAAATTTTTATTCCAAACTGATTAAAAGATTAGTCCTTTGGGATTCAAATCATATATCTATTCTAATGTAAAAAATAATGAGGAAAAAAATTCAATCAACTAGGATTGGGGTCACTAAATAATTATTCTTATTTTTAAGTATATAATTTTATTTCATTCAATTATTTCCATAATTATTTATTTAAATATTTTTTCTTTGTAATCGTTTTTATATTCCTATAGCAATGTTGAATTTTTTTGAATTTTTAAATCATAGTCTAAATAAATTTTGATTATTTTTTTAATCATAATATGTAATTCCGGAATTTTTTTAGGAATTTTTTGATGTCCATAATACGTAAAATTCAATCAATTATGAAATATACTATCTTAATGGTGGATATTTAATTCCTCAATTCTCACATTTGTTTATTATTAAGATATAGGGTAGAGAACATGTTTTAGTGTTATGTAACTTGTTACATATAACAAATATATTCATAGTGATTTAAATAATTGTATAAATTTAATATTTATACATATGTTCTAAATAAATTATTATATGAATAGTAAACATCATTTATAAAAACTATAATTTTTAATAATTTTTCTTAATAAATATAATTTCTTCATTGAAATTTGTTACTCCCAATATCGAGCCTTAACGAACCATGATATTCTATTAATATTAATATTTAAACATGACCATTATAAGCACACCATTAAACATGGTGGGATGGATTTGAATATCACCATTTTTAAAAATATGTATTATATTTATAAAAAAATATATTGTTAAAAAATAATTGAATTTTTTGTATTTTATTTAATATTTTCAAAATACAATCTTCTCAATAATATGTTTTTAGATCTTTTTGAAAAAATAATAAAAAAATTATTTGAAAAATTTAGAATATTTATTTTCCAAAAATAAATTAATTTTTTGGAATCAGCATGGGAAAATTATAGTATGTTGAATTATTTATAATTTTATTAAATGATTGACTATAAATTGAATGACGAAAAATACAAATAATTATTAATGATATCCTTTTGTTTAAAAATTTTAAAAATATAAATCATGTTTAAAAGGTATTAAATTAAAATTTGTTCCACTATATCATAAATAATCAAATTTATTTCATTCTAATAAATTCTATATTACATTTTTATATTATTATTTTTATTCTAATGAAATTATATTTATTCGAAAAATGTTTTTTTCTAAATTAGTTGGTTTAATATTTTATAAAATTCACACCCTTCTATGAATTGAATTTTGAAAAATATATTAAAAATTTGAAATACTAATAATTATTATTATAATATAATTTTAAAATAATTTTTTCTTCATAATTAATTGTTAATATAGTGAAAATCCATTACTACAATTAATGAAAAGATAGCTTTATCATTGTGTTAAACTATAAATATAATGGTTACAATTAATTTAAAACATGTCCAAACGCTATTGTATTGTCATATTTTTAACATAACCATTATAATTTTATATAATGATAAATTTTTTAGCCTTTTTTCCTTTTCGAAATGCTGTTAAACCATCTTCTTTTCCAAAATATGATGTGTGTGATATCGTACACTTATAAAAGTAAATCCCTTCTTCATGCATACAAATTCATTTGGTTAAGAAAGTCCCTGAAAAGATATTATCCTTAATTCACTCCCCTCATCTAATTGGATGTATTTTTATTATAAAACCCTCTTAGTATGTATGTAATTATAAAACTAAATAGGTTCTCCGTAATAGATTTATAGTCCTTAACCATGAATATTCAATTGATTTTTATTCTAACTCCTTAAAATATTATTCATCAATGATGATATAAGATAATACGTATCTATAATATAATTATATTTTGTTACTTTAATATAATAAATTATATTCATATAATCTTCTATAAAATTAAATAAAACGGTCAATCATGTGTATGGTGGAGTACCACCTCACTAACTATTGTAAATAATTTTCCATCACTAACTATTATTGATATTGAAAATGATGTATTTAATGTTTATAAATTATATTTACTAAATATTTATAATCATTATATTATAATATCACATATTCCTTTTTAAATTCCATTCCAGTGGAAAACATTATCATTGCACGTGCGTACATGTGCACAACCGCCTCCACAAAACAATGTGATACATTTTTTATTTTATTTTGAAATGGGTTGTAATAATGATTATTTTAATGAAAATATATATTATACATGAAAAATAACTTATATTGAAAATGAGATATATAATTTACCTTTGATTCATTATATTCATCATGAAAATAGAATCAATGTCTATTTGCACACATATTTTATCATCTATATGAATGAGGTAGTTCATTTTCTACATCAAACGTTAATGGCTTCCCTTAAATACATATATAATTAATATATATTTCATTTATATCATGTTTAACATTATATTTATTACTTTTCATTTGTAAAAGTAAATGTACTTAGATTACCAAACCAAAACATACAAGAAAAAAGAAGGTATTATTACATAAAACATGATTTTAATTAAGAAATTCTTAAAAGACGGTAATGAAATGTCATTAGTAAATAATATATGGTATGATATAATTAATTATAATGAAGTAATACATTTATAATAAAATTATTTATATTAAATAGTATATTCTAATGTGTATAATGGATGTTGATACTAATGGGGAGGGAATTTTAATCACCCTTTTTTTTATGGGAGGCATAGTCGATATTCATAATAAATTTCATTATTTTAGTGTACATACTACCCCTTTCGCATGATATGTGACTAATATCCTTATTTAATTGATAATTTATGTTTTAATTTATTTTTTTTTACTTTAAGGTCTCTAGGATTCAATGGTCACCAATTTTTAAGGGTTTTATGTTACAATCTCATTATTTTTTAGTGTTGTTTATGATTATTCTTTTGATGATGAATTGTTATAAACTATCCAATAATTAAATCACTAATATTCGTTTAATAAGGTTATTTCATGATAATTAATGTCTAAAATTAATTTTCCCCTATTATGTACTCAAGGGTCTAAAATAATATATTATTAAGGGCATTCTAATTTCTATTCATCTTCAGTCATAAACCTTTTTCTTTTATATTAGTATTTTTTATTTATGTTTTTTAAAGATTGTATTTAATAATAAAATTTCAATTTATTTAAATTTTTGAACCATTTATTAATATTTACAAAATATATAAAATGAATATTTTCTTTCCTCCTCAGAAAAAGTCTCTTTTGGATTTTTTTTGAAAATTTGAAAGAGATTTTCACAATAATATCTACGACATGAATATTATATCCTTTCATAATGAATGATCAATGATTTGAAAAGTAGCCTATATTTTTATTATGTTACTTAGAAATAATTGATTTGTTTAATATTTGTATTTTTTTATTTTTTTAAATAACATTTTTTGAAGTGTAAAGGAAATTTTAATGCAGAAACTTTTCAACTGATTTTAAAAATTCTTTTTCCATTTAAGATTAAATCAATTTGTTTTTACTTAAATTTACTAGGGATTTGATCCATTTATACAATCCTTATTATTTATCTTGATGGTTTTTGAATAAAATGAATTTTTTTTTGAATATCATCTCTTTTTATCAGTTGTTCTATGAAATGTTTGAGAAATTATTCTAGAACACATTTATATTCCATAGTTTATGGTATAATATTTTTTCTGAAGTTGATTTCTTTTCATAGGATCTATTATGATTAATGCTTTATGATCCTGTTGCACAAGTATGTCTGATTTTTATTTTTTGAAGATGGTAACCTATATATAAATCTATTGTATTGGGTAAAGACTAATATATCATGTGATAAACTTGACTATAATGGAGAGTCAACCCAGTTCAATAAGAGACATTATTACACTATAATAGTTTTTTTTGTGATCCCTGACTACTATAATTATTTGGGAAGTGATATAATTCCCCTATTATTGTTTTGGAAATGGCCCATGACTAATAAGGAAATGGTTTTATATTCAATTGGGTATAACACCATTCTATGTATTACGTCAATGTTATGTTATCATTGAACAAGTTATTTTTATTATATTTTGATTGATGTCATATAAACTTCCATGATTTATTCCATGACATGAGATTATGATATATGATATATTGGGTGTTATATTAAAATGTTGTTATCATGTTATTAGACACTTTTTATCATGTTATGATGACATATCCATTTCATACAATTAATTAGTATATATAATTACCCTTTTCTATGTTTCCTTTCATAATGTAATGAAGAATAGTGTTATGTATGAAATTTTTAAGTTTGATTCATGTTATTAGTGACTTAGTGGGTAATGATACATTAAACATATGATCTAGTGGTTTATGTATCCATATATCAATTGAAATTAGGCCTATATAATTCTAGAATGAATCATTATGTTATGTAATGAATTTTAAACTATTTATATATAATAAAATTTTATGAAAATAGTGGGGAATTATAGTTAATATCATAGAAAGGTTTAGTTCATACTTTGGAAACTAGGATGAGAAAACAACAATGAAAACCATAAGGATAAGTATAATTATGGGAATACATATCATAATTTTGGTGAAGGATAGAGAATGTGGATTCCATGAAATTATATCTCAGTCAGGATACTCTATGTGGACATAGATCTAAAAAATTTCTACCTATGAAAAATAACTTTGAATTGGCACATTGACCAGGAATTGATTTTCACATTATGCGTGAAAATGGTTCTTTTTTAAACACCATGTTTGAAACTCATTGATGATATGTTTTTAAAATTAAAAAACACTTAATAAAACATCATGATGGATTTGAATAATGGCCATGAATGGTCGATGTTAATCCCAATGTTTCATAGATTGTGTCTTGATTTAGAGATCCTTTAAATGAATTTTTTTGATTTTGTGTTTCCCCACTATGGTTAGTGTTTCTTAAATTAGGATTTTTTGTTTTAGTAAGTGTCTAGAGGCCAAAGGAACTAAGATAATGAAGAACAAAATAGAAACATCAATGATTTTCCTCTAGTGAAACTAAATTTCATGGGATATGGAATGTGTAATGTTCTCTCTATCATCACCCAATATTCCTATACTATGAATCATATTAATCATCAAAATGTGAAAGATATGGAACAAACTTATTTTGAGTCCTTCATGAGGCAATGTACACCTTCTTTTAGTGGTTCTGTTGATCTAGTTTGTGTTAATAAATTGATCTATACCATTGAGAAGAAAGTTTCGATCCATTAGTGTTTTGATCACGATAATTTAATTTTGTTTTTATATCATTTGAAATTTTTATATAATAAATTGTGTTTTCATTTCAAGAATATGATGCAATGAGTTAAATTTAAGCCATGGTGTGGGATAAGTATAAGAGATTGTTTTTCAGTAAGTACTTTCGTTATATTATTTAGTAGGTATAGAAATTTATTTCTACTATCAAGGTGAAAATGGATAAAATAGTTACCCACAAATCACATGGTTTTGATAAGAAAAAAATGGAGTAATTCAAGGGAAACACTAAAAAATGGGTAAAAGAATATAATATATTTTTTATTCTCAAAGGGTTTAAGGAAACATGGAAAAGAAATGTCTTAATTTAAATATTTACTGTTTTATGTGTGGAATAGAATTTCATCGAGTGTCTACATTTTGATGTGATGAGAAGAATATTGATAAATATGTGAGTAGCATGAAAGCTTCACAAAATGATCCACACACTCAATGATTCTCCAAATTCAAGGATTGTAGGAATTTTGTAAATCAGTGTCCCAGTCAAATGGATAATGAAAATGATATGCCACAATAACTTATGGAGATAAAGGTCAATGTGATAGTTTAAAACATAACTATTGTTTAATTGAATCATGATAATTAGCGAACAATTATCTTACAATCATTTGTTGATACTTTCATTTTTGATTTATTATTAATTGACCTTATAGAATAAATTATTGTTCAATATTTAGTTGAAAATGATGTGATTATAGGATCTTATTATCTAGGTCAATATATATTCTAGAGTAATAAAATCACATTTTATATTTTGGATCAACATATGATAATCTATCAGTACAAGGATGAACCCATACATCCCATGAAAATGTTTGTTGTATATTATTGGAGATTTTTTAGTGAATAATGTGTGATTTACCATTTTGAATCATCGATTTATCTATATAAAATTGTCTTATGAGTTATGTATACCATCATGGGGTTATGAGTTTTAATTTTATCATTTGTAAAAAAAATTGGACAGCCATTTTCAGTTTTTAGGTGATGGGAGTTTTTCAAGAGTAATAATATTTTGGGAGACATTTATAGAAATACAACCCTATGGGTTTTCATATGTTATAGTGATAAAATTTATTTCAAGATGAATTATTTTACATTTTTGAGATATAATATTAATGTTATTGGTAACCATTCTATTTTATCTCTTATTTAATGTTGAATTAATTAGGTGTTTTGGAAATTTGGGACTATAATGGGATGTAAGTTAATTTATTTTTGAAGGAAGGATAAAAAAATGTAAAATTCTAAACCATTTCATCCGACAATATCGTGAAGGTTGAACCCATAAATTAAGGGAGAAATGGGTGTAGCACATACCACTTCTCTTCCAAAAAGTGTATTTCTTGAGGGAAAACAATGAAGAGATATTTTGTAGAGCATATATCTCAGTTCATAATATGTTAGTAATATATTGTTGGGAGATAAAATTAGAATGGTATGCTACAACCAATTAACATACCTAAATAGAAATGAAAAAATATCACTATATATTTTGTCATTAGACTCCCCAAAACATAT
The DNA here is from genome assembly GCA_963277665.1 of Viscum album. Lineage (NCBI taxonomy): Eukaryota > Viridiplantae > Streptophyta > Magnoliopsida > Santalales > Viscaceae > Viscum > Viscum album. The sequence goes on from OY728165.1 coordinate 525,115,779, forward strand.
AAAAAGAATAATGTTATATAGGTTGTAGTCGATTTGCTTACAATTTTTATACACTTCATCTTTATCAAAGAATATTCTACTTTCGATAAGTATGATTGTAAATACAGTAGAGAAGTGGTAAGGTGGCATGGATTGTTACATTCCATTGAATTATATTGAGATATGAGCCTTACCATAACGTTCTAGTGATGTTGTCCTAATTCTCTTATTACATAGTTGAGTTTAAGCATTGCATTTCATCCCCAGATAGTTGATCAGTCTATGTAATGAAATCAAATAATATACAATTTTAGGAGATCTCAATATATTGATATCAATGGGGTTTGGTATCAACAGCTTTCACTAGTATAGTTTTCATACTATAATCGCATTCACTAAAGCATCCAGATAGATGCTTATGAATCCCTATATAGAATTAAGTGATGAAATTCAACTTATTTGTATGAAGTAGGAGAAAAGTAGTTCTTGGGATCTGGGATAGATGAAAAATTATTAGATAAAGTTATATCCACTGAATATAACATCAAGGACACTATGATTTAATATAAATGTTATAGTTCCAATGATGTATGATATAGAATTTCATGTTTGTGAAGAGATTTTCTAGTAGATTTCCTTTTAGATGATGGTAATGATATTTCAAATGAATGGAAAAGTAATCAATATTTATTTAATTTTCATAATAATTCTTTATCCTATCATGATGGTGTCTTATTGATATAGACTCCCCCCAATCCTCTTCATGGTCATGATATGTTCTGTGTATCACACCTGAGGAACAACATACTTGATCTACTGAATGAACTGAACACAGAGTTCAAACCATTGGAGAATTAACTTTATTATGCAGAACTCTAATTAGAGATACTAATTTTGTATACAAATATCTACAAAACAATACTACTCACTTGGTCAAATTTTTTTTGGCAAAACCACCGGCTCAAGGAAGCTACATGAGAACCTTTGGACGTAATGAGTGAAATGTATCCTTGGTTATAAGATCCAATGTTATGAAATATCAATGGATAAATACATTTTAAGAGGTTTATAATATAACACCCCATTGTTTTATGAAAGTTTTTTTCAAAATAAGTCTAATTTCTTATATTTCTTGTGTTATATGCAACTATGACATGTAATAAACCACGATTTACTATTAATATTATTATTTAAACAATAAAGTTATAATATAGTAATTTAAGCTAGAGATAAGATTAAGAATAAACAAATTTAAAATGTTTTTTTATAAATTTTTTATATAAAAAATATATATTGAAAAAGAGTTTTCATTTTTAATAATGTATTTATATGATTTTATAAAAAACATTTCTATTTTTTTATTTTTGTAAATGAAGATAATTTTTCAAATATACAGATTTTTTTAGAAAAATAAATTTTTTTGGATTAAATATTTCAAAATAAAATTTGGGTTGTATTTTTTATTTTTTTTGACATTTTTTTATAAATCGTTTTTTCAATGAATAGTGAAAAATACTAAATTTTATTAAAAAATTATTTTTTATTTATAGAATTGAAAAATGAGTTTATGTGGGTTAAAAAAATTAAAAGGGTTAAAATGACCTAAAGTGTAGTTAATTTATTATTTTATTGTCATATTTGTAGGTTATAACATATAATGATCTATAATTATTCATTTATTCATTTTGGAATGTTTAAAATGTGGTTAAACTTTTTTCTTTTCAAAAATTCAATGTGTGTCCTCTCCCACTCTTATAAAAGGAAAACCCCTCTCCTCTCCTCTTCACATCACCCTTTAAAATAATCCTTACTTAGAAAATACATACCAATATACAATACTTAATTCCAACCACACATAAAACATACATTATTTTTATTAGGAATCCCTCCTATCAAGGTTTTAGGTGAAAACCTAAAGATATTCTCTAAAGAAAAGGTATAGTCCTTAACAATATAGTTTAGTTTTAATTAATCTTATAAATCCTTAAAATAATATAAAAAATAGATCAAATATTAGAATAATAATATACCGTATACTTATATTTCATTATGTTAATTTAATAACCTACATCATTATTCTATTCCACTAAATGGGAAAGAGAATTGTTGATTGTTTGTATGGCAGACTACGACCTCACTAATAGATGATTCCTTTTCCATCACGACCTATCACAGTTGAGGATAATGATAAATTTAATGTATATCAGTGATATTGATAAAACATTTATACTTTTATAATTATAATATAATATCTTACTTTTTACCTTACAAAATATTCTCAAATGATGATAACTCCCATGCATATATGTGGACTAATCCCTCCGAAAAATATTGTGATATTTTTTTCATTTTATTATAAAAGGGATGGTAATAAAGATATATTAAATTTATATATATATGATATATTTTAAATTATTTTCTTAATTTTCAAAATTTATTTACCTTTATTTCATTTAATTCGTCAAGTAAATGGATACTATTTTTATGAATTAGTATGTCCTACCGTCTCCATGTATTTTGCAATTCATTTTCTATATTTTAATTTCATTGAATAATATTAATAGATATATAATTAATATATATGGTAATTATATAATGTATAAAATTATTTATATTATGGAAACATGTCCATAGAAAGAGGAATAAAAATTCCAAACCAGAACATACATGAAAAATGAATCAGTTGTCCCCCGAAATGCAATATTAACAAATAATTTTTAACAAACAAATAATAAAAAGGTACTAATTAAATAATATATTGAATGAAATATATAATTATATATTATTAATAGATTTATAATGAACACATATATATTATACAAGAGTTGTTAATGTGTATAAAGGTAATCGATAATTATGGTAGGAGATTTTTAGTCTCCCTTTTATTTCAAGAAGGCAGATGCCAATTCCACCCACATTTCCTTTGTGTGGTCTATATACTCCACTTTAAATTTTTATATCATTACTTTTCTTATTTTTTGGATAATAAATCCTTTAATTCATTTTATTCTTTAATTAGTATTTTAATTAAAATTTTACCAAAGTGGTGAGGGTTTTATGTAACAATAACTATTTTTGTAAGGATTGTTTATGGTTACGCATAAGATGATTAAATATTATGATCTATATCATAAGAAACTCTAAATATTTATTATCCTATGGTTATTTCATGTAAATTCATTTCTCTCTATTTATATACTCAAGGGTTTGAATTAATGTTGTATGGAAAACAAGTTTTATTTCTCTAATCGGTGAAAATCCATTTTCATCCATATCAATATTTTTAAAGAAAATATTTAAATGAAATTGTTTAATATTATCTATTGAATGTTTCTAAAGAAATTTACCCATGTTTTACCTTTTACAAAATTGTTCATATAATTCACTAAACAATTCCATTTTGATATTTTATATAAAATGTTAAAGGAATTGTTGTTTTCATTTTTCAACATGTAATTTAATTCCAACATTCATAAACACTAAATTATTTAAAAAAACTTTTTAATGATACCAATTTTATATTCAAATAAAACTATTTCAATCATATTTATGAAATTATAAAATTTTAAATATTTTTTTTCAATGTGTAAAAGTTATTTTCATCATGAAAATTTCCAAGTTAATTTTCCAAATCATTTTCCATATTATATTACACCCATTGATTTTACATAAACATTAGTTGGGATATAATCCCAAAATACCATCAGTATTATTTATATTCATGGTATATCATTACTATGCAATGATTTTTAAGAAAACTATGCCATTTCCATGGGTTATGCTATGATATATTAAAGAAATGATTATGAAGACATGCTTGACATCCATGAGTTATGCTATGATAATAGGATTATGAAACACATATCTTTTATTGGGTTCTGATTTGATTGATGTTTTTTTTTAAATTTAACACATATGTATTTTTTCATTATGTGATGGGTGGGATGTTGAGAAATAGATGGAAATAAATTGTTTTTGTAACATAGAAGAAGTCTGTGCAGAAGTATTATCTATTTTTTTTCAAAAATAGAATACAATGATCCTAAAATGTTTTGATGATTAGATTCATAGAATACATGGTATAATTTTAAAATGAAGATCAGAAGAAAAATGGTTATAAAATTTTGTCTTGTTTAGAAGATTTTTTTAGAGAGGATGGTTCATTAGACTCAACATGATATTGGAATTAAGGATTCGATCATAATGAAATTTTTTTCCTATTCTGAATGGATACAATTAAAATACGGTGAAACTTTTAGATCTTACAATTTCCATGAAATAAATGTTTTTTGGAAACTTTTAATGCATATTTTATAATGTAATGTTGAAGAACAAATGATAACAATAAATTTTAGGTTATATTGGAATAAATGAATATATTTAATGGGTGTAATGTGATCAAATTTTTTTATTGAACTTCCAATGATTAAATGGAAATATTTAAGGTCTCACAATGATAAGGATTTCATGATTACAGGAATGCGTTTGTGGAAGAATAATATTTGTGAAGTTAAAGATTTTCAGTTATAGTTTATTAGTTTAAGAACATAAGATGAAGATTTTATTGAAGGAATGTATGATTTTTTTTCATACTGATAGAAGATATAGATGTTGGTGTTCAATCAGAAAAAAGTATCTCATGATACAAATCATCAAAGAAATAATTTTTTCTTCATTATAATCATAAAAGGAAAAGAAGATGATGATGATACTGGTCCATCAGATGCAGCATTGCACTGATAAATCAATGGTATTATTTTTTTTCTATAGAGTTGTTTAGGACAATTTGAAATAAAATATTTAATGTCATTTGAGACTGAAGAATCAATTAATGGTCATGGCCTATTCAACTAGATAAGTTTCAAAAATATAGTCAGCCATTTTTATCTTGTTGATTTATTTATTTTTCAATTAGTTCTAGAGGAAAATAATTCATATTTATTAATTTATGTGGTTCAAGAGTCATCAGTCATGAAGTAGTGTTGAATAATTGGACTATAAGTGACTTTCATCTATTAATGTAAATCAAGGAATGATTCAATAAACAAAGGACACCATTGATACATCATTTAAAAATAAGAATTAGTCTATAAAAGTTGATGAATAATTGAAGAAACTATGAACTACTTTGGATGGGTTTATATAGGGTTTTCAAGGGGAATGTTTAATTTTTTAAGGGTATTAAATCATTGGATGAAATGATACTCATGTGTTTTGATAAAATTATAATTTCTACTATGTTTAGGTAAAAATGATTTCATTTTTTATAATTGGTCACTGTAATGAGATGAATTTAGTTCTGATTTATTTTATAGTGGGTAAAACGAAATAGAGGGACCACATGTCATCATCGTAATGAATAAATTTGAATGACAATTGGAATTATACTGAAGAACAATTATAAATTTTTAAGCCAACTGATGTTAAGAAATGTTTCGAGATGGTTTGAGAGGAATCAAAAAGAGTATAGAATCTCTGAGGAAGTAAAATATAGTTCCCCAATTATATAGAAGTATAATATTTATGATATCTAGTTAGGTGAAAAAACCTTCCAAATCACATTATAAACCATTTTATGAACACCTATAAAAAAGAATTGTACTTTGTACTTTCAGATGGATATAAACACTTTTTATAAGTGGAAAAGAGAGATAATTTATAAATTTATATAGAGAATAGGTTTCTGTATTGACCATTCCTAAGAATATTTATCGAAAGACCATATCTTATGATTATAAAGTAATACAAGATCATTGTACAGATAAATAAGATTTAGATTTCTATAATTGAGTTGAAGAAATTCATAATTGTTTCATTATTATACCAGAAGATATATATTTATAGATGGAGAAATTAGACTATTGAATCATGGTGGGATAACAAACTGAGTATTATTTTAAAGTCCAGAGATGTTCTTATAAGCAACAGGGTAGAAATGTGAGGAATTTTTGTGAACATTATATTCTTGAATGTTGACATGGTATAATAGTAACATGTTTTTATGAAATTAAAGAATGATTTATAACCCATTATATAATATTATATTACATCATTTTTTGGTAAATGAAGACCATTCATTGTTGTATTGGTCATATTTCTAAACAAGTAGAAGGTAATATGATTATTATTTGTATCCACATGAAAGGCTATTTTTCTAGTTCATTTTTTGTATTAGATTGGTTCAATAACATACCAAAGATATAGATACTCTTGTTGAGTGGTAAAAATTGTAAACACTTTTGTTCATGTGGATGTGTGATTGTTTTGTTTTTTGAAAACATATAAATAATTAATTGAAGGAGATGGATCTTTCAGAAGATAGGAAATATAGAAAATATATCACTGACTCATCCCTTCCTATAATAGTTGTATATTTATCCTAGATATAAAATATCATGGGAGCTATATCTCCCTCCAATGTATTGGGTAAAGATTAATATATCCTGATATAAATAGGAATGGAATTTGATGTGAACCCAGTTATGTAAGGGAATTTTTTCATTGTGATAGTCTTGGGAGTGTACCCTAACAAATACAATGGTTTGGGGAGTGAACTCGTTACTCTATTATAGTTTTGTAAATTATCATTGAAAACATAGAAAAATATTTTCTATGTTTTTAAGTATTCAAAAAATATAAGTCATCATCCTATGTTATGTTCTCATAGATCATGTTCTTCGATTCATTTATGATTTATGTCTTATGAACATCTGTGATTTTTTTCATGAATCAATTTTATGATATATGATATGTAGTGTAAGGGTTTAAAATGTTATTCTAATTTTTCCATACCCTTATGCTCATGTTATGTTGATATGTCTTGTGTTTACCCTTATTTGGCATCTGAGTTCACCATTTATTGTGAGTCATTTCCCCCGGTAATGGTGAAAGGTAATTTCTATGATATTTATAATAATGGTTCTAGTTATCACAAACATTGTGGGAGATGATATATTCCTCATTTTAACTTGATATTTATATATATATGCTTCCAATGGAACTAGACCTATATAATTCTAGTGAGGATAATTATTTTATGTAATGAATATTAATCTATTCACATTTAATATATATGTATTAAATGTGTGGGATGTTATATTTATGAACAAAAAAAGTTTTAAAACATTTATATTAATTAATAAAAATATTTTATACATACTTCTATTATTTGGGGAGTAATATTTTTGATGATATTAGACATGATTATATAATTTCAATTCTATTTTGACACCCCAAACTTATTCCACACAGTAATGACAAGAAAGGGGTCACTATAATACCTAAAACATACCTCCCCATATACTAGATGCTAAAAATTAGTATTGAGGGAAATATCTATTAAATGAAGATACTATTTCCTTGAATCATAGTTTAATAACTATTCTAAAAATATCCAAACATCAAAGACATCCATAAGAATTTTAGTATGTATAATAATAATTAAACAACGATGTATATTAAAATGATGGTTTCTTAAAGAACATCGACCACCCATTGATATGATCAGGCAAACGTTAAATAATAAGAATAAAAAAAGTTATATAATATCCCTAAGCCTCAAACCAATCCAAGAATTTTCTACTTTTCAAGCTTCCACTTCTCGATCCATAGTACATAATGGGTTCTAACATCAATGATAATATAATACACATTTTTTCACTGAGATATTTGGGTTCTTTGTGAGTATATAACATAGTATGTTATCTTGAATAACTTCTAATAAATTCCATCATATGAATGTATAATCATGAGGAAACAAACATCAAAAAATAAACGTGCTCATACAACTTTCATGTGCAATCCACGATACAATGAAACACATTGAGGTACACACACCTTTCAAGACTTCTGGTGATAACAATGAAAATATTACCTTAAAAATAGCTTATTTGGTTTCATTCAATAATGAAATAAAAATACCATACCATTCTACCCATCACATATCATAAGACTCGGGTTTTGTAAGCATCCAGGACTCAAACAGTGCCAATTGGGGTGGGTTAATGAATTGTGTACATTTTTTGAACCCTAATTCTTAATCAATGTAGTCTAATGTCAACAAATAGCCTCCACCATCTCTCTCGTATTATGTTCTATCCAAATGATTATGTATTTCATCTATACCCCATCTCACTCATTTAGTTTCCATCATCCATCTAAGAATCCCATAACATCAAAAATATCATATCACTCATCATGGTCCCACCATCCAATATCATAACATTACACCGTTTATAGGGAATCTATCTCAATTATGGATGTCTATTATCTATTCTACCACATCACAGTCCTGACCTTATTTCACTCATGGATTCATGAACACTACCACCTCACTCATGGTAGGGGTTTCCATCCATTATCACTAATTTAAATCCATCCATATTTACTCATTCAAGGTTAATGTCTTGGGATCCTCTCCACACCCATTATCAATCACCTACCACTTGAAAATTCAATACAAATATGTTCACAGCCCATAACATGGATCATCCAAAAATCCCAGGGTTATTGTTATTCTAGACATATCCCATTATCATAAAATTTCTTGTCTCAAATGTTAAGAAATCTATTAGGTCCAATAGACCTATCCTGGTCGATGTCTGTAGTTATCGTTTAACATATATAACCCATCAAGGACACAATAGAACCTGTAACACCCTGAGATTTTATGAAAAATATTATTTTAATTTCATTAATGTCTTATGTTGTATTATACACTAAGATTACCTTGCGCTATACGCAACACCGTATTAGCTTACAGTATACGCAACACTATTCTTGGACCATGTTACACACAATTTTGATAAGAGTTATTCTACGCAACATTGAGTATATATATATATATATATTAAATGTATAAATGAAATATGGTTGGATTCCGTTATACGAAACAATGAAGGATTCTTTCACAACACGCAACCCTGACTTGGCTTGTATTACACGCAATCACGACCTTCCTTGATAGCGTGTGTTGTACGCAATACCGAGTTTTAATAAACAATGATATATTATTATACTATTGTCATGAACTTGCTGTTATGAATATTATTAACTAAATTTTGAATTTTATAACATCATTATTCATCTTACACATTTTCTAGAACATGGTATAAGAAGAAAATAAAATTTTCAGGTAAAATAAGTATTTTTCAAAAAATGCAGTTTTGCCGCATTTTGATGGCGCACCCACTTTAAATCTAGTTTTTGACATGTTTATATGTTAAATTTGACAAAATAAAATTCTACTTTTGAATCAGGATGTAAAAATTTACATTAGATAAAGTTTTGATATTTTTCCGATAACTTTCATATTTTAATGAATAGTAAAAACACGCTATATTTTAATTTAAAACAACTTTTTTCATCATAATATCTTATGTGGTTAAATTATAATATTGAATGGTTTTAAAGTATAAATAGAATATATTTTTACCATTTAATATAATGTATGTCATTAGCATTGATTTTACCTTGAATTCGTAGGTTAAATCAATTCAATCTTTTGCAATGTTTTAAACAAAAACTCGTTTTTATTCGACAACGGGATTAATATTAATTTAATTTATGCAACTTCTGTGTATTGAATTTTAAAAAATGGATTCCATATTTGTAATCAGTGGGTCCAAATTATGTTAATAGGCTACTTTTTATTTTTGGGAATTAGGAATAGTAACTACGGTAAATTTTATTTACCATAGTTAAAGGTAAATCGGGTAATTAAGGGTAAATATAATATTATCAAATTACCATAACACATGCCAAAATTCTATTTGATGGCTAAAAGTAAACCCATATCAACTAAGGGTCGTATTAGATTCATTTTATGGTCTTTTGACCATGAAAATAATTTAATTATTATTAAAACCAAAGAAAGTGACAACATGTCACTTTCTTAAATCTTATAAGTATAATAATTTAACTTAGTGATAAACATCATAAAACATCGAACATGAATAGTATAAAGAAAGATAACAAAATTATCTACATCATGAGAAATTATTTAGAAATTTTTTGGGATTAAATAGTTATCATTAATTGTGACACAATAGTGATGCAGAAATTATTTATCTAGTGAAAAATCAAGAATATAGTTTTTACTAAAATAATAGTGACCATAAAAGGCACAAAACCCTGACCAAAACTTATTGGTCATGTAAATTGAAACTATAATCATCCAATGGTAGAATATTTGACCATTTGGAGTCTTATACATGCAATTATGACACTTATATTATTTTATTTTAAATGATGCCAAAGTTTCCACCTTCATAATTTAATAAATATAACAATTTAAATATTGTGATTTTAAGATGATAAATTAGAGTAAAAGTTTTATTTTGAAAGTTAATATATTTATCTTCATCATAGGATTTTATTTTAAATTTTTATGCAACAAATAAGTATATTAAATAATTATACAAAAATGATGTAGTAATTATTTTATTAAGAGATAAACCAAATATATTGTTTTAAAAATAATAAAATAAATATTATATGAACTATTTAATGTGATCCACTAATTTTATAGATACATATGACCTTTTATTAATATATTAAAGCTTTCAGTTTGAACATATTTTCCGTATATATTTTATTTAAATTCAAATAAATGAATAGTGTCAAAATTGACACTATTGTTATTTTATAAAAATAACATATTATAAATTTGTTTAAAAATCACAAAAATATTTATAAATTATAAATTTATATTTATGTGGTCTATAATGTTATAAAGTAAACAATTATGGAAAATTCACAACAAATAATAATTATTTGTTATAACTTGAAATTTAGAATTTTATTACCACAAATAAACTTAAATAGATTAAATAAGGATAAATCAAAATGATAAGGTTTAAAATAAGATCCAAACATGTCTAAATTTGATTGTTTGATGAGATTACAACCATATATCATCTAATCTTCGAATATGAGTCATTTTTTGAGGTTTTTAAGTGGGGTTAGATTTATTATAAATTAATATTTTTAAGAATTCCAAAGGTGACCCTCTCCTCCCTTATAAAAGGGAACCTCCTCCCTCTCTTCCTCACACAACTTTGAGCCTTCAAGCTCGGACAAACCCTGGAAAAATCCTAGAGGTTCTGGTCTTCTTCAATGACCAATTTTAGTGCCCTAAGAGGAGGTCTCAAAAAGGCGCTTCAAAGAAGAGGAGGTTCGGACACTTACGAAGCAAATCGGACCTAAGGTAAGGGAAATATCACAATCTCATTTTTATCCGAGATTGTTTATACTTTAGTATTTACTGGGGTGTATTTTATCATCCACATCCATGCTTCCTCAATATGTAATATTATTTCCATTCACCTACAATTTTTTAAATCCTATTTTACCCTTCGGTGAGTTTTTAGTAAAAGATATGAAAGGAATCTTTTGCCGTTTTTCGTACGAGGTACTTTTTTGACATTTCCGAAAAAAGTATGAGAAGAATGTTTTTTTAACTTATACGAAATGAAAGGATTTTTAAAATATTATTTCCAAGAAGCTTCCTTTACAAGTTTTCAAGTTTATTTTTAATCAACTTCTATTAGTTTAAAATTGTACGACATGTTTAGAAAGGAAAAGTGTTTTTGAAGTAGAAAGGATATTTTCTTCAAGAATGAAGTTCAATTGTTTTATCAAAATTATTTTCCATCTAAGATAATAAAGGAATCTGTTTTTATACCTATTATTACATTGATTTGATTATGTTGTGATGGAATTATTTTTATGAATTCCTTTATCTTATATGAATTGTTTTATGATGTCATTATGTTTAAGATTCCAATTTGTATTACATGGGTTATGAAATGATGTATGATTTATGATTTTGTGGCACACATAAGAATGGTATCATTATAAGATGGGTGGGACCTATATCTCCCTCCAATGCATTGGGTAAATATTTTATATCACATGAGATAGACATGGATGGAATGGTAGGTTATACCGGTTCAGTGAAACAGGACTGAAACGAGGGTGACTCGGTTCAGAAAGGGACTTTGTCCACTAAGATAGTCATGGCAATGAGTCTTGACTAATAAGAAATGATTCTCTATGATTATGTGTGTATGCAACAAAGTTTAATGTTTTATGTTATGATTATTGTGATTACATTTCACTGCCATGAGTTATTCCAGGTTATGAAATTATGATCTCTTTTATTGGTTAAGATTTCCAAAAGTTATGTGCTTATGTATATGATGTGATTGATATTTCTTTTGTTTACCCTTACTGAGCATTTGATCTCACCCTTTCATGTTTTCTTTTCCCCAGAATATAAGGAAATGTTTTAGGTATAAAAAAAGGAAGATCCTTATGCGAGATGTTGAAGATCTTTCACCAGGATTAGAAGATTATATTCCGAGTTTCCAAAGACACTGAACTATTACGATCCTTGTGTGTGTGTTTTTGTTATCTACTATGTATTCCTCAAATGTAATGTAATGTCAATGTACGTTAAGCTTCAGGTCTCTACAGTTGGTATCAGAGGCAAAGGTTTAGTCAACCTTTGGAAACTAGGATGCGAAAGCGTTAGTGAGATCCCTAGAGATATTTCTAAGGTATGTCTAGGGATGTCCCTAAGGATTAGTATACGTATAAGATACAGTCCTAGAACTACGGTAACGATCATATAATTTAACCTAAGAAGTTAGATATTGAGGATACTCCCCCTTTATAATGTTGTTTTCCCTTGCATTAATTTTTCCTCTCACACTATTCTTTTTGGGTTTTTGACGATGGATGGAACCCGAAGGAACCGTGTTGATCAATGCAATGGAAAATGCAATGATTGTCCTCCTGAACAAACAAATGTTATGGGAGATGGAGTGCAAAATCTTATTGATATACTTACACAATCTATGAATCATTCTGGACTTCCAAATGAGCAGAGAAGGGAACAATATTCTATTGAGTCCTTCATGGGGCAACATCCACCTTCTTTCAGTGGGTCCTCCGATCCACTTGTTGCTGAACAATGGATCAGTACCACTGAAAAGATATTTTCAGTTCTTCAATGTTCTGAACATGATAAAGTCATCTTAGCAGTATATAGTTTGGAAGGTGAAGCTGATCAATGGTGTAATCTTATCAAGAGTACGAGGCCAAGAGATGAAATTGAGTCCATGGAATGGGACGAGTTCAAGAACGTGTTTTTCAGTAAGTACTTCCCTCGTATACTTCGAACAAAGATGGAAAAAGAGTTTCTTGAGCTGAAGCAGATGGATGATGAATCTGTTGGTATATACGAGCGAATTTTACAAGACTATCAAGGTATGCATCTGGCATTATCATCCAACCTGAAAGTAAAGTTGATCGATTTTTCAGTGGCTTAAAACCAAGCCTTTGAAGGGCATTAGCTATAAGAGACTTCAGGAGCTATGAAGAAATTGTGTGTTGTGGTATCAAGGTATAAATAGAAGTTGGTTTTACATATCCATCTCATGGTTTTGACAAGAAACGGATGATGGAGTTCAAGGAGAAATCTCAGAATAATGTTGAAAAGAATATGAATGTTTTCTTATGCTCAAAGTGTGGAAAGAAGCATGGTGGAGATTGTCTTAAAGAGACTAGAAAATGTTTTATGTGTGGAAAAGAAGGTCATCGAGCAACTGAGTGTCGAAGTAATGGAAAAATAGCTTCTAATGATGTGAATAAACCAAAGACTGCAGAGAACACACCACCAACACTTCAATGCTTCAAGTGCAAGTAAATGGGGAATTATGCTAATAAATGCCCTAATCCAAGGGTTAGTGATGATCAACATGAGCAACCACTTAAGGTAAAGGACAAAGGGAAGTCACATGTGATCACTATTGGTTATGTTGAATATGACAACGATGTGGTGGAATGATTACGTGTTTATGTAATGGGATTTCAAAATAGTATCATGGAATCTCATGTATGGTATTGTGGAATTTTGGAATATCTATGTATTGGTTCTTAATAATTATATGATACTGGTAACCAGGATAAAAAAGTGATTGAAATATTTTTGGAAAGTAGATGATATTCACATAATGAAGGGACAACAAGATAATGAGATGTTTGATTGTATTCATGAGCTCATGATTGATATAAGGACTAAGTGATATCATGGTTTGAGTATATAGAATTTTGAGGATTTTGGTATGTGGAAAGTGTTAACTTTTAACTACATTCATGTTTTCACTAAGGTTCAATGGGTATTCATTCTTCAAGAGAATACATGATTAAGGTATTCACATGTTTGTAATTTGACCAACCAGACATATCTTATGATATATGGGGATCAACGATGGTATTAAATCTCTGGTAATCATTTTCACTATATTATAAGATTGGACTGATGTATTATGGATATGCCTAAAGATTTGAATGGATTATGTTGGACATAAGTTAGTATTGTTTAAGGATAGAAGTTTTTTCGATATTATTGATGGGATGTTATAGTAATATAGTTTTAGAAAAAGGACAACCTACTGGATGAGCGACATCCCATTACGTCGGACAAGGCTGTGGGAATCAAACCCACAACCGAAGTGCGACTGGCCTTTATCGCCTACCACTGGCCTACAGGAAGTCCTTGGTTAGTAGAAACTAGTTTTATTTTATTAAGCGGTATGATATATGAAGTATAAGTTCATTTTTGGAACCATATACGATTAACCATAAGATAGACTTATAACTTTTGCTAACTTTTTGTTTTAAAGAGATGCAATGACCCATCATTCTATCACATGATCTACTAACACATCACGAATGACAAATTCAACTTCATTTCTTTAAGATATGGAGTGGAAATTGTCTAAAGAACGACAAACGGTGTGACTATACCAAAATCATGAAAGTATTTCTTCTAGTTCCAATTTCATCAACTTTAGGGAAATGATCTTGAAAACCAAAAATGTTGTCTTAGTGCTCTTATATCTGATGAATCAGATGGTACCATAGATCGTCACAAATTTATGGCTTTGTGATTGCTAGCTTTTCCATAGCCATGTTCTCTCCCACTCTCCATCAGAACATGATGGTAAGATTTCTCTTCCATGTCCATTTTTTCACCTATGTTCTCTTATGTGGATACCCAGTGATTAGTTAACTTGGGTAACCATTACGTTTTATACTTTAGTTTTTAAAGATAAGTTTTGGTATTCCTTTTTACGATGTGGGTTTCTATCAAAGAAACTTTCAAATAGTGAACCATTTCTAACCCCGACGAATTTCGAGGGCGAAATTCATTTTAAGGGGGGTAGAATGTAACACCCCGAGATTTTATGAAAAATATTATTTTAATTTCATTAATGTATTGTGTTGTATTCTACACCAAGATTACCTTGCGCTATACGCAACACCATATTAGCTTGCAGTATACGTAACACTATTCTTGGACCGTGTTACACACAATTTTGATAAGAGTTATTCTACGCAACATTGAGTATATATATATATATTGAATGTATAAATGAAATATGGTTGGATTTTGTTATACGAAACAAAGAAGGATTCTTTCACAACATGCAACCCTGACTTGGCTTGCATTACATGTAATCACGACCTTCCTCGATAGCGTGTGTTGTACGCAATACCGGGTTTTAATAAACAATGATATATTATTATAATATTGTAATGAACTAGCCGTTATGAATAGTATTAACTAAATTTTGAATTTTATAACATTATTATTCATCTTACACATTTTCTAGAACATGGTATAAGAACAAAATAAATTTTTCGGGTAAAATAAGTATTTTTCAAAAAATGCAGTTTTGTCGCCTTTTGATGGCGCACCCACATTAAATATAGTTTTTGACATGTTTATATGTTCAATTTGACAAAATAAAATTCTTCTTTTGAATCAGGATGTAAAAATTTACATTAGATAAAGTTTTGATATTTTTCCGATAACTTTCATATTTTAATGAATAGTAAAAACACGCTATATTTTAATTAAAAACAACTTTTTTCATCATAATATCTTATGTGGTTAAATTATAATATTGAATGGTTTTAAAGTATAAATAGAATATATTTTTACCATTTAATATAATTTATGTCATTATCATTGATTTTACCTTGAATTCGTAGGTTAAATCAATTCAATCTTTTGCAATGTTTTAAACAAAAACCCATTTTTATTCGACAACGGGATTAATTTTAATTTAATTTCTGCAAATTCTGTGTATTGAATTTTAAAAAATGGATTCCATATTTGGAATCAGTGGGTCCAAATTATGTTAATAGGCTACTTTTTATTTTTGGGAATTATGAATAGTAACTACGGTAAATTTTATTTACCATAGTTAAAGGTAAATCAGGTAATTAAGGGGAAATATAATATTATAAAATTACCATAACACATGCCAAAATTCTATTTGATGGCTAAAAGTAAACCCATATCAACTAAGGTTCAGATTAGATTCATTTTATGGTCTTTTGACCATGAAAATAATTTAATTATTATTAAAACCAAAGAAAGTGACAACATGTCACTTTCTTAAATCTTATAAGTAAAATAATTTTAACTTAGTGACAAACATCATAAAACTTCGAACATGAATAGTATGCAGAAAGCTAAAAAAATTATCTACATCATGAGAATTTATTTAGAATTTTTTTGGGATTAAATAGTTATCATTAATTGTGACACAATAGTGATGCAGAAATTATTTATCTAGTGAAAAATCAAGAATATAGTTTTTATTAAACTAATAGTGACCATAAAAGGCACAAAACCCTGACCAAAACTTATTTTTCATGTAAATTGAAACAATAATCATCCAATGGTAGAATATTTGACCATTTTAAGTTTTATACAAGCAATTATGACACATATATTATCTTATTTTAAATGATGCCAAAGTTGTCACCTTCATAATTTAATAAATTTAACAATTTAAATATTGTGATTTTAAGATGATAAATTCGAGTAATAGTATTATTGTAAAAGGTAATATATTTATATTCAGAATAGGATTTTATTTTAAATTTTTATGCAACAAATAATTATATTAAATAATTATACAAAAATGATGTAGTAATTATTTTATTAAGAGATAAACCAAATAAACGGTTTTAAAAATAATAAAATAAATATTATATGAACTATTTAATGTGATCCACTAATTTTATAGATACATATTACCTTTTATTAATATATTAAAGCTTTTATTTTGAACATATTTTCTTTATATATTTTATTTAAATCCAAATAAATGAATAGTGTCAAAATTGACACTATTGTTATTTTATAAAAATAACATATTATTAAATTGTTTAAAAATCACAAAAATATTTAAAAATTATAAATTTAAATTTATATGGTCTATAATTTTATAAAGTATACAATTATGGAAAATTCACAACAAATAAGTAATTATTTGATATAATTTAAAATTTAGAATTTTATTACCACAAATAAAATTAAATAGATTAAATAAGGATAAATCAAAATGATAAGGTTTATAATAAGATCCAAACATGTCTAAATTTGATTGGTTGATGAGATTACAACCCTATATCGTCTAATCTTCAAATATGAGTCATTTTTGGTGGTTTTTAAGTGGGTTTAGATTTATTATAAATTAATATTTTTAAAAATTCCAAAGGTGCCCCTCTCCTCCCTTATAAAAGGGAACATCCTCCCTCTCTTCCTCGCACAACATTGAGGCTTCAAGCTCGGCCAAACCCTACCAAACTCTCTTCTCTACGTCCCTAGAAACATCCTAGAGGTTCTGTTCTTCCTCAAAGACCAATTTTAGTGCCCTAAGATGAGGTCTCAAAAAGGCACTTCAAAGAAGAGGAGGTTCGGACACTTACGAAGCAAATCGGACCTAAGGTAAGGGAAATATCACAATCTCATTTTTATCCGAGATTGTTTATACTTTAGTACTTACTGGGGTGTATTTTATCATCCACATCCATGCTTCCTCAATATGTAATATTATTTCCATTCACCTACAATTTTTAAATCCTATTGTACCCTTCGGTGAGTTTTTAGTAAAAGATATGAAAGGAATATTTTGCCGTTTTTCGTCCGAGGTACTTTTTTGACTTTTGTGATAAAAGTACGAGAAGAATGTTTTTTTAAATTATACGTCATGAATGGATTTTTAAAACATTATTTCCAAGAAGATTCCTTTACATGTTTTCAAGTTTATTTTTAATCAACTTCTTTTAGTTTAAAATTGTATGACATGTTTAGAAAGGGAAAGTGTTTTTGAAGTAGAAAGGATATTTTCCTCAAGAATGAAGTTCAAGTGTTTTATCAAAATTATTTTCCATCTAATATAATAAAGGGTTCTGTTTTTATACCTATTATTACATTGATTTGATTATGTTGTGATGGAATTATTTTTATGAATTCCTTTATCTTCTATGAACTGTTTTATGATGTCATTATGTTTAAGATTCCCATTTGTATTACATGGGTTATGCAATGATGTATGATTTATGATTTTGTGGCACACATAAGAATGATATCATTATGAGATGGGTGGGGCCTATATCTCCCTCCAATGCATTGGGTAAAGATTTTATATCTCATGAGATAGACATGGCTGGAATGGTAGGTTATACCGGTTCAGTGAAATAGGACTGAAACGAGGGTGACTCGGTTCAGAAAGGGACTTTGTCCACTAAGATAGTCTTGGAAATGAGTCTTGACTAACAAGAAATTATTCTCTATGATTATGTGTGTATTCAACAAAGTTTAATGTTTTATTTTATGATTATTGTGATTACATTTCACTGCCATGAGTTATTCCAGGTTATGAAATTATGATCTCTTTTATAGGTTAAGATTTCCAAAAGTTATGTGCTTATGTATATGATGTGATTGATATTTATTTTGATTACCCTTACTGAGCATTTTAGCTCACCCTTTCATGTTTTCTTTTTCCCAGGATATAAGGAAAGGTTTTAGGTATAAAAAAAAGGAAGATCCTTATGGGAGATGTTGAAGGTCTTTCACCAGGATTAGAATATTATATTCCGAGTTTCCAAAGACACTAAACTATTACGATCCTTGTGTGTGTGTTTTTGTTATGTACTAAGTATTCCACAAATGTAATGTAATGTCAATGTACGTTAAGCTTCGGGTCTCTACAGTTGGTATCAGAGACAAAGGTTTAGTCAACCATTGGAAACTAGGATGCGAAAGAGTTTGTGAGATCCCTAGAGATATTTCTAAGGTATGTCTAGGGATGTCCCTAAGGATAAGTATACGTATAAGATACAGTCCTAGAACTACGGTAACGATCATATAATTTAACCTAAGAAGTTAGATATTGAGGATACTCCCCCTTTATAATGTTGTTTTCCCTTGCATGATTTTTGCCTCTCACACTATTCTTTTTGGGTTTTAGACGATGGCTGGAACCCTAAGGAACCATGTTGATCAATGCAATGGACAATGCAATGATTGTCCTCCTGAACAAACAAATGTTATGGGAGATGGAGTGAAAAATCTTATTGATATACTTACACAAGCTATGAATCATTATGGACTTCCAAATGAGCATAGAAGGGAACAATATTCTATTGAGTCCTTCATGAGGCAACGTCCACCTTTCAGTGGGTCTTCCGATCCACTTGTTGCTGAACAATGGATCAGTACCACTGAAAAGATATTTTCAGTTCTTCAATGTTCTGAACAGGATAAAGTCATCTTAGCAGTATATTTTTTGGAAGGTGAAGCTGATCAATGGTGGAATCTTATCAAGAATACGAGGCCAAGAGATGAAATTGAGTCCATGGAATGGGACGAGTTCAAGGACGTGTTTTTCAGTAAGTACTTCCCACGTATTCTTCGAACAAAGATGGAAAAAGAGTTTCTTGAGATGAAGCAGAAGGATGATGAATCTGTTGGTATATATGAAGCGAATTTTACAAGACTTGCAAGGTATGCATCTGGCATTATCATCCAACCTGAAATTAAAGTTGATCGATTTTTCAGTGGCTTAAAACCAAGTCTTCGAAGGGAATTATCTATAAGAGACTTCAGTAGCTATGAAGAAATTGTGCGTTGTGCTATCAAGGTAGAAATGGAAGTTGGTGTTACATATCCATCTCATGGTTTTGACAAGAAACGAAAGATGGAGTTCAAGGAGAAATCTCAGAATAATGGTGAAAAGAATATGAATGTTTTCTTATGCTCAATGTGTGGAAAGAAGCATGAAGGAGATTGTCTTAAAGGGACTAGAAAATGTTTTTAGTGTGGAAAAGAAGGTCATCGAGCAGTTGAGTGTCGAAGTAATGGAAAAAGATTTTCTAATGATGTGAATAAAGTAAAGACTGCAGAGAACGCACCACCAACACTTCAATGCTTCAAGTGAAAGGAAATGGGGAATTATGCTAATAAATGCCCTAATCCAAGGGTTAGTGATGATCAAAATGATCAACCGCTTAAGGCAAAGGACAAAGGGAAGTCACATGTGATCACTATTGGAGATGTTGAATATGACAACGATGTGGTGGAATGATTAAGTGTTTATGTAATGGGATGTCAAAATAGTATCACAGAATCTCATTTAAGGTATTGTGGAATTTTGGAATATCTATGTATTGGTTCTTAATAATTATATGATACTGGTAACCAAGATAAAAAAGTGATTGAAATATTTTTGGAAAGTAGATGATATGCGCATAATGAAGAGACAAGAAGATAATGAGATGTTTGATTGTATTCATGATCTCATGATTGATATAAGGACTAAGTGATATCATGGTTTGAGTATATAGAATTTTGAGGATTTTGGTATGTGGAAAGTGTTAACTTTTAACTGCATTCATTTTTTCACTAAGGTTCAATGGGTATTCATTCTTCAAGAGAATACATGATTAAGGTATTCACGTGTTTTTAAATTGACCAACAAGACATATCTTATGATATATGGGGATCAACGATGGTATTAAATATGTGGTAATCATTTTCACTATATTATAAGAGTTGACTGAAGTATTATGGATAAGCCTAATGATTGGAATGGATTATGTTGGACATAAGTTAGTATTGTTTAAGGATAGAAGTTTTTTCGATATTATTGATGGGATGTTATAGTAATATAGTTTTAGAAAAAGGACAACCTGCTGGATGAGCGACATCCCATTGCGTCGGACAAAGCTGTGGGAATCGAACCCACAACCGAAATGAGACTGGCCTTTATCGCCTACCACTGGCCTACAAGAAGTCCTTGGTTAGTAGAAACTAGTTTTATTTTATTATGCGGTATGATATATGAAGTATATGTTCATTTTTGGAACCATATACGATTAACCATAAGATGGACTTATAACTTTTGCTAACTTTTTGTTTGAAAGAGATGGACTGACCCATCATTCTATCACATGATCTACTAACACATCACGAATGACAAATTCAACTTCATTTCATTAAGAGATGGAGTAGAAATTGTCTAAAGAACGACAAACGGTGAGACTATACCAAAATCACGAAAGTATTTCTTCTAATTCCAATTTAATCAAATTTAGGGAAATGATCTTGAAAACCAAAAATGTTGTCTTAGTGCTCTTATATCTGATGAATTAGATGGTACCATAGATCTTCACAATTTTATGGCTTTGTGATTGCTAGCTTTTCCATAGCCATGTTCTCTACCACTCTCCATCAGAACATGATGGTAAGATTTCTCTTCCATGTCCATATTTTCACCTATGTTCTCCTATGTGGATACCCAGTGATTAGTTAACTTGGGTAACCATTACGTTTTATAATTTAGTTTTTAAAGATAAGTTTTGGTATTCCTTTTTACGATGTGGGTTTCTATCAAAGAAACTTTCAAATAGTGAACCATTTCTAACCCCGACGAATTTCGAGGGCGAAATTCATTTTAAGGGGGGTAGAATGTAACACCCCGATATTTTATGAAAAAATATTATTTTAATTTCATTAATGTCTTGTGTTGTATTCTACACCAAGATTACCTTGCGCTATACGCAACACCGTATTAGCTTGCAGTATACGCAACACTATTCTTGGACCGTGTTACACACAATTTTGATAAGGGTTATTCTACGCAACATTGAGTATATATATATATATTAAATATATAAATGAAATATGGTTGGATTCTGTTATACGAAACAACGAAGGATTCTTTCACAACACGCAACCCTGACTTGGCTTGCATTACACGCAATCACGACCTTCCTCGATAGCGTGTGTTGTACGCAATACCGGGTTTTAATAAACAATGATATATTATTATAATATTGTAATGAACTAGCCGTTATGAATAGTATTAACTAAATTTTGAATTTTATAACATTATTATTCATCTTACACATTTTCTAGAACATGGTATAAGAACAAAATAAATTTTTCGGGTAAAATAAGTATTTTTCAAAAAATGCAGTTTTGTCGCCTTTTGATGGCGCACCCACTTTAAATATAGTTTTTGACATGTTTATATGTTCAATTTGACAAAATTAAATTCTTCTTTTGAATCAGGATGTAAAAATTTACATTAGATAATGTTTTGATATTTTTCCGATAACTTTCATATTTTAATGAATAGTAAAAACACGCTATATTTTAATTAAAAACAACTGTTTTCATCATAATATCTTATGTGGTTAAATTATAATATTGAATGGTTTTAAAGTATAAATAGAATATATTTTTACCATTTAATATAATTTATGTCATTAGCATTGATTTTACCATGAATTCGTAGGTTAAATCAATTCAATCTTTTGCAATGTTTTAAACAAAAACCCATTTTTATTCGACAACGGGATTAATTTTAATTTAAATTCTGCAACTTCTGTGTATTGAAATTTAAAAAATGGATTCCATATTTGGAATCAGTGGGTCCAAATTATGTTAATAGGCTACTTTTTATTTTTGGGAATTATGAATAGTAACTACGGTAAATTTTATTTACCATAGTTAAAGGTAAATCAGGTAATTAAGGGGAAATATAATATTATAAAATTACCCTAACACATGCCAAAATTCTATTTGATGGCTAAAAGTAAACCCATATCAACTAAGCGTCCGATTAGATTCATTTTATGGTCTTTTGACCATGAAAATAATTTAATTATTATTAAAACCAAAGAAAGTGACAACATGTCACTTTCTTAAATCTTATAAGTATAATAATTTTAACTTAGTGATAAACATCATAAAACTTCGAACATGAATAGTATGCAGAAAGCTAAAAAAATTATCTACATCATGAGAATTTATTTAGAATTTTTTTGGGATTAAATAGTAATCATTAATTGTGACACAATAGTGATGCAGAAATTATTTATCTAGTGAAAAATCAAGAATATAGTTTTTATTAAACTAATAGTGACCATAAAAGGCACAAAACCCTGACCAAAACTGATTTTTCATGTAAATTGAAACTATAATCATCCAATGGTTGAATATTTGACCATTTGGAGTTTTATACAAGCAATTATGACACTTATATTATTTTATTTTAAATGATGCCAAAGTTTTCACCTTCATAATTTAATAAATTTATCAATTTAAATATTGTGATTTTAAGATGATAAATTCGAGTAATAGTATTATTGTAAAAGGTAATATATTTATATTCATCATAGGATTTTATTTTAAATTTTTATGCAACAAATAAGTATATTAAATAATTATACAAAAATGATGTAGTAATTATTTTATTAAGAGATAAACCAAATAAATGGTTTTAAAAATAATAAAATAAATATTATATGATCTATTTAATGTGATCCACTAATTTTATAGATACATATTACATTTTATTAATATATTAAAGCTTTTAGTTTGAACATATTTTCTGTATATATTTTATTTAAATCCAAATAAATGAATAGTGTCAAAATTGACACTATTGTTATTTTATAAAAATAACATATTATTAAATTGTTTAAAAATCACAAAAATATTTAAAAATTATAAATTTAAATTTATATGGTCTATAATGTTATAAAGTATACAATTATGGAAAACTCACAACAAATAAGTAATTATTTGTTATAATTTAAAATTTAGAATTTTATTACCACAAATAAAATTAAATAGATTAAATAAGGATAAATCAAAATGATAAGGTTTAAAATAAGATCAAAACATGTATAAATTTGATTGGTTGATGAGATTACAACCCTATATCGTCTAATCTTCGAATATGAGTCATTTTTGGAGGTTTTTAAGTGGGGTTAGATTTATTATAAATTAATATTTTTAAAAATTCCAAAGGTGCCCCTCTCCTCCCTTATAAAAGGGCACCTCATCCCTCTCTTCCTCGCACAACATTGAGCCTTCAAGCTCGGCCAACCCCTACCAAATTCTCTTCTCCACATCCCTAGAAACATCCTAGAGGTACTGGTCTTCCTCAAAGACCAATTTTAGTTCCCTAAGAGGAGGTCTCAAAAAGGCGCTTCAAAGAAGAGGAGGTTCGGACACTTACGAAGCAAATCAGACCTAAGGTAAGGGAAATATCACAATCTCATTTTTATCCGAGATTGTTTATACTTTAGTATTTACTGGGGTGTATTTTATCATCCACATCCATGCTTCCTCAATATGTAATATTATTTCCATTCACCTACAATTTTTAAATCCTATTGTACCCTTCGGTGAGTTTTTAGTAGAAAATATGAAAGGAATCTTTTGCAGTTTTTCGTCCGAGGTACTTTTTTGACTTTTCTGATAAAAGTACGAGAATAATGTTTTTTAACTTATACGGCATGAATGGATTTTTAAAACATTATTTCCAAGAAGATTCCTTTACATGTTTTCAAGTTTATTTTTAATCAACTTCTTTTAGTTTAAAATTATATGACATGTTTAGAAAGGAAAAGTGTTTTTGAAGTAGAAAGGATATTTTCCTCAAGAATGAAGTTCAAGTGTTTTATCAAAATTATTTTCCATCTAAGATAATAAATGGTTCTGTTTTTATACCTATTATTACATTGATTTGATTATGTTGTGATGGAATTATTTTTATGAATTGCTTTATCTTATATGAATTGTTTTATGATGTCATTATGTTTAAGATTCCCATTTGTATTACATGGGTTATGCAATGATGTATGATTTATGATTTTGTGGCACACATAAGAATGGTATCATTATGAGATGGGTGGGACCTATATCTCCCTCCAATGCATTGGGTAAAGATTTTATATCTCACGAGATAGACATGGCTGGAATGGTAGGTTATACCGGTTCAGTGAAATAGGACTGAAACGAGGGTGACTCAGTTCAGAAAGGGACTTTGTCCACTAAGATAGTCTTGGCAATGAGTCTTGACTAACAAGAAATGATTCTCTATGATTATGTGTGTATTCACAAAGTTTAATGTTTTATGTTATGATTATTGTGATTACATTTCACTGCCATGAGTTATTCCAGGTTATGAAATTATGATCTCTTTTATAGGTTAAGATTTCCAAAAGTTATGTGCTTATGTATATGATGTGATTGATATTTATTTTGATTACCCTTACTGAGCATTTTAGCTCACCCTTTCATGTTTTCTTTTCCCCAGGATATAAGGAAAGGTTTTAGGTATAAAAAAAAGGAAGATCCTTATGGGAGATGTTGAAGATCTTTCACCAGGATTAGAATATTATATTCCGAGTTTCCAAAGACACTAAACTATTACAATCCTTGTGTGTGTGTTTTTTTTATGTACTAAGTATTCCGCAAATGTAATGTAATGTCAATGTATGTTAAGCTTCGGGTCTCTACAGTTGGTATCAGAGGCAAAGGTTTAGTCAACCATTGGAAACTAGGATGCGAAAGCATTTGTGAGATCCCTAGAGATATTTCTAAGGTATGTCTAGGGATGTCCCTAAGGATAAGTATACGTATAAGATACAGTCCTAGAACTACGGTAACGATCATATAATTTAACCTAAGAAGTTAGATATTGAGGATAATCCCCCTTTATAATGTTGTTTTCCCTTGCTTGATTTTTGCCTCTCACACTATTCTTTTTGGGTTTTAGACGATGGATGGAACCCTAAGGAACCATGTTGATCAATGCAATGGACAATGCAATGATTGTCCTCCTGAACAAACAAATGTTACGGGAGATGGAGTGAAAAATCTTATTGATATACTTACACAAGCTATGAATCATTCTGGACTTCCAAATGAGCAGAGAAGGGAACAATATTCTATTGAGTCCTTCATGAGGCAACGTCCACCTTTCAGTGGGTCTTCCGGTCCACTTGTTGCTGAACAATGGATCAGTACCACTGAAAAGATATTTTCAATTCTTCAATGTTCTGAACAGGATAAAGTCATCTTAGCAGAATATTTTTTGGAAGGTGAAGCTGATCAATGGTGGAATCTTATCAAGAATACAAGGCCAAGAGATGAAATTGAGTCCATGGAATGGGATGAGTTCAAGAACGTGTTTTTCAGTATGTACTTCCCTCATATTCTTCGAACAAAGATGGAAAAAGAGTTTCTTGAGATGAAGCAGAAGGATGATGAATCTGTTGGTATATATGAAGCGAATTTTACAATACTTGCAAGGTATGCATCTTGCATTATCATCCAACCTGAAAGTAAATTTGATCGATTTTTCAGTGGATTAAAACCAAGTCTTCGAAGGGCATTATCTATAAGAGACTTCAGTAGCTATGAAGAAATTGTGCGTTTTTCTATCAAGGTAGAAATGGAAGTTGGTGTTACATATCCATCTCATGGTTTTGACAAGAAACGAATGATGGAGTTCAAGGAGAAATCTCAGAATAATGGTGAAAAGAATATGAAAGTTTTCTTATGCTCAATGTGTGGAAAGAAGCATGGTGGAGATTGTCTTAAAGGGAATAGAAAATGTTTTAAGTGTGGAAAAGAAGGTCATCGAGCAGTTGAGTGTCGAAGTAACGGAAAAAGATTTTCTAATGATGTGAATAAAGCAAAGACTGCAGAGAACGCACCACCAACACTTCAATGCTTCAAGTGAAAGGAAATGGGGAATTATGCTAATAAATGCCCTAATATAAGGGTTAGTGATGATCAACATGATCAACCACTCAAGGCAAAGGACAAAGGGAAGTCACATGTGATCACTATTGGAGATGTTGAATATGACAACGATGTGGTGGAATGATTAAGTGTTTATGTAATGGGATTTCAAAATAGTATCATGGAATCTCATTTATGGTATTGTGGAATTTTGGAATATCTATGTATTGGTTCTTAATAATTATATGATACTGGTAACCAAGATAAAAAATTGATTGAAATATTTTTGGAAAGTAGATGATATGCGCATAATGAAGGGACAAGAAGATAATGAGATGTTTGATTGTATTCATTATCTCATGATTGATATAAGGACTAAGTGATATCATGGTTTGAGTATATAGAATTTGGATGATTTTGGTATGTGGAAAGTGTTAACTTTTAACTGCATTCATTTTTTCACTAAGGTTCAATGGGTATTCATTCATCAAGAGAATACATGATTAAGGTATTCACGTGTTTTTAATTTGACCAACAAGACATATCTTATGATATATGGGGATCAACGATGGTATTAAATATCTGGTAATCATTTTCACTATATTATAAGAGTGGACTGAAGTATTATGGATAAGCCTAAAGATTGGAATGGATTATGTTGTACATAAGTTAGTATTGTTTAAGGATAGAAGTTTTTTCGATATTATTGATGGGATGTTATAGTAATATAGTTTTAGAAAAAGGATAACCTGCTGGATGAGCGACATCCCATTGCGTCGGACAAGGCTGTGGGAATCGAACCCACAACTGAAGTGCGACTGGCCTACATGAAGTCCTTGGTTAGTAGAAACTAGTTTTATTTTATTATGCGGTATGATATATGAAGTATAAGTTCATTTTTGGAACCATATACGATTAACCATAAGATGGACTTATAACTTTTGCTAACTTTTTGTTTGAAAGAGATGGAATGACCCATCATTCTATCACATGATCTACTAACACATCACGAATGACAAATTCAACTTCATTTCTTTAAGAGATGGAGTGGAAATTGTCTAAAGAACGTCAAACGGTGAGACTATACCAAAATCACGAAAGTATTTCTTCTAATTCCAATTTCATCAAATTTAGGGAAATGATCTTGAAAACCAAAAATGTTGTCTTAGTGCTCTTATATCTGATGAATTAGATGGTACCATAGATCGTCACAAATTTATGGCTTTGTGATTGCTAGCTTTTCCATAGCCATGTTCTCTACCACTCTCCATCAGAACATGATGGTAAGATTTCTCTTCCATGTCCATATTTTCACCTATGTTCTCCTATGTGGATACCCAGTGATTAGTTAACTTGGGTAACCATTACGTTTTATAATTTAGTTTTTAAAGATAAGTTTTGGTATTCCTTTTTACGATGTGGGTTTCTATCAATGAAACTTTTAAATAGTGAACCATTTCTAACCCCGACGAATTTCGAGGGCGAAATTCATTTTAAGGGGGGTAGAATGTAACACCCCAATATTTTATGAAAAATTTTATTTTAATTTCATTAATGTCTTGTGTTGTATTCTACACCAAGATTACCTTGCGCTATATGCAACACCGTATTAGCTTGCAGTATACGCAACACTATTCTTGGACCGTGTTACACACAATTTTGATAAGTGTTATTCTACGCAACATTGAGTATATATATATATTAAATGTATAAATGAAATATGGTTGGATTCTGTTATACGAAAGAACGAAGGATTCTTTCACAACACGCAACCCTGACTTGGCTTGCATTACACGCAATCACGACCTTCCTCGATAGAGTGTGTTGTACGCAATACCGGGTTTTAATAAACAATGATATATTATTATAATATTGTAATGAACTAGCTGTTAGGAATAGTATTAACTAAATTTTGAATTTTATAACCTTATTATTCATCTTACACATTTTCTAGAACATGGTATAAGAACAAAATAAATTTTTCGGGTAAAATAAGTATTTTTCAAAAAATGCAGTTTTGTCGCCTTTTGATGGTGCACCCACTTTAAATATAGTTTTTTAAATGTTTATATGTTCAATTTGACAAAATAAAATTCTTCTTTTGAATCAGGATGTAAAAATTTACATTAGATAAAGTTTTGATATTTTTCCGATAACTTTCATATTTTAATGAATAGTAAAACACGCTATATTTTAATTAAAAACAACTTTTTTCATCATAATATCTTATGTGGTTAAATTATAATATTCAATGGTTTTAAAGTATAAATAGAATATATTTTTACCATTTAATATAATTTATGTCATTATCATTGATTTTACCTTGAATTCGTAGGTCAAATCAATTCAATCTTTTGCAATGTTTTAAACAAAAACCCGTTTTTATTCGACAACGGGATTAATTTTAATTTAATTTCTGAAACTTCTGTGTATTGAATTTTAAAAAATGGATTCCATATTTGGAATCATTGGGTCCAAATTATGTTAATAGGCTACTTTTTATTTTCAGGAATTATGAATAGTAACTATGGTAAATTTTATTTACCATAGTTAAAGGTAAATCGGGTAATTAAGGGTAAATATAATATTATAAAATTACCCTAACACATGCCAAAATTCTATTTGATGGCTAAAAGTAAACCCATATCAACTAAGGGTCGGATTAGATTCATTTTATGGTCTTTTGACCATGAAAATAATTTTATTATTATTAAAACCAAAGAAAGTGACAACATATCACTTTCTTAAATCTTATAAGTATAATAATTTTAACTTAGTGATAAACATCATAAAACTTCAAACATGAATAGTATCTAGAAATCTAACAAAATTATCTACATCATGAGAATTTATTTAGAATTTTTTTGGGATTAAATAGTTATCATTAATTGTGACACAATAGTGATCCAGAAATTATTTGTCTAGTGAAAAATCAAGAATATAGTTTTTATTAAACTAATAGTGACCATAAAAGGCACAAAACCCTGACCAAAACTTATTGGTCATGTAAATTGAAACTATAATCATCCAATGGTAGAATATTTGACCATTTTGAATCTTATACAAGAAATTATGACACTTATTTTATTTTATTTTAAATGATGCCAAAGTTTTCACCTTCATAATTTAATAAATATAACAATTTAAATATTGTGATTTTGACATGATAAATTCTAGTAATAGTATTATTGTAAAAGTTAATATATTTATCTTCATCATAGGATTTTATTTTAAATTTTTATGCACAAAATAAGTATATTAAATAATTATACAAAAATGATGTAGTAATTATTTTATTAAGAGATAAACCAAATAAATGGTTTAAAAAATAATAAAATAAATATTATATGAACTATTTAATGTGATCCACTAATTTTATAGATACATATGACCTTTTATTAATATATTAAAGCTTTTAGTTTGAACATATTTTATGTATATATTTTATTTAAATCCAAATAAATTAATAGTGTCAAAATTGACACTAATGTTATTTTACAAAAATAACATATTATAAAATTGTTTAAAAATCACAAAAATATTTAAAAATTATAAATTTAAATTTATATGGTCTATCATGTTATAAAGTATACAATTATGGAAAATTCACAACAAATAAGTAATTATTTGTTATAATTTAAAATTTAGAATTTTATTACCACAAATAAAATTTAATAGATTAAATAAGGATAAATCAAAATGATAAGGTTTAAAATAAGATCCAAACATGTCTAAATTTGATTGGTTGATGAGATTACAACCCTATATCATCTAATATTTGAATATGAGTCATTTTTGGAGGTTTTTAAGTGGGGTTAGATTTATTATAAATTAATATTTTTAAGAATTCCAAAGGTGCCCCTCTCCTCCCTTATAAAAGGGCACCTTCTCCCTCTCTTCCTCGCACAACTTTGAGCCTTCAAGCTCGGCCAATCCCTGCCAAATTCTCTTCTCCACTTCCCTAGAAACATCCTAGAGGTTCTGGTCTTCCTCAAAGACCAATTTTAGTGCCCTAAGAGGAGGTCTCAAAAAGGCACTTCAAAGAAGAGGAGGTTCGGACACTTACTAAGAAAATCGGACCTAAGGTAAGGGAAATATCACAATATCATTTTTATCCGAGATTGTTTATACTTTAGTATTTACTGGGGTGTATTTTATCATCCACATCCATGCTTCCTCAATATGTAATATTATTTCCATTCACCTACAATTGTTTAAATCCTATTTTACCCTTCGGTGAGTTTTTAGTAAAAGATATGAAAGGAATATTTTGCCGTTTTTCGTACGAGGTACTTTTTTGACTTTTCCGAAAAAAGTACGAGAAGAATTTTTTTTAACTTATACGGCATGAATGGATTTTTAAAACATTATTTCCAAGAAGCTTCCTTTACAAGTTTTCAAGTTTATTTTTAATCATCTTCTTTTAGTTTAAAATTGTATGACATGTTTAGAAAGGAAAAGTGTTTTTGAAGTATAAAGGTTATTTTCCTCAAGAATTAAGTTCAAGTGTTTTATCAAAATTATTTTCCATCTAAGATAATAAAGGGTTCTGTTTTTATACCTCTTATTACATTGATTTGATTATGTTGTGATGGAATTATTTTTATGAATTCCTTTATCTTATATAAATTGTTTTATGATGTCATTATGTTTAAGATTCCCATTTGTATTACATGGGTTATGCAATGATGTATGATTTATGATTTTGTGGCACACATAAAAATGGTATCATTATGAGATGGGTGGGACCTATATATTCCTCCAATGCATTGGGTAAAGATTTTATATCTCATGAGATAGACATGGTTGGAATGGTAGGTTATACCGGTTCAGTGAAACAGGACTAAAACGAGGGTGACTCGGTTCAGAAAGAGACTTTGTCCACTAAGATATTCTTGGAAATGTGTCTTGACTAACAAGAAATGATTCTCTATGATTATGTGTGTATGCCACAATGTTTAATGTTTTATGTTATGATTATTGTGATTACATTTAACTGCCATGAGTTATTCAAGGTTATGGAATTATGATCTCTTTTATAGGTTAAGATTTCCAAAAGTTATGTGCTTATGTATATTATGTGATTGATATTTCTTTTGCTTACCCTTACTATGAATTTGAGCTCACCCTTTCATGTTTTCTTTTCCCCAGGATATAACGAAAGGTTTTAGGTATAAAAAAAGGAAGATCCTTATGGGAGATGTTGAAGATCTTTCACCAGGATAAGACGATTATATTCTGAGTTTCCAATGACACTAAACTATTACGATCCTTGTGTGTGTATTTTTGGTATGTACTAAGTATTCCTCAAATGTAATTTAATTTCAATGTACGTTAAGCTTCGGGTCTCTACAGTTGGTATCAGAGGCAATGGTTTAGTCAACCTTTGGAAACTAGGATGCGAAAGCGTTAGTGAGATCCCTAGAGATATTTCTAAGGTATGTCTAGGGATGTCCCTAAGGATAAGTATACGTATAAGATACAGTCCTAGAACTACGGTAATGATCATATAATTTAACATAAGAAGTTATATATTGAGGATACTCCCCCTTTATAATGTTGTTTTCCCTTTCATGATTTTTGCCTCTCACACTATTCTTTTTGGGTTTTAGACGATGGATGGAACCCGAAGGAACCATGTTGATCAATGCAATGGACAATGCAATGATTGTCCTCCTGAACAAACAAATGTTATGGGAGATGGAGTGAAAAATCTTATTGATATACTTACACAAGCTATGAATCATTCTGGACTTCCAAATGAGCAGAGAAGGGAACAATATTCTATTGAGTCCTTCATGAGGCAAGGTCCACCTTCATTCAGTGGGTCTTCCGATCCACTTGTTGCTGAACAATGGATCAGTACCACTGAAAAGATATTTTCAGTTCTTCAATGTTCTGAACATGATAAAGTCATCTTAGCAGTATATCATTTGGAAGGTGAAGCTTATCAATGGTGGAATCTTATCAAGAATACGAGGCCAAGAGATGAAATTGAGTCCATGGAATGGGACGATTTCAAGAATGTGTTTTTCAGTAAGTACTTCCCTCGTATTCTTCGAACAAATATGGAAAAATAGTTTCTTGAGCTGAAGCAGAAGGATGATGAATCTGTTGGTATATACGAAGCAAATTTTACAAGACTTGCAAGGTATGCATCTGGCATTATCATCCAACCTGAAAGTAAAGTTGATCGATTTTTCAGTGGCTTAAAACCAAGTCTTCGAAGGGCATTAGCTATAAGAGACTTCAGTAGCTATGAAGAAATTGTGTGTTGTGCTATCAAGGTAGAAATGGAAGTTGGTGTTACATATCCATCTCATGGTTTTGACAAGAAACGAAAGATGGAGTTCAAGGAGAAATCTCAGAATAATGGTGAAAAGAATATGAATTCTTTCTTATGCTCAAAGTGTGGAAAGAAGCATGGTGGAGATTGTCTTAAAGGGAATAGAAAATGTTTTAAGTGTGGAAAAGAAGGTCATCGAGCAGCTGAGTGTCGAAGTAATGGAAAAACAGTTTCTAATGATGTGAATGAAGCAAAGACTGCAGAGAACGCACCACCAACACTTCAATGCTTCAAGTGCAAGGAAATGGGGCATTATGCTAATAAATGCCCAAATCCAAGGGTTATTGATGATCAACATGAGCAACCACTTAAGGCAAAGGACAAAGGGAAGTCACATGTGATCACTATTGGCGATGTTGAATATGACAACGATGTGGTGGAATGATTAAGTGTTTATGTAATGGGATCTCAAAATAGTATCATGGAATCTCATTTATGGTATTGTGGAATTTTGGAATATCTATGTATTGGTTCGTAATAATTATATGATACTGGTAACCAGGATAAAAAAGTGATTGAAATATTTTTGGAAAGTAGATGATATGCGCATAATGAAAGTACAAGAAGATAATGAGATGTTTGATTGTATTCATGAGCTCATGATTGATATAAGGACTAAGTGATATCATGGTTTGAGTATATAGAATTTTGAGGATTTTGGTATGTGGAAGGTGTTAACTTTTAACTGCATTCATGTTTTCACTAAGGTTCAATGGGTATTCATTCTTCAAGAGAATACATGATTAAGGTATTCACATGTTTGTAATTTGACCAACAAGACATATCTTATGATATATGGGGATCAACGATGGTATTAAATCTCTGGTAGTCATTTTCACTATATTATAAGAGTGGACTGAAGTATTATGGATAAGCCTAAAGATTGGAATGGATTATGTTGGACATAAGTTATTATTGTTTAAGGATAGAAGTTTGTTCGATATTATTGATGGGATGTTATAGTAATATAGTTTTAGAAAAAGGACAACCTGCTGGACGAGTGACATCCCATTGCGTCGGACAAGGCTGTGGGAATCAAACCCACAATCGAAGTGCGACTGGCCTTTATCGCCTACCACTGGCCTACAGGAAGTCCTTGGTTAGTAGAAACTAGTTTTATTTTATTAAGCGGTATGATATATGAAGTATAAGTTCATTTTTGGAACCATATACGATTAACCATAAGATGGACTTATAACTTTTTCTAACTTTTTGTTTGAAAGAGATGGAATGACCCATCATTCTATCACATGATCTGCTAACACATCATGAATGATAAATTCAACATCATTTCTTTAAGAGATGGAGTGGAAATTGTCTAAAGAACGACAGACGGTGAGACTATACCAAAATCACGAAAGTATTTCTTCTAATTCCAATTTCATCAACTTTAGGGAAATGATCTTGAAAACCAAAAATGTTGTCTTAATGCACTTATATCTGATGAATCAGACGGTACCATAGATCGTCACAAATTTATGTCTTTTTGATTGATAGCTTTTCCATAGCCATGTTCTCTACCACTCTCCATCAGAACATGATGGTATGATTTCTCTTCCATGTCCATATTTTCACCTATGTTCTCCTATGTGGATACCCAGTGATTAGTTAACTTGGGTAACCATTACGTTTTATACTTTATTTTTTAAAGATAAGTTTTGGTATTTCTTTTTACGATGTGGGTTTCTATCAAAGAATCTTTCAAATAGTGAACCATTTCTAACCCCGACGAATTTCGAGGGCGAAATTAATTTTAAGGGGGTAGAATGTAACACCCCGATATTTTATGAAAATTATTATTTTAATTTCATTAATTTATTGTGTTGTATTCTACACCAAGATTACCTTGCGCTATACGCAACACCGTATTAGATTGCAGTATACGCAACACTATTTTTGGTCCGTGTTACACACAATTTTGATAAGAGTTATTCTACGCAACATTGAGTATATATATATATATTAAATGTATAAAAGAAATATGGTTGGATTCTGTTATACGAAAAACGAGGGATTCTTTCACAACACGCAACCCTGACTTGGCTTGCATTACACGCAATCACGACCTTCCTCGATAGCGTGTGTTGTACGCAATACCAGGTTTTAATAAACAATGATATATTATTATAATATTGTAATGAACTAGCCGTTATGAATAGTATTAACTAAAATTTTTATTTTATAATATTATTATTCATCTTACACATTTTCTAGAACATGGTATAAGAACAAAATAAATTTTTCGGGTAAAATAATTATTTTTCAAAAAATGCGATTTTGTCGCCTTTTGATGGCGCACCCACTTTAAATCTAGTTTTTGACATGTTTATATGTTCAATTTGACAAAATAAAATTCTTCTTTTGAATCAGGATGTAAAAATTTACATTAGATAAGGTTTTGATATTTTTCCGATAACTTTCATATTTTAATGAATAGTAAAAACAGGCTATATTTTAATTAAAAACAACTTTTTTCATCATAATATCTTATGTGGTTAAATTATAATATTGAATGGTTTTAAAGTATAAATAGAATATATTTTTACCATTTAATATAATGTATGTCATTATAATTGATTTTATCTTGAATTCATAGGTTAAATCAATTCAATCTTTTGCAATGTTTTAAACAAAACCCCGTTTTTATTCGACAACAGGATTAATTTTAATTGAATTTCTGCAACTTCTGTGTATTGAATTTTAAAAAATGGATTCCATATTTGGAATCAGTGGGTCAAAATTATGTTAATAGGCTAATTTTTATTTTTGGGAATTATGAATAGTAACTACGGTATATTTTATTTACCATAGTTAAAGGTAAATCGGGTAATTAAGGGTAAATATAATATTATAAAATTACCCTAACACATGCCAAAATTCTATTTGATGGCTAAAAGTAAACCCATATAAACTAAGGGTCGGATTAGATTCATTTTATGGTCTTTTACCATGAAAATAATTTAATTATTATTAAAACCAAAGAAAGTGACAACATGTCACTTTCTTAAATCTTATAAGTATAATAATTTTAACTTAGTGATAAACATCATAAAACTTCGAACATGAATAGTATCCAGAAATATAACAAAATTATGTACATCATGAGAATTTATTTAGAATTTTTTTGGGATTAAATAGTTATCATTAATTGTGACACAATAGTGATGCAGAAATTATTTATCTAGTGAAAAATCAAGAATATAGTTTTTATTAAACTAATAGTGACCATAAAAGGCACAAAACCCTGACCAAAACTTATTGGCCATGTAAATGGAAACTATAATCATCCAATGGTAGAATATTTGACCATTTGGAGTCTTATACAAGCAATTATGATACTTATATTATTTTATTTTAAATAATGGAAAAGTTGTCACCTTCATAATTTAATAAATATAACAATTTAAATATTGTGATTTTAAGTTGATAAATTCTAGTAATAGTATTATTGTAAAATTTAATATATTTATCTTCATCATAGGATTTTATTTTAAATTTTTATGCAACAAATAAGTGTATTAAATAATTATACAAAAATGATGTAGTAATTATTTTATTAAGAGATAAACCAAATAAATGGTTTTAACAATTATAAAATAAATATTATATGAACTATTTAATGTGATCCACTAATTTTATAGACACATATGACCTTTTATTAATATATTAAAGCTTTTATTTTGAACATATTTTCTGTATATATTTTATTTAAATACAAATAAATGAATAGTGTCAAAATTGACACTATTGTTATTTTATAAAAATAACATATTATAAAATTGGTTAAAAATCACAAAAATATTTAAAAAATATAAATTTAAATTTATATGGTCTATAATGTTATAAAGTATACAATTATGGAAAATTCACAACAAATAAGTAATTATTTGTTATAATTTAAAATTTAGAATTTTATTACCACAAATAAACATAAATAGATTAAATAAGGATAAATCAAAATGATAAGGTTTAAAATAAGATCCAAACATGTCTAAATTTGATTGGTTGATGAGATTAAAACCCTATATCATCTGATCTTCGAATATGAGTCATTTTTGGAGGTTTTTAATTGGGGTTATAATTATTATAAATTAATATTTTTAAGAATTCCAAAGGTGCCCCTCTCCTCCCTTATAAAAGGGCACCTCCTCCCTCTCTTCCTCACACAACTTTGAGCCTTCAATCTCGGCCAACCCCTACCAAATTCTCTTCTCCACTTCCCTAGAAAAATCTTAGAGGTTCTGGTCTTCCTCAAAGACCAATTTTAGTGCCCTAAGAGGATATCTCAAAAAGGCGCTTCAAAGAAGAGGAGGTTCGGACACATACGAAGCAAATCAGACCTAAGGTAAGGGAAATATCACAATCTCATTTTTATACGAGATTTTTTATACTTTAGTATTTACTGGGGTGTATTTTATCATCCACATCCATGCTTCCTCAATATGTAATATTATTTCCATTCACCTACAATTGTTTAAATCATATTTTACTCTTCGGTGAGTTTTTAGTAAAAGATATGAAAGGAATCTTTTGTCGTTTTTCGTATGAGGTACTTTTTTGACTTTTCCGACAAAAGTACAAGAAGAATGTTTTTTTAACTTATACGGCATGAATGGATTTTTAAAACATTATTTCCAAGAAGCTTCCTTTACAAGTTTTCAAGTTTATTTTTAATCAACTTCGTTTAGTTTAAAATTTTATGACATGTTTAGAAAGGAAAAGTGTTTTTGAAGTAGAAAGGATATATTCCTCAAGAATGAATTTCAAGTGTTTTATCAAAATTATTTTCCATCTAAGATAATAAAGGGTTCTGTTTTTATACCTATTATTACATTGATTTGATTATGTTGTGATGGAATTATTTTTATGAATTCCTTTATCTTATATGAATTGTTTTATGATGTCATTATGTTTAAGATTCCCATTTGTATTACATGGGTTATGCAATGATGTATGATTTATGATTTTTTGGCACACATAAGAATGGTATCATTATGAGATGGGTGGGACCTATATCTCCCTCCAATGAATTGGGTAAAGATTTTATATCTCATGAGATAGACATGGCTGGAATAGTAGGTTATACCGGTTCAGTGAAACAGGACTGAAACGAGGGTGACTCGGTTCAGAAAGGGACTTTGTCCACTAAGATAGTCTTGGCAATGAGTCTTGACTAACAAGAAATGATTCTCTATGATTATGTCTGTATTACACAAAGTTTAATGTTTTATGTTATGATTATTGTGATTACATTTCACTGCCATGAGTTATTCCAGGTTATGAAATTATGATCTCTTTTATAGGTTAAGATTTCCAAAAGTTATGTGCTTATGTATATGATGTGATTGATATTTCTTTTGTTTACCCTTACTGAGCATTTGAGCTCACCCTTTCATGTTTTCTTTTCCCCGGGATATAAGGAAAGGTTTTAGGTATAAAAAAAAGGAAGATCTTTATGGGAGATGTTGAAGATCTTTCACCAGGATTAGAAGATTATATTCCAAGTTTCCAAAGACACTAAACTATTACAATCCTTGTGTGTGTGTTTTTTTTATGTACTAAGTATTCCGCAAATGTAATGTAATGTCATTGTACTTTAAGCTTCGGGTCTCTACAGAACCTAGGCTTCAATTTCTAAGTCCTCTAGGTCTAGTGTAATTTCTTTAATGTTCATTATCCTTCATATTACTCTTACCCATGGATCAACTGATGTAATAAAATTCTTCCAAACCCTATATTAAAATTGAGGGTATAGTTTCTGACCAAAACTCCCTTTCTATCCCATTACCAAGTTTTATATTCCCCCTATATTGAGTTTCATCACACATATCCTAAGGTAGATCCCTCTGCTCATTACTAGGAGGAAAGTAGTCCATAAAAACACACCACATTATACTGGACTTATCCATCTCCATGAACTCGCCATGACATGCCTCCCACCACATGATAGAGTTCCTCATCCCTCATGATATGTGCGACCATCCCACCAAAAATCACTCAACCCCAAGATAAGCATGCCTACCCATTAGTCCTTGGAACCTATCCTTGGATATTTTTTATCTCATCTCATATCTCACGACCTACTAAATGTATCACAGGATATCAGCCAATGACATATCCCAATGGAGACATATTCATCAATCTAACATGAATACCAATGTTCCAAAAAGAGTATGTAATCAAATTATATAATGATTGGAACCATTTAATTTCATCTAACAAGGTGACCTTTTATCCTTAAACCCCATCCTCAAACCCCATGTAGTATGTAGTCAATCATGATCATGTATAAAAAACATATTGTTTCTTATTATCTGGTAAATCTACCTAGAACATAATGTTGACCCCTAAACATGCTCGGCTAAGCCTCAACATAGACAACCAAGCCACATATACAACTCATAACTCCAATATCACAATACACAACACAAATAGTCAAGAGAAACTAAAGAGTTCTATGTTTTCTAATCAAGTGTCAGGGGTAAATGATCAGGAGATGGGGGAGATATATCGGCGGTTACCATGGGGAAACGTAAGGCGGCGCGTGACTCTGCTCCTCAGATCCTCTTGGTCTCTCTGCTGCATGGCGAGCTGGATGACTATCTCATTGTGTCGCCTCCTAAGTCTAGCAGCTTGTCTCTGTTGGAGGTTTCAGATGGCTTGTGTAGGAGGACAATTCACACGCCGGAATGGGGCTTCTCTCCTGAAGTGTCATCAAGGCTGATTACTCACTCTATGTCAAAGGAGTCAGGTGACATAGCATTCATATCATTACATAATTGATCTGGTAAAAACGACTACAAGAGCTTGTGAGTATGGTATCCCACCTCATCTAGAATGTCTGGGGTTTCGGGGCTGCTGCGAAGTGTGCCTTCGTGGAAAATGAGACTGGAAAACATTTGACTTCTCTCATGGCCATACTCGAGCACAAGAAATACCGAGGTATGTTTTCCCAGAAGGTGTCAAAAATGGAGTATTCTATGTTCATCAATGGGCATCCGCAGAACACTCATATATGGGCTTGCCAGAGGAACAATATTGTTGTGTAGTTGGTTGGCCTCTCATCACTCTGCATGGACATTAAAATTTCTGGTAATGGTCTGGTGATTATGTTTAGTATTGTATATGAGAGTAACAATGTGCAGTAGAGAAATATCTTATGGAAGCACCTAGAGTCTACACAATCAAATGGTCTACCATAGTTCATAAGGGGTGATTTTAACATGATAGCGGATCTCTTAGAATGGAAGGGTGGTTTGGAAACTATATCAGAGGGTATGTTGTATTTTTAGAACAACATGATTATGGAAGGACTGTTCGAACAAGGATTTGTAGGTCCTATGTTCACTTGGGGAAATAATATAAGGGTAAATAGCTTGGTATGGAGTCAACTTGATCTGTGCCTCGTCAATATCCAGGGGTTGGATTTATTCTCCAAGACAACGGTAACTCATGTACCCAGGGAACTTATGGACCATGATAACCTGTTGTTGGACATCAAATGGGGAGACATGAGTAGGCATGCGTTCTAATATATCATTAACTGGCATCGAGAGGAATGTTTCAAGGCCAGGCTTGAATACTCATGGGCCAAGGAAGGGGCGGGGAGGTCCTGTAATGGTCTGGCAGAATGGTTGACACGCCTTAATGAGGATATACAAATCTAGATGGAGAATAAGAACATGGACAACCCGGGGGTGAAAAAAATACAGGAAGATATTAACATCTTGGAAGAGGGTCTTCTGGATGCATGGGTTAATAACGATTTTGTCTTGCTTTGTGATAAGTGTGTGCTGCTGGCTAAGAAGTAGTTAGTGGTTGAGAGGGATCTTAAATAGCGGTATTGGGTTAAGTGGATCAAGGAAGGGGACAGATATAGTTATTTCATCCATTCTTGTTTGAAGGAACATAGCTTCATGTAAATCAATCTCAACATGGGGAACGGTATCTTCACAATAGATGTGGAGGTGGCTGGCTAGCTCACATTGGAGCATTTTAAAAGCCTGTTGTTAGAGGAGGCGACCGAGAGGAGCATGGGAACCCAGGGATCCGACAAAGAGGTTGACTTTATGGGTTGATTATCGATGTTGCTCAATGAGGAAGATAATATGAAACTGTGTGCATTACCTACTGAGGAGGAGGTTAAGGAGACGGTGTTCAGCATCCCTAGGGACAGTGCACCGGGTCTGGACGGCTTCTCGGGGGCTTTCTATGTAGCGGCTTGGGAGGTTCTTGGACCGAAGAAGGTGGAAGCGGTTCAGGATTACTTCAATGGGGGTCCATTAACTAGGTCCGTCTGTACATATGGAATTTTCCTGATTCCAAAGGTCGAGGACCCAATAAATATTGGAAAATATAGACCAATATGTCCTTGCAATGTTTCTTATAAGATTTTGGCTTCTCTGATTTCAACCCGGCATAGCATATTTCTCTCAGGTCTATTTTCACAGGAACAACTTGGCTTTATTAGAGTATATAGTCCACAGATGGTGGTTGGGATTACAAGTGAATTGGTTAATGATATCAACTGGATGTCAGTGGGTGCAAATGTTATTATTCAGGTGGAGATGGATAAAGCGTATGACTGAATGGAGTAGATCATTATCATTCGGGCAATGATGAGGCATGGGTTCTATGAGTGATTTTGGGATATTTTCCTCAGATGTTTCTCATCTGCATGGCTATTTATCTCGATAATAGGGAAATTCTTTGATTTCATTAAACCAGTTCAGGGGGTTCGACAGGGAGATCCACTTTCCCCAAGCCTATTTGTTTTGGAACAAGAACTTTTTTCTCATAATCTCTACAATGGCATGGAGGAGGGAAAGTTGACAACCTATCGTGGTAGAGAAAGATTGGTAAGCATCTCACACTTAATGTTCACTGACGACATTTTAATTTTCACTAATGGGAGATATCAATCCTTGTTTAATCTTATGATGATATTGGGAACCTATGGGCGGTTGAGCGGGCAGGTCATTAATGCTTCGAAAAGATTTGCATATATCTTCAACAACTGTTCGTCGAGTTGTCGTATGAGCATTCTGGATATTCTAGGATGTCAGCAGAGACAGATGCCGATTATTTATTTGGGGGTTCTCCCTTCCTTTGGTTGCATCAGGAAACAACAGTTTGAGGACATCACATCATGGTTTGATGGAAGTATTCAGAATTGGAAGAGAGTGATTCTTTCCTTTGGTGGGAGGGTGGTATTGGTAAATAGTGTGCTCACATCGATTCCTATGCATGTGTTTTCAATGCTCCATCCACCCAAAGGGGTTGTTAAGCGGATCAAGACCATTCTGAATGCCTTTGTGTGTGATGCCAACCAGGTGGGAAGTGCTCATTGGGAATCTTGGGATCACGCTGCCAAAATGGTGGAATAGGGGGAGTGGGTTTACGTGATGTTAAAGGATCCATGAAAATCATGCAAGGCAGGCTGGCTTGAGAGATCATTGCGAGCTAATCGTTGTGGGTGGTGTTTTTTAGGGAAATGTATGGAGATCAATGGGTGATGTTAGCTACTAGATCTCGGTTCACACTACTATCTTGGAGCATGGTGTTACATATTGTGGCTCTCTCGGATTCAGCTAGGTGGATTGTTGGGAAGGGGGATTTAAGTTTCTAGGAGATCAATTGGGTGGGAGAGAAATTAGAGTTTTCTGGCTACCCCCACCCAGACATCTCATACAGGGAGGCCTGCCTTCAAGCTGACTTGTTGTCGATCTTTCTCAACATGGAACATAAGAGGATGTAAGAAGCCATCATATTGAATGAGGATCCAGATAAATGTTGCTACATGGGGTCATCTTCAGGAAAGTTATACGCTAAGGACTATAGGAGAGGGATGATCCCGGAAGGCCAGAAAGATATGGGGTCTAGTAAGGTGTGGTGCATGGATATTCCCACAAAGATGAATTTTCATGTTTGGTGGGTTAGAAACAGGGCACTGTTGAAGGACGATAATGTTCAATAGAGAGGATTTGGGTTGGCATCGCGGTGTTTTTGTTGTCAGTGTCCATAAGTTAAAACAATTGATCATTTTTATTTTGGAGCAGGTGGGCACATCACCTTTGGTCGATTTTCTCCACTCAACCTTTCCTTGAGGAGGATCATTCAACTATGCATGGGGTAATCGATACATGGTTTCTTGGAGTCGAAGAATGGGCTGAAGGCTACATGTTTTGGGCAGTCATTCTTGCATCAGTTTGTTAGGACATCTGGGAAGCCGCAATCAAGCCAAAGTAGGTATCAGGGGGTCGCCCTTCCTCTTGTAGGTCTGGTTGAGGTCGCTGATACAAGAGATAGGTTCATTGTTCCCGGGGAACCATCTTATTGCACTACTATATTGTATGACACACCGACCAGGTAGCCTCCGAAAGGAGGGTGTGTGTATTAGTTGGATACCGCCTTTGTGGGGATAGAAGTTAAATGTGGATGGGTCCTATATGGAGGGATTAATGAGAAGATAAGGGGTTATTTGGGATTATAGGGGTTCGATTCTTTATTGGTTTTCTTTATTGGTTCAGCACATTCTATGGTATGATGTCTTCTTTATGGGAAGAGGTGCATGCGCTTGTCACTAGCATGGAGATTATTAGGGTGCAGGAGATACAGGTGGAAGATATTGAGTCTGATTCTGAAATTATAGTGTCTTTCATACCAAAATGGTAGGAGGCCCCTTGGCACTTGATTTATCTGCTTCGAAGGTGCATCACGAAGTTCATGCTTGAACAAAATCTTCATCATAATAGGAGGCAATGTAATTTTGTAGCTGACTTTCTTGCTCGGATTGGTAATCATATTGATACTCTAGTAAATTATGATAGCTTAGGTTCCCATCATTTATAGTGTAGGAAGGTGATAAAAGAAGATACTATGGGCCTCCACCATTTTCGTCCTCCATGAGGGGGTTTTTTCAATGTAATTCAAGACCAATTTTAATAAATAGTTATGTTTAAGTAAGAATTCTTTTTCAAATGATGTTTTGATCATCCACCCAAGGAAGGCTCGTGGAACACCACTGAAATAATGCCAACCAAAATCCCTATCTAGAAACACCGATGTAAAATCTTAATTAATTAATATTACACAAAAATTTAAACAAATCCAATGGGTGTTCTACCTATACCAAAACCACATGTGATGACATGTAGATACTATATCAAGACATCCTCTATGAAACGAAATAAAAATTACTGTTGAACAGGATGATTTCTACCATGATTCTATGGAAATGATAAAGAAACCATATCTGAAATACATCCAAAAAATGTGAAAAGATAAAAAATTAAACATGGAACAATGGATAGAATAACATATGACAGATCACCACTAAAAACATCCTTTATCATGGTGGAACAATCATACAAGAGAGAAGACTGATTCAACCATCCCATGAACATCATTTCCTAAAATTGAAATAGTGTGAGGGGGTTGGCCCCATATAATGTGGACTCACTATTTTAATATTTTAGGAAAACCATTCATC
Source organism: Viscum album (assembly GCA_963277665.1). Lineage (NCBI taxonomy): Eukaryota > Viridiplantae > Streptophyta > Magnoliopsida > Santalales > Viscaceae > Viscum > Viscum album. Next base: position 525,160,515 of record OY728165.1, read on the forward strand.
GTGTGAACTATATTTCATTCCATGATATTATTTGGAAGAGGGTCAGACCCCTTAATCATCCCTATTTCACTACTTTATCACACCCGGTGTAAACTATTCATCACATGAATATCCCATGACATCATGAATGGAATACTATTACATATTTTCGGTGGCCTAGCTACCTAACACTTTTATAACACACTCCCAACAACCCAACATGTGAAAAAAGCATTGAACCTCATCCGAAAACATCATTTAAGGAAGTCTAAATGATATTAATCGTGGTATAAATACCATTTTGAAAAATAAACCTCCAACCAAACCAATAAAAACAAATTACCTTGGGAATTTAAAACCAGTAGTAGCAATGTTCATTACAAAATATCCTCCATACGGATTATCATCCCTATTAATCCATGTTAATCATTCATCCATACCCCAAACATACATCAGTTTCTATTCACTAAGACTCACTATGTTATAGCTCCAAATGCAAAATGTGTTTTCATTATTAAGAACCATAAAAAAGTGTGATATTCACCATAATTCTAGACACCCACTCTCTACCAACTCTGACACTGAGATGTACATCACCAAATTTGTCTCTATCAACACACTTTGGTACCATATCCTAATATATCTTGAGGATTATGGTGATCCACAATATTGGAATATTCACCTGATCACCAATTTCATTTCATCCCCCCCCCCCATAATAATAACCCACAATATATACACTTACATCAATCCACATACCCATCAATTTTGTCTCAAACAAAAAATCATAATTCTATTTAAACCACACCGCATGCATTTTTTGAATAAAATTGCCAATTTGACCTCCTAAAACCCACATTTCCCGAAAAAATTATTATCATAGAAAAATCCACACTAAAAAAATAAACATGATCCCATTATCTCATGAACCAGAGCACAATTGATTTGAATCCACTATATATATCACCCAATACCACTCTGATCCTGAGGAAACTATATAAAATCTCAAAAAAATCATTTGATTCTGAATTTTTGTATTTAATAAAGATCTCAATCACATCGGATACTTCTACACATTAATATTACATTATCCCCTTAACTTCCTACCGATCAGTCTCCCCACCACTACAACACTTCCAACGTGTGGGTCATTCACCCCCAACTATTATGAAAATCCCCACCATATGAGCATCATTATCATGACTCTTTAAACAAAACTCCAAATATACTTGGTCTAAACTCCATCCATTTCTCCATGTAATATCTATACATGACCAAACCACTCATTCCCAAGTGAAAACATGAAACAAAATCTTCTACCCATTTTTAACTCAGAGTTACATCACCCTCGCTAATTACTAAAAATACATCCAATGATGATCACACCCTTCGATAGCCAACCATGTTTCCTCATATATATTAATTTTCTTAAATAAATCCCCAATAAATTACCAAAATGGGTCTTAACACCACACAACCCTAATAACACACCTATCAAGGACCATTAATGACCTAAAAAATGAAACAAGTACCAAGTATAACAAGTGAATGTTTCCCTTGCACAGTTATACTTTACTTAAATCCTCAAAATGCTCACAATCCATAATGATGGAATAATAAGTCATTGAGAACCCTCTCACATATTTTCATCCTATAATAATCCAAATCTAAACAAACCCAATATATTCATTCTCCTATGAAACATGATCAAACCAACCAAATAACTCTTGTATGCGTCATATAATGTCAAACCCAAGATCATGCACCAAACCCACTAATCATTCCCTAATTCACAACATCTATCCCAATAACTCAACATATCTCCCACAATCTATGTATATCCAAACAATCATCCACCTTATGAGCATCATTCTAAAACCACGAGCTTTTAACCATGCTCACACCATGCTATGTGAAACCAATTACTTATAAAAAAATGGTCAATCCACTAACTAGTCCATCCCGCAGAACACAATCTCAATACCATAAACATATATAGTGTTTCACATCCCAAAGTCCTATGGAATTTCTAATGCCTTTCCTAAACAACTTGAATTAGTTATGTATATTTTTAGAGAAAATAAATATGAGAATACACCATATAGATTTGTTTGAAACTATAAATAACTGATCCTATATCCTCGATGACACTCATGTTAATCCTTTGATCACTTCTCAAGCATACCACACATTCATTGAGTCATTAACAAGGAATAAATTCCTACACCATCCCTTGGTCTGTCTCCATATATTCTGGGATGAAGGGGATGAATTTATATATATATATAATCTCTAGAAATAATATCTACTTGACCTATATATAAAATGGAAAACAATACAAATTATCATTGTATAATGAAACCAAAAAACTATAAAATAACACTTAATCTAATTTATCATTGAAAATTTAATTAACTGAACCTCTCACCATAAAATAACTAAATGAAATCAAAAGTATGTCTTTGAATCATATTTGATGAATATGAATCATGTAAATGGCCTTATTTCACATCTTTTATTATAAAAAACTCATAAATCGTAAGTCTACAATCCAATGTCAGACATGTTGAAATCATATAAGTGTAACATCAAAAATAATGATTAGAAATTCCATACGACTATAACCTTGAACATCAAACATAAATTGTGATCTTGATGAAATAAGAATATATACATGGAATGATCAAACAAAATCCAAAACATCCTATATAAAATTTTCCCAAACAATAAATAAATTAGTGATATAATGCCACTTTCTGACTCCCCATCCATAGTCCACTCAATTGTTCCTAGGAATAGGTCTCCACATAACATCAAGAATGTTTCTGCATACACTAAATGTTGTTGTCCAGGGGTTAGGGATTAATCCATGTAGTTCGAAAAATATTACATAAAATTAGAGTGTAAAAAGGTCAAAAAATAGCATGGAATTATACACATACTTGAACATAAGAGTTCACAAAATATAAAATAAAACAATAGTGTTTTATCAAAACTAAGTTTTCAAAAAAAATTATGATCACCAAATGCTTTGATCATTCATAGAAAAATATAATGGGATTTCATATATCAATGTATTATTAACCAATTTCACTATATAATACCCATCGAGCATCCCCAAATTGATCCACTATACATCCTATTCTCTAACTTAAAAACCGAATCAAGGTCTACACATACACCAATTTTCCCATTTATAGTGTGAGTATATAAATCACTAGGGTATCTAAAATAACATCTAATATATGACTTCATGTGTATTTATATGAATGAGGAATGTTAATACAAAATTTAAATATGCTAACTGGGACTTCATACAGTAACTCGGACTCCATAGATCTCGACATGTTACAAATACACATCATGTAATCTAATGATATGTTAGCACCCTTGAATCTGGAGACACCTAATTTGATTCTTCTTGGATTCCACAACAAACCTCATACTATTCATCCCAACTTATACTTGAATAATTGGTGTAATGTTCAATACTAGTCTTAACTGCTACCAGCAGGGGAAAGGATGGGTCATGTAGACAAGCTCTAGAGTCACCATCTCACTCAAGGGGGTCCCACTACCTAAAAATGACCTCTATCATATCCTGCATTGTATAATCCATCCATGTAATCACGTATCACATATTTTGACCTTTTCACTGATGGTTGTGTTGTGACCCGTCAGTTCATCACATCACATCTCAATACCCATGTCACTAATGGTGGTCCTATCATCTAGTACCACAAAATTAAACCCATAAAAGGGACCTTATCCAACTCACGGTGGTCCATTATGTAATATTTCATGTCAAATCCTAAGCCCCATCTCACTTTTAATGTTCTAAACACTACTATATACCTCATCGTAGGGCTGGAATATCACATCCCACTCACAAAGACGTCAATGGTCTCGAGTCATACCATCTCACTCATGGTCGTTATAGACATCATGCACAATAAGGACATTATCCCACCAATGGTAGCCCATAAAGTTCTTTCTAACTCAAAATGGGGTATCTAGTTGGGATCATCCCCCCCCCCCACAAGTATCTATCACCTTTCACAACAACATGAAATACACACACTGTCAAAACCCATTACACAATCCACTAGTTGATCCTAGGGAAAAAGTCCCTTGAGATAAATAACCTTGTCAAAATATGTATTATATTTCATATGAAGGTGTAAATTCAATTCAATTGACAAATTAAGGTATCATATTAGGGATACCATCCCAATACTATCACCCATGGGTGACACCACATTCTATTGGCTCTATCTACATAGACCCCAATGTCTAATACAGCCTTGCTAAATCCGCTCATCATTTTAGGTCCTATTATCCAAGGAATGACCCATGAAATCGTATTCTTATAATTATTTACACAATATTAAATGTCAAATTATCTCACAAATTCCCCCCCATGTACTCAAAATAAAACATGCCATACACCCACATGTCCCTCACAAGGGTCTCTTCACATGTCTTATAAGGGAGATCCCTCATCAAATCACGTTGAGAAAACCCCTGTATAACAAAAATAATACATCTTTAAGGAATTTTAATTCTCTAATAACTCACCAAGACTCCCCTTTATCCACAATATTGTGCTTCTCATAACATATAATGCATTCATTCATCTCATATATCATTATCTAGATCCATGAAACTCATGTATTCCTACTCTCCCTAGGAACATGATCGAGGGTATTCTTCATCCGACCTCACATTTGAGGGCCTTCTACTTATCTCTCCTCACCTAAACCAAATTCCCCTTGGTAACATATTTATTGGGAGACAAAAAATCACCAATATTATAAAAAGTTCTTAATATAAGCATAGGAGGACAAGGGCCACCCTATCTTATCTAATAAGAGAAAAATATGTCCCTAAACCCCATTCTTAAACCTTGTAATGTTGGTATAAATGAACCGTAATGCATGGAAAAATAATATTTTTCAAAAATAAGGCCACTAACTTTGAGCATGGAGTTAAAATATTACAAATATCTTCTGATCCATGATTGATCCTATCAAGACTCATCCGCAATCCCAAGAACCTATCTCATAACATACATCTCACATAATTAATTATAAATATATATAATAGTTATTAATATTTATTTAAAATAAGTATAATTTCTAAAAAAAATAGAAATTCTCATTAGTCATAAAATATTACCAACAAAAAAATAATGTTTCATGGAACAACCCTAGGGCCATCAACGATTAAATCTCTATCACAAAAAAAACATATATTTAGGATATTTTTTTACTTTATCCAATAATGATAAATAAAATCATCAACTGATGTGCCTCCAATTAAATGATGTGAGTCATAAACAAGATACAATCTAAGGACATCCTCTATCAATAATGAGAAATATCCATATGGATTGAAAAAAAATTCACCATTATATGGAATAAATCATCATGAAACCTCAACCAAAATCAAGAAAAATCACTGCACATTCATTTGGAATAACATGGGATAGATGAACGGATAACAAAACAATGATCACCATAAAACCCATAAATTAACAAGTGTGATCACTCAGAGGGGTGACCCTACTCATTGAACCCTTATTTACACATCATTCCCTAAAACCAAAATGAGGGATGGTGATATCCCCAAAATTAGTTAGGACGTTTTTAAAATACCTATCCATGTTTCGTGGAATAAACAATGGTTCATCATATATTTTCCTTGCGAAAAGTGTCACACCAATTGTCTAGATATATTTCATTAACTAAAAAAAGAGAAATACAATTCATGGAATTAATGCCTAGTCACATCATTAATTAGATGTGACTGTAACTTTTCATTATCCCTACAACCTGAACCCTCTCTCAAAACCTCTTGAATACTAAGGAAATGATCTAAACCTTCATCCCAATCCAATAAACTTATATTATTTATGTTTAAAAATTCTTACTCCCAATCCAAATCATGTATCTCAAAACAAAATTCCCAGTGAACAAAAAATAAAAATTCCCATAAAAATTGACAACCACTATTGATAATTGTCATCATTGGTATCCCCTTGAATAGTAGTATGATTTTTTAATTAATGAAAATTTTCCTTTTTGGAATATTTGGATAAACTTCATTAATAAAATTTAAATAGAAGAATACATATTTATGACATTATGTTTAATTATGAAAGATAAATAATCCACATTCATTAACCTCTATGAGTTACACTTCATGATTCAAACATATCCACAATTAAGAGTTTCATAGTTGTAAATGAGATAGCTAGGCTGAATTTATGTGGGAAGGAATGTTTTGGAATATAAAAATAATTGTCTTTAATAACTATTTTATAATCCCAACTTATTTCCTAAGTTGGAAAATCATAAATTTTTCTTTTTAGTCAATTTTTAATGTTATTATGTGTTTTATGTAAAACCCTTCAACACAATATAATTTAAAATAACATCATTTTTTTGTGAAATGATTAATACTAATTTCTGAATGGTTTAAAATATAAATTAATTCCTTGATAACTTTAAAAATAAAATATATACGCCTTTAAAAGTAAATTGTAATGATTATAATCTTGTTTTTGGAATAATTCTATTTCAAAAAATAATGATATAATTTTAGGAGATGGACATTCATAAAATTTTACATAATAATGATTTTAGTATGTACATTAGATGAATAACACTTTACTATTATGATATTACACTAAATTCCATAATATGTATGAGTTAATCCTCACTTGGATAAGGTGGTAATGAATCATAAACCTCCACTTATTCAATATCTTGAGGTTGCAATATTATGCCTCTATAAAATCATGGTAATAAGTATTCTGTGTCTTTATTGGAATTTTATACTTTTTTATATTTTATATTGTATTTATAAGGATTTACCCTTGTTTTTTTTGAAATTATATATCCCATGGAATTATGTTTATCCGATTCGATAATTCTTTTACCATATAAATGTATTTGTACTTTTCATTATCTAGAGAATAATATTTATTATAATTGTGCTATTATATAAGCGTGATTTTTTGCATTTTTATGAATTTTATGATTACTAACTTGTTTAATAATATTATTAACTTGTGTATTTATTAACTTTATTTGAGGATGACTAATTATTTTATATTTGGTAACTATAGTTTTTAACAATATGGGGGGGTGTTTGTTATATATTTCTATAAGATGTTCCTAGGGAAACATTATGGTAGTATTGAGGTTTGGTAAATTTAAAAAGTTTGTTAATTATATGTTTCAAAATTAAATATATAGGAGAGGATACAATATTTTAAGGACTATTACACACACTACCCCATTGATGAAGGGATGGGTTGTGACATCACCCTTAGTTGAGTGCACATAATCTTTTTTCACCAATTTGAAGTGTATTGAAACTAGTCATATTTATTCTTATATTGTAGGAATTTCTTAAAATTTTCATTCCCTATTCATATATGATCTTGAGATGAGGCTTGAATCAAGTATGAAATGTGTAGAACCTCATGGGGTAGATACTGATCACTCATGGTAAAAAGTTGATCTTAATAATGAATAATTATCTAATATTCTTATTAATTGATTGAAAAACACCAGTAAATCTATTTTCATGTATGTTTATGAAAATTAGTTGACTAATCTAAAAGACATGATTCAATGTATTTCAAATAAGTCATTATTTTTTAGGATTCCTATTAAGTATATCATGATCATTTCATATATGATTAATCCAATGTAAATGAATCTTCTTTGTCTACATTGTATATATATATAATAAAGAATGATATCTTGAATACATGTTATTATTGAGGATTAATGTTGTATGTTCGGTTCAAGTTCCACTCTATGTTGGGTTTGGATACTAGATTGTTTTCTTTTCACTTATCTGAGTGTGTTTGATACCACTTTTATTTTTTTATCTCCTATAATATCTTCTTATAATATATAACATTAAATAAATTTTGATAACAGTTTCTTTATTAACCTATAGTTATATTTCATTTAATGGTAAACCCATATTGTATACCTTTTTCTTATAGCTCTGGTGTCATCCCCCAACATCTTGATGTTTGACGTTTCGCTTTAGGTCACATGGAGGTCTGATTTGGGTAGTGTTCAGGTGAATTAGTTCACCGTCATTATAGAATGTTATCTGAGTATGTGAATGATATCATCCCACACATAAATCTATGAGGATGATCAATATTGAGTGTAAATTGGATTTTTTACTGTAAAGAAATTTTATTTAATAACTAAAAAGGTGTTGATGACCTGATTATAGTTTACGCACATGTTAATAGGGATGTCTATGTATCTATGTTTGAAACAACATTATAAATTTTTCATTCCTTTAAATTCATAAGTTGGTTTTAATTAATGAATTATATCTATACAGATTCCAATGACCAGTTAGGTGCCAATGATAAGGGGGTGAATTTCTGGTAACAAAACATTACCAATTCTTTTTGAATTAAACCTCTTGAACTCATTAGTGTTTCTGATCTACCCAAAGATAACTTATAGGTTCCATTTGTATGTAGCAACATATAAATAGATCGTAACACATGAGATTTACAAGGTCTAGTTGAATGTATTATTTTGTTCAGTATTTTTTATAACTAAAAATATATATTCTTCCCTATCTCTAAACAACTTCCACAAAATAGAATCCATTATTCCCTCTCAAATTCAAGAGTCCACTAGAAGTAACTATAACACTTCAACACTGAATACACCAAAAATAAAAAAAATCTAGTAAGATCCTAGTGATACATTATCATCATGAAGAAATTACTTCTCTACAATAAGTTATATTTATAGATATGTACATTTACACCTTCATCACTATCTTTATAAAAATCTTGTCATTCTTGAAACATTAAGAAAATATTGAGTGAATAGGTTATCCAATATTTGAATACTCAGGTACACATGTTGATTATTCATTAAATGGTCTCGAAATAAAATAGTATCCTTCTTCTTGATACAATGTAGTATCAAAATATCTTATAATTATATGATTACCAAAAAAACCTCTACGAAATTCACACTTTTATACAAAAAAACATATTTAATTTGATGTCCCTTTTATTATAGGAAATAAATGTTTTATAAATAACAGATATATTTTTTTCATTTTAATGTTCCATAAACGTTTGGGTATTTTAATTTCTGCTAAAACTTATTTATGTATCACATTTAATATACCCATGAAACGTGGCTTATACTAATTTTTAGAACATGATATCATGAATATGTTCATTTTCAAATACCCCAAATTCTCATGTAAATATTTATTCTTCACGGTGCATCATCATCTTGAATTCAGAAAAGAACCAAGTATTATTTTACATATAATGTAGTAATTTTAGCTCACCTATGAATGAATATATTTTTTTATTACTACACATCCAATGCTTATCCTTTTCAATATGCCTCATTTATAATGCCTGAAAAAGTTGGGCCAATGTGTTTCTTTACTTGGAATATTCTTTCTCAAATAACCATGGATTTTCATTTCACTACACATCCTCATTATTGGATGATGACACAAAAATTAACATATTTTATCATACATTATTTCATGTGAATAAAAATGCATGTTCATTAATATTAATGTTATTTATGAATTTTATATTTTGTTCATTCACATGATTTTGTTTATTAAAACTATCTTTATGGCCATAGTTGTTCTATTCATGCATTTAAGATTCATGACTATTGTTTGAAATATTTGATTTGTACTAACCATTATCTTAAGAGATAATGTATTTGACAATGTAAGTGATCAGTTTGAACATTTTAGATAGATATAATGATGACTGACAAGAACTTGTCCATAAAATTCAATAAATCCATGGAATGAGGTAGGATATGACATTCTCATAAGATTGGATGACTCATATTATCCATATATTATATATCACATTTTATTGTTACCTTTTAAATAAAAAAAATAATTATCATGGTTTAATATTAAATATTTTATTTATTGCATTGTTGAGCTACACTTCAAAAGTAAGGATTCTATTTCAATGACTTGATTAGAGTATATGGTCCTATCTAATACACCTTGCCTCACTCCACTGACACTCCAATGATTTTTCATACAAGGCTTCTGCATAATATCATCTATTGTTTTATTCCTCTCTGTTTGCACCCACATACCCATATAGGTGCTTATCAATTTCTCTATCTGAACCACTCATGGTGGCTCTCCCTTGTGGCCAATCTTTCTCGCACCATAAGGTTGATTAAGCTATCCCTTTTAGATTGTATGGTTGGCCATATTTTATTTATGTATACCACATAAAAATATATATATTAATTATATATTTATAATAAAATATCTTTTCATACCCCAACATAAATTCTATACGAAAATCATTCTATAAATATTCTTCTTGAAAAATATAATTATATTTTCCATTACCCTCACAATTAAAACTGTCCAATTAATGTTGGTATTATTAATGGAAATATTAAATTCATATTCATTAATATTTTTCTTGAATATTTTTTGAATAATATATAATCATTGGAAAAAGTATTTTATATTAAATAAAGATCATAAATATTCATAATTATCAAGGATAATTCCTCAAGCATGACATTAAATTTCTTTAAATGATTCCATAAAACACTCCAAGTATCATCACTTCACCAAACATATAGTAATATATTGAAAATAAATTCATCTCTTGGGATCAAAAATGTAATGTAGGGATCAACTAGAATCCAAATTCACTAGTGGCCTAGGCTTCAAAAATAGATATATTTGGGTAGGTGTGACAGGGAATCATGATATACCTTCGGTTTTCCTAAGATTAGTTATGTTGTTGTTAGAATCAATTAGATGTTTTTATTAACCTAGAAATTGTATATATGGGGTGTTTTGTGTATACATATGTTGGTGATAACTAGGGTAGTAATAATCATCTATCGATTGTTTTGGAAGACATAATTCTTCTTATTTTTAGAAGTTTTACTTTAATTAGTTGTTTAACTATAAATCATGATTATATATTTCCGTACTCAATTAAAATTGTAAGAGGAAATTTATTATTGTCCACATAAATTATAATGAAAATAATTTCAGAGAATTATTATGTTTTTTTATTCATATAAAACAACTATGATGGTAGTTATAACTAGAAAAAACATGTTCTTTCCATTTACTAATATTTTTTCATTAAAAAAGTTCAAATATTGATAATATCGTACTCATTATTATATAATTTTTGTTGTTTAAATCATAACTATAAATCCCTGACACTATTATGAAAATTTTATATTATATTTTGATTAATAAAATTTATGTTATGTAATATTTATTATATTACATAATATATTGGTAAAAATTGAATTTAATAAACTAAAATGGTGTTTTTTAAATTGAATACACTAATTCCATAAAGTAAAGTATTTTGGAAATAAATTTAAAATAAGATACAAAAAATGAATGTCATGGGTTTTTTCAAGGGTAATAAAGAATATAGTTTCAATGAAGTGATGTTTTTTGTGTCAAGTTATAAGTAAAATTTCAATGGGATTGAGATGTTTAGAAGTAAGTGATAGAATAGGGTTTCCTAAAATGAGTTGATAATGAGATTTTGTAAAGTAATTTGAAAGGTATTTCGGATAAACAAATATTTTTGATGAACATGTTTAAGTGGAATATGGGAAGTATCAAGTCACAGGTATCTCCAATTGTAAAGACCCAGAAATTTCAAGGAAAATATTTTCTTAATTTTCTTTGGAATTTTACAAGAACGCAGCTTCTGACGGCACCGAATTCCGAGGCCCGGTGTGCCCAGAATCTTTTTCCGAAGTTTGGCTCGGGTACGTTCAGTGAACGAACGAGCGGGTTTTTCTATCTTTTGAACCGGTGCTCTGAATCGAATTCTGAGGGCACCAATGGAATCGCAGCGCCGGTTTTTTCTAACAAACGCCTCTTCCGGAGTTGCGTTTTCTCGGTTGTGGTTTTTAATTTTTGGGTTTTAAGTTAAGAAATAAAATAAAGTTGTGCGACAATTTTATTTTTATTTCACTTAAAGGCGCTTAAAGCCCACATCAAGCTGTTTAAGCTTAGTTGATGCGGATAGGGTGCTATCCAAAAATATCCTACCCTCTTGGTAGGATATTTGTGAGGTGGGGCCTGGACGAGCCCCACCGTTTCTTTTCCCCTAAGTAACGCACCCGCGAAAATCCGTTTTTCTGAAAGTCAACTGACGCATTTTCTTAAATTCTTAACGCACCATTTAATTGGGCGGTGTTATTTGTTGAATTAATTATATGAATTAATGGGTCGTTACTTATCTCTTTTTTGTTTTTTGGCATGTTAATAAAATAAGACCAATGCTTTTTCTCCTTAAGTGTTGTTCGTTGAGAGGATTTGAAAAACCTCACGTTCTTCATCCTACTTCGCGAAGAACGCGAAGAACACAAAGAACGCCGTCCTTCGATGAAGGGAGACGAAGAACGTCGAGACTTCAGAGATCGACGATGTGACACCAAGTACCGCGATGCCGACGGTTCTTCTTCCGTGACGTTCTTCCGCGACAATCCAACCCCGCGACGACCTTCGATCGACAACGACAAGGTAGGAGGTTGCACTTCATTTAAATCTCTTTGTGGGTTATAACAAAATCACGGGTTTAATTATTATTAATTAAATATGTTGTTTCTTGATCCTAGGAGATCGTCGACATGACTCCCTTCCATGACGACGCGTCTCCCTTTCGCGACACGACGCTCCACTTGTTCCGCGACGGTCAATTCCGCAAATAACGCGTGTGCGACGACTTGACGAGGTAGGCGTTTGTTTGCGAAATAACTTTCTATTCCCGTGATTGTTTATTTAAAACAAAGAACCTCGATCAAGTTCAATTTTAATTCTGTTAAAATTGTGCCTTGCTTTTATTCATGTGTTGAATATTTCTCCCGACTGTTATTATCTAACGCGGAGGGTGCGGGCCAAACAAACACAGCCCGACAACCCTCCGCAGTTCTTCCTTGTTGTGCGAATTTGGCGGGCGATGACAAAACGTGCCGCAGAGGTGATTTAATGATCCCGCAGTGAAGAACGGAACCCGGGAGGAACAACGGTGCAGACGGGAAGGAAAACAGACCACCGGAGCAACTCGGGTGGCCTGTGGAAGCCACCGATGGCGCGGGTCGCCGGCACGGCGGCGCCGACGGCCAGAGGTGGCGGCGCCCTGGCGCGCCGCCGGACAGGGCCGCAGTAGCTGAAGTCGCGGCGGCGACGGCCGCGCGATTCCGACTCGCATGCACAGGACGCGGCAAAGGCCGCGTCCGCTGAATTCTAGCGCGGCCCCTCGAGGGCAGCGACACTTCCATCCCGCGGGGGCAGCGCCCCGCGGCTGCCACGCTCGGCCGCTCGGCCGAGCCGAGATGAGCCGGCACGACCAGCCGGGTCGCGCCCAGGCGGGACCGGGCCACGCCGAACCGGGTCCGACCCGGACCGGGGTCGGGTCGGCCCGGTTCGGGCCGGGTCGGTCCGGGCCCAGACCCCCCGATTTCGGACCAAATTCGGTCAAATGCCCATATCATGGGCTACGGACCTCCGATCGATGCACCGTCAGTTGCGTAACGATCCTCGCAATGAGACGGTCATTTAGGTATATTTCACTCAAGGTTTAGGAATACTTTGAGTTCGGTCGGGTTGGTTCGTACACGAAACCAACCGGGCCCTCAGAGCAGAAACGCTCATATCTTGAACTCCGGATGTCTGATTGATGTGCCGTCGACTTGGTTGAGTTCCTCTTAGTGAGACGGATATTTAGCATACTCCTCTTGAGTTTTGGACGTAGGTGGAGTACGGTCGGGTTGGTTTTGCCTTAAAACCAACCGGGCCCCTGGAACGAAAAAGCCAATAACTCTCAGACCGGGCGTCCGATTGACGTGTCTTCTGTTGCGTTGAGTTCATGTTGACGATATAGAACTTTTGGATACATCAACTCTGGACCTTGTGTCAGTTGATGTATTAGCCTCTCGGCTCGTGGAGCGGACCCTCCCGGACGAGCTTGCTGTGTGCGGGAACCCTAGTGCTGGCTGCAACTTCGACGACGACGACTGTGCAGAGATCCTCAGTGGACTGCGACAATGAAGAGTGTTGGTCTTCTATCCTATGTGGGTCCTAGCTGTGCCGGTCTTGTATCCTATGTGGGTCCCATATTAGATGATTTAATACTGGTCTTTTATCCTTTGTGGGTCCCAGTATAGATGAATCATTGAAGACAGCTGGTCTTGTATCCTATGTGGGTCCAAGTTGTGCTGGTCTTGTATCCTATGTGGGTCCCAGCTTAGATGATTCAATACTGGTCTTGTATCCTATATGGGTCCCAGTATAGATGAATCAATGAAGACAACAGGTCTTGTATCCTATGTGGGTCCTAGCTGTGATGGTCTTGTATCCTGTGTGGGTCCCGGCTTAGATGATTCAAGTACTGGTCTTGTATCCTATGTGGGTCCCAGTATAGATGAATCAATGAAGACAGCTGGTCTTGTATCTTATGTGGGTCCTAGCTGTGCTGGTCTTGTATCCTCTGTGGTTCCCAGCTTTGATGATTCAGTATTGGTCTTGTATCCTATGTGGGTCACAACATTAATGAAACAATGAAGACAGCGGGTCTTGTATCCTATGTGGGTCCCAACTTAGATTATTCAGTATCTATGTCTGATCATCTATTTCACCTTTTCGATGATGTATACCTGTGTGAGCTGAATCATGTTTGCTTTCCTGTGTGGATTGTGTTGTGATATCCTGTGTGTATTACGTTTTTCTTTCCTGTGTGGAATACGTATACTTTCATGTGTGGACTGATTTGTACTTGGGCTCGGAGGTTGGAGCATATTGGAATTGTTGACTTAGGTATATGTATGGGCATATACCTAAGCAGTGTCGGTTGTTACTTCGGATTGTATCTTTACATGTGGTTTATCCTTCGTGGATTTTGGGTGACCTTCGGGGGTCTCGGGGTCCCTACTGAGTAGCTTATACTCATCCCTTCACGGGCTATGCCAGCACTACGTTGTATTGGTTGCAGACGACGGACATCGTTGATCGTGGTTGAGGCATGCAGAGTAGGACGGTACCTGGAGGAGGACCACTGGGAGAGACGTACTCGGAACGGACGGCGGGACCCGAGGACCAGTGGAACTATCTGTACCCACCCTTCAGGTGGGATTTCTAGTGGAAAGCTCGGCGTAGCGGCTTTTAACTTTCAGTTGTTGTTTTCCCTTTCGAGTTGTACTTTACTTTCAGTTTGGGCTAGTATTCTGGCCCACTTACTTTCTGCACTTGCAGTTGTACTCTGTTTTTACTTAGTGTTTACTTTTTCCGCTTTCTTAATCTCAGGTGATTGTTTACTCTACAAAGGCAATGCCTTCCCTGTTTATCAAGATTTACGCCTTGGTGCTAGTCGCCAGCCCCTGGCCTATGGAAGTCGGGCTTGGGGTAGTCACGACACGGGCCCCAAGGACAGGTCATGACAAATTGGTATCAGAGGTGGTCAGTTCTACCGCAGACTCTGATCTTTCTTCTATGTGAAGCAATAGTGTTTAGCGTATTGGGTGTGGTTATCAGTCCAGGGAGTCCAGTGTTGGTGCGGTGGCCGACGTATCCGTACACCAGGACCCTGACTTCTGATTTCTGACTTAATGCACGAAAACATTGATTGCATGTGTGTTCATGTTTTCTTTGTGATTACTTATGTCAGCTCACCAGGTATACAGTTCTGACCGTGGCGCACCTGTTTCTTTTCAGGATGTCCCCATGATGGCAGCCTACTAGGGGTCTGAGAGTTGAGCGTGATGACAGCCCACCGAGCGACGAGGCCTCGGTGCAGGGCTCCTTGTCAGCAGAGGCACCGGCGGTACCATTACCCGCCGAGCCACCGATGCTACCAGTCCCAGCTGCTGACGATGCACGTCGCCTTAGTGCACTGCATGGGTTCCAACACCAGGGACCGCCCAAGTTCTGCGGGGAGACGGACCCTCAGGCCACCGAGGACTGGCTGGAGGCAGTTTTACGGGTTTTCATATTAGTGAGGACACCAGCAGACCTCATGGTGATCCTCGCAGCGAGCCTCCTACACGCGGCAGTAGGCAGATGGTGGAGCTTGATGCTCCAGGTGCACGATGAGACATCTCTTCTCTGGACGGACTTTGAGAGCATCTTCTGCTCCGAGTTCGTCCCAGCCACCCTCCGTGCGGTGCGCATTCAGGATCTTCTTCAGCTGCTGCAGAGCAGCTTGTCAGTGGCCCAGTACTCAGCGAGATTTACTGATCTCTCACGCTACTCCGCAGATATGGTACGGGACCCGTTCTTCCGGGCTCGGACCTTCGAGCAGGGACTGAGGCATGAGATCAGGGCTTCGATGATCTCCCTCAACATTCCGACGCAGGCAGAGGTGTTGGAGAGTGCCCTTCTAGTGGAGTGTTTTCTCGCCGAGCAGGCTCCAGTGACAGGGCCCTCCAGAGGACGGCCCGTAGCAGGGACTTCTGCAGTTGGCAGTAGACAGGTGACGCAGAGGTCCAAACGGGCCAGACCATCAGATGGGCAGTCACTGGATGAAGATTGGGTTGTGCGGGGAACACAAAGGAGAGCCAGCTACACGAGGGGCATGCATTGCTACACATGCGGCGGGCAAGGTCACATGGATTGAGACTGCCCGACTCGTCTTACAGATGAGCAGCAGGTGGTTGAGGGACCTCTCAGAAAGAGGTTTGACCATGGAGGTCCGCAGGGTGAAGGTGGACGAGGCAGAGGAGCTGGCCGAGTAGTAGATGGTGGGAGACACTTTGAGGTGTTTCCACCACCACCACCAGGAGGTCCACCCCGACCGCAGGGAGTTGGTGGACATGCGAGAGCTCAGCTCCAGGGAGCTGAGGCCTTCGATCATGGAGCTATGGGAGCAAATGGATAAGAGCAGAACTAGTGGATACGTCTTTTGTACATATAGTTCCTCGTTGTTGTTGTGTGGTGTCTTTGTATTATGATCCTAAATAATAAAAGACGCATACCTTTGTGATGTTTTCATTCATGTCCTCTTTTGTGTTGTTACTAAGAGGTTCTAGTTTAGACTGTTGACTTGACCCTCACTTGTGAGACATCTACTGGAGGAGACCCAGTTACCACACACTGATGCCGACAGTGTGACTCAACCCTTGGAGGCGAGATTAACGGTTGGATCTCTTGGTAGTATCGTCGAGGCGTTACGACGTCATCCTTGGTGTGGATTAGCAACATCCATGTCGGGATTGAATGTATTAGGCAAAGAACGTGGTTCATCCAAGGGATGAAACTGGATTTCTCTTATCGGCAAAGAAGAAATCATAGCAGCTCTTGTGGGACTAGAGGTGGTCTAGGCCATGATAGAGAAGGTCCAAGTCATCCAGGAGAGGATGAAGACAGCTCAGAGCTGACAGAAGTCTTTCGCTGACAGGAGGCAGAGGCCACTAGAGTTTGAGGAATGGCGACCACGTCTTCATGCGGGTCTCACGTCGACGTGGATTACAGAGGTTTGGTCAAAGCGGTGAGTTGTCTCCACGCTTCATTGGACCCTTCCAGGTCCTCAGCAGGATTGGCTGGGTGGCTAATCGCCTAGCTATACCACCTCAGTTGCACCGGGTGCACGACGTCTTCCACGTATCTCAGCAGAGGAAATACGTGCACGATCCGACACCAATCTTTGACCATGGAGAGCTGGTCTTTGATGATGGGGCGACTTTTGCGGAGGTCCCAGTGGAGATCGAGGATCGACAGGAGTGGGTCCTACGTGGATGATCGATTCCTCTAGTGCGCATCATATGGCAGCTCAGGAACCTCCAGGAGAGCACTTGGGAGCGGGAGGCTCAAATGTGTGCTCAGTACCCCTTTGTATCCCTAGTTTGTGTTGAAGCTTTACGGGGATGTAAAGCCCTGTGGTGGGAGTAATGTAAAGACCCTGAAATTTCAAGGAAAATTTTTTCTTAATTTTCTTTGGAATTTTACAAGAACTCATCTTCTGACGGCACCGAATTCCGAGGCCCGGTGTGCCCAGAATCTTTTTCCGAAGTTTGGCTCGGGTACGTTCAGTGAACGAACGAGCGGGATTCTCTAACTTTTGAACCGGTGCTCGGAATCAAATTCTGAGGGCACCGATGGAATCCCAGCGCCGGTTTTTTTAGAAACGCCTCTTCCGGAGTTGTGTTTGCTCGGTTTTGGTTTTTAATTTTTGGGTTTTAAGTTATGAAATAAAGTAAAGTTGTGCGACAATTTTATTTTTATTTCACTTAAAGCCGCTTAAAGACCACTTCAAGCTATTTAAGCTGAGTTGATGTGGATAGGGTGCTATCCAAAAATATCCTACCCTGTTGGTAGGATATTTGTGAGATGGGGCCCGCACGAGCCCCACCGTTTCTTTTTCCCTAAGTAACGCACCCGCGAAAACCCGTTTTTATGAAAGTCATCTGACGCGTTTTCTTAAATTCTTAATGCACCATTTAATTGGGAGGTTTTATTCATTGAATTAATTATATGAATTAATGGGTTGTTACTTATCTCTTTTTCGTTTTTTGTCATGTTAATAAAATAATACCAACGCTTTTTCTCCTTAAGTGTTGTTCGTTGAGAGGATTTGACAAACATCGAGTTCTTCATCCTTCTTCGGGAAGAATGCGAAGAACGCGAAGAACGCGAAGAACGCCAGCGTTCGACGAAGGGCGACGAAGAACGCTGAGCCTTTGGAGATCGACGATGCGATGCCAAGTACAGCGACGCCGATGGTTCTTCTTCCGCGACGTTCTTGCACGACAATCCAACCTCGCGACAACCTTTGATCGACAACGACAAGGTAGAGTTTTGCGATTCATTTAAACCTCTTTGTGGGTTATAAAAACATCACGGATTTAATTATTATTAATTAAATCTGTTGTTTCTTGATCCTCGGAGATTGTCGACGAGATTCCCTTCCACGACGATGCGACTCCCTTCCGCGACGCGACGCTCCACTTGTTCAGCGACGGTCAATTCTGCGAAGAACGCGCGTGCGACGACTTGACGAGGTAGGGGTTTGTTTGTGAAATAACTTTATATTCCCGTGATTGTTTCTTTAAAACAAAGAACCCGGATCATGTTCAATTTTAATTCTATTAAAATTGTGCCTTGCTTTTATTCATGTGTTGAATATTTCTCCCGACTGTTATTATCTAACGCGGAGGGTGCGGGCCAAACAAACACGGCCTGACAACCCTCCGCAGTTCTTCCTTATTGTACGGATTTGGCGGGCGATGACAAAACGTGCCGCAGAGGTGATTTAATGATCCCACAGTGAAGAACGGAACCCGGGAGGAACAGCGGCGCATACGGGAAGGAAAACAGACCACCGGAGCAACTCCGGTGGCCCGCGGAAGCCACCGGTGGTGCCCCGGCGCGCCGCCGGACAGGGCCGACGCGGGTGAAGCGGCGGCGGTGGCGGCCAGCGGACCCGTGGCCACGCAGGTCCAGCTCGCACGCATGGCACACGGCAAAGGCCGCGTTCACTGAATTCCAGCGCGGCCCCTCGAGGGTCGCGGCACTTCAATCCCGCGGGGGCAGCGCCCTGCGGCTGCCACGCATGGCCGCTCGGCCGAGCCGAGCCGGCCCGGCCCGACCGGCCGGGTCGTGCCCTGGCCGGACCGGGCCGCGCCGCACCGGGTCCGACCCAGACCTGGGTCGGGTCGACCCAGTTCAGGCCGACCCAGGGGGGTCGGGCCGGGTCGGTCCGGGCCCAGACCCCCCGATTTCGAACCAAATTCGGTCAAATGCCCATATCTTGGGCTACAGACCTTTGATCGATGTACCATCAGTTGTGTAGCGATCCTCGGAACGAGTCGGTTGTTTCGATATATTGAACTCAAGGTTTTGGAATACTTTGAGTTCGGCCGGGTTGGTTCGTACACGAAACCAACCGGGCCCTCGGAGCGGAAAGGCTCATATCTTGAACTCCGGACGTCCGATTGACGTGCCGTTGACTTGGTTGAGTTCCTCTTAGTGAGACAGATCATTTGGCATACTCTGCCCAAGGTTTGGACGTAGGTGGAGTACGTTCGGGTTGGTTTTTCCTTAAAACCCAACCGCGCCCCTGGAACGAAAAAGCCAATAACTCTCAGACCGGGCGTCCGATTGACGCGCCGTCTATTGCGTTGAGTTCCTGTTGACGATACAAAAATTTTGGATACCTCAGCTCTGGACCTTGTGTCAGTTGATGTATCAGCCTCTCAGCTCGTGGAGCGGACCCTCCCGAACGAGCTTGCTGTGTGCGGGAACCCTAGTGCTGGCTGCAACTTCGACGACGACGATTGTGCAGAGATCCTCAGTGGACTGCGACGATGAAGAGTGCTGGTCTTGTATCCTATGTGGGTCCTAGCTCTGCTTGTCTTGTATCCTATGTGGGTCCCATCTTAGATGATTCAACACTAGTCTTGTATCCTATGTGGGTCCCAGTATAGATGAATCAATGAAAACAGCTGGTCTTGTATCCTATGTGGGTCCTAGCTGTGCTGGTCTTGTATCCTATGTGGGTCCCAGTATAGATGAATCAATGAAGACAGCTGGTCTTGTATCCTATGTGGGTCCTAGCTGTGCTGGTCTTTTATCCTATGTGGGTCCCAGATTAGATGATTCAATACTGGTCTTGTATCCTATGTGGGTCCCAGTATAGATGAATCAATGAAGATAGCTGGTCTTGTATCCTATGTGGGTCCTAGATGTGTTGGTCTTGTATCCTAAGTGGGTCCCAGCTTAGATGATTCAAGTACTGGTCTTGTATCCTATGTGGGTCCCAGTATAGATGAATCAATGAAGACAGCTGGTCTTATATCTTATGTGGGTCCTAGATGTGCTGGTCTTGTATCCTATGTGGGTCCCAGCTTTGATGATTCAGTTCTGGTCTTGTATCCTATGTGGGACCCAGCTTGGATGATTCAGTATCTATGTCTGATAATCTCTTTTACCTTTTTGGTGATGTATACATGTGTGAGATGAATCCTATTTGCTTTCCTGTGTGGATTGTGTTGTGCTATCCTGTGTGGATTACGTTTTGAGTTCCTGTGTGGAATACGTATACTTTCCTGTGTGGACTGAGTTGTACTTGGGCTCGGAGGTTGGAGCGTATTGGAATTGTTGACTTAGGTATATGTATGGGCATATACCTAAGAAGTGTCGGTTGTTACTTCAGATTGTATCTTTCCTTGTGGTTTATCCTTTGTGGATTTTGAGAGACCTTCGGGGGTCTCGGGGTCCCTACTGAGTAGCTTATACTCACCCCTGCACGGGCTATTCTAGCACTACATTGTGTTGGTTGCAGATGACGGACAGCGTTGATCGTGGTTGAGGCTTGCAGAGCAGGATGGTACCTGGAGGAGGACCAATGGGTGAGACGTACTCGGAGCGGACGGTGGGACCCAAGGAGCAGTGGAGATATTTGTACCCACCCTTCAGGTGGGATTTCTAGTGGACAGCTCGGCGTAGCGGCTTTTACCTTTCAGTTGTTGTTTTCCCTTTCGAGTTGTACTTTACTTTCAGTTTGAGTTTGTATTCTGGCCCACTTACTTTCCGCACTTGCAGTTGTAATTTGTTTTTACTTAGTGTTTACTTTTTCTGCTTGCTTACTCTGAGGTGCTTGTTTACTCTACAAAGGCAATGCCTTCCCTGTTTATCGGGATTTACGCCTTGGTGCTAGTCGGCAGCCCCTGGCCTATGGAAGGCGGGCTTGGGGTAGTCACGACACAGGCCTCGAGGACGGGTCGTGACACCAATGGTGGAGATGACTATAATATTAATGGTTTCTTTTAAGAATCATCGACTTGTGATTATTTTGGTGAAAATAAATTTATCTTATTATAGACTAGACATATTTGTTATCATGGTTTATAATATTAAATTTTTTAGAATTATTCCAGAATCTAAGATTAATTTTTGTGGAAGAATTAAATTAATTATGAGAATGGTTATCCTAGTATATTGAGGTATTTTGTTATAATAATATTGATATAATATATTATCTGTGCATTTGAATATGTGAATTATTGAAATAAATACATTGAGTTTTTTGTTATCCCATAAGATTTTAGATTATAATGGTTTTAGAAAGTGTAACACCCCATCTTAGATCAGTCCATTTTAACTAGACTATAGTGTTATTTGATATCAGATATACCACCCCACATTCATAAAGGTGTATCCTTAGGGTGTCTATGACCTCATATTAGAGCACTGAAATAGAAAAAAAATGAAATAATGAATCTAAATATTCATGGAATCAATAAAAATCATTACCCAAGCCACCATTAATAAATAAAAGATGATTATATAAAAATGAACTATCTCAAATGAGAGACGAGTAATGTTTGAATAAAAAATATCTTCCATATAAAATTCATATATATCCCAGAAAAAAATAAATATAAATAAACATAATCACCAACTGGTCATGATTCATTAACTTAATCCCAATCTCTAAACCTTCCCATGCTATTTAGCTAAATAATACAACATTAGAACTCTTCCATACTAATTCCTACGAATATTAAATCTTACCGAATACCAATATGAAAAGGGTACTTGAATAGTGTGTGAGTAAAGATTTGAGAACACCACCAATTATGTCCCAAAATTAACCTATATATATTGTATATAAAACATGATATAAGATAAGAATAATCAAATAAAAATTTAATTAAATGAAATTAAATAAGAATTGATCATCAAATTTTTTGGCGGGGCATGGGATTTACAATACCTAATACAGCTAGTGTTGGATGTCTCTAAGAAAGTCATAAAATAGAAATAATGGCCAGAATAGTGCCAAAAATAATACCATGGGGGTATATGTGTTTACAGAAAATTCTATATATCATATTGTTGGAATGTGAGACTAACACATAATATCATATATTATATCTAGTGGAAGATTTTCCTTCATGTAATACAATTGAGGGGACGTGAGGTTAATTAGTGATCCTGTATAACATATTCCATGAATCATTGGCATCTTCAATACCATTTATCATATCATGGGGCAGTAGAGCCCACCGATAATACCATCATCCAGAAGGGTTGACCAGTCAGAATTCCATATATCATGTGGGTGGATGAGCGGACACCCGAAGTACCATATATCTTTTTATTGTGGAGATCATCACATCCATAATACAACTAGAGGGTTGAGTGTCCACTATAATACAATATATCAGATCAATTATTAGATTTGTTTCCTCATAATACCTTATATCATATCAATCTAATGTGTTGGATACTGCCATAAAACAAATATAGAATTACATGGTTAGCATATCAAGTAAAGAAACTACAACTATTACTATCATATCTCTTGAATGAGACACCCTTATTGAACTGATAGATCACGTGATTCTTTAAAAAATCCACATGGGTTCTCTTATCTCCTTCCAACACTAATGTTGAATCTAGTCAAATAGAGGGAATCACATCCCTTAACACAAAAATAGTTATATTTTAGTTTAATCATCAGAAATAGAGGCAAACCATTGAAATAACACTGTAATGATTGATATAATCTGACATGACTTTCAAATCCTATAGGTTTGGTCCTCTCTCACCAAACTAATACAGAAATATTTCCTCATAGTATATCTGTAAGCTAACAATTTCCAAACTATAAAAATATCTTACTCGAAGGTATAATAGGGATCCTCTATCATCTTGAAATATGTTCCTCACTTGAATTAATAAAAAATTAAATTAAAAACCATTTTCCCTAGTGGATGAGGTATCAAGAAGTGTTTAATGGTGTATTGTGGCCCTTGACACTTCCATTTTATTCATTGGAGTTTAAAGGGAAAATAGTTAGTTTTTTCATAACAATCACATAGAAGTAGTGTGATCGCATATCATATATACATAAAAATGTATAATCCTAAAAGAAATTATTAGTGAATGCATACCTCATTCAGATTCATTCCCAATAAGTAATTTTGATCAACCCTAAATAAAGATTTTCTAGGAAAAACTAGCCATCAACCATCAATAGTAACCATATTTCCATAAACTAATCTTCTAAACTAATTAATATTAACATTAAGATTAATTTTAACATTTATTAAACATTAGTTTCATAATTGATACTCATATAATAATCTAGAAATGACCCATTGAATGACCTATTATGTCTAAATACATTAAAAATGTAGTGATCACCCCTATATCATCCACCAAGGTCTAAATCATACAACCCACACCCATCATGTTTCGTTTATTACCTCAGGTTATGGTGGAACTAGAATTACCCTAGTTAGATGAAACAAAAAATAAGTGTTTGGGGAAAAAGGAAAAACTAGATATGGTGGAGGAAATAACTCACCTCAACTACCCTAGATATATCCAAGGACTATAGATCATCAATGTGAATGAAAAGGGGAATGAATGAAGGGGAAGATAGTCAAAATTAACTCTACATGTTCACTTCCCCTATAAATTGTGATGGGGGGAGACACATAAAAGATGTGACTACACATTTATTTTAAAATGCATAACATGGAATCATCAATCCATGATTCATATAGCTCATGATGTGATTCCCTCTTTCATGAACCCATCCTGGAATTGAACTTTTGTCACTATTTGATATGCCTCCCATTGGGATAACAAAAAACAGAACATCTAAACCCTCATAACATGACCACTAAAGTAACAACTTGATTACAAACTCACAGGAAAATCTAATGTCCCCATATATATACTCCAAATCATGGATTATTCCTCATGGAACACTAAGACCCTCAACATGGAATTTTCTAACGGTTCAGGTTTTGATGAGATTCTTATATACAGAATTGTGATGGAAAACATTTATGATTCTCAATATTCATTTGTATGAACCACTTTCACATCCTAACATGATCTACAATGGTTTTATGTCCATAGATAAGGTTATTTACCTTAGTGAAAAATCTACCAAAAAATATCCTTGTTTTTAACTTCCCATATCACCATCTTGTGAGGCATCTACAAAAAAAATATAAAATGAAGTCATCATAATCACACTCTAAAATTAACCATAGAAAATAATGACCTACTAGATCTCAAATAAAATTTTGAATCCTTCCATTTGTATTTTCAAATTTGAAATCATGTTATAAATGATAATTCTCCAAAATTCCCCCACTATAGGACCAAAATGAAAATTACCAATGAATTTCAAAACATGTAAGGAAATTGATAATTAATATCCCCCATGGTTATTCTCTTCCTTAAAAATCCTAGATGGTTCTACATCTATTATTTTATAGCCACTGTAGTAATCAAATAACAGAAAATATGTAATGATCTACTCTATAATGTGGAATTTTATTCTCTTATAACAATTTAACACAAAGTCACACTATTTTCTTATGGCCAATTTACATACTCATCATTATCACAAACACTGATATAGTTTTCAAACCACATGTCTATACTAATACAACAATGTGATAATAAAAAATGCCTCTCAAGTATTCTATTACTGTATACTAAAATAATCTATTAAAAAAGGATTATTTTGGGTCATGGTTCTAACCACTCTATGAATCAGCTAAAAAACACACCTTAGTGGTGCATCAACATGCCAAATTTGGTTTCGAACTCACTACAACCAATTTCATCCATTAAAACTAGTCATTAATCATATGGATGGCCGATTTCCAAATCGCTTGGAACACCCCCCCAAACACTCTATCACATCAACCAATCAAAATTCCATAACTCCTAGTGGAATCTCAAAATCATTCAATACCTACACTAAATTCTGAACACCACATTTAGTGCATTTCCATGTTTGGGACCTCAACCTCCCACACCATTAATCATACTCTCTCCATGCCAACTATTACACCTATAATCTACCTCACTCATTTATCATTGCCTAATTTTATCCCAGGATCAATTTCAATATAATAACACCATATGATACCTCATCAGAATTTAGAATTTAGTATTTACAATGGAATAATATTTCATTTTCTCTATGTACATTTTTCTATCCATTACCCAACACAATGAATGAACATGATTGTCCTACTTATACTCAAGAACCAATAAGTGTCATTGATTGTTACCCTTTCCCAACTCACAAGGAATTCCATCCTCATCATACACCAAAATGCACCTAAAACGTGGTTATCAACCCATAGTGTTCTCCCAACCATATAGACTACATTAATTTACTATATGTATAAAACTCCTGGTAGGTTCCAACATCACACACATGTCACTCCTCCCAATCTGCAGAAATCCAGTCCCTGACAAAATTTTCAATAGAAATCTCAAATTGATCATACCAAGATACTCTAATAAATCTTCAAAACCACCACTAGATGAAGAGGTAACACATATTATTCCACACTCAATCCTTGAGATTCCATGTATGTCTACATCTCATTGAATCTATTATTCATAACCTCACTCACAACCGATTATTGATCCACAAACCAAATGGATTTAAGCAAACACAAAACACAATCCCCCTCACACGTATATTATTTTGATGATATTAATTATACCACTCACTCTGCTCTTAGCAACATAAATTTGACCACTAAATAACCCTCTCAGAATCTATTACCCACAATTAATCTCAATCACACACAAAATCAACTAGTTTAATGTCCCATACCACAAAATCACACAATAAGAATAATGCTAAAATGAGTGGCATATCGTCAATCATAGTCACACAAACCTAAAAAACTAAAAATTATCTTCTTCAATGTCACCCTCATATAGTCGGGTCATCTTCTATTTTTTTTAATAATCCTGACACTTGTCATTCATGATGTGGCCAACCACCCTATCACCATCCACCTAGTTATCATTCTATCACCACTACTGTTTACCCATCCTAGACCTAACCATATCTGCTCATAGAACTAATTAGTTTAGGCATACAATCGAAACAACCCTCTAAACCCAACATTGACATAACAATCAACACCACTCATAGTTTTTTATATCGTAAATGATGAAATCATTCCACATGAATTTCTTACATTATCTTAAGGGTTTCCACATATTTTATCACTATAGAAATATCTTAAAATCATTAACACTATAATTAATTTTAAGTGAAATGATATTATAAACTATTTTCATACACCATATTCCACAATTAATTTTATTTAGTACAGTTCTCAACTTCCACTATTATTAAAATAATACATACCTTAGAAGGAATGCACCTACGTGTTACCCTTACATACCACTCGAAACATACCATCTCAAGTTGTATCCATAGTTTCATGGATAGATAGCCTAATTACCTAACTGACCCTATCAATTTTACATATCATACCAATCAAAACCTGATTACTAAATGTACTCTCATTTCCTCAATATATAGGAAATATTTATGCCTAAATCACAAACATGATATAACCTTCTATGTGTTAATGATAACCCCAAACATTTTTGGATGTTTCCCACTTTTAAAGGTACTCATAGGCCAATTATATCCCCTATCATTAGATGCCCTAATATATTATATGTCATCATTAATAGTAAAAGGAACACACTCTAATATTTTTTTTAAACAAAGACTATACAATATACTAAATCGCATCACAACTTCACCATGATCTCCCACCTAACTGAGAAGTAACATCCCACACAGATAAAAGCTCATTGATTATCATTCATGATCCCGTCTAAGAAAGAACCATGTAAAAAATATGTCAATACCCACTCAACTAGGTTCTCATAGACATATAAATCAGGAATCACATATTTATGTCAATTATGTACTCTAGGGTATTAATAATTGTTGGGAATTAAAAAACAAATCATACCCTCTAGGTGAATGATAACATCATCATGATTATAAAATATGTAATGCCAAGACCCTAGTTACCCAGAGTCAATGCATTATTACGCATCATTGGCATGATCACAAAAGATCAGGTCTCGAAAGACCGATTAGTTTAGTATCCTTGTTATCACTAGATATATTCATAAAGATTACATTACATCATAAAGTGAAAAACTACAACAAAATCTCATATCCATAGACAACAATCATATCCTCATACTATCCTTGCAGGTCATTCATAAAATACTTATTTACATCCTGGGAAAAATAAAACATTGAAAGGGGTGAGCTTAGATGCTCAGTAAGGATAACAATATAGCGGAATGTTTCATAAATAAGCATAATATTTTAAGGCAATGTATAACTAAAACAAAAGCCTTTTAAACATGAATTTCAGCATAATATGGAAAAGATAAAATGAAAGAATTCCATATAATTATTCAAATGGATAATATACTAGTCAAATAACCACATGTAATATCAATAACCACTTTCATAATAATGGAATACATAATTCCATACAATCATAACCACATAGTAAAGGCCTTGTGCCAAAACACGAGTTTGTCTCATGAGACGTGCTGATGCATTGAGGAGCTATAGCGGGCTCCACCCATCACTTAATAAGTCCAATGGATTACTCATATAAAATGGTTGAAACATAATCTGAATATTCATATTAAAACTAGCATACGAAATGTCAATATTTTAACCACAAAGCATGAATGTTATAAAAATAGCACATCCACAGTCAAACATAACTCATTCAATACAATATGGAAGATTGAATTATAATAGATCAACCTCAATAGATAATAATGAATGATATTAACATAGATAAAATAATCATCAAAACTATTTGAGAGAAATATCCCACTTTTTCTTGAAAATATTTAAAAGTCTCACTATTTATCAAGAATCTGTTAAAAATAGATTTTTTAATCAAAGTGTCCCATACCAAATAGAAACATTTTAAAGGAATTTTAATTTTAAAACATTAATATAAATATGAATAAATCATTAAAACCACTTTTAAAAAATGGACATTGATGAGAAAGATTTAGAATAATAAATCATTAAAACATTTATAAATGATATATTAGTTTGAGTTTCTAACCAAAAATGAGACACTTGAATACAAATAATTGAGTTAATATAAACTTTTTAGTATCATGAGAATAAATATATTCATGATATACTATGTCAATGTACATTATATACACCGTATTAAAGTGATTTGGTGTATAATAACAAAGAAGTCTCAATGGAATGTTATTTGAGATGAAATCTCTTATTCAGAACGTATCATTAGGTTAAGGATAAATAAGCGAAATAATTATGTGTGACAAATATAAATACACTAAATATGATTGGATATTCAGTGTAAATCAATCAGAGGACATTCACACATATTCTTGTAAAGACAACACCACTGAATTGGATATCTAACTCAACAAATGGAGATTGAGTTAAAATTACTCTAATCAAGTTCATATCGATGACTTAAGAAATTATAAGTAGAGTGATTATGTGTTAAAAAATTATATCCACAAAGGGGAGTGGAAATTATGACATAAGAAAATGAATAGCGATTCCACACATAATCTTGGAGTAAAATAATCAATGAAGTATGCGTAAACCCGAATGAGTGAAAATTGAAATTTCAAATTCCCTTATTGATTTGGTAACCTTTGAAACATACACCCATGAAATAAGGATCATAAAATGATGATGTAAATATCAATAAATTATAGTTTATTACACAATGAATATAATCATCGGAAGTACACACACCACATGCAATAAATAAGTGTTGAACAATGGAAATTTCATGAAATTAAAATTGAGATATGAAACCCCTTACATTGTATTTTTTCCTTGGTCAAGAGTAGGTTACCCTCATGTATAATGGTGAAATAATTGTTATTAAATTATACATGAATCATATACATTAATATGAAATCATATGTGATCTTTTAACATTGATTTGTTGATAATATCGTAGTATTATCGTCATTCTGGGTGTTAACAGATTCATTTTCCATTATATTATTTGTTATGTGAGCCATATATTTTATGGATGGGATGTATCTTATTAATATAAATAATGATATCATGTCTATACACAATATTTTTAATCATAAAATTAAATTTAGTCTTGAACGGATATGATGGGGAATGAATCTCATCGCGTTCGTGGAGACTGTAATCCGTACGTACGCACGAGCGACAATATCATTCTTTCGGTATTAAAATAATATATAATTGGATGTCATATCATATATACAGAATAATAATAATGTTATATTTATTCTTTACAAGAATTACACATCATTTTTATACCCATCCAAATAATAATATATTGAATAACAATTACACCACGACATGGAGACGGTATGCCGTACGTACGCTCGTATGGTGACATGTCATTAAAAGGATGGATAGAATACTGAATATGGTTATACCATGTTTATAATAAAATCACAGTATATTGAATATAATGGAGTTATTATTTTATAATGCAAATAACAATGAAAGAAGAAGTGGAAGAAGAAAGGGACTTGAAAGGGGGGGGGGGTGAAATCATTACCTCTTCTTTGGGTTATTCCTTTTTATTTGATCATAAAGGCTTCTTAAGTTGGCTTTCTGACCAAAGGAGGGCCTCTAGGATGAATTGAGGGATGTTAAGAGGATATTTGGGTAGGTTTTTTCCAAGAAAAATGGCTTTGAAGGTGTGAATTATTGAGAAGGGGGAGTGCCCTTTTACAAGAGGGGTGAGGGGAAACTTATGAAAAGAAAGAAATATTATTTTATAATAAATTTATATTCTCTTTATAATGGCTCCAAACTGATTTATTTCGACAATATGGTGGGGATGGGTCGAAATAAACTCAACCAATAGGTTTTAGATAGGTTTGAGTCACTTTATTAACCTTATCTTTTGGTTTTAACTCTTAGTAAATAAGATTTATATTTACCATGTCTCTTTGTATTTTTATATTATATGGTCAATAAACATACTATAAAATTATAAGCGACCCCAAAGTGGTTAATTAATGATACAAATATCATTATATAATACATTTTTCTGATCCTTAGATTTTAAAAAATATTATATCAAATTATAATATAATATTTGTTTTAAAAACTTCTTTATGTCAAATTTGACACTATTTAATAATTGATTTTTGTTAAAGTCATAAAAACATTATTATTTCGAAACAAATTCATTTACGAAATACTAACATGACATATTAACCAATAAAAGTCGTTTATGTCATCAAAACATTAAAATTATATTTATTTTAACATTTGTAATACAAATTATTTGAGTCTTGCATAAATAAGGAAAATACTGCATCATTATTGTGTCATAAATAAATTTAATAATTCAACCTCTAAAAATTATAAATAAAATAAAATTATGTATGAAATATATTTATTTTTCTAATAATTATTTATATTTGAATATATAACAGATATAACCCTATGTAAAAACTATTTTACTAAAAGATATATGCGTATGTCATTTTTGTATGTACATTAACTTAATTAATATAAAGTGTCATTATCCCTTACAAGTGGCTCCATGGGGTCCCAAAATCGACACAAATATACCCATGGTTGTAAATATATCAACCAATATAGTCAGGACTCATTTTAGGGTAATTTAATATTATTATAATAGTATTTTATACCCTCATTTACTGGATTTACCCTTTAACCATGGTAAATAAAATATTTACCGAAATAATTATTCAAAATGTCTAAAAATAAAAGTTACCTATTTACCCAATTTGGAAATCCTGATTCTAAATATGGAATCAATTTTTCTAAATTAAAAACCCAGAAGTGTCAGGAATTGATATAAATTTAATTCCCATTGTCAAAAAAAAGCGTGTTTTTAAGAAATAATAACTATAAAAAGATAGGAACTTGCTTATGTCCAGTTTAAATGTGAAATTCTGTCCAATGAAAAAAATTGGATTAAATGGTAAGAATATAATCTAATTATACTTTAAAATCACTCAAATTCTAAATTTATCACTATTAATTATTTCAATTAAAATTTTTTTCTTAATTAAAATTTATTAATTTTCACTATTCATCAAAATATGAATGTTATTAGAAAATACCAAAAATTCACCCGAAGATAATTTCAATATTCCGAATCCAAAAAATGAAGTCCATTTTGAAAGATAAAATTTATAAATTTTCAAAAAGTGTGTTTCACTATTCATAACAGCTAGTTTGATTCATTGTGGTGTGTTAGAACTCAATGTTGCGTACAACACATGCTACTATATTATTTAAAGAGAAGCATACCATGGAAGCTTGGGGTGTTACATTCTCCCCTACTTCAATAAATTGCGTCCTCAAAATTTTTAAAATTGGTCTTGAGAATATAATAGAAAGTCCCACATCAAGAAAAAGAGTCAGTAAAACTATCACTTTAAAAGAAAGAAAGAGAAGTACAATGGTCATCCGAGATAACCTATACTAGGGTTCCATGTAGAAATGCATGGATATGGATGACAAACTAAATGTCAAGTTCTCATAGAGAGGTAGAGAAAACATGATTAGGAGAATCTTATCAACATGAAAACAAAAGACTTGTGATGGGAAAAACGGTCATTAGTTTCCCAGTAGGAAAAGTAAACGGACAACATTTTTATTTTATTTTTTATGTTTCATTACATAAAGATGAGGAATTCATTTCTAAGATTGAATAAGAACATAATGAGATATACTTACTTTTTAAGTAAAGTTTCATTCATTAATAAATTTATACTACTAACTCATTTTTAAACGATGAGTATCCAAGAAGACTTGGTCACACTAGAAGAGCTAGAATAAATTTCTTCTAGAATCACATGATCCATGAAGGATAAACTATATATTTACCATGTCTTTAAAGATTAATCAAAACAAAAATAGTTAGTATAAGATCTGATGATCCCCCAAAGTAATATTCTAATATGGAAAGAAATAGTAATCTTAATTTCTAAAATTAAACCAACAATACCCAAAAGTTAAATAAATAGAATTCAATAAACAATTGTTAGTAAAACCCTTCAAATATAATCCACAAAAAATATTGAACCCAAAAACATAGAAGAATTTGGGTATGTAGTCTTCCTAGTTAAATTGTATGTCCAAATGACATCAACTACTCTTAATGTCAAATACTAAAATGTAATTAACCCAATCACATATTCTCTATTATAGGATAATCATTTCCATAAATAACCCAAATTACTATAAATCCATAATAAAAAATTAGATAAAAATAAACCATTAATCCTCAAATGAAATCCCATAGTATTCTATTTTCCATGGGCATATAGTGTTCCCAACAAAGAAAACATCTTCCACAATAACATTTATCACTTAATCACCAAATCATTTTCCTATACTAAGGGAATTTATTTGATAAGTTATAAGATCCCAAAAAAAACTTATTATTAATCCATAAAATAATTTAACTAAAAATAATTAGTTACACTAACCAGGGACATCACGTAGTCCAGTGGTAGGAAATAAATCCCAATCACACTTTGGTTGTCGGTTCGATTCCTACACCTTTTTCAGACGCGACGGGTTGTCACACGGTATGCATGTTGTCCTTTTTCAAAAACTACATTTTATAACATTAACAAAATGAGATAAATTCCGAAAAATAACCATAACATAATTTAACCACAAATACTATCTAATACCTTGCATTTTCATCCCAAAATATAATAACTTGTAATAGCCTCAACCCTAAAGATCATATTAAACCAAATGGTTATTTATAACTATATCCACAAGACAAAAGATAATTCATCCTAAAATATTATTCTCACCTGGAAAACTATAGGGTTACAAATACATTAGAAAATTATTCCAATGTAATCCCATCAGCATAGAGCACTAATAATTTAAAAAAAATCTAACCATTTATTTCTTCATACATTCTTCTTTGACCAAGAAAATATCCTATATAATAGGGCATTCACTAGAGTAATGTCTAGGTCCCCTACATTTACGAAAAATGATTGTAAATGGATTCTTGGGTCCATTTTTATTTTCTTCCATAGTACACTTGATTTTTCCTCGGCAATTCTCAACTTTATGTCCTTCTTTCCCACACATAAAGCATTTCATTGTTCTATTAAGACACTTTCTTGGGTGTCTCCTTCCACATTTCCTACAGGATTAAAATTGAGGATTCTTTTCTCCATGGTCTCCACTATCAGAGCTCTTATCATTCATCACTTTTCTATTCTTTGTTGAGTCTGGGAGTTGGTTAATATATATGTTGTTGATCATATTTTTGGAAAACTGATTTGGCATGAACACGATTTCTTTTATTCCCATCAACATTCAATTTTTTTGCTCACTGCCACCACCATTCCCACCTTTTACTTCATTCTCAAAGTTCTTATTACTTCCCTATAATCTAGACATTGACTAAAACAAGAAAGCATTGTGTGAGTAACATTAGTCATAAAATAATTTAAAGAATATCATGACACCGTATTCTTAATTTGAAACACCTTAGGATTAACCATGGTCATTTATTCTCATATTATATTAAAATACTTCAAATCAGTTTGTAAAGAAAATGTAAATTATCCTATGAATATCCCCCAGAAGTGTCGTAACCAAGAGTGCAGCAAGGCCCTTTGTCGTGCACCAGTTCTCGTTCTAGTCTAGATCAAAGTAGTGTTTTCGGGTTTTATCCCTAGCTACATCTGTGCCAGATCCTCCTCTACCTGCTCGTATCCAGATAGAGATTTATTTCTTGGAAAACTCACAAAATCTATACAATACCAAAATTCTAGGAAGTTTATCTATACTAATCCTCAAATACAATCTTAGTGCTAGGTTCTCTAATCATAGTTTATCTAAATCTAGATTCCAAGGATTGTACTAAACTTCTTCTAATACCAACTGTAACACCCCGACCCTAGTTACCCAGAGTCGGTGCATTATAAGGAATCATTGGCATGATCACAAAAGATCTAGTCTAAAAAGACCGATTAGTTTAGTATCATTGGAATCAATAGATACATTCATAATGTTTACATTACATCATAAAGTGAAAAACTTCAACAACATCTTGTCTCCATAGACCATACTCGTATCCTCATACTATCCCTGCAGGTCATTTATAAAATATTTCTTCACATCCTGGGAAAAATAAAACATTGAAAGGGGTGAGCTCAGATGCTCAAAAAGGATAACAATATATCGTAAACTTTCATAAATGAGCATAAACATTTAAGGTAATGTATAACTAAAACAAAAGCATTTTAAACTTGAATTTAAGCATAATATGGATAAAAAAATGAAATAATTCCATTTACTTATTCACATGGATATTCTACTAGTTGAATAATCACATGCAATATCTATAACCACTTTCATAATAATGGAATGCATATTGCCATACAATCATAACCTCATATTCAAGGCCTTATGGTAAGACTACAAATAAGATTTTTTCAAGTCCTTGTTCTATGAAACTAGTTTGTCCCATGAGACCTACTAATGCATCGAGGAGCTATAGCGGGCTCCTCCCATCACATACTAAGTAAAATGAATTTCTCATATGAAATGGTTGAAACATAATCTGAACATTCGTATTAAAACTAGCAAAATAAATGTCAATATTTTAACCACAAATCATGAATGGTATGAAAATAGCACACCCACAGTCAAACAGAAATCATTCAAAACAATATAGAAGATTTTATTATAATATATCAACATCAATAGAAATAATTAATGATATCAACATAGATTAAAATATTCATAAAAACAATTTGAGAGAAATATCCCCCTTTTTCTTGAAAACATTTAAAAGTCTCACTATTTAT
Organism: Viscum album; assembly: GCA_963277665.1. Classification (NCBI taxonomy): domain Eukaryota; kingdom Viridiplantae; phylum Streptophyta; class Magnoliopsida; order Santalales; family Viscaceae; genus Viscum; species Viscum album. Next base: position 525,196,212 of record OY728165.1, read on the forward strand.
CAAGAATCAGTTTAAAATAGATTTTTGAATCAAAGTGTCCCATAGAAATTTGAATCTTTTAAAAGGAATTTTAATTTTAAAACTTTAATGTCCATATGAATAAATCCTTACAACCATTTTTAAAACATGGACATTGATGAGAATTATTTGGAATAATAAATCTTTAAGTCATTTAAAAATGATATTTTAGTTAGAGTTTCTAACCAAAAGAGAGACACTTGAATACAAATAATTGAGGTAATAAGAACTTTCTAATATCATGATAATAAAGGGATTCATTATATACTATGTCAAAGTATATAATATACACCATATTAATGTGATTTGGTGTATAAAAACAAAAAGTCTCAATGGAATGTAATTTGAGATGAAGTATCCAATAAAGACCGTATCCTTAGGTTAAGGATAAATCAATGAAATAATTATGTGTGAAAAAAATAAATACACTCAAAATGATTTGATATTCAATGAAAATCAACCAGAGGACATTCACACATATTCTTATAAAGACAACACCAATGAATGGGATATTTAACTCAACAAATGGAGATTGAGTTAAAATTACTCTTATCAAGTTCATATCAATTACTTGAGAAATTATAAATGGAGTGATTATGTGTATCCAAATTATATCCACATAAAGGGGAGTGGAAATTATGACATAAGAAAATGAATCATGATTCTACACTAAATCTTGGAGAAAAATAATCAATGAAGTATGCGTAAACCTGAATGAGTGGAAATTGAAATTTCAAATTCCCTTATCGATTTGGTAACTTATGAAACATACACCCATGAAAGAAGGATCATAAAATGATTATGTAAATATAAATAAATTATTCTATATTACACAATGAATACAATCATGGGCAGTACACACACCATATGCAATAAATAAGAGGTGAACAATGGAAATCTCACTAAATTAAAAGTGAGAAAAGAAACCCCTTACTTTGTATTATTTTCCTTGGTCGAGGGTAGGTTATCCTCCTGTATAAGGGTGAAATAATTGTTATTGAATTATACAATAATTATATACATTAATATGATATATTATATGATCTATTAACATTGATTCGTTGATAATATCTGAATATTATCATCATTTCGGGTGTTAACAGATTCGTTTTCCTTTATATTCTTTGTTATGTGAGCCATGTTTCTTATGGATGGGATATATCATATTCATATACAGAATTATATCATGTCTATAAAAATTATTTTTAATCATAAAATGAAATTTATTCTTGAATGGATATGATGGGGAATGAATCTCATCGGGTTCGTGGAGACAGTAATCAGTACGTACGCACGAGCGACAATATAATTTTTTGATATTAAAATAATATATAATTGGATTTATATCATATATACATAATAATTATCATGTTATATTTATTATTTACATGAATTACACATCATTATTATTCCCATATAAATAATAATATATTGAATAACAATTACACCATGACGTGGAGACGGTAGGTCGTACGTACGCACGTATAGTGACATGTCATTCAAAGGGTGGATAGAATTCTGAATATGGTTGTACCATATTTATAATAACATCAAAGTATATAGAATATACTGGAGTTATTATTTTAGAATGGAAAATACAAAGAATGAATAAGTGGAAACAGAAAGGGACTTGAAAGAGGGTGGTGAAATCATTACCTCTTCTTCGGGTCATTCCTTTTTATTTGATCAAAAGGGCTCCTTAAGATGGATTTCTGACCAAATTAGAGCCTATAGGATTAATTAGGTAAGTTTAGAGCATATTTGGGAATTGTTTTTTGAGCCAAGTGGCTTTGATGGTGTGAATTATATAGAAGGCGGAGTGCCCTCTTATAAGAGGGTTGAGGGGCACCATAGGAAAAGATATAAATATTGTCTTAAAAAAATTCATATTTCATTTATAATGCCTCCAAAATGATTTATTTAAAGGATATTATGAGGATATATCGTAAAAAATTTCAAACAATAGGTTTTAGATAGGTTTGAGTCATTTTATTTACCTTATCTTTTATTTTTAACTCTTAGTTAATTAGTTTGACATTTACCATGTCTCTTTGTATTTTTATATTATATTGTTTAATAAACTTACTATAAACTTCCAAGTGACCCAAAAGTGGTTCATTAATGATAAACCGATCATTATATAAGTCATTTGGCCGAACCTTATATTTTTAGGAATAATATATCAATTTATAATATAATATTTTTTTTAAACCCCCTTTTATCAATTTTGACACTATTTAATCATTTATTTTTGATAAAGTCTTAAAAACTTTTTTATTTCGAAAAAAATTCATTTAAGAAATTTTAACATTTCATATTAACCAATAAAATTAGTTTATGTCATCAAAACTTTGAAAATATGTTTATTTTAACATTTATAGTACCAGTTATTTAATTCATTCATTAATAAAGAAAATACTGCATCATTATTATGTCATAAATAAATTTATTTACTAAATGATTAAAAATTATAAATAAAATATCATTATATAAGAAATCATTTTATATTTCTAATTAATTTTTATAGTTGAAGAGATAACATATATAACCCTATGTAAAAATTGTTTTTCTAAAAGATATATATTTATGTCATTTTTGTATTCACTTTAACTTAATTAATATAAAGTATCATTATCACTTATAAGTGTCTCAATGGGGTCCCAAAATAGACCCAAATATTCCCATGGTCTGATATGTATCAACCATGAAAATTAGGACACTTTTTAGGTTAATTTAATATTATTATAATATTATTTGATTACCATTATTTACTGGATTTACCATTTAACCGTAGTAAATAAAATATTTACCGAAATAATTATTCAAAATGTCTAAAAATAAAAGATACCTATTTACACAATTTTTACCTCCTGATTAAAAATATGGAAACCATTTTCCTAAATTAAAAAGACAGAAGTGGAATGAATTAATTTAAAATTATTTCCTGTTTTCAAAACAAAAAGCATGTTTTTAAGAAATAATAACTATAAAAAGATTGGCACTTGCTTATGTCCAGTTTAAATGTGAAATTATGTCCAATTACCAACATTGGATTAAATGGTAAAAATATAATCTAATTATACTTTAAAATCACTCAAATTCATAATTTATCACTATTAATTATTTCAATTAAAAAAGGTTTTTTTAATTAAAATTTAGTAATTTTCAAAATTCATCAAAATATGAAAGTTATCATAAAAGTACCGAAAATTCACCTGATGATAATTTTGATATTCCAAATCCAAAAAATGAAGTCCATATTTAATGATAAAATTTATAAATTTTCAAAAAGTATGTATTATTATTCCTAACGGCTGGTTTGATTAGTTGTGGTGTGTTAGAACTCGAAGTAGCGCACAACACACGCTAATGTAATATTCAAAGAGAATAATATCATGGAAGATTGGGGTGTTATAAAATACATCATATGATGATGATATATATCATTGAGAATAGTAGTTATTTTGTTTTATTAAATATAATTCCTCAGTTATGATATTTTTGAAATAAATTACTTAAACATTAAATAGCAGATATTCATTTTGTTTTTTGAACTAGTCATACTTTTTTGGTTCAGTTATGTATAATTCCACAAAGAACCTATATGGTAAAATAATACATATTTTTTAGTTTGTATATTATATATTTTAATTATTTATCATTTTCATTTATTTTCTATAATTAGCATCATAATCACAGAAAACATGAAAACATCGTATGATCTTACGTGGGTGATACGATTCATGGCCTCACACCTCTTGCAACCCTATGTCACATGTAAATCCCTTTAAGTAAAAAAATCCCTAATATAATTTTAAGAATAATCAATTCAGTTGTAACATTGAAAACAATGAAAAAAAATACAAACTTCCTGGTAGCTTGGACATTAAATCATGTAATTTATGTCTACACTTATGACATGGAATCCATAAAATATTTCAATAAATCATATTTTCAATATACTATATCCCAAATATAAAAACAAATAAAACAAAAATTTGATAAATTTTTTTAATTCCATATTATGTCATATTCCATAATAAACCGTGTATAATGTTGCATAACTAAAAGAACACCTCATAATATTCTAGAGGTAGTCAACTCACAGTGAGATTCTAAGGCGTTACTATGAGAAAACAATACTATATTAGACAATAACACAACATTGAAATTAATATATAATCACTTATAAAATAATCTATAAGAATGAATTACATTCACAGACTAAGACACCATATATAAATAATTCCCCATGTTGTAAAAAATGTACTTTTTAAAATTTCACACAAATTAATATATAAAAAAGATATCTTGTTGTTATATCTTATAAATATCACATCAAAATAATCATATATTAAAATATCAGGACCTATTCTCTTTTCCAATGACTAATCCCACATAAAATTTTATTTAATTTGTCCATCTCAATCATCTAACAACGAGCCTTTCCCATACCATTACTTATTATAATCAGGTCTACTCGGGGGAAACGTGTCATCGTATCCAAATTTGGTTTTCATTCAAATTAAATAGGACACCATCAATGGTGTTTCTTACATAACCAACTTATATACTATATGAACTATATAATATTCTCAGAATAATATAATTAAAATTAAAAAACAACAGAAATCATCACTAATACACATGTTATATATTGACAGCTATAATGAAACATACCGACTTCTCTCGTTTATATAAATCATTGAAAAGGTAACACATTGAAAATAAGATTTAGGATATGAATTTCCCATAATAAAATATGGGTGGATGAGAATTTATCCAGAAAACAATATATCATGGTGGGATTAAGGGATGCCTACCTATAAAATATTTTACATTGGTGTGAGATGTATGCTCATAATACCATTATTGGGAAGCTAATCCCACATGTAATACCAGATATCATGTCAAAAAGATGAGTGGATAGCCAAAAATACCATATATTATAATAGGGGGAAGATAATACCACCTGTGTAATCATCAGGCGGAAGATCAACCAACCCAAAATACTATAAATCTTGACAGGGGGAGATAATTAAACTTAGAATACCGTATATCATATGAATGGTAAGAGTGTACCTCTTTTAATACAACCTAGAGAATGAGTTCCAAATCTAAAGTAACATATATCATATTAAGTGGAAAAGTGTCCCACCCATAATATCACGTATATTATTTTTCCCTTAATGTGAAAACACACAAAAACCAATATTCACTTCATAGTTTAGCCACTCAAATGTAGTTCTTATAACTATTACCACAATATTGTCAAATTTGAAGAACATTATTTGGTCCCCTAGGTTATATATTTATCAAAGCACCCTAAGTTGGTTATTTTGTCTCATTCTTGCTCTAAATTCAAATCCCATACCTCATAGGGAATATAGTCTCACAACATAACCATACTCATATCATAGTCTAATCAACCATAAGGGAGATAAAATATAAAAATAAAACTACAATGATAGAAATAATCCCATCTCATTTCCAAATCTAAATACATTTCTCATCTCATTCGAAACAAATGCATAAATCATTTCTTATGTTATAGTTATAATTTAACCATTTCTAAACCATCACACACCCATATTATAATGGATCTTTTGGATCTTATATGAAGGTATACTATGATGATTCCATTATTTTATACCCATATAGGGTCCATTTATCTTATAACACACAATTATAATTCATCCTTAAACTATAAGAAATTGAGGAATAAACTAGTGATCAAGGGTACGTAGTGTCTGATGACACATCCGTTCTCTTTGAGGGAGTTTGAAAAAAAATTATTTTTCAATGATAATTGAATAATGTTTTAAATAATACATAAAAAATGTGTATAAATAAATTTATAAACTTCAAGGATATATTTTTGGACCACCTACCATATTCAGGGTCATTTCCTTTAAGAAAATATCCACCACCAACACTAAATATCATTCAATCCTTTCTATCCATTATTGTTCAACATATGCCCCAAACTCAATAAATAATTGATAAAAATTAACAAAATTAACATTATAGTAAATATATAAATTTATTAAATTTTAATTAAATAATTAATTCTCAGGTAATAATAATGTAATCATTTACTAAGTGACCATCCAAGACCATATCAATGATTTAATTGGTGAGAACCACCCCCCAAAATCAACATGGATCTAAATCGCACAAAATCCCCATCACAATATTGGGATTTCGAAATATTGTTGTTCCAATAACTAGAAAATATATCCAAGGAATCAAAAACTAAGGATAGATAAAAGGATAGTAGGAAAATATGGATGATAGAACATACCACTTCTACCATAAAAACATCAAGTAATTACTCAAGTTCATGTGGAATCTAAAAGAGGATCAGGGAGGGGTCTGATGCAAAAAAAGAACAATCCTAACACCCTTCTCCAATAAATTATAAATGAATTCAATGAATTGAATATACTAGATTTTTTTTTAAATTTAGAGAATGAATTCATTATATAATGAACCATTGATCTCACTGAGTGATTCCCTCTTATTGGAACCCCTCACAGCATGTACCCTTTTGTTAGGCCTCATATAACTCCCATGTTAAATACTAAAAATCCAGCTATAAACCAATCATTGATTGACCCCTATTGTCTTACAGTGACATGACCCATATATTTTAGGCCATAATCCTCATTCCCATCATCCACTATATTGTCTCCATTTTAGGATACATGTGACACTTATCAGGGAATTGACATAAATTTCATGACTTCAGATGCCTCCTCCATAAAGTTCCATAAAATAAAAATATAGGAGCCCTCAAAACCACATAAAAGAGTAAAATCCATGATGTGACACCATTCACCGTGGAGTTATTCACAAATAATAGGTGTTTCCTTAGTAAAAACACACTCAAAACCAGCAACAGTATAACCCTCCTCTTCTAAAGAATGAGAATGATTCATCAAAAAAAATCAGAAATGGGGGTCAACCCAATCACACTCCAACATTACCAAAATCAACAAACCAACACATAGACTTATAATAAATTACAATAGAAATATCCTAGTAATTTCCATAATTTAGGATCTTATTCATCAACCCAATATAGAAAATGTCCCTCATTCTAGATTCAAAAATCATGTTTCCCCTAAATATCACAACCTATAACTATATGGGTTATAAAATTATGTTTGTTTTTCAAGGCCTCAGAGTGTTCTAGTGAATTCCCACATTTTGATATTTCATGGAAAAAAATATATAGTGTAGAGTTTTTAATAACATTGACATATTCATTATAATATTTGAGGAAATTTAGTTATTAAATTACGTGAAAATTAGAATATTGATTTTTTTCTTAGGGATCATTTTTCAAAATATGATTCATATTCGATTCATTATAATTTGAATAATGTTATTTTAGGTATATCGAGTTGATGTTGGGGACTAGATACTTTTTTGGGTTCTAGTGGTCAAGATTTAGAAACACATGTATTCATTAGACTATATGTGGTAATACATACCTGGTGTGGGATATTGGGTACCTAGTGTACATGGGTATTGAGGGGATTCCCCTGTATGATCTCAGGGTACATTTTTTTCTTCCAATAGGTACTTGGTAGACCTTGTATAATTTTTTACTAATGTGGGTCATTTTTCCTATTCTATAATAACACTTTTACTCCACTTTTCCCGTGGTTCGTCACTCAATTTTTCTTATCCGTTAAGATACCCTCTCATGGAAGATCATTGTCCTATAATATTAATATTATAACCTCTAACAAGAAATTTCTTTGAAGCATGACTTCCCAGGAAAAATGTATTGTATACTCAACTATATAACTCTCTATCTTATTATATTATTTCTGATCAAATTACCTTATATAAATGGTTTCATTAATTATGGATTTCACCAATGTTATGTTGAAATCCCTTTGAATATCATATTCTCTTCTAGTTTTGGTTAGAGGTGTCATAGGAAAATGTTTCATTAAATTTTATTATTTTTTATTTATAGTTTCATTATGGAAATAATATTTTAGGGTTTTTTGATTTTTTTTACCTTTGATTGGATTATCTTAAGTCAAATTTAATTATGTAAATTCTCTTATTAATGGTTAGAAATATTTAAATTTATATACGTTGGTTTCAATTAGGTTTCATTTTGGATTTCAATACATATATTTTCTCTATATTGGTGATCAATTATATATGTTTTTTTATTATGTTTTTATGATTATTATGGGATTTAATGATTCTATTTGAGAATGTAGATGTATGAATCAAGGGTTATTCTATTATTTGGTGGATCATGGCCATATAATGTCTTGATAACACATTTGGCATCATTAATTTCTAACAGGGTTTAAAAATTTATATATTTAAAACATGAATAAAACATATCACTAAAATAAATGGTAGTACATGATATGAATGTTTGGTGACAAAACCACATAGACAGATATGGAGAAAATATAAATTTTATAATAAAAGCATTACTATTTAATAATCAAAATCAAAACTAATCAGATTTATGAGTGTGTGGTAAATGATTGAGGTTCAATAAATATAGAAAAAAATCATGGAAATTTAAAATCATGGTTCATTATTAATGGGGATATAAATTAAAAATCATAAAATATGTGTTTTTTGAATCAAATTTTGGTGAATACAATGGTTACGGTAAACAACCCCCAAATCAACAATTTCTCTTTTTCACAATGTTCATGTTACTTTGTGTTTTGATTAATCAGTTAACTCTAAACTATATTTAAACATAAGGAACAATCCACCCATGGTTGTGGTGACAATAATTCACTAGTCAATGTGTTGAAATTATAACACTCTAGGTAATCAGCCTATGGTCATTATTGATTAACTAAAAAGAATAAAATTTTAAAATTAATGTTTTCAGAAAAGAACCAAATGAATTTTTTCTGAAAAAAAAAATGAATTTACACAATTATTCCACATTTTTTTAGTAAAATTTTATAAATTCTACACCCAAATTATCTATATGATGGGATATGAAAATAAATATCATATTATTATAATCACAATGATGACATAATTTTATTCAACTTGAAGAGTATCCTAAATGAATAATAGAGGGGAACCCTGGATTGAAGAATTATAGGGATTAATATATTTAAGGTTTGTCTATAGGTCCTAATAATTACATTAATAATGAATTTCTAAGTCATTTCAAGTCTTAAATAGTGGTTTAGTTCGTAAATTGTTAGTATATATAAAAAATATTATCGAAATATGAATTTACTATGTCTTCCCTAGGGATTTAATTGTATGAACATAGGTATCTCATCATGTAATTTCTAGGACCTCCTTTTGGTATTTTCATCACATCATCCATTGAATTCCTTACATACCATAAAATTCTACATGTCTTGTATGTGTTTCACATCCTGATAATGGTGATGAAAATATGTTTTAAGATCCATTATTTCTCACCACATACACAATATGAATGGACACCATGATCGTCAGTGTAACATTTTCTCGACCCCATGAATGAAATTCATGACATGAATTGATTTTATGATGTGAAAATGAGTTTCTAAAATTTATGTGGTCTTCTTTATCTCCATGTGATTTTAGATTTGTGAATCAATATTTTGGTATCGTTCCTCACCAATTTTCATTATGATGTGAACTTTCCATCAGTAAGAAAAAATCAACTTTTTATTCCTATTAAATTTAGTGGTTATATCATACAATAACTCACTAATGAAGTTAAATATTCATAATATTTGAAATAATAACAATTATATTACACAGATTAATTTATTAACACATTAAAAAACGTAGGAATAAAATACATGTATCACAAGCCACAGTTCTTTCTTTGGATTCCTTTACCCCTATTTTTCATAAACTAATAAATTAAAATCCACATGTTTTAAATGTAATTTATTTATATTATTCAATGTGTGACTTAATTAGTTATTAAAATAGATGTTAAATAATTTATTTTTTTAGATTTATTAAAATTGTTTATTCATGATATGTTCTTTAATATTAATATGAGATTCATGTATTATTTGCAATTACTTGAAACTCAAAATATCTCAAATTTGGGTAGATTTTTTATATATATCCTTTATATCTAAAATTAAATCTCATCATTCATCACTTACTTTATTCATATGTGGTGTGGTAGAGAACCTAATTCATGATTAAATGAATTCGTGTAAATGAAAAATATTATCCAAAACCAAGAATGAAAAATGTAATGTAAATATTTTTAGTTAAGTTTTAAATATGTTTTTATGATATTGGAACCCCTTGATTAAAATTGAAATTGTTTTCATAGACCTATTAATAAATCTATATGTATGAACAATTTATTTCATTGAGTTAATAAATAAACCTTTGGAGGTTATTATACACTATCATATAATTTCATGGTTACCCATTGAATACTTTTAGGATTTTTTTATTTAGTAAATGAGATCCCTGTTGCTGTAAACCTAAAAACATGTGTAGTATGACTAAATTTAAATAAAAAACACCACTTATTGAGAATTTATATTTAATTATTAATGAAAAAATTCATTCACCCTTTTTCCCACATCAGTATCAAGTCATGATCTAAATATTACATTTGTTAAGAGTTGCATTAGTGGTGATGTGATATCAATGTTAACAGGATGTGGGAAGAAATGTTCTTGTATCTAAAATTAATAGGTTTCAAGAAATATGTTATAACATAAACTTAATTTCATTGTTTTTAATGGAATTAATTATCAATTTTAATATAGTTATAAATCAATATTATATATTATAAAATTCATTCAAAATAGTTTTATTTCATAATACCACCTCCTCTCTTAGAAATGTTCAATAATTTTTTTTGGATTTTATAATCAATAATTTAAATAATTTGAATCATTAAAACAAATAAATGTATTTCATTTAATGTCAATTCAAATTATGAAAATAATATATTGTAAATAATAATATGATCAAAGAAAATGTTTTATTGTTGATACATACACCTTAATAAATTTTCGAACTACGAATATTTTGTAATGCTATGGGAATGGAAAACATTATATATTCTCTATCACTTAATAATCCTCTAGTTTACCAATTTTACTACCCATTTATGAGTAAATCCTCATTTGTATTGGGTGTTAATAATACTTGAACTACAACTTAATCAATATCTTAATGTTTTGATTATCTTCTTCCATAATAACATTAAATGGTTGTCATCTCAAAACATGTTTCATATTTTCATTTGCATTCAATAATTATTTGGATTTAATATTATGTTATTAAGGTGTTTCCCAAGTTATGTTGAAATTATTAATTACCTGTAATTTTATTTAGTTGATATGAAAAATATTATATCATATTCAAGTACGAATTTCAATATTTTTCTCAAGTATTATTTTTTTTATGATAGAGTTGTTACATATGTAAGGATTTTATTTTCATATACATATCAATACTTCTGCCATGTTTAATGAGAATGTTAATTTCATTGATTAATAATGTTTCTTGACTGTGAAAACTAATTTGATATTTGGAAATGCTAGTTTTTAGTTCTAAGGGTATATATAATGTATTTTTAAAAAAATCAACAATATAACTTGAGTTTGTTGTTCTATTATTTAAAAAAAGTTGGAACCCACTTGGTTGTGTCCATGATAAATATATTAAAGGGCCTATAATATTTCCATGTCTCTATTATTACAACTCTCCAAATAATGAAGCGATGGAATACAATCAACCTGACTTGAGTTTACATGATACCGCATCCCCAATGGGATATGTATTTTAATCAAAATACATTAAGACTGATTTTTTGGGAGAGTTGTGAGATTTAAAATAAATAATCATTATAGATCCCTAAGAAACGTTCTATGAATGTATGAAAATCATGGATCCTCTATTATAAAGATTTAGAATTCATGGTTGAATTATAATATTTAAAATTGAATGTTCTATTCAATATCTATCGTTTCAACTATATAATTGTTTTCAGACCAATGTAATATGATATAAACATATGGGTATAGAATATACAATTTTTTATTATAATATATGTTGAATAAAAGTGTTGTGAAGACAAAATACTAATTGTTGATACCAACCATTATTATATAATACTATACCCCAAGTATAATATTTTCTATCATTGTCGCGTACCAATCCACCAACAATGATAATAAAAAACTATCTAAGAAAAATATAATAAATGATTTAGTGTGGTAAAAAAATTAAAAATAATAAAAATATTATAAATTTTAAATTAAAATAACTAATTATTTATAATTGAAATGAATAAATATATAATGAGTTTTACTATCATGATTTCAGTTTTATCTATCATACTATGATTAAAAATATAAAAACTATAGTAGATCATTATCATACTCTAATAAATCATCATAATTTTCGTCATTACCATTATGGTCGTTATTACCATAACCCTCAATATGAAGGACATCAATATCATAATCATCCTCAACAACAACAACATTATCAGCACTAGGATGTTTATTCACACCAGCAAACACTAGATCCATTATTGACATCTGCTAGATCATCATATAATGAATGTGATATCCATATTAATTTATATAAAACAATTTTAGTATCTAGTGAATGTGATGCAACAATATGAATTATAGATTTCATTGACATCTATGTGTCCTTTTGACTACTTCCATGCTAATACATTGTTGATTTTATTCCAATTAATCCTTCATCCAGGCCTCTTGGAACTCTATTCTAGTAATGGTTTTCTAATTTGATGATGTAATACAATAACTATTATTTAATATGGTATTATTAGGTTAATAATAGGCACTCACATGGTTCTTATCACTAAATACCTATTCAAATTAATCATTTATCCCAATTTACATACCATATCTCTAATATAGAGACTCTATAAAACATTATTCGAAGTATAATAATGAAATTTAGTTATAAAAGATATATTAAAAATAAAAAATTACAATAATAACTATATTAATTTTGTTTATTTATTCAATAACAACACTCATATATTAATTCTTTTTTACATGAGAAAAAAATTCTTTAGGTACCCACCCTTCGACATTCAACAATCCCTATTACAAATGAGAATGGGTTTAGGAGAATAAAATTCAATAATACTATATTTATGAAAGATACATAATCAAATTCATCTACAACTAACATATTATGTCATTTATACTTTTCATCTAAACTCTCAAAAACAAATTTAAATTAGTTATACATTAATAATACCTAGTTCATCCCATGTTTTTAGATAATCATTCATTGAAAATTTTAAACATACTTCATAGAACACATTTTTTGTTTCTCTGTAAATAATACTTAAAATAAATAATAAAAAATATTGTATTAATAAAAATCATAACAATATTCAATAAAAAACATTGAAATTTTAGTATTACCTTAAACTCATCGCTCATCCAAAAGAAAATCATCTCTTGGTACCAGGTAATTGTAATATCATTGGGGGTTGTTATACCCTCGAACTCTAGGCCAATTCTACTAGTCCAACTAAAATATTAATCATAATTATATTAATTCCATATTTCTTCTAATTCGATCAATAGTGAAAAACGTGTTGTATCAATTTTTTGAAATATGAAGATAATCTACAATATAAATATTCATTTATATATATAAAATAATAATTTATATTTTAGCATTACAAAAAATTCATACCCATATATGATCTCATTCAATAAACTTAATTTGATGAATTTCGTGTCATGATGGGATTGGCTTCATTTAAATGATTTTACTTTATTTTTTGGTGTCCCAATAAAACATCTGAATTCTCTCCTTTATTTACCATTTTGTATCCTATATTCATTAAACTAGTCCGATATTTGTGTATATAGGTTCCATATGCCACAGAACTGAGTAATACCATTCCATAAATTATTATTAGTAGATAAAAAACACGTCACATTAGAACTGGAATAAAATTTCTATGATATAACTTTATACACATATGAACACATACCATATATATCCCCATGATTTTAAAATGTATTTCTACTTTAAATAAATTTTTTCTGAATATCCTATTTCACACGGAATAAATAACTAAATAAAAACATAATAAATTTCAATAAGACATTGTACTATAATGTGAGAAATTCATTATCACATAATGAGAATAAAATATCAAACCTCATCAAGAAAATTAAAATAAGAACAAACCAAAAGTAAATAAAATATTCTTGAATTTGAAATATTAAACCTTATGGTTTTTAAAAATATCATAACCCTAATTTCCACTTTGGAATTTTGGTAATGAATTATAAATATATTAGATATGATGAGATATAAGTAAATGAATATAAAGATTAATTTTAGTAATTTATATAAGGTTATATATTGGAATGAAATTTGGTCATTGGATATATGGTCATTAGAAATATTGTTGTTAGATACATTGTCATTGGTTAAAACTAATTGGTATGTTTATTAAACCAAAATATTATAATTCAAAAATAATAAATATTTTTAGAATTAAAAAATATATAATTTAATTAAAATACATTATTATAAAAATATATTTTCATTTGTTACATAATATTATTATAAAGATTTTTTTTGTTTTATTTATAAAAATCAAAGAATTAATTTTAAACAATTGTATTTATAAAATTTATTTTTAAAAATATTAATAATTAATTTTAATTGGATGTGGCTAAGTTTATTTTAAAAACAATATTTTTTTAATGAACTATTTATTTTATTTATATTTTATTATTTATCTTCATAAATAATTTTTATCAAATTTAAATTATTAATCTATATAATTATTCAATTTATAAAAAATATATTAACACTAATTAAATTAGTAATTGATTTCAAACAATATTATGAACACCTAGTGTTTAAAACAGAATTTTTCAATTAAAGTAGTTTTGTTATATATATATATATATTATATTCACTTAAAAATTAAATTATCAAATTTATAAATTGAGTTATATTAAATGGATACAAATTATCTTGATATTATTATAATTATGTAGGTAGTTCAATTTAATTTTTGTTTATAAAAAGATGTAACTGAGGTAAAAATTGAGTCCCCAATGTAAAGACCCGTAAAATTCAAGGGAAATTTTTTCTTAATTTTCTTTGGAATTTTACAATAACGCGGTTTTTGACGGCACGTGATTCCGAGGCCCGGATTGCCCGGAATCAATTTCCGAAGTTTGGCTCGGGTATGTTCAGTGAACGAACGAGCGGGAATTTCTAACTTTTGATCCGGTGCTCGGAATTGAAATCTGAGGGAACCGATGAACTCGCAGCGCCGATATTCGCTTAAGGACACCTTTTCCGAGGTTGCGTTTATTTCGGGTTGAGAGTTAGTTTTTGGGAGATTTATAAAAAGTTGAATAAAAAAAATGGGATTTCATTTTATTTTACTTTTGTTGGTTTACTTCTCTCAAAGGGGGTTAGGGGTGGGACCCACACCCACGTAACCTCCCTTGAGAGGATTAAGTGTGGTGGGACCCACACGAAACTAAACCTTTCATTTTCTCCCTTAAACTCCCCTTTTAAATTAAGTTGGCTAGTTGGGTTAATTAATGGCTTGAGTTGTCTTAATTCAAACCTTTGAAATTCAAATGGTTTGGTTGAGTTAATAAAATAACCCTTAGCTTATTCTTTCTTTGGTTAGAATTATTTAGCCAACTTGTGAGGATTTTTGAGAGCTCCTCCTCCTTCTTCTTCATCTTTGACGAAGAACGCTCAAGCTCCGACGAAGAACGCTCAAACTCCGACGAAGAACGCCGCTCCTCTCTTCTTCGTCTTCCGTCTCAACGAGAGGGAACACCGCTTCCTCCTCGGACTCCCTTCGTCGACATAAGAAGTTTCGCCAACGACGTACCTCTTCGTCGTCGGATTTGACGAACGATTACCGTGACGCCAACCTCTGCGACGTTTTCTTCCGCGGGACGTTGACAAATCGTCGAACTTATACCCAAGGTAGGGGTTGTTGATTTTTGTTTAATTATTATTCTTGTTCGTGGTTCTAGTATGATTAACGAAAGGATTTTTAAGTTGTGTTATCATTTAATGTGAGGGGGCTGGACCGGATGAACACGGCCGAACCCCCTCCATCGTTCTTGTTGATTTACCTTGCGGGTGGAAACAAGGTGGCGTGGTGCCATCGCACCACGCGGTTAATCGTGCGATTATATTACGCGACGCCGTCGCGCCGCGCCATGGAAGAATCATCAAGAACGTGACGTCATCGCGCCGCGTTGAAGGAAATCAAAGGCGCGACGGAGGGGCGCGGTGCCGTCGCACCGCGCCGAACGACGAACACCGCGGCCGGTTCCGGGCCGCGGCGGGACGAGAAGACCGGCGGCCGGGCTGCCGGCGTCGGAAGCCGGAAAGGGGACCGGATTTTCCGGTCCCGTTGGAGAAAACTGGCCGGCTGTTGGCCGGCCGGAAGGTCAAAGGCCGGGGGAAAATTAATCCCCCGTCCAGCTTCTAAAACCCCCCCTCATTTATGAGGGTGGCGGTTTCCTTGAGGGGGGGCAGGAGGCCCCCCGGTTCCCTTCAAAGCAGGCCCCCCACGAAGGGGGGGCGGTTTCCAAAAGGGGCGCGGCATAATGCCGCGCCGCCTTTCCAAGAAGCGGGGGGCTTTTCCCCCCCGCGCGCTGCCTCCGTGCGGCGCCAGGCCGCCGCGGCCGCCGCTCCGCCACGCCGCCACGCCGGCCGTGCCGGGTCGGACCCGGGTCGGGTCGGCCCGGACCCGGACCCCCCGTTTCGAATCAGTTTCGGTCTTTTGGCCATAACTTGAGCCACGGACCTCCGATTGATGAACCGTCTGCAGAAACGCGATCCTTGGATCGAGAAGGTCGTTTCGGTATATCGCACTCAAGGTTTCGGAATACTTTGAGTTCGGCCGGGTTGGTTCGTTCACGAAACCAACCGGGCCTTCGGAGCGGAAACACTCATATCATGAGCTACGGATGTCCGATTGACGTACCGTCAGCTTTGTTGTGTTCCTCTTAGTGAGACGGATCTTTTGGCATACTCCGCCCGAGGTTTGGACGTAGGTGGAGTACGGTTGGGTTGGTTTTGCCTTAAAACCCAACCGGGCCCCGGGGACGAAAATGCCAATAACTCTCAGACCGGGCGTCCGATCGACGCGCCGTCTGTTGCGATTAGTTCCTGTTGTCGATACGGAACTTTTGGATACATCAACTCTGGACATTGTGACAGTTGATGTATCAGCCTCTCGGCTCGTGGAGCGGACCCTCCGAACGAGCTTGCTGTGTGCGGGAACCCTAGTGCTGCCTGCGACTGTTACTGTGACTACTACTGCTACTACTGCTACTGTGACTGCGACGACGACAGTACAAAGATCCTGTGTGGATTTGACGACGATGACTTCAGCACTCAGCGATCCTACGTGGATCAGTGTTGCAAGTCCTGTGTGGGCCTGATCCTGTGTGGGTCCGATCCTGTGTGGGTCTTTGCGCTCAGCGGTCCTCTGTGAACCAGCACCTACAGGTCCTACGTGGGCCCGATCCTGTGTGGGTCTTTTGCGGGGGTTAGCTACCTATCGATCCTTCGTGGGTCCGATGACTTAGATGGATCAGAGATCATCTTTATCATCTTTCGAAGAAGTATACCTGTGTGAGCTGAATCCTGCTGTTTTCCTGTGTGGATTGTGTTATGCTATCCTGTGTAGATTACGTTTTACTTTCCTGTGTGGAATACGTTTACTTTCCTGTGTGGACTGAGTTGTACTTGGGCTCGGAGGTTGGAGCGTATTTGAAATTGATGACTTAGGTATATGTATGGGCATATACCTAAGCAGTGTCGGTTATTACTTCGTGATTGTTCCTTTTTTCGTGGTTTATCCTTTGGAGATTTGAGAGACCTTCAGGGGTCTCGGGGTCCCTACTGAGTAGCTTATACTCACCCCTGCATGGGCATTGCCCGAACTACGTTGTGTTGGTTGCAGACGACGGACATCGTTGACCTTAGCTGAGGCTTGCAGAGCGGGACGGTATCCGGAGGTGGACCACTGGGCGGGACGTGCTCGGAGCGGACGGCGGGACCCGTGGAGCAGAGGAGCTATCTGTACCCACCGTTCAGGTGGGATTTCCAGTGGACAGCTCGGTGTAGCGGCTTTTACCTTTCAGTTGCTGTTTTCCCTTTTGATTTGTACTTTACTTTCAGTTTGGGTTTGTATACTGGCCCATTTACTTTTCCGCACTTTCAGTTGTACTCTGCTTTTGCTTAGTGTTTACTTTCCGCTTGCATTCTCTGTGGTGTTTGTTTACTTTACAAAGGCAATGCCTTCCCATTTTACCGGGATTTACGCCTTGGTGCTAGTCACCAGCCCCTGGCCTACGGAAGGCGGGCTTGGGGTAGTCATGGCACGGATCCCGAGGGCGGGTCGTGACAAATTGGTATCAGAGGAGTTCGGTTCTACCGCGAACTCTGATCTTTTCTATGTGAAGCAATAATGTTTAGCGTATTGAGTGTGGTTATCAGTCCAGGGAGTCCAGTGTTGGTGCGGCGGCCGACGTATCCGTACACCAGGACCCTGACTTCTGATTTCCGACTTAATGCACGAAAACATTGATTGCGTGTGCGATTCAAAGTTTTCTTTATTACTTATATCACCTCACCAGGTATACTGTTCTGACTGTGGCGCACCTGTTTCCTTTTCAGGATGGCCCCACGATGGCAGCCAGCTAGGGTTCCGAGAGTCGAGCGTGACGACAGCCCACCGAGTGACGAGGCCTCGGTGCAGGGCCCTTTGCCAGCAGTGGCACCGGCGGTAGCTCTACCCGCCGAGCCCCCGATGCTTCCAGCAGCAGCCACTGACGATGCACGTCGCCTCAGCGCACTGCATGAGTTTCAGCGCCACCGACCGCCCAGGTTTCGTGGGGAGACGGATCCCCAGGCAGCAGAGGACTGGCTGGAGGCAGTGGTATGAGTGTTTAGGCTAGTGAGGACACCAGCAGACCTCATGGTGATCCTCGCTGCGAGCCTACTACACGCAGCAGCAGGACGATGATGGAGCTTGATTCTCCAGGTGCACGATGAGGCATCTCTACTTTGGACGAACTTTGAGAGCCTCTTCCGCTCGGAGTTCGTCCCAGCCACCCTTCGTGCGGTGCGTATCCAGGAGCTTCTTCAGCTGCAGCAGGGTAGCATGACAGTCGCTCAGTACTCGGCGAGATTTACCGATCTCTCGCGCTACTCGACCGACATGGTACGAGACCCTTTCTTCCGGGCCCGGACCTTCGAGCAGGGTTTGAGACACAAGACCAGGGCATCGCTGATCTCCCTCAGCATACCGACTCAGACAGGAGTACTGGAGCAGGACCTTCTGATCGAGAGCTTCCTTGCTAAGTCTACACCAGCGCAGTGACCCACCGCAGGGCGGCACGTGGCAGAGTCATCTGCAGCAGGCAGTCGACGGATGACATAGGGGTCCAGACAGACCAGACCTTCGGGCAGACGACCTCAGGACACAGGCTCAGCAGTGCGGGGCACACAACGAGGAGCCAGTCTTTCGAGAGGCAGACAGTTCTACTCGTGCGGCGGGCAGGGCCACATGGCTCGTGACTGCCCGACCCGCCGTGCCGAGGAGCAGCAGACGGTTGAGGGACCACCGAGGCAGAGGCAGAGGGTCGACCGTGGCGGTCCGCAGGGAGGAGGCGGACGAGGCAGAGGAGCTGGACGAGCAGCCGGTGGTGGGCGACGCTTTGAGGCTCTGCCAGCACCACCACCAGGAGGTCCACCCCGACCATAGAGAGCTGGCGGGTAGAGACAGGCACAGCTCCAGGCAATAGAGGCCTACGACCACGGCGCACCCGAGATGATTCGAGGTACTATCTGTGTCTATTCCACCCATTCTGCAGTTCTTATAGACACAGGAGAGAGTCACTATTTCATAGCCGCTGCCCTTGTTCGGAGCTCGGAGATTCCGACAGAGCCGTTGGCTCGATCCTTACGGCTAGAGACTCCTACGGGAGCAGACTCGACGATTATGCACTGGTGCCGGCAGTGTGATCTTACTCTAGGAGGCGAGAGCTTCGGCTGGGATCTTCTTGTAGCAGCGTCGAGGCCTTACGACGTCATCTTGGGCATGTATTGGCTATCTAAGGTCCATGCACAGATTGACTGTTTTAGGCGCAAGGTGCGATGTGTACGCACCGACGGGAGCAGGTTCACCTTCACCGGCGAGAAGGGAGACTTTGCAGCACAGGATGGACTTCCGCGGAGGAGAGGACAGCCGCTTACTCATCAGTTATCTAGCCTCATCCTTGGAGCAGTTGACATGCGAAGTCCTGGTTTTCCTGCAGTGGTGGATCAGTTTGCAGACGTTTTTCCCGACGACGTTCCAGGACTACCTCCTCGCAGAGAGGTAGACTTTTATATTGACTTGTACCCCGGGAAATCCCCGATATCCACTCCAGCATATCGGACGTCCCCCTCCGAGCTTCGAGAGCTACGGGTACGGTTGGAGGACTTGCAGGGCAAGGGGTTCATCCGACCCAATGTTTCACCCTGGGCTTCCCCGATTTTGTTCGCCAAGAAGGCGGACGGGAGCTTGCATCTTTGTATTGACTATCGTCGCCTGAACCAGGTGACAGTGAGGAACAAGTATCCGCTACCGAGGATTGATGACCTCTTTGATCAGCTAAAGGGAGCACGGTGGTTCTCGAAGATAGACCTCGGGTCAGGCTATCATCAGCTCAGAGTCAGAGACGAGGATGTGCAGAAGACGGCTTTCAGATGTCGGTATGGCCACAATGAGTTCTTGGTTATTCCTTTCGGTGTAACCAATGCTCCAATAGTGTTCGTGGCTCTCATGAACAGGATCTTTCAGCCATACCTCGATCGGTTTGTCGTGGTCTTCATCAACGACATTCTGATTTACTCTACGACAGAGGAGGAGCACGCCTATCACTTACGAGTTGTACTAGACACACTCCGAGAGCACCAGCTTTATGGTAAACTCTCTAAGTGCTAGTTCTGGATACGTGAGGTCCACTTCTTGGGACATGTTATCTCTGAGGCGGGAGTTGCAGTGGATCCCGCGATGATTGAGGCTGTGTTAGCTTGGGAGCCACCCAGGAGCGTGACTCAGGTTTGGAGTTTCTTGGGACTAGCTGGATACTATCGGAGATTCGTGCCAGACTTCTCTAGAGTTTCATCATCACTCACTGCTTTGACGAAGAAGGGGAAACCCTTCATGTGGTCTGACAGATGTCAGCAGAGCTTCCAGGAGCTGAGACAGAGATTGACTAGCGCACCTATCTTGAGGTTGCCCGAGGAGGGAGTAGGGTACGTAGTCTACTGCGATGCATCAGGGACCGGACTCGGATGTGTTCTGATGCAGGAGTGGGCAGTGATCGCCAATGGATCACGTCAGTTGAGGCCGCATGAGCAGAAATACGCTACCCATGACCTGGAGTTAGCAGCAGTGGTCTTCGCTCTAAAGACATGGCGACACTATCTGATGGGCGAGCGCTTTACAGTCTTTTCCGATCATCAGAGTCTCAGGTATATCTTCTCACAGAAGGACCTGAACCTGAGACAGCGGTGATGGCTCGAGTTCCTCCAGGACTATGACTTTGAGATAGTCTATACTCCTAGGAAGGGGAACGTAGTAGCTGATGCCCTCAGCAGGAGGACGGGCATTCGGCTACTTGAGGAGGCGACGAAGTAGCTAACCTCTTTGCAGATATCCTTTGTGGATAGAGATGGAGCAGCCTTCCTCCAGTCTCTCACAGTCACCCCTCCACTACTGCAGCGGGTCAGAGAGGCACAACGTGAGGACGCTGACTGTGAGACACGGCGTGCACAGATATCCTCGGGACAGGCACCTGATGGTTTCTCCCTTGGAGAAGAGCACAACATCCTTTTCAGAGGACGTACCATGGTACCAGTTGCTTTGCGAGAGGAAGTGCTGAGAGAGTTTCACACTTCTCCTTTGGCGGTACATCCTGGAGTGGCAAAGATGTACCAGGACCTCAGACGACAGCACTGGTGGCCGGGCATGAAGAAGACAGTAGCAGAGTTCGTTTCTCGATGCCTCACCTGCCAGCAGGTGAAGGCAGAGCATCAGGTACCAGTAGGCTTGGTACAGCCCTTGGAGGTTCCGGAGTGGAAGTGGGATGGCATATCTATGGACTTCGTGACTGGACTTCCACGCACTTCCAGAGGTCACGACTCCATTTGGGTGATTTTTGACCGACTCACCAAGTCGGCACACTTCTTACCCATCAGAGAGCAGGGCTCAGTGGAGAGCTTGGGATGTCTCTACGTTCAGGAGATTGTGCGGCTCCACGGTGTGCCATCATCTATCGTATCCGATCGAGATGCCCGCTTTACTTCCCAGCTTTGGAAGGGGTTACAGGAGGTGTTTGGGACGCAGCTACGTCTGAGCACAGCCTTTCACCCTCAGACGGATGGTCAGACGGAGGGGACCATTCAGACTCTCGAGGACATGCTCTGCGCATGTGTTCTCGACTTTGGTCGTAGCTGGGAGGACCACCTACCCTTGGTGGAGTTTGCGTACAACAACAGCTACCACTCCACCATCGGGATGGCACCGTACGAGGCATTGTACGGCCGACCTTGTAGATCTCCTTTGTGCTGGACAGACCCTGGAGAGTCATCACTAGTGGGACCGGAGATGGTCCAGGCCACGATAGAGAAGGTCCAGGTCACCCAGGAGCAGATGAGGACAGCTCAGAGCCGGCAGAAGTCATATGCTGACAGAAGGCGGAGGCCACTAGAGTTTGAGGATGGCGACCACGTCTTCTTGCGGGTCTCACCTCGACGTGGTATTCGGAGATTTGGCCAAGGAGGCAAGTTATCTCCGCGCTTCATCGGACCCTTCCAGGTCCTCAGCAGGATTGGTGAGGTGGCTTATCGCCTGGCTCTACCACCTCAGTTGCACCGGGTGCACGGCGTCTTCCACGTGTCTCAGCTGACGAGATACGTGCACGACCCGACACACATCATTGACCATGAGGAGCTTGATGTTGACGATGGGGCGACTTTTACGGAGGTCCCGGTGGAGATAGAGGATCGACAGGAGCGGGTCCTGCGTGGGCGATCGATTCCTCTTGTGCGAATCAGATGGCAGCACGGGAATCTCCAGGAGAGCACATGGGAGCGGGAGGCTCAGATGCGTGCTCAGTACCCACATTTGTTTCCCTAGTTTTTGATGTAACTTTACGGGGACGTAAATCCCTGAGGTGGGAGTAATGTAAAGACCCGTAAAATTCAAGGGAAATTTTTTCTTAATTTTCTTTGGAATTTTACAAGAACGCGGTTTCTGACGGAACCTGATTCCGAGGCCCGGAGTGCCCGAAATCAATTTACGAAGTTTGGCTCGGGTACGTTCAGTGAACGAACGAGCGGGAATTTCTAACTTTTGATTCGGTGCTCGGAATTGAAATCTGAGGGCACCGATGAACTCACAGCGCCGATATTCGCTTAAGGAGACCTTTTCCGAGGTTTCGTTTATTTCGGGTTGAGACTTAGTTTTTAGAAGATTTATAAAAAGTTTAATAAAAAAATGGGATTTCTTTTTATTTTACTTTTGTTGGTTTACTTCTCTCAAAGGGGGTTATGGGTGGGACCCACACCCACTTAACCTCCCTTGAGAGGATTAAGTGTGGTGGGACCCACACGAAACTAAACCTTTCATTTTCTCCCTTAAACTCCCCTTTTAAATTAAGTTGGCTAGATGGGTAAATTAATGGCTTGAGTTGTCTTAATTCAAACCTTTGAAATTCAAATGGTTTGGTTGAGTTAATAAAATAACCATTAGCTTATTCTTTCTTTGGTTAGAATTATTTAGCCAACTTGTGAGGATTTTTGAGAGCTCCTCCTCCTTCTTCTTCAACTTTGACGAAGAACGCTCAAGCTCCGACGAAGAATTCTCAAACTCCGACGAAGAACGTCGCTCCCCTCTTCTTCGTCTTCCGTGTCAATGAGAGGGAACACCGCTTCCTCCTCGGACTCCCTTCGTCGACATAAGATGTTTCGCCAACGACGTACCTCTTCGTCGTCAGATTTGACGAACGATTACCGTGACGCCAACCTCCGCGACGTTGTCTTCCGCGGGACGTTGACAAATCGTCGAACTTATACCCAAGGTCGGGGTTGTTGATTTTTGTTTAATTATTATTCTTGTTCGTGGTTCTAGTAGGATTAACGAAAGGATTTTTAAGTTGTGTTATCATTTAACGTGAGGGGTCCGGACCGCATGAACACGGCCAAACCCCCTCCATCATTCTTGTTGATTTACCTTGCGGGTGGAAACAAGGTGGCGTGGTGCCGTCACACCACGCGGTTAATTGTGCGATTATATTACGCGACGCCGTCGCGCCGCGCCATGGAAGAATCATCATGAACGCAACGCTGTCGCGCCGCGTTGAAGGAAATCAAAGGCTCGATGGAGGGGAGCGGTGCCGTCACACCGCGTCGGACGACGAACACTGCGGCCGGTTCCGGGCCGCGGCGGGACGAGAAGACCGGAGGCCGGGCCGCCGGCGTCGGAAGCCGGAAAGGGGACCAGATTTTCCGGTCCCGTTGGAGAAAACTGGCCGGCAGTTGGCCGGCCGGAAGGTCAAATGCCGGGGGAAAATTAATCCCCCGGTCAGCTTCTAAAACCCCCCCTCATTTATGAGGGGGGCGGTTTCCTTGAGGGGGGGCAGGAGGCCCCCCGGTTCCCTTCAAAGCAGGCCCCCCATGAAGGGGGGGCGGTTTCCAAAAGGGGCGCGGCATAATGCCGCGCCGCCTTTCCAAGAAGCGGGGGGCTTTGCCCCCCCGCGCGCTGCCTCCGTGCGGCGCCAGGCTGCCGCGCCGCCGGTCGGCAGGGCCGGGTCGGACCCGGGTCGGGTCGACCCGGTTCGGGCCGACCCAGGGGGGGTCGGGCCGGGTCGGCCCGGACCCGGACCCCCCGTTTCGAATCAGTTTCGGTCTTTTGGCCATAACTTGAGCCACGGACCTTCGATTGACGAACCGTCTGCGGCAACGCGATCCTTGGATCGAGACGGTCGTTTCGGTATATCACACTCAAGGTTTCGGAATACTTTGCATTCGGCCGGGTTGGTTCGTTCACGAAACCAACCGGGCCTTCGGAGCGGAAACGCTCATATCTTGAGCTAAGAACGTCTGATTGACGTACCGTCAGCTTTGATGTGTTCCTCTTAGTGAGACGGATCTTTTGGCATACTCTGCCCGAGGTTTGGACGCAGGTGGAGTACGGTTGGGTTGGTTTTGCCTTAAAAACCAACCGGGCCCCGGGGACGAAAATGCCAATAACTCTCAGACCGGGCGTCCGATCGACGCGCCGTCTGTTGCGATGAGTTCCTGTTGTCGATAAGGAACATTTGGATACATCAACTCTGGACTTTGTGACAGTTGATGTATCAGCCTCTCGGCTCATGGAGCGGACCCTCCGAACGAGCTTGCTGTGTGCGGGAACCCTAGTGCTGGCTGCGACTGTTACTGTGACTACTACTGCTACTACTGCTACTGTGACTGCGACAACGACAGTACAGAGATCCTGTGTGGATTCGACGACGACGACTTCAGCACTCAGTGATCCTACGTGGATCAGTGCTACAGGTCCTGTGTGGGTCCGATCCTGTGTGGGTCTGATCCTGTGTGGGTCTTTGCGCTCAGCGGTCCCGTGTGAACCAGCGCCTACAAGTCCTACGTGGGCCCAATCCTGTGTGGGTCTTTGGCGGGGGTTAGTTACCTATCGATCCTTCGTGGGTCCGACGACTTAGATGGATCAGAGATCATCTTTATCGTCTTTCGAAGAAGTATACCTGTGTGAGCTGAATCCTGCTGCTTTCCTGTGTGGATTGTGTTATGCTATCCTGTGTGGATTACGTTTTGCTTTCCTATGTGGAATACGTTTACTTTCCTGTGTGGACTGAGTTGTACTTGGGCTCGGAGGTTGGAGCGTATTTGAAATTGATGACTTAGGTATATGTATGGGCATATACCTAACCAGTGTCGGTTATTACTTCGTGATTGTTCCTTTCTTCGTGGTTTATCCTTTGGAGATTTGAGAGAACTTCAGGGGTCTCGGGGTCCCTACTGAGTAGCTTATACTCACCCCTGCACGGGCTTTTCCCGCACTACGTTGTGTTGGTTGCAGACGACGGACATCGTTGACCTTAGCTGAGGCCTGCAGAGTGGGACGGTACCCGGAGGTGGACCACTGGGCAGGACGTGCTCGGAGCGGACGGCGGGACCCTTGGAGTAGAGGAGCTATCTGTACCCACCCTTCAGGTGGGATTTCTAGTGGACAGCTCGGTGTAGCGGCTTTTACCTTTCAGTTGCTATTTTCCCTTTCGAGTTGTACTTTACTTTCAGTTTGGGTTTGTATACTGGCCCATTTACTTTTCCGCACTTTCAGTTGTACTCTGCTTTTGCTTAGTGTTTACTTTACGATTGCTTTCTCTGTGGTGTTTGTTTACTTTACAAAGGCAATGCCTTCCCATTTTACCGGGATTTACACCTTGGTGCTAGTCGCCAGCCCCTGGCCTATGGAAGGCGGGCTTGGGGTAGTCACGGCACGGACCCCGAGGGCGGGTCGTGACACCCAAGGTAAGGGTAAAATAGATTAAATGAGTGGTAAGGAAATAAAATATCATTAAAAAATTTATATATTTTGTTCTTATGAGGATTTAAATTTCCTGTATCCATTTTCTTTCCTCTTTTTATCGACTTTCCTTTTAAAATGTCATCTTTATACCTTTTGAACAGAATATTTATCAAAATGTCACTCAAATCCCACCTATAAAATGTCCCCATCTCTACCATTATAAAAACAAAAAACATTTTTTATCTATAGATACCATAAGCAATATTACTCTCCAAAATTACCATTTTTTATTTTCATATTATGGTTCGGACAAGGAAAACTAATTCATTCATTCTAAAGGAACTGTTTTCAAGAAGTAATAAATGCATAAAGTGGGTATCAAAGTTCATTGTAAAACAATTAAGTTACCATAGCATATTCACTATTTATAAATATCTTTCTATAGTATAATTATTTTATATTAACATTATTATTATTCAAATAAATTTATACTATTATTATAAAACTCTAAACTATTTCTCAATAACTACTGTAACATGTTCCTGTTTGGGATGTTTCAATAACCCACATGAATTATGTTATATAGACATCCAGATTTTCATCTTGAATAAGTATAAATTAATTTTTTCTTGTGAAATATTATATTAAGTATTAATTTATTTCGTAAATATGGTTCTTTAAGGTTGACATGAAAATAAATGATCAATATAAGGTAAGTCGTGGTTATCGATAAATTAATTGAAAAATATTCATCCGAGATTTTATTGCTGAAAAACATACTAATATATTCCCAAAAATGAACATATAAGTGAATAAATAATATTAACACAATGATTTAAGTAATATTTCTAATCTATAAATAAATAAATTCTTGTCAACTAATGATAATCTATATCTCTATTATAGAACATTAATGAAACATTAAAAATCACTAACATCCGATAATAAATATAAAAATTAACTTACTCATATAGGTGTATTGAAATATTATAAATGAGTATCATAAAAGGATATATTAATATAGTGGATTATAATTATTTCATATTGTTATTCTTATTATATAGTATTATAAAGTAGTAACATGGATGTTTGGAGTAAAGTTAATGGTTTCATTACCGATCTCATTTTGAAATCAAGTATTAATTTTAAATTCTGACATAGAGATATTATATACTCTTCTATAATAGAAGTATATATTATTTATAGACTATTTATTCATGGGTATTACGTGTATTCATATCATTTAATAGTTTTTAAATCAAAATTCATGAAAAATTATGTTTGTAAGTGGAGTCATACTTATTTTTCATTTTGATTAAAATCATTCTTCATCATTTCTATATTATCTATATTTTATAATTTATTTATAGATAAATTTTTTATTTATAAAGATATATTTTAATGGAATTATATTTCATCAATAAAGAAATTTTCTATTAAGGTTTTTGATACCTTTAGTTTTCACTAACATTTACCATTATTACAAATTGTGAAAGGGATATTCTTTTTAATGATTTTATATACTAACTAATTTTTCCACAATCATAAATAGTTTTCGTCAAATCCAACCGCTTAATGATTTATTTGTTGTTCCAATGAAATTTATACTCCCTTTTTTATAAATTTTAATTTTAATTAATGGTATTTAAAATGTATTGGTTACTTCTTATTATTTCTCAATGTAATAGTTAATTCCCTTGAAAAGTATTTTCCATTTATGTAAATATTTTTTTATTTTATTCTTCACTAGTAATATGATCTACTCATACCATCCCCCTTTTAAACTCTATGTATTATAAAAAAAATTTTTATAAGTTCTCATGAAACATATTTCATTAATATAGCTTAATTATGATTACGTAATAATGAATATTTCCATGTTCATGTGACCCATATATGAATAGTTTTCTTTATGTGATTGGTTTTCCAATAATTATATAACCCTATAATACATATGGTGATGTTTTATATATGAGGAGATGAAATATATAGTAGTAGGAAGAAAATTCAATCCACTTCATGACATTATAAAAGAATATATGGGAATTAGAAGTGAACACAATCGAATATGGAACTTTTTACACTCTTTGAAGATGGTCTTGTTAGTGATCCTTAATATATGAAATTATTTTATATTATTGTATATTGTACACATTTATATATCTCTGTTATGTTTTCAGGGATCATGATTATTTAATCATGTTTCCACACTCCAATTTCTGATGTACTAATTTATTTCAAAATTCTTCCACCATGATATGTTATTTGTGATCTATACATTATTGTGTATGATTCAATTTTGTTTTTTCCATTCATATTGAATATTTTCTCATATCAAATTATTTATCTATAGATAATTTTTTATCCTTGATTGATTTTTCTTATGTTTTCCCTTGCATGAATTCTAAGATCACTATTTCTAGTATATCCATTTCATAATGTTATGAAGATATTTGTTTGGTATGATATGTATATAAGATTACTATGTAAAATTATAACTTATAAGAGATGTTTAATAATGGTTTTAAAATAAATTGATTATCTATTTGGTTTCAGAAGACATTAATCCTCTTTATTATTGGGAGTATTTAATTATGATACATACAAAATATTCCTAAATATCATGTAATATGATTTTATATTATTTTTCAGTTGTCTAACAACATATACATATCGATTATTCTTTATATTCTGTGTTTTATGCTGGTTCTCTAGTGAAATATATTTTAAAAATTTCCATTCATCTAGTAATTTAATGGGGTAATCTCCAACGGATTCTATATATGATATAAAATTTATGAAAAAAAATAATGAGGAGCAAGACCATAAAACCCTGGAGATAGAGGATTTGTGGTAAATTGTTGTACTAATGTAAAATAAGAAAAATATAAAAATATGTTATATCATTTCATATGAAAATCCACTATATATCATAATAAAACACACCCCAGAATAAATATGTTTTTTACCCTAATAATTAATAATAAATAATATTATTTTACAATCATTCTTTAACATCTCTCATATTTGATATTTATACAAGATACCCTTATAGACATATAATATGTAAAAATAATATATTTAATATAGGGAATTGAGACATTGGAATGGGTGAACTCATATGACCAATAAGGTAAAATGTGAGATACAAAATAAAGCACATATGTGATCATATGATAAACATGTGTGTATAAGAACCTAATAAAGGTATATGGACCTAATATATTAAAATCATACCAAATAGTTAATATATCACAAATTACGAGTAATGGAAGAATAATTTAATTGTAACATAAGACATGAGTAATAAGAGTGTAGTATCCTGATTCAATAAAAATGAACAATAAAAAAATAATATATTCATAAGAATGTGTCCCATATATAAAAAAAGATAATAATTTCTTATATAGAGTCTTACTACCAAGACTATCATCTATAAATGATATTGACCCATAGTGGTTTGTGTTCACTATCTACTGCCATAAACATAGTGGATATAGTCATATAGTGGATTGGGATAACTCCCCAATCCAAAAAATATCAGATCATGTGATATAATTATTTAACTAATGCATTAAATAAATACATAATTTTGGGTCAATACATAAGTTAGTTAAAATTCATACATATGAATGCCACATGAGTTTGAAAACATTTTTAATTATATCATAGTTGAATAAACCCACAAAAGAGAAATGCATTTCAGGAAAACATCCATACGAAATTTTCATAGTTTATCTTGAGAAAAAATATTGATAATATATATATATATCATATCACCACTGAAGAATATAAAACGTTAAATAATACTTACATGGATTGAAACACATTTTAATTAAATTAATAATAACTTTGAGAATAAAAAGACATAACATTTATATGTTTAATTCATTATATTTGAATATAAAATAATTTTTCAAAAAATTCATTTAAAACTCATGAAATCATGGAAAAGATGTTTCTTAAAGAACATTTATTAACAAAGTGGGAAAACGGGGTAGTATAGAAAATTTTTAATAAGTAGATTCCTTTCACATTTTGTACATATGATCAATGATGGGGGGTAAACAACCATAGGATAAAAGATAAAAAAATAAGATCATTATGAAGTCTTATTCCATTGAAAAATAACTCAAGAAATAATATATCTAGATATAAATTCATCAATAAAACTATGTATATAATATGGACATGCAGGAGAATGATTCATGATCAATAGAAAAGAAAATTTCATGTTTACTAATAAAAAAAATATTTCTATAATTTTAAAATAAAGGGAGGTATGAATACATGTAGAACCCATGAATAATCCTAGGATAATAAAATATATTTATTTTAGACAAATTAAAATATAATTTCCCCACATGTACGTTCAAAATGAAATAATCTTGAATATAAAAGTATATTGGTAAAGAATCACATACCTTTACACCGAACATCCAAAAAATTGCTTTCACTGTATGTCTAAAAAACATACCCATGTTAATATCATATTTATAAATCATATTATTATATATTATATTTTATATTCTTCAATTATAATCATTCATTAAACATATTTTAGTTGGTTATTTTTACTTTTCATTAATGGATTTTAGTGATTTTGATTATTTCATAAAAGATTATTAAGGGAGAAATTGATCTACGTTATTTTATACAAATTTAATAATACCTAGATTATTCAAGGTAAGGGAATAATTTATCTCAAATTATTTATTCATTATCAGGTTTATTTGATTAAAACTATGGTTATGGTTTGCAATTATGGAATAAATGATAATCATTTTGGTTAATTTAATGATAAACACTCATATCAAAATAATAATTGTTCATTTTTATGACATCCTTACATAGACATATTCATGAATTAAATTAATCTTTAATATCTTATATTACTAGTATTAATGACTTGATACTTAATAATGTGGGAAACGTTTAATTTTTTATAACACAATTCTTGGGGGTGGTTAATTGAACCAAAACAATAACTTGTTATACTTGTGAATAAGTATGATTTTTGACATATATAAATGTTGAACTATTTTTTCCAACCCTAATGATACTAATATAACATCATTAAATTAGATAATTATATTTACAAATAGTTGAGATTATATGGTAATTAAACCAACCAAAACAAGAACATGTAACTTAAGAAGAATGATAATCATGTAAAACCATTATGAGAACGGTTTCAAGTCCATGGTTATTTAATTTACATGTGGATTTATTTAACATGTACTTTATTAATGTTATTTTATATTGTATTATCATTTAATTTTGAGTTTTATCATTAGATTTATTATTTAATCTCAATAAAATGTGTCGGGGTTCTTTTTAGTTTGGTATTTCATATGAGAAATACTATTCATCATGTTATTTTTTTATAGTAAAAAAATCATTGTAAAATTATGTGATGTGTAATGGCCCACTATTTTAGTAAATACTTTTCCTAAATAAATATCATATCGTGTACGTTTTCTTACACACAATTTCAAAATAAAATGAAAACAATGATAATTTAATTAAATAAAATATCTATATATGAAAAAAATATATATTATTTTCAATATTTTTGTGGGTCCCAATATAAGTGAAAACCTTACAAGAACTAGATAAAAATATAATGTAATAAATAAATTATTTGGGTTTCTTAACATAAATTTGTTCTAACATATTTGTTTTTATATGAAAATTTATTTCTTTGACATATAAAAATTTGATATGATATAATTTTTTAAATTTTTTAATTCCACATATAAAAATTAGCATAATATGAATTCTTGGTATTTTTCTAAAAATAATTGTTTATAAGTTAACAGTGAAAAGATAAATTTTTTTGAAAACTATAACTTTTATAAATTTTTTATTTTATAATTATGAACTATAAGTTTATAAAAATGTTTAATTGATCATATATGTTTGTAATGATTAAAAATATTTATTTGAAAATAAATTTTTAATCCTATATAATCTGTGTTCAACATTTTAAAACATATGTAACATTTTATTTTATTTAAAAATTATTTTCTCTCTTATAATTTAAATAAACATTTAAATGGTGATGCTTAGTTTTTGATTTATTTCATATCCCCATAAAATTTATTTATTTTATAATAGTCCATTTTATATAATTAAATAAAATGAATTTAATAAATTTATACAACACATAAATTTTAAGATTATAAGAAATTTTTTCTTAAATCAAATTATATAAGTTATGTATGATGATATTAAAATTATCTCTTATAAACAATACAATTTTTTTTATAAGATGATTATATTATTTTAAATAAATATTTACTCATGCGGTATCATTTTTAATGTTAATTATTTCTGTTAAAATTAATTACCATGGTAGAAAAATTAGTTATCCCAGAAAAGGTAAAAATGGTTTAAAAGATTTTTACCATGTGTAAGAGAACCATAACATTTAAAAAAACATAAAAATTATGGATTATTTTTTGCTCAAAAAACCCTCCTAACCACCATTATTTTACACATTATGACCCTTTGACCCTTAAATAGTGACAAACCATTATTAAATGTAATGGGTACATCCAAAATTACCCTTATATTCCCTTATAAAATAGGATCACACATTCAACATAATGATAGACATATCCCTTCTAATTAAATATTATAAATATTATTTTTTCCTCTATCCAAATAATCATCTCTCAATTTCATAAACCTATGGTCGTAATTTCTTATAATATGGCCTCTATTTTCAATTATATTTCTAAGAAAAACCTCATGTTCCCTACATGAGTATTTATTACTCCTTGGCATTTCCTTCTTAATATTACTTTTTAGAAAAATTTATATCGACCCCAATATAATTAAATGTTTATTATTTATATATTTTAATTATATTGTATTAATGTATAAATAATTATTCATTATGTGACATCCACTAAAAAACAATATCGACTGTATGTATGTGTGGACTACAACCACCTAAAAGTGACGTGGTTAATTTATCATCATTTTCTATCATGGATAATAAATATGACTCATTTTATGAATTAATATGTTTAATATTATATAATTATAATTATTAAATAGTAATTTATCATATTCCTTCATTTCATCCCATTTTTTGGGAAATGGAATCATTAATCATGCATATATGCAAACTACCACCTCTTTGAATGATGAATTTAATATATTATCAACTCCTCAAATGGATGGTAATAAGAATTAATAAAATAAATTGAAATTATATTTATGAAATTTATAATATTATTTAAAATTTATATTTAAATTATATAAAACACATTTTATTACACATTTAAACAGTATAACATGATATGGTTTTGGTCAGTTTTTCCAATTATGTAAATGATGTAAAAATGTTTATATCATTATTTGTCATTGGATGAAATATAATGGTAATATAATGGTATATTAATGCATATTATAATTTTTTAATAATTATTCCCATGTGTTATCAATTTTTTATATATTAATAAATATTTCACATTTTGATCCTTAAAAACACAGAAATTAGGTCATCATTATTTCCTTTTTCAGTATGTTTATCCATTAATTACACCTCATAATATGATTAACATATACTCATTGAAAATTTATTATTATTTTATAAATAATTTTCTTGGAATTCTGAAATTTTACCTAGTATATGAGTATGAAATCCATCACCATGAAACGTGTATGAAATTAATAATTCAAAAATACTATGGACAAATGATGAAAATAAAATATATGGGGCTACCATATTTGTTAATGATGATTATAAATTATATGTATACAAGTAAATAGGTTTAAATATTTATCTAAAATTATTTATTAATATATATTTTAAAAATATATATATTGTTGGAGTGTGCTTGAGTAAGAGAGATTTAGTGTATGGCGTTCTCTGTGAGAAAACTTATTTTCATAAGACACAAAGTATATTTTTTTACTATTGCTTTAAAAGATAATTTTCTTATGTTAAAGGATTATAAAAAATTCCAATTATATCCTAGAAATGTAAAAATATTAATTAAAATATTTACTATGATTAATTTGTTTCTCATAATTATATCATTTGTTAGAATAATTATCATCACCTTTAACAATTATTTCTTTTTCTTATCCATATTCCATTTCCAACCAATTCCCTTTTTTATATATGGAAAACTAATTATGTTTTATATTAGGTGTTTTATATTTCAACTCTCCTATTTTAAAGATAAATTTTGTTAATCTTTATTTGAAATGGGTTTTTATAAAAGGAATGTAGAAATATTAAAACAATTTTCATTATTTATTAAACAAATATTTAATCATCCACCAAAAATTTCCTTTTATTAAACATTATATATTTTTATTAATTTATATTTTAATACTAATTTAAAATTTCTATCAATTTTTTTAATTAAAATCTTCAAAAATGAGTTTTTAATTGTATATATAAAATATTCTATTATGATAATGTTAAAAAAATTAAAAAAAAATTATGAATTTCCTATCATTTTACATTTTAACTCTACCAAATTTATTTCCTTAGATATTATATTTCCATAACCATATTAGAAATTTTCTTATGAATTAATTTTTTTGGGAGGTTCATTTTGTGGTACCATACATTTTCATTAATGAGGAAACTTTCTGTGATTCTATCAAGAAATGTTGTAAACCTGAATTTTGGTTCCATTGTTTTTTTATGATGTACTAAATAAAACACATTTTATACCCCTGGGGTTTTTTAATATGTTTAATTATTGATATCTTATGTCATACATATTTATAAATGATGAATGGTGGGGTCATATATCACCATCCAATTAACTTGTTATATATTTATATTTCGTCCAATAATAATGAATAGACATGGTTGAATTTGTTCACAACATAAACAGTGGTAATTCTATGAAATATTCAAAATCAAAAGGGTGGGAATTCATGGTTTTTCTAACACCATAAAAGGTAAAAATGATTGGATCTATTTTCATATGATGTTTTTATATGTTTACTCTTGTTCTATAGTTCCTTGATATGATAGGATTCAATGAAATTCAATGATTCTTTGCCAAATTCCTATGATTATGCTCAATTGATCTTTTTTATTATCTCTCACTATTGATTGACTGTATGTGTTTGTTAATTTTTGGTCTTATATCCTATTCTCATGAATGATAGAGAACTCTTATTATACCCTATTATTTGTAATAAAAAAATTTCCCTAGATAATTACTTCTAATAGGATAATCATCTAAACATTGATGGCTTGCTGATGAGGTTTTCCTCATACAATGATGTTGATCACACTCCATTCTTATGTCTATATTCCATAGGTTATTAATATTATTATATCATATGATAATTTTATTAATGAGTATATTGTGGTTAAAATATATATAAATAGTCGTAAGTTTTTTAAAATAATTTTTTTCATAGACAGTCCTCAATAAAACAATTACTTTTGTTATTTGTATTAGGTGATTCTCTATGAGATTGTATTTTAATGTTATTGAAATGATGGGAAATAAATATAAGCTTATCTCAAAACAATATAAAGAGTTAAATTCTACCCATGTAATATATTTTTCCACAGAAAATTTTATTTTTAAAATTATAAAATTTTTGGACAGTCCACTTTATTACATTTTTGGTCACCCATATATCTTCATTAAACCTATCATTCCTCCATAGAACATTAAATGAGAGAATGGTTATGTTTCATCATACATCATCTCTAAAATAAAATATTTATTCTTCTTTCACCTTGTGAGAAACATCATGGACAATATAAATTGATTTTTTGTTAAGTAATTGTGAAGGTTCATGTGTATAATTTCAAACAATTTATCCATGGAACAAATAATGAAACTGAGAGACAATTGGTTGAAGTGAAGGATAGTAAGATAACATCCTCAAATTAATGATGAATTTATATATGTTAATAAGACTAGTGATAAAAATTCCATTCCACCTAAATATCATAACCCTCTACAATAGTGATACTTGAGGGGATAATTTTTTCAAATATCAAACAACAAATTGGGGGAGATTTTCCATATAGCTCTTTTGATGACATTGTGAAGTTATAATGTTTCAATAAAGTATGTAAATATTCTCTAGAATTTCATGTGTAGTATTTTTTCTATAAGCTTATTCATTCCAAACTTATCTCAACATATCAATGTTTTACACCTCCTCTTGTAAAAACCCTTATACCATTCAATTTAAATGCATAAATGGAAACTATTATTATATATGAATTCTTCAATGAGTAAGTGTTGACCTAGATATCATTTAAAACCCAATGAATGTGATCTCATAATGAATTCTAGATTCTCAATAATTATTTTCATGATAACCATGAGAATGAGGATGATAAGTAGTGTTGAAGCTCAGCTCCTTATCAAATGCATATTGAAGGCTTATTTAGAACATTCTGTTAAACCACATATCATCATCAGATATAATTAATAGTGGTAATCCATGATTACATTACAATAACACTATTTATATATTTTAATATTGGTCTAGTGAAAAATATTATCAAATATAAATTAAATATGTTGACTTTGAATGGTGCTAAATTACATCCCGGTTGACATAATGGACTTTAAAAGTCTTTGGACGTCCAAAAATTAAATCCATATTGATGTTCAATGAATTTAATATAACTATAGGTAATGTTTTAATCCTCACCATATAAT
Source organism: Viscum album (assembly GCA_963277665.1). Classification (NCBI taxonomy): domain Eukaryota; kingdom Viridiplantae; phylum Streptophyta; class Magnoliopsida; order Santalales; family Viscaceae; genus Viscum; species Viscum album. The sequence continues at coordinate 525,233,514 of OY728165.1, forward strand.
TTTTCCATTATTCCATAAAATTTATAAATAAAATGCATTATGATATAGACTATGTGAGCTTCTTATTAAGGTTATCCATCCAGATTATATTCTTGTAATTTCTACACATCGATGAGAATATATGATGGATATAGAATTATATATTATGTGTACCATATGTTACCTCCTTAATTAATTCTAGTATTGATGAATCAAATATTGATTACTCTAATCTCATATTTCTATCATTATCAAAGTTGAGCTTCCGAATATTCCCTACCTTCTTCTATAGTCATATACCCACCTTCTATGAATCCATGACCATTAAATAGATTGATAGACGAGGTGTCATTTTAAAACAATATGATTTATCCTCGTTACATGTGATTTCATGGTCTACCCTTATAAAATTAATGATTATTTGATATCTTTCAATACTCATCATAGATAAAATTGCATAATCATTCACACTCAAAGAATTAACTACCTTGTTTGACTTCCTAATGTGGAAATATATCAATCCTCCATAGTCATAATTCTACTCACATTTTATCCTTTTGTGCATGTAAAAATCCTTATATGTAAATATATACATTAGTTTTTTGTTATCTCTATATATTTCAAAATTTCTTCCATAGAGGTAATGCCTCAATATAATCAATATAAATAGTACTTTAGTCACTTATAAATATTAGGATGGTTAATTTTTTCTTAAATACCAAACGGATATGAGGAACACTATACCACCATATCATTCTTCACGAGGACACGACACAATTAATTATTTGATTTATCACTATATATTAAAACATTTTATCTGTTATAAGATTGTGTTCGTATATGTGTAGTTACCAACATTCTCAAGAGATTCTCGCAATTTCATTCACATTCACATTTCCATAAAAATGACTCCATTAAAATTAAACATGGTTAGAGGATTTTGATAGTTGTGAAAATAATTCATAAAGGGAATCAATATATCCTTCCGATCCAAGAAAAACATGAATCCATATTTAAAAAGATGGTTTGCAGAATTCTTCATTCACTATTATTTTTGAAGGATTCCAAGACATACCATCTATTCTAATTAAATGACTAAATAATGGTAATTTCTACAACTATAATTCACACCTAAAAAATTTGGCATACAATTTCTACATTCAAATGGATATTAATACATTCCTCAAATAATATTATGCTCTTCCTCACTACTGAATATATTATAATAAAATCGAAAAATGAAACCAATGATTGATTATGGTAATACACAATTCCATTATTAATCAAAACAATATATATATCAAGGGAATTTATGAGCATGAATTTCATCACTATGAATTCATATTTCCAATATCTTTTCAAAAAATATATCAATAATATACACTCTCTTTTAACCCAAAATTGTTTTTATCCACATTAATTTTTAATCATTTTGAATTTTTGGGACCATAATAGTGGATCAGAGAATTAAACTATAGGGGGTAAAGGATAATTTTTTTATTGTGATTTTGTTTAGTTCATAATAATTAATATTTAGAATCATTAATCCATCATTCTAAATAAAAACAAGGGGTTGTGTACCCCATGGTGAAGAAATGGGTTTAAAAAACACTAATCCATGTTTTATTGGAGTTTTTTCTCCAATTCATCAATTTAAATTAGGGACATTAAATAAGGAATCGTTAATATATGCATATAATCAAATATGAGTTCTATAGAAAATCAGCCACACAAATTAGAGGAAGATAATGAATATCTTCAATGAAATATAAACATATTCATTCAAAATAATTTTATCCTTCATATTGAGTTTCACCCCAATAATTTGAGCAAAATTCTCCTAATGATTGGTCATTACAACATGTATAAAGGTACTAATTCCCAAAGGTATTTTTTTGATTGATACACATTGATTGATTAGAAAATGTTAATTTAGTATATGAAATTTTACTTCCCTATCCAAAAAATAATAATAAGAGGTCTATGTAGATAGATCTAGTATATTCCAAAGAACAAATAAAGTTCCACTAAATATAGAATAAAAATATTTCGTGGAAGAATATTCCCATTAAACATGATCAGAGATGTGTTATATACTGAATATGTAATCACATTAAGTTGATGAGTTTTCACAAAAAAAATAAATATCTATCTTTTTTGGTGAGGATTTTATTCTCCTAAATAATTTCATAGATATAAAAAGTGTGTAGTTATATAATCAAATAATAAATTTGTAAGTATAGATTAGATGATTATTATACCTTTCACCACTTCAATTTAAATGCTGACATCAACAGTTGGGATTATAAATTCATTCCCTTTCTCACATAAATTTGGTAGTTTCTAACATCAATTGTCCTCATTAACCCTCGGATTCGATCAATGGTTTTAATAATTCCTATACTTCTTGTAAATAAATCATTGTAGTGTAGGTGGTTCATTAGCATGATTTTATTTTCATATGTTTGATATGTTTTCCTATTCCTATCCCTTTAACATTCATTTATGTGATGATATTATCTTATATACTCAATGCATTTACTTATTCCACTGAGATAGTTCCACTATGATTCTTCCCAATATTATGTATATTAGGAAAAGAAAAACTTTTTCATACTTGTCTTTTATCCTTTTATTTTATAAGAGACATTTATTTTTACTTCATAACCAACAATAATAATTATAATGGGAGTCAATATTTCACATTTCCACCATAAGATCACATCAAAATATTTTTTAACAGTTACAAAAGTACCTTATAGACACTAAAAAAGTAAAATTTTATTTCTAAATCAATGATAAAACAAAATGTTTCTGTTGAATATACTGTGAAGTTATCTTTATAGGTGATGATAGATTTATACATATTTTATGTCATCACTAGGAATTATCTCTCCATTTCAATGTTAGGTGTTTAGGGAAATTACTTAGTGAAGAATATTTTATTAAGATCATATGATATTAGTGTTTCTAATTCCTCCTTCTATGTCATATTCATTATGAGAGGACACCATTTCTCTATTTTAATTTCCAAATGATAAATATCTAAGTCATATGTTTGAAACTCTAACCACAAATGAATAGAAACTAAATTTTTTATTATATTTATCTTTTTTCTCATTAATAAGTGGGATAAAACCCAATGTAAAGAGGGTGTAAATTTCCACATGAAGTAATAAATGATGATTTTTCCTTATGTTTCAAATTATGGTGTAAAACCGGATTTTTGTTGTTATTCATAGCAAGATAGAGTTTTTTGTGCATTGACATGAGATCATTTACTTATTATCAAATCCCATTTTAGATACACATTGGGAAATTCATTTAATTTTACATCATACTCATTATTAACTAGATTTATCCTAGTTATAACCATTCACTAAAATTAGAATGGATAGTGTGATTATAAGGGAAAAATAATCAAAAAAATGAAATTATATGACAATGATATGAAATCATATGATGTTTAAAATTATAACACCTTCCTTTCACCATGTAACATTTTATGTTCACATGACATTACTTTTATATCATTATTGGTTGTTTTAGTTTCTTCATACTTATTCTTTATAAAAAAATCCCCTTAAATAAAAAAAACCTCTTTGATAGTAACTTAGACAACTCAAATAAACATGAATTCATATAAGAATTTTCTCAATGGATATCCATTATATATCACAATAGGACACACAAGAAAACCTATCAGTTTAGTGAAGCTTGTTACTAGATTCATAATAAATATATTTTAATACCATTCATCAATATCTCCCATAAATAATATATACGAATTATAACTTAATAAATATTTCATATGTAATAATATTATTCATAACCTTGAAAAATTAAAATATAAGAAAGTATGATCTTAGAGACATAGTATGGGTATTCACGAGAGAAAACATTTGTAGAGAATAAGTGAGCATAATATTAACATGTTGGTATAAGAACATAATCAATTTTTATGGAATTAAAATAAAATATTTAAACCAAATATGTATTGATCATAAATAATGGGTTATGACAAAAGGCATTTACAATAACATTAGACATGATTAATAATGGTGTGGAAACATGATTCCATAATCAGGGCCCTTTCAAAAAAATAGTCATAATATGTATGGAAAATAATTTCCATTATCAAGGATCACTACAAATACTATCATCACATAGTGGATAAAATCACATATTTCATTGGGTTCACATATCATTCAGATAAATATAATTGAAGAATTCCCATATTGGACTGGGTTTACTCTATATATATATAATATTAGGAGCTATAAATATTAACTCAATGAATTTTAGGGAGATATAATTATGGTTCCACACATCATATAATAAATATGAGTACATATGTGGGACACAAGAACATTAAAATATTTTTTATTCCATCATAGCTTTATTAAAATATGAGAAAGAAAGGTGTTTCATAAAATCATTGTAACGACCCGATATTTTGAATAAATCTTATTTCCTAATTTTGTGTGTTATTTTATTTTTTTATACTCATCAAAACTGTTTCATTTGATAACATGAGTATAATTAAAGTGAGACTGTTGGGTTTTGACTGTTATATGACCATTGGTCAATATGACCGCTGGAAACTAAACATTTCGATATTTGACTCTAAATACAAGTGATCTTGGTTAATTAATATAGAAAGAATATTTGATCGCCTCACCCATTAGTCTTGGCCTGATCAAAGCCCATCTAACAAAACTTGGGAAGGAGGTAGCACCACAAGGCTTTGCTATGGACCCAACCCAAGCCGAACTTCATCGTGTGAAGCTAGAACGGAATCTCCTTCACGAGAAGTTCAAACTAATAGAAATTACTACTCATGCAGTGTTGGCTGAGCCTCCCTCAGATTCTCTCACCTTAGAACACCTTACACTTAGGTCCTATGCTGGTGTGATAAGGGGCTATGTAAGTAGACCGCAACTTCCTTGTGCAATCCTTTGATTTAAATAAAAATTTTGATTTCTTCTTATGATGAAGTTTATGAATTTTCAAAAGTCCGGATAAATATAGTATGCATATTTTTGGTGAATCTTAGAGAAGGGATATTTTAAAAAAAATATTTATGTATACCTTAAATAATTAAAAATGTGCACTGATTTTCAAAAAATGGTCTTCTACAATTATGTTCACTACGAAATATAGAGTCTAATAAGATCAACTTAATTTTTTATGAATAATAAATTATGAATTGTGATTTTATGCTTAGGATAAGTAATGTGACCAAATGGATTGGTAATCTCACATAATGAATGTAATAATATAATCTAGGCACCTTGATTAAGTAATGTGATTCAATAAAATGGTTAAATGGCGGTTTCATAAATTGTTAGTCAAGTATTAGTTTTTTTGGGAAAATAGTGTTTTTTAATTAAAAATTAAATTAAAAATATTTTGAAAAATATTTTTATAAAATGGATTTCATTTTTGAACTCAGAGCATCGATATTATTGTTTCGGTGCGGATGTGCGTCGGGTTACGCTGTTCCGCCAGGACGCGTTCGCGCGTGCACCCGTCGACCTGAGGGGATAGGCGCGCGGCTTGTGGTCCCGCAGTCCCGCTTTCCAAGGGTGGGAGGCATCCGTCCCTTATTCAGGGGCGTCTACTCCTTGATCGAAACCGGGATGATGGGATGTCGGCTCCTCCTTCCCTGGACGTCTCCCCGGAACTCGTCGCCTAATCCGGGTCTCCCTCATAGATTTAAGAATGTTCGTGAATCTCGTTCCCGGCGCCATATTTCTATGGACACCGGTTAATTACACTGCTTCCGCCCAGACGCTCCAAGTAGTCTGGTCGGGGCAGCAACCTGCGGTGAGGAGACCGGGTGGCTCTGGGTGTCAGGGGCGTGTCTTAACACTGCGCCTCTGCATGTCTGCCTTCCGTCCCTAATAGGGCTTCTCGAAGGCGTGATGGCTTGAGGCATCCCGCACTGGGTGCGGGGAACTGTGTTACCTGAGGTTTTCCTCAGCTTCCCATGTTTAACACGGGGTATGCCGCGAGTTTAACGTCCAGCGGGGACGGCATCGGACTGATCAACACGGGGAGTGGATCAGATGACAGAACCCCTTGCGGGGAACCTCCGACACTGGGGCCAGCACATGGGCGGCTTCCCGAGTGAAGTGGAGTGGAATGAAATGGCATGACCCCACCGGGATGTGGCGGCCCGGGTAAGGATTAGGGTGGATGATGGAGGGAAGAGCTTGGACCCCGTAGGGGCTTCCTACGTACCGTGCATTAGCGCGGATCAAAGTCAGCGTAGTTCAGATATAAAGTTTAACCTCATGCTGGACGTCGGCAAGCCGACTCACAGAGAGATCGAGGCCGCCGGGCGGAGGATTGAACCGAACCACCTCGTACAGAGGGGGATGGAACGGCCGGGTGGATCACAGTTTTACGTCATGCTGGACGTTGGCAAGAGAAAGGCAAGCCGACTCACGAAGAGATCAAGGCAGTGGGGAAGCACAATGGAGATACACACGTGCAATCCCCCACAGAGGCGGATTCATAGGTGAATCAACGCAAGTGTGAACCCGGGAGGGGTTCACTGATGGACGAACTGACGTAAATACGACCGGGACGACCAGGTGGCGGGCTTGAACCTCGGATAGGCTTCCTACGTACCCTGTTTAGAAGACAGGAATCAAAGTCTACGTAGTTCGTTCTGTTTGTAACACTCTACCCCAGTGGGTGAAGGCCACTCCAATCCCGACATCCCTGCAGAGACGAGCGGGTGGGGGCCACATCCAAACCGGGAGGACCCTGCGTGCGGGGCACGGGATCAGGATGCGGACGGTTTAACATCTTGCCGGACGAAGTACAGTTTAACGTCGTGTGTTGAGGACGAAGATGCTTGGAAGTTTAACGTCTTGTCACGCGGACGAAGTACAGTTTAACGTCCTGCAGGACGAATGCTGAACAGTTTAACGTCTTGTAGCTCGGACGATATGCTAGGCAGTTTAACGTCGTGCAGCTTGGACGTATGCAGTTTAACGTCATGTTGGACGAATGTTAAACAGTTTAACGTCTTGTAGCTTGGACGAAGTGCAGTTTAACGTCATGCGAGACGAATGCTGAACAGTTTAACGTCTTGTAGCTTGGACGAAGTGCAGTTTAATGTCGTGTGGGACGAATGCTAAACAGTTTAACGTCTTGTAGCTTGGACGAATGCAGTTTAACGTCGTGCGGGACGTTGAAGACGCCGATAGGTCTGTGTCACTTCGCGCGAGCCTGGAGGGTCACACGGGAAGACAGCGCATGGTGCGGGCACCCGGGATGAGGGTCATCGGGCGCCACGCAGGCGGGTACCCAAAGGGGGTCAAAGGGGGCGACCCTGGCGGTTTGCACGCAAAAGAGGAGCTTTGCGCGCAATACCGCGGGTCGGTGCGCAAATGGGCGGGCTGGCGCGCAATTGGGCCAGCACTTCGCGCGCGAAAGGTAGAGATTGCGTGCACCGGGCTTCGGATAGCGCGGGGGGGCAACGGCTCATTCTTAAATCGAATGGCCACTTTGAAAAGGGGGGGGGGTGTGCACGCAATCGGGCCGGATTGCGCGCACCCCGGGGGCAATTGCGCGCAAGAGGCTTCTGTTGCGCGCGAAGGCCTTAGGGTGAAGAATTATTCAAAGGAAAGGAGCCCAAGGGATTGTGCGCGAAGGCGAACCCCGAGGCCTTATTGCGCGAAAGAAAAGAGGTTACCTGAAGATCGGCATTGCGCACGGGAGGGGTTGGATTGCGCGCACGAGAGACCTTTCGACTTCCGGCAGCCTTCAAAACGTCGGGGGTCTCCTTATATTTATAGGCAACCCCGGGCGCGGAATCCAGTTCGCGGGCGCGGAATTCTCTTCGCAGGCGCGGAATTGGGCCCGGCGCGCAAGGGGAGTCGCGCGGGCCACCGGCGCGCAAAATTGCGCGCCGGTCCAGCGCATTGCGCGCATCCCGGGAGGTTTGCACGCGACTCATCAATTTTGCGCGCGGTTCTCCAAAATTCCGCGCACGGCCTCCGGGCCCTCCGAAACATGCTTCCGACTTCAAATATGACCTCGCTTTCCTCATCCGGAGCTTTGTTTGGGAACAACGGACTTTTCCAGCATCTACAAAAGCCCCCCCTCGGAATCTGATCGGCGAGAGGTCGCAACGATCGGGTTCCGAGGGAGTCGCCGGAATATCGAAGTCCGGGGTGGCGCGGGACTGTGGCGCGCAAAAAAGGGAGTCGGGCGCGAAATTCACTGTCGCGGTCACGCAAAGCGCTTTCCGCGCAGCGCGGAGACCCGGCCTCGCCTATAAATAGGGGCCCTGGGTCCCCCCGTTCCGTACACTGGCCTTCCGCGCGATAAGCATCTAAGCTCTCGTGCGCGAAATTGCCTTTTCCGGCGCGGAATTCGCCCGCTCGTCGCGCAAACCTGTCCGGAATTCGGCCTGCTTTTGCGCGAACACCCGGGATTTTACGCGACGGACTTCCCGATTGCACGCCGTCCACTAGGATTGCGCGCCAACTCTCAAACTTCTCTACCAGCCTCGTCCGAACCCGCACGCTTCATCCCTTTACCCGCACGACTCCCGGAGCTTCTGAGATGGCCGCGAATCAAGGAAATGAGGGGGATGCCTCCACTCGCAGAGCTGAGATGGCGACGAACGAGGAGGTGTACGAAGCCAAGGAGATTGTTTCCAACAATCAATCCTTGTTCGACTTGCTGACGCCGGCCCAGAAGACATACCCACTGTCGGACAACCTGCCGCTCTGGAACTTCGGCATCCTAGATGAGGTTTTGGTGCCAGGGTTCGAGGTTGATGCGCCACAGACCTGGGTGACTCGGGAGGACGAGCTTCCCCGCTATAACATCACCAACAACGGGCATCCTGCTAGGGAGACCAGACACTTAGATGTCTATGTCCTGAACCCGAGGACGCGAACCATCGTCGGAAGTGAGCCTACTGCGGAGAACTCTCCAGCCCTCTACTCGAGCATATATCGCCAGAGTGTCACTGACGACACCAAGGGCTGGCTGAAGGACTGGGACTTGCGGTCTGGGGGCAACTTCACCAGTGAGTGGGCCTGGGCGTTCTGGGTACGCCACACTTGCGATCACTTCGTGGAGGAGCTGCGGTACATCGGCCTGTTTGAGGCGGTGTGGACGTCGCTGTTCCACTTCTACCAGCAATCCGGGCTCGGGCCGGAGCTGTTCACCCGCTGGTCCCCGGATACCAACACCTTCCATCTTCACCATGGGGAGGTCGGCATCGGTCTCTGGGACATCCACTGCATCGGAGGTATCCCGCTGGAGGGTTACCCGTACGATGAGTTCCTGCCTCCGAAGAACATCTGGGAAGACAGGTCGCGGACTCCCATTCTGACCTGGCATCTGCTTGACCTGGCTACGCAGCGGCTCGGGATCAAGGACTTCCAGAAGGACATAGCCTATAAGGAGTGGTTCGTCCAGTTCTTGGAGCATGACCCGACGGTCAAGATGCCAGGAAGGGGGAAGCGGTGCCCGACCGCGGCTCAGAGGAGCCGGAACGGGTCGTACTGGCGGGTCCTAGAGACGGGCGACTACCGCTCATGGGGGTACCGCGTCATCGAGGCCCGGGACCCAAATGTCCGGTACGCGGCGTTCCTGGCCGCCTTTCTGAGTGGGTGGCTCCTGCCAGTGCGGGACGCGAGAATGGGCGTTCGCCCGACGACACTGGCGATGGCGGGCGCTATGGCCGCCAACAAAAGATACAACCTCGGGGTCCCAGTACTGGCAAAGCTGTATGCCATCCTGGGACGCATCTCATGAGGGGGGTCGCCACGAAGGATCTGTGGGCCCTTCCAATTCTTCCACGGCTGGGTGGCTGCTCACCTTGGTGGGTACACGTTTCCGAACGCCATCATTCCTCCGGGCAACGGCCTGCGACCCTCCCTGCTGAACATTTCGGGGGTCGCTCCGATGACCCTAAGTGAGGAGGGCATGAGGATTCGGATCGGCAATCATGCCAATTTCAACTTCAGCCCATTCCCCACTCCCGTTGGCCAGATGATCGACAACGGGTAGGGTCCGTTGGAGCAGCACGAGTACTTTCTGAACATGCGGGGCGGGGTGCTCGTGGCTCGGATCGACGGGAAGGTGATCTGCGAGCCCTACGTTCCAACCTGGTTCGTCAGGCAGTTCGGGTGCCTTCAACGGATGCCGAAGAGGGTATTCACTGCTGTCTGGGAGGAGACGAACCCTGGTGTCCTTCGCCAGATGTGGCTGATGTTCGTCGCCTTTGGCTCTGGCGACGTCATCACTCTCTCTCCTACCGGGGTTGACGCAGGCTTGGCAACCGAGTACGCCGAACACTGGGCCATCGCATACCCCGAGGGGCTTCTACGGAAGCCAGTTCGGCGGCTCGAGGTCACCCGTGCGGAGACCGGGCGTCAAGGAAGGAGGCGAGGCACCGCCACACGGGGGAGAACGGAGGCGCGCCAGGCAGCGGAGCCGGCGCGGGCAGGGACTTCGGCGGCGGGCACATCGCAAGCTGCCGCCACGACTTCAGCGCCCAGAGAGGGGGCACATGCGGCGGTCGGGGATCGGCCCGGGAAGCAGGTAAGGCGTCTGCTCGAACCCTCCCACGATGCAGTCTTCCCGGCCCTGTGGTCGGCCTGGATGACCCTACGGCAGTCACTGGGGACCGACGCCATCTGGAGAAAGCTACTCAGAGAAGGAATCTATCTGCCAGAGGTCGGGCGCCTCCAGATCGCCGACAGGGTGGACTTCAAACGGCAGTATGCGTATCTGACGGCCATGGACGAGTACGCGCGCCAACGTGGTCAGCGTGCGGAGCCATCCCTTCTGGTGAAGGTGATGCTCAGTCTAGAGACCGCTCCAGAACAGATGCCGCCGGCGGAAGATGACAGTAGCAATGACTCCGAGGAAGAGGAGGAGATGGGGGAGGATGAAGGCTCCGAGGGAAGATCCCACCAGGGGAGCACGCGGGAGAGCGGCGAGGTGGCCGGCTCTGACAATGTTGATGTCACTGACCTCCTCGAGGTCCGCTTCTATCCCTACTCAACCTGCTTCATCCATTCTCTAATGCAGCTTCTAACCCATTTCTCCACCTTTCTCAGGAGCGCACGAATGTTGGTCAGGCGTCCTCAGCGGGAGTAGGAGAGGCGCCAGCAGGACAAGGTGGGGGCCAGACACCCATCATTGAATTGACAAGCGCGGAAGGGTCCCCTGCTGCAACTGTTCCTGCGGCGGCCGGGGCAGCGGAAGATGACGCTTTGAACTCCCGTAAGTCTCCTTACTTTACTACTGGTGCTTGCCATTGACGATCCATGACTAACCACGACATGCCCTGTGCAGTGATTTCAGGACTGGAGGCCCGTCGGGCAACCGAACCCGGGCCATCTACGAGTGGGCCAGTGGCAGACATGCCGCCTGCTCCGGAACAGACTTTTCACACCGAGCCGGCCCCACCAACTGCTGATCAGGGGGCTGCGGACGCCGGCGGTGCTGACATCGGAGAGAGGTCGGGGGCTGACGAGGGTGTCAACGCCGCTGGGGCGGGAGAAGAAGGTCGCCCAGATGTTAGAGAACCTATCCCCCATGAGGACATCCCAGGGGCAGACCCCGCAGCCGACCTGCTGGCTGCCTTCCCTGCCTATCGGCCTGCCGACCCCGAAGAGATGGACGACTCGGACGCGGAGGTGGTCGAGAAGAGCCGGATAGCGTGCCGAAGGGGGTGGAAGTTCATCCAGCGCTTCCTCAAGCGAGACCCATCGGAGTGGCTGGGGCGCATGGGGTCACTCCAAACCTGGCTGCGCTTCCTGTGTGCCGGGGGAGCTGATGCTCAACGCCTCCATCTGACGGTCCGTGATTTCATGGCCGAAAAGATGCACGAGAGCCACCGGAGTGCCGACGTCGCACAATGTCGGGACATGTCGGAGAACACGCGGGCGCTCCTCGCGGCGGAGCAGGAAGTCCGGCGTCTCGAAGGGCAGGCGGCAGAGAAGGAGGCCTTCGTCGCAACGTGCACCGAGCTTGTGGAGCAACTAGCAGCCCAGCTGGTTGACGCCCAGGTACATCTGACGGAGGCGGGCCAACAGATGGTCACAATTCAAGTCGAGCGGGAGCGTGCACAGGCCAGAATCGACGAACTGCGTGCTGCGACCGCCGACGAGGAGAGGGCACGCAGAGAGCGAGAAGCAGCTCTGGAGGCCGCCAGCCAAAGGGTAGCGGCGTTAGAAAGACTTATCCAGCACGCTAATCCCTAGGGGATTTGTTTTTTCCACTCCTAGAACATTTTCTTCCGCTACTCAATATTTCGATCCACTTGTATGAACCAATATATTTATCTGCACCTTTTGGCTTAACATGCTCAACCACAATTCATTGTCTCGCGGGAGCGTTAACCAAGCTTCAAGCATCCGTAATTGGGCCTGCATTTCTAAAGAAAAGAGGGAGGTCATTCCTAGGAAAGGAGACCTTAGACCTAATCAATGTATCATCCCCCCAACTTGTTCCGACACACGAGCGGGACAATGCTAGGGGCGTTGAGATTTTGCCCGAACATAGGGAAATGAGAAAGGGTGAATCGCGTGTCCCGAATTCAGAAATCCACAACGGTCGGCCTTCCAGGAAATGCCCAAGACGGCAAGCAGACAATGGATCAATCAACCATACTGCCGCAATAGACGGACCGAAGGTCATCATTCATATTGCAGGAGGCGGATCACATGTCATCATCAATGCCGCTTTGGGGTTCCTTCAGGCACAAGGGTGGAAATCCAGATCAACAGGGCATGCGAAGCGTGGGGCGAAGTGACGATTTGTTCGGACAGAATCCAACGCTCTCAAAATTACGCCACCGTGGGGAAAGCGTATTAGGCGGATGCACTAATCTGGCCGTGAATCACCCCAATTCTCAGACAGAACCTTTTTAACGAGGAAACTGTCGCTTCCCATCATTGCAATGGGGCATCCCGAGCTGGATCGGGGAGAATATCACAACTGCACCACTCTACCCGAAGTCAGGCCAGACGGCCGGTGACGAGGAGGGGCGGGACTCAGCGATCCCTGAGGCTGGACCCGAGTCGAAATTCCCGGGCATTCCTATGTACTCCATCAGGCTGGAGATCAATCCATACGTAGTTCTGCGAGTGCAGTTTAACGTCATGCAGGACGTTGAATCCCATTTGGGGAGATCTCAGTTTAGGGTCGTAGAGCTCGGACCATAGGGGTAGATCTTAGTTTAAGGTCTTAGAGCTCGGACCATAGGGGTAGATCATAGTTTAAGGTCTTAGAGCTCGGACCATAGGAACCTCAAAGTACGTCGCATCGTGGTCCTATCCCCTGGATATGCGAAGTTGCACTGAGGGATAGTGTCAAGAGTGTCGAGATTTCGCCTGGTCAGAATGGGAGGCGGAAAATGTGATGTGAATCATGCGGCCATTCACTCAAGGACTGGGGGCACCGGCGTAACGATATGGGAGTACTGCCGACCGTGGCGGAAAAGCAGCATCAATATCGCACTAACCGTTGATGGAATGAGGCAGCAAACGAGCATCGACCGCTCAATCGCAGGATTCATATCGATTTGCTGCCCGAGGCCATTGGGGGAACCAGCCCGAGTCGGTAGGAGAGCACTGAGGCATTGTGTCCAAACCGTTCACGGGGGCTCCACCCATGGCGTAAGCGATGGGTCCGAATGAAAGGGAGCACGAAGCCTGAAAATGGAAGGAACCTGACCAAGCTGAACCTGACCCTCCTGGCAATAAACCAGAGTACTCTTGACACCAGTGGACCACTGCAAGGGGTCGAGGGACATGCCTTGAGGGTGGCCTGAAGGCGGCAGATTCCCCAGAGAAGGGGGAATCTCTAAGAGGTGGGGGGCTGGACCCGGAGTTTCAAACATCCGGGCGTTCCTACGTATCCCATAAAGATGGGAATCAAGCCACACGTAGTTCTTGAAGCGCGGCGTAACACAATCGGGCACCAGTGCGGGGAAGGGTGCAGGTCTGACCCTCGCACACAGAAGAAGCGGTATTTGATATTTCTTGTTTGTCCTTAAAGATGGATGGTTTTTCTTTGTGCAGCGACGTGCCTGTGATTAAGAAATCCCTGGCTTCGCCACAATAATCAAGCCATAAAAGGCATTGTTGAATGGCGTGGTTATTAACCAGCGCCCAACGTGAGTGTCCCCTGAGGAGAACATCACGATGCAGTGCCGTTTCTCGTCGGGCGGCCAAGACGATCACAGTTTACGGTCGTGTGGTAGGACCAGACAGCACAGTTTAAGGTCGTGTGGTTCGGACCATCCGCTTATCGCGATACGGAGGACTCAGCGGAGGTGGGAACATACCCAGCCCTGCGATCACGCACGATTCCAGGAGAAGGATCCTGGGATAGGGGCCTGCGTATGTCCATCACCCGAGGGGCAGAGATGTTAGCCTCCAGATATACTGGGCCCAAAACGCGATTGTTCGGGCGACTCCTTCCTCCTTATGGGGATGAGGGTCCAGCTACACATGGCCCTTAGGGAGGACATCAGCATATATCCTTGGTGCTCAGATCGTGGGAGCCTCGATATACACCATTACCCCGGTTGGCCTGCCTAACGTGTAAAGGTGTACTGAAGGTTAGTATGAAGAGAGTGTCGAGATTCCACTACAACGCACAAAGGTGGAGTGTGATGAGGACCGCGCGACCAATGTTCGGAGCCTGAAAGAGCCGACATGGCGATCAAGGATGTCGTTGACACACATTCGCAACCCAACATCCGATCGCGTCAGCCTAGAACGGGGAAAGAAAACGAGCATCAACCGCTCAATCGCAGGATTCATATCGATTTGCGGCCCAGGACCCGCCGGTAAATCAACCCGGAGCGGTAGGAGAGCACTGAGGCATCGTACCCAAACCGCTAACGAGGTTCCCTTTGAGTGAAGGCACGAACAAGAGGAAGCGCGAGGCCCGACAAGCAACACAGGACTTGCCGGGATTGCATCCGACACTACGGGTCATAGACCAAAGTACCCAAAACATGTTAACAGATCACCGGAAAGGGTCGGAGGACTCGCCCTGAGAGCAATCCAAAAGACAGCAGGTTCCCGTGATCAACCAAGAGACGGGGCTGGACCTGAGACACAAGCGTCCAGGCGGTCCTACGTATCCCATAAGGATGGGAATCAAGCCGTACGTAGTTCTCGAAGTGCAGTTTAACGTCATGCAGGACGAAAAGAGAAGAAAGGGGGGAGCATAAGGCATCCCCAAACGTGGGGGGCGTACAGCGTGGCGAGCAAACCGACGTGAATGAGGGCATAGCCCCACGTTCACACCATACGCCACATACCAAGAGGCAACTGGGCCAAGGGCCCGAGGTGGGATGGAAATTCCCGAAGGATGGGGCTGGGCCTGAAACATGAATGTTCAGGCGGTCCTACGTATCCCATGAGGATGGGAATCAAGCCTCACGTAGTTCTTGAGGGGCAGTTTAACGTCATGCAGGACGTATGCTGAAGAGTTTAACGTCTTGTAGCTCGGACGTGGTACAGTTTAACGTCGTGTTGGACGAATGCTAAACAGTTTAACGTTTTGTAGCTTGGACGAAGTACAGTTTAACGTCATGTTGGACGAAACACTTGGCAGTTTAACGTCTTGCAGCGCGGACGATATGCTAGGCTGTTTAACGTCGTGCAGCTTGGATGTATGCAGTTTAACGTCGTGCAGGACGTAGTACACTCAGACAAAGTACTTCTTGAGGAACCTAGCGTTGGTGGGAGGAGTGACACGCTCACCATCCATAGTCGCTAGGGAGTACGCGCCATTGGGATAAACTTTGTGGACGACAAGAGGTCCCTCCCACTTGGGCTCCAACTTGGGTGGCTTCCTGCCGGGGATCATTGGCGCTCTTAGGGCTAGCACTAGGTCACCCTGCAGGAAGGAGCGGAGGCGAACCTTCTTATTGAAAGCTCGAGCCATTCTGCTTTGATGCCTCTCCAAGTTGTGCAAGGCGTGAAGTCTATTCTCATCTAGTGCTTCCAACTCGACTAGACGGGTTTCAGCCGCTTTGTCCGGCGCTTGCTGGTCGTAGACTACAGTGCGCAAGGACGGTAACTGGATCTCGATGGGCAGGACGGCCTCAGCTCCATACACCAGGGAATAAGGGGTCATCTGGGTGGAATTGCGAGTCGTCGTCCGATAATCCCAGAGGGCGTTGGGGAGCTTGTCCGGCCAACTCTTCTTGTTATGACCAACCATTTTTTGCAGAATGTTGGAGAGGGTTTTGTTAAACGCCTCGATCTGTCCATTCGCCTGCGCATGATAGCGAGATGTATGGTTCGAGCGAATGTTATACTTAGCGTACAACTTCTTCAACTCGGCTGCTCGGAAATTGGCTCCGTTATCTGTGAGGATAGCGTGAGGCACTCCAAATCGATGAATGATGTTGGAGGTCACGAAGTCAGCGATCGAACAGGATTTTACCTCTCTGAGCGGAATCGCCTCTGCCCATTTGGATAAGAAGTCCATGGCGGTCAGAATGAACCGGCACTGGCGAGCCGTCGCCGGCGGGTACGGTCCCACAACGTCCATCCCCCAGACTGCAAAGGGCCAAGAATACCTGGTGGTATAGAGAGGCTCTGGCGGCCGATGCACAAAGTTCGCATGAACTTGGCACGCATGGCACCTCCTGGCATACTCGACGCAGTCATGGATCATGGTGGGCCAGAAGTATCCCTACCTCCAAATCTGGTGGGACAGCTTCGACCCAGTCTGATGGGCACCGCATGAACCAGCATGAACCTCTTGCATGACTCGTGGGATCTCAACTCCCTGAAGGCAACGGAGGAGAACACCATCGAATCCGCGTCTATAGAGGATCTGCTCCAGGCCGAGACTGCTCTGGAGGACAAATTGCGATGCGCGGCGTCAAACTCGCTCGCGCTCGGCCCGATCTGGCGGAAGAATGTCATGTTGGAGGTACTCAACCAAAGGCGTCCTCCAATCAGGGGCTGGTTCGACTGCCATATCTGGGGTACTCGGGGCTCTGGGAACAGGGGCAACCGTGGTGAGATTACTTACCGACGGGTCGCGATCTCCCTCCGGGATACCGGGAGCGATGAGCCTGCGGCGCGTCACGCAGACTGTCAGGTTATCCTGTTCAGGCTCTGCATGTGACGCAGCAAGGCTGGTCAAAGCATCTGCTCGACCGTTCTGCGACCAGGGAATGTGGACAATTTCTGGCCGAGAAGGGAACCGGGCCATCAGAAGGAGGGTGCACTCCAGTAATGGCACAAGTTCCGGCTTCCTGACAACATAGTCGCCATTGATCTGCTTAACAACTAGCTCGGAGTCCCCTTTCACGCACAGATGGGGCACGTCGATCTCGAGAGCTAACTCGAGGCCGGTGATGAGGGCATGGTATTCCGCCTCATTGTTGGTACAGCCCTCTGACAACAGGAAAGAGTATGGAAGTACGGCTTGCTCCGGGGTATTGAAGACGATACCCAAGCCCACTCTGTTGAGCTTTGGATTATCGAGTCTTCTACCAGTGGGGCTCCGGGAGGCACCATCAAAGTGCATTTGCCAGCATGGACCGGCTTGATCGACCGAGAGGATGGCCTCATCAGGAAAGCCTAGATCCAGCGGCTGATCCGCAGAGGTTGGGTGAGCAGCCAGAAAGTCTGCCAATGCTTGCCCTTTGATGGCCTTCTGAGACACATACCTGATGTCTAACTGCTAGAGAATCATAGCCCACCGCGCTAGACGGCCAGTCAACATAGGCCGGCTCAGGATATATTTCAACGGGTCTACCCGAGAAACCAACTGTAACTCATGGTGCTGCAAGTAGTGCCGTAATTTATGTACGGCAAATACGAGCGCCAGGCAGCTCTTCTCGACGGGGGAATATCTGACTTCCGCATCGAGGAGCATGCGACTGAGGTAATAGAGGCTATTCTCTGTTCCCTCGTTGTTCTTCTGGGCGAGAAGGGCGCCAAGGGACCATTCCAGTGCGGTCACATAAAGGACCAGCGGCTTCCCGGATATAGGCAGCATCAGAACCAGAGGTTGAAGCAGGTACTGCTTGATTTCCTCGAAAGCGTTCTGACACTCTTTATCCCATACATAGGTGGCACCTTTCTTCATGATCCGAGAAAAGGGCTTACACTTGCCGGCCAGATTCGCGATGAATCGGCGTATATAGGCTAAGTGGCCTTGGAACCCTTGCAGTTCCCGGATGTTACCTGGGGGAGGCATCTGGCTAATCGCCCTGATCTTCTCTGGGTCGATCTCAATACCCCGGTATCTTACCACAAATCCAAGGAACTTTCCGGAGGTGACCTCGAAGGCACACTTCAATGGGTTCATCTTCAGGCAACGAGACCGGAGGAAGCCGAACACTTTCTCAAGATCTTTGAGATGGTCCTGACGCTGGCACGATTTTACTACCAAGTCGTCGACGTAGCATTCCACCAGTGTGCCGAGGATTGGCTTGAATATGCGGTGCATCGCCCGTTGATAGGTGGCACCTGCATTCTTCAGGCCGAAGGGCATGACCCGGTAACAAAAGGTACCTTGGGGGGCCCTGAAGGCAGTGAACTCCTCATCCTCAGGGGCCATCCGGATTTGGTTGTATCCGGAGTATCCATCCATAAAAGAGAGGGCTTGGAACCCTGCCGTGGCGTCAATCAACAGCTCTGTCACTGGAAGGGGAAAATCATCCTTCGGACAGTGGCGGTTGAGATCGCGGAAGTCGATGCAGACTCTGATCTGCCCGTTCTTCTTCATGACCGGCACAATTTTGGCCAACCATTTGGGGTACTGGACTTCCCTCACGAAGTTGGCTTTGATAAGCTTGTCAACTTCGGCCTCAACCATGGCACCGTGGAATGGGTGCATCTTCCTGGGAGGCTGCTTGAACCCGCGATGGTTCGCCGGGAGACCAAGGCGGTGGACGGCTACCTGAGGATCTAGCCCCGACATCTCGTCACAGCCCCAAGCGAACACATCACGGTGCTGCCTGAGAAAGTCCACGTACTGCTGCTGCTCCTCAGAGGGCATGGCGGCACTGACCAATGTGGGTCTTGGATCTGCTTCGGTTCCTAGGTTCACTTGTACTAACTCATCGACCGTGGCGGAGACGCCCTCCTCAATGGCTGGGGGTGCATCTTCCACGTCCTCTCCACTCGGGGAGGGATCGTCCACGGGAGAGACTGCGTTGGAAACTGCATTGGGGCTACCAGATCCTGCTGGGCCGCTGGTGCTGGCATGGGCGGTCGCGGTCATCTCGTCAGGAGACTCACAGGCCGTCGAGACCATGGCTACGTCCAACCGTTGAATCGAGAGGACGTAAGCGTCATCCATTCTTTCCCAGGGATCACTTCCAACAGCGACAGGCTCATCCTCACCTGCCAGGATCTGCTTATCCTTGCTCATGTAATAGTACGCGTCCCGATAGCGGGCTTCACATGAGGCAAAAGGAGAGGCATCTCCCTGAAGCACGCCTACTCGACCATTAAGGGAGTATTTGAGGCATTGGTGGTATGATGAGGGAACCGCCGCATGAAGGTGGAGCCATGGCCTGCCCATCAATGCATTGTACGCAGTGTCTTGAGAGACTACCATGAATTAGGTGTTGTCAACCAAGTCACCGAACTGGGTCTTCAAACGTATCTTGCCGACCGGGGTTTTCTCAGTGCGGTCGTACCCCTGGATCCTGAGGTCGGAGGGAATCAAGTCATCCTCAGACAACCCCAATCTCCGGAGCGTCCGAGTGGGAATCAGGTTAATCCCGGACCCCGTGTCGACAAGACAGCGCCGGACTACAAGACCATTGAACTGGCCGGTAACATACAGTGGACGAATGTGCCCCTGTATAGGAGGGTCTTCATCCTTACAAGAGAACGAGATAACTGCCTGGCATTCGGCGTCCTCAATCGTTTCGGCGTGAAAGGCCTCTGCAGCCGCAACCTCTGTCTCAAACTAGAGGGGGCTCTTTAGGGCTTCAGCGAGTGCCTCGCGCATCTCAGATGACATGCGCAGAGCCTCAAGGATGGAGAGTCTCGCTGGGATGTCGGCCAAGTGCTTCAGGACATCATACTTTTTGGCCAAGCGCGAGCCCCTGGTTGCAGGAGGTTGCTCTGCGGTCGGAAGCATGACGGGCCTTGCCGGTTGGGCCGGCGGCCGATTGGTGCTTGGCGCATCTCTCTGTTCATTGGTTGAAGCCCGGGAAGTAGTCACCGTACTGTGGTCAGGAGGCCGGGATGGACTCGTGGCAGGGCGGAGCTGATCGTGACGCGGCTGAGGCGGTTCTGCCTGGTCCCACACCACAAACAGTGGCGGAGGAGAATCCGTCATCCCCGGATGGGAGGCCTGCACACGCTGAGCTCGATCTTGAGCCTGCTGCCTAGTCTCAGTGGCGTGCACGGCCTGGCTGGAGGTACCAATTGCTGTGCCCCGACAACTCCTGTTGTTGCGGCTCCTCCGACGGTGGCGACGACCGGGGACACTAGGGAAGTCCACCTGGTGTTCTTCAACGTCGGGAAACGAAAAGGGATTTACCAGCTCGACGGTATTAACCGAAGCGTACCCAACACTTTCATCAGATGAATCATTCACCACTGGGCGGATCCAGGGAGGGATCCCCATCTTCGGGGGCATGAAATCGCCGAGAGTGCGGGATAGTGGCGGAACTGGCGGGGCACGCTCTTCCTTCTTGCGCCGCCGCCGTTTGCTCTTCCCGGAAGAGGCAGGCTGGGATGACGATGCCGAAGCAGCACCCGCAGATTCTGGGGGCTCAGGCTGATTCAAGCGCGCACGGATGATTCCATGGGCGCGAATGATCTTCTTGCGGGCCATCAAGTTTTTATACTTCTGGGACCCGCGGTCGGAGACCAGCTGCCATTCGTCCTCATTGCCGCTATCGTCATCTGATCCCACGAACACGCCCGCCACTTGTGCCAGAGCTGGGCCCAACCTAATTACATTGTTGTGAATATGGTCTTGGAGACAATCCTTAAACACATAGCACCGCTGGATGGTGTGTCCCAGGGCCCGATGGTAGGGGCAGTAGCGGGGGTTATCCGTGAGATGTGCCTCCTCTGGCCTCCAACACTCAGGAAGTCGCACAATCCTCTACTCCAGGGTGCTCCGGAAATAACCGGGGACCTGATCCTCATGAAATGAGTAGGTCAGGTATCGCGGGCCCCTGGGAGCGTGGTCTTGACGAGGGGCTGGAGGGGCCTGCCGAGGAGGTGGACCCTGATTATCTCGCATGGGTTGTGGAGGTACATTACGCGGAGGGGCCGGCCGGTTCTGAGGCTGCCGCTGCTGGGCCGGGAACTGAGCCCGTGGAGGCGGATTCCTGTGAGGCTGTGGAGCTGGCCTCGCCGGCAGCAGCTCCAACGGCCTGGGAGCCTCTATCTGGGCAACAGCAGCGGGCTCAGCCCTGCTGGCTCTCCTTGCAGGAATCATAGGAGGCAGCGGGTGTGCCTGGCTGGCCTATTGCAGGGCTTCCTCAAGACGTTGAGCTTTGTCTGAGAAGTCCCTGAACCCTCCGGGGTAATTCTGAGTGATCAGGGAAGGGACCAGCTCGGTCTTGACGTTCCCGACACACATCGTCAGCAACTGCTCCTGAGTCAATGGCATGTCAAGGGAATACGTGAGACCCTTCCACCGGGCGACGAAGTCCGCGACTCGCTCATCAGGCCTCTGCTTGCACTTGAAGAGGTCTGCGATACTCGTCTTCCGGGTCATGGAACTGAACTGGTAGAGGAATTGTCTACGAAGGTCCTCCCAGCTAGTTATTGACCCGAGGGGGAGCTGGCTGTACCAGACAAATGCTGGCCCTTCCAGTGTCTGGACAAAGCAGCGAATCTTAGCGGCCTCTTGCTGCGCCGGAGTCCCCAACATAGGCCCGCACCTCGAGTTGAAATGGGCCAAATTCTGTGGCGGATCTCCAGTCCCGTTGAAGGGGGCGAAAGTGGGATTCCCGAATCCCGGAGGCGCCGGCATGTCATCCACCCATGCTGGGTATGGCTTGCCGTCCGGTGGGATCGCCACTCGCCGAGTCTCCAAGCCTTCCAAGCGGGCGATGAGTGCCGCCATCGGATCATCCGGACATGGGTTCCAGTCCTGGCGAGGATCTCTAACCATGAGCGCATTGCATGGCCCTTCAATCGGGTCGTCGACCGAGTCGTCGAACTCGGCAGCTCGTGGGATGGTGGGCGGAGCGGCCCTTGGGGCTACGGGAGGAATCCGAGCGGGGTCTCTCAGGTAGTCACGCCGCTCGGGAGGGTGTGGTGAAACATACCGCGCCCTCTTTCCATAGGCGATGGCCTCTCTCCTGTCGGCGAACACGGCATAATCACGGCTTCCCGGGAGAGCCTCATCGAGGGGTGGTTGTTCCTGTCCCTGCTGTCCTGGCCTAGGATCACCGTAGTCAGGCCGCCGTTCTGCCGCGCGCTCGGCGAGGAGCTGGTCAACCAGCTTCTTCTGCTCGGCGAGCTGTTGACGTAGCGTAGCCTTCTCGGGATCCTTGTCCGCCCTCTGCGTGGAGGCAGATGGGTCGGCGGGCTTTACAGCCTCGCCGTGCTCTTTACCTTTGCTGACGTTTCGGCTCAACGTCAGTGCTTCAGTGGGTGCGAGGAGTCCCAGGAGGTTCCTCTGATGACGAGTAACTCTCACCGATGGATCCAACGACGGCTTGTCTTCGGGGGAAGAGCCCCCGTCAAGAAGTTTCAAGTCGTTCCCCTCTCCCGACAGGTCAGCCATATTGACCGTTTCCGTCCCTGGGGATGTACCCTCAGGGCCACCCAGCGAATCGGGCTGTCGGCGAATCGCACTGAAGCGTAGGGCAGCGTACTGCCCCCATCCACGGATATACACGTGGGGAGTGGCTTCCTCGATAACCTTGCGGAGTAATTGAAAACACTCAACGCATCGTTGTTGGAGGGCCTCGTGGTGACCAAATGACCCGGGGTGCCGAACCGCGGGGAGCGTGGCCAGGTCAATTTGACGGCACTGCTCACCAACATCCTCTAGGTGCACTTGACTCCTGGGATATGGAATTTGTAAGCGGTGAAGACGGGAGTGAGTCTCCCGGAGAGTTCGGCGGAAACATTCGAACTCATCCGGGGTGAGCGATTCGGGTGCATCAATGTCCGGTCCTGCGACTGGCCAAAATTTCTCAGGGAAGTGGCCCTCTGCAAGGACGGTCCAGAAGCTCCACGACTCAAACTCGGGACTCAGGTCTCCTTGGTCCTCTTCAATGACTGGGAATGGACGGGGAACCGGAAGTGGTGCCGAGGCGGGCCGCCGGGCCAACAGGCTGGCCGGCGGTGAATACGGCGAGCAGGCCGATTGGCCTCCATGTCCCGGGCCGCCCTCTGAGGGTGGCGGTGCCCCAGCTACCACATCACGATAGGACGGGCCGGCGAGCGAACATCCTGCCGTAGCGTCGGTGCTCGCCGAGGGTGCACTAGATCGTGGTTCGACCGTAGGTCCCCAGAAAAGGTCTTCGGCTTCTCCAATCGAGGCAGAAGGCGCTTCCAGAGGGGCCTGTACCAACCGCAAGCTTGATCCTTGGGGGTCTACCAGGCCCTCGCTACTCCGGATATACCTTCGGAGAGAAGCGGGGATCGTATCGACCTCGCTCTTGGGAAGTACGAGGCTGACGTGCCGCATTCCTACCCCTGCCCCTGACTGGCGGGATTGGGGGGAGGGCTCTGTCGCCGAATCATACTCCGCCTCTGTATCAGAGAAACGAACCGGTCGGATCTCTGTCCGGAATTCCGTAACATTCTTCCCTCGGCGTCGACGCCTCGCCCTCCTGCCCCTGGGTGGTTCTTCGGGGCATGGCTGACCTCTATCCTGGCGTCCTCCGGCCGCACTGGTGCTGGGGCCAAGAGGACTGGAAACCAAGGTGCGAGGAGCACCGGGACAGATATCAAAGGGGACGCGGGGAGAGATGCTTCCGGGCAGGCCTCCGGGCCGGGATCGGAAGGCGGGGTGACCCATGCCTCTTGGATCGGCCACACAGAGTAGACCCTGTTGGTGAATAGCGCTACCGCGAGGTGGTCCGCGGTGGCTATTGTTTGTACCAGCAACCGGGAGAGTCAACCCAACCTGCCTTTGGGGCGGTCGGGGCCTCGATCCGGGTCGAGCATAGAAGTGCCCCCGCTAGGGATGCGCAGGGGCCTGGTGACTGGAGCCAGCAGTGGCTTGAGCCAACGCGGCCGCTGTTGCTAGGGCCCCAAGGTTGGCATCCACTTCCGCTCGAGCCCGACGTTGGCATCGAGACAGACGAGTCGGGATGAGCGGCGCGGGTAGGTGGAGAGCCTGTTCCTCGACTTGAGGGGCCTGGCGGCGATGTAGCCGTGGCCTGACAGGAGCCCTCAACGCGGATCCCTGGAGCGAATCCCGGATAGGGTGGTCCCGGGCATCTTCCACCTCATCCGCATAGGGGAAGGAGTTGTCGGAGCGCTCCGGGGATAAACTCCCAAAGCGGTTGGACGTCGAGGTAGGAAGCGGTGCCTCCCTGCGCGGCCCTCGGGGGCGGCGTTGGTGGCGAGGTGCAGCTCCCTCGAGGTCTAGGCGAGCCATGTCCCTGGTGGGGATGACTCCCTCTTCCTCATATCTACGCACCAAGTTGTTGATCACCCTTCTTTGGATGACCTCCGAGGGGGAGAGAGGGCGTGGTTGCCCCGCAGCTGCGGCTGCTGGGACGGCTGTGGAACGGGCGGGACCGCGCGGAGTAGCCGCGTCGGTGTTTCCCCTACCCCCGCGCCAGTGGGCGGGTGGCGATCGGGCACTAGATTGGGCGACTTGATTTCTGAAAGCAGGGAGAAAAAACCCATTAACACTGACAGGAAAAGGAATCGACAACAAACCATTAGTGCCATGACGCCTTCCATGGGGGGGAACCCAGGCCCTCGACGTCGTGAGACGGAGTGCCCGATTTCCCTTCCCCAGCCCCTGGCGGGTTCCGGGCCCCGGTGCTGAATGCTCGGTCGAGCAGCATGCTGGTCTTCCAACACCTCTGAAAGCCATCGGTCTTCGTATTGAGGAGAAGAGATTCACGTCGGGTTCACCATTTTTCTGTTTCGGTGCGGATGTGCGTCGGGTTACGCTGTTCCGGCAGGACGCGTTCGCGCGTGCACCCGTCGACCCGAGGGGATAGGCGCGCGGCTTGTGGTCCCGCAGTCCCGCTTTCCAAGGGCGGGTGGCATCCGTCCCTTATTCAGGGGCGTCTGCTCCATGATCGAAACCGGGATGATGGGATGTCGGCTCCTCCTTCCGTGGACGTCTCCCCGGAACTCGTCGCCTAATCCGGGTCTCCCTCATAGATTTAAGAATGTTCGTGAATCTCGTTCCCGGCGCCATATTTCTATGGACACCGGTTAATTACACTGCTTCCGCCCAGACGCTCCAAGGAGTCTGGTCGGGGCAGCAACCTGCGGTGAGGAGACCGGGTGGCTCTGGGTGTCGGGGGCGTGTCTTAACACTGCGCCTCTGCATGTCTGCCTTCCGTCCCTAATAGGGCTTCTCGAAGGCGTGATGGCCTGAGGCATCCCGCACTGGGTGCGGGGAACTGTGTTACCTGAGGTTTTCCTCAGCTTCCCATGTTTAACACGGGGTATGCCGCGAGTTTAACGTCCAGCGGGGACGGCATCGGACTGATCAACACGGGGAGTGGATCAGATGACAGAACCCCTTGCGGGGAACTTCCGACGCTGGGGCCAGCACATGGGCGGCTTCCCGAGTGAAATGGAGTTGAATGAAATGGCATGACCCCACCGGGATGTGGCGGCCCGGGTAAGGATCAGGGTGGATGATGGAGTGAAGAGCTTGGACCCCGTAGGGGCTTCCTACGTACCGTGCATTAGCGCGGATCAAAGTCAGCGTAGTTCGGATATACAGTTTAACGTCATGCTGGACGTCGGCAAGCCGACTCACAGAGAGATCGAGGCCGCCGGGCGGAGGATTGAACCGAACCACCTCGCACAGAGGGGGATGGAACGGCCGGGTGGATCACAGTTTTACGTCATGCTGGACGTTGGCAAGAGAAAGGCAAGCCAACTCACGAAGAGATCGAGGCAGTGGGGAAGCACAATGGAGATACACACGTGCATTCCCCCACAGAGGCAGATTCATAGGTGAATCAACGCAAGTGTGAACCCGGGAGGGGTTCACTGATGGACGAACCGACGTAAATACGACCGGGACGACCAGGTGGCGGGCTTGAACCTCGGAGAGGCTACCTACGTACCCTGTTTAGAAGACAGGGATCAAAGTCCACGTAGTTCGTTCTGTTTGTAACACTCTACCCCTGTGGGTGAAGGCCACTCCAATCCCGACATCCCTGCAGAGACGAGCGGGTGGGGGCCACATCCAAACTGGGAGGACCCTGCGTGCGGGGCACGGGATCAGGATGCGGACGGTTTAACGTCCTGCCGGACGAAGTACAGTTTAACGTCGTGTGTTGAGGACGAAGATGCTTGGCAGTTTAACGTCTTGTCGCGCGGACGAAGTACAGTTTAACGTCCTGCAGGACGAATGCTGAACAGTTTAACGTCTTGTAGCTCGGACGATATGCTAGGCAGTTTAACGTCGTGCAGCTTGGACGTATGCAGTTTAACGTCGTGTTGGACGAATGCTAAACAGTTTAACGTCTTGTAGCTTGGACGAAGTGCAGTTTAACGTCGTGCGGGATGAATGCTGAACAGTTTAACGTCTTGTAGCTTGGACGAAGTGCATTTTAACGTCTTGCGGGACGAATGCTAAACAGTTTAACGTCTTGTAGCTTGGACGAATGCAGTTTAACGTTGTGCGGGACGTTGAAGCCGCCGATAGGTCCGTGTCACTTCGCGCGAGCCTGGAGGGTCGTACGGGAAGACAGCGCACGGTGCGGGCACCCGGGATGAGGGTCATCGGGCGCCACGCAGGCGGGTACCCAAAGGTGGTCAAAGGGGGCGACCCTGGCGGTTTGCGCGCAAAAGAGGAGCTTTGCGCGCAATACCGCGGGTCGGCGCGCAAATGGGCGGGCTGGCGCGCAATTGGGCCAGCACTTCGCGCGTGAAAGGTAGAGATTACGCGCACCGGGCTTCAGATAGCGCGCGGGGGAAACGGCTCATTCTTAAATCGAATGGCCACTTTGAAAAGGGGGGGGGGTGTGCGCGCAATCGGGCCGCATTGCGCGCACCCCGGGGGCAATTGCGCGCAAGAGGCTTCTTTTGCGCGCGAAGGCCTTAGGGTGAAGAATTATTCAAAGGAAAGGAGCCCAAGGGATTGCGCGCGAAGGCGAACCCTGAGGCCTTATTGCACAAAAGAAAAGAGGTTACCTGAAGATCGGCATTGCGCGCGGGAGGGGTTGGATTGCGCGCACGAGAGACCTTTCGACTTCTGGCAGCCTTCAAAACGTCAGGGGTCGCCTTATATTTATAGGAAACCCCGGGCGCGGAATCCAGTTCGCGGGCGCAGAATTCTCTTCGCGGGTGCGGAATTGGTCCTGGCGCGCAAGGGGAGTCGTGCGGGCCACCGGCGCGCAAAATTGCGCGCCGGTCCAGCGCATTGCGCGCATCCCGGGAGGTTTGCGCGCGACTCATCAATTTTGCGCGCGGTTCTCCAAAATTCCGCGCACGGCCTCCGGGCCCTCCGAAACATGCTTCCGACTTCAAATATGACCTCGCTTTCCTCATCCGGAGCTTTGTTTGGGAACAACGGACTTTTCCGGCGTCTACAATTATGTTAAGAATGTTTTTGGGTATTTTTCTGAAAAAAATGAATTTTCGGTGAATAGTGTATTTATTTTAAAATTAAATTAAAAATATTTAGAAAATTATTTTTATAAAATGGATTTCATTTTTGAAAACAGGGCATTGATATTATGTTAAGATAAATTTTGGGGATTTTTCTGAAAAAAATTAATTTTCAATGAATAGTGTATTTATTTAAAAATTAAATTAAAAATATTTAGAAAATTATTTTTATAAAATGGAGTTCATTTTTGAAATCAGAGCATTGATATTTGGTTAAGGTGAATTTTGGGATTTTTCTGAGAAAGTTGAATTTTCGATGAATAATGAAAATACATTTTTTATGTTACGGGTGTTTAATGACATCATTAAATGATGTATTAAGTATGTA
The DNA here is from genome assembly GCA_963277665.1 of Viscum album. NCBI lineage: Eukaryota > Viridiplantae > Streptophyta > Magnoliopsida > Santalales > Viscaceae > Viscum > Viscum album. The sequence goes on from OY728165.1 coordinate 525,261,612, forward strand.
CCTTGGACAGTAATGCCTTATCCCCTCACTTTCCCTATAAATACCAAGCCATCCTCTCATCCATTCGACTCTCAACTCTCCCCCAACGAATCTCTGGTCTCATTACCTCCCAAAGAGTCCTCCCAAGGTGCCCCCAAGCCCTCATGGTCCCAACCTTTGAGTTTTATGAGTTACGTTTTAAGTTTAGGGATCCAAACTCTCTCTTTATTTTGAAATAATCTCTTTTAATTCATTTCCTTTATCCTCCATGTTATTATGTTGGAGGATGTTCTTTTATATTCCTCTTACTACCCTTTTCATGTTCATATGATGAGATATCCCCTGTTACTCTCATCATTTCGTTTTATGAATGTTTAAGTGGCACCGTTAGGCTGCCGAAATTTTTGTGATGGGTTCTCTCACCCTTCTCATATTCAAGTTCTATTTTCTTTTCAAGTCTTTAAAGTTCCTTTTTATTTTATTTTCATATGATGAGAGACCCTATTTGATCTCTTCAATTGATTTTTTTGATGTTTATGTGACACCGTTAGGCTACCAAATTTTTAAGGGATTCGTTTACCTTTCTCATTTTTCATAGTACTAATTTCATGTCAAGTCTTTAAAGTTCCTTTTTATTATGTTGGGGTATTAACTATATATCTATCATACTGGAAATTTTATGTTCATATGAAGAGAGACCCTATTTGATATCGTCAATTCATTTTTTTCAAGTTTAAGTGATGCCGTTAGGCTGCCGAATTTTCATAAGAGAAATCTAATTTTTGTCTTCCTTGCATGTTTTTCATTTCAAATAGTATGTCCTTAATATTTCATTACCATTTTCATATATCCTTTATATTATGTCCCTCTACTATTCTATGGGTCATTTATCAATGTTTGACCCATGTCCCCTCTCTTTTCAATGTTTTCTAAAACCCTGAAACATAGTTGTTATGCTGTACAATTTCCGTCTCAAAATGTCTCTCTCTTTTTCTAAAGTTTTTTTATTTTATTAAGTTAATACTCAAATCTCACTCTTCTATAGGGGTATTCACATATATAACAAAATGTTCTATTTTAATTTCTGGTATTTTCATACATGACACCCACCTTCCTTTTCTGTGGGTTTTAAAGTGACACAAAGACCATGTCTTTAAAGAAGTTTTTTAAAACGTTATGATTATGAAATTAAACCCATTTCTTTTATGCTATATGGGTTGTTTAGGAAATAATTGATGATGATATATGTGGATCACATGATAATAAAGGCTAATTTAATGGTGTGCCCTGATAGTGCTCTAATGGATTGGGTAAAGACTTAATCTTTATAGATGACCATTTTGACTGATACCTTGGTAATTATTATTGACACTTTGGGGATGGCCAATGGTGAAACAAAAATGACTTTCTTTGTTAAATGTTGTATCCATATCTTCAATTTATGAAAAAAGTTTTTTTTATTATGATATGCCTCATGATTTCTTTCTCATTCCTTAAAGTTATTTTCATGACCTTATTGAAGTATCTCAAGTTCACATGTTAAATGTTTCTCTTGTTTCCCTTACTGGGCCTTCTGCTCACCCTTTCATTTGATGTATGTCCCCAAGTTATGAGAGGCAGTAATAAACCTAGGATGAACTTAAGGAGAAGCCTTTCAAGTGTTTAAGAAGAATGCTTTATGTTGTTTTCATGTATTATGTTCCTGGTTTCCAAGACACTAACACTTAAAGATCCTCAGTTTTGTGTAATGTAATGAAAGTTTATGTTATAAAAAGGCGGGATTCCATAGTTGGTTTCAAAGTATGGTTTAGTTATTTGTGGAAATTATGATATGAATACTTTAGGAAGAACCCAATAGAAAAGTTTAAATATAGGAAATCTTCCTGGTATTTTGGTGAGTATTGAGTAAGGGGTTGCCAAGAAAATACATCCTTGTGTGGATACGAGCAGGTAGAGGTGGCTCTGGCACAGATGTACATAGGGGTAAAACCCGAAAACACCGCTTTGAGCTAGACTCGAACGGGAACTGGTACACGACAATGGGCCTTGCTGCACTCTTGGTTACGACACTCCCGGGGGATATGCTTTGGTAAATTCATAAGCTTAGTATAAACCATTATTAAAGGAACAAAGATAAAATAAAATAAAGATTCACTTAAGAATATATGATCAGGAAGAACCTAGATTGGGACATAGGGGATCACAAGTTTTGGTATACTTTTCTTCCACAAGTTTGTCCTTCTATGCTTTAAGTTCCCTTTTCATGATTATTGGCTAAGTATTTAAGCCCCCTAATTATACATTCTTTTCATAGATAATGGCGGGAAATGGAAGAGCATGTCCCAATGAGCAATGTGACAGGAAATGTGACGATTTCCCTATTAATGTGACAGAGATGAAGAAAGATCTAGTTGAACGTATTGTGATTATGCCAAACCAGCTATCAAAAATCACAATTAATAATTGGTACCTAGTTGAGTGCCCAAATTCATCAAGGAAGACGAAGACAAAGTCTCAAGGATGTTCATCTGAGAAAGTTGATAAGGGAAAGAAGACCAAAAAAGAATTTCAAAAATTTTGGGAAGAGGAACCAAGGAGAATGTCACAAAGGAACCGGGAGATGTCTTAAGTGTGGTAAGATAGGGCATAAAGTAGCTTACTGCTTTAAAAAAATGGATAATGTGATGAATGGAGATAAGATTCGATCTAATGTACCTTATACATTTCGATGTCGTAAATTTGGAGAAGATAGACATTATCCAAGGAAATTCTCTCTTGGAATGGATGAGAAGCATGATGAGCATCAACAATCTTCGACGACGAGGGAACAATTAAAGTCCTATGCTGAGATGGATCATGATGACTGAAGTATATGTAACTTCTTCTCAATAATTGTCTATGTCATGTTGTGTTTTAGTTCGTGATCTATGAGCATATTATTTATGTTTTCTAAGAACATCGAGTCACTACCTTATATGACTTTATATCATTAAGGAAAACATCTACTGTTATGTACCCCATGATGATTAGTGACGTTGTTCTTCTTAAAAAAATGGGTGATTAGGGGATTAAAAGATGATTATTATTTTGGAAGACGTTCACTCTTTTGGGAACCCTATTTGATCGAGGTAAATAGATTACTACGGTATTTTCTTTGAGGATTAATGGTTGAATTATATTTTGATGAATCAATGAATTTAAGGTGGACTTGTTGTAATTTAGGTTACATATAGAAATGATTAACCTATGTTGGGGAAAATGTGATTAGGATAGTTACTTTTGTTATAATATGATAAGAGTGGTTGATGTTGTTTGAAGATGAATGATAAAGTCAATCTTGGAAGAATATGTTAGGAGATCATTCTTATAATTGGGTTTCAATCGTAGTTTGGTTTATTTTGAGGAATTATACAGACAGTTATTTATGGAATGGTCTATGATGATCTTTGGGTAGTACCATGGAAAATTGAAGATTTAAAATTAGTTTCCCTTCTTATGGGATTCTTTATTTTGGAAGAGTTATTTTATCTTACAATTTCTGTTTTTGCGATAATGTTTAAAGATATAAGAAATTGATAGTTAATCTTTTCTGGATTATGTGACCCTCAAGAAGATTATTCTTGTGTTTTTATGAGACCGAGTGTTTTTGAATGCTCATCATTTGGAGAAAATATTAGTTTTGGTAGAAACTTATTAAAGGATGAACCAATACTTGAAGGTAGGAATATATCCTTATATTTTTGTTCTATGTAGTAAATGATTTCCTCAAAATTATGAAAAGGAACGAAAAACAAAAACGTAGTTGGTTTATGTTTCCTACTAGGTAATAAAATTCCGTTTACACACATCATAAGTTTGGGATTTTTTCGTGGTTAAATTTCTCCTAATCATGTATTCAATCACTCTCCCTCAGAACTTGACCCTTTGTTTTCTCCTCCATGTCCATGTTTTCCTACATGGAATCCTAGTGTGGGTTAACTCGGGTGACCTTTTTACTTCCCTTTATTTTTTTTAAGTAATAGTTTTACTGAATCCTTTTCCGGTGTGGGACTTTCAATGAAATTTCAAAATCCAATTTTAAAAATTTCAAATAAGTACTTTCATAAGGGGGGAAGATTGTAACGACCCAAAATTTTGAATAAATCTTGTTTCTTAATTTTGTGTGTTATTTTTTTTATACTCAACAAAGCTGTTTCATTTGATAACATGAGTATAATTAAAATGAGACTGTTGGGTTTTGACTGTTATATGACCACTGGTCAATATGACCGCTAGAAACTAAACATTTTGATATTTGTCTCTAAATACAAGTGATCTTGGTTAATTAATATAGAAAGAATATTTGATGGCCTCACCCAGTAGTCTTGAACCGATCGAAACCCATCTAAAAGAACTTGGGAAGGAGGTAGCACCACTGGGCTTTGCTTTGGACCAAACCCAACACGAACTGCATCATGTGAAGCTAGAACAGAATCTCCTTCGCGAGAAGTTCAAACTGATAGAAATTACTACTCGTGCGATGTTGGCCGAGCCTCCATCGAATTCTGTCACCTTAGCACACTTTACACTTAGGTCCTATGCTAGTGTGATAAGGGGCTATGTAAGGAGACCGTAACTGCCTTGTGTAATCCTTTGTTTTAAATAAAAAATTTTATTTCTTCTTATGATGAGGTTTATGAATTTTCAAATGTCCGGATAAATATTGTATGCATATTTTTTCTGAATCTTAGAGAAAGGATATTTTAAAAATTGTTTAGGTAAACCTTAAATCATTAAAAATGTGTAATGATTTTCAAAAAATGGTCTTCAGCAATTATGTTCAGTACGAAATTTAGAGTCCAATAAGATCAACATGATTTTTGATGAATAGTAAATTATGAATAGTGATTTTATGCTTAGGATTAGTAATGTGAACAAATGGATTAGTAATCTTACTTAAATAAATTTTTAATATAATAAAGCACTTTGATTAAGTAGTGTGATTTAATAAAATGGTTAAATAACGGTTTCATAAATTATTAGTCAAGTATTAGTTTTTTCGGGTGAATAGTGTTTTTTAATTAAAAATTAAATAAAAATTATTTTGAAAATTATTTTTATAAAATGGATTTCATTTTTGAACTCAGAGCATCGATATTATGTTAAGATAATTTTTGGGGATTTTTCTGAAAAAAATGAATTTTCGGTGAATAGTGTATTTATTTAAAAATTAAATTAAAAATATTTAGAAGATTATTTTTATAAAATGGATTTCATTTGTGAACTCAGAGCATCGATATTATGTTAAGATAATTTTTGGATATTTTTTTGAAAAAAATGAATTTTCGGTGAATAGTGTATTTATTTAAAAATTAAATTAATAATATTTAGATAACTATTTTTATAAAATGGAGTTCATTTTTGAAATCAGAGCATTGATATTTGGTTATGGTGAAATTTTGGGATTTTTCTGAGAAAGTTGAATTTTCGATGAATAGTCAAAATATAGTTTTTAAGTTACGGGTGTTTAATGACATCATTAAAAGATGTATTAAGTATGTAATCAATATGGTCAACTTATGAATAGTAAGATCAGGTATGAGGTGTCCCAAGTGGCCAATACCATGGGAAAATACCATGGGCAAGCCCATGGATTTTCCAAAACCACCAATGAGATGTCCCTTGGCCATTAATGCCTTGTCCCCTCACTTTCCCTATAAATACAAAGCCATCCTCTCAACCATTCGACTCCCAACTCTCCCCCAACGATGCTCTAGACTCATTACCTCCCATGGAGTCCTCCCAAGGTGCCCCCAAGTCCTCAAGGTCCCTACCATTGAGTTTTAAGAGTTAGGTTTTAAGGTAAGGGATCCAAACTCTCTCTTTCTTATCAAATACTCTCTTTTAAGTCATTTCTTTTATGCTCCTTGTTCTTATGTTGGAGGATGTTCTTTTATATTCCTCTTACTACCCTTTTCATGTTCATATGATGAGAGATCCCCTCTTACTCTAACCATTTCATTTTATGAATGTTTAAGTGGCGTTGTTAAGCTGCCGAAATTTTTGTAACGGATTCTTCACCCATCTCATTTTCATGTTCTATTTTCTTGTCAAGTCTTTCAAGTTCCTTTTGCTTTTATGTTCATATGATGAGAGACCCTATTTTATCTCTTCATTTGAGTTTTTTGATGTTTATGTGACACTGTTAGGCTGCTGAATTTTTAAGGGATTCGTTTACCTTTCACATTTTTCAAAGTACTACTTTCATGTCATGTCTTTCATGTTTCTTTTCATTATGTTGAGATATGATCTCTATATCTATCATACAGAAATATTATTTTCATATGATGAGAGACCCTATTTGATCTCATCAATTCTTTTTTATTGAAGTTTAAGTGATGCCCTTAGGCAGCCAAATTTTCATAAGAGAAATCTAATTTTTTTCTTCCTTCCATGTTTTTCATTTCAAATGGTATGTCCTTCAAATTTCATTACCATGTTTATATATCCTTCATATTCTATCCTCGTACTGTTTTATAGGTCATTTATGAATGTTTGACCCATGTCCCCTCTCTTTTCAATGTTTTCTAAAACCCCGAAACATAGTCGTTATGCTGCAGAATTTCTGTCTCAAAATGTCTCTCTCTTTTTATAAAGTTCTTTTATTTTATTAAGTGAATACTCAAAGCTCTATCTTCTATAGTGTTATTCACATATATACCAAAATGTTCTATTTTAGATTCTGGGATTTACATACATGAGACCTACCTTCCTTTTCTGTGGGTTTTAAAGTGACACAAAGATCATCTCATTAAAGAAGTTTTTAAAACGTTATGATTATGAAATGAAACCCATTTCTTTTATGCTATATGGGTTATTTAGGAAATTATTTATGATGATATATGTGGCTCACATGATAATAAAGTCTAATTTAAGGGTGTTCCCTAATAGCGCTCCAATGCATTGTGTAAAGACTTAATCTCTAGAGATGACCATTTTGACTGATACCTTGGTGAATAACCTGGGTAATTTTTATTGACACCTTGGGGATGGACCTTGGTGAAACGGAAATGATTGTCTTTGTTAAATGTTTTCGCCACATCGACAAGTCATGAAAAACGTTATTTTTATTATGATATGCCTCATGATTTCTTTCTCATGCCTTAAAGTTATTTTCATGACCTTATTGATGTATCTCAAGTTCACATGTAAAATGTTTCTCTTGTTTCCCATACTGGGCATTCTGATCATTCTTTCTTTAGTTGTGTGTCCCCAGGTTATTATATGCTTTAATGAACCTAGGATGAACTTAAGGAGAATCGTTTCATGTGTTTAAGAAGAATGGTTTATGTTGTTTTCATGTATTATGTTCCTGGTTTCCAAGACACTAAACCTTAATGATCCTCAATTTTGTGTAATGTAACGAATGTTTAGGTCATAAAAAGGCGGGATTCCACATTCATCAATAAAGTATTATAAAAAAATTAACCATATAATATTTTGGATGGTATTATTAGATTAAATTATTTGTTCTTTATAATTAAAATTAATGTTTATTTATATATATTAAAAAATTAGGGGAAATAATATTTACTTTGAGAAATAAGAAGAGACTCCCTCAGTAGTTTTTATACATTTTATTTTAAAAATAATATATTTTATGACACCTGGTTTAGATACTTCTATGTAAAACCATAAAATATAATAGAATTTTTATCAAAAATTATCCATATATTTTAGGATTTTTTATAGAAAACAATTAAAATGTAGATTCCATTTACACATTGTTATGAAGAAAAATGTTTGTGGAAGACAACCAGACTGAAAATGATAAAAAAATAATAATTTTATAAAGAAATTAAATTTAATTGAAAAATTAATAAAATAATTATTCATTTTTTTATATTTAAATGTATTAAAAATATTGTTAATATAGATAAGAAGGAGAAATATTCCCAAACAATAGAAAAAGACAAGGTCATCTCCACATCTAAACAACCTTTTCGTTGAATCATTAACAATATAAAAGTTAAATAATATGAATAAAAAAAATCCCATTAATAACCATATGAGAATAAAATTAATGGTTTGTAAATTGATTAAAATATTATTTTCTTATATGGATGTTGAAATAAAAACAATCACTATATCTAAATGAGATTGCTTTATAAATTTTTACTTTTACATTTGACATTAATAAATGTGCAATATACTCTTTTATAATAAACATAATTATATTAATTAATTATTTTATAATCATAATAATATCAATTAACCCCTACAATTTTCAATTTTGATCATTCAATTATATATAATAGTTAGTTATTTTTTATTTCATACATTGGGTGTCCATGATTTTTATTATTTTGAACAATGTTTATAATATTGTTATCGATCATAGTTAGATGATAAAATATAGATAATTACAATATTATTCAAGGTACTATAATAATTCAGTTCCCCTAAATTTTAGTCCCATTTTAATTTGATAGAATTTTATTTGTGTGATTTGTGAGAACGGAATCCATGATGAACATTTTTCTTCTTATATACTAAAAAACATAAGTAACATTATAATTATTTTTCATTTTTACCTCATCATTAAATAAAAATATTCATGAAAAAAATTTCTCATTAATATCATATATTACCACTCTTAATGTCCAAATACTTATTTATGATTAATATTTTGATGTTGGTATAGATTTATTCATGTGAGTGGCTGAAATAACCAAAACAAGAACTTGATATACCATTTAATGAATAAGAGATTTGTCGTATATAATATTTGTATCCTTTTATCATAAGAATAATTATGTTTATATCACATCATTACATTAGTTAATGGTATTTATAAATAGTGAATATGAAAATGGAATAGAAAAATATAGTGAATAACATATATACTCACATGATGAATTAACAACTTCTTAACATGTGTTAATTTATAATAAATGATTGATATTACTTCAATAAACATTAGATAAAACATCATAGAGGAATAATGATAAATAATTTACGAGGTAACTAAATAGTTTTAGTGGTTTACGAGCGGTATCATATCAGTCCTTTTACATGTGAGTTTTGAGTGTAATTTCAATAAATATTCATTTAGTAAGGTGTAGGGTTGACATTTAAAAATGTATGAAAATAAAAATGATAAGGTAATAGATATTTTTATTGAATTCCCTCATTTAAATAATTTACATATTTTGTTTCATGAAATTTTTTATCATTTCCACTTAGTTTATCCATTTTTACCTTACCTTGCCTTTATCATGGTAACTTAATTATTATCCTATGAAATATAATTTTTGTGTAAAATTTAAATAATCATATTTACCTTATTTATACATGATGATTAAAAATTTGATATATGTTTAATACAAATTAATTTTTAAATGTTATAATTTTGTGTTTTAAATTAAAAAATTATATATATATATATATGCATAAAAATACTTAAATTATATAATAATGAAGATTTAAACACCAAGTTTTCTTAATATTATTTCTTATCAATTAATAATAAAATGAGTTATAATATATTATCCAAAAATTAATAATAACATTAGATTCGTCATTTATAATCGATAAAATTAAATTAGTATGTTAAACAAACCCAATAAATACAGACTAATTCTACAGAAAAACACAGTTTTTAGCATAAATTATTCTAAACAACATCCTAATAAAATTATTTATTTATATTTTAACCATTAAATTTATTCATACATTGGTATTAAAATTGTAACTTAGTATTATCAATAAATTACCTGATTATTTAATAATAATAATATATAATATATTGAAAACATATTTTTTTAGTAACTTATTATAATAAATTATTTTAAGTTTTTTCATTGTTTATAATTTTTGAATTATATAATTTTTAATTTTAAAATAATTAATTCACAACTCCAATATATTTATTGGATGCATGGATCACAAGTTACCATATATCCAATAATCATATTTTCATTGATAATATGTCCAAAGAACATTTATCACAAACCATATATATATATAAGTAATATTTCATTCTAATATAATCCCTTAAAAATCAATAAAATAAGTCATATTATTTAATTATATTTCAATATGTCTATTATATTTTTAAATTTTTCCTTCTTTCCATAGTTAAAGTCTGGGGTATGATCATCATGGAAAACAATTATGTTAAATATTTCATATTTGGGGTATTTTAATTCACTTGCGTATTTATTCCACTTCTACTTTTATTAATGTTACATAATATTTTATTGTAATATATTATTAATTTTTATCATTCATTATAATATTTTATCTTAATAAAATATATCAAAGATTGTTTTAGTTTAGTATTGAATATGAAACAAGCTCTTTAACATAATATTTATTTCATTGAAAAAACATAGTAATATCATTGGGTGTTATAGAAAATATAAATGTATGTAATAGGGATAGAAAATATGGGGATACATTATTTGATATGGAAATGGTATTTCGAAGTAGTTATTTTCAGAAATTATGTTGAAAGCATAGGTGGTCTGAACATGCATGGTTCCTCGAGTGGAACTGTGGGATGTGGAAGTGTGGTAGATAGGAAATTCAATGGTGATCAATAATGGGTTGAATGGCTATTCCATTGTTTTATAACCATTTTTAAATCCCCTAAAACCATTAGTTTAACATATTCCAATGATTTTAGAGGGTGTTGGGTCAAAAACTAATGTTTTATATTATATTAATCTCTGTTTTTTGATTCTATTCATAGTTATTTCTATAGAATTAATATTAATGTTATCAAATTAGGATCATAAAAAATACAAAAAAAATTATCTATAATTTTTTTTTATTTAGATATTAAAAATTTTATCAAAACTCTATGTAACTCATGGGTAAAACCTATCATTCTTTATTATGGTTTTATTTTGGTTTTTCATGATAAATATAATTACTGGTAATAAAATTAGTTAATTATTAAATTTTTATAAATATAAAAAATTTAAAAATTATGAAACTACGATGAAATATGGTTTTACCATTTACATATTTAATAATTTACCTTATCTCATAAAAACATTTAGACTGAAACATTATTTTTATATTTCGGTATACTTCAGGTATTTAAAAATATATATTGTAATTTATACTAAAAATTATTTAATATTTTTTATTTTAAAATATATAAACATATATTATGATATTTTAATTGTATAAAACATGATTTAACAATTTACATATTAAAAAATTAAATTATATAGATCAAATTATAGGGTCAAAAATGTTGTTTTCAATTTTAGTTTAATTCACATTTTACATAATATATATAGTTCTATTTTGTAGATTTATATATTTCTTATCAATTTTTAAGTATAAGAATATTAATTATTAAATAAACATTTTTCACAATTTAGATATTTGTATATTTCCATGGTCTTACTATAACTCTAATGTGAAAACTATATTTTTTAGGATTCGATTGCTTTTGTTCATTAAAGATATTTGTAGTTAAAACTATTGGAATTGAGTAAAGATTATCACTTCGGAAATATAATGAGAATTTGTATAAATAATTCCAATATAGTTTACCATGTTTTGACCATTAATATATTAATATTTTGAAATGATGTCTCAAAAAAATGATTATAAAGAACATAGAGGGCTGAGAGCACATATCATCTTATCTATAGATTACCCACCCTTACATTAGGATCACAATCAACTCAATTTTTTTTATTTCTTCAATCATATAAAACATATTGATCATGAAAAATGTGTGCATTGATTATTCAAATTTTTTTTGTGACCCAACCTTCAAAATTACATGTTATAGTGTTTTTATAATTGACATAGATTTATTTCATTTGAAAATATCATTTTGGATTATATTTTTTGAAAATTATGACAAAATCATACATAGTAAACCCATACATTATAATTTCACACATATACCCAATATCTATAGTTCAATAAACATCTAATTTTAAAATATAGCATGTTTCTTTTCATTATAAAATATCAAAATTTTCATCTTGCCATAATCCTTGACATAAATATTACCAAAACCCTTTCGCGATCATTTTAAAACATGAGATGAGCCCAAAAAGCTCAGTAACAAACATAAAAATTGGAAATATTTTATTCGAGTGAAAAAGATGAATGACTATGAAATATTTACCTATATCGCATTGTTCTTAGGGAAAATAAGATAATTCATTTTTTATGAAAACAAACACACTTTTATCTCAAATAAAATAATTAAAACCCATATTAAACTAAAAAAACCCCATTGAGGACTTAGAGCATCACACATATAAAACTCTTTAAAACCCTTTTAATTAGAAAAATCAAACATCCAACTTCCGATATAATCATTAACCAATGTTTTGGAGAGATATAGTGGAGATTAAGCTTCATTAATCCTATATAGGGCTCACGAGGGATCTATAATTGGGATCAAACATCTGTATAAGACAAATTAGGTTCACCATTTTTTCATGAGCTATAATTGGGATCAATTCTCTATATAAGTTATATCAGGCTCACCCATGAGAAATAATGGCGGTTAATCCTTAGTATAAATTGAAAACCATTATATTAAAATTCTATATTCAGTTTACACAATTGATTTGATTTTTTAATGTAACTATCCATCATTGATTCATAACTTAACCACCTGTGGTTAGTTAATAATGCCACCATATATCCTTGGTTTATCAAGGAACCACCCATCATTGGTAAATAATGTAACAACATATTCATAGATTATTAAGGAACTGAACATAATTATATTATTATTGAACCACTATTTATCTCAAAAAATTACTAATAACCCAAAAATAAATATAAATAAATAATTCATGCATAATCAAAATATTATTTGAAAAAAATAAACATTTAATTTTGAAACCACTCATTTTGAAAAAGGGTTCATGTACAATGTAAAACGATTTCATTAAATATACCCATAAAAATATTAAATTAAGCTTCAAAATATAATGTTGTATTGTAGGTAATTATTTCTATTCATTCCACATAAAAACCGAGTTTATAATTTATAAAAATAAAAATTAATATAATATATTTTTTAAAATGTATCCCCTTACGAATATCATATCATTGAAGTGACTGTTAGTCAAAGGAATCAATTATGTGTATCAGTTGTAAATCAGTATAATACAAGTGAAAATAAAAATTAAGTAAATAAATATTCTTAACATGACACAGTCAGTGAATTAGAAGTTTAAACTAGATAATGAAAATTGGGTTATGAATTTCTCTTATATAAAAACATAATGAGATCCATATTTGAAAAAATATGAGATGAAATTAGAAAACTCATTTTTTAAATCATTTTTATATAATAAATTCCATAAATTTATTTTGAAAACTTGTAAATCAAAGGGATATATATAGGAAATAAATATTTAAAACATTTAGAAAAAGTTTTTAATGTAATGGGAACTTTGGCTTGTGTTTGGAGGTTCGTAGCTTGCTATTAATGTATTGGATAATAAAATTATATTCCTAAATTTCAAAATCCATGTCCTGACCCATCCCCTGGGGCCCGTGTCGTAACTACCCGAAGCCCGCCTTCCATAGGCCAGGGGCTGGCGACTAGCACTAAAGGCGTAAATCCCTAAAATTGGGAAGGCGTTGCCTTTATAAATGTAAACAAAAACACAAACAGAGTATAAGCGGAAGAAAACACTAAGTAAAATAGTAACAAAAGTGCTGAAAGTACATGGGGGCCGGAAATAAAAGCCCAACAGATAGGTACAACTACATCTGAAAGTAAAGTAGAATAAAAAAGACAAGCAGCTGGAAGATGACATGCAGCTCCGGGATCGTCCACCACGGATCTTACCTGAAGGGTTGGTACATATGTCCTCCTCAGCACTCCACATCCGATCGTCCGTCCGTCTGTCTCCTCCGAGTACCGAATCATCATGAGATCCACCTCCGGGTACTGTGCAGTCCTCAAACGCTCGGCCTCTGTCAGCACTTTCCGTCGTCTACATCCAACAAAATGAGGTGCGGGTATAGGCCGTGCAGGGGTGAGTATAACGATACTAAATAGGAACCCCAATACCATCAAGGTCTCTCTAAATCCAACAAGGATAACCATAAGAAAAATCCCAATAGATAAACCTTACATAGGTATAAGCCCATACTTATACCTATGTTATCATGTAACCCATCTCAAACATGAGGAAACACAGAGGTTATGAAATCAATGGATAACCACTACGTAGATATATGCCCATACATATTTCTAAGTTATCAAGTGACCCATCTCAATCATGAGGTAAAAACATAGGTCATAGACTCAGCTCAAACCAGGATTTTCATTATCGAAACTGTAACTGCTGAAGAGCTCTGTCTCTGAAGAGTACAGTGATCCTGTCACGACTCTAAGGTACTGCTCACTAAACTTAGACTGCTGAGGTACTCCTCCTGTTGAGTACCGCGGGTCTGCTGCCAAATACCAGGCGCTCCCTCTGCTGAGGGTCTGCCGCTAAATACCAGTTGGCCTCCCTAATATCCTACAGAGGTACTCTTCCTGTCGAGTACCACGGGTCTGCGGATAACTACTGGGTGCTCCATCTGTCCTGGGTCTGTCGCCAAATACTGGGCGCTCCGTCCACTGGGCTAGTCAACTCACTCCAAGTCGATTCGGTCAAGCAGTCGTCAGGTCTCAGCCGGCTACACGGTCTTCGTACTGCGTACGCTCATCTCTGGGAGGGTCTGCTCCACGAGCTACAGGTCGATACTCCAAGTATCACAAAGTTCCATGAAGAAGTATCTCATAGGACCGCCTCGTCATAGGGGTCTCAACACAACAGACGGCGCATCAAACGGACGCCCAGTCTATGAGTTATTAGCCTTTTCGTCCCAGGGGCCCGTTTGGTTTCGTGTGCGAACCAACCCGGCCGTATCTCAACTGTACCCCTAACTCTCATAGGGCATACTCATAGGGAGCGTTTCTCAACATGATCACCAATGCCGCTGACGGTTCGTCAAACGGACGTCCGGTCTAAAAGTTAACATCTTTTCCTTTCCAAGGGCCCGGTTGGATTTAGGGTTCAATCCAACCTGTACACTATCCAACTGCGTCCAAACCTTAGGAAAAGTTTTGAAAAAGTTCCGACTCATCAAGAGGAATCCAACAAAGTTGACGGCACGTCAATCGGACGTCCGGAGCTCAAGTTATAAGTGTTTCTGCTCTGAGGGCCCGGTTGGTTTCGTGTTCGAACCAACCCAGACGTGCCCAAAGTTCTCTGAAAACTTGAGTGTAATATACCGGAATGGCCGCCTCGATCCAAGGATCATTACGCAACTAATGGTGCGTCGATCAGAGGTCTGCAGCCCAAGATATGGGCAAAAGACCGGAAGTGATATGAAAATGGGGGGTTTGGGCCCGGTCGGACCCGGCCCGGCTGGGGGGGGGGTGCTGGCTTGGCCAGCGGCCGAGCAGGGGGGAAACATTCCCCCCTTTCTCTCCCCACAGACGTGTTCCGCCTGCCGCATCCTCCTCCTCCGGATCCCGCATGGCCACGGAATCCGGTCGCCTGCCGTTGTGGCTTCAGTCGTGGCTCCAGGCCCCGTGCCGGCGTGGCGCACCGGCAGGGTCTTCCGTGGACCACCAGACGTGCTCTGGTGGTCCATTTTTCCAACCGTCTTCTCCAACGGTCCTCCCGGGACATGATCTTCGCTGAGAAGTCTTTAAAATGAATCTTCGGCATGTTCTGTCATCACCCGTCAATCCGCACATCAAATAAACAATCTACAGATTCTTCGAATCGCCTCTGCGGCCCCGACTCCAGCCGCGGTTTCGTTCGGCCTCGATGGCGTGGTGCGACGGCGCCACGCTTCTTCGCCCGTTCTTCTTTGTTTCCCCATGGTTCCATTTCACCGCTCTACCTTTGTTCATGCCGTGAAAAACACATCATCAAAAGGGGGAGGAGGGTCGGTCGTGTTCGTGATGTTCGGCCCCCTCCCGTTAATCCGATATCAAGCGGCTAAGAAGAAGACGTTTGGACAGTCATGAAAATATTCATGAACCAAAAACAAACCCCTACCTCGATGAAGTCATCGAACGAGGTTTTTTGCGGGAAAGGGACGTTGTGGAAGACGGTGTCGTTGAAGGAGGATCATCGGCGTCGCGGTACACGGCGTCACGTCGTCGATCTTCGAGGAATCAGTGTTATTCGTCGTCCCTCGTTTGAGGCCGGCGTTTTTCATCAGCAACGGTGCATTCTTCGACTACTTCAAGGAGGAAGATGAAGTTCAAGACCTGAGCAAATCCTCTACAATCCTTCTAGCACAACCAAAATTCCTTAATGAAATAAGACTTGTCTTATTTAATTTACTCACACAAGGCACCAATCAATTCGAATTTGAAATTTGAATTCTCAAATTAATTATATTGAACAACTTAAAAAGTTAATTAATAAGAGAGTTGAATTACAAATTAATTGGGGTGTGGGTGATTTACAGAAATAAATGCATGTGGGAGGTAAAAATGAATTTGATGGGGGTGGGGCTCGTGTGGGCCCCACTTCACTAATATCCAACCTAGGCTAGTTAGGAATTTGTGGGTTCCACCCCAACCTTCAAGAATAGGTTTAAACTACATTAAAAATAAAAATAAAATTGGTTGCACAAATTCTATTTTTATTCATTACTTAACCCATTATTTTAATAACCACATCCGAGAAAACGCAAATCCGGAATAGGTGTTCCTAAGCAATTACAGGCGTTGCAGTTTCATCGGTGCCCTCGGATTTTGATTCCGAGCAATGGTTCAAAAGTTAGAAAAACCTGCTCGTTCGTTCATTGAACATACCCGAGCTAATATTCAGAAAATGATTCCAGGAACATCGTGCCTCGGAATCAGGTGCCGTCAGAAACTCCTTTTTTGTAAAATCCCAAAAAAATTAAGAAAAAAATTTCCTTGAAATTTTCAGGTCTTTACATTACTCCCACCTCAGGGATTTATGTCCCTGTAATTCATTGACACAAACTAGGGATAAAAAAGCAGTACTGAGCACGCATCTGATCCATCTGCTCCCATGTTCTCCCCTGGAGGATCCCGTGCTGCCAACGAAAGCGCACACGAGGAATCGACCATCCTCGTAGGACCTGCTCCTGTTGATCCTCAACCTCTACTGGAACCCCGGAAAAGTCACCCCATCGCCAATGTCCAACTCCCCATGGTCGATGATATGCGTCGGGTGAAGCACGAATCTCCCCACCTTAGATACGTGGAAGTAGTCGTGCACCTGGTGCAACTGAGGTGGATGGTCAAATGGTAATCCACCTCGCCTACCCTACTGAGGACCTGAAAAGGTCCGCTGAACCTCGGAGATTACTTTTCGCCTTAGCCACATCTCCATAGACATCGCCAATGTGAGACCCGTAAGAAAATGTGGTCGCCATACTCAAATTCTAGTGGTCTTGTCTCCTATCAAAAAATGATTTATGCCTGCTCTGTGTAGTCTTCATCTGCTCCTGGATGATCTGCACCTTCTCCATCGTGGCATGGACCATCTCTGGTCCCACAAGAGCTGCTACGATTTCTTCTTTGCTGATAAGAGAAATCTGGTCTCATCCCCTGGATGAACCGTGTTCTTTGCCTAAAACAGTCAATCCTGTCATGAATTGTATAAATTAATTCCATGGATGACTTCGTAAGGCCTCGATGCTACTACCAAGAGATCCATTCATTACTCTCACCTCCAAGGGTTGAGTCACACTGTCGGCATCAGTGTGTGTGGTCACTGGGTCTCCTCTAGTAGGAATCTAAAAGTGAGGTTCAAGTCAACAGTTTAAACCGGAACCTATTAGTTCAAAAAAAGAAACAAAGAAAACTTCACAAGGAAAATTTTCTTTTATTACTGCATCTCGAAGTACAAAGACACAAAAAAAATAAGGAAATAAGAAGCACCAAGATCAAAGGTCCCATTTCTTGAAATCAGTCCTGCTCTTTTCCGCCAGCTCCTGGAGATCCGGAGTTGTATGCTTCTACTGCCTAAAGCTGAGCTATCCCATGTCTACATGTTCCCTGTGGTCGGGGTGGACCTCCTGGTGGTGGTGGTGGCAACACCTTGAAGCGTTGTCCACCTCCATCTGCACGGCCAGCTCCCCTGCCTCGATCTTCTGCTCATTGCGGTTCGCCCAGATCGAGCCTCTACCTTAGTCTAAGGGGTTCTTCATCTATCAGCTGATCATCTGTACGGTGGGTAGGACAGCCACAGGCCATGTGACCAAGCCTACCGTAGGAGTAACACTGCCCACTCTTGGCACGACTGGCTCTGACTCCACCCTGGTTTCCCCGCACAACTGAACCTGAGTCATGTAGTCGGCCACCAGTGGGACTGGTCCTTTTGGACCTATGTATCAACTGTCTAATGCTAGCCGTAGAAGACTCAGCTCCATGTCGACTAGTAGAGGGTTCTGCTGCTAGATATTGCTCGGCAAGGAAACTATCCACTAGGAGGGCTCGCTAAAACACCCATGTCTGCGTCGGAATGCTGTGAGAAACAACATAAGCTCTAATCTCTCTCCTGAGCCCATGCTCGAAGGTTCGGGCCCTGATGAATGGGTCTCGTACCATGTCTTTAGAGTAGTGCGAGAAGTCTTGGAACCTTGCTGAGTACTGGGATACACTCATGCTTCCCCGTTGCAGATGAAGTAGCTCCTGGATCTGCACCGCTCAAAGGGTGGCTGGTACAAACTCTACCTGAAAGGGGCTCTCGAAGTCTGCCCACAGAAGTGATGTGTCGTCATGCACCTGGAGCATCAGGATCCACCATCTTCCTGCTGGTGCCTGAAGAATTCTAGCATCAAGGATCACCAAGAAGTCTGTTGGCGTCCCCACTAGCCTGAAGACTCCCACCACAGCCTCCAGCCAATCCTCAGCCGCCTGCGGGTCCGTCTCACCCCTGAACCTGGGTGGCCTCTGGCGCTGGAACTTGTGCAGTGCACTCAAGCGACGTGCACTCTCTTCTTCTAGGGTGGGTGGCATCGGTGGCCCAACAGGTGGTATTACCGCTGGTGCCTCTGCTGGTGCCTCAACTGGGATAAGGTCCTGTACTGAAGCCTCGTCGCTCGGCGGGCTGTCAGTATGTACCACTCTCAGGGCTCCAGCTGGTCGTCTATGGGGAGGCATCCTGAAAGAAACAGGCGTGACATGGTCAAACGATTTATACCTGGTGAGGTGACCTGGTATGAGCTGTTTTATAGGAAAACCATTGAAAACACACACGCAATCAGTTTTGCATGCACAATGTCGGAAATTAGTTGTCAGGGTCCTGGTGTATGGATACGTCAGCCGCCCGCACCAACACTAGGCTCCCTGAACTGAAAACCACACTTGGTACCCTTAACACTATTGTTTCACATAAAGAAAATATCGGAGTTATAAGTTTTGTGGTAGAACCGACTCCTCTGATACCAATTAGTTACAAGACGAGCCCTGGGGGATGGGTCTTGACAATCCATATAACTTTGAACATATTTTTTTAATTATTATGATAATATTAATTTAATTTACAGACATTTTTGTGAGTTATGAATCTTAATTTCATTGTTCTCGGAGTGTTCATTTTATGGTTTCATAATTGGTTCACTTGAGATTAATTATGCATATTATTTTCAAATGAGAATATGACTATAGAGGTGAACTCGAATAGTTGTAATTTAATTTTAGAAGTATAAATGGCACCATATATAATTTTTCTTTATTTTATGATTATGATTCAGTTGAAAAAAAATTAATTACAAATGGCTAGTTGAACTTGGTGGGTTTTCATAATATCACGTATTAGATTTTTTAAATTTAATACTATGTTTATATATTAGTTAAAACAAATTAAAAAGATATAATATACATAGAGAAAAATGATTCAACTAAAATAATAGTTTTATGACCATCCATTAAGGTAGTAATTGAAATCGATAACTCATTATCCAAACAAACGGTAATCCACTATAATTTGGATAATTGTATCATATAATTAAATTAGAGTAGATAATAAAATGAATGGATATAATATATTTCAAAAAAATAAACTTATAGTATATACATGATACTGGAGATATTATTTCATTATGGATAATGGAGGTTAGGATAAGTTAGAAGACGAAAATTAAATATGGTAGATTGTTTATGAATGTTGCCTCTTGAGTATCACAACCTTAAAGGAACCCTTAAAGGTCATGGAATTGTTTTAGTGATGCCAGAATTACATGGACATGGGGAGAGTGGTGAGGAGAGGGTTTGGAATATCATTTAATATATTAATGATTTTTTTGGATAAATGGGGTTGTGAGGAGTGGTATTTATACTTTATGTGGGGTGTCTTGGATTGATTAAATAATGATTTCTATAGATTCAAAAAATACCACATTAGGGTTGAATTAATTAAAATGAATTATATTGATAAATAGTTTTTAAATTATTTTTATGCTCTAGTTACACAAAAAACAACCACTTAAAATTTTAGTTATTATTTATTTTATGATTTTACATTTATAAATTAACCTGATTCATTATTTTTCCTATACTTGGGTAAATTATTAATTCCATGATAATTTTCTCTCATAAAAATCAAAATGACTTTACCCTATAATTTTGACTCACTGATTAAAATTTTGGAATCCATGTTACTAATTTCAGTTCATTTAATTGGAAATGTTAAATTTCGAAATGAACCATAAAATCCAATGAAAAACAATTTTTTTTGAAAGAGTTCTATTTTAAAATATAAATTATTTTCTTCATAAATTCAAGTCTAAAATCCATTTAAATAAATAATTTGATTAATTAGAATAAAAATTAACTAATTTTAATTTAAAACAAATCCAATTCATAATTTTAACATATAAATGAAATAATGTTTCTAATAAAAACTATGTTTTTCTCAATTTTCACAAAAAAATAAAACATTTATAAAAATAAACAAATTATAACCATAGGATAATATTGATATTCTAAATTTTTCAAAATAATTTTTCAAAATTTTGGAAAATTAAATTTATTATTTTTAAATAAAATGTAATATGGCCCATTTTTTAATAAAATTTGTTTTTAATGAAAAAAATTCCTATACAAAAATATTTCACATATTTAAAGAGATTTAATTAAAAAATTGTAAATGAGAATTATATATTTCATAATTTATTATATATTTTTCATTCTTAACTATTTAATTGTTAGTTTATAACATTAACATTTATTAAAAAAGAATAAATTGTTAGCTTATAATAATTTTTACCTATCTTATATGCTATTGATCATAGTATTTATTTTTGGAATATCTGTATATTAAACTTCCACACAATGTAATTGATTTTTTATTCAAAATATAAACTCAGGATCAAAACTAGTCATTGGATGTTTCAAAATACCTTCCTTGAAATCCCAAATCATAAGAAAGTTCAATAAACACTCCACTTAATAAGTGAGAACTTAAAAAGGTCATCGGGAATATTTCATACATGATTATCATGTATAAAAGTAAGGACATTGAATAGAAATTATAACACTCGAGGACAGATAGAGTGTTCTAGAGAACATGGTCATGAAAAAATTATCCATAACAAAACAGTAAATCTTTGATTGGTTAAAAGGCCAGTGAATTTTGGTATGAAATGTAAACAAATAATAAATTTTTTAAATATTATTTTTGTAGAGTTGAGGAATTACTTTACTACCATTTCTAATAACATAAGAAATCATACTCACTTGAAAAGTAGAATTTCATCATATTAGACAACATTATAACATTAAAGTTCATATTCTACATTTTATGTTGATTCCAAACTGATAATTAACTCTAAATATTATGTGATGAAGTGTTTTTTATGTCTCATCATTTTATATTTATCTTAATATAACATAAAAATACAACGATATGATTAGTGAAATTTCTTAATTTAGCATGGTATCCAATTGATTTCATTGTCATTTTCAACATTTATTTTAGGTCCACTCATTGAAATAATTATTTAGAGCATTATCAATGCTAATCGTTTCATTTCCTAAAAAACACATTTCATAACTTCAATTGTATGAATGATGGAAGATAAATATTTTTGAAAATATATTTTTATGAAATAAAATTTTAAAACAAGTCTTAAAAATTTATTTTCCTAAAATATTTGAATCATATTTCTTTGATATATTCAATAATGTGTCATTGTAAAATCCCATATGTAAGAACGATATGAATATAAGTGTAATCCAAATGTAAATTGGTTGCATGATTGTATCCATCATTGGAAGTTAATTTGAAATCATAATATTCTTTAAATTCCATTGAATGGTTAAAATGATTTAAAATAACATGATTATGTTTACCTTTTTGGAATATATAAGAATACTGGGAAACTGGGATTTGATTAAAATCAACCCAAAAACTATGGTGGTGTTGTAGTATAAAGGGTTTGTTTGAGATTTCATTCAACTATTAACAGGATAGTGGTTTGTTATTTAATGTTAAAAAATCATAAGGACATTAATATTAAATAATTAAAACAAGAATTTCATTAAGAAGAGTTATAAAAAATTTATATATCCTTCTCCTTTCATTTGTAACTAATTATCATTGATTAAAAGATTTCAAAAACAAAGATTTCACTATCTGAATACACATTGAAATTTAACATATGTTTAAACAAATTCCAACTTATCTGATATTTTCCAAACCTCAATCTAATTCCAATTGTAAGGAACCATCCATAAACATTAAAATATTGTAGTGATATTAAACTAGAATTATATTTATTTTATTCAAATATATCATTCAGGTTTGTAGTTTTGAAAAATTAGGTCAATTTATTACATTGTAATATAATTAATTACATGTGGAAACCTCTAAAATATATAAGTAATTCGTCAAATTAAAAAAATTTAAAATAAAACATGGTTTATTTTCATGATCTGTCTTCATAATTTTCATCTTGACCTCATCTTTATTGACACCCCCCTTAACCCCTATAATTTTTTTTAAAAATATGTATGAGAAGAAAATATTAGTTAGAGAGAAAATGTGAAGAAATATGTTAGTATAGTTAATTTCATGAAATCCCATGAAATATATACCGTTATCTCAATGTTCTAAGAGAATATGTAAAAATTTGTTTTTTTCTGAAAAACACAATCTTTTTGTCAAAGGATTCCCATAAAACCCATAACATGAAAAATAGAACCCTTTTTTGTATACGAAGAAAATCACATTGGTAAAACCCTTTGAAACCCATTTTAATTGTAATAAAAATAAAACTGACGTCCAATATAATCATTATACAATTTATTAGAGTGATAGGATTAGGATCTCCCTTTTATATTCTAAAAAGATCTCACCTTTGGGCTATAATGATGTTCCACCCATCATATAATCTATATCATCCTCACCCATTTTTTTTTGTATAATTTGGCTTAACACTATGTATAATATATAATGGGGTCACACATGAGATATAATTGGGATCAACCCTTTTTATAAGTGTAATTATCAATATGGTCCACATCCATCGATGGAGTACCATGTTCATTGAAGGTTTTAACATAACCACCCATCCTAGGATTATTGTGAAACTACATTTCATTTGTTAATAATGTATCTATCTAGCCTTGGTTTATAATGAAAGGACCAATCATCATAAAAAATCCCAATTACATTTCTATAAATCTAAATCATGAAATATTACATCATAAAAACGTTCTATGAATGTATCCCTTGATTTTAATATAACTCATTTTGATAACCTATAAATGTACAATAGAAAATCATTCACAAAGAAACAATATAAAAGGTGAAGTAAACTTAAAAATAATATGGGTAAATTATGGTGGTAAATAGGATTTATTCAATATGAAAAACAATTATTTTTAATTTCTTTAAAGAAAATAATAATATACTTTTTTTAAAAAAATAATCACTTACAAATATGACATCATTGAAGTCAAAAAAAAATGAATATGTTATATTTATCAGTTAGAAAATCACATAAAACAATTTTAAATACAAATTAAGAAAAAAAAGTAATTTTAGACATAATATTATCATGACATAATAAATTATGTGGATTTTAATCCAAAGAATGGAAATTGGGTTAAGAATTTGCAAAATGATTTTTAACACAGATGAAGACCTACCAAGAAATTCATCGCTATAGAGAACAGATGGTCAAATGACCTGAGAAGCAACTGACCATTCCTAAGACATTCCCAGCTAGATGGAAATGAGCATTACCGAATTCTGAAGACTGAAACAAAAGTCAAGGAAAACATGACCACCCATCCAAACAAGGGTGTCATTTTAAGTAAGGGGGTCTGAATTAGGACAACAACAAGAGAATAGTTTAGGTCAGCTAAAAGGTACCATTTTAGGTCATATTATTTCCTTAAAAGAAATTTATGTGATAGATTTTCTACTTAAGTACAGGATGTCAATTAATGTAAATTGATTAAAAAACATTATAGTGTTCTGTATTTAAAAACTTTTGAGAGAAATTTATAAATTATCCTTTCAAAACATGAATTTAAATATAAATTAATTCATTAAAATATTTTCAAAAAAATTTACATGATGGAGTAATATTTAAAAAACTAAATATTTAAAACATTTGAAATGATGTTATTTAGTTAAAGAGTTCCTTACATTGTGTCCGATTGTTTTTCACATGCTCTGAATGTTCTAGATAATCATACTAGATTAATTAAGTAAATTATTAATCACATTATGTCATTTATTATTTATTATAATTTTAATAAATAAATATATGTCCATTTGGATGAGTTATGAAGTTCCATTTCATTATTGCGGGAGAGTTCGTTTTACGATTTTATGATCGATTCACTTTTGTAAAATGATGGAAGTTTTTTTCAAAAGGGAATACTACACCAGAATTAAAATAAAGTGGTATTATTTATACTTAAAAAATTATAAATGTTCCCATATATAATTATTCTTTCTTATATGATGATAAATCATTCGAAAAAAAATATTATTGGTAGATAATATTTTATTTTGGTGTATTTTCATTCCATAACAAACTAGTTTCGTTTTATTAAATATAATGTATATATATTAGTTCTAGAACACTAACTAAGATAAAATATACCTATTAACATATTATATAACAATAAAAATAGTTTTATATCCATCCATTATGGAGGTAATGGAAAACAAAAAACCATTCTCCAAGGATAATATTAACCGTCATTATTTGGAAAATGGTTTCATTTCATTAAATGGTAGTTGATAATAAAATGGATGGATATAATATATTTAAATTTTTATATAAATTTAGAAAATATAAATAATAATAGATTTGTTATTTCATTATGGATTAATTTGAATATGATAAGGAATAATATGTAATAAAATTAATACAGATGGTTTGAGGATGATGCCTCTCGAATATCACATCCTTGAAAGACTCATTAAGGATCTTGGAATTAGTTTTTTTTATAATTACATCACTTGAATGAAAGATATTTGATATGATAGGTCTTTTTAGATATTTTATGATCTTAATGTCTTGTAAGGAGAAAGTGGGTGGTCAGGATTGATATTTATACTTGAGCATGTGTGGTATAAAGTGATTAAATAATTATTATTTTATATTTAAAAGAAACCACATTTTTATTGTAATTAATTAAAATGAATTAGATTCATAATTATTTTTTAAAGGTATGTTATGTACATCATACAAATGAGACACCTAAAAAACCTTTAGTTTTTATGTTTTTTACGTTTTTTCCTTTGAACATTAACCTGTTTCATTATTTTACATGTATTGTAGTAAATAATTTTTTTACCATGTTATCATTTCATTACATAAAAATGAAAACTAATATACTATTTAATTTACTGATTTTGATTGAATTTATGGAAAAATAATAAACAAATTTAATTCCCAAATTTGAAAAATAAAATTTAAAATTCACCAATAAAATGTGACAAAATATAGTATTTCGTAAAAAGAATTTTATATTGTAAAATTTTTTCATAATAAAATTTATTATAAAAATCATTTCAAAAATCAAAACTGCAATTATTTAAATTAAAATAAACTATATATAATTTAAAACTGATCCATATCAATATTTTACCAAATAAATAATGTACTTTTTTAATAAAAACCATTACATTTCTTTATTCTTTAAAAAAACATACTTCTCAAAAAATTATCAAAATTTCATCATAAAAAATATTGATATGATGATTTCAAAAAATTATGTTTATTTTATCAAATAAATTTTATAAATGTTCCATAAATTAGTAATATTATTTTCAAATAAATGTAGTAAAATCAGTTTATGAAGGAAATATGTTTTTAGGGAATAAATCAACATTACTACAAATATAGTAATTATTCACAAGGATTTAATTAATTCATTAGAAACAAGTATTATATATTTCATAATGACATTAATAATGTTCATTATTTATAATTTACTGGTTAAGATGTAATTGTCACATTTAAATAATAATATTATGTTGTGCTATTAAGCTCAGTGTTATGTATCGTGTATACTATTTAATATAGTGTTACCTTTTAAAATTACGGGATGTTACAATTTCATCCCCATCATCATCAGAATATTTTATTAGATCACTTGGTTAATGACACACAATACTAGTTTTTGTGTATATTTCATATTAAACACATGTTTTCCACTGATGTAAAAATATACGGTAGGTTTGTATCCATGAATTGAAACATTCCGATAAATATAATTCTATAGTCATAAATAAATGTTTCCTTCAATAGAAATTAATCAATCCACTTTCATTTCATTATAGAAACTCAATCAAGGGAGTAATGATCCAATGTTTGAATTTGTTCATCAACATAAAAAAATCATTTTTATATCATGTTCAACTATTAAATGCATGGGAATGAAATTTCTTCATTATAGTTAATAAAACACCATCATTTTTTTCCTTGATCACTACATGAATAGTTAGTAAATTTTTTTATGAAATAATCATTACTGATTTGCATTCATTAATCACCTTATTTAGACAAAAATCAAATGCTCTTATATCATGAGTGACAATGTTAATTGATAAAATCAAAAAAAATATAAATGAATTATAAAATTATTAATATCTATTTAATACATATTTTATAAAATAAACTTTTCCTCTGCTATAACAACCAAATTGAAAAAAATTTATAAAAAGTGTCTCCCTACTTCTCAGAGTAATCTAATGATGAATTATATTTATAATTTCTTTATTATTACATTAAAATTTATGTTTTTTATATGCATGGGAAATTATTTTTGGCAAGGGAAAATTATATGATTCAATTAATTAGTTGATTTATACATTTGAATAAATTCACACTAAAATAATATCATGCAATGATTCATTTCATACTTCTCAAGGATTAATGTAATAAATATATAATATCCATGAATTACCATTGTTTTAAGAAATGATTAAAATATTGTATCAATTTTATTATAATAAAAATCATAGTTTCTCATTTCTTGGATACATATCATGCTCACGTCAGCCAAATACATTGAGAAAAAATCTATACATTCCTAAGATAAATTACCTTTCATAATTGATTATTCATGATGATTCTTGTTTCTGATATAATAATTCATGATCAACTTATTTATTTTAGTTGGATATATAGAATGAAAATATACTGGTGATCAAATTAATATTTCATTTGAAATAATAATAGTTATATTTAGCATGAAACTAAAAAATATTGTGGGAATTTTTTTTACTAATACATAATTAACAGTTCTTCCTCATGCATTTGTTCCAAAAAAATTAACTGAAAAAATCAATCAAAGATATATCTATAAACATCAATCAATAAATTTACCATCTACCTTAGTTGATTAAAATTAAAATAATTTATTTCAATAAAAATGAATTTAATAAGATGAACATGATATTAATGAATTTTTAATGATTTTAATTTCACCACAAATTTTTACATGTTTTGATTTGTTTTTTGAGAAAAAAATATAAACCTTTATAATATTTTGGGCTTCAAAAAATTTCATTTATCTTAATTTTTCATCATATAAGAATAATGGGGATGATTACAGTTATTTTGACATGTAAAATGATTAAGTTTTTTGGTCTGATACTCTAACACACATTGTTATGATGATATTTTAAATCATCATGTATCTTCCCCTTGAAAATTAGGTAATTAATATCAATGTTTCACATATATTTTTCACAATTTTAATTACGTCTAAATAATGATATAAAAAATTAATTAACTAATTAAGAAAATAAAAATGTATTACTTTCTTCATCTAATTGTAATTCGATTCAGAGAAAAAAATTACCTATCATTATATGATTTATCTAACCCTTCTCGAAAAAAAACAATCATATTATTATTAATTAAAAACGTCAATTTAAAATATATATTAATGTTTTATTATTCTAAATGTTATTTTAAAAACCTGTATGATATTTTCTATGTGTAATATCCATTGTAATGAATCAGTGTTGTCCTATGAAAATTGAATATATGTTGATATTTAAGACTTATATTCCATGTATTATTCATAAAAATAGGATAAGGTATTTTCCCAATCATTCTCAACTAAAAATTCTTTATATAAGTTGGAAATTAATTTATCATTCAAATAACAATTACACGTACTTTAATGGTATCTTTTAAGGAAGCATTTTATGTACATAGAATCAAATTCAAAATATACATAATCTCTTTTATTTATTGATTTATGTAAATTTATATATCAATACCAGGATCATATGTCCTAGGTATTAGTATACTTAAGAATGTTACTTTTATTTTCACACACATCCAAGGATTATGGTTATAAATGAGATTAAAAACATGATATTTCTTGTTTAATGTTTGAATATCACCAAATGGGTTAAAACAATTTCATGATAGTCACATCCTATCATTATGTATGCATCCAAAAAATTAGGATAACATGCTCAAAATGTATTCTATATTAATCCATCTAAAAAATGAACCAAGTGACATTGGACAATTTAATAGACATGAATATATTAGGGATCCTTAGAATCAAATAGATGATAAACATTACAATCTATACAACAAGATATGGTGTTATTTATAAATTTTAATAATATATGAATATATTACGATATTTATATTCAAATAGGTTTTATTTTCCTCCCAAAATAAGCTACAATATTTCTAGCAAGCCTAATTTTTGATAGTACAAAATCCCATATAGTCAATTAAATTCCATTCTATAAAATGATTTGAGGGTATATATGTATCATCAACAAGTATGTCATTAATATATGTAGGAAAATAATTGATGAAAGTAGTATAATTTCCATACATGGTTTCCCCTAATATAGGCTTATTAAAAAATTTATATTTTTTTATTTTACCATATTAAATATATATTGGCATCCTTGCATCATCCATCAATTATTTTTCCTTATAAACATCATCTTTTCCATTATATATACCATGTGTAATCATATATTTATCATATTGAATTATAATAATCAATTTCTTGTAATAATAAATAAATAGAACCTAATCAAATGTAAAATTACACATTCCACTAATTTCATTTAGAACATAAATTTTCATGTTTTTCTTCTTCATTTGATTGTGATGAGAAACATAATATTTTGTTTTAAAAGATACTATTATTATATGTTAGTGAACTTCTTCATGAGATAACAATGGTATTCTAACAAAATTTTAATATTCATAGTGTATAAATACATCATTTTATGTATTGTTAAATGAAAAAACAAATACAATTTCGTATT
This sequence comes from Viscum album, assembly GCA_963277665.1. Lineage (NCBI taxonomy): Eukaryota > Viridiplantae > Streptophyta > Magnoliopsida > Santalales > Viscaceae > Viscum > Viscum album. Next base: position 525,291,353 of record OY728165.1, read on the forward strand.
TTCCTGAAAACCTGTTGGCTATCAATGATTATTAAGTTTTTTGATAATCTCATTTTTAATAGATTTGAGGGGAAACCCTTACATAACAAATAGGCCCAATGACACATGGACTGTGTAAATTAACCAAAAGGGACCAATGATCAAAAACCATACAATAGTTCCACCATATTGAATGGATACATTTTCATCAATAGGATACAACCACTTGTTTTAGATTCACAATTATAAGATACATATTCAAGGGTGCACTGTTCCTAGACATGATGGTAGAATTTATACCATCTCATTCATCTTATCTTGTTTCCCTGAACAAATGATACTTTCACTCTGAAACCCCATGAACCTACAAGGATAAAGAGACATATTTTTACTTCAACTCCACAGCTGTAGAGTTGTAGTGGATGATGAATCTAGCCTTCATATAGATCATTATCAATCACAGTGCCCCACTACTCCTTCCATTCGGAACCACTAAGGCTTGTCACTACTGTCATTATCTAAGGTAGAAACATTGATCAACTAATTACTGTCTAACAAGTCATTTCCTATCACCCTCGACCATCCACCTCTTTTTGGACTATGAACACCACCATTCATATTAATGAGAGTCTTATCGGACTTATCCAGACCACCTCTATTGCGGACTACTGACACTGCTCTTTCATACTAATGAGACTATATAGAACCACTGTGGGTATAAATCCCCCACCCTAATTATTTGGATTCTTCTAGGATTATATCATGTGTGTCATGTAGTATTATGTGTTTTCTTTTCAACCAGTCCAATCAACAACGAAAAAGATTTAAAATTATTTTTATACTCGATTGATATTTTATCTATATCAAACATCTAACTTCTATCCATTCTGATATATAAATATATTTAAATAAAAATAATAGTCTATATTTTTAAAATTCATTATATAAATCATTTTGTTAAAAATATATTAGGGGAAAAATAATTACAAAACAAAATAATATTATACATTATTATTTTAATATTTTTTATATATTTTTAAGTCCATGTATATATTTTAGATTCTCCCAAGTGATGGGATTTATATATCAATTATGTATACAATATATGGCGTCTAATTTTATAATACAATGGAATAAAGGTTAAAATGACATATATATGTTATATGTGGTTATTTTGTTAAAGGTAAGCATGTAAATCGTCTTTGCAAAGAATAAATAACAACACATTGATTTGAGACCACCTTCCATGACATATCTTTAATGATAAATTACATATTTATATTTTTTAATAGAAAATGTTTATTAAAAATGAATATTATTTCCAAAAATAATTAAAATTTCCTTCTTCAAATTCTCTTAACAATCAATAATATTTGTCCCAACAATGATATTTCAAATAAACAATCACTATTTAAATAAAATTTATATACACAAAATAAACTAATTTGTGATATAAATCAAAACACTTCTTAATATCCATAGAAAATATAGATATGTTTTTAGAACCCCTTAAATAATTATTAACATAAATATACACCCTATAAGATTGTTATTAATTAAAAATATTCTTCATAAACCTAAAAAATATTTTCAAAAAATATTTTTAACAATTGTTGACATTAAAAATACAGACAATGTTTATAATAATTATTATTTTTGATATTTGGAAATGAAAAAATCAAAATATTGATACTCATTTTTTACAACATATCATAAATAATTTATATAAATATAACCAACTATTTTATAATAAAATAAATTTTCCTCAATCACCATTTTTTTTGATATTATATTATCATTATATTAATGAATTATTAAATAAAAAAATCCTTATTATTTTTCAAACCAATGTAAACTAAAGATATTTATATCACCATTTAATAGTCCATAATAAATAAAATATAATATTCAAAGAAAAAATAACTAAGTTGGTTATAGTTATCAAGGTTATGGATAACTAATATTGTTTGTATAGTCACCTACAAAAATGATGAATTGAATGACATGCATTATTTTATAACTAATAATAAAAGTGAAAGGTCCTTAGTTGATTCTTTTGATCATTAATAATAAAAAGTCCAAATTAAATTAATGCAATATGAAATCCTAGGCCACCATTGAAAAATTGAAAATTAAAATATTAAAATATTTGACCAAAGTGGATAGAAGGTGTGTGAAAATAACATCCCTTGATGATTCCATCTAATAAACTTTGAAAAATGGTCTTGAATAGATGATGATCAATAAGAATAAATGAATCTAAAAAAATAGTCATATAGGATGTAAAAATAATGTTTGTAATGGGTGGATCATGTTGGGTTTAGGATGAACCCTACCATAATAATTTGAAAAAACAATAGTTATCAGAATCCTATATCAACTCTTTTTAAAACTTTTTTTATAATTCTATTGGTATAGACCATATTTATAGTACTTTACTAATATATTGATAACCACATGTAAATATAATTCGGTGTGTATTTATTTAAATGAGTAAAAATATCTGAATCACACACCTTTAGGTATTTCATATATATTTTAATCCTTGTATTTTTTTACTATGTGATGCTCACACCCTACATGTGCACTCCAGTGTACGTGGATCTACATGGTGTACATTTTAGGTACTAATGGTTACTAGTATATATATATATGAAATAATATTTATTATAATGCCTGGACATTGTGACTATCGGTCACATTACAGTCAAAAGATTGTGTAGATACTTGAGTCTTTGTTTGGAACCCGTCCATCTCTGTTTGAGTCCTGTTTTTATCTCACATGGGATGCATTTTTTTAATATATGACATTGATTTCATTTTCATAGTATTTGTATTATTTAACCATATATATATATTTATTTAAGGTATATGTTTTACTTTATCTATTATTTCGTGGAGACTCAGCGCTGGTATCTAATATATGGTTTTTGGATGGTGTGCCTATAGTCATATGACAACTTGATTTATGCGCTGATTAGGTGATTCAGGTTACTATCATTACAAATAGGTATTAGAGTAAGATAGAAATTCCATCTCTAATGTAATGTTACTAGGATGGTTCAGATTTAGTGTATATAGGTTTTAGAACAAATGTGACATTAGATGTAACCTTTAACAAGGCATCACAAACCTCGATATGGTGGAATGTTGAGTTGCGAAGGATGTATGTGTAGTTAGGTAAGAAAAAGAAATGTAAAAGGGTTATTTCATTAAATAAATCATGTTACCATAACTATAAACTTGTTTTCGTTATAGGGAAAAATAGATATCAATCATATTTATTGATTCATTTATTAAAGTTACATGTCTTTGGAAAGGCGTGATAGAGTACAATGACATACAATGCGATTAACTATGTTTTTATATATTATAAATAGAATAATTTTTTTATTCAATTAATTTTTAAAAATATATATTTCTCTATCACAGATATATATATATATGGGATACAACTAGGTTTATAACATCCACTAATTAGTTCTTTTTATTGTGATAGTTCAACATCTTTGTTTGAATATCTAGAATTTTATTAAATTTTTCACTATTAATAATTCATATATAATTCATTAATTTGTTAAAATTGTTAAATCGTGTTTCTTATTATTTTCATATATGATAATGTTATTAATTTTAGATCATTCATATATTTATTTATTGATATTATAGTACTATGATTGTATTTAGCATTGGATTTAGCATACACAAACCATTTTAAAAAATATTACGCTTACACAAAGTACAAATATTGATTATAGAATATTAAATAATTTTTATTTATCATTATTTTTACCATTTTTGAGAATATGTACAATTTAGAAATCAATTTTTAATACCTTTTTTTTATTATAAATTTAAACTATCTAATATTTTTTAAATTAATATATTTTTTAGTAAACAAGAAATGTTACAAACTAAAAGGCTTATTTTAAAATGTCAAATACTCACTTCCTAAAATTTTTTATTTTTGAAAAAAAATCAAAATTTGGCTTTAAAAAATACCATTATTGTGTTTTCAAGGGTAATAAATTTTATGTGATGTGTCTTGTGAAATAATGAAAAAAATACATTTATAGAATTTTATAGGATTCCATTAATTAATATAATGGTTTTCTATTGAAAGATATTGAAACTAGATTTTAGAAGGGTAATTTAAATAATATTTTGTAAATAAATAAATTTAATGAATTATATTAAGTGGAGTATGAGTATGAGAATGTATTAGGAAATTCAAATAGTGGGGAGATCCAAAATAAGAAGGGGGTTATTTTGAGTGGTATTATCTTCATAGTCCTGTAATGGATATAATCTTCCCGTACTCTAAATCATGTGTGTTATGTATTAGAATACATAGTTTAATATTTTGGGAATTTATATTGAAACATGAAATTTTATTTGATGTTTCAATTTGGAAAATATTCATAATGGTTATCTGGGTGGCATAAGGTATAGTGGTATAGTCACCTTGATATTATACATTCGAAATTAATGTGAATAAGTTACTATTTGGTGTTAATGACTTTTGTTTCTGGTGATCCCATATGATTATATATTAGGGTTGTTTTGTTATAAATGGTTATTTAGAGACATAAGAGTTGTATAATAAGTTTCCTTTTATGGGATACAAAATGTATTGGAGGAAAATTTGAGATATTTGTGACTATGTGGATTACATTTATGAAGAAATTTATTTTTGAAATTCATTTGAAAATTTATTTTATATTTCCATTTGATGGGTAATATTTAATTGTTTGATTAAAATATTATTTTGGGTTATTGGATATGTTATTTTAGTTTTTTCTTGATGATATCAAGGATCTGGAAAGGGATATAGGGTTCATGTGGTCTACAAGACAAAAAACCTTCATTATTAAAATATAAAGTGGCACTAGGAAATTCGTTTTGTATATAGAGTACCTAGTTGACCTTGGTAGTGAGATGGGTTTCATGGAGAACCAATGAGTAGTATATGCCCATTTAATTTATACTTGATATTCCAAGTAATATTTTTTTAATAAAAGGTGGTATTTATTTCAATTTTTTCTAACCGTTTTACTCCGCTTCAACCATCCTTTGACCCTCACTTTATTCTATCCATAGATAGCCCCCCCCCATAGCTGATCATAGTCCTCTAATTTCTATCATATTTCTTTTTCTAATGAATGGTTTCCAATAATGAAGTATCCTGACAAATACAAGGCCATATAACTTCCAACCATCTTTTTTCTTCGTCCTTGATTTATCTTCACATTACCAATTGTAAAAGGATTCTATAATTAGGTATTGTAGTAAATAAACTATGAAATGAATTTTAATATCGTATTTAGATATTTCATGGGATATAGGTGACCCTGTAAGTGATATGTTATGGTTTATTATGTATTTTTTATAATATCATTACACAATAAACTTATTTATGATTCATATAATTTTAACATTACATTGGGGGTGACTATGACTAATTTAATTATATGTTTCTTCTTATTAATGATTATTATGATTTTGGTGGATATCTATAATTTTTTCAGTTAGGCTCTAGTTGTTGATTCAATATGGAGATTTTTGTTATAGTGGTGATACCACATAGATATTTTTGGATCCTATTTTTATTATTTTTGTTTTTTAACTAATTTTACTAGAAAATATACAAGTAACCATCAATACTATTCCACTGGTATGTTGTTATGACCCATATAAATGTTGTTACATTTATTTTTGGATTCATCTACCACAATATTTCAAAAAATAATAAAATTAATTCAACATTTTTTATGGGTATAAATTCATTATTTTCATGAACAATATAATTATGTATCCAAATATATGTGTCAATATATTATTTTAGTTTTTTAATTTTGTTTGAAGGGATAGTTATATGTTAATTAATTCTACTATGTGATTCAAGTATTGTGCGGAATTTTTTATATTGATAATATCTCAAAAAAAATTATATTGTTCATATGAATACTAGATTTTTCAAAATTTAACACTTCAATCACCCATTAAATTTATCTTATGAGGTAAGATAGGGGACACATTACATGGTTAAATTACATCATATGTAAAATAAAGATCCTACTTCATCATGAATGAAATTAGTAAATTATCTATTTTTATATAAACTGTAACTGTTTTTTAATTACATAGGAAACCCTTATGGTAATTTGACATATTTTACAGAGATATATTTATATATTCATAGGTATAAATAATTTACATCCATGAGTAATTGAACAATAAATCGGGGGAGAATAAACATTCTATTATAACATCACGGTTTTCCCCTTGAAAACATATAGCCTTATTTGTTTATTTAAAATATATCCTATGTGGAGTAAGTGATGAAGTGTGGTTAGTGTGACTAGAGTTAAATACAAGAATCCATTATTAAGATGTATTCATTTATTATTAAATAAATTATTTCTCCATAATTTAACCAGTACGTGTCAGATGTTATGATCTAAACATAACCATGGCGAAGAGTATCATTGCTAGAATGGTACATTAACGAGGATTTTAAGTGGTATGGAATATAATGGTATCTAGACAAAATTGAATACAAAAATAGTGGTCAAACACGAAATATATTTTGTAATTTTTAAATTCATAATTAGTTACAATTATGTAATTTTATAAAGATATATTTGTTTTATGAAAATAATTCAACATAATTAAATTTTATAAAAAAAATATCCTCATAGAAATTTTTAATACTATTATACAAAATTTATAAAGAATAATGTAATTCCTTATAAACTTTAAAAATAAAAAGTGTATATCATTTCAATTAAATTCTAATGTTGAAAAATATATTTTACGAATAATAGAAAATTAAAACCAAATTTTTTATGATTGATAATTAAACCATAATTATATTTTAAACTAGTATTTATTCGTATTTATTATATATAAACAACACTATACCTTCTATAACATAATGTAATATTCTATTACACCTTAGTCATTATTCCTTTATGATAAAATCTAATTTATAATTTTGTGTTTAATAAGCCTAATATAGCCTTAAATCAATATGTTGATTTTGGAATAATATACCACTAGAATAACATGAAATGTATTCTATGACATAAATTGTTCCATTTTTTATTAAAATACAATATTTGTTTTGATTTTATAATTTATTATTGACGAGTGTACATGTCATGATGAAATTATGTGAGATATGAATTTATTTCTAGTTTTTATGATAGTTATTGTAGCTTATAAAAATATGAATATATATTTCCATTTGTAGAATTATGTTAATTATACTAGAGTTGATACATAATCATGTTTATTACAATGATATTCTTATGATTGATGATTCTCTATTTGTAGAGCATATTTATTTATGTAATTAGTAAAATTACATGTGAATGGCTAGTCATTTATATCTACTAAATGTTATTTTGTAGATGTAAGGTGGGTATATGATATATATGTAGAAAAAATGTCCATGTAAACAATCAATTGGAATTATTGTTATAAAAAAATAATGCATCTACCCACATTGTGGTGTCCAACATGAATATATATATAACGCGATGTAAGATTTCCCTTACTCTACTATTCACCCCACCTATTCTCAAATTAATGTTATGTATGATTCCCCACACCCGATTATGCATAGTACAATATCCCATGTTGGATTGGTATTTCACTCAAACTACATTATACTTATTTTATAGAAATTGATAGAATATTTAATAGTTATACCAATTATAGATTCAATATTATGTCGTCAATAATATATTACATGTCTATGAACTCATGGAATAAGGAATTATCATCCATGGTTAAATTATAATATATAGAATGAATCATTCTTGTATATTATTATTCCAAAATTTATAACCACTAGTAATAATATTTAGATTTTTATTTTTTGGAATTGAGTTATCTATTTTGATGTAAAAACCCATAGTTTATTTTATATATGTTGGAATCATTGAGAAATCCAACTGATTATGTTATGCACACATCATTTAAGTGCACTCTATAGGACATGCAAATCCTTGGACAACATTGAAAGAGCCTAAATATAGTATTTGATATATAGTCCATTTATTATTATTGTGAATTATTGTTTTGGACTATAGTTTTAGTTCAACTTATAATTGAATTTTGAGATTGGATTCATTATTTGGTACATAGCCATGTGTGTATGGTGAATATTTTATTTTATTTTTATCTCCCATGGAATTACTTCTAATAATATATAAAATTCCTTTCATTTTAATTTTATTCACATATTTACGTTATGTTATAGTTTTATATGGATATAAGATATCTTCCACTGGTTCTTTTTAGATCTTTGTCACAAGTCATCGACCTCAACTGGATGGAAGTTGCAGCTACGGTCTTCTGGCATCTAGATCCAAGTTTCGATCATTTGATATAGGTAACTATCATGATAAGGTAGTTTATGAGTAGGATAATGATATCATAACTCACTTAATTCTATCTATAAGGTCTAGATTTCAAATATACATAAGTTTTGAATTTTTCTAATTAGGAACTAGCCAATACAAAGTAATCATGAACCACATTATGAAGTAAGAATCAGTAATAATAAATGTATGGGTAACCATGTCAGCATCAATAGTGTAAATTATTTATTTCATTAAATACCTCAATGTAATTTATGTATGGTCTATTAAGGATAAAAGGATCAACTAGGAGATAATTTCTTCAATAGTACATTAAACATAAGTATATTTTTGTGGGTAGATAGAAAATTGTATCAAGACATATGATGTGATATATTATAATTTTCCATACAATAGATAAAATCAATTGGAGGATTAAATTAATCAAAAAGACAAAAATATATTGATATATATTTACTATATATACATTGGTGAAAAAAATTATAATAAGAAACATCAATCTGGTCATTTGATTGAGATGGCTCAAATTTTTTCAATGAAGATCTAATTTTTTTTAAATGTATCTCTATTAATCATTATAATTAAATTTCTTAATTTATTTTAAAAAATTAAATAGTGTTTCTTATTGTTTTCTACCACATTTGGGTTTTATATTTTCAAGGATGTATATGTCACTTTATCGATTTACAAGTACTATGAGGGTTGTAATCAATGATTACATATTCGTAATATTGTTTTATAATATTATATTTATTTACTAAGATATGTTATTGGTTATATCATATTCTTAATTATGTACTATTAGATATTTCAATAATTGTTTAGAATTCCTAAAAAATTTTATTTAGTTTCATGTTACCTCTCTTATATTGTTTTTAATATGATATTTCTTAAATGACCTAATGTTTTGTTAAATAATAAATGTTACTAAGAAAAAGGATTATATTTCAATTTAATATAGTGATTTCATTATGTAAATTATTTTCAACTGAATTCAATATGGGGTTTAAAAATATATTCCATGGCATTCCAAATATTCATAAGGAAAACGGATTTTCTAGGTGCATTTTTTTGTACAAATTTATAAATTTTATTTTGATGGAATTAAATTGATATTAATTAGACTGTAAAAATTTATTGTCTGAAATGGTCATTAAAATGATATTTTGAAATGTAATTTGAAAAATATTTTTAATAATTTATCTAGATTAAAAAACTAGACTGAGTTCTTGATTTGTTGGAGAAATCCATGGGTATGTAATATGCTGGGAAGCACCACTAAGTGATCGAGTTCATTTGAGTATCAGCATATTGGGAGTCCAATAATAGATAAAATTTAATATTAATCTCAACCAAATATATCCTGTATAAGTGATTATATTTAAAAATATTAAATATTTCTTGGGTACTATAATATATATTGTACTATTATAATTATAAAAATTTAAATGGTGGTGATTTTATTGGATTATGGAATTGTGTTATACTAATATTAATATTATATTTAAATTATTAATATGAATATATTATTTTTTAGATTAAATTATGGGAGTCTATGATAAACCCTTAGCATTATAGATTAAATTGGGATTGGTTGCTCTTATAGCATGAATACTAATAAAAAGTCTAGTGAGTAGTCTATATTTTTTTTCTTTCCAAAAAACACTATGGTGAAGAGTTTTTAACGACCCTATCCTTAGTCATTTATACATTTTTGGAAGTTTCATAATGAAAATTATAACATGTTAGATATTATCATTTTGGTTGAGGGTTTTTTATTCTATATAAGATTAGGATATGATATTGTGTAATTAATGACCAAAAATTTGCTACATTAGGGTGAGGTTAATGATAGGGTAAAGGGTTGGAGGTTTAAGTGGCCATGTTTTGGAACTATGTACAATCATATGACCATAGTTTAAACCGGGTATACGATAGGACCTAACTAAATTTACAAAGATGGGGTATTTTTTCTTTTTTATCCCAAACATTTTCCCCTTTCCCCTACTTTAACCCTCATATTCACCTAAACAAGGAGATCCCCATGCATGGATGATCTCAGTCTTATTATTTATCTTTTATTTTATCTTCCAACTCATGGTTCATAGGTGTGGATTCTCATAACAAATCTAAGGTAATATCACATTAATCCCATATCCTATTCCTATCTTATTTCTCCACTAACTCCCCTATCTTAAATGATTACTTATTTAATAAGTTCATCAGATTCATGCATTAAATACATTTATATCTCATATTTTATTCTTCTTTAGGTTAAAGTTAACATGGTTAACTATTTTATTATGGTTTATCATTGAATTTTTATAATTTAATTATGAAATAATTCATTAAGGGTTTAATGATTTCAAAACATTTACTGGTTATTCTTATGTCTAAATTATTTTAGGATTTCATATTATTAATGGTTAACATGATTTTATTGTAATTTTTATAGTATTCAGTTAGGTTCTATTTGGGGTTTCAATATGGTCATCTTTGTAATATTTTTGTTAACCTAATGATTTATATAAACACTATATTTATAATTTTTAGGTATTTTTATGGCGTCATTGTATAATATACATAGATGCACCAAGGACATTCCATTGGTTGGTAGTCCTGAATCATTTAAAGGCCATTATACCATGCATTGGATTCATCATCCACTATTTTTTCTTAACATATAAAATTATTTATCTATATTTTTAAGGATATAAATTCAATGTTTTTAATGAATTACTTAATTGTATTTTTAAATATATTATCTATGAAATAATCAATTTAATAATTTTTGTAAGGATACAAAATTTAATTTCATTGTTTTAGTATTTCTTTTCCATGTCTTTTTTATGAGTTTTTTAAAATTACATTGTTCCCAATGTATTGTTAAATAAAGTTTTATGTTGATAACTAAAAAATTATACTTATTTTTTTATGTATTCACATTTTTTTCAATTTTATCCTTTAATTATACCCTTTATTGTATCATAAGTGGAAGGCTAGAGAAACTAATTTATGGTTCAATGGCTTGGCACTTTTATAAAAGATCATACTCAACATTTAATGAAATTAGTAATGTATATAATTATTACTAGGTTTTAAATATGGTTTTTAGTAAATTTTAAAAGGATCATGATCCTGTAAATTTATTTCACCAATCAATTTTTTCATCAAAAAGTATATTGAATTTTCTTACATGAGTGAATGAATAAGTTGTGGGATAAAATTAGACATTCTCATATAATTTCAAGGTTATCACACTTGACACCTGAAATATTATTTGATTAATGATATTTTATCCTTTTTGAGTAGCCTCAAAAAATGCGAAGTGTGGAAATATTTTTATAGAACAATCCCTCTCTAAAACATTATTTTTCAGTAGTAAAAATAACATTCTTTCCCTGTTTATATTGTATGAGTTAAAAGTAATTATCCAAACACAATCGTGGTTAATATTTTAATTGCTCATGATGTTAATTTTGGGTTTAATACATGTGGTTTGGATTATTATGGTATATATACATAATTGGGTTTGTCAACTATATAAAAACCTATAAAGACGTTTTTTCACTGTTAAAAATTTAAGAATGAATTTAAAATTATGACATTTAGATTAGGATTTCTTTTTTTAGTCAGAATAATAATAGAAAAATAGAGTTGAAGAATACTTAGGATATATATTTTGTGTATACCATGGCCTCATATTCTTCTAATTTCCTTGCATGAAACTCAAATGCTTTTAGTAAAAGTGGTAATTTAGAAAAGGGTTTTTACCGTGTCACATGGTTGGAAAATTATTTTTGGAAAACCATGAAAGGAAAACCATAAATAATGAACATGGACATGTGGTATAGTGATGTATTATAACATTATTATAGAGAAACTATGAGAAAACTAAAATTTGATGTTCATATTTTTTTTCATAGTAAGTGTATGGGTTGGAAAACATCGCAATCAAATTTTATGAAGGGGATGGTTAGAGATAAACCAAACCATAGAATTGATGCATAGTCCTTCAAACAATTAGGTAACCATGTATGTACAAGTATTTCATAAAATAGTTAACAATAAAAATTATACACTGCCATAATTTTAAATCCCATCCATTTTCTCTCCTCCCACACATGCTTTCGGACCATGAGGGTGTCCTCCCTTCTTTCTTTTCACCCCTTCAAAATAGGGTGATTTCATCGAAAATATTCATCGATCTAACTTATGATCTTCCACTCCATCATCCATTATTCAGTATCATTTTCATTGGCTAATTTTATTAAAAAAATTCGTTCTTTGTTATGATTTCATCAGATTGTTGTGAAATAATCCAAAAATTATCAGAATTATACTCTGAATTTATAGTGAACATCCCATGATGATGAATGTGCATCATTACATGTTGTTTCAATGAACATAAATTTCCCAATGATTTTCATAAATTTTTTGATCAAATAGGTGAAAATGGAATGTTCAATCGAGCATTGTAATTGGGGATATTGTATTTCTTAGTTTTGGGTGTGTGTTTGGTGGGGACCACACCCCATTGCTCGTAATTTCAACAAGTGAATAACACTGAATAATTTTTTGAAATATACCTATTTAATTAATTTTTATTGAATAATATATCTTTTAAATTTATTTATTTAAATGTTTTTTCAATATTTAAGTCTTTTTATTTGTTTTCAATGGTCGATTGAACATAGACGATATTGTATAAGAGTTTTCAAACATCTATAATGATAATTACATTGTATGAGGTTATTTATCCCTTGAGAATACCCCTGTGGTAAATAAATTCTATTTATATTAATTTGATATAGGCTCACACCATCTATGTTTATTGAAAATTTATTAAAATTATTTCATTTTCTAAAATAAAGTGGTTATGGATGGATTTAATAGCCAAGGTGGATTACAGACCCTTGAGAACATGCTTTGTCCCTCAACAAGTGATTACCAAGACATTGATAATAAATGTTTTTTTATAAAAAAAATATCTAGTGGGTATATAATTAAATCTGTTATGTGGTCATAGTAGGCTTGGATATGTGATCCACAGTTCCATTGAGTATGGATGAGTGATGAATTGGGATGGTTATCCCTAATGGGTATGATAGAATTTAGAGGAACTTTATAACCTCTGGCCTACATGATTTGAGAGTGGGGTGATTATTCCTCCCCCCACTAGGTTATTAGTACCCTGGTGGGTATATCTATAATAGAATTGTGATAGGTTTAGTGAGTGGTAGGACATATGATGACATGTGTTGTTAGAGTACAATTATGTCGTCTCCCTGGATTGTTTCCTGTGGGCCATGTTCTATAAGGCTAGTTTGGATTAATTGAAATCATGATGATGTTAAGGATTGTTAATACCTATGATTTATTGTCATGTATTGAGAGATAATATTGATATAATGGAACTCATGTTGGATGTACGGTTGTAAGATTATCATTATTGGATTATTAGGGCCTAATGCTTTGTTAACATGTCATCTTGACTATTATTTGTATTGTCTTACCACAACAAGGTCACATGATTATATGTGTCATGGCAGGTCTTGCGATAATGATATGGTATATGGGTTATGTGTTACATGATATATCCATTGGTCATTTATTCTTGGAGACTGGTGTAAGGTAATTCGACCATGAATCCTCTAATGCATAATGTGATTCACATAATGATTCCGGAGTTATGAATTTATTTTAATGGGGTTAATATTTTAATTTGTCATACATATTTTTATTAATTATGTTCATAATTATTCTATCAATCATTCATCTTTTGATGTTTCTAGTTAGATTGTAATTGGGGTGGGAACCATTATTTTAACCCCTGATATTATTTGATTCCTTATAACATGGTTTTGAGGTGGTTTCACTCATTCGAACGATATAGCGATCCTTTATCACATCAGCTTAAATTTTGTGGGTTTGAATTTCAAAATTCCATATACACCTCCAATAGTGACTACAATATTCCATATTTTTCATTTTAAAATTATCTTTATTTATTTCAGATGATAGTTTCTAAGGATGTCCAACAAGTTTTAGAATAGTCCCAGGGGCTGTCTTATATACTAGCAAACTCCCCTTTTGGTGTATATGGAAACGATTTTATGCATTAACCAATTAAACCAGGCTACATAAGAATATTTTTCTATGCATTGAATGATGTGGAAGAATGATATATCTTGAAATTGGATTTCGTCCCTGGTAGAAACAATTCTATAAAATGGGCAGGACCATTCATTGTTATGAAAATTTGCACAGAAATTACTAACCTGCTACATGTTGTCAATCATTATGATGAAGTATGGGTTTCCAAGATCATTATTTATCATCAATATGATCTTCTTAGAGAAATGGGTTTCCATTGGATCCCAATTATCAATTTATTCCTTTTTATCCATTATTATCCCGTTATCATCTCTTGAGATATCCATTAACTATGTCGGACAACCAATGGGGAATTTCTGATGAATTCCTTCCTTCGGTAGATGTTTTGGATGAACCTACACGTACTCTTATTTTGGTGAGGGATATGCTCACTTTAGTGTATTAAATGACAAATAAGGATATGAATATACACTCTCTTGTCTAATTTAAATATTGGCAATAATTTTCCTATATCAATGTAGAGTTTAGATAATAGGTATAAACACTCACCAATGTCCTTCTTATTGGTATGTGACTGTGTTGTCTCATACTGTGAAATTATTAAAGCTATAGAATATAACATGTGGGGATAATGGGTGAGGACATTGGAATCCTCAAACCTAATGCTGGTGAGTTCCGCGGCCATATTCTGGGATTGTTGGCATTTCCACAATGGGGATGCATATTTGGAAATCTGAGTTAGCCCCCTGGTTGTGGTTTCTAAGTTTGTAGAAGGAAGACATATCAATATAGTTTTATCAACTCTTGAAAACATGCAATATTTTTTGGGTCATATTCAATATGGAAAATACCCTTTTAATTTTTTTTAAATTTCTATATTTTATTCCACAAGATAAGGGATCATTTTTATTACAACATATACCACAAAATAACAACGATCCCTGGTTCCTTTTTCCCCAAGATTCTGGACATTTTATGTTTTTGATGATACTCCATTATGTCCAGATAATGTGGATCACATGTTGAGTCATTATCACTATATCGACTGCATGCCTTATCCTGCACCAACTAGACAAATCCCTAATAACTACAATAACACCGTTAATGAATGGTCATATAGGATCCCCCTTTGGGATGGGGTTCTTATAGGTAGGATGAATGATATTAATTTTTTCATGTTTTATAACATATTCCCATTTTATTTTCAGTTCAGCTGCAGCCAAGGGGTTTCTCCCCTCCCTTCAACTGTTGTGCGGATATAATGGCATCCTTGTATTATCTTTTATTTTTTGATTATATTGGAACATTAGGATTCCAACGATGAGATCACTATTTAACCCATTTTAAACCCTAACATTATAGATTATGATTATTCCTAGGATTGGTTAGAGCCCTACCCACATGGCATGCTAAATTGGCTGGTCCGTCAGGTGGATAGATCATGTCCCCCACTAACCCCTTTATCAATTGCAATAATTTAGTTGATCCAATATTTGTGTGATACTCGGAGGAAGATTCTTGATCCTTGAAATGAGAATTACATTAGTGGGGAATATTTTATCAATGAATCTTGTACTTATATCTGAGAAACAAGCGATGGTTTTTAGATAATATTATATGAATCTTCCCCTATCACTTCTTCATTAACATAGTCGATTTTTCCCATTTTAATGTACCGACCCTCTTAGTTGGAGGGGATCATACACAGAATCAGAAAATCTAGGAGAAAATTAATTCTTTGATCACTAAGACTCCTTTATAAACATTTTTTGATTTTGAAGAGCATATTCGTTGGCTCATTAATGACATTGTGTTGATAAGAATTAACCTCCATCCAATATATAAAACCATGATAGAAATCATTATGACTTGTAATGAGTTGGATAATTGTGATAGGGGATTACATGTATTTAATAACATAAATCAACTAGTTGATCTAATGAGGTAATATTATAATTCTTATGAACATATTAATCTGATCATGTCTTATATTCATGACTAAATGGATGTATTGACATCAACATAGCGAGACATGAGAAAATCATATCTCACTCAATGTATGAGCTTTGTGTATTATTATCCTCATTAGAAAATACATATAAAAGACATCATGAGAAATATACTCTTATCAATACTCTCTATCCTCGAGCTACAGTAGATGAAGAGTGGTGGGAGGAACTTTACCGCTCTACTAATGCATCTCTTCAGAATCATTCTGATTTGGATAGCTGAATAATTAAAATATTATTTTAGTTTTATCATTGATATGTTTATATTGAATCCTCATAAAGGATGTAAAGTGTGTAGATCACTTATTGTTCAACTTATAAGTGAATTAATGCTCTTTAAATTATAATCCATTTTCTAGATTTATTTTATTATGGATATTAGTGATATTTTAATGATCTGATGATGTATAAATCCTCAATGATACCCATCCTTTTCATAATATCAATTACACAAAAATTCCTCGATTTTAATATTTAAATTATAATATATTAATCTATTAAAATTATAATGATTTTCAACTAATATGATATTATTCACTGATATATCTTCTCTAGATATCATGAGACTACCTAATTTAAAAAAGGATAATCTATTTAAAATATATTTCTTGGAGGAAGATCTATATAGCTTTTGATGATGTCAATGTAAATGTGTAGAATACATTGATTTTTTCTAAGGAAATATTGTGGGACCCACATTATTGGTATCTATTTCCATTATATTTCCATAACTATTTCCTAATATTATTATAAGGGAAGGCTTACCGGGAATGTAATTAGATTTTCCATATGTTTACCAATTATTTGTTTTCATATTTATAGATTTTATTACTTTTTCTTGTCATGAAAACTAAATCATTGATATTCTTTAGTTTAGGGTCTTCTAGTTCAACCATTTATTTTTTTATTTATGTTCATCAGTCTTAGACCTTTTATTATTATTGTTTTGGGTCTTCAGGGTCATACCTTCCATCATTATAATTTAGTGTCTTCTGCATCATGCCATTTATTTTGATTTTTAGAGAGTTTTGGATCATAATATCTATTTATATAGTTTATTGAAATATGAATTAGACTATATATTACTTTTATGTAGGATCCTCTGGATTGGATCATCTATTGTTATTGTTTATGTTATTTCAGATTAGACCTCAAATAATGATCAGTTTATAGTCTTACTGCCATGATATAATTTATTAATATAGATTATGGATAAGACATTCCAGGGGTGACCCAAAACACCATAAGGTTATGATTTTTTCCATGGAGTTTCTAGGGATCATAGGGAATGGAGTTCCTTTCCTACAAGGAGGATATTCCCTAACTGGTAGGCAAAATAGCATATGAATTTACAGAATGGCCAACTAAGGTTTCTCTAATCCTTTTCATTGGATATGGAATATTTATGGGGATAATATTGGTATAGGATATAATAATATGGGATCAGAGTCAATATGGATGGTTGTATTGTGGGGGATGGAAGTCATAATCAAAATGTTTGAGTTGTTCAATATGGAATTGGGGAGACAAGCCAATAATACACAAAAACACTATAAGGTGTTGAGTATTTCCACTGTGTTACTAGGGCTTAGAAGGACTAGATTTACATTCCATCAAGGGGGGATGTTTTTTGTTATATGGTAAAAGCCCATATGCATTGATAGAATGGTCAAATAGAGGTTTTCCAATTCATTTTGAGGGCCATGAATGATTTATGAAGAATCAATTGTATGAATAATAATGTTGGTTATAGAGGAAAATTTATAGAAGGATGGTTTGAGAACCCACGGGAAGTTTAAATTTTATTTTGGAAGCTCGATCTCCACAAGTTGTGGTATTTATTATCAAGGTTTGGTCCATAAAAGGTTTTGGAATGGAGTGTTGCATTCATAATTTGACAAATGGTACAAAATATGATGATGCAATGTCAAGGAATTCTAATCTCTTTGATCTTTTGATTTATGAGAATTTTTAATCATGGTCAAAAGTGGTCGGGTCATGAGGCTAATATGGGACAATCATTCTATGAATTCACCATAAAACTCTAATATGTTTAGTTTTTACATGGTTTTATTAGGGATCACAAGGATTGGAATTTTCTTCTAGTGAAATTGTTGGATGATGACCATTAACACATATGCCTGATCCATAGGCATACATGCATAGTTAAACAAAGTGTCTCTTTATGATTGGTATCTTTTTCAAGGGCCATGGATGGTTTTTGATGATATAAGATGTTCAGATAATGAATTTTATTTAATGGAAAATGTAATATTCATGAAGGGTTAGAGTAAACTAATAGTTTTTTCCACACATAGTGAACATATTAGCATAGTGCATGTGACAAATCATTACTCAATATTTTTCCTTAAACAGTGATCCAAAGATCAAGGATCAGCTTTTTGTTTAGTCAATAAGGTTTCCTAATGAATTTTCTAATCCATTATGTTTTAAAAATCACAACCACTCTATCTCAAGAAAAAATTTATTTTCCATAAAATTTATTTTAATAAGGATTATTTTCCTTAAGAAAATTCACTTTTTACTCAGATTTTTGTTAATAAGGAAATTTTTTCTTCCCTAATGAAAATTTATCCTTACCTGTTTTTCATTGTTCATATTTTAGTTCCTCTAAATATAGCTATTTTTATTCCTAATTGAAAAATTGTGTTTCACATCTAAATCCACAAAATTCTATAAATACATAGATATAGAGTATTCTGTTTTCAGGATTAGAATTCAGGTTCTGAAATCTCAGAAATTCTGGTTCCGAATTCTCAGAAATTTAGAATATGAAAACTCTAAAATTCAGGTTCCAAATTCTCTGAAATTTATACTATGAATTCCTTATAATTCTGACTCCGAATTATTCATAATTAAGGTTCTAAAATCCTTGGAATTCAGATTTAGAAATCTTTAGAATTCGGAATCTGAATTCTTTAGAATTTAGACTCCAAATTCCTTTTAATTCCATCTCCGAATTCCATATAATTCTGAGTCCAAATTTCTTAGAATAAAGACTCAAATTTCCTTAGAATTCAGACTCCGGATTCATTAGAATTCTGAATATGAATTCTTTATAGTTTTTGTTCGGAATTCCATAGAATTCAGACTTCGAATTCCTTAGAATTTAGGTTCCAAAATCTACAGAATTATGATTCCAAATTCCTTGGAAAACATAATCCGAATATACATGTAATACAGACTCCAAATGATTTCCTCTTAGACTCCAAACTTTTTTTCCTTAGAATCGGAAAAATAGATTTTATAGAGAAATCATATTTTACTTACCCTTGTTAAGTAATGAAATGAAGTCGTGCATTCTGTTTCTAACTAACCGTTGTTTAAGTGACACGTGTACAGGTCCCTCTGAGATTCTTGGAAAAATATGACCGTTGGAGGAGGGAGATGACTGTTGGGTAAATTCCTAAAAATAAGATCTCATTGGAATGAGGTAACAACATTAACTTGGATTACTGTTCCACAACACTAGTGATTTCATGTTGCGATGTTGATATCTAGAGAGAGAAACTCTCATGCTTTGTGCGTACTGAACATCTTGTTCAGCTTTATTTGTGTGACTCTGATTGTTGCTATGTATAATCGAGGGCTTCTATGGATAAGAAAACTAAGGTGCTGACAACCTTAAAGTTCAAGGACTTCTTTGCTAAGGAAGATAGAGGTGTAGACTACCTTGAAGTTCGAGGGCTTGCGGGGATAACAAGACAGACTCTGATATTCCTATCGAGGGCTTACCCTAGTGTAGGTAATACAAATGTTCTTGAAATTTTAAATCAAGGTACCTTTATCAATGTTTTTGGGATTCCCTACTCTTTGGGTTAAAAGATTATAAACATGTTACTTGTATTGTTTCATGTTATTCCTCTACATTTTGATTATTATAGAATGTATAACTATCATACACATTCTATTACTTGTATACTATCATTAATATGACTATATAAGTATTAAGGTATAATATTTTTCCTTGTAAACCTCACACAAGATTCATTTTTGGAACCATATTTCTGGAATCTAGCATGTTTATAGAACTAAGTGGTCTTGTTAATTTACATTTTTTAACATTATTACACAATAGAAAGTTTTATACCATCCTTGAAAGTTCAAAAGGAATTTTTAAATTATACAATTCACCCCATCTTATATTTTGAGAATCTACATCATATTTCGATCCTATAATTGGTATCAGAGGCAGTCTATGAAATACTTATATTCACATATATGTTTTTTTCTCAAGTTTCCTTTATTCTATTTTTCAATGCTTATGATTTTTATCCTTGTTTACAAACATTTATTTCTAACAATATTCTGTGGAAAAATATTTTCTTTTAGATGGAAGGAATTAATTTTGGATCGATTGAAAATCTTAATCCTACTAGACCACTTATATTTGATTATAATGAATATGAATATTGGAAAGATCGTATGAAGACATTTTTCATTAATACTGGAGTGGACAACTTTGTTATGCTTACTGGAAATTACGCGATTTTTAATAAAAAAGTTAGTACTTTTACTAATTAAGAAAAGTTTGAATATAAACTAAACTACAAGTTACACAATACTTTGTTGTGTTCCTCGACCAAGAATATATATTTCCAGATTTCTTCCTGTGAAGCTGCAAATTTTATTGGGAAGAAATTGGGGGTTACTAATTTTGGAACATCCAATGTTATCGAAACAAGAAGATCTATACTTATAAAATAATATCATGGATTAATATTTCCTTATGGAGAACCATTTTGTAAGGTACAGAAGTGGTTTATAACTACTGTTAATAGTTTAGAGTCTATGGGAGAAATTGGTTTGGATGATGAGGCCCTTGTGGACAAGATTTTAGATATCATGTCTAATGAGTTGGAATCAAAGGTAACAGCTATTGATGAGAATAATAAAGTCTCACAGATTACTCATGATGAGCTTTTTTGAAGTATTCTCTCACATGAGACAAGAATGAAAAAAGATGCTAATCTAAATAAGAATAAGAATGGCATTGTTTTTATTGATTTTACAACTACTACAAATCATAGGAATTCCAAGACTCCGGAAATGGTTACTAGATCCAAGTCGAAGAAGGTCACTGTTTTATCTGAATCAAGTAATGTGAACATTCTATGAATTAACTAGATAATATTGCTCTAAGGATGAACAAGATAGTTGAGAAGAAAGAATTTCAGTATAGATATAATAAGAAAGAAAGAAAAGACAATAAAAACATAGATGTCATTTTTTATGAGTGAGAAAGAGCAGGGCATATAAGGCCAGATTGTCCTATGCTTAAGATAAAGGTTAGAAAGGAAAATCATTTTGAGAGGAATAGAAAAAAATACTAAAATAATAATCCATGAATTTTTTAAATTCTAATGACACCTAGAGTTCTATTGGTGGTGACTCTTATGATGAATCCTCGGAGTATTAATCTTCTAGGAAGAAGAATCTTGGTTTACATGCAATGTTACCTATTTAAAATAATTGTTTAATGGCCTAGGTAGACAATGTTGAATCTATAACCAATATATCCTTGAACTCTAATTATAGTGATAGTTAATATAATGAATCTTCATATGAATAATCTTCTTCAGAAGAAGATAATACATTACCATGTTATGAAGAAGTGTCTAGGTTTGCTAAGCTCCATGAGAATGAAAATTCTAATGTCAAGAAAAAGTAGGATAAGTAAAGTTCTAGATTTTCTTTTCGTACTAAAAAAGTTTCAGATCATTCTAAATCTCTTGATATGAAAATTTACGGTTCTGAAAGTATTTTACAAACCCTTTATGAAGTTAATTATGATAAAGATAAACACTTTAACGGTCTAGAAAAAATAATTTCTAAGAAAAATATTTTATGGACTAACTCTAGTGCTAAAACTAATGTTCGGAGGATAAAAACATAGTTATTAAACTGATGTCAGATATATTTTCCTTGAGGAAGTGTTTTTCAAACATTACCTTAGGTGAGGAAAATTTTGAAAAGTTGTATTCCCAAATTCAACGACTAAGGAACAATTCAGGATTTGGTTATACTCATTCAAAACTGATTTTTAGTAATAATTTTTTTGAACCTCAAAGTGATCCATTCTGTACGAACTGTTAGTGTGGTGGTAATTGGGAAAATAATTGTTCCGTAAATATAACCCAGTCTTTAGGTTTACTTAATGCTTATTTTTCAATGAAAATGTGGATTCCTAAAATTTTTCTTTCTGGTGTTTCCGGATCCAAGAATTCTTGGGTTCCAATAGTCTAACACTCCAATTTTCAAAAACGTAAAGATAATTTAAACATTAATACATGTTATATGGATAATGGATGTTCCCAGCATATGACTGGTAATAAAAACTTCTTTGAAAATATTATCAGCATAAAGGGATGAAAATTAACTTTCAGAGATAATGCTCAGGGAAAAATTATAGGTATAGGTAATAATGTTTTTCTTGGGAAACATTGAATTCAAATGTTTTATTCGTTATGGGTGGCACAACCTTATTAGCATAAGTCAATTATGTTATGGAAGTTACCTTGTGAATAATAGGAATGACAAGTATTATTACACAATCAATGGAAGTGTTTATTATTTCTTCCATTAAGAAAGAAAATGTTTACACTCTAAACATAAGAGACCATAGGTGACAAGATCTACCTTGTCTTAGTGCAACAGAAGATCATTCTTGGTTATGGAATAGAAGGATATGACACAGTATCCTTAGGAACCTATGAAACTCTCTATGAGAAGAAAAGTTAAGGATCTACTGGATCTTATATTTTATTCTTAAAAAATTTCTGATCCTTGTCAATATGGAAAGCAACATAAATCATGTTTTAAATTAGTTTGTGAAGTCTCAACCACTGATGCATTATAGTTAGTGCATATGGATCATTTTGATCAAACAAAAACTCGAAGAATTGGAAAAAAATATTATGTATTTATATTAGTTGATGATTACACAAGATTTATATTGATCTATTTCCTAGTAAAGAAATCTCAAGATTTTTATTATTTCAATAGTTTTATAGCACAAGTTATAGATGAGAAAAGGCATCCTCTGAAAACTATTCATAGTAATCATGGAGGAGAATTTCAAAATACATATTTTGAAACTATTTGTAGTAAAAAATGCATTACTTATAAATTCTCAGCACCAAAAACTCCTCAACAAAATGGTGTTGTTGAAAAAAGAAATAGAATTCATCAAGAGATAACAAGAACAATATTTATTTAATATTCGGTAGCCAAAAATATTTGGGCTGAAGATGTATGTACTATTTTTTATACTATAAATCGTGTTTTTATTAGAACTTTTCTTAGTAATACTCATTATTAGTTGTTGAATGATAGAAATTCTATACTTACCTACTTTAAGGTTTTTGGATGCGAGGTATTCATTACAAAAACTAATGATAATCTACACAAATTTCCACCCAAATCTAATGAAGGAATTTTCATGGGATACTCCACAACTTCTAAGGATTATAGAGTTTTCAATAAAAATTCTTATATTGTTGATGAAATATTAGATGTTAATTTTGATGAAACTGATCCTTTTGTTTTTAAAGACCCTCAACCTACATCTTCAGATGTGTTTTCAAAAACTGATTATCAACCATTGATTGAAGATCTTTCTGATAAGGAATATGTCTGAGAAAATGTTTCTGGAGCATTTACCCCAAATGATTTCCTAACATATATTGAAGAACTGGCTTTAAAAAACCCAAATTAGTTGTTTCATAAGAATCATCCTAGTGATAGTAACATTCGTGATCCAAATCAATCTATAAATACCTGCAGTTTTTTAAGAAATTAAATAGAACATCTAGATTTCCTTACCCAATTAAAACTAAAAGGAACCGATGAAGCTATAGGTGATAATGATTGGATAAAATCTATGAAAAAATGAGCTAAATGAATTTAAAAGGAATAATGTATGGACCTTGGTTAGAATACCTAAGGAAACTTCTTTTATTGGAGTAAAATGGGATTTCAGAAATAAGGGAGATGAAAATGGAATAATAGTAACAAATAAACCTAGATTGGATGCTAAAGTCTATAATCGACAAGAAGGAATAGACTATTAGTAAACCTATTATTCAGTAGCCTAACTCGAATCCATATGTATTCTACTTTCCTTTGCATCATTATTCAACTTCAAACTTTTTCAAATGGATGTTAAATGTTCCTTCCTTAATGGTTATGTTCAGGATGATGTATTTGTGGAACAGTCTCTTAGTTTTGAAGATTCAAAACATCTTGAACATGTTTTCAAACATACCAATGATTTATATAGGATTTAATAATCCCCTAGAGCATAGTATGATAGACTTATATGGTTTTGGTTACAAAAAATTATGTGAAGGGAAATGTTGATCAAACCATTTTTATAAAGAAAGAAAATAAAAAAGTTCTGATTGTTCAAATTTTTGTTGATTAAAATATATTTGGTTCATCCCAGCAATCATTAACTGATTCCTTTGCAGACCTATTGAATTCCGAGTTTGAAATGAGTATGATGGCTGAGTTTACATTTTCCTATGCTTTTGAAATATCTCAAAAACATGAAGGAAACTATATATCCAAAAATATGTATGTTAAATATCTTCTTAAGAAGTATGGATATGAAAACCCTTGAGTATAATTACTCTTTGTGGTATATCAAATTTACTTCATCTTGATGAAGCTAGAAAACATGTAGATCAAAAATCATTTAGAGGTATGATATGAAGTCTAATTAACTTAATATCTAGCCGTCTAGACTTAATGTTTTCGGTATTCTTGTGTGCAAGATATCAATCAAATCCTACAAAATCTCATTTAAAGGTAGTGAAAATGATTTTTCGCGACATAATGGAAACCATGGATTTAGGTCTCTTCTATTCTTCTGTAAATAATCTTGTTTTAAAATGTTTCTCAGATGCTGATGTTGGTGTATGTATGATGGATATAAAAAGTACACCTAGAACATGTCATTTTATTGGAGACTCATTTGTTTCTTGGTCATGAAAAAAATAAACACTCAGTAGAACTTTCCACTACTGAAGGTAAATATGTAGCAGTTGGAAGTTGGTGTGCTCAAGTATTGTTGATTTAACACAAACTCACAGACTATGGTATTAGTTTTTCCAAAATACAAATTTTGTGTAATGATACAAGTGCCATTTCCTTAAGTAAAACCCATGAAAATCCCTCTCGTGGAAAACACATATATATTAGGAACCACATTATTAGGTATCACAAAAAAAATGAGATATCATTCTTCAATTAATCGGAACGCAAGATCAACTTGCTGATATTTTCACAAAATCCTTACCCTTCGATAGATTTGAATACATTAACCTGAAGTTAGGCATGATAACTGTAAGTTAATATTCATTATTATCCTCTGGTTGAAACCTATCTTCTTATACTAAGAAACTCCTTTTCATAGAAGGGTGGGGGTACATTTTTTATGATTCATAAATCTTCATAATCAAATTTTTCCATAATCAAATTTTTTTGTAATCAATTTTTTTCTGTACTCTAAATTTATTTTTGCAATAAAAATTTTCGAAATCTAAAGATATTCGAGAGTATTTTCCTCATTATGACTAATCATCCTAGAAATATAGAAGGTAAGTTTTCTTCACTACGTGTTCACAATCATATTTTTTCTTTTTGTTGTTTTTAGATTGTTTATGAAACTTTTGGGATTCACATTTTCTTAAATATGAATGTATATCTTTAAAAAAACTCTAAAAAATGGAACCTATAAAAATCCTTCTTCAGTTATCATATCAACCATCATATTTGATCAGTTGGTTGTCAACCATGGGATTAAGTTTGGAATCTGAATCGTCTTCTCAATCGCCTATATAAAGCCCCCTTGATGCTTGTCCACCATAGTTTCTCAAGCCTTCTCTTGCTGAAGCTCCATCTCTATTTTTAAGGTCGTTCTGGATGTATTTTGTTTCCTTAGTCCTGAATGTCTATATAAGCCTCTCCTCATTATGAAATTTCAACCACAAAAGAAATATTTGAATGGAAGATTAACCATGAAAGGATGGTAGACCCGAACATCATTAATTGGTATGATTCAATCATCTTAAAGAACATCAAGTTAAATGGTTGGGGGAGTTTGGTTGTATCTAATCCCAAGATAGAGGATCTGGTGATTCCAGAGTTGCAAGTGGAGTTCTATGAATCTGTATTTTTTTCAATGAAGGAGGAAAAGTGAACATTTCTTTCAAAAGATATGATAAGACATGTTCTCTTCCTTATTATAAGGTACCCAATCTGATTGGAACACCTTACGAAGGAGAAGCTAAATGTTTTTCACATAAGATACTTGATGTTATAAAAATATTAGATAAGGAAAATGCCATACAGTGTCTTGGATTTGAGTGAGTTAAGACTCAGAATATTCTCCATCTTTCATCAAATTTCTGGATTCTTGAACATTAGGTTCAAGGCTATATCATTCCAAGGATAGGAGATAAAGATACTCTGAATAAAATCGATGTATATGTTTTGGATTTCTTGTTGAATCTAAGGAAGATAATCACAGTTATATATATCGTGGTAACGATTGAGAATATCAATAATGGGAATATGAAGTCTTAGATTATCATGTATCTGGAAATTCTATCAAAGATCATTGTTTCTTGTTTAGAATCAATTAAGATTTCTTTCTTGTCGATGTCGAGAAATTATAGGGTAATGATGCAAAGTGATGACACTCTAAAGAGAATGAATATTGCATTTTATGGGGAATACAGAGAGGTTTATGATTTATCAAATGAAGAAGTTGAAGCTTTATTAAAGAATCCTATTGTAGCTAAAACCTCCAAAAAATGGAAGGAAGAGAAAGGTGAAGGAAATTAATGAGAAAGGAAAAAATCTAATGGCTAAAGAAATTTAGTCAGCACCACCAAAGTCAAAGAAGAAAAAATATTATCCTAATGAAGTAGTTTCAATATGAAGAGAGGATAAGAAAAACAAAAAAAGGGGTGTCTATGTTTGTTGTGAACCCTGCTGAGGCTAAATAGGTAAAATAAAATGCTGCAGAAGAGCTTGAGAAGAAAAAAAAGAGAAGAAGCAAAAGAAGAAGATGTCTGAGGCACAAATAGTACAATATCTTCTTAATGATTATCAGAATTCTTTTGAGAAAATTTGGGTACCAAAATATTTTTTAATTGAATCACTTCCAGAGACTCTAGTAAATAAGTTGGTGATTCTGGAATGAGATCAATAAGAAGAAATAGTGAAAGAATACGATGTGGAATAAGAAGAAGAAGAAGAAGGGACTGGTGATACCGAGGATATGATAAAGCATGTAAAATATAATCATAAGAAGGAGAGTCCTTCTGAGAAGTCATCAATCTGAACTTTTGAGGCAGAGTCTTCAAAACATTCTACCCAAAGAAAAGATGAGAAGGTTGAGGAAGAAGTAAATAAATTTTCTAAAGAATAAAATAGAAATCATGTTTTGATACAGATAGAGGATTTTAAGGCAGGTGATGAGAATGAAGATGTTGATGATGATGAGAGTGTTCAGCTATTAGATAGTGAACATAAAACAAATAAACAAGAAGAAATCATTTCAAGAACCAATAAGGTAATGCAGGTGATGTTTGATACTCCTACTAAGTATTTGATTAGAAATAAAGATCTCGATGCATAATCCAATAAGAAATCTTATTTCCTTGAAAAGTAATCCTCATCAACAAAGAATTCTAATTAAAAATAATCTTCTCTTGGAAATGAATTTGTTGTTCAGTCATTGAAGAAGCAAGTTTTACCTATTGCATATTTTTCCAAGCATATATTCAAGATGTCAAATGATACTGCATTCCTCAAATTAGAAAACAGATTTTGTATCCATGGTGATAGATTAGTGTGTCAAACCTGAGGCCAATTTAAAAAAAAATCAATAATTATGAAGCCCATAAAAGATCATGCAAGAAGATGATTAGATGGTCAAGGAAAACTAATAAAGATATGAGAATTCTAGATGATTTTCAAGATAATCGAAAGGATTCTTTTGAAACCAATGATGGTAAGTTTAAAGATCTCACTACGTATTTTGAGGAAAATGTATCTCTTGAAGAAACTACTCGAAAGCATGAAGTGATAGATATGAATGAGAAATTTTATTTAGTTTCTCAAAGTTGGAAGATGGAAAGGGATCATAGAATCGAACATGAGGAAAAACATGCTAAACTAGAGAAGCCTTGATGGCTCAGGATAATATGCACAAGGCTCGGGAATAAAAAATTATAGCCTTAGAAAAGAAAAGTGGAGATCAAGATCAGCTACTCAAGCATGTGAATGATGATCACAAAGATCTCAAGAGGCAAAAAACTATTTTGAAGAAGCCGATTCCAAATTAGATTGAGTAATAATTTAATTACAATCAAATATTTTGTTGTATTTCCCTGTTTTACAAATTATTTCAATCTTAATGAAATTTTTGTGGCACTTCATAGTTTTTGTTGTTTAGTACTAATATTTCAGGTACCATATTTTTTTTCCATTCCCTTTAATCCTTTTGGAAAATCACAAAGGGGGATAAAATAATGTCAAAAATGAATACAAAGTAATGAATAAATTTTCCTATGTAAGAGGGAGATCATCTATGTGAATGTTTTTATCATGAATATTTTCATATACATGAAAATGAAAAATCTCATTCACGAAATCAAGAATATAATCCTTAAATATTTCAAAGCCTATGGGGGAGTTATTCATATTCATTATTATCCATAAGTAAGGGGAAATAACATTTTTTTCATGTTCATAAAATTTTAATGGCCTTATATTTTTTTAAGGATGGTTGTGCTTTCCAAAAAGGGGGAGATTGTTGAGTTAATATGGATTCCTTATGACTTCTCCAATCCTGTATGTTTTGAAAATCACAAACACTCTATATCAAGGAAAATTTTATTTTCCCTAATATTTATTTTAATAAATAAGATTTTCCTTCATCAAGGAAATTCTATTTTAAATAAGATATTCCTTAATAAGGAAAATTTTTCTTCCCCAAGAAATTTTATCCTTACCTATTTTTCATTGTTCATATTTTTGTTTCTCTAAATCGAACTCTATTTATTCCTAAGTGAAAATTTTGGTTTCACATGTAAAACCTCAAAATTATATAAATACATTGATAGAGAGTATTTTGTTTTTAGGATTAGAATTCCGGTTCTAAATTCTATAAAATTCAGGTTCTGAATTCTCTGAAATTCATGTACTGAATTCCATGAAATTTAGAATACCAATTCTCTGAAATTCGGGTTCTGAATTCTCTAAAAATCAGACTCTGAATTCTTTTGAATTCAGACTCCACATTCCTCCAAATTCAGGTTTAGAATTCCTTAGAATTAATAATCTGAATTCCTTAGAATTTTGACTCTGAATTCAATATAATTTAGACTCCGAATTCCTTATAATTCAGACTCCAAATTCCTTATAATTCAGACTCTGAATTCCTTATAATTTAGACTCTGAATTCCATAAATTTCTGACTCTAAATTCCTTAGAATTCAGGTTCCAAATGCCATATAATTCTGACTCCAAAGTCTATATAATTCTGATTCTGTATTCCTTGGAAAGTAGAATATTAATATACATGTAATATAGACTCTGAATGTTTTCATCTTTGACTCCGAATTTTTTTTCCTTAAACTCAAAAAAATGTATTCGATAGAAAAAAAATTATTTTACTTACCCTTGTTGTAGTTGTCAAATGATGTTGTGCATTTTGTTTCTAACTAACCGTTATTTGAGTGACAGGTGTACATGTCCCTCTGAGATTCAAGGGAAAATATGATCGTCGGAGGAGGGAGTCGACCTTTGTAAAAATGCCTATAAATAAGATCTCATTAAAATGTTCTCAAAACATTATCATGGGTGACTGTTTTACAACTCTAGAGATTACTTGTTGCTATAGTGATTTCTAGAGAGAGAACCTCTCATGCTTTGTGCATACTTAACTGCTTTTCCAAATTGGTTTGTGTGACTCTGATTGTTGTTATGTACAATTGAGGGCTTCTGGGGATCGGAAGACAGAGGTGCCGACAACATTAAAGTTCTAGGACATCCTTGATAAGGAAGATATAGGTACTGATGACCATGAATTTTGAGGGATTGTGAGGATAGCAAGACAGACTCTGATATTCCAATCTAGGGCTTACCCTAGTGTTGGTAAGACAGACTTTATTGAAAGTATAAATCAAGGAACCTTTATCCAAGTTTGTTTGATACCCTACTCTTTGGAATAAAGAATCTAAACTTGTTACTTGTACTATTTTTTATTTTTTCCTCTACATTTTGAATATTTAGGAAAGCATAATTATCTTATAATTTCTTATACTTGTATACTCTAATTAATATGATTTTATACACATTATGGTAGAATCATTGTCCTTGTAAACTACCCTTAAGTTTCATTTTCAGAACCATATTTCTAGAATCTAGAATGTTTTTAGAACTAAGAGGTCTTATAAATTTACCTTTTTTAACATTTATAAATAGTATAAAGTTTTATACAATCATTGAATGTTCCAAATTAATTTTTAATGTATACAATTACACCCCCCCTCTTGTATTTTGAGCATCTACATCATATTTTGATCCGACACTTTTACTATGGTTTCAAATTATTCCTTATGAGATTTACATGTCCTTTATTTATACCCTAATTTTTTCATAAACCGTTTAGGAAAAAATTTTAGGAAGTGAAGACTAAACGTTTACCCAGGCCTCCATTTTATGGTTTTTAACCTAACTTTTTTGTGCCTCTTTCTCTATTAATTTAAGAATGTGTGATTTGGATAATTAGTTTATATAATATATGTTCAAATAGCTTTGACCAAAGGGCTGACAGTTTAAGGTCATGATGTACATTGAACTAATATTAGTTTAATGTAATACAAGAACCTATTTTGGATAACCAAGGTCAATACTACTATGAAATCATTTTAAGGAAGAGATGAAAATTATGTAAATCATTGTTCAACGATCTTGGTTCATGAGTAAAAATATTTGAGAATCATTTTGGGAATGGCCATGAACACTCTAAGATGCTGATTTCTACCATGATGTATTTATGAGTCTTAATGATTGTAAATTTATTTTTGTAGAGTGAGACATTTGGTTGACTACCGTAATAATATATAAAGGAGACATTTCTATAAATCTATACTCAAACAAATGGTCTCTTAATGTTGAATATTTTTTCCAATGACCATGTAAGGATTATTGTGATTCTAGGCTCTCAAATAATGATGTTTGTTTTAAGGGAAGAGAAGCAAAAAATTGACGTAACCACCCCATTGTTTTGTTGAACAGGGATAAGATATTTTTGTTCAATGAAAATGGATGATAATGGGTTAAAACCAACATATTTAAAAATCATGTAGTGGTTAAATAATTTTACTGGTGTTTATTGTCATGTGAAATGGATTTTTTGCCTCCATTTTAATGTCATGCAGTGAGGATGTCTTCCTTTACCCGTAGTTTAACATCATATGGAATGGATTTGCGAACCAACGTGAACATTGTGCAATATTCATTTAGGGAAACATTTTAGAGAGAATATTTTATCAATGAATAGGGATATTGGTGGATATCCTAACATTAGGGACCTTCTTTAATAGATTTATCACATTTTCAAGAAATTCATAAGTATATTTGACATGTGTGTGGGAAAATTGATCTTTTATGACTCAGACCTCTTTGAAAAGTGGAATATACTACTTTCTCGTGTAGTATACCATTGTGTAGATGGGATATTAATTGCATAGGTCCAACCCTATGCAATTTTTGGTGTATTTTTTATCTATTATATGATTTGTTTGAACCAAATATTTGATATTTTGGAGTATATATATATATATTATTTTATTTTAGGAATCAATCTGTATATAGTTATAGTATATAATTTCCATGAGAATGTATTTCCCTTATGTGGGTATGAGGGGAAATTTTTGGTTTATCATATGTTGAACCCAGAATTAAAGATCTATGTGTCATTCCATATCCTTTGAGGGAAGGAATTAAGCCACACAAATTTATTGAAATGGAAACACTCTATGTATGTCCAAACCATACATATAGGGGAGAATTCTTCCAATTTATTATTTTAGCTTAGACGAGTATTAGAGTTCTAGGCATCACTACATATCAGGTGATAACAAGATTCAAGATAAATGTATTTCTTGATATACCACATTGTTTAATGTCACGTGAAAAAAGATATATAATACCCAACATGAAAGACATGATTGTGTGATTAGACCAAGAATGAAGGAATCTGCATCATGAAAAATTTTATGTTTAATGTAGTCAAGACACGTTTAGTTCACGAATAGAGGTGTGGTGGGGTACAAATTCCAAGGTTAGTGGTTATCTCACCTGAGGTCTATAGTAATTTGTAGTTTTATATCATTCAAGAGGCATAAACATTGTAGTAAAACATCATTCTTCAAGAGATTATTTTGTTCCTTTCATAGTCACTCATTAAAAACTATTATAATACTGACCAAAACTGACATGTCCATGTCATTCGAGGAATCTCATACCAAAATTCCTAATCTCAAATCAGGTATTCAAAATATGAGACACAAGTAATGGGATGGGTTCCTCTGAAAACATGGAGGTAATTTGAGAATGGATATGGGAATTTTTTATCATCTAGTGGCTAGGGTAAGTTTTATGATCTAGGCATCCCTACTTATCTCAATGGTATGAGAATCAACCCATATGTAGTTATATAAAGTAGTGTAGTTTAGTTTCATTATAAAAAGACATCACCAATTCATTTTAATGTCATGTTGTATGGATGAAGGTTAATTGACATGAAATAAGATGAATATCGAGACTATACCAGACAATGAAGGTCTGGGATTCACTATGTATATTTTGAAGGAAGGAATCAAGACACACCTAGTTCGGATAAATCATGTAGCTTAGTGTCCAATAGAGAGGAAGCTAGTTGTGCAATTTAACATCATTTTGTATGTATGAAGGTCATATGATGTTGATGAAATTTAATAATGTTTAATCATGTAGCTTAATTTCATGTGTTGACGACATCATATGTGTTATTTAATATCATGAAGGATTTGATATGTTGTGCATTTTAACATCTTGCTAGTAGGATGGGATATTTTTGGCAGTTTCAGGTCCTGTTGCATGAAATTCTTCCATAATGATTAACATAATGTGGTCAGGAATATAGATGCTTAATTTCATCTATGAAAAGTATTAATTAAGAAATTATGCATTCGTGGGGATGTGACACACTCCCCATCCACTATAGACACTAAGTAGGCTATATTGTGATATACCATAGATATGATACAAGGAATTTTCAATTTGGGTTCCATCACTGGAGAAGTCCATCATGGTATCAATAGGGCTTTAGGAAAAAAACCTAGCTCTCCTTGAAGGAATGAATGGAGGTGACCCTTTTTATTGAAGGGTCGTGCAATCTAGTTTTGATGAACAATGAGGCTGTACATCATAAGAAACCTCCTCTCATTGAGATTCTCTCGTTCATATAGTCACTTTTATGATTTTTCATCATTTATGATTTTTCTAAAAATTGATATTCAAATAAATCGAAATTGGAATTATAAGGGAAATACTACTTCAGTTCCATATACCAATGAATACATAGATAATTATGTAGCAGTACACATGGGGGTACGGTAGGCCCATAAATCCTGGAGTATCTTGTCTGTCTAGGAATTCT
Source organism: Viscum album (assembly GCA_963277665.1). NCBI lineage: Eukaryota > Viridiplantae > Streptophyta > Magnoliopsida > Santalales > Viscaceae > Viscum > Viscum album. Next base: position 525,325,594 of record OY728165.1, read on the forward strand.
AATTTTAATTTAATATCTTTTGGTGCATACTAGATGGATTCTTATTTTAGACCTCTATTGTTTCAATTTTCCTCTAAATTATATCGGGATTAATGATTTGTCTCGATGTTGTACTCCTGATATAATTTATTAAACTCTATAGAATATAAGATTGTTATTTTTTCTATCAGTATCGTGTGAGGGTCTCCAAACCTAGTGATGATATGTGAGTTTACAATGTTTTTGATATTTGTCATCTAAACATTAATGAGGGCCATTGATTTATTCCATTTGTAAAATCCTTTTGTAGTATTAAGGATATACCAGAATGGATTAGCTATGGCTAGGGGATATGGCCCCACGACATCCATTCATCACATGGAATATTGCATAGAATATTTATCTCTATGTAGCAGTTCAAGGGTTTGATGGATGATTTATTCATGAATATGGAATGCATTAAATTTTATACTGAATTACATAAAGTCGTGTATCATTGTTTTCTATTAGTATCTCATCCTTTTGGGGAGTTAGAGATCTATTTCCGAGACCGGTGAGTGTCACAAGAGCTTGGGTGGAATTCATCCATGATGATGAGTGTATCTCATTGTGCAATGAATCTAAGGAAGATTTCATCGATTCATTTCTTATATAGGGTTCTATACTCATTTGGACAATCACTTATAGTAATTTTTACTTCCCATCATCAAACATGTTCCCTTCTAGTTGGTCTATCATGATTTTCCCATTATGATGATAATAAATTATGAGCTCCATCCTTCTAGGGGTGGATATCGATTAACCATAATCCGGGGTAGGGTTGACTAGATTTATTTCTTCCATGTTTCATAGTATTATATATGAGGGAAACAATATGTTCATGATGTAGAAGATCATTTCTTCTTGATAACGGTCATTGGTGATTATGGATGCATTATCCAATGTGTCGGCACAAGCATTTTAATATCATAAAACATGATGAAATTATTATTTATATGGAAAATCAATCACTAATAACTTCATATAGCTAGTTAGAGGTCTAATTATATATTTTTTATGGTATAATCTCCAATTATCTTCATTATCTGAATCTATGAATCCATATTAATGTTTTTGTAAGAAATTTGATGCTATAAAGATAATTCCAATCTGTTAATGAGGGATTTGTATTTATCAGCATTTTCCAAATAGTTTTCAAAAATTTATATAGAGTAGAAAACTTGTTATTTTTCATGGAAAAAAAGTCAATCCCTAAGCCATATTAATTAATTCTAAGGATTTATGGTCTCTTGTCGATTGGTCTTATTGAGGTGCCATCAAAATACATATCCCAAGGTTGGGGAGTGTCATGGGAATAGAAAATCTCTTCACCATAAGCTCAGTTTCCATGATATAATTTATGTTGTTGGGTGGAATGTAAGAAAATCAGCTAGGTCATGCCATAACACTAACATCGTTGACAAATGCCAAATGCTGGCCTATTTTGGAATGACCACCGATCGGGTCGAGCACCCAATAATCATGAGACGACCAATGATTTACCTAAGTGTATTAAAAATATATAGTAATTGGATTTCATGGTGTTGCAACTATTGCCTTAACTTCTTCACTATTAATATGAGTTCGAGGTAGTTATTCATGATATCTAATCATCGGTTCATAGTACCTAGTATAATTTTTCTATGGTGGTAGAGAAATAAATCATTCCCCGCAATTGTTTTTTGGTGAGGACATGTCAAAGAGATTTTCACATGGAGTCCTTATAATTTGATTAGATTTACATTAATTGGAGACATCAAGACTATTGATTACATCAGGTATTTCTTGATACTATCAAAGGATTGTTGGGTGTCACTATCTAATCAATGGGAAATTACCCTTTTTAATAGCTTAGTGAAGGTGAAGGATTTTATAGGAAGGATGGCTATGAAACACTGAAGATAGGAGAGGTTCCCATGTATCCACCACAATTCTTTGAAATCAATAGGTGTGATAGTTCTAGAATAGAAATTATTTTTTCTCTGTCAACATTGATGAAATAGATGAATAAAAAATATCCAATGAATAATCATGATGTCACTATGAAAGAACATTTCAACAGATTCATCTTCATACCATGCTACCAAAATATAGTGAATATGATTTGAGGATTTTGGATGTGATGACATCGTTATTAGTTGTTTACCAACAGTTCATCACATAGCATTTGTAAATTCGTCCTAATAATGGATTAATGATACAACTCGTAGAACATTGACATATATCACAAATGTTCTTTAATCTATAGGGAATTAAACAATAGTAAATGATTCATTAGGGAAATATGAATGAATTCACTTACTCATCATTAGGGGTAAAATTTATATTATTATACCCTAAATACTCATCCATGAATGAATGATCTTCAAACATAATATTTATATCGATCATGTGTTATGTGATCGAAATTCAGAAGTATTCTTTTGGTATGTGTCTTCTATGGTCTCAAGAATCATTACAGACCCTAATCTTCAGTTTTTTTAATATGGATGATGTTGGTGAGAAATCATGGGTATTTCACATCTCCAATAATGTTTTAATTTATCTATTTGTCAAATTATTCCTCTGTATTATTATCATGGTTGGGGTTCATCATTTTGGTTAACTGCATGAATCCTTGATCATTATCGAGCAAGATATGATGGTACATAGTCACATCTGAATTCAATATGGGAATTTTTATATAGTTGAATGAGGAAAATATCAATGTTCTCTTGGAAATTAATTTTACATCTCTTTCTCCTTCTAGGGTATATTAGAACTAAAAAATATATATGTCGTCATTCTTCTTCTATTCCAAGATTTACCTTCATGAGATCATCAATGGTTTTGGAGACCCCTTCCCCATATGTGGGAGGGGAATTTCGGATTTCATCATCTTCTTCTTCCACATCCAAGTGTGTGGAGGAATTTTTAGATGAAGTAGGAAATCATAGGGAATCTCTATCACCATTATCATGGGAGATGCCTTGAGAAATGATATTACATCCACTATTTATGGAGTTGTTGAAGTGAGATTATAAATATGATTGTCTATTCCACTATGAATAGGGATAGAAGGAGACTAGATATATGGAATTGATCCTACATCATTGAACATATTTATGGGTATCACATAATTGTTTTTATATCAAATGTATCTGTTTAATTTTTTTAATAAATTTATCTTTTCCCTTTGGACCAAGAAACCCCCGTAAAAATAGATCCTTCCTCATCATATGTGGATTCTAAACACCCAAAGGAGGCACTATCCCCATGTAGTATGTCATAATTTTTATGTATGGGGTCTGACATTCACGAATTAAATGTGTATTTTACCAGCATATGGCTATGAAGATAATTCCTTATAAGGTAGAAATTATATGTATTCTTTTCTGGATAACCATAATAATTGTGTTATATGATAGATCTGCAAACTAATATCTTAGCATGATCTTCCTTAAATTTATTTTCTCATGCATATCATACCATTAGATGGTCTTCTTTCTGGGAGATATTCCAAATTATCTATTTCCCAAACATCGAATGGTTTTAATTGGGATGTGGTAAATACCATAACTATGTATGATTATGGTTTATCAAACTTTTATATTATCTCTCTATCCAAAAACATATAAAGGCCTAATGTCTCTTTGTATGACCGCTTCATTATCCTACTATATGAAATATATTATGAACAAAAATTCTAATATAATATCATCCACATGATAAACACCAACTATAGAAACTTATCTCTTGAATTCCCTTGGGATTTTGAGGTATTTAAATAGTTAATTTTTAGCACTTTTGATAGATGGAGTGCATCTATAAGTGGGGTCTTGGATGGGACAACCACTAGATATTTCATAATTTCATTATTCTATACCAATGGTCAGTACATCCTGAGGTGGGGTTTCTCTATATTATATGGATCACAAGATGGGGAGTTTGAGGTAAATAGGACGTTTTCTAGTGTATTGATCATGGGAGTATCTCTTTCAAATGACCTAGATCGTGATGCCCTTCCCTATTTTTTGGAATGATCTTACATTCACACCCCTAATTTTTTATCATGTAGTATAACTTGGATTGGACGAAAATTGTTGGTTTTGGGGAAAATATTCAATTTCTGAGGGGATGCTGGAGTGATTCACCGTGGTTCTCAGTTTCATATATGTCCTCTATAGATACATGACTAAAATATTTGGTTTGAGAATGCATATTTTGTCTTACGTAACCTCATCTCATGCACCTTCAGCCTCTGGATACCAAGTTTGGAACAAAGAACTCATACTCAAAGGCATATTCATCATCAAAGAATGTGTTTTCTATGTGTACTGTGTTAGTATAACCAAATTTGATCTATTATTCGGATGATGGTTCCATTTAGTGGGTATGTCATTGTGCATTGGATATAGTAAGGAAGAAATCCAAAAGAGTTAGTGATTGCATCTGAGATGAATATAATGCTTCTTATTCTATTACTTCTTATGTCTAATAATAACGGTCTTCTTCGGGGGGGGGGGGGGTATATTCACTGTCACATATTTAAGTGACTGAATTTTTATGAGTCTTTGATGTTTTTTTCTCATGGAGGCATGAGAATAGTCAATAATATTTTGGATCATCTAGTTATTGAACTTCTTCCCATGTCTGGCCAAAGAATTTTTTTCTAATAAACATATTCATAAAACATGGAATTGGTTATGTAGGTTACCCTCACCAGGGAGTTTTACTACATCACCTATCTAAAATCATACATTCATTATAGATATTCATTAAATATGAATAAATCATGGTTGTTATGACCTAGTAACCTATAAAATGTGATGTAGTCAGGATGGTCATTGAGTATGACCTCATAGAACCTCCTAATCTATTTCAGTTTGAGATTGTCATTTTCCAAACATGTAATGAAAAAAATGAAGTCTGTAACATTTCAAAATGAGTGTGTGTTATTTATATATTCCTAAAATCTATGGTGCCCCTGATCTATTTTTTTCTTCTAAACATGTGTGATTGTATTATTGATGCTAGTGAATAGGCGCCACTGGGCAGTTTGGGACATGATGATGTGCTCATATGGGCATCGTTACATGTTTGATGGTAACAATAGTAGCCTATACCTTTTTGAGACTATTCCCCTATGTTAAAGGGATTTATTAAAGTTATATATTAGCTACATTGAATGGAATCATCCAAATGTTGTTTTATATGTCAAAACTCCAAAAAATATAGATATTTAATTAGGCTCAGAGGTGTATAAAATTAAACCCGGACATATTTAGCACATAGAACCAAAAATTTACATTACTTGAAGGGTATGTAGAGAAAGTGGAACTGTTCCATTTCACTATGATTTTAGACACCCTATAATTTTGTGTGATGAATATAATTTATTAGTTTTAACATATTCAGTTTCCTTATAATATAGCTGAAATTATAATGGAATTTCCAATGACAATATTCTCATCCAAAAATTTATCCTACTGGAAGATTGTGGTACCAAAAAAGGCGGCCTATCAATGTTTTTAAAAAGAACTCATCTAGGATGGATATTTCTGATATTGAGAACCCATCATCCAACCACATTAGAATTTGAAGTGTGTGATATGTTGTTCGGGATCTCATGTGCCCATAAAAGGGATAAGGTTGGATTTATAAAACTCGGTGAAAGAAATGTGTCATACACCCATTCAATATATAAGTATTTCTTGTGTTTCATAGGTTCAAATTTCCATTCAATGGATTCCATTCAGGTTTTTATGGACTTGATAATGCAGAGTAATTTTGGAAGTATTTTTCTCAAGGTCACAACTCATTTATAAGAAGTCAGTGGGGCTTGATGAGGTATCCATGTTTTCATCTCTTGGTGATATTCAATTAATTATTGGACTAAATTATCACCCTAGAGAGTGAGATGTTGTCTTCGTAATGAAGTAAATTCATGATAATTGTTTACTACGACATTCATATAGACCATATTCCTGGATCTAGAGCCATTCAAAATGTAGATTTTTCTCTTTCGGACAGATCGTCTCTTCCAAGTGATATGGGAGGATAAATATTCACCTCATCATGAAGATGATAATAAGTGAGGGTGTTATCTTGAGTTGATCCTTATTGAATTTTTTGGGAGTGTTTATCTCATTTTTATATTGTTCGAATTGTTCCTACCTCGAAAGAATTTAAACTGTTCAGGGTGATGAGAGGGATATAAATTTTGTTTTCATCTTTTTTGGTGTTCTTCTTTAGAGGTGAAAACTATATATAAAGAGGGTCTATATTTCGGATTCTCTTATGGTTACAGATATGTGAATCCTTAGTGGGTTCATCTATATCATCCTCTCGGGGAATATTTTCTATATATCATCCATTGGAATCTTTGTCTCGAACGATAATATTTGTTGGGTTGATGGTGATGAATATAACAAAAAAATATTTTAAATGGAATTTTTTACATTAATATAAAAATAATAAGATGACTCATCACTGATTTCATTAGATTAAATCTCAAACCATTTTCCATATAAGGCTATTTTTTCTTGTGACCCTAGTGGGTTTTGAATTCATTGACCATATATTCTTCCTGACAATGGTTGTGAATTGTTCTAGGGTGGTATTTTTCAAACATACATGATTAATGGACCCCGAAGAGGGCCATCTTTAAATATGATGAGATGATGGAAAGATTAACTTTGTTATTTATTTACCATCTAAAAAAATATAGATTATATCTATAGTGATGATGATGATGAAAATTTCCCCAACCCTACAGGATATGAACTATTCGAAGTTTGAATTGGAATTTTTGGATTTTGTTGTTATAGATTCAGTGATTCCAGGATAGTATATCATTACTCTAGGGATAGACATTGAGATATTAATTCAATATCATAGTGGGATGGGGTTGGTCTAGTACTACTATTAATTTCCACTGGACCATCTTAGAGATGATGAACCTAGTGATGGTGATTGAGATAAAAATATCATTAGCCTTGTGGTCTTGGGCTTGTCTTCATCTATTTCTGAAATGTCTGGGATCCTCTAATGGATTTGTTATCCTAGGGGTGGAGGTAGTGGTAAATATTCCCCCACACCTTAGGCTATGTTTTCCCTGGGACGGATACTATGGAAGAAATATTCTATCCTATTTCACATGGATCATATGATCTCATGTATGATATGGGTTCAATGGAATCCTATGATGGGGGGTCATTCTTTATGGAATGGAGACTGGTTGTTTGAGACCATGGAATATGTGTCTGAAATGTGCTTATATTTCTTTGAAGGTTTGAGTTTAAAGATTTATTTTCTATCAAGTTCATTTGTTCATTATGTCTCAATAATTTTGAAGTGTTTTAATTTAATTATAGCGACCAACTAGACCACATTTTAACCAATCCCCTAAATCCTCTAGAGGCAATAACATTACTAAAACTATATATTGAGACTTCATCAACTCTAGGGATGTGGTGAAGTAAAACTCTCTATAATTTCTCCATCCCTGGATACATATGCATGAAGTGGATTTGATTATAATTTAAAAAATAGTTACGAAGGAACTATGGTAAACGTGTTATAGATTTGCACGGTGCTTTTCGGTTTTGGGATGTTATACCATGGAGATAGCATCTTGGTCTAGCTAATAATAGAGTATCAGGACGGACTAATGTTGAACATCTTATATTGTATAAGGTAAGTGTCTATAATTAAATAATTTATGATTTGTTGATATATTTTGGCTTGCGTAAGGTATTTAGTAATTTTCTAGCTCATCTAGGAAACCATAATCAGATGTAGAATGGGACTAGAACATTGAGGGGATTTTTTTAGATTAATATGAATATATATCAATGTATACTTCCACATCATTAACATCCACACCACCATTTTGTAAAACATTATATTTTTATTCTCATGGTCACTAACTAACCACAGTGATGGGTGGTTGGGATTTTATGAGAAACTATATACGGTTGAACCAATTTTTTTGAGAAAGTCTCTTTTTGAATGAGTATGTGTTTTGATAACCTATATTTGTGGATGTATTTGGGAAAGTGGAGGGTATAATTTTCTATAGAATATATCACAATGGGGATGTTTACCATAATGTATTTCCAGTGTAGAGACCCGACAATACATCAACAAACTATGAAAAGTTAGATTATCATGGTAATGATCTCCATCTACATTGGTGGAACAATCGACATACCCTTCGAGTGTTGATAACGGATCTCGGAAAACCTCAAGGATACTAGCTTTGATGAGTTTAGGGAAATGATCCTCCTTCTACTGTATAATGACTGCAAGAATATGTTGATAATAATATGGTACTGCAGAAGTATGATCCATCTACATAAAACCTACTGGAATATTCCAATGATATTAATTATTGTTTTTTGGAATATGACCCCACAATAAGGTATGTATCACTATCACATTGGCAACATCATTCAGGATAAGGATATGAGCCCAATCTGGATCCTACAGAGTTTTTTGACGGTCTTTTATGATAGGGATATGATCCTTTTCGAGACATGTTATACACTCACCTTGTGAGACCCACTAGGAAAGGGATTGTGATCCTAGTATCAATATGTAATACCTTGAAGAATATTTTATTAGAACTCTAGAATGGGATAAGGAATATGACTCTCCCTAGGTATAACCTCTGAAGGATTTTGGTACTATCATTCATTGGTAGAAGTAGGGATATGAACCTGGAATCTGTGAACTTCATGAATATTCCAAGTAGCTTCAATTGTGGGAAAAAGATTATGTATCAAGGCATAGGCCACTATCAGTTGGTGATCCCTAACAAGAATAGGGATATGAGACCGATCATAGGCCTTTGGAGTATACCACCAATCATTTTGGAAAGTAATATGAGAATTTTATGAGGATTATTCACCTCTCACTTGGAGAGTCCCAGTCATTACATGTACATGTGGCCAATCAAAGGAATTTGGGATATTGCATCGGTTTATTCAACTGGAATGTGTGCCTATCAAAGGAATTTTCTACTCTCACAAGGTGAGCCCTTGTTGAAATAGAAATATAAGGTTACTCTAGATCATTGTTCATTATTGGAATATACAGAATATCCTATAGGGAAGGATCAAGAATGTGTGATTTCACTAATTCAACCACTTGTTCATGTGGATAAGAGTGTTGTGATTCCCTAGCAATAGGGATTTGATTATTCACTTTCCCAAGTATCTTTATTATTTCTAGAACATGCTGGTAGATTTATTATCCTATTTGTAAAATGTAATCATACGTTGGAAAAGTGTGCGTACTAATGTAAGAATATATGTTATCTTACTCAAAAATATATTAGATTATATCTTCAGTTGAAGTGGGGATATGATACCACTTCTATCCACTTGTGCCATTGGAATTAACTACTGGTATTCAAGAACAGTGGTAGCAATATGCACCTCCCCCATTCTTATTGTAAGAACATGTACATAGATTTGTTCTTCGTGGCCAAGGATATAATATTTCTCAATACCTGCTATTAAAATAAGCTAGTGTACTTCATCAGTGTATGTGTAGATATGATACCACTCTCATTTATCCAGATCCTCATTCACCCAATGTGTCTTCCTTATTTCCCATGCATGTGTGTCATAGGTGGAAATGTGTCGGCTGGTACCCTCAAATGGGTATTGAATGGTACCATTAGGATGGTGCTGGTGAAAGTGGTTAAAAGGAGACCTCCTTAGAGGACCCTTAATTAGAATAGAGTTGTATTTCAATCCACGGTCTACCTTCATCAGATATTGTAGGTGGTGATTTTTGTGCTTTTTTGATATGTTTCTATAGTGGTTGGTGGTGGAAACAAGTTCCACTGTGTTTACTACATCATTCATGGAATGATGACAAATCATTGGTTTCAGTACATAGAGACCTGTATTTGCATCATCAAGGGTACTGATAATATTCTGTCACTAGTATTACTATACCAATTCATTTTACACCTGTCACTAAATATGTAAGGTTGTTGATATTGTTCTGAGACCCGCAAGGGTTTCATCCTAATATTATTTTATAGAATAGTCCCCGGATTAAGAAATTTTCATGGGTCGGAATATTTTTTTAGAGAACTATCTATATTTAGGAATAAATCAATGAATAATTTCACTGATCCTTTCACTATCGTAGGCATGATGTGTGCTAAATAATATATTCCTGGGTTACGCAGTTATCATTTCTTATTCTTACTCTGACCATTCTACTCTTGTGCATTGTCACAATGATGGTAGATTTATTACATGATTAACCCACCTTCATTTGAGAGATTCATATCATATTTTTCATCTTTTTATTATATAGAATATGAAAATTGAATGGGAATATGTATGTTAAATTGTTTATTTTATATTTTATAAATTCAAGTTAGCTTCATCATTTTTGTTTCTTTGGAATGATTGGTGAATGTTGACACATGAGGATTAATTACAAAGGGGTTAAATGTGATACAAAATTATTTACATCATGTTAGTCATGATTTTTCATTCATAAAAACTCTTAAAGGATTCCACATCCATAACATTGTATAGAACTGCTTTCCAAATGTAGGAGGTCAAATGGGATTATAGACCCAATGATGTTTTGGGAATCACATTGGTTGAGATGATGAGAGTTCGATCTCTTAATTCCATTTTTATGTGGATTTGTTCCTATTTCTGGACTCTCTTATAAATAAATGATATGTTGATGAATCTCTTTCTAATTGTAACAGAATAAAAATTACCCAAAAATGATCATGTTTTAAATATCACTACGAACAAAGAGAGATATATTATTGATTCGATTTGTATGTATCTAAGACTCCTTATCTATTTCCACAAAATGGGTATCTTCTTATAGGTTGAAAACATGTCTAAAGGCTCTCTATATTTTTTCATCTAGATATGCGAGTAATATTCTATGGTTGAGATTCAGTCTTTATTATGCATCATATGTATCTTTCTTATAAAATGAATCAAATCCTACATTGTTTTTCAGTTTAATTTAGTTAAATGTTTTATAGAAAGGAAATATAATGGGGAAAATAAAAACCATGTATCAAGATTGATCTATATAGAGGCATCCTATGAAGCTTTTTTATTATTTGAATTAGAGTAATAATATTTCAATCACACCCTTGGGAAACACCCAAGGTTGGAATCCCTTAAATGGGAGTAGTTATATCATTCCACTAATCAGGAATTATAAACTATTTTTTTTGCATAGATGGTATAGATTCATGATGTGAATGATATGATCATTACACACCCTAATCCCATGTGATCTATGCTTAGTGTTAGAAAAAATGGACAGAAATTAATAAGTCTCATTATATATGGATGTCGGAGTTACATTATGGGATATCCCTTTGCGTATTTAATATTGAGATCGTTACTTTTGAAGGAATCCTACATATCCATGTTTTTGTAGGAATCAAAGATCTCCTAGTTTATTTTTCTTCTCAACCTGTTGATGGATGAGAGAGAATGATCATCCTTTAGGAGATATTGGGAACAAATGGTTGGAATTTTAGAAACATGGGACGGCATACACCTATGTGGATGCCTATTCGTTATCAACCCATTGAAATGAGGCATATGTTTCTTGTTTATTACCAGAATCAAATTTATCATATTTCATTTGATTGGGGATTACACAATGACGTTTCTCTATGTATTTTTAATATGATTCTTGATCTATAATATTGCATCCTATTTATTATAATTATAGGTGGAATCCAAGTATTCATAGTTTAATTGATCGGGGCTTACAAACTAAGGATTCCCTATAGATGTTTGATATGGAGATAATACCTTATTTAGGCATCCTACGTATCATTATTATTATTGGAATAAATGTTCTTATAGTTTGGTTGATAAAGGATTACACAATATGTATTCCCTATGAATATTTGATATCGATATTAGGCCTTATGAAGGTGTCTTATGTGTCATAATTATAGTTTGATACATATTTCTCATAGTATAGTTAATCGGGGTAAACACTCCAAGGTATCCATATTGATGCTTGGTAAGGAGATTAGGCCTGAGGAACGAATAAAAAGTATCCAAATTATAGAAGGAATCGGAGTTCTTGATGTTCTATTAACCAAGTCTTACACAATGAGGTTTTCATTTGGGGGAATTAATATATTTCCTCTAATCTGGTCTTTCAAATAGAATATGGACTTATATAAGGGCATTAATATCATTTCACTGATCAGGTAATGAAGACTATGGCTTCCCTTATATAGTGGATTTCATATAAATCAATTTATCATGGCTTACAGATATAGGATTCCATATATATGCAAATAGGAAAAGGTTATCATGTCCTGGAATCCTACTCGACAAGCCATGGTTGTCTGCTTGACATGCATGATTTACATTTTTATAGGTCTTGTTTTTATGCATAAAATGTCAGAGGATGTGTGGAAATTTCCAATTTCATAGATGACATGTATTATGTTAATCTAAAGATCTAGTAGAAATTTATAAATGATTAATCATAACTGAATGGGGTGTCTATAGACGATAACATGATTAGGGATTTCTGGTCTAGATGACAACACGAGACCCTGTTGTCTTATCTCATTCATCTTCTAGAAATGTCCAATGAAGAATTTTCATGTTTGAAGACAATATCATGATCATAGAAGACAATTCTGGGGGACATCTCATTATTACGGCTGACATGTCCTATTGTCAAATGATCCAGGTGGAGTGTCTAGATTTTATTTTGTGATAACGGTTGATAGGTTTGGAGGACACTGGAGCATCTACACTGAAATGTATTTAGGGAATCATGGGATCTGGGCTGAATGTTTGTGGTTTCATCGAGGGAACTAGATGATGTTTCCTAGTTTCACTGAATCACTTGGACGACATGTCTGGAGGCCATCACCAAATTTTCTTACCAACACCATATGACTTCTCCATACATTGGATGGAATCTCAAAATGCATCATGTGACATGATTTACATGTCCAAAGGACATCTCATGATCCAAATATCATGTCACGGGAGTATCACATAATTTATTAATCTTTTAATAGTATTTTAACATGATATAGGCGATTCATGAATAGTAAATGATGATTGGATTGTATGTTCTCATATGGATCCCATTATTTTATTCTATATTCATTCCATTATTGTATATCTTCTTTATATTTTTCTAGTGTTTCTAATTTTAGATTTCATGTGACCGAGCTGAAATGCGGGACATTCTTCACATAATCTTGACCACCCATCATAAGTATTTCATATTACATATCAAGAGGTCACATGAATTGAATATGCATTCTTCATTATCCCATTGAAAGTTTCATAATTTTTACCTAGAGGAAGACCTTGATGATGGCATGAATGGTCACTCTGAGAAGTCCACTCATGTTCTCTTGTGTGGGATCACTATTGGGGTAATGAGTTATTTTTTTCAGTAATAGGGATTGATTTATTGGCCCTACATTCCAAGTTATACGCCTCCTTGTGATTTACATATCTCCCATAATTGGTCTATAGTAATTGGAGGGATTTTGTGTTACAAAATTCACATGATATAGTTGTGGGTCATTCTAGGGAATTAAATGATAATCAACAAAAAATGGAAGTATTCTGTATACTCCATTTTTGTTTGTCCCATTCCAATCAAAGGGATTTAACCTAGCCATGTTGAGATGTCTAGGGACTTCCATAAGGCTACAATTAAATGTATCGGAGTTCTCATGAGATCAGGATGTTATTGAAAGGAATTCTCATGACCTAAGATGACTTTTTGTGGTATTCTGTAATAAAAATATGGCGTGTCAAATTTCCTTTATGAGATAAAGGTGGCTTATCTAAATTTCTTCTAGTGACAAATATCCATTTTTGTGGGGTCTTCCATGGTGTTGTACTGACATGTCAAGGGGGACTCCATGATATCAATAGTGATCACACTAGGTGTATAACTCCATTGAATTGATGATCAGAGTGTCCTTACTCCTAATGAATATTTCTTTATTTACACTTTTATTTCATTATTTTTTAAGAAGGCTTGGGATCTCACAAATGTGTACCATTTTTGTCAAGACAATCACTATTCTTATCAATGATGTGTTAGATGACCTATAAAGGGTCTTGTGGTGTTGATTGCACATTGTGATGGAAACCCCTTCTATTTTACTTTGGATAATTTAGTGGAAACTCAATGTTGAATGGAATTATAGTAGACACCTCATTTGATGATGGTTACATGTAAGGATGATATTTCACAACATGGTGGATAGTTAGACAAGGATTTCAATATGTCACATGAACTACTTGGGAGTGTTGAATGAATATCAATGAACCTATAGAGCCTCCATATTTTTAATATTTTTACCCATTATTTTAATATGTTTTTGGATTATTTTTTGGTGTTTTCTGAATAACATGTCGCATAATGAAGATAAGTTCAGTTGGTATTCGTCGCATGATCAGTGAAAGCCTTGGAACCCTTACCACAAAAAAGAGGATAATATGAGGGGATTAACATTATATGAAGCAGGTCATGTTATATACATGAAACATTCTCATAACCTTCTGATGATTATTCAATATCAAGTTCATTGGATGTTTTCAAGACCCCTTAGTTTTTTGCACCTTCTATTCCTTTTCTATGATTTGAAAATAATACCCATGTTTTGAGTATTTTATCCTTTCTAGATTTTATAATGCTCTAATTTTGGGAATCATCAAATTCCATCAATGCATTTTATGATTTTTATTTTGAATTTTATATGAATTGACATATTTTATCAAATGTTATTTCTTTCATGTGGATTATGGTTAAAATCATACCAAAGCGGTAAGGGGTTTTATGTTAATATATTTTTATTTATCATGATTGTTTACGTTTAATTAATTTTGATGAAATCGTATGGTCTAGTTATAAATATAATCATGAATTTTATTCTCCTCTTTTAATTTATTGCATCTAAAATTTTTCCATTCATTTTTCTCACCTCATGTATTGAAGAGAAAAAAATTTATTTGTAAGGAAAATTACTTCATTTATATCATTGGTGAGAACCATTTACTTTTTATCTATATTTTATAAAATTATTTAAAATAATTTTATTATTATTCTATTATAATTTTTTAAATTTAGTTTTACCCATGTTTTACTTTTAATAATATTTTTTTAAAGGAATATTTATGTCTTTTTCCTAACGATGAACTTTTTTATTCTTTTCAACAATGTTTATGGGGTGTTTTTTAACATTTACAACATGAAAAATTTCTCCATTAATCCTGAGTAATATTTACATTGAATATTTCAATATGTGTTTACAAGGCTATTATCAAATAAATTATTTTATTTTTTATTGTGTTGTTTTATTAATAAGTGACATTAGAATGGATAGGTTATTTTCATCATGAACGATTAAATAATAATTTAATGGAATTTATATTTAGAAAACACAAAAAACCATTATTACACTTTTTTAAAAAATTATATTTTCCAAATATATCATCCTTATTATTTCTATATATTTTTATGAATATGATGACATAGTTTTTATTAAATCAATTTATTTATTATGGGTTATTCTATGATGAAACGTTTATAAAGCCCAATTCTTTTAAAGGTTTCTAATATGATGAATTAATTATAATATGATTGAACACATATATATGATTTTTATTATGTGATGGGTGGACTGATATATCATTCTAATTAATAGGGTAAATATTGATATCTCATGAGATAAATTGAATTAGAATGGGGGTGAACCCTATTCAATAAGTGGATTTTTTTTACTGTGATAATCTACAGAATGATCTTTAGTTACTCTGATTTTTTGGAGAGTGAACCCATTCTACTATGATAGTATTCGAAATGATCATTGATTACTAAGGATATTGTGTTATTGTATTGTTTGTTTTCCTCAATTCTATGTCTTGTTCTAATGTAATGATCTCATGGAACATGTTCTTTGATTCCATTATGATTCATGTTTTATAAAATTCCATTTTCTATTCCATTACTCAAGAATATGATATGTCATATAAATGGTATGGTTTTTAAATTTTAATATCATATTCTCATACAATTTTATTATAAAATGATTATATGATCATTGATATCTCATTTGTGCAAACTTACTAAGCATCTGATTTCACCCATTTTATATGTTTCATTTCCCTTGTTTATGAAGAATGTTATTAGGTATGATATGTATAATAATTGATATATTTATAAATAATTTTTTTAGAGATGATGTATATTTTTTATGAATCAGTTGTTTTTAAATAAATATTGAGGCACTATACCGATACAAATCTAGTGTGTATCATTTTGTTATGAAATGAATATGGATTTATTGAGATATGATATCTATACAAGAAATAAAAGGGTAATTATTGTTGGTATCAGATTAAGGATTATTTTAAATTTGGAAACTAGGACCAGAAATCCTTGACAATAACCTTAGGCATAAGTCTATGTATAAGAAAAATCATAATGTTCTAGTAACGGTACTGAATGACTAATGTCATGCCTATGGTTTCAGAAAATAATGTTATATAATTTTTAAATCCATGATTTTTTTTATTATGTGGTTTCCAACTATGATTATTGTTTCTTAAACTGTACATTTTTATTTTATTCAATGGATTGAACCTAAAGGAATCGATATAATGTTTAATTTGATGATCAATGAATTGATTTTCCTCCTAATAACCCAATCGATATAAGGGATGGAATGTAAAACCTTATTATTATAACTAGAAATATATATTTTTATATGATTATAAATCTAAACTATTTTGAGTTTCTTGTTATATATGGTAAGATATATATGGAGTTTCAAAAATACCATAGAAGAACAACAATATAATTTCCAACATGTCTAGAATATGCAAACAATCACTCAAATTAATGTCTCAATAGAATATGGATATATTTTGAGTGTGGAAAATAAGGACACAAATAATATAATGGAATAAGAAAATTGAAATGTGTGGTAAATTTAATGTATGAAAATAATAGTCTCCCTATTGTATCTTCCATATTTGAATGTTTTAATTATGGATAATTTGGGAATTATGGAAATTGATTTCTTATGGGAATGTTATTGAAGAGAATTAGTGAGGTTGTATGAGTAATTATTTTAATGGGAATTAGAATGATACTATGCATGATATTTGAAATGTATGGGTAGTTTTAACATTTTTTCTTATATTAAAATTAATAATCCTTATTTGATTGAGGTTGATGATTCTAAAGACATGACTCAAATTTATTACTCATTGAATGATACAATTGAGAATAAAATGTTGAACCCTAGTTATTATTTTAATAAGAATGGTTGATGATTGTCATATATAACAATTTTGATTAAAAAAAATTTATTTTATAACTATTATACTAATGATATTAAATTAATTAAGTCATAATCCATCTAAGTGTTGTTCTGAAGTAGTTTTTCATTACGTAATAGAAAACATATTTTGTTTGATACAAAATCCCAAGACCATTGATTTAGTGGTTACATGATATTGTTTTAGAAGACGTGATTAATGGACAGATAGTGTAAAGACCTGAAAATTTGGAGGAAAATTGTTTCTTAATTTCTTTGGAATTTTAGGATTCTGTGCTTTCTGAAGGCACCTGATTCTGAGGCCCGGTGTGCCCGGAATCAATTTCCGAACTTTCGCTCGGGTATGTTCACTGAACGAAGGAGTGGGTTTTTCTATATTTTGAACCAGTAATCAGAATTAAAATTCAAGGGCACCGATGAACTCTAAATGCCTGTAATTGCTTTAGGGTACATTTACCGTAGTTGAGTTTGTGTGGGAGGAGAAGTTAAATTTGTGGATTAAATAAGAAATGAATAAAATTGTGGAAGAATTTTATTTTAAATCTAAGGTGGTTATATACTACATGGGGGAGTTGGGGTGGAACCCACAAGCACATAAATACTCATGTGAGGATATATGTGAGGTGGGGCCAACACGAGCCCCACCCTTTCACATTCCCTAAACTCCTTAACCCCATTAAACTCCCTTGTTTAATGTTGACAACTCCCCTCTTATTTATGAAGACTCATCCTCTTCCTCTCCCCCTCTTAAATGTTTGCCAACTCAAGTTAATAAATAAATTATAACACTTAACTTAATTTAATTAAGTTGATTGAATTTTGAAATACATGTGAGAAGTAAATAATAGCATTGCTATAATTTTATTTCGGGAATTTTTTGGTTTGAGATTTTGGTCACAGCTCTGGAGGAATAGAGAAGGGTGTTCTTCTCTTAAGGAAAGAACAACACCTTCTTCGACAAAGAATGCCTCCGACGAAGGACATTCTCCCTCGATGAGGATCACTTTACAATTCGAAGAATGTGTTGTCGCCAACATTTTTTCCTACTCGGACGCACCCCGACGTCCGCAGAATCATCGACCGATCTCCGTAACGCCGTTCTCCAACGCCATCTACCGTGGCGCCTGATGTTCGACATCAATTGATGAGGTAGTGGTTGTTGTGTTTATGTTTTAATACAGTCTTAGTAGTTCTTCAATTATTGGGTTCCTTTTTTCCGCTTGATACTATCATGATGAGGAAGGGTTCGGACCACAAAAACATGGTCCGACACTTCCCCTCCCGTTTGTTGATTGTGGACGATGGAGGCAGACTGCAAAGAACCAGCCGGCGTCGGGCCGACCATGAGCAGATCATCAGCGCATGATTTCCAGGACGGTGCAAAGGCAAGACACCATCATGCTGTGAGGTGGAGATCCGGACCGCGGCCTAGCCGGGCCGCAGTGGAGGGGCGTGGTGCCGGTGCGCCGCGCCGGAGCTACAAGGGGGCATCGGTTGGGGCGGGCCGCGACTGTGGGGGGCGGCGCCGTCGCGCCACACCGGTCGAACAAAGTCGCGGTCTAAGGTTACAGCGGACCCGAAAGGGGGGATGGTTGTGGCGGCCGCCGGAGCCATCAAGAGGAGGGACCTGAGGGGGTTCCACAGTTACCAAGGGCAGTCCTTAATGGCTGGCCGTTTCTGATGAACCGGGTGGTGTAACCCCTCCCTGGTCGCTCGGCCACACGACAAACTGCATGGGTCACGTGGAACGGACCTCGTCGGCCGGGTCGGGCTGCACCAGCTGGGCCGGACCTGGACCCAGGTCGGGTCGACCCGGTTCGGGCTGACCTAGGGGGTGTTGGGCAGGGTTGAACTGGGCCCAGACCCCCTCCTTTCAGACCGTTTTCGGTTAAACGTGCATATCTTGAGTTGTGGACCTCCGATTGGTGCACTATAAGTTGCGTAGGATTCCGTGGATCGAGACAATCGTTTTTATGTATTAAGCTGAAGGATTCAGGGAATTTTATATCTGTCTGGGTTGGTTCGAATTCGAAACCAACGAGGCCCCCGGAGCAGAAATGCATATAACTTGAGCTCTAGAAATCCGATTGACGAGCCGTTTACTTTGTTAGATAACTATTAATGAGACGGTTCATTTTCCATACGTCACCAGATGTTTGGACGCAGTTGGAGTAAGGCCAGTTTGGATTGTACCAAAAATCCAACCGGGCCCCTAGAACGGTAATACTAATAACTCTCAGACCAAACTTCTATTTGATGAACCATCAGCGGTGTTGGTAATCACGTTGAGAAACAATTCTTTTTAGTATACCCCATGGGTGTTCGGGATACAGTTGAGATACGGCTGGGTTGGTTTGTACACAAAACCAACCGGGCCCCCAGGACTAAAATGCTAATAACTCACAGACCGGGCGTCCAATTGATGCGTCGTCTGTTGTGTTGAGACCCATATGAAGAGGCGGTCATTTGAGATACTTCCACGTGACATTATGTGACACTTGGATGTATGGACCAGTATCTCGTGTAGCAGACCCTCTCGGAGATGAGCGTACGGAGTACGAAGTCCTTTTAGCTGGCTGAGACCTGATGACTGCTTTTCTGATTCGATTTGGAGTGACTCGACTAGCCCAGTGGGGAGCACTACTGTGTTTGGGTGGCAGACCCACGGTGGGGAGCACTACTGTGTTTGGGTGGTAGACACGCGGTACTCGACAGAAGGAGTACCTTTGTAGGCTATTAAGGGGAGCACTGTTGTGTTGGGGTGGCAGACCCATGGCGGGGAGAACTACTGTGTTTGGGTGGCAGACCCGCGTTACTCGACAGTAGGAGTAACTCAGCAGTATAAGGTTAGTGAGTCATGCCTCTTAGTTGTGACAGGATCACTATACTCATTAGAGGAGGATCTCTTCATCAGTTGAGGTTTCGATATCATTAATGAAAATACTTGTTTGAGCTGAGTCAATGACCATTGTGTTTACCTCATGATTGAGATGGGTCAATTTATAATTTAGGTATATGTATGGGCATATACCTAAGTAGTGGTTATCCGTTGATTTCATAACCTTTGTGTTTCCGCATGATTGAGATGGGATACTTGATAACTTAAGTATAAGTATGTGCTTATACCTAAGTATGGGTTATCTGTTGAGATCCTTCTTTGTGGTTTTCCTTGTTGGATTTAGTGAGACCTTGAGGGTCTCGGGGTCCCTATTGAGAATCGTTATACTCACCCCTGCATGGGCTATGCCGGCACCTCATTGTGTTGAATGCAGACGACAGAGAGCGCTGACAGAGACTGAGTGTACGAGGACTGGACGATACATGGAGGTGGACCTCACGACAAGTTAGTACCCGGAGGTGGACCTCACGACGAGTTACTACCTAGAGGTGGACTTCATGACGAGATAGTACTCGGAGGAGGTTGGAAGGAGAGAGAATTGAGGAGGCTATCTGTACCTAGACTTCAGGTAGGATCTGGGGTGGATGACCCATAAGATGCTTTTATCGTCCATCTATTTTCCTTTTTCTGTTGTACTTTCGTTCAGTTGTAGCTGTACTTATCAGTTGGGTTTGTATTCTGGCCCATTTACTTTTCAGAACATTCTTTTGTACTTAGTGTATTACTTCTTCTTGTACTCTAGTTTGATGTGTTTATGTTTTATAAAGGAAATTCCTTCCCAGTTATCGGGATTTACACCTTGGCTACTAGTCTCCAGGCCCGGTCCTATGGAAGGCGGGATTGGGGTAGTCATGGCACGGGTCCTGAGGATGGGTCATGACAAATTGGTATCAAAGGACATCGGTTCTACCACTGAACTTGTGACTCTGCTATTTTTTTCTTTCTTTGAAGAAATAGTGTTAAGCATACCGAGTGGGGTTTTCAGTTCATGGATTCCAGCATTGGTGCAGTGGCTGACGTATCAATACACCAGGACCTAGACTACTAATTTTCGACACAGTGCACGAACACACTGATTGCGTGTGTGTTTCCAAAATTTTACTTTAAGTCAGCTCAAACTAGGTCAGCTCACTAGGTTTAAATCGTTTGATAGTGTCTCATCTCTTCAGTATGTCTCCACGCAGATAGTCAGTTGGAGTTCCGAGGGAGTACTCGATAACAGCCCACCAAGCGATGAGACTCCAGTGCAGGGCCCTCTTTATGTGTTGGCACCCTCGGGTGGTGTACTAGCAGCACCACCACCCATTGGGAAGTAGATGACACCAGCCATACTAGTGAATGTTGCACGCCGACAGAGCACGTCACACGAGTTTCAATACCAGACGCCTCTGAGTTTACGAGGTGAGACAGATTCCCAGGGAGCAGTGGACTTGCTGGAGGTGATTTATAGAGTTATACACCTAGTTTACACACTAGTAGAGAAGATGGTGATCTTAGCTACTAGTATTTCCTAGTGAGTGACCATGAGGTTGGTCCGCATAATGATGAGGATTCGGTACGTGGAACGATGCCTGAGATAGTACCTTCGGGTAGTCTGCCAGCTATATCACTACATGTTGGTCAGTAGTTTCAACCAGTGGTACTAGTAGATGAAACATGTAGGCTTAGTGCCTTACACGTGTTTCAGGGTCAGATACCCCTCAGGTTCTGAGGCGAGCCTGACTCATAGGTAGTTGAGGAATGACTTGAGGAGGTGGCTGAGATTTTTCTAGAGCTTATACAGATTCGTCAGGGCGACATGTCAGTAGTTGGGTAGTCATCAAGGTGTACCGATCATTCTTGGTACTTGATGACTACGATGCGATCAGTTCTTCAGAGCTCAGGCCTCGGAGTGAGGTGTGTTTAAAAGACATCTGTTCCAGCACAATTCCTCTACGCATTTCTACTTATGTTAGCATATTAGAGAGATCCTTTGTTATTGAATGATCATTGGCTGAGCAGATACAGCCAGTGAATGTTAGCATTGGTAAAGCAGGAAACCAGCACTAGTCTCAGAGACTTGGGCATGTAAAATGTTTCAAGAATTTAAAGTGTTAAGGACAGATGAATCGACAAAGCAGTATACGTGGAATCAGTGCTACGAGAGTAGCATGAGGTGGTGTACAATTCAACATGTTACAACCACTCGCCTTTGTAGTCCCCGCCAAGCTCAGGGAGCAGGAGGGCAGGGTAATAGAGTATCTGCATGCGGTCAAGGAGTGTGACCCAAGGAATCTAGGAATGATTCATAGAACGATCTGTGTCTACTACTAGATGCCTTAACAACAGACATTGATACGAATCATCCCTTCCTTCCACGATTCTTGTCCTGGATCTAGAGTTTTCGGTTAAGCCATTGACTTGACCCTCATGTCTGGAGATACTTTTGGGAGGATACTTGATAATCATGCTTACACCGACGGTGTGATCTGACCCTTGAGGTGAGAGTTTCAGTTGGAACCTATTGGTGGCAGCATCGAGGCCTTACGACATTAGTTTGGGAATGGACTGGGCAACTACAGTTCATACACAGATTCAATGTATTGGGAAAAAATGTTGTGGTTTAACTTCAACGTTGGGGTGGGTTTTCCTTGGTCGGTGAAAAGGAAACCCCAGGCAGCACAGGACAGAATCATGCATAAGAGGGTGCATTCGATCACTCAAGAGATGGCCAAAATTACCTTTGTGCTAGAATTCTCTAGAGTTGGAGCACCACTTCCAGCAGAGCTTTTAGGAGCTGAGGTATAGGGTGACCAGTGCGCCCATCTTGAGGGAAATGGTTACATAGTTCTCTACGACGCATCAGGGACTGGACTCGGGTGTGTCCTGAAGTAGAAGCGGTATGTGATTGCCTATGGTTCATGGCAGTTGATACTGCATAGAGCAGAAATAATTCCTATACTGATAGGAGACAGATACCTCTAGAGTTCGATGATGGCAACCACGTCTTTATACGGGTCTCACCTTGATGAGGTCTACGTAGATATAGCCGAAGCGGAAACTTGTCTCTGAGGTTCATCAGTCCCTTATTGGTCCTCAGTAAGGTAGGTGAGGTGGTTTACCGCTTGACCTTTCCACCACAGTTGCACCGGGTGAATGACATCTTCCACATATCTCAGTTGAGGAGATATGTGCACGACCCATCATGCATCACTGATCACGGGGAGTTGGACGTCGATGATAGGGCACCATTCAGGGTGGTTCCAATGGAGATTGAGGATCAACCAAAGCAGGTCCTACAAGGACAGTCGATTCCTCTGGTGTGAATTCGCTGGTAGCACGGGAACCTCTAGAATAGCATATAAGGGTGAAAGGCTTAGATTCGTGCTTAGTATCTTCTTTTGTTTCGCTAGTGTGTGTTTTAGCTTTATGGGGACATAAATCCTTGATGTGGGAATAATGTAAAGACCCTGAAATTTCAAGGAAATTTTTTTCATAATTTTTTTTGAATTTTACGAGTCTTTGGTTTCTGACGGCACCTGATTCCAAGGCCCGGTGTGCCCAGAATCAATTTCCGAAGTTTAGCTCGGGTACGTTCTGTGAACGAACGAGTGGGTTTTTCTATTTTTTGAACCGGTGATCATAATTGAAATCTGAGGGCACCGATGAACTCGCAATGCCGATAATTTATTAAGGGGACCTTTACAACAGTTGCATTTGGGTGGGAAGAGAAGTTTAAATTTTTGGATTAAATAAGAAGTGAATAAAATTGTGGAACAGTTATATTTTTATATCTCAGGTGGTTATATCCTACATGGGGGAGTTGGGGTGGGACCCACAAGCACCTAACTACCCATGTGATGATATTTGTGAGGTGGGGTCCACATGAGCACCATCCTTTCACATTCCATAAACTCGTTAACCCCATTAAACTCCCTTGTTTAATGTTGACAACTCCACTCTTATTTATGAGGACTCATCCTCTTCCTCTCCCCCTCTTAAATGTTTTCCAACACAAGTTAATAAATGAATTATAACTCTTAAATTAATTAAATTATGTTTTTTGAATTTTGAAATACATGTGAGCATTAAATCATATATTTGATATTATTTTATTTTGGGAATTTGTTGGGTTGAGATTTTTGTGAGATATCTGGAGGAAGAGAGGAGGGTGTTTTCTCAAAGAAAGAACACCACCCACTTCGATGAAGAACGCCTCCGACGAAGGACTTTCTCCCTCGATGAGGAATGCTTTACGATTTGAAGAACGCATTGTTGCCAACTTTGTTTCCTCCTCGAACGCACCCCGACATCCATGGAATCGTCGACCGATATCCGCGACACCGTTCACCAACGCCATCTACCGCGGCGCCCGATGATCAGAATCAATTATTGAGGTAGGGGTTGTTGTGTTTAAGTTTTAATATCATTTTTTTCTTTCTTCAATTCTTGAGTTCCATTTGTCCACTTGATACAATCATAGTGAGGAAGGTTTCAGACCGCACGAACACAGTTTAACACTTCCCCTCCCGTTTGTTTTTTGTGGGCGATGGATGGGGACTGCAATGAACCGGCTGGTGTCTGGCCGACCATGAGCGGATCGTCAGTGCATAATTGTTGGGTCTTTGCAAAGTCGTGGAAACGTCGTCCTGCATGGAGTAGTGCTGGACCGCGGCCTAACCAGGCCACGTCGGAGGGGAACGGTGCCGTCGCGCCCTGCCAGAGCTACAGGGGTGCCGCGTCCAGGGTGGGCCACTGTGGTGGGGAGTGGTCGGGGCGGGCCGCGCCAGTCGAACAAAGCCGCGACCTATAGCCTCGGCGGACCGGGAAGGGCGGTCGCTTGTGTCGGCCGCCGAATCCATCAAGAGGTGGGACCCAAATGGGTCCCATAGTTACCAAGGGTCGGCCTTAATGGTCGGCCGTTTCCAAAAAAACCGGGGTGTGTAACCCTGCCCTGGTCACCCAGCCACGTGGCCAACCACGTGGGTCACGTGGACAAGACCACGTCGGTCGGGCCGGGAATCCAGCGTCGGGCCGGGCCGCCAGCGCCACGCTGGGCTGCACCGGTCGGGCCTTTTTCGGACCCGTGTTAGGTCGATCCGGTTCGGGCCGACCCAGGGGGTGTTGGGCCAGGTCGGACCGGGCCATGACCCCTTATTTTCGTACCGTTTTCGGTTAAAAAGACAAATCATGAGTTTTGGAGCACCGATCGACACAGCGTCAGTTGCGTAGGAATCCATGGATCAAGATGGTCATTTCGGTATATTATGCTCAATCTTTCGGTGAATTTTAGATACGGCCGGGTTGGTTCGAATTCGAAACCAACTGGGCCCTGGGAGCGGAAACGCGTATAACTTGAGCTCCGGACGTACGATTGACGAGCCGTCGACATTGTTGGATTCCTCTTGATGAGACAGTTCTTTTTACATACTTCACCTAAGGTTTTCACACATTTGGAGTAAGGTAGGGTTGGATTTTACTTGAAATCCAACCTGGCCCCTGGAACGGTAATACTAATAACACTCAGACAGGACATTCATTTGACGAACCGTCAACGACGTTGGTAATCACGTTGAGAAATGGTTCCTTTGAGTATACCCCATGGGAGTTTGTGTTACAATTGATATACGGCCGGGTTGGTTCGTACACGAAACAAACTAGCCCCCCGAGAATAAAAGGCTAATAACTTACAGACTGGGCGTCTGATTGAAGCGTCGTCTATTGTGTTGAGACCCCAATGACGAGGTGGTCCTATGAGATACTTCCACGTGATATTACGTGATGCTTGGAAGTATCAACTAGTAGCTCATGGAGCGGAACCTCCTGGAGATGAGCATACAGAGTACAGAGACCTTGTTGCTGGCTGAGACCTAATGACTGCTTGTTCGATTCGATTCGGAGTTACTTGACTAGCCCAGTGGAGATCACTACTGTGTTTGGGTGGAAGACCCACAGTAGGGATCACTACTGTGTTTGGGTTGCAGACCAATATTACTTGATATAAGGAGTACCTCTGTAGGCTATTAGGGGGAGCACTACTATGTTGGCGTGGTATACCCATGGCGGGGAGCACTACTGTGTTTGGGTGGAAGACCCGCGGTACTCGACAGGAGGAGTACCGCAGCAGTCTAAGGTTAGTGGGCAGTGCCTTGAAGTTGTGACAGGGTCACTGTACTCATCAGAGGAGGATCTCTTCAGCAGTTTTGGTTTCGATATCATTAATGAAAATCCTGTTTTGAGTTGAGTCAATGACCTTTGTGTTTACCTCATGATTGAGATGGGTCACTTGATAACTTAGGTATATGTATGGGCATATACCTAAGTAGTTTGTATCCATTTATTTCATAACCATTGTGTTTCTTCATGATTGAGATGGGTTACTTGATAACAAAGGTATAAGTATAGGATTATTCATATGTAAGGGTTATCTGTTGAGAACCTTCATTGTGGTTATCCTTGTTGGATTTAATGAGACCTTGAGGGTCTCGGGGTCCCTACTGAGTATCGTTATACTCACCCCTGCATGGTCTATGCATGCACCTCATTGTGTTGGATGAAGAAGATGTAAATCACTAACATAGACCAAGTGTACGAGGACTAGAGAGTACCTAGAGGTGGACCTCACGACGAGTCAGTACCGGGAGGTGGACCTCATGACGAGTCATTACACGGAGGTGAAATTGACGACAAGACGGTACTCAGAGGTGGTTGGTAGGTGAGAGCATTGACGAGGCTATCTGTACCTACCCTTCATGTAGGATATGAGGTGGACGACCCAGGAGTTGCTTCTATCTTCCAGATGTTTGTCATTTCTGTTGTACATTCATTCAGTTGTAGCTGTACTTTTCAGTTTGGTATGTATTCTGGCCCATTTACTTTTTATCACTTTCTATTGTACTTAGTGTATTACTTCCTCTTGAACTATGGTTGGATGTGTTTATGTTTTATAAATGCAATTCCTTCCCAGTTATCGGGATTTACGCCTTTAGTGCTAGTCGCCAGCCCCTGGCCTATGGATGGTGGGTTTGGGATAGTCATTGCACGGGCCCCAAGGACGGGTCGTGATAGATAGACAATAATATGTTTCTTGATCCTGATTGAATAATGTTTTGTTTGGATAAATAGATTAATGATATTTATAGTATTGGTAACAGTGAAATTTTTTGGTTATTTAATATATATTAATTTCAGTCATCATTCATGATGATTTTAATTTTTGGATTTATAGAATATATTCAATAATTTTGATCTTATTTAAGAAATGAGGATTGTCTTAATTTTTAAGGATATATGTTTTTATTTGAGTTAAACTAAAATGTTTTGGATACCATCATAGGTTAATATGTTTATGGTATATTATATGTTTAAAGGCATCAACAATACATTTTAATGTTTTAATTCATTGTATTTTGATACTCTTCTGCGGTTTAAATTCACATTACTTTTAAAATATGAATTTATGATATTTAATTATAGAAATAGGGATTATGGAATAAAAATAATATTGAAGGTTGAAATTCAATTCATTGAAAATGTGATATTTTAATAAATATTTATTTTCAAGTAAATTTTACAAATTACATTAGTATCTATGTTTGATTCATGTTATTTTGGGGAATTTAACTATGTTAGTAGCTTATATGGCAATTTATTATAGTGATTAATGATATTTGGGACATGTTTACTTGGGTTTAGGAATATGTAACCCATAGGTTTAACATGTGACTTAATATAATCTATTTTTTGGGAAGAATAATTTTTTTTATTATGTTAGTTGAAGTGTATGATATATCCTCTAAGGCTATTTTTTTAATAATTAATTTATTTTGGAAATTCTGTTTTTGGAGATAAAAGTTATATTTATTTATATGGTTGTATATATATATTGAGAAATATCAAGTGCTAACCAATTATTGTTTTTTACTCCTAAATAGGGGAACAATATATTGATATAGTTTTTTGATCCATTATAAGTTTATTTTAGTGCTTGAAGCACAAAAAACATCTCAAACACTCATCGTTTGAAGCAATTGATTATATTTTGGTGGAAGTTGATTAAAGGATGAAATTATACTTTTCAGGTATATTTCCATACGTTCTTAGTATAGATTGTAAATAAATTCCTCAATAACATGGAAATGATTTAAAGGAAAACATGTTGTTCTATAACATTCAATTCAGTGAATTTATGGTTTTTTAAGCCCTCACTAATTAATGGGTTTGTCATTATAAACATTATCAAAACCATTTTTTCTATACATCTTTATTAATATTTGGGAGTTTTCATTATATTTCATTCATTATTTTCATTTCCCACTGATTTTAATCTATTTGGCAACATATTTTTTTTGGGGACATGTAAACATATCTATCCCTTTTTAAAGGTATTTTTTATTAATATTTTTCATGATCTGGGATTTCATTAATTGTGTTTTAAAATACC
This sequence comes from Viscum album, assembly GCA_963277665.1. NCBI lineage: Eukaryota > Viridiplantae > Streptophyta > Magnoliopsida > Santalales > Viscaceae > Viscum > Viscum album. The sequence goes on from OY728165.1 coordinate 525,354,277, forward strand.
AATCCATTGATTATAGTTTACAAGTACAAAATTTTAGAATTGAATTTCTTAAAGGGGGATAATGTAACATCATGATATTTTAGAAATTATTTCTCCTTGAATAACAATATTCAATAGATAGTTTGTGTTATAAACAACGTAGAGTATAAACAAAAGACATTATACAATTAAATAATTATTATTTATGAAACTTATAACATTGAAATTAAATTTGACAGAATCCTAGTGAATTTCTTATTTTTTAAATATATATAATTTTTATAATCAATATAAATAAATTGATATTTTTTTAGGTAATTACATAATTTTTCATATTGACATTTTATTCTTCAAAAATATGATTTCATAAAAAAAATATTTTCATTGAATTTTTTGGAAGAAAAAAAATATTATGATTAGTTTATTGATATTTCAGAAAAATAATTTTATAAAAAAATTATTAATTTTGAAATAATCATATTAAAATTATCATAGGAAATGTTGTTGAGAATTTTTTGAATAGATTGATTTTCTATTGAATTAAATTAACAACCGTTTTATTATAAAATATGCGGAGAATTATCAATTTCATTTAGAAATGGATTATAAGTAAAATTATATTTATTATATTTTAAATAATCTAATTAATTAAATTTTAGTTAATATTATCAATGAATTTAGTATGAATGATTTTTATTAGTGAAAAATGCATTTTCTTTAAAAAAATGACGTTATGTGAACAAAGTGTTGTTAACTGAAAAAAATAAATTTATATCTTTTGGTGATTGATTTTACTTAAATATATTATATTTTCTCATTAATTTATTTATAATTCATATATTATATTTATATTCCTGGGAAAAGAATAAATATGGTCTTATGCTAAAAAATGTACATTTCTAAAAATCAGTTCTAGTCACATTACCACAAATATTTTGAAATTAAATTATCAAATTTAGAGTTTTTGAAATTGATAAAATAGATTATATATTTTAAATAAGGATATTGATTATTTTAAAAGAACCTTTTCATTTTTTTCAATATAAATTGTCACCAGGTAATGTTTGTCACCTTGTTAAAGAGTAAATCTGGTTAATTTATGTTAAAACTGTGAAAAAAAACTCATACTTATAAATATTTTACGAATTTAATTATGTAATGATCACCTTATTCATTAAATTTACTATCTTAATGGAAACTGGTTCATGAAGACTATTTATTTGTTATTTAAATCAATGATATTTAAATTATGTCCCTATCTTAGTTTTAAATAACTTTAATGTGTTCATATAGGGACCAAAATTAGTTATGAATTAATATTAATAGTAGTTTTTCAAATAATCAAATTATATTCCAAATGGAAATTTCATTATATTATTTAGGTATTATACAATTACCATAAATTCGTATACAATGTTGAAATATAAATATTTATTTAATGGAGAAATAAAAAAATGATTTTTAAAATATAAAAAGTGTAATAATTAGTGTTTGTTATAGTGTTGCATCAATTTTATTAATTATAGAAAAAATTATATTTTTTGTTAAAATATTATATTAAAATCCAAAAAATTTCATTATTTCATTTACGTCGAATTAAATGAATATTCTTAAAATTGACATTAATAAAACTTTATCAAAATATTATTTTATTAAATTATTTAAAAATCATAAAAATATTTTAATACTAAAATTTTAGTATTCAATTATCTAAATTTTACCACTTAACCATTCTTATTCAAATTTTCAGCTTATATGAAAAAATAAAATCTCTTTACCTTTAAAAATATAGTTATCATATTTAAAATTAATATTAATTAACTAAGGGAGAATCAAAATGATAATGTTAACAATGACACCAAAATTTCTCTAAATTATATTTTTTTAGGGGATACTACCCTATATTACCTTATCATGAAATACCAATTAATTTTGAGGGATTTTTCTTGATAATTAATTTATTATAATTTAATCATTTGAAAAATTCCATATGTACACCTCACATCAGTTATAAAAGGGCACCTCCCACCCCACATTTTTATAGCTCATTGAGCAATCTATCTTTAAAAAAATATAACAATTTCATCTATATTTTTTCCTATCCAAATTTTATAGGATATGTTCTTCAAAAAATACCATCCCTGGAGCCCTTTATAGGAGACCTAATGGAGTCATTTAAAAGAATAGGTAATCACCTTAACCAGTCACATTATTTTCTACTCATACATATGTCTACTAAATACTTTTTATTTATTATAATATAACATCTTAAGAATAATAAATATTAGTAAATTTAATTAATAATGATAAAAAACAATTATACGCCCTCTTTCCCATCAAAGGAGAAGTGAAAATATTGTTCATTACATCATACGACATACCATCTCCATTCGAGATACAATTAAATTTTCACTGCCATATTTTATGGATTGTTAATATGATGGGTTTAATTTTTATATATAAAATTTATGAAATTATTAAACTTCTATAATTATATTATCACATATACCAACATTTCTTTTAATCATTTGGAAAACTACTACGTTGTTTGTTCATATGTGGGGACTACCACCACCACAAAGCAATGTGATTCATTTTTTAGTTATATATTACATGGATGGTAAAGAATAATAATTTTATGAATATATAGGATATATATGATAAAATAATGATCTTATAAATTTTAACCAATATTTTCCATTCGTTTTATCCATCCATCTAAAAAATCAATACTATATTATTGCGAACATACGACATACCGTCTCCATGAAATGTGTAATTAAATTTTCTATCTCTGATTTTATGAATGAATCTAAAAATTTAAAAAATTAATATTTATGAAATTTATATAATTTTTAAAATTAGGAATATGATAAAAAAAAATGATAAAACTATAATGACCAAAGCTACCAACCAAGAATAGTCATGAAAAATGATGAAAATATCACTAAGAAAAGTGGTTTTAATAAATATGTGTTAAAACTGTTGATAAAAGGTTATAAGTAAATAATATTATATATTATATATTATAATATTTATTTAATAGATTTATAACAAATAGTTATATATTATATAAGGGGTTTTAAAATGTTTGATGGAATTTAAAGCTTACGTAATGGATTTTTGTCTTACTTTTATTCATTTGGGTCACATTTCATATACACAACTTGATGATTTTGTGTGGTGTATATAATGAACCTGAATGTATTTTATGATTCTTATTATAATTTTTTTGGTGTATAAAAATATATATAATGTTATTTATTTTAGGTATATTATGATTCTATTTTTGACAAATCATTAAGGGTTTTTATGTTATAATATAATTATTTATCAAAATTGTTTATGATTATATTCTAAATTATGAAAAATTGTGATATATTTTTCATGAAACTCATTAATTTTAGTCTCTTGTGGTTATATATCAGAAATAAGTTTTTTTCCATTCATTATCGTTACCTTAATTACTCAATAGACATAAAATATGAATTTATGTAACATAAAATTAAATTGTAACATCAGTAAAAAATCCGTTATTCCATATTCATTCTTTTTAAAAATGTTTCAAAGGAGGTTTTTTCAATTATCCTATGATTTTTAAAAGTCATTTTACCCAATTTTGTTTTTGGAAAAATATATTTAAAGGATTCCTTTTATTCTTCTCTAGATGAGGTAATTTAAATTTATACTAATAATGTGAAATGAATTTTTTTTAAATTATATATCAAGAATGATTTTCTAATCCTTAATGATTAATCCTTTCTTTGAATATTCATTTAAAAGTATAAAATTTTCCTTTAGTAGAAATTGTTTTCATCTATAATTGATCATTTCTTTAATATGTGATGAGAACATGGAATGGATATTTTACTTAAGAAAGTTTTAATGTGATTTAAAAAGTATTTTTATTCATCAAATACAAAAAACATGGATTTAACTTATGTTTCTCTAGGGATATGATCCAAGGATACCATTATTATCCTTTTGGAGGATTTTTTATTAAAATGATGACATAATTTTCATGAAACATATTTCATTTCCATGAGTTATACAATGATAAAATGATTATAAAATCCATTTCTTTTCATGGGTTCTGATATGATCAATGCACAATGGTGTTCTAGAACACACATATATGATTTTCATTATGTGACATGTGGGATATATCTCTCCCCCAAACTCATTAATATATCTCTTATTTACCCATACTGGGCATATAAGACCACCTAATTTTTATATTTTTCCATATCTTATAAACAATGTTATTTTGATTGTTATGTTTATGAATAGTTGTAGTTATGATGAACATAGTGAGAGACGATGTATATATTTTATGAACTAGTTTTTTAAATGTCCAAAATTCAAAAGGCACTAGACCTATTCATTTATGGAGTGGATAATTATGTTATAAAATGAATTTTTATCTATTCATATGTGATATATATGAATGAAATTTATGTGTCACTATAATCACACATATAAAATATGGTTAGTATGAATAAAAATGAATTTATAAGAGCAATAGTTAATATATTAATGACACAAAACATTCCACATAAAAAATCCTGAAGAACTCTCTATGATTTGTATGTAATTAGTATATCAATATTCGATAATAGTTCTATGTCATTTATATTATTATTATGTTTATCAAATTTTTTTGTTAATAATATAAATATGTTAATCATATAATCATATTCACATTATTATTGGTGATCTGACAAAAATTTAGAATATTATCACGTCATTATCTTATTTTTTCAGAATTTACTAACACAATAAACCCATAAAATAATATATATGGTTTATATCATATTTTCTCATTGTCACCATAAGAATATTAATTTATCTAATAATTATTAATAACATTACAGAGGAGAGATGATTTCTTCATAAAAAATCTTTTATCAATAAGTTACATCTATTTTTTATATTTATAAATAAGATTCCCGGTCAAATTCATTATCATAATATATTTATATAATTTCTAAAAAAATAAGCACAAAAATGATTTCACCATTAAACCCACATCATAATTTGAGAAATTATACTATTAATGTTATTTTTTAATTGTATATATAATATATATTTCATAAAATCATATATATCATAGTTAAACCAAATTATCCACATTAATTTTAACAAAAAATATTCACAAAAGAATATTTTTATATATTATCCACTATATTAGAATATTAATCCACAAATTTCATTCTATAGGTTTTTATAAAACAATATTTTGAGTAATAATTTCATTCCCTTACTAATAAATCGACTTAATTAATTGAGGATTATTACCATATGGAGTAATTTAATGTGGTTCAAAATAACATGTTTCATTATATAATCTAATTATAATATCATTAATAAAGTAAATATTCTTTCCTATTATTTATATTAATATTTAGTAATTACATAAAAAAATGTTGAATAATAATTGTATGAGGTTTTTTTAGCAATATATTCACTACACATCACCAAAGAAAATATTTTATTGATGGTTTTAATGAGTATAATTCAATATAGATAGATGAGTTCTCTTTAAAAAAATACTTCATTATAGGAGTTTAAAATTATCTCTTTGAAGAAATTGTTTTTTTTTTCTACTCCATAAAAGGGAAAAAATTATACTCTAAAAAAATTCATTATCCAAGGTTTCATCAGTATACATGTTCATATATTTAAAATAAAAAAAATTATAATGTCAATAAATGAAGGAGCCATAATACTAATTAAATGGGTCCATCTAAAATGATAGAAAATTTATAATTAGAATTATTGATAATTATATTTTCAATAAATACAATTTTAACAACATCACCATGAATGGTTTGTATAAGGTTCTTATTATGCCAACATATACCGCTTTTGAAATTTTAATTTATCATGAAATTTACCATATAAATAGGTGTATCCCTAATTAATCTTATAACATGTACAAGAAATCTTAATCAAGTCTCAATCATCAAATAATCAATCGTAGCCACTCCAATTTCCTTCAAAACATGTTCATTTATAATTGTATCCATCCTAGTATGTCCACATGTATATCTGAATATTTTCATTTATTTTACAATTTTTTTTTGTCATGATTTCCATTCAAAGACTAATTCTCACTAATATATAGAACAGTTAGAATAATAAAAGTCCTATAATATTTACCATTCAATTTTAATGAAATTTTACAATCGTAAATCACCCAATAATTTTTTATACCTTTAATATGTATAGTTATAATACTATCAGACTCATTAAAAATTATATATCAGTCACATTTAAACAATGAGCCTAAATATCAAAAAAGATTAAATTTTTAATTAAACTGGCCCCCAAAATCACATCATTAACAATACTATACAGTAATATTTCTAAAATTAAATTCCATATATTTCAGTATTATTCATATTAAGATTGAATCCATTAAATTATAAATTTTCTCTCCAAATATCTAACAAAAAATTGATAATACCTTTTGATTTCATAAAGAGAACTATATCATCAGAAAAATATCTAGAAATTATGTTTTTCGTCTTCAATTGTATTGGAGATCTCATATAATAATAAATAAAGAATGGAATTGTGATAAATATGAACCAAGATATGGTGATAAGGAGACATGTATGTTTTTATTATTACGAAATGGAGTTCTTAATCAAGTAAAACCCATGTCATTCATAATTTGGACGAGTTTGATTTATTCCACCTATAACCATTTTCATTCAATTTAATTATATAAAACCTCTCTAGTAACTATATCATATAAATTTTACAAATAAAAGAAAAAAATATGAAAATATTATGGTTTATTATCAATAATAATCAATAAAAACACTAATAAAAAAGTTATTTTTTGATTAAACATCCAGGCATAAAACCAAATAGATATTTTAACATTTTGGTTTCATTTTGAACCCTTTAATCAGTCACCCTCTCCCAATGTTTCATGGAGTGACTCATAATAATAATACCCCAATAATTAACAATACATAAGATATATTGTTTTTTATTGTACACATGTACCAGAGATATGTTATTCCATTAATCAAAATTTTATTATATATCATAATCTCAAAAAATTAAAATGATATATTTTTTTGTCCCATCTTTCCTGAATATTTATAATCAGTACCATCGATCTTATCTTCTCAATTGTTTCCAATCATTATTTTTTCATCTAAACCATCATAATCTATAAAATTTTCAATAATAAATATAATTGAGTATATTATTACTAATAAAATATTATCCAAATCAATAGAAATATAAAACCTTTATTAAAGATATCATTGATTTATCATGACCATATTTTCATTATTTTATCATATGTAAATTTTATATGTCCTTCATAATATTTTATTCACCAAACATGATATAAATATATATATTCTTTCACTTTAGCTTTATCTAAAAAATTTATTTTTATTTCACTATTTTTATTGTGTTATTAATTTTAAATGTAATCAAAACACGATATTTATCCCCATTAACCCCTTTCTTAGAATATCTATGAGAAACTTGATATATATCTAATGTATATTCATTATTGAAAAGGTTTAAAGATTTAAAATACCATCATTTCCCATTAAATATTAATTATAAATTTTCATTACATCACTATGATTATTTTTCTTTTGAAAAACCCTTTAATACTCCTATAATAGAATTACCAATACTGTAAACACTTTTATCTATATCATCCCACATGTTTTCTATGGATCCTTGAACATTACAACACACTTCTTTTAGATTTGTATTCTTAAATTCCATTTTAATGTTATCCTTTAAGAGAAACTATATTATTCATGCATTAATTAATTGATTCATATTAATTTTAGAATGCATAACCTGATGTTCTAAATAAAATTAATTATTTTTGGTGGTCATACATTGCCTGTATATAACTATTAAATACATTATGAACCATTTATCTTACCCTTTTAATTGGAAATAATAATTTTTTTATCTTTTGTATCCCCTTTTATAAGTAATAACATATTACACTCATTTATTTAAAAGATTATTTACTACTAAAAATGATAACAATAAGAAAAATATAAGATATTTTATCCTTCATTATGTACTACACCCAAACCAAATCTTATATGACAATCTATATGATCTACATAATCATTTACCACATTCCCATATAGGTCACCACCTATAAAAATCATCTAATGTAATAGAAAAATATTAATAATGATTCTGAATTAAACCAAGATATTGACTTTTATTATATATTTAGTCCTATATGAGGTTCATAAACAATAATGATGATTAAAATCTCTATTATTATATATATCATAATTACTATGATTATATACACTAATCTTACAATGTGAACCACTTTATACATTAAAGTTTAATCCACTATAATACCAACATCGTATTTAGTTTTACGGATAAATGAGAAACAATGTTTTAAATCAGGAATATCATATTCTACTGAATTATAACCCACTCATTTAGAATTTTTCAAAATTTATTTTAAAATTTTATTATCATGTAGAATATTTATTTATTCAAAGCCGATATTTATTAAAAAAAATTATATCATCATACCCTACATATAATGAAAGGAATTCCATTCAAAGTACTAATGTCATGCTTCTAAATTAGATATCAATTATTTTTCTAGAATTGTTCAACAATATTTAATGAACACAGTCTCATAGTTGGATTATAAATCCAACATTGTATCTGAATGTTATTAACAATGAAAGGGTTATAAAATAAAATTAACAATATTATTATTATACAACTTAATATATAATTATGTATATATTAAATTTATCTCACCTCTGAGGTTATCCCAGTGATTAGTTTTACTAATATGTCTTGTAAAGAATAAAGTTTAGCTTTTAATGGCGGGGAATTCCAATCATATTTTACACACTAGTTTATTTTCCCCTATAGCTATGAAGGGTGGTGTAAAAGGATACCATTTCACCTATCCTACTCAACACTCAACATATGGGACATGGGTAATACATTTGTGGGATATTATGTTAAGGGAATGATATGTAAAGGATGGATTAGGGAATATATTATAAATTATTTAAAACACAAACACACACATATATATACACACATTTATATAATGGATGAAGGGGTTTGATGAGATGTGTTTCTTGATGACATGTCATTTATTTACATTTTAGACATAAACACATATAGAGTGATAACAAATCAATAACTATATATAATAATAGACATTTAAAATATTCTCAATAAAATAAATTCTTGTAGATAAAATGGTATATAGATTATTATTATTTTCATCAATTAATAATAGAAAATATGCAAATAACCTTGGAAATTAATAAATTTTTTCTGATAAATTCATATTATGGTTATATAGGACATTATTTTATATAATATATCAAACATATTAATTATTTTTAACTAGTCACAGTCTATGTTATTCCTTTATATTTTTCAATCACAATTCCATAATGAATCACCAGCTCAACCAATGAATATGTTTAATGAATCCAATGAGGATTGGGTAGAGTAAAATATTCTAAAATTTTATATTTATTGGGTAATAACTATTTAAAATTTCATTTCCAAATAAAATAATAACATGTTATTTATAATCATTTCGATTATTCCAATAATTATAGTGTCAAATGAGCTCCAAAATCCAATCCAAAAGGGATATCCCTATTTTTAACTCAAGGATGTACTGCATTTTTCAATCCAATAAAGATTTAATTTGAATAATATAATTATAAAATTGTCATTAAATGAAAATAGTCTTTAAAAACTTTCATAGCACCCGATGAGACTACTATAATAACGCATTTAGTAAATATGACTGTTAATGAATCCAATTAAATAAAAAATTGGTGACAAATAATATGCATAAGATAGGATATTCTCAATTTAATGATAGAAGATCCATTATTACTGATCTCATTTATGAAAATTAACTTAATATTTTAAGACTGCTTAAAATGTGTGCTTCAACTATTAAAAACATAACTTTAAAATTAAGGTAACAAACACTTCAATTAAACATTAAACTAGAAGAAAATTCAAAATACATGATAAATCAATATTAGTGGGAACCCATAATACTACAAATAAATATAAAACAATAATTTTTATATAAGTTAAAATAGAATATTAGTTTACATGTATTTTAATATAAACGTGTGTTTCTATAAAATTGTTTTATCTATAAACATTTAAATTTTACATATAATGTTTTGATAGTATTATTCATAATCATACATTGAAATGAAATCACTAAAACCATTATGAAAAAACAAATCAATAATAAACTCTAGGAATCAACCAACTCTTCATAATCTAATAACTACATAGCCTCATTTTAATTCCCTTAGTGTCAATGGATGATAAATAAAAATGGGTGTGTATATACATATAAAGATAATTTTCTTATATAACAACCAATCCCGGTTCCATTTTTTCGTATATATATTTCAGAATGATTTATATTCTCATAGAATTATAATAAAATACATATATAGAAAATAATAGTAATCTAAACATGTTTTCACATCATTAGAATCTCATGTAAAAAATGAATAAACCAATACACATTGTTAAGTTTTCCAATATCATTTGAGTTTAATAAAAATATTGTATAAAAATGTCTAGACTTGACCAAGAATCACCTATGTGAATCCATTAATGTATAAAAATAGATTAAAAATTCAAAAAGTATTAGACTCTTTCCAATCCATCGATCCAATTATGTGTCTTATTCATTAACTATAGGTTGCATTATATTGTATCCTAGTTAAAAATATATATATATATATATATATGTATACAAGACTATCGTTTACACTAAATGATAAAAAACTATCATCATGATATTTCATCATTTCTATTTTTGAATCAATTATAGAAATTCATCATAGAAATATACATCACAAAGTGAAAATGGGATGCACATTATGAAAATATATTAGGTTAATCTCTTGAAGACATGTGATGTCATATCATTCTTATAATGTATATAATTTGGATATAATGATTATAATTACCTAATATAAAAAATATTATTACCTAATGGGATAAACCAAATACCTATATCATTTCCATTCTAGGGTCAATATATGAATTATTTTAATTCCTCACAAAAACACCAATAATTTTTTATTATTGTTATTATATTAATTCATAGATAACATAATCATTTTATAAATTTAATTTCCCAAAAATAATATGATTATTTCCTTTGTGAACTAGGAAAACAATATGCATGTAATTTTTGTGATTATATTTATTTAGTAACCTTATAAAAGTATCAATGATTTATAAGAATTATACCATTCATAATATTAATACATTACAATGCATTATACATAGAATTAATAAGGGGAAATAAAAATCCAATTAAGGGTATCCAAACAATAGGGTATCATGTAATGGAATAATCCTTCAAAAACATTTGTTATACATAATATGAACACAAATTAATAGTAAAATATTATTGTTATACATGATTAATGAAGGAATTATGATGGGATATAGTTAAACATAATAGAGCATAATGTATGATCATGGAATATAATTATCTGGGAATACAGGTAATGATCTTGTCCTAATATTAATCATCATGTGTTACAATGAGTGAATTAAGAAGTAATTCAGGATATCCAAACTTCATAAACATGTGGTAATAATACCTCTTTTTAAATGGATATTAATAAGTATCATGGTATCAATAAAATTTATTCAAAAGACCTCCTATGTAAAGGGTACATGATAATTTCATGTCATCATAATTAGACTCTAGTTAGAGGAGTTCCGTGTAATGTAATTGTATCATAATATTACCCTATATATATCATATCCAGAGATAAAAAGTTACTCAATAAATTGAGGATATATAAAATTTTTGGAAATATTTTTTGCATCACATATCTATAATAGAATTCACATGTTGAAGGAAATTACATATATGATCATATAAAATTAATCAATGATCATATACAAATGATCGTTAAAGGAGACATATTAAAAGAAGTAGTGACTATAACCGTTATGGAAACACCCAATCAAATGATTATGTCATATTAATAAAATTTTCTTTCAATTAATACATATACATGAAGAAATAAATCATAGAGTATTTTAATCATACAATTCAATGGTTTATTATTATAAAAAATAGCATGAATAATAAATTATTTCTAAAGTCGTTGGTATAAAAGATAAAATTATGAATAAATGAAATATTAAATGTTATTATAATTAGAAAAATAATTTATAAAATGTATTAATACAATTTAAAATTAGTTATATGAAATATAGATAAATTATTCTCAATGGGGTTATAAAATCTTTCAATAAAGAGGCAATTGGTCTTTTGACATTGATGTTGAATGTTCATTTGTGCCAATATAGTATGTAATATCATGTGGGTCCCTATAAGTTTTAAAAAATATATATCTTACCCCCCTGAAAAGTTCCCCCTATATGAAATTATATATCTACAATAATGTGAATTTATGTAATTATTAGGGATTTAAAAACATTAAAAAATTGATCTATTAGAATTATTGGAAATTAATATAGTAATAGTATTGACTCATCAAAGTTTCTTCAGGGATGTTTTCAATAAAATATCTACTACTTGAAAATAAAATATGGTACTTCATATATATGACTAAAAATGTAAAAAATAAATTTAAAAGATCATCCAATTAAAATAAATGAAATATGGATAGAGAGAGAATGTGATGAAACCGCCACCTTAATTAAATATTTACTTGATTTTAATATAAACCCATTATAAAATTACAAAAAACATTAATACAATCTTAAGAGGGGAAATAAAATTGTAAAAAAATATCATTTTTTAGAGTGGATAATTATGTGTTGTGATTGAAATATTTAAGTTGAATCATTCTGCATTGGAAAATAAATATTGGAAGAGACCTTGGAATCTTGATTATAAAATATTTTTTTATAAAACCAATAATGGTTTCTCAAGAGTAATTATTTACTATTAAAAAGGATAATTTTATTAAAATCTTTTTATATAATTTCAAATGTTCTAAATATAATATTCATTGTAAATAATATATAATTAATAAAAAAGAATAATGTTTAATTTTTAATAGAATAATTTATTTATAGAGCTTCTAAAATATTGTTATTTTTATAAATTTTTTGAATAAATTTTAATTAAAAAATTATTCATTAAACTCATGAAAAAGAAAAAAATTATAAATATTATTTTTATACAATAACATACTCATACATTATACTATATAAGTATATCATTTTTTATTATATAAACCGATATATCTATATCTATAAACATTAAAAAATTTAACCATTACCTAAATTTAATGTGTTTATTCAAAACATGATATTAATTTCAACATAAATACTTATAACTATGCAATATTAAATTTTCAAATAAATACATCATAAAATGGTTTCAATTTAATAGATGTAATTTGTAATTGTAAAGCTATAAATATTGCTTTATCTAATTGATCTATGACATGGGATGAATGAAGACTCTTACAGACTACGTATAGGGAATACTTCTCCTAATACTAGAGTTGTATATGGGGCATGTTATGATCAACTCAATCACTTAATAGTAATGGTGACAACCTCTCCCTATTAGGAGGCATTTTCATGTGATGGTTGAGATTCCCTATAAAGAACAAAATTTTGTTGTTAATGAAAAGGAAAATGTAGACAATAACATACATTGTACTGGTGGGAATGTTCTCCCATTGTTTTTAATATGATAGATTTTTTTGGACAAATATTAATTATTTCATGTACAGAGGGTATTGTTTTGATCAATAATAAATTAATTCCCTATCAATCAATTTCAGGGCTCGGATAAAGGCTCTTGCAGACATCATAGGGTGTGTGATGAGTAATAATGCAAGCCCTAGAATGGGAGTGAGATGATCAAATCAATAACATGATAATAATGGTGACTATATTTCCCTATTTTGTGGCATTTTACAAAAATTTCTGGGATTACATAAGAATAACAAAACAATGTGGTAGACGGAATAGAAGGAACATATATTATTGTACAAGGAATTCATGGGTGGGCACGCATCAAATATAATTGAACCCAAATTTCATTGTGGTGTATTTTTATATATATGTTTTAGAAAAAATTAATTCAATATACACATTTTAAATATATGTTTGAAGAAGAATGACTTGGAAGAGGCATGGAGTTCCCAATCTATTTGAAAATAAAAATGGTTCTCATGAAAAGTGTCATGTTATATTAAGTTAGTGGGTATTAGAGATTCACCTTTGAACATAGATATAAATTTATTCCTCTACTGTTTTTTCTAAAAAGAATGGAATTGTGATTTTCTGCCATTATTGGTATGGAAAATATTGAAGAATATTCTTTTTATTTCATCTAAATAACCTTTTGAAGATGTTTTTATGAATGAAGAGTTTCATGCTGTAGTAAAAATTATGAATATATCTTCTATATGAATTTTTTGTGTAATAATTATAGTAAGATTCACCCAAGTGGTTATTATTCATTTATTTTATTATGGTAATGAACAACCACTTAGATGAAGTTGGATAAGCTGATCCAAAGAAGTGAATTAGTTAATGAAATATTATAATGAATATTTGGATGTTTATTTTTTTTGAACATATTCTATTCATTATTAAAAATTATATCAACGCATTAATAAGATTGAATTTATATTTCATTTGAAGGATTATATTTTTACATTATAAGAGTTGGAAAACTGGTAAATTTTTCCTTATATTATAATGTATAGTTAATGACTTTTTAAGATTGACTATGAGAAATAACTTCAAGGAAATGGAATAGTAAAATATTTATATGGTTTATTTATAAAATTTATAATGTGGAAATAAAAAAAATATCATTTTGTTCAACACATTTCAAAAAAAATAGTAAATGGAAACATTATAAGGTTACTCACATGAACAGTTGATGGACCTACCTACACATAGGGTTCATTATGTGCAATGTAAGTTTAAACTTAATAGGGATATAGATCATCATAATTTTTATCCATAAATTCATTAGGTATTCTAAGATTAAATATAAGGTTGACTAGGAATTTGTTAGGTTCCATAAAATTTAACATGTTTCCCAAAAATCTCCACAAGTTTGAGAGACATCATAAGTGATTTTATGGAAATTTAGTGAATAATATAATTTAAAAAATAAATAAAATTTTGAAAGATTAAAATATATTATGTTGTTTTATTAATAATTATTTAATAAAATTAATAATGAATATAATTTTTTGTGATTCATGATGATATTTTATAACCAAATGAACAAGATTCAGTAGGATGATCATTGTTCTATGTTATTATAAGAATATTTGCATTGCAACACTACATGAGGATATTCATACATTGTAGAGGATTAAAAAACTAAAATGTGGATTTTTTAGTATGTCTAAAAGGGGTAATATCATGACATTTTTTTAAATATTTTGAGAAAATAAAATATGATCATGAGTTTTATTCAAGTTTAAATTGAAATATTTGATAAACATTTAAAATGTGAATTTATGTTTAGGATATTAGGAGGATAAAAAAATGAATTTTTTTATATAAAATTACATAATAATTATAATATAAAATAATTAGAGTATAATGAATTAATAAAAGAATAATAAGAATAAAAATAATAAAAAATATTATTCCACACTGATCATTTCATTATATCATAAAAGAAAAATAAGAATATAGATTTTATACTATTATTTTCATTATATTATATAGGGTTGAAGAACAAAATGAGAAAATTGTAAATGAATATATCATGTAGATTCTTCATGTCAATTCCAAGAAATAAAACCAATATTATTATGATGAATTTATATTTAACATTGAATATGGTTAATAAAAAGGGATCCCAACTTCTCATATAGTTATCATCATTCTCGTTAAAGAATAATATTTAAATAACAGTCTTATGATAGGAATATTTCATAATGGTATGAAGAATTTTGATTCATCCCTTTTCATTAATATAGTTTTTGGAAGGAGATCATATGAATATTTTCTGTGATTTAAATGATCAATTACTATTGATATGATTTAATGTGGTACTAGCTCATTATTATATTCTGTGAAACTGAATGTTTGTACATACAATGTACATGGATGGTTCCTATAATATGTGTTCAAGTATATAACCTTAATAGGTATTTATATTTAAAATAAAAAGGAATATTTGTTTTTATCAGATAAAAAACTCTATACATTGGGGATGCAGTGATGCTCATTGGAGAAAAAACACATAAACAAATTTTATTGTCCATTTTTTCTTACATTAATGATTTAACATATTAATTATAATGAAAACTAAAATGATATTGATAGATAGAGAGATATATAGGGGATAAATTCAAAAAATAATTTCATGAGTAAATACGAGATTAAGTATTAATTGGCAGTCAGTCATTGTATAAGGATTTCCCCAAGATTAGGGCATCTTCCCTCTGTTCCGATCAATTACTATGACAGCATAGGTATCACTCTGATTGGAATCTCCACATTCTCAAGATGTCACATTTCCTGTTTCACTTTTTTATTAGACATATGATGTGTATATAAGAATAATATTATGAATATTTTTTCAAACAAACCATTTATGAAATTTTATTCAATAAAATGAATACCGTGAAGAAAATATATGCAGTAACATTAATAAAATAACCAATAAAGAAACAAGGGAACAATATCTAGTAGTTATTTTTTTGAAATTCGAGTTAATCATGTGTTATTTGTTAATAATACGAAACATAACAGAACATGTGAATAGAAGAAATTTGTATTAAGAGAATAAGAATAAAAGTTAGTTTCTCTATATTGTAGTCCTGATTTAGAGAAATCTAACATCGAGTGATAAGAAACTATGGTTGAATCCATGGAAAAGAGGATGTATATCGTTTTCCTTGGTTATTTCACAATCATGAAAAGATTTTTTTGTAACTTATGTGTCTATTCATCAATATCTTATAGAATAGCCATGAACAAGTGGGAAAGAACACATTTTGTGGAATTCAAAATAAAAATCCATTAATTCAGTTAAGAATATTCTATATAATTGTCCCTAATAGATAGACACGTTTATTTATGGCTCTATAAAACTAATTTATGAAGAGATCACCCATCACGATGATATGTTTCGGGGATTATAAAAATATATAGAATAAAGTGTACAGTTTTCTATAAATCTCTCAATATAGTATGTTACAAAAGTGAAATGAATGATTAAATTGAAAAAAAATCATCAAATTTAAAATTTAATGGTTCACTATAATCCCTAATAGATAAGAATCCAAGAAATTAATTAATGAAAAGTCTCGTGAAATGGTATATCTAATTGATTTCATGTATGAAAAATTGGGGATCAATGTTAGAAGGATCAAATATCATGATATTCTATTATAATAAATTAATCAAACTTATAAATAACAAGTTGAAAAATATTATAATGGGATTTGAAGAGAAAATAAATTTAGTGGATAATTAGAAAATATCAATATAAAATTTCTAAATAATAATGATGAATTGGTAGATAAATTATTAGATCAAGTTATGTCTTTACAAGAAATTGAGATAATATTTTCTACCACACATAATTCAAAGGATGAATAACTTGTTAATATATATCAATATAATTAATAGAATATATTTAGATATTTTACGAATCAATATTTACCAACCTCAATGAATAATTTTTCAACTACACTAAAAATTTATGTTTCTATTAATTCTTGGATTATACATAATGCAAATTTTAGTTCAAAATCTATAAGAAATTGTAGAAGAATGTGTTCTCCAAGGAAATCATAATATAAGAATGAAATGTAATGAAAATAGAAAGATATCTTGTATTTTAATTCAACTATAATGATGAAAAGATAAATATTTATTTGTTATCTATTATTTTTTAGTGTAGTTTTCTATAAAGATGCTAAATTTTGGTCCATTATAAATATTTTTATGTTAAAAAAACACACATCAGGTGTAGAGAAATGATCAGATGTTGTAATATTTATAAAAAAATAGTAAAAACATGTATATATCAAATATATTCTTAGGTCATATAAATATTTGTCACATTCTCTATAAATTTTTTCATAGGGAGAAAGAAAGTTGTTAAAAATAATCCATTAATATTTCAAATCTTATTTTGAAATAAGACCACAAGTTTTGAAAAAATTCATGAGATGAATAAAGGTTATTTATTATAGGTGTATACGAAAAGGAAAAATGATACACAATGAAAACATATGAATTCTAATAATATTAACAAAATAAAAATAAAAATATGATTCTTTTTTGGTAGATGAGGATATGTAATACAAATTTTCAAACATCGTATGTGTCTTGGTGTTAAAGGAGGTATGTAAGAGAAATATGGAATAATTGACCAAGATACACACAACGGGACTAAATTTGTTAAAATCATTATAAATAATCTATTTGGAATTTATATGATATTTTATTTATGGTCCTGAATAATGTATGATTATTTTCCATATGATTCGAAAAGGAATAAAAACTGGATAAAGCATAAGTGAAGGAATGTACAAAATGGAATAAGGTTATTTTATATGAAGAAACCAAATTTCATGAGAAGTTTTCATTATATGAAATAATAAAGTCTCGGGATATAATATTAGTAAAGTGAATGAATGTTAGAATTTTCTATAAATATTTCTAGTTTAAATTTGAATCATAAGAATAGATAATAATGTTTCTTACATATGAACTAGGAAATAAGTATGCATTGATGGTAGAAGAAAAGGGAAAAGGAAAAAATATGTTTAGATGAAAGATATAAAAACCATAATTTGAACAAAAATAACATATAAAATCATATAATTAATTATGATGGGTTATTTCATACATTGAGATTAATATAATGGAGTATCATAGTTGCGAAAAAATTCTTTTTTTTACTACTCTCACTAAATATTGTAGGATTTCCACCAAATTCCCATATCTTTTATGTTTTATTTTTGTGCTTTAAATGTAGGTATTTTAATTAATTTTTTTCACTAATATTGATATGATAATATATGTGCTACTAAAACTGTACTAAAGTCTTTAGAAGTCGCCATCTTGGATGAATCTAACAATTGGTATCTAGAAACCTGTTTAATGAAAATTCTTTTCCATGATGTAAAAATATAGTGTCCTCTTGAGGAGGATAAATTTGAGAATATGTTATATTTTTATATACATCATGAAAATCTAAAATCTAAATATTTTGATCATAATCAATCATTTAGTGGTTCCTTTTAATATTATATCATCAATTTTTATGAAATATGAAAATTCAATTGATAAGGGAGGAATTTAAATTATTAAATGACATGAAGATCAAGAGTTATGTAGAAGTTACATTTTTTATTTATGGTACATGAAAATGTAATTTAATTCATGAATGGGTGTAATCTATGTGTTATGATAGATATAGATATTTTACATTGAGAAATTTCATGAATAATATTTTAAAAATAATTATTAGAATCATTCAAAATTTTGTTAACAATTAATACACCCATGTAAAACATTTGGACAATTCTAGATAAGGATAAGCAGATTCATTTCAATTATTATCGTATCTATATTTAAAATAGATATATGTTTAGTATAAATTTGGGCCTCTCATTTTTTACATTGACTATGAATCACATATACATAGTTTGAATCAATTTATGTCATAATTATTAAGAATTAATTGATACCATTCTCAACCAATTATATTTTTATTTGTTATTAGTATAGGGTAGAGAAGAAAATAAAAAAGTGTAAATGAGAAATTTGATAATAGAGAATGAAAAAACATATTGAAATTCATTCTCTATCACTGTTATTGAAAAAAAATATGATTGGGTATATTCTTAAGCATATATTTTATTATATTCTATATGTTGTAAATATGTGGCAATGATCATGAACTCAATATTCACGATGTCAATATATATTGAGCGACTAATAATCTGGTACCTACCTGGTCTTCCAAATAAATCAAATAAGATGAATATTTTCTATGAATGTTGTATCATTGTATTGGGTTCATGAGGACTAGAGGTGAGATTTTTTCCCCACGGGAGTTATTTGATCAGAACACCTGATTGGTGCCAATTTTCTAACCAAAGGGAAATGTCATAGGCTCCAAATCCACTAAAATCAAACAATATTAATGTTATTAACATGGTGATGCATATCAATTTCCATGGTGGGAAACCTGAAAACTGGTCTATGATAGGTTGAGAGACTGTAATAGAGTCGATAGTATATCATACACATGTTTTGATGTCGGGGGTGTAACCAAGTGGTAAACTCTTCTGATTCGACATCGAAGAGACTATTATTTAAAACCTGGTCAGGTGTATTTCTGAGTTACTATAAAAGTATTTTAGTTTGTATTGTAGTATGTGATTCATGAGGTAATATATTAGGTACTACAATAGATAGTGGAATATCTACTCGAATTTGTATTTTAAAAATTACTATAGTAGATACACTAGCGGTTGTGTTGTACTGGAACTATTCACCTAAATTGTGATCTCTGACCATAAATTGGTCCAATGAAACATTGGTTCATCGGGTTATCAATTTTCGTTAGGCAACTGGGCCAATGGGAAACCAATTGTAAAAGAATTTCTAGACAAAGGGCATATTGGTGAACATGAGTGGTAAGAAGGAAGTGTATCAAGGAGTAGGTGAATGACTCGGTGCAACATGATGGAGGTGTGGGTATGCACTTCCAGGTGGGGAGCCTTGATTATAACGATATGGGTGTTGATTATTATCATTAATTTCCCTTAGATGTGACCACACTACGGCAAAAAAGGCATTTAGCGGCGGTTTTATTTTCGTTTCGCGGCGGTTTAAACCGCCGCAAAATGATTCAGCGGCGGTTTTATTTTTTATTTTATATTTATTTATTTATGTATTTATTTATGTATTTATTTATGTATTTATTTATGTATTTATTTATGTATTTATGTATGTATTTATTTATGTATTTATGTATTTATTTATGTATTTAGTTATTTATTTATTTATTTATTTATTTATTTATTTATTTTATTTATTTTATTTATTTTATTTATTTTATTTATTTTATTTATTTTATTTATTTTATTTATTTTATTTATTTTATTTCGTATTTATTTTATTTATTTTATTTATTTTATTTATTTATCCATGCATGCATATCCCATGCCCATGCACATGCCCATGCACATGCCCATGCACATGCATGCCCATGCAATATAAATAATTCCTACGTCTGGTGAGATTTGAACCCCTAACCTCTTGCATATTTTCCAAAGACTTTACCACTCCAGCAAACTCGCCATGTGGTTAATAAACAGAAATTAATATACTTATATATATTAATTGAAAAAACAAATAATACATAAATAATAAATAATAAATAATAAATAATAAATAATAAATAATAAATAATAAATAAATATAAATAATAAATAATAAATAAATATAAATATAAATAATAAATAAAGATAAATAATAAATAATAATGAATAACTAATAAATAATAAATAATAAATAATAAATAATAAATAATAAATAATAAATAATAAATAATAAATAATAAATAAATATAAACAGTAAATAATAAATAATAAATAATAAATAATAAATAATAAATAATAAATAATAAATAATAAATAATAAATAATAAATAAATATAAATAATAAATAATAAATAATAAATATAAATAATAAATAATAAATAAATATAAATAATAAATAAATATAAATAATAAATAATAAATAATAAATAATAAATAATAAATAAAGATAAATAATAAATAATAAATAGTAAATAGTAAACAATAAATAATAAATATTAAATAATAAATAGTAAATAATTAATAATTAATAAATATAAACAATAGATAATAAATAATTAACAATTAACAATTAATAATTAATAATAAATAATAAATAAATATAAATAATAAATAATAAATAATAAACAATAAATAATAAATAATAAATAATAAATAAATAATAAATAATAAATAATAAATAATAAATAATAAATAATAAATAATAAATAATAAATAAATATAAATAATAAATAATAAATAAATAAAAATAATAAATAAAAATTAATAAATAATAAATAATAAATAATAAATAAAGATAAATAATAAATAATAAATAATAAATAATAAATAATAAATAATCAATAATAAATAATAAATAATAAATAATAAATATTAAATAGTAAATAAAAAATACTAAATAATAAATAATAAATAATAAATAATAAATAATAAATAATAAATAATAAATAATAAATAGAGATAAATAATAAATAATAAATAATAAATAGTAAATAATAAATTATAAATAATAAATAATAAATAAAGATAAATAATAAATAATAAATAATAAATAATAAATAATAAAAAAATATAAATTATAAATATAAATTAAAAATAATTAAAAATAATAAATAAATATAAATAATAAATAATAAATAATAAATAAATATAAATAAATAATAAATAATAAATAATAAATAATAAATAATAAATAATAAATAATAAATAATGAATAATAAAAAATAAATAATAAAAAATAAATAATAAATAATAAATAATAAATAAATATAAATAATAAATAGAAAATTATAAATAATTATAAATAATAAATAAATATAAATAATAAATAATAAATAATAAATGATAAATGAATATAAATAATAAATAAATAATAATTAATAAATAATAAATAATAAATAATAAATAATAAATAATAAATAAATAATAAATAATAAATAATAAATAATAAATAATAAATAATAAATAATAAATAATAAATAAATATAAATAATAAATAATAAATATAAATAATAAATAATAAATAATAAATAATACATAAATATAAATAATAAGTAATAAATATAAAGATAAATAATAAATAAATATAAATAATAAATAAATATAAATAATAAATAATAAATAATAAATAATAAATAATAAATAAAGATAAATAATAAATAATAAATAATAAATAATAAATAATAAATAAATATAAACAATAAATAATTAATAATTAATAATTAATAATTAATAATTAATAATTAATAATAAATAAATATAAATAATAAATAATAAATAATAAACAATAAATAATAAATAATAAATAAATAATATATAATAAATAATAAATTATAAATAATAAATAAATATAAATAATAAATAATAAATAAATATAAATAATAAATAAAAATTAATAAATAATAAATAATAAATAATAAATAAAGATAAATAATAAATAATAAATAATAAATAATAAATAATAAATAATAAATAATAAATAATAAATAATAAATAATAAATAGTAAATAGTAAATAATAAATAATATATAATAAATAATTAATAATAAATAATAAATAATAAATAATAAATAATAAATAACGATAAATAATAAATAATAAATAATAAATAAAGATAAATAATAAATAATAACCAATAAATTGTAAATAATAAAAAATAAATAAATATAAATAATAAATAATAAATAATAAATAATAAATAATAAATAATAAATAATAAATAATAAATAATAAATAATAAATAATAAATAATAAATAATAAATAATAAATAATAAATAAAAAAATAATAAATAATAAATAAATATAAATTATAAATTATAAATTAAAAATAATTATAAATAATAAATAAATATAAATAATAAATAATAAATAAATATAAATAAGAAATAAATAATAAATATTAAATAATAAATATTAAATACTAAAAAATAAAAAATAAAAAATAAATAATAAATAATAAATAATAAATAATAAATAATAAATAATAAATATAAATAATAAATAAATATAAAAAATAAATAATAAATTATAAATAATTATAAATAATAAATAAATATAAATAATAAATAATAAATAATAAATAATAAATGAATATAAATAATAAATAAATAATAAATAATAATTAATAAATAATAAATAATTAATAATAAATAAATATAAATAATAAATAAATAATAAATATTAAATAATAAATATTAAATACTAAAAAATAAAAAATAAAAAATAAAAAATAAAAAATAAATAATAAATAATAAATAATAAATAATAAATATAAATAATAAATAAATATAAAAAATAAATAATAAATTATAAATAATTATAAATAATAAATAAATATAAATAATAAATAATAAATAATAAATAATAAATGAATATAAATAATAAATAAATAATAAATAATAAATAATAAATAATAAATAATTAATAATTAAAAATAAATAATAAATAATAAATTATAAATAATAAATTATAAATAAATATAAATTATAAATTATAAATTATAAATAATTATAAATAATAAATAAATATAAATAATAAATAATAAATAATAAATAATAAATAAATATAAATAAATAATAAATAATACATAATAAATAATAAATAATAAATAATAAATAAGAAATAAGAAATAATAAATAATAAATAATAAATGAATCTAAATAATAAATAAATAATAAATAATAAATAATAAATAATAAATAATAAATAATAAATAATAAATAATAAATAATAAATAATAAATACTAAATACTAAATACTAAATAATAAATAATAAATAATAAATAATAAATAATAAATAAATATAAATAACAAATAATAGATAAATATAAATAATAAATAATAAAAAATAAATAAATATAAATAATAAATAATAAATAAATATAAATAATAAATAATAAATAAATATAAATAATAAATAATAAATAAATATAAATGATAAATAAATATAAATAATAAATAATAAATAATAAATAATAAATAATAAATAATAAATAATAAATAAATACAAATAAAAAGTAATAAATAAATATAAATAATAAATAATAAATAAATATAAATAATAAATAATAAATAATAAATAAATATAAATGATAAATAAATATAAATAATAAATAATAAATCATAAATAATAAATAATAAATAATAAATAAAAAAAAAATAAAAAAAAATAACTAATAACTAATAACTAATAAATAATAAATAATAATGAATAATGAATTAATAACAAATAATAAATAGACATAATTAATTAAGAAATATAAATAATAAATAATAAATAATAAATAACCAGTTACAAATAATATATAATATATAAATTAAACTATATTATAAATAATAAATAATAAATAATAAAGGAAA
This sequence comes from Viscum album, assembly GCA_963277665.1. NCBI lineage: Eukaryota > Viridiplantae > Streptophyta > Magnoliopsida > Santalales > Viscaceae > Viscum > Viscum album. Next base: position 525,379,498 of record OY728165.1, read on the forward strand.
CACATGAAAAAGTATGAAAAGACATGATAAGGGATGAAAAATCTTGAAAATGCATGAAAAAGGATGGAGAAGCATATGAAGAATGAGGTATTAGAAAGAATGAGAACGCATGAAAACTCGTGACAACTCTGAAAACTCCTTAATAATTCAACATAATCATCATAATAACCCACAAAAAACCATTGATAAAGATAACAAGTCATGGAAACCCAAATAAACAGTAATAAATGGAGCTGCCGTTAAAACCCATCAAAACGGTCATAAAGAGACAAAAACATTGGACTCACATTAACAGAGATAACTTAATATCCGAGACTCCGTTTTAGATCCGCAACCTATCAAATCAAAGATCCTGAAACGATATTCAACCTGAAAGGTGCAAGATTCCGAATGGACAGGCGGATCAGAAGTTACGACCATTTAAAAAAAAGGTGACGGGGAACGGGTGCTAGAAACGAGGCATTGAAAAACATAACAAACCCAATACCCACTAAAAAGGGCATAACATATGATCTAGAAGTGCATGTGGGCGCCGCGACCAGTCAAACTGAAGCTCATGGAACGAGCTATGATCTGGTAGGTGGAGGAGGCCGAACTGACACGCGGATCAAAAGTTAGGTCCGTTTGAAGACAAGTTCGACGGGACACCGGTGATGGAAACGGGGTTTTGGAGGCCTTCAGAGGGGTTTTTGGGGTCGAAAAACCCAATAGAAGCTTGCTTGTGTTGAACCAGTGCATAGCTCTCTTTGCTGACTTCGATTTGATATATGGTAGAGCCCAAACGGACACCCGAAGAGAAAGTTATGGTCGTTTGAAGTCGGAGAACTTTTTTCAACTTTTTTATAACTCTAATATCGTTCACACCTTAGAACGTATCACGGTTTTGATTATATGTGCCTCTATATCTCTTCATGAGCATCGATTTGACTGGTCGTGGCGCTTCAACGGACGCCCGGATCAAAAGTTATGGTCGTTTTAGTGATTTCGGGGTTTCTCCCGTTTTTTTATTTTTTTCATTTCATTTCACGGTGGTTTTACCGAAACCGCCGCTATTTCGTGGCAGTTTTTTAAAAAACCGCCGCTAATCCTTGAATAAAATTAAAAAAAATAAAAAATTTGCCGTTTAGCGGCGGTTTTTCGCGGCGGTTTTAAAAACCGCCGCGAAATGCCAGCCTGAAACGCATTTAGCGGCGGTTTTTAAAACCGCCGCTAATCGGTGGTTTTCTCATACTGCCATCTACACTTCAGAAGAATCTAAGGATACATATCAATAGATATGTGATGCAAGAAAGGTCCCAGATGTTATCACCACATGAGCATATAAAAAGAGATAAATGTGTGTTGAAAAAAATTATTTATCACTCTTACTAGGCTATAGATTGGGTGTTCTCCCTATCATGATGATTCAGTCCAACCGGATGCAATGGATCATTGTAGGGGGTGATGCATCTTTTAGGATAGGATCACAATGAGAGTATTACTCACCGTTGGTAGTATAATGTATGACTGGCATTATAAAATGATTAATACTTTTCACTGAATGTATTTGGGCCATTTATTGGAATTTGGGCCACTATTCCTTCAGTCTATGATATAATGGGCCCATGTCCCACTCTCCCTTTAGGTCATTTGGGGGATACCTATAAACCTAGTTAAAAATGTGGATTTATTTCTTAATAAGAAGAGCTCATCCACCCTAGCCTATTAAAAAAATAGAGTAATGATATTTGAAACATTGATATACTTTTTCCACTTCTACATTTTAGTGATATATATTGAGTGAAGTGTTGTTTCCATTATTCACATGGAAATGAGATAGGATGCTACATGGTATTTCATATACAGAACTAGTATAAGAATAATTGATGAAACTAAGTCTTCCATGGGGTATTGGTAATGATGAATATATTATCTCTATTGATATTTTCAGTAGGTAAACTAATATGTTTCATCTATGAGATTATTATAATTACATATTGGTATTTGGATAAAATTCTACTTGGATGAAGTTAATGAAATTTACCTAAGGTATCATAAGAGTTATTGAAATATTTAATAGAATATTTGTATATTATATTTATATTTTAATATATTTATATTATTTAATAAAAATATTTTATTAAATTATTTGGAATGACTTTTCCGTTCTTTTAAAAGATTCCAAAAATTTATTACTAAATATGAAAAGTGAAAAAATCCATAGAACCTCAAAAGGCACATTAAAAGACTCCATGTAGTTGATTTTGAGAGGGAACATTAAGATACTATAAAAGTAATGTATTTGTAATCTTTTTTCATATTAATAAGGTTAATATAATATGTTTGTTAGTTTCAAAACCATGTAAAAAATGAAAAGGGAATATTTAAATGGTTTTTCATAAGATCTTCATTAGGTTCATGCCTCCACCTATGGTTTATTATGTAGATCGTAACACTCACATTCCCATGGGTCACGTACTTTGTAAGTATTTTCTATAACTCATTAATTTTATCCCAGAATCATCATAATATTTTTTAGATAACTTTTTTAGGTTACATAGAGTTTCTTAATTTTTATTGAGATCGTCATAAGGTAGATAAAATTCATAAGGTTGCATTTTTTTGTAAAATCAATAAAGATGATATTTTTAGAAAATATAATAAATTTTGTAAGATTAAATTAAAGTATGTTTTTGGGTTGATGATTATTGATTAATAATCACAATAAATTTAAAGGGTTGTGATTTAATATAATCTAGTTGAGCTAACCATATATGGGCCTCGAGGCCGAATAGTATTCCATAGATCTAAAAAAAGCTTCACATCACAAAATTAGATGAGTCAATGTATATGTTGACTATGATTAAAAATATTAAATGTAGGAACATTTATTTAAATCTCAAAATGGTGAATTATTATGATATATACAAAAACTGTACAAATTTTAATTTTGATTCGTCAAGATATTTAAATGCAAAATAATACTGTGATATTTATAATATTTCATGAGGAATAATATTAGAGTTTGGTTGATGTTCAAATATAAATATTTAACTTTTATTTAAAATTATAATTTAAGTTTACGATTTTAGGGGGATTATAATCTCAACAATTGTGAGAAAAATATTTACACATTAATTTGAATATAAAATAAGAATAATTAGAAGAAGATTTAAAATTAATTAATGATAATATTTTCGGTGTGTCCAAAATATCAAAGAATTGGATGAATCTAAAACATCTATCATATTCATTTTCAATTAGGTCAAAAAATTAAATTAGAGACCATAAATTTTAATGATAATAAGGGAAACATATTCTATTTTAATAGTTTTTTTATCAAATATGGAGATGAAGAAGAGATACATGCTTCTCATCTAGTGATTGTTATTCATTAAAAAAAGGAATACTAAGGAGACTAGCTTATGACATACTAATTTCAATATTGTCTAAAGGACATTAAGTCATGATTTGGGACTATTATAGTTTGAGTAATCATATTGTAACTATATTTTTCTGGAGGGATATGATCCTTTACTATTTATTTAATTAATGGTAGTACTTTATGAATCTTGTATTTAAAGAAAATGCATGTTTTTCATTTCATTATTCCTAGTTGTTATTATAAATATACATTCATGGATAAACCCTAAACCAATAATTCACTTGATAATAAAATTTAATGTGTGTTAATGTTAGATAATAATAACCACACACCGATGATGGAGTATTTCAAATTGGAAGTGAAACTAAATAACAAATCATTGGGTTGTTTGTTATCATAATTTACATATATAATAAATTAGCGGAAATTAAATTTTGAATGAAAATTGTGGGAGTGAGAGAGAGATATAGAGAGAGTAGTTCACTTAATAAGTGAAGAGGTATGCTTGGGAAAATATTTTATTTTGTAATAAGTTGTCCTGTAATTCCCCCCTAGTATAAGGTTTATGCCTGGTGGCCCTATCGAAAAAAAATATTTCAAAAATTCAATATACACACAACTATTTACTGAATACCTTATATATTTTTAATGTAAATATAATAGATATATAAAAATATAACATATATGAAATTCAATCCATTCACCGTAAACATTATATATCATTTTCTTGATAAAAATTTCTATTTCTTGAATTATATTTTATTTATTTGAATTGTGATTCATATAAGTATGTTATTCATTGAATAATATATTCCAAGTAAATAATTTTTTTAGTTATAAAATCACTTTTATTTACTATAGACTCTTTTTATAAGTATTTACATATAATAAGTACTTTTTATTTGTACATTTTAATATACTAATTATATAAATTTTATATTATCTTGTTTATTTATATACATAGTTGTTGCTATTAATAGTTTTTATGAAATAAAAAATTAAATCTATTTAAACACAAAATTTTTATTAAAGGGAAAATGGAATCATTGGTAATTGGTTTTTACATTATATAATAATTTTAGAAGTTTCACCTTAAAAATATAACAAATTATCAATTGATAAATAACTATGATTACCTACTTTTCATTACTTCCTCTAGATCCCAATTTTCTTCCTCAAAAATTATATCCCATCACAATACCATTACCAATCAAGACATCATGTTTTTTTAGTAATTCAACATTTTCTCATGAATTTAAACAAACCCTTACTCATATGATATATTATGTTCCATTTGACCACCTTTAATTCTGAGTGTATTTAATTGGTTTAAATAAAACATTACTAATTAGAGGAAAATGGAAAAAACCATGAAAATTTAAATGTTTTGGATGAATAACTGATTGATAAGTTATAATTTCATGCCTTAAAATATTCTCAAAAAGAAAAATATGTAATGGAATTTACTTTCTATTGATTATAAATCCCATAACACCATTCCAATAAGATATATTAATAAATTCTTGATCACCAACATCAAAATAAAAATAATATATCATGATTCCAATATCTCTATTTTTCTACACTGATAAACATTTATGTGAAGATGATTTCCCTTTTCCTTTTGTGTCATGTCTTGTATCAAATTTAAATAGTGACTTTCTCTTACAAAATTCATCCCAAAAATTTCGTTTTCATGATATTTTTTCATATTAACCTTATATGTTATCATTTAGATACATAAATGAGATATTTTCTTATATGATAAATTCAACTAAGTAATGATCCAATCAAAAATTCAACATAAATCATGAATAAAAGATGGTATCATATAATCCAATTGTTAAATACAATTTTTAAATTTCATATTATACTATGGATGCTAATTAGTTCCCATATATATCTCTACATATAAGTCACATTTAATAATCATCCATATGTTTTATATAAACCTTGGATAAGGATATGATATAATATATAAATTTACACTATGTGGCCTCACTAATAAAATTAAAAAAATCATAATATATTAATGGTAGAAATATAACATCATTAATATTAATCATAAATAAGTTTTTATATGATAAATAAAAATCTATATAAAATTTTTTAATAGCACAATATTAATTTTAGGTATGATCTTTCTTCGTTTTTTCCATCATTCGTGTGTCATTTCATATCTTGGTAAGTCTATCGTTAATTTTTCCATAGATATCATTCGTATTAAAATTCTTACTTTTTACCAATACGAATAGACTATTCCATTTATGGTGTTTTTTGGTACTAGTTTTATTATTGTATTCCTTTTAGATATGTATCATAATTTTAGGTTTTCATTCTGATCATTAATCCCCATGGCACTGAGATTTTAAAAGAAGAATATCAGGTTCGATAGAGTATATGACATGTGGAACCAATATTACAAAAGAATATAACACCATAAAAATTTATGATATACTTTTATTTTAATAATTTTAATCTCTTCAATAGCTTGTACTGCATACCGCACTGTGATTTAAGGAAACAGAATACCATTTTAAAATATTATTATTTAAAACATGACTATTTTATCCAACATGTCATGTTGGAGGGTATGAATAATAATATATAATTTATGAAAAATATATGGTTTAAACATATTCGTTTGTTATCTATTGATTATAAATAAAAATAAAAATCATTTTAAATAAAAATAATCTTTTTGAAAATACTATATTTTATCAAAGAAGATTTTTTTATCACTTATTGTGAACTTATGATATCATTAATTTTTTTAACAATTTTATAAAATATTTTTGAAAAAATGAAATTGATATGCCATAGAATTCAAGCCAATTTGTTCTTTTGGTTTACTCTAGTCGTTATGCAATCCTACACTTTCTTGAATTACACAGGGCCATGAGAACCTGGTGTATAGAACATAGAAAGAATTGATGTTGTGGGCTTCTCTAGAGTGTCTTTTTAGTTATACGATGCAAGACCACAGGGGGAATTGAGGTTGAGTGATTCCCCAGAGTGTTTGTAGTTCCAAAACATGTGCCATAGTGAAGAATTGACATTGAGTGCTTCCCCAGAGTGCCTTTAGTATGATACAAGACTATAGGGGGAATTGACAGTGAGTGATTCCACAGAGAGACTACACTTTAGCTAAACCAAAGGGGTGAGACTATGTGTGTCTCCCAGAGGGTTTCTAGTGCATGTTGGTTGAACCATAGGGGTCAGATTGTGAGAACTACCCAGAGGGTTACCTGTTTGTCTCTACTTTCTTGAGTATCTCATTACTTGTTTGTGAATTAAATGCTTGAAACTGTGGATTGTTTACTATTGAGTACATTCTAGTTTACTGCTTTATGTACTTTTACCACTATATATTCACGGACTATTAGGAACATATCTCGTGGTGTTTTCCTAGTGGTATTTAGTCTCACAGCCAGTTTGGGCCTTACTTTTGGGCCCAAACAGATTATATTGTTGTGGGTATAAATAAGGGCAAGTTCCCTTCTTCTTCAGGTATGTGGCATGTTGTGGAGCTGGAGAGCACTTGAAAAAGCTTAGTCTTGCGATACTAAGGAGCTGTTATCTATTTTTATTTTGTACTTTTGTTTAGTACAGTATATAGCATTTTGACTTGTTTGGCTGCTTTCCAAGACATATATGTCTCATGAATCATTTATATATATATATTTATTCTCTAGTTTTCTCTTTATCAGTCTTCTGTCGTTTACTATTGTTGGATATTTACTACTTATGCTATTGTGTGTTATTTACATTCATTATGTACTCTGCCAATGAGGGCATATTTTTCCAATAATCACACCCAAGTCCCTCGCTGCTATTCGACAGGCTCTGACATCCGTGGAAATGTTCTTGAGGCCATGTGACCAACTGGGTACGGGGTGCCTTTGGGTGGCTTCCGGAACCAGGATGTTACAAAGTGGTATCAGAGGGTTTCTTTTCTTTTGAAATACTATTCATAGCCTTAGCCAGGGATAGGATGGAATAGGTTCTTGGTAATAAGCTATAACCGGGAGTAGCTAATGCATGTACAGGGAAAATCCAATCTACCTTGTTATTGCAATTTTTCTAGTCTTGCAATTATTACAGATGATTTGATTTCACCTTGAGTTATTCACATGATTTGTGTTGTTATTGTTGAAGTTATTGAGGTTCTATTTCTATTACAACCCAATGATATGAGGGCATTCCATTTCATGCATCCTATAGGCACTTGCTATAAATCACATGTCATGCATTTTTTGTCATGCCATCTAGGATGCATTAGAGTATGCATGTTGTTGTAATAGATGATGTGTAAAATATGCATGATGTTGTGATAGTTCCCTTTATTGGAATGCATTTTGTTTCATAAGGTATTGTTTGTTTAGAGGTTTTCTTGAATGAAATCCAAACTTCTGTTCTTGAGGCTTTATGGGACCTCATGGACCGTAATTTGGTGAATCATTCCACTGTTCTCTTGTTTATAACTTGTTTAGGATGCCAAAATTTGATTCTAGGGGAGTATGGGACCTCATGGATCTGAATTTGGCATTTCCAAGGTTCGTTCAGTGTTTTTCTGGGTCCCGGAGTAGTTTTTGAGGCTTACTGTCCAGAAAAACCAAGAATACACGTCATGAAATGTTAAGTACACTCCATGTGGTTTTCTGTTCGGGAGGAAACTGTTTTTCTTATGTACACTCCGTCTACTTTATGTACATTCCATGTAGTCTTTGACCGTTTCGTAGGCCATGTGGGCAGAGACATAGGATGACAAAAGTCTGATGGAAACATGTCGGGTCCTCGCTGAACACGATGTGTAGTATAATCCTAGGAAGCTGACCGTGTAGATAACAACACGGGTCGGTGGTGTCACTTCATATACACGCCGTGTCCATCTTGAACACACTGTGAAATATAACCCAAGTACCTGGCCGTGTCACGAACAAACAAGGGTCGATGTTATCCATTCATGTACACACCGTGTCTGTCGGAAACACGTCATGTAGTTTGAGACGTGTGTCTGACTGTTTCACTAACAACACGGGATATGTAAAGCTTGTCCAGTACACGCCATGTCTGCCCTGAACACGCCGTATAGTCTTGTCTTAGGAGAGAAATTTGTCTTAACAGTGTAGAAGGACCCGAGTAGGGGAAGAGGATTCAAGTACATGTCATGTGTTTTGAGAACACACCGTGTGTTTGGGGTGTTACATAACCATTTTTTCGCGGAAGTATATACCCATGTGAATGACATAAGGGAACACGCCATGTAGGAAAAGTACATGGTGTGTAGTCATGTTTTGCAGAACATGAATTCATTCCTTCTTCTATTTATTTCTTGTCCTTCCAGTTTTTAGTACTTGATAATATTGAATCCCATGTGTGTGTTTGACCTTGCAGAGTCATGCCACTGATATGTCCTCCGGTTGTCCAACAGTTGCAGGGCAGTGATCAGATGCTAGATATGGATGATCAGGGACTTCCTGCAGATCCTCGTTTTGTGCTAGCCTTAGCACCAGTACTGATGCAGGTTGCCGGTGCTGGTGCATAGTTTAGGGAAGGCTATTTGAGGATGATACAAAATTTTCAAGGAGTACCACCTCCTACCCCGTCAATGGCTGATTTGACGCGGGTCTTCCAGCAGTAGCATCCCACTTTCTTAGGGGAAAGAGGACCTAAGGCTGCAGATTCAAGGCTAGAAGCCATGATGACGATCATTGAGCATCTGGAGATTCCACCAGAGAGGAGAGTCATGCTCGGAACCTATATTCTACGAGATTCCACCAAGATATGGGGGATGTAATCTCATAGGCAGGTCATCATCATGTTATGGTGTTGGAGGAGTTTCAGTAGGTCTTTTATGACTACTTCTAACTGGAGACCTTGAGGGACACTTGAGGTCATAAGTTCATGAGTCTAATGTTGGGTACTCATTCTGTTATGAATTATTTCTCTTGTTTCACTGAGATTTAGAGTTTGATACCCCTCTTGGGTGGAGATGGGTTGTTCTTGGCAAGGATGTTTTAGGATTGTCTCAGATGGGATATCTGATCGTAGATGAATATCATCAGGTTGACTTCCATAACTTCCATCATCAACTAGGAACTGATCATGGAGTCGAATCTATGGGTATCCAGGGTTGTGAGACAGGGCGGATCGACATCCAAATATAGTGATTCGCCAGCTGATAGCCGGAAGCGCCGTAGGGAGAATACATGGGTACATCCATGTTTGCGGGATGCATCTTCTGGTATCCAAGTGTTGTGCTACTAGTGCAGGAGAAGCAGACATATGAGGCCGCAGGGCTATAGAGACCTGTTGGAGTTCTGATATTGCTGCATGTGGGGATAGAATCATAATTTCTATTAGATATTTTCCCCAGCAGGTGGTGACAGGGTTTCATCTATGACTCCTGGTAAAGGAGCAGAAAATCGAGTTTCTCACTAGTCTGGTAACTGGAGTTCTTCCGGGTGTTCAGTCTGAGGTGGAGGTTGTAGTCGTGGTGGTCAGTCACTAGGCCACCAGTGACATAAGGGTAGATCAGATAAGGGTAGTCAAGAAGGGTCACAAGGCCGTGGAGTTGGCCAGACTTTTGCAGTGGAGCAGGCCCATCAGGAAAAGGATCTCAGCCCCTCTACATTTCTAGGTATTATCTTATTAGCCTCAGTTTTATCTTTTTCACATTTTGATACAGGGGCTTCACATAGCATTATCTCTATTGCTGTTTTGGAGAGCCTTGGGTGCTGCATCGTTTCCTCTACCGATATCTTGATGATAGACACACTTTTGGGGACTAGGACGGCTAGTGTGCGTCAGTGCAAGGAGTTCCCTCTAGAGGTTTATGGGTGTCACTTTATATGGGACCTCTATGTCCTAGAGATGACAGACAATGATGTAATTCTCGGGATGGACTGGTTAGTTCCCTTCTAGGTATTTGTCGACTGTTATTGCCACATGGTGAGCTTCATATCAACAGAGGGTGGATCGTTTCTTCATAGAGGCTAGTGGGACGTCCAGGAAAGTAGAGCAGGACCCGAGCATCATGGGCAAGGAAGAGTTACATCCCAGATTTATAGTGTTTATGTGGATGACCAGGGGACTACATAGTTATACTTTCCTCCAGGGGTGGATCATTTTAGGGATGTCTTTTGAGATGAATTTTCAGGATTGACTTTAGAGTGTGAGGTGGGATTTTATATTGAGATCGTGCCAGGAGTGGCATCAGTTTCCATTCCTACTTATAAGATGACTACACCAGAGTTGCAGGAGCTCAAGAAGTAGTTGGAAGAGTTGAAGGCAAAGGGTTTCATCTGACCTAGTACTTCTCCTTGGGTTTCACCTACCATGTTTTCAAATAAGGCAGATGACACCATTAGGCTTTTTGTGGATTATTGGAAGCTGAACTAGTTGACAAACAATAATAGATACCCCTAACTGAGGATTGACAATCTCTTTGATCAGCTTCAAGGGGCCTGAGTGTTCTCAAAGATCAACATAATGTCCAGTTACCATCGGTTGCGCATTAGACCATTAGATATACCTCTTACAGACTTCTAGAGCATGTATGGTCTATATGAGTATACGGTTATGCCGTTCGGTCTCACGAATGCACTGGTAGTTTTCATGGAACTGATGAATCGAGTGTTCAATCTGTATATGGATTAATTCGTAGTGGTATTCATGGATGATATCTTGGTTTACTCTCACACTCGACATGACCATGCTAAACATCATGAGTTTATTTTCAGAACAATGTAGGAGCATCAGTTATATTTTATTCTCTCAAAATTCCACTTTTGGATGGATCATATTCATTTCATGGGTCACGTAATTTCTGAGACAGGAGTATCAGTAGACCCCAAGAAAGTGAGAGTTGTAGTTTCCTTGGAGTAGCTAAAAACTTCTTTGAGGTGCGGAGTTTTCTATTGTTGGCTGGATACTACAGATGTTTCATACAAGACTTTTCACACTTAGGATCACCACTAACAGGTATAACCAAGAAGGGTTCAATGTTCTTATGTTCAAATTCTTGTTAGTCAACCATTCGAAATCTGAAAGGGAGGTTGAATTCAGCACCGATACCAGTCTTGCCAGATCCAGGAAAGAGCTATACTGATTACTGTGATTCATCAGGTATTAGGCTGGGAGCAATGCTTATACAGGGGATGGATTCATTGCATACGGGTCTCGGTAGTTGAGTCCACACGAGAGGAATTACCTGATGCACAATCTAGAGTTTGTAGCTATTGTTCATGCCTTACACTATTGGGGAAGCTATCTTCTGGGAGAGCACTTCGTGGTTTTGACTGACCACAAGAGTCTCATGTATAACATCACTCAGTGTGGTCTGAATTTGAGACCGCATAGGTGGGTTTAATACCTACTGTCCTTTGAATTTCATCTTGCCTATATGCCTGGGAAAGGCAATGCAGTGGCTATTGCATTGAGCAAGAGGACTCAGATACAAGGAGTTTGGAAAGCCAGCAGTGAGTGGAAGCTTGTGGGTCTACTCTCTGAGATTCATTTAGAGGTTCATGACAGAAAAGGGAAGACATTTATACATTCTGTAGATGTTACCTTTACTCTTTTTGATCGACTTCGAATAAGGCAGCTATCAGATTCTGAAGGCTTAGTCTTATAGTAAAGATTGTCAGGAGAGGACCCTATTTTTTGGTAAACCATAGGTGAGCATGAGATCGTGCATTTCCATGTGCGCGTATGGGTGCCAGCAGACATACGTGAGGAGCTGATGCAAGATTTTCATTCCTCAGTTTGGGCAGTTCATCTTACTTTTACCAATATGTATTGTGATCTACATCATTAGTATTAGTGTCCAGGTATGAAAAGGGACGTTGCTAGTTTTATCATGAGTTGTTCCACTTGTCATTTTGTGAAGGCGGATCATCAGCGACCAGAAGGGATTTACAGCAGTTACCCATTCCCGAGTGGTAGTGGAATGATGTCACAACGGACTTCATGAAAGGTTTTCCAAGGTCTCCTCATGGGAGTGACGTAGTTTGGGTTGTTATTGGCAAACTCATGATGTTCGGTCGCTTTTTTCCGATCAATAAGACCTTCAGTGTTGATGATCTGGGAGGGTTGTACATCTGAGATATTGTATGTCTGCATGGAGTTCCACACTCACTTTTTTCAGACAGGGATGCATGTTTTACTTATCAGGACTGGCTGGGGATTCAGAAGGCTTTATGTACATAGGTACTCTTGAGTACATCTTACCATCCCCAGATAGATGGCCAGTCCGAGCGTACAATTTAGGAGCTTTACGACATGCTCCAAGCATGCATTCTAGATTTTGGAGGTTCTTTGAAGAAGAATATACCTCTAGTGGAGTTTTCCTACAACAATTGTTTTCAAGAAACTATTTAGATGGCACCTTATGAGGCTTTGTACGGTAGGCCATGTCACCCCCCTTATGTTTCTTGGAGGCAGGAGATGAAGCTTTACTGGGACCTCATCTTGTTCAGGAGACCACATAGTAGATAAAGATGATTCGGAAGATGATGGCTACTTCACAGTCTCGAAAAAAGCCTTATGTTGATCAGTGGAGATGACCTCTTGAGTTCGAGGTCAGTGATCAGGTTTTTCAGTGTGTCAGACTGATGTTAGGGCACTAGACGATTAGGAGACAGGGTAAGCTTTCACCGAGGTACATCGGGCCATTTGAGGTGTTGGAGAGGGTTGGGTTGGGTCCCTATCAGTTGTAGTTACCTCAGACATATTAAGCTATGCACGACGTCTTCCACGTTTCTCAGATTCGACGTTACTTCCCAGACCTTGTCTCATGTCTTTCAACACGAGGAGGTTGATCGCGAAGTGGATGCGTCGCTTGAAGAGAATCATATCCGGATTGTGGATTGCAGTACAAAAGTTCTCCGAGGCCATTCTGTTCCTTTGGTATGACTTCTATGGTAGCATAGGCGAGTACAAGATGTGAAATGAGAGTGTGAGGCTGATGTACGAGCATAGTGGCTGGAGCTGTTCGGGGTTTCTTCTTCTACGCCATGATAGGGAAATTTGACAACAAATTTCTTTAAGGGGGGAAATTTTTATAAACCCAGAGCTTCTTTTCATGTTTGTGTTTCGTTTCCTATAGTTTTTGAAAAAGAGGAGTTTTTGGAAATTTTCTAAGTACACGCCTTGTAATTAATGATTACATGCCGTGTACTTCCTTGCTGCAGTAGGCCATGTGTTGTCCGTGTAATAGACACACACACGGCCATGTGAGAGTGACTTGGAGGCCGCATAAAGATGAGTATGGAAAAGGTGACTACACACCGTGTACATAAAATGTTCACGCCGTGTACTTTGTTTTTTTTTCATTAAATGCACCAGGGTCGTGTCTAATCACCAGAAAAAACTTCATTTAGGTCATGTTCGCCCGAGAGTGCTGATCAGCTATGGATCTTTGATGATCCCCTGAGACATTGTCCAATATCCGAATTGAACAATGTTGATTTCGTTGCAATTGCATCGGTGATTTCTCTCTTCTGCTGGAAACTCGTTTCATATTTTCTCTTCTTTTCCATGTTATCATGGGTTGAACGTTTTATGTGTTTTCTTAGATCTACAGAGTTCTAATTAAATTAATACTTTGAGGTTCAAGTATATTGACCTCCCAACCCTTAGGTAGGTGTTTTTTCCCTTTTTGTTGAATGTCATTGAATATTTAGTGAAAATTCCACCAATACCCTTGAACTGGGTATTGTGTGTTTACCGTTTTAGCCCAATTGTTTCCATTATTTGTTTAATGCTAGAGTGGAGGATATTGAATGTGAATAAGGTAAATTGTTATGGTTTAGAAATGTTTTCCATGCATGTTTTTCCTGTATGGACCGTCGGGTCATGTTTTCCTTTTTGGATATTGTTTAGTTTCCATGCCTAGTATTGTAGGATGGTATGATTGTAGTTCTAATATACTGATGTGACATATAATTCTATCCAAGTAGTTCTTGAGGTTTACTTTTGTCGTTACGTGGTGTTATAATTTCTTGACTTACAGAGGACCATGAGAACCTAGTGTATAGACTATAGAAAGAATTTATGTTGATTACTTCTCTAGAATGTCTTTTTAATTATACGATTCAAGAAAATCGGGGGAATTGATGTTGAGTGCTTCCCTAGAGTGTCTGTATGTCCACATTGTGGGCCATGAGGGAAATTGATGTTTAGTGCTTCCCTAGAGCACCTTTAGTACGATATGAGACTATAAGGGGAATTGACGGTGAGTTTTTCCTCAGAGAGTCTATACTTTAGCTGAACCAGAGGGGTGAGACAATGTGTGCCTCCCAGGGGGTTGCTAGTACATGTTGGTTGAACCATAGTGGTCAGAATATGATAACTTCCTAGAGGGTTACCTGTTTGTTTCTACTTTCTTGAGTATCAGATTACTCTTCTATGAATTAAATGCTAGAAACTGTGGATTGCTTACTGTTTAGTACTTTCCATTTTACTACTTTCTTTACTTTTACTGCCATATATTCACTGAATGTTAGGCACGTAGCTTGTGGTGGATGCCTACAGGGATCTTGTATCACACCCTATTTGGGCCATGATTTTGGGCCCAAATAGATTGTATTGTTGAAGGTATATATAAGGGAAGGTGACCTTCTTCTTCAGGTACTTGACTTGTTGTGGAGCTGGAGAGCACGAGACCAAGCATAGGCTTGATATGGTGAGGATTTGTTATCTATTTTCCTTTTGTACTTTGGATAAGTACTATATTCAGTATTGTGACTTATTTTTATTCTTTCCAAGCCATATATGTATCATGCATCATTTATATATATTTATGATCCAATAGTTTATTTATTAGTCTTCTGTTGTTTAATGTTGTTGGATATTTACTGCTGCTGCTATGGTGTGTTTTTTTACTTCTGATTTGTACTCTTCTAATGAGGGCATAGTTTCCCCACTATCATATCTAAGGACCTTGCTGCTAGTCGGCAGCCTCTGGTGTTCGGGGAAAAGTGTTTGAGGTTGTGTGACCAACCGGGTATAGGGTGCCTCTAGGTGGCTTCTAGAACCGAGACATTACAACTATTCCCACTATAACACTTTCTATGGTTTCTCAAGAGGGAGATTAAAATTAACCATAGTAGGGAAGTCCTCTAATTGATCAGAATTTGGTTTACAATATTGTGCACAATGTTTGATCTATGGACCCTAGTCTGGCACATACCCATTTAGATTCTAGTGTGTCATAACCATTAGGTGATGAGGATAAAAATAATTTCCATGATTTTCTATTAGAATCCAATTTATTTATAAGGGATTAAATATACATGGGAGTCATAATATTTGCTAGGTAATATTTAAATGATATTTTAATTTCTTGAGACATGTGATTTCATCATGTTGATCTTTGTTTTCTACAACCTCATGGGACAATGTAGAATATATTAGGACATTATTATTTAATTATATAAGTACAATGAATTGGACTATAAGTGATTAAAGATCATATTCACTATGAAATTATACAAATAGTTATAAAATTTTGTGAAATCTGTTGAATTTCTCAAAAAATTTCAATGTAATTATACAATGATTTATTATGTTATTCACATGAACAAGATCAGACTTTCTTCTCCCAATGCTGTGTATAATTAAGTTGGAAATGATAAATGATTTAAAATATGGCTCTAATTTCAATAATTAATTGATGGAAGAGATTGACCTAGAAGGCATGTTGGGGATAATAAGAGTTCCTCCTATCATCGGTGGTAGTTCTAATGGATCATTTAAAGGTAATAGGATGTTCAGTGTGTTTCACATAAGAAATAGTGGTGGTATTTTCTATAATCATTTCCAAGATCACTGGAAATGGTTAGCTGATTCATATGTTATTAGAGTAGCTATATAGGACACACGATTCTCTTTTGTCCCATGCCTCCAAATACATTCTTGTCATATAGATTTTCTCTCCATTTTCGAGGTAATTTCATGATTTTTCTTATCCATGTTCTAGTGAGAGGACATCGACATGTAGAGGATTATTTGAGATATCAAATGGTTCGCAAGTTTCAAGGTTCCAGACAAAATCCTTTAGAATGAAATAGTTACACACAATTGAGGAGTATACAATAGAAGTTTATGTGGGTCTTGTGACTATTAGAGGCGCCAATTATATTGTATAATCCATAGTGACTACTTTATATGATACATGAACCACATAGTCTACTATGTTTACTCATATGGTCTATCTTTAAAAAAATATAATGGAACTCATATCATTTGTTATGTTATATGTTATGTCTCAAGGAATAATGAAGGGATATGGTTTTTGATACCCGACATGGTTTTTCATTGTGTGTGATTTAAGGATGATATTTTATTTTTAGGTTCTCATCTTGGACCTTATTAGATTTATTTTAGGGATAGATTAGTTAATTTCCCATAAGTCTTGGATCAATTGTTTACATCAATATGTTTTTCTTTAATGTCCTTGGTGATAAATCTTGGGTGTTTCCAGGATATTGGGACCCATGATTTAGTATAGATGGGTCTCCCATTTGAGAGATTGGTGTTTGGATATATTTATCAATAGTTGAGGTAGGATTGGAATATTTTATTAACAAAATTACTCTAATAGAAAATGAATTTCCTTATGTTTTTCAAGATGAAAATAATTGTTTTCTTTTGAATAGTGTGGAGGATTTCTTGGTCTACATGGTGCGAGGAACTCAACCAAATTCAATTTCATGTTATCATATGACACTAGAATAATTGAAATAGCTATAAATTTAGTTGGATATTCTAAATTCTAAGGGATTTGTATTCTTGAGTCGGTCACTATGGTAAACCCCTATTCAACATTACGATAATTTTAATAAGACTCTTATTTACGCATAAATTATCAAAATATCAATTGGATAATAATAATAAAGAAATGTCCCTAAACCTAAATAGATGATTTGATCAAGAAATTGAATGTGGAAAGATGGTTTTCTAGCATTTATCATCATTCTGGTTATCAACATCTTAATATAGAGGATTAAAGTATTTCAAATAACACCTTTAGGGGATGTTGTGTCCATTTTGTGTATCTCGTTATATTGTTCAAGATAACTAACCTTGCTACTATCATCATAGAATTGATAAAATAGATTTTCACTAGTATATTATGGTGATTTGGGATATCATTATGGTATATTGTAATGGAAAAGATGCTTATTTGTTACACAAAAGATATATTTTTTGGAATTATAATGGATCACCAACTATGTAAAAACTAAAATATATTTAGTTCTAGCTATGAGAGATACTTTTCTTATGAGATGTGATCTCATAACATGATATCTCAATTATTCATAAAAGGTTGATGGATTCCTTATCATGGTATGAACCATTGAATGACATTCAGATTCAGAGCTTCCTTGGTTTTGTAGGATATTATTGACGGTTAGTATGTTATTTACCAATTATTTCATCACCATTTATTGGTCTCACCATGATGGGATCAAAATTTTTATGGGATTCTATTATTCAAGCATCAACAAATTAGCTAATGTAGAGTTTAAATTTTGAACTGATTCTGAAATTACTCAAGGGTTAACATGACTATATGGTTTATTGTGAGGATTCATGTACATGTTTGAGTTTTTTCTTTATATATAGAGATTATATTGTGTCTTATGTTTTTATTCACCTTTGAACTCAAGAGGGGAATTATCCTACCTAAGATCAGAAACATACAACCATCGTGATTTCAAATAAAACTTTTCATAAAAATATTTTTGTGGAATGTTTTACAATTTATTATAACCATAATAGTTTAGGTAGTACATTATTTTAAAAATATTTAAACCTTACATATTAATGATGGATTGAATCCTTGAATGCATTTGACATTTACCTTAACTATACTGTGGGAAAGAGGAGTGTTGTTGCTGAAACTCCTGGCATGACGATACATTATTATGATGTGAAGGAGGAAGATGAGGAATTGAATGTGATGGGAATATTTGATCATGTTCACATAAGAGTAAGGAAGGAAGGGAATAGAATATTTATGGCCATTTTTATTTTGATACCCTCTCCCTTTGAGATGATTATATTGGAACAAGGGAAAGATAACATGTTCTATAGTGTCTGAGAGTCTTTATATGGTGGGGAGACCTTATTAATTTTCATCTATCCAATGAATGTATCATTTGTTTCATAAACTGGTACATTGATCAATCAACCACTATGAAGTTTGTGTTGGGATCTTTTCATCATTATTTTTTTAATTTGTACCCTAATACCACAATTATGATTTTTAAAATAATGTGTTAGTTCTAGTGGACTAGTATAAAATTTGGTATTTATTATTCTGTGTCTTGATGTTACAAATAACAATAGGAAATGCATAATAACAAAAATTATTTCATTTTACATCAGCTTCTTCCTATGAAAATATGGAAATTAATTGATGTTTCAATATATTTCATTATTGGTTTACATTTTACTCTTAGAGGTAAGAATTTCATTTAGGAGGAGATATATTTGTTGACCACGTAGGCGAATTTTATGAAGATTATTTACCCCACTAAATTGGAATAGTTGGTAAAGTTGTACCTTCAATATTTTTTAAGGTTTCATGTAATCACTATGTTCATTATCTCAAATAGGGACCCTCACCATAACAAATGGATTTGGAAGGGCCTCTAATTTAAAATTATCACCTAGGTTAAGTTGATCGTGATATTTCATCCCCCAATATATGGGGAAATGCAATGGGATGCCCCAAATTCAGAATATATTCTATGTGTATATTTTTTCATCTTTATCATTTCTTAGGGTAGCCACGTTAGAATGAATAAGTATTATTATAATAATTGTCAAAAAAATTCATCATTATGGTCGACTCTTCAACTCACCTCTTTTTGGGTCTATTTTTTTAAGGATTCTATGATCAGAGTGGTCTTGGATCAAGATATAATGGAAACTTCATAGAAGATTTTTTTTTTGTATTTTTTGATTGATCAAACCTGTAATAAGTATTATATGAATCATCTTCATCATTATTTAGAGATATTTAGTAATGACTAGATATTATTAAATTTGAAACAGGGAATTGGTCAATAAAATATTAGGAGATATGGTAATCTTAATCTTAGATATGTTGTATAATTTCAGACCATTGAACAACATGTAGAGGTGTCCAGCATCATGGATTTAACACCAAATTTTTATTTATTCCACAATGTTTTCTATGATTATGAAATCAAAAATTATTATCCTGAACCATATCATATTTTAAATCGGGAAACGTCAACATAGAACCTGATATATCTATGACCAAGAACAATTTTATGTTTTTAAATATCCAGTAATGTTTCTACATAAAAATAATATACCATTGCTTCTAATTATATGGAAGTATGGATCTAATTCCCATTAGAATTTTGAGATGGAGTCTACTATGGTAAATAAGTGGAATAATATATTTTTTTTCAAATTTTAATCAAGTTAGATTTCTAGATTACAAACTAATTTGGTGGGGATCATTGTAACATCCCAATATTAATTTCATGTATGACCTCAACTTTGTTTTCTATTCTTTTAATTTTTATCATTTCAAACTTATCTTGTTGAATTTACTTTTAATGAGTATTTAGGGGTGCATGTTGAGTAGTTGGTGAGATGTAGGCTCAAAACTATTGTACCCACCATTCCACCAGTGGAGGTCCAGTGGAAAGATAGTAGCACCAATATTGGCTAGTTTAGTGACGGTATAATCCCTTTTTGATGACACTAAAAACCCTATTAAATTTCTCCATCCTCCAACCTTGAACATAAACTGACTCATTCAATCTATGTAACTCTCTTGGAATATATTTTTACCCCACAACCCAATTATAGGGTTGATTGAATTTTCCATCAAATCTATGTTCTTATCTTGGTAAGTCAATCTTCATTGTGTTCATGGTTCTCCATCATTAAATTCATCTTGTTTTTCTCTATAGATAAACCATACGATCCATTATAATATATAAGATATCGGTTTCTAAGAATACTCTATATTGATATATCATGTTATTCTATGATCATTTCTATATCTATAATCCCCTTGACGCATTATCTTGGAAATGTAATTGTATGTAATTTATTTGGATTCCTTTGTTCTATAAACTGATAAATTTTTTATTCATGGTTTGGAAATAAATTTTTATGATTCATAAACATTTATTATGATCCTATATCCATTTTTAATTTTGAGTCTATCATATTCTAATCATTCTTTCATTATTTGGATTATTTTTATGTTTGTTTCTAAGTAACTCAGTTGTTTGTTGGGTTTCTAAGTAGCTCATACATAGAGTATAATTAAACATGCAGCCATATGCAGTGTAGGTGGTGCACCAGCTTTCTGGGGAGATTCATTAGCCACCTACTATTCGAGGTAGATTGTTGGTATTCTACATAAACCCATCATCCATCTAGTGGAAAACTAGAAATCCAATGGAATAGTGGGACATGATACATGGTGGGTGATTTTATGTCCTTCCTAAAACCATAATATTTTTTTATATCTTTTATACTTCCCATTAATAGACCTATGTGAACATTAGGTATCACCTTGTATACTTATAGAATCCCAAACCTCAATTCATATTGAATTAATCTACTATTCTCCACATGGTACCCGACTGTCATCTTCTTCTCAATGGTAGTGATGGATCCTCATATATGTTGTGTTCTTATTTATTAAGGGAAATGGTTCCCATGGGAGTTCATTGGATTTTTTTTATAATTTTGAATTTTTACCATTGGGATCTCTTTCTCGCATCTTCATTCGTCTCTTCACTTTAGATTTTTTTCCTTCTAATGATTGAGATTTTGAGGTAAGTTCCTCAAAAATCTCACATTAAAATTGAATCTATTATTGATTATTATTTTTTCTTGGTGCTTAATTGTAGTATATATGTTTTAAATATATCTAGTATCTATATAAAATATTTATTATTTATTAATATTTTTATATAATTAGAAAATGGAAAATTTTAGTAAGATTTTTTGATAAAATTTCAAAAAAAAATCAGTGTTTTAAAAATTGGAATACCTATTTAGTTCTTATAAAATTTCATTGGGTTTTCTATCATAATGATTTGATAAATAAATAGAATATTCAGGATTTAGAATAATTGGTGTGTAGAATTTTTTTTGAAATAATTATTTTGAAAGTAGTATGTTCATAAATTGAAAATGATTTATAAATTATTTTATAGAAGGACATGATTTTTTTTGAATAAATCATTTATTCAGGTGGAATTTGGAAAGGAATTTTTGGAACATTTAAAAATTTATTTGAAAAATTAAATCATATATCACATACCCCACTATGTGAAATGATAATAATGGATCTACGAATACCAATAATAATATTTCCATTCAACGGAAATTGAATTGAATGTTATTGATATTCTTGATAAAGGTGGGGGTTACTATATTAGAGTTTTAATGTGTGATGATGACTTGTAATTTTTTTTAAACATGATGATATTATATGATATATGGTATAAAACTATTTTAAAATTCTCACTACTATTTGAATGTCATAGGAAATCCTGAGTTACTAGGTAGGACGTCTATGTAAAAAATTACACTATTTTAGAATTAAGATTTTACTTCTGGCATAAGGTGGGACTTTGTTTAACGTAATGAATCCCCCCCCCCACTGAGTTGTGCTGAGATAGGTTAATATTTGATGTTTTCGTATGGTCTATTATTGTGTTGAGTTTTTTTTCATGTACACATTACATTATTTATTCACATGAATCTATATTTTAAACTGTTTTATATAACACGTTTAGATTCCATGATGATGTTTCGTGTATATTTTCCAAATTATAGTTATTTTGGAAAATTGAGAAATGATATCAGGTTTTCCTATAAATTTAATTTTAAATTAGTTTAAACTATAAACTATTAATTAGTTTTCTTGGAAAAAATATATTATGATTTTATTTTTTAAAAGGCTTAGGTTTTGTGAAAACGGGTGTTTTCAAGGAAGTGATTTGATACTTGTTCTTTTGATGAAAAAATATCAAAATATAATTTCAATAGTTTTTTAAAACCCATATCATATATATTATATTTTAATGTCTTATGATTTGTGAAAGTGGGTGGTGAAGTTCTGAGATTTTAGCTCATATATATATATTAGAGGTTTAACAGGTTTCTCAAGGTGGTAAATATTCTTATATATGTAGGTTCGATCGTTGGTGATGTTGTGTGTGTAAAATCCATACATACACTTAGAGATATTGGTGGAATGGAATTGTTTCCTTGATGTTAGTTTTATCACCCACCATCCTTATTATTTATTGTGGTGTTCATCCATTGTTTCTTTTTTAATTGAATATCTCATTCTATGACTTGTTTGGGTTTTTTCATATCTTTATTTATTATGTTTATATTTTGTTGGTAAAATCATTCACATTTCATTATTTTAGATTATTAGGAAATTTTCTCCATCTTATTGGGATCACAAATGCCCTTAGGGCCAATTTATCATCAAATTGTAATCTATTTTCAGTGGTATTCTAGGCCAGTTCATTACATTTTGTATCAAATATAGGTTTTAACTTATTTTTTTAAGATTTTTTATAGTTTGGAGGTAGGAATATTGGGATTCCAGTAATTGTAAATTATAGGGTTATTGATCATCACCATTCCAATATAATTCTTGAGTTTCTATGTTTGTTTTGGATCATTTTGTACCATGATCGAGATCATTCCTTGAATTATTTTGAATGTTTTTATTTCATTTGATTTTTTATTTGAGAGAATGATGATTCATGAATATTTTTTGGTAAAATATTTGTTTTTGAGTGGTTGTTGGGAAGAATTCATAGTTTATATAAATAGAATTCAAGGTTTTGAAAACTATACATGAATTTGAAAATGGTTGTTGTTGACTTCTGATGGACTTTTCATGACTAGTTCACAATCATCCAAACCATGTGGCCAAAACTTCTATAGAAAATATTTCTTAGAATTTTTATGTTTTCTATCTTCTAGTGTGTGGTTTATTTTAGTGTCTATTTATTTACTTTCATTGTGATGTTGGTTGTATCTTTTGTAATAATTTATTAGTTTGTTGGATTAATTATGCAATATTTTATATTTACACACTTGGTTTTCCACAAAAAAAATAATTGCTTAATGTTTTCAAATTATTTTTAATCTATTTTATTTAATTTGAGAATTGATCTTTGTATTTATAAATTTGGGTTTTCTACTAAAAATATATTCAATGCACAGTAGTGCTCGTTTTTTGGTTTTTTTTAAATATTTTTAATTTTATATGATATAGTGTTTTTGAAAAATATAGTTGACCATTTTGAGGAATGTATAAACTCATAACTGATTATAAAATTTTCTTTTGGTATGGCTAATGTTAAACAAGAATGTTTTAATGTTTTTTTGTGTGAAAATTTTTATTTTTAAGTTCTATAATATTTCAATGATAATGATTTTCATAAAATTTTATCAAGTAGATGTGAATATTTGATTAAAGAATGGAAGTTATTTTTGTAAGTAAATTTTGATAAAACCCTATTGGGGGAAATAAATTAATTTAATTTATATATAAATTAATTTTCAATAGAAAACATTTTATTTACTTTTGGACTTTGATTTTATTTAAAACATTTTGTTGAGGTTGTTTACTAAGTTAGGTTTTATTTTGTGAGACACGTGTTTTGACTATGTGTTTATGGGATTATATATCCTTTTTTAGAGTAATCCCATATTCAGATTTAATTGACTCATTTATTGTTCAAGAATCTCTTTGAATGGTTGTTTCATCAGCTCCAGACATAGGTTTTTTTCCCTTCAACTTATTCCCCAGTTTGATGATTTCATTTAAGGGTTTAAAGTCTTGATTCCACCTTAATTCTTATCGAAGCATAATTCTAAAAAATTATTGACATGGATAAATTTTATTGAGGATATATTTATCTAGCTTCATATTCCAAAACATCTTAAGGTTATGTTTGTTAAATTAATGCTAGTGGGTCCATGATTGAAGTGGTGGAATTTTATTATTCAAATTAATCAAAATAGGTATAATTCAAGGGTAGAATTCAATGTGTGATTTATGAAAGTTTTCTTCTATAATGCAGTTATTATATCGATGAATGTGAACGTTTATGGTATTTCAGATGTAAATTAATTAGTTATTGAGATAACATGTCATTTCAATGAGTTGGTACTATATCCTTCTAATATATCCATGGATGAATCTATAGTGGCTTATTGTATTATGTAGGTCTTCGACATGATATTTCATAGGAATTTTTTTTCTCATAGCATTGACCCTTATAAAGAATTTTTGATGAAACACATCAGGGTTGAAGTTGGCTTGGTTAGAGAATAAGAAGTATTTGAAGTTTCTTTTTATCTCATGGTATGATATATAGAGATCTAGTAGGTTAAAAGGGAAGTATTACATGTTATAAACTGCATTTCATGATATCAAAAGGGAATCATGTTTCATCTATTTTGTTTCTCCACAGATTATTTTTTTCATTTTTTTGGTTTTGAATCTCAATAAATTTATTTTTAATTGGGTTGGGATTTTGGAGTCACTTTTATGTATTTATTGTATTGTTTATAGCTACTCATCTTGTTATTTTTGAGTCCATTCCTCTTCTAACATGATCATAAAATACCCTTGAATATTTTTGGGGGAATAATGCCTTATCATTGGGATCATTATCAAATCCTAACATTTCACTCTTCATTGGGTGGATTTTAAGGTTTCTTTTTGATTCACTCAAGGGGTCATCAATTAGAGAAGGAGTTGACATTAAACTATATCCTTATGATATATTGGTGTTCATCTATTTTTCAATGAGTTCTTTTAAGCAATTTGTGAAAGTTAGCATTTGATATAGTTTTCAATTGTATCCAAAAAAATCAGTAGGGGAGGATGAGTGTTGGTATTCTTCATGCACCCACAAGTCTAATTGTTTGTTACCACATACCATCTAGTGGAATCACTGATGTGAAACAAGATGGAGTATTTTCTCCCATTTTTCCAAAACCTCCAATTTTTTATTTTTATCTACTCCATCCGTATATGACTTTGGGTTCCCAGACCATAATTCATATTGTATCAATGTATTATTCATCAAAATACCTCAAAATTTAAATGTATTTCCCATTTTGGACATGGATTCACATCTTATATGTACTTCTTTTTTACTAAGGATGGATTTAATCCGTGGGGATTCAATGGATATATGTTTTCTAGTGGGGGATTTTGACCCTATGGACCTCTTTTTCGCTTATTAGATTCTCTATTCTCACATTATTTGGATCTTCTTCTGATGATTGTGATATCAAGGTAGGTCTCCAAATCATCTCCCCTTCAATTTTATTCTGTGGTTATTTGTTCTTTCATCGTCATATTTTAATGTGGTCTGTTGTTGTCAACATACTTCTAGTAACAATATAAATTATTGATGATTTACTAATCTTTTGATAAAATGGGAAAATGGGGTTTTAGACATTATTTGATGAGAAAATGGTTTTAAAATAAATGTATCATATTCCTAGGAATTGAAATTTCATATGGGATATTAATATATATCTTTTCCTTGTTTATGAAATTGTTTCAAAAATTATTAGAAATGTTTGATTACTAATCATGGGTGTGTTTTACTCCCTTTGAAACAATTAACTAAAATATAGTTTCTATTTAAACCATAAATTTTTATAAATGATTTTTTAAATAAACATGATATTTTATTGATTGGATCTATTATCCTAGTTGAACATGGAAAGTCCAAATTGGAACATGAAATTATTAATTTGAAAATTAAACCCCATATAAAAATACTATTAATGTGTAATGAAATTGATGGAAGTTTGATTTCATGAAATGATATTTCCCATTAATGTATGGATAATAGAATTGAATTTATATTCTTGGTAAAGGGTGTATTCGTTTGTGGTTGTTAAAGGGTGTGATAAAAACATTTGGATTGTTTTAAAACATAATGATATTATATCATATATGATATGATAACATTTTAAACGTTAATATCAATTTTAATTTCATAGATGACGTATTTTTTATAGTGGGATGTCTATGTACACATGTGCGCTAGTTTAGAATCATGTTATAGATAGTGGCCATAGGTGGAACTTAGGTCTACCTAATAAATGTGTCCCATAATTTGATAGAATTGGAGAAGTCCAGGTGTCTGGATTATTGTCAATTGATATGTTAATATTATATCCAACCTATAGAATTTTCTTCATTAATGTCCATTTTTTATCAGTTCTAGACTATTTACTCTTGCAAGCTTCGTGTTGAATCATGATGTTTTATGCATAAATTCTAGGGTATTGTAATTTTGAAAATTATTTAACAGTATCATATTTTCCATTAAATTTCCTTTTAAACTGTTTTAATCTACAAGTTATGAATGTTTTGTAGAGGTGAAAATAAATTGTGGTTTTATTTTAAAAAATATATTTTTTTATAAAAATGGTTTTTTCCAAGGAAATGATTCTATACATGTTATTTTAAATTTAAACTAATAAATCAGAGTTTCTCGTTATTTGTCACACATTCATGACATTTATTCTCTTTAAAATTATTATTATTTGAGTCAATGGATTTAAATCTATTAGACTTTTAGCACAATCCTATATATTATAGTATTAATAGGATTCATGGTGAAACAAATATTTTTATATCTTTGGTTTTGATCTATAGAGGATGAGTTTGTAAAAATTCCGCACTTGCATAAGGATATGTTGGTGGGTTGGTATTTTATTCTTGTTTATTGTTTTATCAACAATCATCTTTATTATCAAGTCTTTTGTACTTCTACTATTAATTTTTTCATTTAATATCCCACATTATGGCTACCATGGATTTTATTTCAACTATTTTTATTATATATATATATATATTATTAGGAAATTATCCCGAATTCATTATTATAGAGGAGTATGCATGTTTCCCCGGACCTTGGGGATCTGTAATTCTATTTAGGATAGTGGTGGATCTATTTATATGTATTTTTTTATGGTCTTTCATGTTCTTTCATTTTGGGTTCTATAGAAGTTTTGTAATTCTAATTGTTTCATGGTATGTGGATTAATGAATTAGATTTATTTTACAAAATATATTTCCTTTATCATTGATAATGGTTTGTAAAATGTTAGATAACATGCTTTATGACATTATGTTGGAAATATATTTTTAATTTTTTTTGACATCATGGCTTCTGTCATATCATGGATTTGGTGTTTTTTATAAAAATGATATCTCTATTTCTTTTGTTAATAGAAATGGATTTAAAATAATGGGTTGAATGATTTCAAAGATAAAATTACATTTTAATGTTTCATATGGTAAAACTAAATTTGATTAGTGATGATGGACGGATCAGTCCTCCAAGATAATCTATTTCCCCAGAGTAAAGTTCTATTAGGGTTATGTCTGCACCAGGTTAACTATTTTATGGAATGGATACACTCTCATTAGTGAATTGTTACCCTTATACCTCTTCATTTATAGAACATGTACTATAGGTGGCATATAAATCACATAAAATGTGTGGGGATCCTCACTAACCTAGAATCAATGTTAACTTAATTGTAGGTTTATCTATTTATTTCCTTGAAATTAATTGGTATAATTTTATTGAAATTCATTGAATTTTTTTTGTCGGTATATATTATAAAACTATGAAAAATGGTGTATTTAAATGTTTTATATCAAACAGTAAAAAAATAAATATCATTCCTTTTTTTATTTCATTGATCATAAGTTCATTATGCTAAAAATAATTATATAAAACTCATGGTGGGATCCTACTAGAATTGTTTTTATCATACATAGTATAAAACCTTAGCTGTATATAGAAATTTTTCTGAATGATGTCGGTAAAGGAAAATTGAAATAGTGTAGCGGTGGTTTTTCATATTAATAAGGTGTTGGAGTCAGGAGGTTACTACATGTGATATGGTTTGGGGTTTTTTCTAGTTCCATGGTGATTTTGTTTGACTTTTTTGGGTTTTGGAAACCATTATTATATTACCATTTTACATTTTACATTGTTGAAATGTATATTCCTAGAGAAATTTTCATTTTTATAGGTTATAGTATTTTATTATATTTGGTTGAAAGTTAATTCCCAAAGATAGTTCTTGATTCCTATCAACTTGTCTCTAAACCATTGAAATTGGGAGCACACCTCAAACCATGTTGCATACCAACTCGTGTTCTAGTAAATTGGGTAATTTGGGTTTGTTCATAAAAAATATTATCCATTGATGTTTTTTAATTCCCAAGAAAATATCCATTATAATATTATTTCACTTCCATACTAGAAGAGGTAATAGTTATATAATTGCATTAAAAATACTATGGCCAAATTATGTCTTCATGAACACCTAACACATTGATGTATAACTAGTAATATCATTCATCATATTGTCCCAAAAATATAATCAAGAATATCCATGTGTATATTGGTGGTACTAATATGTATAATTATGTCCAAAATATAATATTTATCTACAGTTTACCCTTTAATTCAATGATTAATGAAAAAAATTGCCTCTTTCAAAAATAAAAATAACCCTTATTTATTGATTTTATACTCAAGAAAAATTCTATATTGAACTGTATTACAATCCTTTATATCCGAAAATCTTCTTAGTTATTCTACAAGATCATTAATATTGATTTTTACTGGGTAACCATATAATAAATAATTGATGTCATTCCTAATATTATTATTTCCAATTATAAATTTACAAATTAATTTATTAATGTATCATGTATTATTCATATAAATTAATGGGTACAATAATCCTCTATATTAAAGGAAGAATCAACCACATATACATTTATATTCTGATTTTATATAGTGAAATCAAAGTCCCATGATATTTTAAAGGTCACATGTTCCTTGTGTTATATTAATACCAAATGAACGTATGTCGGGACCCTTCTTTAAGCATCTAATAATAAAATGTCACTATATTATTATTCATTATATTTCTTTCCAAAATATCATTTTTGTTTACAATTTTAAAAAATAGGATAATAACTCATACGTAAAAATACCATATTGTACAAAGTAAACACATTTGATTAGTATACATTTTTTCAACAATATAAAACATTTAAAATAAATCATGATTACTTTAAATGAAAAATATTCACAAATTTCAATTTTACTTTTTCATTTTCCTTAAATATCCTTAAACCCTGTGAATGAAATTTACAAGAATGGTATGAGTACAAAAATTTTATTATGGGATTTAAAAACATAAAATCAACTATTCCAATGAAAAATGTTAATACCCATAAAATGTTTACCTTTATCAAATTAATTGTTGTGATTGAAAAATAAATCTCTTCCACGTGAAAAATAAAAATATTCCCCAAATTAAACAATTAATACCCATAACATTCATGTAAAATGATGAGTCTTTATGAATTATAATTTTATGAATAAATTTAAATACTTTTAATCCTTGCATTCCATTGAATAACAATTAAATTTTACATTTTATGCAATACCATGATAAGCATGCACTAAATGCAATAGTTATTATATATTTTGTTACACGCAATGCAGTGTTTGGATCATGTTACATACAATACCATGTTTAGAATGCCTTACATGAAACACTGGGCTTATAATGTGTAACATTCAACTATGATTCAAAGGGGAACATGACATATTATAAAAATATTAGTATAGTAATCACATATCCAATAGAATTGCAGGATTGAAAATGATTAAATAAATTTTGAAAATATGTTTTAGTCATGTTTAATAAATTAATTATTTTTTATCCAATTATTTATAAATAAATGTAACAACTATTTGATAAAAAATAAATTCCATTTCTAAAAAAATATTTATTATACAGAAATAATTTTTTTCAAAAGAAATTAAAATAACAACTTTTGATGAATTATTTTATAGATAGATATATATATATATGTATATATATATAATATTAAATATGTTATATAACATTCATTTTTTGTTTTCACTATAAATGAGATATGAACTAATAAAAAATTTCATATAAAAAATGAATTTTCCTAAAGGGTAGTTTTTTCACATTTTAATAATGAACATAGTTAAATATAATTTATGATATTTTGAGAAATTATATATGAAAAATAGACTTATTTTTTTAAAATCATAATTTTCAAATTATCATAGTGTGGATTGTTTATATTTTTATGATAAAATTTATCCAATTATGAATATTGAAAATATTGATTTTTAATTAAAAACATGCTTTTGTTTGAGTTAATTATATAGTTAAATAATACCTTAATTTGATATTAATGGATAATTAATTCAATTATATATATATATATAAACAGAATTTAGGGTATTTTAATAAAATTTATATTAAAAATGAATATAAAAAAATTTCAAACATTATGACACTTTTTCTCATTAAACCCTTATTATTTCATCCTGTTTGTGGGATTAATATTAAAATTATTTCATCCACTTCTCTTAATAGAATTTGGAAAATATTCATCCTTATTTGTTAGATTATTAATTTATTATTAATAATAAGTACAAATTACTTAATTAACAAATGTATTAGTGAATTAATTTCAAATTAATCATAGTTATTACGAGAAAAATGAGTTTACCAATGGACTATACATTAAATTTAAGGGGAAATAGCCTTGAATGTTTTCCAAAACCCCTTTTATGGACATATATTGACCATTAAACCTCTAATATCTAATTTTTTTGTTATTTAAGGATCTTTTGAGATAAAAACGTGGGTTCACCTAATTTATTTTTAAAAATGTCTAGTGAGTCATCTCCTTTTTTCATAAAAGTCTTATACTCTCGTCCCCACATAATTAATTTAAGACACATAGTTTCAACCATGAACTACCCAAATAACTCCCAAATTCAATCCACGCATCCTATAATCCTTACTATTGGATGGAATCCAATATAGGAATTATTTTATTGAAAACCAAGTGGAGATACACAAACAAAATTATAAATTTTGGCTATAGCCACATCCAAAAAAGGTGGATATTGAAGGTCAAAACTATAACTATAAGCTATAGCCATGGTTCCATGTGGTTGTGAAACCTAATAATATTGTTATATATAAAAGATAAATCTACATCTAAATGAGATATTTTGAGGGTTTTCAAAACTATAGAAATATCTCCCTTAACTATCCACTATGGCACTTGGTCTTTATCCATGGTGGACAACTGTTGATATAACCCATGTAAATCATGGCTATAACCTAAAAATAATGTCTTTCCCGCTAGATTAAACCTCTTTACATCCTCTATGAACACCATATACCTATCCACTACACCATGTGTTAATTTATATATATATATATTGTTAAATATCTATTAAAAAATGTGTTTGTTGCATGTAAACTGTTGTAATAGCTCTTCCTGTCCTTTTTTCACAGGATAAATTTCTTCCCACATAAGGGTGGGGGACGTATATCCATGGTTTAGAGAATCATTTGCTATAGGTAATGGTAAACTACTATTTTACCATGGTTTAAGAATATTATGGCTGCAGTCATCAAAAAACCCTTTATAGCCATGGTTTTACACAAACCGTGTATATATCCCCTGGGAAAAAACAATGTAGCCATGGTTTGACAAAACCCATGGCTATAACCATTGAAAAAAACTATATCCACAGTTTTAAAAACAATTGAGGCTATAACCCATGTAAAACAGACCATATAACCATGGTTTAACACCAAACATGGCTACAACCCTTGAAAAAACACTCTTTAGCAACGGTTTTACTGAGCCATGGATATAGCTGTCGAAAAAACGCCAAACAATGGTATAATAAAAAATACATATATCCTTAAAAAACCTTATTTACATGATTTTATAAAAACCGTGGCATTTTCCTTTGTATAAATACCTACTTTCACATTTTAGGAAAATCTCAGCTATAGTTTTGTTGATATAGCCCAATTTTCTAGTAGTGGAATTAGAGGTATATTCATCAATTAATATTTTGGTTTTATTTATTCCTCAAAAACCTTAAAATATATACATAACTCATATATAATAGTGGATGTATATTAAATTTACACATATTTCATTATTTTAAGGGTAAAAATAATAAATTTACACCCTTCTATAAAATTGGATACACAATCATCATTTGTGTGTACGGATTACTACATTCTCGGGAACCGATGTCATTCATTCTTCTACTAATAACATTCAATGTTAATAATATATATGTTTTTATAGTATATATATGATATTTTTAAAAAAAAATTATTATGATTCTATAATTTTTATATCACACATACCATAATGGATTCCATTTTGTAAGAATACAATAATGTCGACTATGTGTACAGCGTACTAATACCTTATGAAATTATGTGATTCAATCATAAATTACATGTTATTTTCTAAGGATGCGTTTAATAAAAATATGTGATGAATATTAAAAAAATTATTATTTAATTAGAATATACCGTATAATTTTATTTCTTCTAATCTGATAAGAAAATGGAAATAGTAGTCATGCGTAAATACGGCCAACCACCTCCATGATTGATTTATTTAATTTTCTATTTTTATCTTTTATAGATAATTAGAATGACATATATTAAAAATATATATTATATTTATATCATTTTTATCATTTTTTAGATTATTAAATCATGATCAATGAAATAGGACCAAGAACCAAATGTCAAAACATGTACCAAAAACAATGTAATTATAACCCGAAACATAACGTAAACATGTAATTGTTAATAAACAAGTAATATAATGTCATAAATAAATAAAATATAGTATATTATAATTTAATATGTGTATATTATATATTTTTAATAAAATTATATTTATTATACATGAGTTTTAAATGATAATGAATAGAGTCAAAACTCTGGGTAATGGGATTTGTAGTCTCAATTTTCTTTCTGTGAGACTTATATCATGTTCACTAATCATTTAATTTGTGTCATTTATATACTAAAATATAAAATATTATATCATGAATTTAATTTATTTATTGATATTAAATGTTTCAGTTTATTTTATTATTTCATATATATCATGATTACTCAGGTAGTAAGGTATTTTCATTTCGATTTTTACTTTTGTGAGACACATGCAATATTTACCCCCTCTTACATATATGAGGTAAATATAACACAAATGAATGTAATTTGTGAATATAATACATAAATGTTTTGGTATTTACACATCCATTTGGGGATATCTCTTTAATGAGGATACAATTTCAGAGTTACCAAATTACTAAGGTAATTTTTTTGACAATTTTCCTTCATTGATGCACATGTTATATTAGGAACCAAAATTATTTTAAGAAGTGTATGTGATGCCCATATAACATGTTATATCATTTATCATATTATTTTTGTGTTATTTTTATCATTATGTATTGTTATTATTTCATGTGTATTTTTATTCAATGTTACCAAAGATGTATGACTTTATTACTACAATATCATCATTTATCAAGATTGTTTATGATTATGCTTATATTGATGAAATATTATTATCCACAACTCAGTAATATTCATGATTATTATTCACCTCTAGTTATTCATCATATATTAATTCAATGTAATCATTTACCCATCCTGACTACTTATGATAATTAAGATAATGTTTTTCTTGAAAATCCCACTTTAATTACATATCCGGTCAGAAATTTGATTTATCACAAAAAAAAAATTCAAAACATTTCATATATTCTCCAATGATTTTTAATATAACATTTTACCCATATTAAACCTTTTCCAAAAATGGTTTTAAAAATTAATAATTTTTAACCCTTACAAAATTAGTGGAAGTCATCACTTTAATGGGAAATCATTTTTTCGAAGCATTCTTTATCTATTTTCAAGTATATTTTAAAAGAAAAATATTTTTCAAATTTTTTCATGGTTCCTCAATAAAAATTTTAATATATTTTAATTGAAAAAAATACAAAATTTTTTCAAGATTCATTTATAAAATTTCAAATATGATTTTTAAAAAATATTTTTTAAATATTTTTCAAGCATACATTATAATTTTAGAAGGTTATTTTCAATGAAAAATAAAAATATTTTCATGATTCCATTATATTTTTTCAAGGGTGTTTTCAGTAAAACATATTTTTAAAATGTTTCTCAACTTTGTTTATATTTTTTAAGGATATACTAAAAAAATTATTTTCAAAAAAAAATTAAAGCTTATTTATTATGTTTTTAAAGTTAATTATATTGAAAGAAAATTCAATCATCCCTTATATGTTTTCAAGGATATTTTCACTAAAAAATAGTTTCAAATTTGTTTCTTTAAATGATTGAATAAAAACTATGAAGGGGGTTGAAACAGTTGTGTACTTTTTATAAGTTTCACCACTTTTATAACATTGACCCCTCATACCTATTAAATTACATTAACTTATCAAATTTTTGTAAATACTCATGCATGAAATGGTGTGAAATAAATTAAATCACAAGATATTTAAAAGGATCAACCTCATTGTGAGAACTTATATCCTCTCCATAGACAATCCTATAGGTCTAGGGAAATCACTATTATAAAGAAGTAAATGAAACATGTCTGAAAATTATTTTATACACCTTATACCTATCCATAGAAATTATTATATTCACTCGAATCTATATAATTTTTTTTAAAATGGTTTATAAAAAATAATATAGAATTTTTTAAAAAATATAAAAAATTGTTCAATATGAAATCTTCAGCCTAATGTGGTTGGGTCTAGTTATCTAAATTCTGATGGTTGTGGGATCGATGTAATAAGTCTGGTGAATTAAATTTGGTATGATGAAACCATTCTCAATCTAAATCACTCAATGTCTGAAAAATTTACCATTTTTATCTTCCACAGTTTGATATACAATTAAATCTATTATACCAAATTCTAAAGAGGTATATGTCTAGAAAGATAACACTAAATAAAATTATGAAGTTCTCTACATTTTCTTCTCATGTAAAATTTTGAAATTTATAAATAAACTATGAATATATTTATAGGCATATCATAATGGAAGATATGGGAAGCTAAAAAAATTTCAACATGATCTCATGTTTAAAAATGAATAGATCTATGCATTTTTGAATTTCATGTTTGACCACATGAACTCATCACAAATATTCTAGAATATTCAAGAGTCTTCTCCATAATCTTCATTCTTATACTTATTATCCATCATTCAGTCTGATGTAATCTCTTAAACTCATTAAAATTAAACATCCTCATATCATCCA
Organism: Viscum album; assembly: GCA_963277665.1. Classification (NCBI taxonomy): domain Eukaryota; kingdom Viridiplantae; phylum Streptophyta; class Magnoliopsida; order Santalales; family Viscaceae; genus Viscum; species Viscum album. Next base: position 525,415,164 of record OY728165.1, read on the forward strand.
TACTGAATTTTTTTTTAAAAACTCCATCAGGTAGTCTTTATGTATCTGATTGAATATGAATATGTTTTCTTCTTCAAATCAACTAATAAACTAAATTGAATCATCAATAAACATGGTGGATAAATTTAAATACCTTACATGCCTATGAAAAATCAATCACATATCATATTTTAAAACACTTCAATGTTATGATAGTCTTCGCATCCTGATGATTATCTAATTATGTTAACATCATTCAATCAATTTCTAATACCAATCAATTTTTTAAAAACACTGATCCTGATGATTTATTTCTAAAGAATATCAATTCAATGTATCACTTTCTATTCCTGCTCAAGTGGATCAGTATGAGAACTCATCTATTTATAAAAATGAACTCACACTTTTGACTTTTTCCATATAAGAATAAACACCTTTAGAGTATTTTCACATTCATGACATATATCTATCTAATGTATGAACTATCATTACTCTGAAATTTTTCATCTAATTGTCACTCCATCAATATATTCATTAACCATTATTTTCTTTACTTATTCATACTACTGGAAACTTTTGTGTCGGCTACATTCAAATCTGAGGAAAACATTTCTTTCTAGAATGTAAAGAACATTCTAACTTCTGAAATTACTATTTTTAGTCAACCTCATTGGATATAATATTAAATCATAACTAAGAAAATTAAAACATTCTAACATCCATGGTGTCCAATCAATAAAAATATTCATGTTGATAAATATGATACTATTGTTGTATCTAATCAACAATATCATTTTTCTAAACAATTTTTTTTAAGACATCACTATGTATGATAATATGTGTTTAGAAAACAATATTCTACCCCTTTCATATTGGTTTCGATCTTTCATCAATTTCACCTCCTTTTCAAGATAATTATTTTTCAAAATAATATATTTTGAACAAATACATACAATTTTTAAGGACAAAAATCATAATTGTTCTTAAATATCCCCAATTATATTTTAAAAAAAAACATGTGTTAACTATATTAACAACTCACAATTATTCAAGCACTCATTTTTTTCTCAACCAATTTTTGAAACAACAAATTTTTTTTTGAATATTACCAAAATACATCATTTCAAAAAAGAGAGTTTCTTAACACCATAATACTGGAAAAAATAACTTTTTTATTTAATTTCATCCATATGTGACAGGAAAATTTTGTATATATGTTATGATAAATCCCCACTAATGTTTATCCTATCTCATTTTTCTTTTTCTCTCCAACTTTCTAGTTATATACCCCAGAATATGATAACCATATATTTCGTTTCATAAAAGAAAAATAAGGAAATACATATTATAAAGTAAAATGTTGTTACATTGTGTCCCCCTTTGTCAAATTAATATAATGTTATATAGATGAATTCATTAAGATGCTTAGAAAGTTGTTGGAGGAGGATGAACATGAATTTACAGCCTCAAATCATATAATCTTTATTTTCTGATTTATTTTATAGAGATATCAACAATTTGATGATTCATTTAGATATATACTAGTAACGAAACTACGACAAAATCATTATCTTTTCTAAATTGAAACATTATATAAATGTGTATTGATCATGATTTTTGGATGGGATATTTAGGGAGATCCATTAAACTCTGATTATAACAAATTATCATCAATGTTAAAGAAACATTTTTATTCAAATTGTCCTGCTGAAATTTTATCCACCAAATCTATGTATAAGTCAGAGTAGTTGTAACATATATTGATTCCAATATTCTCAATATTATTAAACATTGATTCATACAATGAAAACTCAAAAAATATTCTTATAAGAAAAAATTTCATCCATAATTTGATTTTCTATCATGGTAATCTCTATCCTGATGAGCATAAATATAACCAGGAAATTTTGGTTCACATCTTATTTTTTATAAATTTCCACGTGGATTTGTACCTTTGACATATCTCATAATTCATTTTTTCTACAAACACTTGATATTATTTCATATTATCTTATATATGGATCAAAAAATGATGTCATAAAAAATATTAGGTCATGAGCCTCTTATATAAAGAAAACATTATATTATCTTTCAAAATTCTAACTAATTCACAAATTTTTTGAATTCAGCATTACTCATCATCATCCAAACTGAAATAGGATTAGAAAATTCATTTGACTCTTCAATACGAAAATTTTCTATCGATATCAGGTCATACATTTCATGAGGTATAAAATTTTATTCATCAATATTTTGACCATATAAACTATGGAATAATGTTAATTCTCATAACATTTACATCTCAATTTTAATATTTATTTACCTAGAAAATTGATTAAAAATTTTCTATTTATGCTTATAAAACAATATATCATCCATATACAGGATTACAACTATGTTATGGGAGTTAGCTTCATTCACAAATACATTAATATAATATTTTCCTATGAAAAAACAAATCATTCTCAAAAAATATTATTTTATGAATATGAGGCATATGTCGATTATTTCGTCCATTAAGTTCTTTCTTTAATTTAGAAACACCGTGTTCTTTATCCCAAATTATAGAATTTTTTTTTTACTAAATGTAAACTTTTTTTCATATCATTATTTAGAAAAAATAAATTTTTATCTATATCATACACTTTTAATTTCCAATGAAAAACTAGTCCTAGAAACCTTGTAATTGTTTATAACCATCCAATAGGGGAAACAGAATCATCACAATACACACTGTAAATATATGAACATGATTTGCAAACAATCTTTTTGTTGTTTATTGAATCTATTCCATATACATTCAACATGTTATTTTAAGACCACATTGTTCTGATTATATTTAAACCTTTCAGATGTGGTAGTAGTTCCCATGATTCATTTTTCTCAATTTTATACAACTCTTTATTCATATAATTCACTATTTATTTATTTTTAATACAATTGGATTGTAATTCTAGTTTTACTTTTAAAATAAATTATATCTTTTATTTTAATTTTATATTCCATCGGGTATGAACTATATCATTTTGATTCTGAATGTTGTTTTTAGACTCAACATGTTTTTTATGGTAGTAAATTTAAAATTTTATCTTCTATTTGAACATTCAAAATTATATTATTTTTTTGAATTTTTGTATTTTTGTTTTGAATAATTATCACTTTCGTTTGAAACCTTCAGTTTATCTTCCCCAACATTCTCATCAATTTTTGTTATGTAGTTTGGATTTTGAATAATATTTACATCATGTGAGTAAAAAAAGTTTTAATCATTTTTTCAAAGACATATAACATATTCCATTTATTAAAAACCCATTTATGTTTCTTTCTCTCCTTTATCATAAAAAATCAGGATATTCCTATTTTTTATTTTATTTAATCGTTAACAAACATAAACATTAATGTAATTAAATGAAGGTGTTTTTGTTATGTCACATTTCCTAAGAATTCATTTTGGATTCTTGTATCAACAAACATATTATCTGATCATTTATAGTAGTACATTAAAATTCTTCCAAATAAGAATATGAATGTTTTTATTCTAGTAACAAGATCCTTCCCATTTACAGCAAACTTCTATTTTTCTTTTCTACTACTCTATATTGTTGTGGAGTGTTTAGAGAAATATACTAATGTCTGATTATATGTCTTTTTAGATATGTTTCCAAATTATATAATGAAAACTATGTTCCATTTTCTTTTATCATCTTATTTATATAAACCTCCATTTATATCCAAATTTCTTCTCTAAAAAATCTAATCATTTCTATAGCCTCTTAGTTTTTTTTCATAAACATGATGTTTTTTATCTGAATGAAACCATAAATAAATGTGATAAATTAAAAATCACTTTTCTATGTCTTATTGGACAACATAAATCAAATAGGATAAATTTAAGAGGTCTGCTATACAAAATTACAATTCTTTTATTATTTTATTAGTCATATTACCTTTCTGGAATGTTATACAAACATCATCTAATATTCTTTTCAATTTTGGAGGGATTCGAAAAACATCATCATTAGATATTTTTTTGATTTTTTTCTTCCCAATGTGTCCAAGTATTATGTTCCATGACTTATTTTCATCATGATAATTAATGTAACATGACATTTTAACTTCAACTATTTCGAAGAAATTCCCACTAGTTCATTCTCTTTTTTTAATAACATTTCTGTATTAAATATTTCTATAAAACAAGAATATTTTTTAAAGTTCAATTTTTTCCATCATTATAATTTTTACATACCCTAAAAAATTTATGTTTTTTCCATCAAAATAATAATCATTATATTTAAACTTTTCATATTCATTCTCAATCATTTTGATTCCAATGATGTGGAGAGAACTATCATTCCAAAATGTAACAGAACCTCCATCATGTTTTTCATCAATTTTTATGATTTTTAAAACACATATCATTTTTGGAGAACAATAACTATCATGCATACATGGTTTTTTATTTTTTACATCCATTCCAGATAGTCTCAACAACAATACCCCTTTCATCAACATTTTTCTTTCAGGATTAATTTTACTTTTCATGCATAAATTCTTTTTCCTTGCGGAGTAGTAATATATTATTAATAAAAATTAGTGTGGTTGATCACATATTATACATACATCTTAAAGACAATAAAAACTATTCCTCATTAGAATATTTCTATAATTTTGACAATACACATTTTAAAACATTATATATGTAAAGACATTTACTCATTATACATTCTCTAGTTTGTCCACAATTATCAAACATTTTTTATGGTAGATTTAATTAGAGACAAAAATTAGAAGCCCCTAGTCCATAGACTCCACAACACCATCAACAACCATAAAATTTTTATTCTCCATTTATATAATATATTTCTCTCTATATTTTTTTTTGGTTTATAACTGTTTCCTGATCTAACAATCTTTGATCAAAGACTATCATTCCTCCTAAGTGAGTTATCATCTTTTATAGAGGAAATAGGTTTATCACATAATTTTTTCTCCAATGCTTTCCCGATACTTATTTTTCTAAAACTAAAATATTATAAAAATAATAGGAAACATTATTGTTAATGGGTGTGGATTTCAACTAATTATTTACTTGATATCTCTCCAAAACATAATAATTTTCTTCTTTTACTTTTAATATTTTTATATATTTTCAATCATATTTATTAATGTTTTTTCATCATCAAGTTGTTTTTATTGACACTAATTAACATTCTCTTCCATGTAGGCCAACTTATTTTTGAGATATTCAACCATTTCTGTGTATTTATAAAATCTATCTATGCAACGTATGATCTAATAGATGTAGTCATTATATTTATCGAAAAAAACTATCTCACAAGCAAAAAATATTTCCACTATCTTCTTTTATCATTATAATTTCATTCTTGAATGATATGTTTTTCACAAGACACACAAACTGTATTAACCCAAATAATGACGTACATGGAAAATAAATTAAATCTGTTAAATACATAATACATTAAATAAATAGATACCCAGAGTTCCAATTAGTTTCATGTATTTGAAAATTGGGAACAATTTATTTTAACATGCTGAAAGATTATAAACATCTCTAATAATGATCATCCCATTTAATTTTACTAGCTTAAACAATTCATTAAATCATAGGGAAAAGAAAATCAAAATTGGTGAGATATAATTCTTAGTAAGGGTAAACATGGGGAAAATCTTACTAAAAATAAAAAACTAATGTAAAAACATGAACAAAATTTTTGAATATCAATGTCTTGAGACATGAAATAAATCTTGGAAGTTTGTAAGGCCTAAATCAAAATAGAACATGAAAAATGTCAAAATACCATTGTCATAAAACATAGAATAATTGGAAACACATATGAATATAAATATATTAACATATTGTACAATACCATTGCAATTACCATTAGAGTAGAAATAGTCCATTATTGAATGGGGTTAACTCCTTGTTCTAACCCTTTATTATTGAACCAGATTTACTCTTAGTTATGACCCTGTGTTACTGAACTTGATTTAATTTACTTTCGAGTCAGGTATATCTCATGAGATATTATTTTCTACATAATGAATTAGATGTAGATAAAGGTCTCACCCATCTCATTATTAAACAATTCATATATTTTACAAAAAAACATAAATCATTCATCAGAGCATATCTGTAACACCCCAGGTAAATAAAGAATATGAAATTTTCATATTTATCCATATTTGTGAATAAAATATTGATATGACCTTAAAGGGGACGCTATGATCGATGGCATACCCAACACGCAACAACGAGTTTCTTGGGAATCTTACGTTGCACTCTAATAATAAAATAATATTATTTCAAATGGTAGTTAACATGTAGCCATTGTAATGGCGGGAATGGATAGAAATAACTAAAATATGATTATATATGTTTTTAAATGTTTTTACATTTATCCAATAAATGATTGAGGCTTAAAATACGGAAAGAATTCAATTTTAGGCATATATGCACTAGTTTTTCACTAAAGGTTCACTTATCACCTTTTGATGTTGAACCATCATTAAATATAGTTTTGTTCACTCTTATACATTCTATTGGACCAAATAAAGCTCTTCTTAAGAATCGGGACATCAAAATTTACTTTGTGTAAATTTTTGGTATCTTTCCGATAAAGTTCATTTTTTTAATGAATAGTGTAAAATGTTGTATTTTAATTCAAAACCTCTTTTTAATCTAATTTATTTATATGATTAGATTATCTTTTGAATTGGTTTTAAAGTGAAATTAGAAAATATTTTTACCATTAAATCCAATAGTGGTCGTTGGAATTAATTTCACTTTGAAATCGGACTTAAACTAGTGGCAATATTTTGATACTTATTGTTTCATAAAAATACGCTATTTTCTCTGACAGCGGGAATTAATTATTAAATTAATTAATGTGACTTATATGTTTTGAATTTTGTAAAATGTACTTCATTTTTGAATTCGTAATATCAAATATAACTTAGGGTGAATTTTTGGTAATTTTCTGAAAAACTTCAATTTTTGATGAATAGTGAAACCACTAAGTGGTACTTATAAAGACTGATTTTCCGTTTAAATGAAATTTTTCCATCATTGTGTTTTGAATTTCAAAAATCCGACATACATGGTTGTCATTAATAATTAAAATGTGGTTCAATGAGATTATAATAATTTTTTGGTGAATAGTAACTTATTAAGTTCTTAATCGCGATTAGAGGTAATTAGTGTAATTTAAGGTAAAAATGATATTATAAGAATGTGAAAACACCATGACACTTATCCTACACCTATTGGCTGAGTCATGGCCGACCAAGACAAGCCATGGGCCAACTTGGGGACCCCATGGAGACACTTTGGTTGGGAAATGACATAAATAACTTTTTATTTAATGTAAAAGTAAAAATGACACAAACATGATATGTTTTACTAAAACAATTTTTAAGTGGGGTTATACAAGTCATATTTTTGATTATAAATAGTAATTGGAAATCTAAATAGATTTCCTACATCATAGTATTTGTTTTATAATTTTTAGACATTAAATAAATTAAATTATTTATGACATAATAATGATGCAGCGATGACATCATTATTTGACGATTTAAATAAAATGGAAAGATAATGTAAAATATATGAACTACACATGTCCAAAACATATTGGATGGGTGGATTTCGAACCCTTAACACCTTATCCACGAATTATATAAATGTGGGACCTTTTAAAAGCGAAACACATTTTCAAATAAAGTAATATTTCTTACTTTCCAAAAGTGCCCCCCCTCTCCTCTTATAAAAGGCCCCCACCTCTACCTCATTTCACACACTCCTCAAGCCTTTGGCTCAACCAAACCCTGCCCATTTACTCTATACACATCGCTCTCCTCATCCTAGAGGATTCCCTTTGGGAATAATGCTTTCAAAGGAAGCCTTTAGGCTCAAATCAAAAGGAGTTACACTTTTAAAGGTAATTCATTCTCTCATGTTCTTTTGTTTTATTTTGCTTCTCCAACCCCCTAAACTCTTTTTATTTATTTCTTTTGTAACAACACCAGTATCTTCAATATACTAGGATGTTTTTATAAGATTTATTCGAGCTACACTCTCACAAAACTACATCAAATGGTTAAAGAACATACGGTTTCCGTGGATGGCGAAATTGTGCCTCCCGAAACGATGATTGTTCAATACTCATTTAACACCTTCAATGGTGGCCATTATGATGTCACTATTTTTATATATGATATATAATATGTTTATGTTTTACTTATTCTTCTTTATTTTTCATTTGTGTCTTACCTTTATGGCTTCCATTATGGGTATACGTGATATCTTCATTTTAGGAAGTGCGGACTACCGCCCCCTCAAAGTGATGTGATTCGTTAATGCCATACGTGGGACGTATAATGGATGGATTTAATGTTATTATATATGATTTTATACTGGAATTATTATTTACCTATATATCATTATTATTTCTTTCCATTAAAGTATGAGATAGAAATGAAAGTAGCGTTCATGCGTACGTACGGCTTACCATCTCCATGAATGGTGCATTTCATTTCTTATCCTCAAATGTAATGTACTATTATAAGTACATATATATAATGGATATATATGATTTATGATAAATCTAAATGATTAATATAATTCTTGAATTAAAATATACATACCTCTCATATAGTTTTAATTCCATTAATACGACATAGAAATGAAAGTAGCGTTCATGCGTACGTACGGCTTACCGTCTCCATGAACGGTGCATTTCATTTATTTCCTCTAAATAATTATGTGATTTTATAAATAAATGTATATGCTGGATATATATGATATATATGATAAGAAAATCAGGAATGTCATTTTTGGATATGAATAACCTTTGACCACACAAACAACATGTAATTATAAGAAGTCCACTTTCGACTTAAGAACTAAATATCGACAAAACAAACATGATTAACTTAAATGATTAAATAATGTTTATAACATGGTAATAAGTGATATAAAAGGAATAATTAACTTTAAAAAGGTTCTTAAGGAAGTATAAATTAACTCAAGTTTATTATTTAGGAGATTAAAGAACGATCGAGTCAAGTCGGACCCGAGGTAAGGGATCCTACTCCTCTCTTTCTTTTTAAGTACACACTTTTATGTCATTCCTTTTAAAGATCATATTTATTGTTATTGGGATTATCTTTTATATTACAATTACTGTAATTTTTATGTTCATGTGATGAGAGACCCTATTCTCTCTCATCAATCCATTTTGGAAGTTTTGAGGGGCGCCGTTAGGCTGCCGAGTTTTCATAAGGGATTTTTCATCTCTCTTTTATTCCCATGAGATTTATGCTACATTTGCCACAAATTCCATTGAGTGGTGTATGTACTGCCCATTATTCTACTCTTTGTGTAATATACTTTCGTTTATGAGTATTTACATCAATGATCTATTGTCCTTCTTTCATGGGGTGTATGTTTTGAAAGATACCCAAGTCGGTAAGGGAACCTTTCACCCTCCTCATTTTAAAAGACATTGTTTGTTATGTATTTTAATTCACATACTATTAAGTTGGGATATGTTCTTCTATATCTTAATTTATGTAAATTTTATGTCCAAGTGATTAGATACACTTTTTATCTCTCATCAACTCATTTTTATGTGATGTCGTTAGGCTATCAAGGGAACTTTTTAACCCAATTTCGATTTCTTTGGGTTCAACATGTAGTCATTGAATATGTCATCCATTGAATATGTATGAATGAAATTTTATTGTTTTACACTTAATATCCACTTATATTAGGTGTATTTGTATTTGTCACACATATTTTTGAGATTTATTTGTCCTTAATTTAAGGATACCTTCTTTATAAGGGATTTCATCACATTTGAAATTTCTAATGAGGTTTCATTGTTGTTATGCACCAATTCACTCTTATATGGTGTACATACTGTCCTTTGGAGTATTATATCATGAATCCATTTATTCTCATGATATTAGAAAGTTCTGACTAAATGTTATTCATCAATTATTGTATTCAAGTGTCTCTAATTTTGGTAAAACCCCTTTAACCAAAATGTCATTTTAAATGTTTTCATTAATTGCTATTATTAATATCCATGTTTTCAAAATGGTTTTATGGATTTATTTATATGGATATTAATGGTTTAAAATTTTAAGCTTCAAGGTGGTATGGGACACTTTGATTCAAAAATCTTTTTATTAAATGTTTTAAATGGTTTTGAAAATGGTTTTGATAAAGGATTCTATTATGATATATTGTGATGTGGAAATGTTATCATTCCTTTATATTGGATTTATGTTTTATGATTTTATATTGGTACTTGGACATTTTAACGGGTGGTTATGTTATAAACCATATGACGGGTGGTTCCGTGAATACCAGGACGGGTGGTCACATTATAACCTCCAATGCATTGGGTATGGAAGTCGGTCGTATGGATATTCCATTAAGTATGTATGGAAATTGGCCGTATGGATATTCCATTAAGTGATATGTGTGGAAGTCGACCTTATGGTTATTCCACTTAAGTATGTTTATGTCCCAAGTTACCTTTTTTATATGTTATGTGTTCTTTATATGGGTTTTATGGTAATCCTTTGGTTACAAAAAGGTATGTAATGATACTTTTTTTCAGTGAAAAGTTTTTACTACTTCATGAAGGAGAAAAGTATTACATTGATAAAGTATTCATGGTTTACTTGTTGTTTTGAAAATCTAACAGTTTTCATTCTTTGTGTATCCCTTACGGAGCTTCTTATGCTCATCCCAAGTTTTTGAAATGTTTTTCACAGGACATAGCGTGGAATAGCGTCAAGGATGGGATCATGGGAAAGTCATGCTACCTAAAACATGGAACTATAAATGTTTCTTTTAAAGAGTTTTTTATGGAAATTTAGTAGAAGCGACTACTTTGTAATCTTTTGAGATGTAATAGTTATGTCCTAATTCTCTAAAACTCTAAACCTGAAAAGATCCTCAATTTGAATTACTCATTTAATTCAATATTAAGTAAGGTTTAAGGCTGGGGCCTTATAGTTGGTATCAGAGGTCGGTTTAGATAACTTTATAGGTTAGGGTATTCTCTAATCATAAGTGACATTACCATAATGGATAGGATTTCAGAAAGAGTCCTAGTTTTAGAATAAGTAAGTATATCTTGGTGTTTATCTTCCTCATTAGTATATGATGGTTTTGTTGATATACTCACATTGACCTCTCTGTTTTTAGTGAATGGATGAATCTAGCAGGCACCAAAGTGACAACAGGTTTGAAGGAAACTGTGGTGGTTCTCTGATTAAGATACTAGATAAAATGTGGGATTCAATGAGGAATCTCATAGCTGTTCTAAACCAACTATCAAGGAGTCATGATCAATCACTTCAACCTTGGTGAGTTCTCTAATGCATCATGTACGAGATGGCCAACTCGATGTGGAAATTCATGTAATAATTATTAAGGTAACCATTAGGGTTTATATGATCCTTACTTTTGAGGTAATTATGGGTTATTATATGATATGATGGAAAATTAAGGGCATGAGATAAACTTGAGGTTAAAATATGTTATGATTATTCTTGAAGATTTTATCTCATTTTGGAGAATGTTTTAAGAATTATATAGTTTTGGAAAAAGGACAACACGCAGACTGTGTGACAACCCATCGCGTCGGACAAAGCCACGGGAATCGAACCCACAACCAAAGTGCGACTGGTATTTATCGCCTACCACTGGACTACGTGAATTCCCTGGTTAGTTTGACTGATTCTTTCTAGTTATATGATTTTATGAATTAAGAGTAAGTTTATTTTGGGTTATTTATGAAAATGATTAACCTATCATGGAGGATATGTGATTAGGTTAATTACTTTTCAATACGAGACTTTAGGAGAAACAGATGTTGTTTGGAGATAAATGTTACGATTTAACTTGGAAGACTATGTGACTAAATCCTTCAAATATTTGGGTTTCAACCTTAGTTTGGTTTAAATTGAAGAATTTTATGGACAAATTGTTTATCTAATGGTCCTCGTTGAACTTTGGGTTTTATTGGACAAATTTTGGAGATGAAGCATAGATTTTCTTTTTATAAAGGGTTATCCTTTTCTGGATTATCTGATTTTGTACTAGCCTTTTTGGTTTTGGTTTTAGTTAATGTCTAAATACATGGGAAGTATATAGTTCTCTTTTGTGGATTAGGTGATTCTCTAAAAGTTGATTATAGTACTCTTAATGTGAACGAGTCTTCCTAAATACTCACCTTTTGGAGAAAATATGAGTTTGTGTAAGGAATCTAATAAAAGTTGAAAGTCAACATGATAAGTGATTATGTTTCCTTATGAATAAATTCCTCAATAAAAAGTAACTTAAAACAAAAATTTTTTCTATTAACATTTCCTACCGGGGAATCGAATACCGTTTAACCCATCACAAGTTTGTGATTTTCTCATGGTTAACATTCTCCTAAAAAAGTTTTCTATCACTCTTCATCAGAACATGACCCTATGTTTTCTCCTCCATGTCCATGTTTTCAAACTTGGAATCCTAGTATGGGATAAATTGGGTGACCTTTTTACTTATATTTCTTTATTTTAAAGTGATTTTTTTACCGACTCTTCTTCCGATGTGGGACTTTCAATGATGTTTCCAAGCTCAATTTTAAAAATTGTGAGGACGCAATTCCCAAAAGGGGGGAAGGATGTAACACCCCAGGTGAATAAAGAATATTACATTTTCATATTTATCCATATTTTTGAATAAAATATTGATATGACTTTAAAGGGGACACTATGATCGATGGCGTACCCAACATGCAACAACGAGTTTCTTGGGAATCTTACGTTGCACTCTAATAATAAAATAATATTATTTTAAATGGTCGTTAACATGTAGCCATTGTAATGGCGGGAATGGATAGAAATAACTAAAATATGATTATATATGTTTTTAAATGTTTTTACATTTATCCAATAAAGGATAGAGGCTTAAAATACGGAAAGAATTCAATTTTAGGCATATATGCCCTAGTTTTTCACTAAACGTTCACTTATCACCTTTTGATGTTGAACCATCATTAAATATAGTTTTTTTCACTCTTATACATTCTATTGGACCAAATAAGGCTCTTTTTATTAATCGGGACATCAAAATTTACTTTGTGTAAATTTTTGGTATCTTTCCGATAAAGTTCATTTTTTTAATGAATAGTGTAAAATGTTGTATTTTAATTCAAAACCACTTTTTAATCTAATTTATTTATATGATAAATTATCTTTTGAATTGGTTTTAAAGTGAAATTAGAAAATATTTTTACCATTAAATCCAATAGTGGTCGTTGGAAATAATTTCCCTTTGAAATCGGACTTAAACTAGTGTCAATCTTTTGATACTTATTGTTTCATAAAAATACGCTATTTTCTCTGACAGCGAGAATTAATTATTAAATAAATTAATGTGACTTATATGTTTTGAATTTTGTAAAATAGACTTCATTTTTGAATTCATAATATCAAATATAGCTTAGGGTGAATTTTTGGTAATTTTCTGAAAAACTTCAGTTTTTGATGAATAGTGAAACCACTAAGTGGTACTTATAAAGACTGATTTTCCGTTTAAATGAAATTTTTCCATCATTGTGTTTTGAATTTAAAAAATCCGACATTCATGGTTGTCATTAAGAAGTAAAATGTGGTTCAATGATATTATAATAATTTTTTGGTGAATAGTAACTTATTAAGTTCTTAATCGCGATTAGAGGCAATTAGTGTAACTTAAGGTAAAAATGATATTATAAGAATGTGAAAACACCATGACACTTGTCCTACACCTATTGGGTGAGTCATGGCCGACCAAGACAAGCCATGGGCCAACTTGGGGACCCCATGGACACACCTTGGTTGGGAAATGACATAAATAACTTTTTATTTAATGTAAAAGTAAAAATGACACAAGCATGATATGTTTTACTAAAACAATTTTTAAGTGGGGTTATACAAGTCATATTTTTTATTATAAATAGTCATTGGAAAGATAAAAAGATTTTATACATCATAGTATTTGTTTTATAATTTTTAGACATTAAATAAATTTAATTATTTATGACATAATAATGATGCAGCGATGGCATCATTATTTGATGATTTAAATAAAATGGACAGATAATGTAAAATATATGAACTAAACATGTCCAAAACATATTGGATGGGTGGATTTAGAACCCTTAACACCTTATCCACGAATTATATCAATTTGGGACCTTTTAAAACCGAAACACATTTTCAAATAAAGTAATATTTCTTACTTTCCAAAATTGCCCCTCCTCTCCTCTTATAAAAGGCCCCCACCTCTACCTCATTTCACACACTCCTCAAGCCTTTGGCTCGGCCAAACCCTGCCCATTTACTCTCTACACATCCCTCGCCTCATCCTAGAGGATTCCCATTGGGCATAATCCTTTCAAAGGAAGCCTTTAGGCTCAAATCAAAAAGAGTTACACTTTTAAAGGTAATTCATTCTCTCATGTTCTTTTGTTTTATTTTGCTTCTCCAACCCCCTAAACTCTTTTTATTTATTTATTTTGTAACAAAAACAGTATATTCAATATACTAGGATGTTGTTATACGATTTTTTCTAGCTACACTCTCACACAACTACATAAAATGGTTAAAGAACATACGGTTTCCGTGGATGGCGAAATTGTGCCTCCCGAAACGATGATTGTTCAATACTCATTTAACACCTTCAAAGGTGGCCATTATGATGTCACTATTTTTATATATGATATATAATATGTTTATGTTTTACTTATTCTTCTTTATTTTTCATTTGTGTCTTACCTTTATGGCTTCCATTATGGGTATACGCGATATCTTCATTTTAGGAAGTGCGGACTACCGCCCCCTCAAAGTGATGTGATTTGTTAATGGCATACGTGGGACGTATAAAGGATGGATTTAATGTTATTATATATGATGTTATACTGGAATTATTATTTACCTATATATCATTATTATATCTTTCCATTAAAGTATGAGATAGAAATGAAAGTAGCGTTCATGTGTACGTACGGCTTACCGTCTCCATGAACGATGCATTTCATTTCTTATCCCCAAATGTAATGTACTATTATAAGTACATATATATAATGGATATATATGATGTATGATACATCTAAATGATTAATATAATTCTGGAATTAAAATATACATACCACTCATATAGTTTTAATTCCATTAATACAACATAGAAATGAAAGTAGCGTTCATGCGTACGTACGGCTTACCGTCTCCATGAACGGTGCATTTCATTTATTTCCTCCAAATGATTATGTGATTTTATAAATACATTTATATGCTGAATATATATTATATATATGATATCCAAATCAGGAATTTAATTTTTGGATATGAAGAACTTTTGACCACACGAACAACATGTAATTATAAGAAGT
This sequence comes from Viscum album, assembly GCA_963277665.1. NCBI lineage: Eukaryota > Viridiplantae > Streptophyta > Magnoliopsida > Santalales > Viscaceae > Viscum > Viscum album. Next base: position 525,430,604 of record OY728165.1, read on the forward strand.
CAACTTTCGACGTAAGAACCAAATATCGACAAAACAAACATGATTAACTTAAATGATTAAATAATGTTTATAACATGGTAATAAGTGATATAAAAGGAATAATGAACTTTTAAAAGGTTCTTAAGGAAGTATAAATTAACTCAAGTTTATTATTTAGGAGATTAAAGAACGATCGAGTCAAGTCAGACCCGAGGTAAGGGATCCTACTCCTCTCTTTCTTTTTAAGTACACACTTTTATGTCATTCCTTTTAAAGCTCATCTTTCTTGTTATTGGGATGATATTTTAAATTAAACTTACTGTAATTTTTATTTTCATGTGATGAGAGACCCTATTCTCTCTCATCAATCCCTTTTGGAAGTTTTGAGGGGTGACGTTAGGCTGCCGAGTTTTCATAAGGGATTTTTCATCTCTCTTTTATTCCCGTGAGATTTATGCTACATTTGCCACAAATTCCATTGAGTGGTGTATGTACTGCCCATTATTCTACTCTTTGTGTAATATACTTTCGTTTCTGAGTATTTACATCAATGATCTATTGTCCTTCTTTCATGGGGTGTATGTTTTGAAAGATACCCAAGTCGGTAAGGGAACCTTTCACCCTCCTCATTTTAAAAGACTTTGTGTGTTATGTCTTTTAATTCACATACTAATATGTTGGGATATGTTCTTATATATCCTGATTGATGTAAATTTTATGTCCAAGTGATGAGATACACTTTTTATCTCTCATCAACTCATTTTGATGTGATGTTGTTAGGCTATCAAGGGAACTTTTTAACCCAATTTCGATTTCTTTGGGTTCAACATGTAGTCATTGAATATGTCATCCATTGAATATGTGTGAATGACCTTTTATTGTTTTACACTTAATATCCACTTATATTATGTGTATTTTTATTTGTCACACATATTTTTGAGATTGATTTGTCCATAATTTAAGGATACCTTCTTTATAAGGGATTTCATCACATTTGACATTTCTAATGAGGGTTCATTGTTGTTATGCACCAATTCACTCTTATATGGTGTATATAATGTCCTCTGGAGTATTATATCATGAATCTATTTATTCTCATGATATTAGAAATTTCTAACTAAATGTTATTCATCGATTATTGTATTGAAGTGTCTCTAATTTTGGTAAACCCCATTTAACCAAAATTTCATTTTAAATGTTTTCATTAATTGTTATTATTAATATCCATGTTTTCAAAATGGTTTTAAGGATTTATTTATATGGATATTAATGGTTTAAAATTTTAAGCTTCAAGGTGTTAGGGGACACTTTGATTCAAAAATCTCTTTATTAAATGTTTTAAATGGTTTTGAAAATGGTTTTGATAAAGGATTCTATTATGATATATTGTGATGTGGAAATGTTATCATTCCTTTATATTGGTTTTATGTTTTATGATTGTATATTGGTACTTGGAAATTTTAACGGGTGGTTACGTTATAAACCATATGACGGGTGGTGCCGTGAATACCGGGACGGGTGGTTACGTTATAACCTCCAATGCATTGGGTATGGAAGTTGGCCGTATGGCTATTCCATTAAGTATGTATGGAAATTGGCCATATGGCTATTCCATTAAGTGATATGTGTGGAAGTCAACCTTATGGTTATTCCACTTAAGTATGTTTATGTCCCAAGTTACCTTTATATATGTTATGTGTTCTTTATATGGGTTTTATGGTAATCCTTTGGTTACAAAAAGGTAAGTAATGATTCTTTTTTTTCAGTGAAAAGTTTTTACTACTTCATGAAGGTGAAAAGTATTACATTGATAAAGTATTCATGGTTTACTTGTTGTTTTGAAAATCTAACAGTTTTCATTCTTTGTGTATCCCTTACTGAGCTTCTTATGCTCATCCCAAGTTTTTGAAATGTTTTTCACAGGACATAGCGTGGAATAGGGTCAAGGATGGGATCAAGGGAAAGTCATGCTACCTAAAACATGGAACTATACATGTTTCTTTTAAAGAGTTTTTTATGGAAATTTAGTAGAAGCGACTACTTTGTAATATTTTGAGATGTAATAGTTATGTCCTAATTCTCTAAAACTCTAAACCTGAAAAGATCCTCAATTTGAATTACTCATTTAATTCAATATTAAGTAAGGTTTAAGGCTGGGGCCTTATAATATCCTATGGAATAAAATGGGTTTCATAAACATCATTTCATCATATCATAATCCTAGTAAACAAAATTGATTTCATAAATTGAATTACATCATAAACCGAAAAAATAGTAACAATCGGGATCGAAACATAACCTCATTTTGATAATGTCATCTTAGATAGAAAATAATTATGTTAAAATAGTAGAAATTAATTCTTGAGAAAAATATCATTTATTCTTAAAAAAATTCTTCTCTCAAAATAACTCCCAATTTTAAAAGGAAATAATTTAGTTGAAAATCAAAATCAAAATTTTTAATGGAATATTTGTGTAAATAAGGTTTTATGAAAGAATACAAATTATTTCATTCCATATAATATAAAACAATTCGCAAAACTTTATGGGAAAAGTAAAAAAGATATTTGTAATGAAATAGAAAAAAGCATTAATTCATACCAATAAATAAAAATTCATAAAAGGGTAAAATTAACATTAAAAAATTTTATAAGGAAAGAAAAAATTAATTTTTTAATAGATATATTGAGAACATCGATGTGGAAGATAAACATACCCCAATAAATACATACGAAGAAACAATCTCCGATAAGAATGACATTGAAAAATTATCCCTTGCCATTTGTCTTATATACATTATAAATATCAGAAAAACATATATATTTATTTAAATATAGTTAGTTAAATAATCCATATGATGGTAATTTTTATGATATAAAAATTTATCATATTATCTTATATTTGGTAATAATATTTCATTTTTACTCATTATTCGGTTATTAACTACTTCATTTTTATGGATGTTTTGTAAAATAAGATCTGGTTTCCCATCTAAGGTCATAGTTATATAATTATAAATTTATATTAACATAATATATATAATATTTATAAATTAATTACATTTAAATAATCATTATTTAATAGATATTATTTATAATGAATCGAATCACATCTTGGAGATGGTAGGCTGTACATAAGAACGAGCGATAATATCATTTATTTAATTAGGAAATGGTATTTAAGTGGAGGGTATATACATTGTTAAAAAATAACTGAATGTTCATAATAATCACATATAGTTATTATTTACATTATTATTCAAATCCATGTCAAGTGGTGGTGAGAATTATATTAGACAATGTCTTGGCGATGGTAAGTCCTACGTACGTACATGTGATGATTTTGTTTTTCATAGGATAGATAGAATGTGGAATATCATTGTTCCATAATCTTAAAAAACTATCATCATAAAAGTTATAATAGATTCATTAACTTATAATGGAAACAAATCATCAAGAGTAAGTATAATAATATATAATTTGAATGAATTGGTAGAAGAGATAACCTCTTTTTAGACAAGGTCCCTCTAGATCTTATTTTAATGGCACTAGAGGTGGCCTTTTGAGATGACCAAAACCTTATGAATGTTACTAAATAAGATAAAAGGTAAATGATACTTTTTGTATTATATTTTTTAATCCATGTGAATTGATATTTTGAGGGAGGATGTTCCCTTTAATAATTGTGGTGAGAGGATCCATTAGAATCTTCAAAATTATTATATTATAATAAAATAAACCCACATCCAAAAACATCCACAATTTAATATATTATATTATGATATAATATAAGGTTTTAATATCATAAAATAGTAATTATTTTGACTAGTTTTTATATCAATTTTAACCTTATCATATTAATTTAACACTTAGTTTTTCTACTTCATTTTGTTTCAGGGTGTCAATTATTTCAATATTAAAATGATAAAATATTTTCTTATTTGTTGTATATTAAATCATAAATGAATAATTTGTATCATTATAGGAAATATAATAAATTATATATATTTTTTTAAAAGTGTTTTCTGAATTTAAACTAATTTAATAAAATAATGTTTTGACAAAACAACAATAGTAACAATCTCGACACTATTCTATTCGTAAATTTTTAATATCTCTAGATAAGATGATATCATTGAAATAATTATTTTATTATATAAATATGTGGTCTAATTCATCTATTAAATTAAATTTATATTTAAATTGTCCAAAATTATATTTACTTTAATATTTTTAATAACATTAATTTGTTTTTTCCATTAATAAAGAAATTGCAGCGACTGTTTTTTTAATTATTTAATATACTAAATTGTTGGGTAAAAATTAAAAATAAAATACTATGATGAATATAAATAGATATTATATTAGTATAATATTGTTAGTATAATATAATATCATTAAAATCATACTTTAAAAAAATTCTTATTAAAACATGAATGTGAAAAGTTTAACGTCAATTTAAATAAAATATTTTAAGTGTCATAATCACATTTATAAGGCACAAAATAGTGAATAACCTGACCATTGGATGATTTTAGTCTCTATAAAATAATCTAATAATATTGTGTCTAGTGTTTTGGTTTTTTTATATTTATTATATTTTTAATAAATATTAATTTTTTCATTTTTCAGAAATTACAAAATTTAAGAATCATCAATGTAGAAGTCATAAAGAAAATTATTTATCTTGTAAAAATTTAAATTAAATATAAAATAAAATTAAAAACATTATATATTTCAAATTATATCTTATTTTCAAATTTAGGTTATGTATAACTTTTTTTTAAAATGATATATTTATTAAAATATGTATGGGACATATAAAAAATTAAAATAAATAAAAAAGTATAAATATAATAATTCCACCCAAGTGGTCGCAAATGTATAATATAAATTTTTATAATAAATATAAATTTATTAATCTAAAAATATACACTTGGATTTTTTCATAATATAAATATTTCCCCATTTTGACATATAATTGATTTTAATGACAAATAAAATGGCACTTTTTATCATTCCTTCATTTAAATATTTGTTAATCCATTTTTCACGGAAAAGTTTCCATTATTTGATATAATTAAATAAATAATAAATAATTGTCAAATTTCATTCATAGAATACAATTTTACTATTTTTTAGAGTTATATTATTGTCTTTATAATTTTACTTCTAACCTAAATTACCCTTTACCATGGTAAAAAATTTTACAAAGGTTACTATTAATTTTTTTCCACAAATGTAAGGAATATGTGTATCGAATTTGGACCTTATAAATACAAATTTAACATCGATTTTACCACATTTAAAAATCAGATTTTTTATAATTAAATTTAAAATAAAATAGGTAAAATGTCGTGAAAAATAGTTTTCCAAAAATAGGTTATTTTAAAAAAGAAAATGTTTGTATAACAAATTTTTGTCTAAAATCCATTTAAAATACCATAATTGGATTAAAATTAGATAATTAAAATTTAAGTCTTTTTAAAAACCTAAATTTACATTGGAATGAACTTAAAATAAAATAAAATTTACATTAAAAATCATAATTTTCATAATTCATGAAAAAATGAAACTTATTAGAAAAATACATTAAGTTCAAAAAAAGTGAATTTTGATATTATGATATCAAATTTGAATTTTATTTTTTCATATATAATTTAAAAACTGTCAAAACTAGATTCCAATTTGGTGTCCCATCAAAAAATATAAAAACTACAGTTTTTGAAAAATACATCTTTTATCTAAATAATTGAACTTGTTCTTATATCATATATATATTACATATAGGATGAATTTTGAACATTATATAGAATATATTAAATGTATGTTTTGTTAATAAAATCCATCAAGAGTGATATTATTATTTTATAGGCTCACTTATTTTCATTTAAATATTTTTTCAAGAGAATGTTAACATTATTAATACCCATCGTTATAATGACTATGTTTTAAGGATACATAATAATATTTAGTTGTTCGGTTAAAATTTGTCATTATTGAAATGAGTTCGTTCAATGGAAAATGAAATTGAGTATAGCACAATCTAAGAATAGTGTTATGTATACCAAAAGCTTGCTTGTTGTTGCGTAATACCAAATCTTATCTTACTGTAGCACAAAACATAAGAAATAAAATAAATTTAAAAAAAAACTATCTCATCAAAATATAGGGGTGTTTCATTAAACCCCCCATGAAATGGATTTCATCCAAAAAATTCATTACGGTTAAAAGTGTTTTCATACTTGAATGTTTATTTCATAGAAACCCACATCGTAAAATGGAATACTAAAATATTATTTTAATAAGCAATGTTAGAAACACAATGGTTACACAATATAAGAAATCGATGGATTTTTGCGTATGAAAACATGTGAGGGAAGTGAAAATTTTATATTTAAGAGAAATATAACTATAATATTCTGATGGAGTGTGATAGAGAACATAGTTAGGAAAACATTTTCAATCACAATGCCATTAATATGTGATAATATAAGGGACTATCAGATTCTTTGGATAAGAAGGTACTATGATAACATTTTTGGTTTTAATATCTATTACCTAAAGGTGAATATTTATTCATGAGAATAAATAATTACATGATTCCGATACAATTTCATTGTTGGTCGTTCCTTGTAGAATTCTGTTCCGAATCACTTAATCCAAGAGATGATGTTGAATTTATCATTCAATAAGAATTAGTATATCATGATATCCCTAAATAGAATGATAGTTCATTCAAAATTCCTTCTCAAAAAATGAAATGACCAAGATATAAAATATGGATAAGTCCACCTATTGTCAGATAATACATTACTATAACGTAATTCATCGGATCTTTAACTTAATCATTCTAAAAATTTATAACCAAAATATCCTTCTAAACACTAAAAATCAAAAACATTCGACAGAGGTAAACTAAATGGGCTTATCTTGTATCTCTCATATCTCTCAAGGTAGTTATTCATTTACAAATTCCAAATTTTTGAATACCTAAATCATATAGTCTCTTAAAACATGGTAATAACAATAATTACTATATATCTATATTCAAAAATTGGCATGCTGTAAAAAATTAACTCATTAAACATACCAAAAATCCCAAAAATTATATATACTCAAACCATTAAATCACTTTTTTCTAATATTAGTACTAAGTGAATTATTACTATCAATCATCTCATTATCATCTTATCCCATAATTATGAACATATCATGTGTTTTCTAAAAATATTTTAGTCACATTTCATGGTTATTGATACCATATACTTATGGAAAACCAAAAATGATAAATGCATTGATATTTTAATATTTCATAATACTATAAAAGATATTCTATAATATTATTCGGGAATCACATTACATTAAAACTGAATCATTCCACCACTTCATTTTCATACTGAATATCTCCAATAGCGATTGCATGATATTTTTCTTTTCATTTGGAATTAGAATTTTTTTATGTCAATCATCATTGATAACCCTTAGATTAAGGAATTGGTTATCATAATAACCCATTTCCTCACATGTGTAGCATTGATTTTTGTGTGGTTCATTATCTCTATCATTTCCTCTATTACCATCATTCACTTCATTTTTCTAATTATTACAACACTCAACTTCTTGAGGACCATATTTTCCATAGAAAATATTTTCTAGTCCCTTGAAGACAGTCTCCCCCATTATTTTTTCTACACATTGAACAATATGAAACATTTACATTCTTTTCACTATTGTATTGATATTTTAACTTGATCTCTATCTTTCATTTCTTTTCAAACCCATATAATTTATACGTAACACCAACTTCCATTTCTACGTTGATAACAATATGAAAAATCTCTTCATAGCCACCAAATATATTATATTTAACTCCCTTAAAAGAGTTCGTTTAAAGCTACTAAAGAATCGATCAATATTACATTCTGGAAAGATGATAATTCTCTAAGCATTCATTGAATGTCTGGTAAAATTTTCCTCACATGTACCAAATGATTCATCATCATTTTTTCTTAGGATCATGGAAGTCCTTTTCAATATTCATTCAAAGAATACGAGAAAATTATTTATTAAAAAATTATTTCTTGAACTGGTCCCATTTCATTGATTGAATATCATCTTGTTTAATTGTATTATAGATTATATTTCAACACTATTCTATATCTTCCTATAAATGATAAATATCTGAAATAAACTTTTTATCATTAGAATAGTGAAGGATGAAAAATATCATTCCAATGGTATAGATACATTTATCTGAAACAATTGGATAAGAAGACCCAATGAAAGAAGGTGGATGTTGTCTAATGAAGCGATCAACAGAATATTGTTCCCCTCTCTAATCATATGGTTGTCCAGAATGATTCATAGCTTATGTAAGAATAGCTTTAAAATTTTTCATTCCAACTCCCACTAAATTTGTTTGTTTAGGAGGAAAATAATTTCATTTCATTTTTCATTAACACGTTTCCGTTCAGGTTCCATCCATTGTCTAAACCCCCAAAAAAATATAAGAGGACAAATTCATACAATGATAACAAATTTTTCAAGGGGGAGTACATTCAAACCCCACATCTTAGTTATAATCCATGGTTACTCATGATCATGATCAAAATTCTAATACTATAACATACAGTTAGATATACCCTTAGGGACATCCCTAAACATATCCTTCGAAATATCTATTGGGATCTCAATAAATTTTTGGCAGCCCAGTTTCCAATGGATGACTAAACCATTACTTTGATATTACATGTAACGTACCCAATATAGATATACATAGAAATTAGTAATTTTTTAGAATATGTAATACATTACAAAAATAGATGCCCAAAGACTGTATTAGTGTAGTGTCTTTGGAAACGGGGAATACATTCTGCTAACCTGGGGAAACATCTTCGATATCTCCCATAATGATCATCCACTTTATATTTTCTACCTAAAACAGTTCTATATATCCTGGGGAAAATATAAAAGGAGAGAGTTGATATGCTTAGTAATTGTAAAAAATTAAAACATCAAATAAAACATATACATAAGAATATAAAAACATGAACATAAATATTGAATATCAATTTCTAGATTCATGAAATAAATCTTAGTATTTCTTATGGTATAAATCATAAACGAATGTGAACCGTGATGAAATAGACTTGGAATAAAACAAGGAATTGGGGGAAACACATAATAAAATTTTATAATTTTCAATATTATCGAAGGATTAATTCTGATACCATCATTGGGGATATGAAAATTACTGAACTGTATTCGCTCCTCATTAAAGCCCAATATTACGGAACCAAATTTAATTTCTCTTCCAGCCCTGTATTGCTAAACGAAATATACATTCTGATCCAGTCATTGATATATCATGATATATAAATAATTAAATAATTAATACTAGGGTGATATTGGTCTCACCCACCTTATAATGAAATCTTTATTATGTGTTCCACAAAAACCTAAATCATTCATCATTGCAAAACTGAAGGAATAAAATGGGGTTCTCAAACATCATTCTATTAGAACATAATATTTTTATGAAAACATAATTTCAAAAATAGAATTCCAACATAAATAGGATCAAATAATATTAGTAAATTTTCAAAAAAACATAAACCCTTTTATATAATGTCATCATAGTTGTAAAATAATTTAGATAAAACACATGAAATTAATTCTTGAGGACAATATCCTTTCATCCTCAAAAACATTTTATTTTCTAAAAAATACATGAAATATGAAAAGTAAATAATTTTATTGAAAATAAGAAATAAATCATTTAAATGAATCTCCTGTGGATATAAGGGATTATAAAATCCTACAAATATGTTCATTCCATTTATGAAAAACAACATTCTTCTTGTATAATTATTAGAAATGTCCTAAAGTACCATGTACCGAAAAAGAAAAAATATTCCTGTTATAGTGTTTAAAAAAATTCACAAATGAGAAAAAAGTTCTTCAAAAAGTTGTATAATGATAAGAAAATGGTATTTTTTAATATATATTTAGGAATCATGTACATGGATGACAAATATACCCTAGTAAATACATAAGAATAAACAATCTCAAATAATAATGAGATTGAAAATTTATCCCCTACCGTAGGTTTGAAATCCATTATATGTATCCAAAGATCCTGTATATTGATATAAATAAATCTATAGACTTATTACATAATCATAGATATTTTTATGATATCATATATGATCATATAATCGTATGTTTGGTAATAATATTTAATTTTTTACTCGTTATTTGGGTATTAACGACTTCATTTTCTTATGCATGTTTTGTCGAATAAGTTATGGTTCTCATAATTAGTTTATAGTAATATCATTAAAAATTATATTAAAATAATATATATCATATTCATTTTTTATATAAATTTATATAATAATTTTTTTTGGGATATCATATTGAATGAATCACATTGCATCGCGGATATGGCAGACCGTACATACGCACATGTGGTGATTTAATTCTATTAATTATAAAATAGTATCAAAATGGATGGTATATACATTGATAAAAAGTAAATAAAATTTCATTATATTAAAATATAATTATTATTTACATGATTATACCCATCTATGTCATGTGGTTGTGAAGAAACATATTACACCATGGCATAAAGACGATATGCCGTACGTACGCACGTGTGGTGATTTCGTTTTTCATAGTATGGATTGAAGGAGAAATATAGTTGTTACATAAAATTTATAGCATCTCAATATAGAATTTATAATTGATTCATTAAATTATAATGGATACAACTCATGAAGAATTTCTTGAAGAAGAAATAATTTGAAATAATTGGTAGAGGAAATTGTGTCTCCTTCAACGAGCTCTCTCTAGATATCTTATTAAATGATTTATAGTTGGTCTTGTGAGAAGAAATGAACCACTAGATTTTTAATAAGGATGTTGAGAATAAAAATGGGAATGGTATGACTGATATTATAGACTCAATGGGAATTGATACTATAATGTAAAATGTCCCCTTTTATAATTACGGTGAGGGAGACATTTGATTCTCCAACAATATTAAGTTATAATAAAATGAAAACACAACAAAAAAACACCTAAATTTTATAGTATCGAATATTAGATGATTTTTGATGTAATATCATCAACCAATAATTCTTTTAAAACTCATTATTTCCAATTTAACCTAGTCATTTTAATTTAACGATAAGTTATTCTATTTTATATTAACTCGAGTATCAAATATTTCAATATTGATGTGGTAAAATATTTACATATTTATTCTAAATAAAATAATAAATAAATAATTTGGATCCTTTTAGACCATATAATTATTATTATTTATTTATTAAAATAATTATTATTTTAACCAATTTATTATGATATTGTTTTTACCAAACAACAATAGTGTCAATTTTGACACTATTCAATTCCTGGATATTTAACACAATTAAAATAAGATGTTATCCTAGAACGAAGTTTTTTATTTTCTCCCTATGATATCCATGTATTATATAAAATTAATTGGATATATTAATTATCCAATATAATATTTATTTAAAATTTTTAATAACATTATTTTGATTCTTCTAATAATAATGAAATTACTACATTTTATTGAAAATTATTTTATATACATATTTTTGGGTAAATCCTAAATATAAAATAATATGATTAAGATAAATATAAAATATTACATTATAATAGTTTTAGTATAAGATATCTTCAGGAAAATACTACATTAAATTAATGATATACTCAACAAAATATGAATTTTATTAGATGATCGTAACATTTAAAAACAATATATATCTTAATCTATTATATAAAGATCAAAATGATCAATTACTGGACCCTTGGATGTTTTTGGTCGATATAAAATTAAAAATAATATTTGGTCAACTATTTTTATCTTTTATTATTTATTATATTGTTAATAAAAATAATTTTATTTATTTTTCATAATTAAATAATTTATACATCATCAATGTATGAGCCTTCAAAGAAATTATTAATTTCCCAAAAATTAAAATAAATAAACTTGATAATTAAAAAAATAGATTTTATATGATTATTTATTGTAGATTTTATATATTGTATTACATTATATTAAAAATTATATATTTATTGAAACAAGAATGCAACATCATTAAAATTCTAATAAATAAAACAAAAAAACTTCATAATTCCACACAAGTGGTCCAAAACATAAAAAATAAAATTTTATCAACAATATATGTCTCTTAAGTTAAAATTATTCCTTTATATTTGTTCATAATATAAATGTTTTCCCTTCTGGACACATAATAGATATTAAATGAAAATAAAATGACACAACATATCCTTCTATAATTTAAATTTTATTTATGTAATTTTTATAGATGTGTGACCATTAAATGAAATAATTTCAATCCTTAATTGGTAAGGGTTGAATTTAAATAAAATAATTAAATTTTAACATTTTTGGTGTAATTTTACAGTCTTTTTGATTTTTTTTATAACCTCAATTACATAATTTATCCTTTACTGTTGTAACATAATTTACTACGGTAACTACTAATATTTTCCAAAAAAATAAAAATGTACTCTTTAACAGATTAAGACCTTCTAAATAAAAATTTCACATCCATTATTTAGTTTTTAAAAACTCCAAGTTTCAAAATTAAATTCAAACTAAGATCGGTAAAATTTCAGGAATAAATAGTTTTTCCAAAAAAATGTCTTTTTAAAACGGAAAATGTTTTTACCAAAAATTCATGTATAAAATCTATTACAAATACCAATTGGATTGAAATGAAATAATTAAATTTAATAATATTCAAAAAAATATTTTTACATGGAGTGAATTTAATATAAATTATGGTTTTCAATAAAAATCAGTATTTTCACAATTCATCAAAAAATAAATCTTATCTGGAAAATACAAAAAATTTAACCAAAATGAAATTTTCACACTCTAATTTAAAATATAATGTTTAATTTGTTAAATTTAATATAAAAAAGTTTCAAATAATATATTTAAAATGGGTTTAACATGTTAAGGTGGTAAAACATCATTTTTTTGAGAAATACTTATTTTATCTGAAAAATTGAATTTGTTCTTATATCATCTATACATAACATTTAAGATGAATTTAAACATTTGATTGAATATATTAAAAATATTTTACATTAATAAAATCCATTAACATTGATTTTATATTTTTATAAATTCAGTTATTTTAATTTAAATAGTTTTTCAGAATAAATTTTATATTGTTCATACCCACAATTAAAAAGACTATGTTATAAGGGAACAAAATAATATTTTGTTTTTCACATAAACTTTTTCATACATGATGTTAATTCTATTAAAGTAAAATGAATTTTTTGTTGCACAAGTAATTAATGAAGTATCTTATACCTCTATATATATTTGTGTTGCATATAGAAGAAGCTTATATTGGTGTAGAATACAACAGAAGACATCAATGAACTTTAAATTATTTTTTCCCCAAAACAATATCAAGGTGTTTCACAACAAATAATGTTCTGAGTTGATATTAACTATATGATTTTTTTCATCTTTCTTATTCTTCACTTTCTAAGGAATATTTGTTTTCTCAACATTTGAAAGGAATGTTTTTATCACCACTAAAAATTCACCCTCTGAATAATTATTTACAATAAAGACTAGTTTAGATTATTACTGGGCATACATATTTTTTCTCTAGTGAAATTATTATTGTATTTGTTAGAGGACTTTTCTTTTTTATAAATTTTTCCAAATTTTTCCATTAAGGATTTTCAATAGAATCCACTAGATTTTTGATATACCTTATATATAAGGGAGATGATTTTTTATTCAACACATCACCCTCTTTATCATTATAGTCACTACAGTAAACATATTCAACATCATGAATTATTATTTTTTTCATAGCATCAAAATTAATTGCATCTTTCATCTCTATTTTAAACATTTATGATCTTCCCATTTCATAAAAAATAAGTACGTTTAGAAAATAATAAAAAGATAAATCATATTTATCTTATAATGACGAAATTTTAGAATCAATCTTGTCTAAAAATGTTATCATAAGTTTATTCACAATTTCAGAATCTTCAAAAACATCTCTAAAACCTATGATGTTTAAGAAAATTTCATTTACACTGGTATTTACTCATTAGTGGTTTCTTAATCTCTCGTTACTACATCATGATGATTATTGTGTCTAATTTGTATATTTTCCTTCTTAACATTACAATTCCAAAAAAAATATGTATTAAAGATTGTCCCACATATTTTATGATTCTTAGAGACCCATCACCTTCATATAATTTTATTTGAAAGATACATAAGGATATAATTTATATCCCTTCCACCAACAACAATATTTATCTTGTTATTAAATTTAATAGGAGAATCATTCTCAATAAGTGGTAAATCAACTGTTGAAGCATCAATGTCTTCTAGACCTATAAATGGGATATATGGATCCATACCATTATTCCAAAAATAATAATTTCCCCTATAAAATACAATAACTCATTTAATATTTATATAAATGAGAATAACCAAAATATGGATTAAATAGGGGAACCTTGGCTTTTATTCAAATAGAAGACAAAACTCATTGAATAAAAACATATAATTTGGGATTTAATTTTTACTTTAATTTGTTTATTTTTAAACACTTTTGAAAACATAAACCCTAAAATGTAAACATATATTACCTTATCATGTATTATTAAATACTCTTCCCTGAAATAATATGTAATAATGTAAATCACATGATATATACAAGTTTCGACCTCATTTTGAGAACATATAACCTCTCTGTAGGCACTGTCATGGGACTATAGAAATTAAATATTAAGAAAAAGTGAAAAGAAATTGGTCAAAAAGTTTGTTAGACACATTATATCTCCCACTATAAATGATTATAATAATTCCCATAAATTTAAAAAAATTTCTTAAGAATATTGATCCAAAAAATAAAGACTTTTTCAAACTCCTCAAAAAATTCTCAAACTAGATTCATGAGATTGATGTAGCTGGGTATGATTTTATCAGCCTATTGGGGATATGTCTGATAGAAAAAGACCGACGAATTCCGTCTGATAGACTCTATATAATGAAAACATTACCAATATTCATTACTCAAACTATTTTCAATTTCTAGGTCTAATATTCCTTAGTTTGGTAAAAAAATATTCAATTGTCTCACATTATAATGAGGTTTAAATCCATAAATATTAATCTAACAATAAATCTATATTGATTCTCCATTTCCACTCAAATAAATTGTTGAAAAGTACGCATGAATTGTGTATCAATTTATAGGGATGTCATAATGGAAAAGGTGAGAAACTGAAAAACCATCCACATTTTCTCAAATTAATAAACCCAAATACCTAAACATATTTGAATTTCATGTTCAGCCACTTAAACTCTTTACAAATATTTTTTAATATTAATGTCTCTTCTCTATAATCATCATTCTCATAATTTCTATCCTTTCTTCATACAGATGGAACATCATCATATAGTTTTGATGAAACTCTATTATCTCAATCAAATTGAATTTCTATATGAAACTATATCTAATGCAATATCTATATCTTGTGGAATATCTATATCTTTTCTTTATCTAATAAACTAAAAAACTAAATTGAATCACTAATAAACATGGTTTAAAAATTAAAATACTTCATATACTTGTGTTAACATAATAAATGTTGATATTTTGAAAAACATCATCATTATGATAGTATTCTCACCATGATGAATATCTCATTAAAATTGCATCATTCGTGAAATTTCTCATACTGATAAGTTCTTTTCAACCAATTCTTCTAAACATTTATCTCTATGGAAAATTTATTTCATCGATTGTTGTTTGTTCCATGTCAGGAGGGTCGATTTCAACTTTTATCCAATTAGAAAATTTAAATCTAGCATTTTAATTTTCTCATGTAAGCATAAAAAACATTTTAATCGTCAACATTTCATAACATATCTCTCGTTTTTAGGATAGTAATTAGAAAATATGGAGGATATAATTTTTATCATCTGATCTTGACTCTTCTCAAATAATCATAAAACATTAGCATCTTTACTAATTCATATTTTTGACAATTTTTGTGTCTGGTACTTCTGAATTTGATAGAAAAACTATTTTCTATAACTTATAGAATCATTATAATTCCTCTATTTTTTCAGAATATTTTATCATTAGAATTTATTATGATTTATGAGTACTCCATGATTAGAAAAATAATATTTGGACTTTCTGTGAGAAAGTAATGAAATTTCTAAATCCCAACATCACTTTTATAATTCATCATATTCAGCAATACTATGAATTATAAACTCACAAACATATGAATTATTAATAATCGTGGTGTCTGATGAATCATATTCATTGTGGTGATAGATCTGAGACTGAATTTGTGTATTATCAAAAAGTCTATTTTTTTAGCAACATCTATGTTTGTTGTTTCTCGATATAATACACTATTTCCAGAAATTATTATTCTCCCCATAGTGTTTGGGTTATAAATTTCATCACCCTTAACAATTAATCAAAAAAATTAATTGAAAAAGAATGGTTGTCAAAAATAAAAAATATTGTTAATAACTAAACATTAAAAATTCCATTCAAAAATGATATCAACCATACATTATAAGTATACAATATTATATTAAACAAAAAGGTTTTCAAAATTTATTATGTTTTAAAAAATCCTTTTTCAAAGAAGAATGGATATTCTCTCCATTAAATGTTTTAAATGATATTTCAAAAGTATTTTCCATATCAGATGACATATTTTTCTATTGATAACACTTTACCAGGGATATGATCTAAGGGTATCATTCATATTATTTCCCTGAATGGTTTTCTTGATAGCATTATGTTTATGAATACCATTTTTCATCCATGGGTTATATTCTTATGAAACCCACAACATTTCATTTCTTGTGATATGATTTGGAAACATGTCTGGTTTTTATAGATTATGAAATGATCACATGTTTATAATACCCATTTCCTTTCATGGGTTATGATAGGATGGTTGTTTATCATCTTTTAGAACACTTATGTTTTATTTAATTATGTGGTGTGTGTGACATATATATCTCTCCATTTCATTGGTAATTGATTTATATCACATAATATATATATGTTTGTAATGGGATGTGAACTCATTTTAGTAATATAGTGCTGGAACCAAGAGGTAACTCAGTTCATTAATATTGGATTGTAACAGGATCTAAACTTGGTTCAATAACATATTGAAATAACATGGAGTGAACATGATTTAGGATAGGGATTTATCCACATTAATGGATATCATAGTTATCCTTTAAAAATATGAATTGTTTTTCTTTTCTTATGTGTATTCCATAAATTCAATGACTTACACCTATGTTATGTTCGCATGGATTCTGGTCTTTGATTACTTTATTATTCAAGTCTTATGACTACCATTCTTTATTACATAACTCAATATTTTGATATTTATTATGCAACGTATGATGTTATGATGTTATTATTTTTTTCTCATACCCTTGGAATCATGAAATTCTAACATATACCCTTTATTTACCCTTATTAAAATTTTGATCTCACACTTTCTTATATTTACTCTTCCTGGGTTATGAAGAATGGTATTAAGAATGATTACTGAAGGAGAAGATCATTTTGGGATACATTAAAGATGTTAAATAGACTATAATTTTGGGTTATATGTTTTCAAAGGAACTAAACTATTATGGCCATCAGGCTTGGGTTTGGGTAATGTAAGGGATATTCATCTAAAGTGATGTAATATCATTGTACGGAAAGTAATGAGATATAAAAAATAATTGATAACCATGTAAGAATATTGGGAAATAATTATAATATAAAACATCCCATTGGGATAACATTCATGGTTTCACATAGAATAACCATTATGGTTACACATAAAAGAACCATCATGGTTACAATTAAGATAACAATCAAAATATATTTCTATAAAATCTTCGGAGAAACCTAATTGGACTACCTTTTAACATTAACTGATTCAATAGATAGATATAATGGGATCATGTCCAATCTTTTTAAAATAGAACCACCCATAATAATGAACAATTCCCATGAACCATAACATAGTTCATAAAATCTTGCATCACAAAAATATCTTTTTCTGCTATAAGAATTTTGTAATGGATATTTCAATATCCATTCCATTTGAAAACCCATTTCTTAAAATAAAAAAACATTTCGAAGGAGGTCTATTATTTTAAAAAATCAGTAATTATATCAAAGGGATCCAAAAATAGAATAAAATTTTGGTGGTGGGAAAGGTATTTTTCGATATATATATATATATATATATATATATACTAAAATATAACATTCTTTCAGAATTTTTGTAAAGATTGGAAAAACATTCAAAAATTGATTCCTTTCGAAAATATTTGAAATAAAGTCCTGATAAAGGCAATTTATCCTTTATAAATCAATTATATCCATATAAATACATCCATAACATAATTTATAAACATATTGATAAGGATGAATAATGGGAGTTTTAAGGGATAAATTAAAATATTATTTTTAAAATAATGTCCCTTGCCTTGAGTTCGGATCATCACGTATGTTATTTATATTCAAGAATGATAAAATAGGTTTATTATTTAGGTTCTTAATAATTTTTTTCAATTTAATTATACCTTTTACTTTACCTCTCACTTTGCTATGTTTATTTACTTAATAAATTATATTCATGCCGGGCATTTTGATGATAATTGGTTCATAAGTCCAAAATGGCATAGGTATGTTTATTATGGTCAATGTGGTCGTTAATCCACCATATATAAAATAATAATATTGAAATAATTATCAAATTAATTTATAAATTATAATTTAAAATACAACCATTAAATTTGGTTATTAAAAATGAACTACGTTACAATATTGGAGACGGTAGGTCATACGTACACATCAGTATCAACTCCATTTTTCAATGATATTTATATAAATAAGGTAAGTA
Organism: Viscum album; assembly: GCA_963277665.1. Classification (NCBI taxonomy): domain Eukaryota; kingdom Viridiplantae; phylum Streptophyta; class Magnoliopsida; order Santalales; family Viscaceae; genus Viscum; species Viscum album. The sequence continues at coordinate 525,449,596 of OY728165.1, forward strand.
TTTTTTTATCATTACAAATTTATCATAATATAATAAATATAATATTAATTATTTAAATATAATTAAATATATATCATTCATGTGATGTGGTGATAAAAAACTAATTTCATCACTTCATTGAGGTGGTAGTCCATACGTACACGTGAATGATGTTGTCAATTTTCAATGGATGGCTATTTTAAAAGATTAATGATATATTATATTTTTAAAATGATAAATATGTAATTAGTATCACATATAAAAAAATTATTCGGCCATTTAAAATAATATATTAAATAATTGAAAATGAATTACATAAGTTTGTGTGGTGGTAGTCCGACAAACCCACAAATAATAAACTCTCCTCCAATTTGATGGAAGTTGTAGAAGAATATATGCAACTAAATTAAAATAATAACAATGTGGTATATTAAATATATTGGAGTTATTATTTAATAATGTATTAATAAGATTTTAAATATGGGTAAGAGGAAATAAAACTAAAACATGACGCCAGAACTATACCTCTTTTATGGAAAGTTTACATTAATTAACACCTTAATCCCTATAAGGATAATATTTTACTGAAAAAATACATCTATAATTTTATTGGTAAATATATTAAGGTATTGATTTTGGAATTTACCTAAAAAATAATTTTTAAATTGTTATTTAAAGAGAATAAGAGATGTCATTTTATAAGAGAGGGGAAGCGAACATTTTAAAGTTTCTCAAAATATTAAATTAATATAAATTAATTTTAAATTAAAAATGGATAAAAAATTAATTATTTTGGGAATGATATGATTATAGGTTCAAATACTCTCAATAACTAAAAATTATTCTAGTTTTTTTATATTTTGTTATCCTTATATGTTGGCTCTAACCCCTTATTAACACCTTCTACACATATCATGGCAGTAAATATTTTTTTATTAGAAGGTCAAGATATATACTATAAATGTATAAAAGGACCATTAACGAAATGTGCTTGATATTATCAACCATATCCTAATAACTTGGTTTAATTTAATATTTTAAATAATTTTATTTCCTTTAATAAAATATTATTTATTATATAATATCTTTAATGTTAATTACTATAAATATTCATTAAATTAATATAATAACAATAATAATATAAGATAAAATTAAAAAAAATATTTTCATACATCTCCAAAATTAAATTTCCATAAATAAAATACATAAATATAATTAATTATCTTCAATTATGAAAATTATTATATTTTTCATATCACTTGGTATATTTCTCCATTAATTGAATAATTATTAATTCTGTATTGTGTAACTATAAAAGTTTATTTCATCCAAAAATATTTCAAAATAAATTACCAAGTAAAATATAAAGCATTTATTTTTAAAATTACTATTTATATCTTAAAAATCCTACAGTTATACCTATGTTGAAAATATTATATTGTATAAAAAAATTTGAAAATTTTTAATTTTCATTACATAAACTATTAGAAGGTTCATAATAAAACCTAAATCAAAGAAATTGTCATATAACTAAATTTTAGATAATTATGGATGTTATTTACCCATTAAATAAAATTTATCAACGTTTTAGGTAATTTTTTAGCCCTTTTAATTTTATTTTATATCCAATATTTGACGATTTTTATCAAATGAAGTAACAAAATATTAAGACGATTTATATTCATTTAGACTAAAAATAAATTCAAAAAATTTTATACATTTGAACTTATAATTCCAAATATGGAAAAAAAATTCAAAATTCAACACACATAAATTTCATTATTTAATTTAAAATCATACCTCCATAATTCAATGAAAAATGTTTTATTCATAAAAATGTTCTTTTAAAATATAAAATGCTTTTATAATAAATTCATCAATAAAATCCATTTAAAATAAATTATAATTGGATTATTTTAAATAAATAATAAATAGATACATTCTAAAACTAATACAGAATATGATTTGAATTTGTAAATACTTAAATATAATGAATAATTTTTAGTCAAAATCAATATATTTTAATGTACATTAAAAATCAATATTTTCAAAAAAAAATTAAAAAATTTAATCCAAGTTAAAATTGAAATTATGATTTAAAACAATTAATTATTGTTTTCAAATAAATTTTCTAACATTTTCATAAACAATTATCGAATATTTTGTCCTAAGGATCAAGAAACTACATTTTTGATGAAAAGGTATTTTTAATGAATAGAATGACTATACTAAAGATTGATATATTATAGAAAAAATAACTAATTCATAAATTGGAAATTAGAAGGACCATTATATATTTCATTATATTTTAAATAATTTTAATTACCACAAATTTCATGGTTATGATATAATGGTCACATTTAAATAATAATACTTATGTGTTCGTTTGATCTCGGTGTTATATATCATGTACACTATGAAAAATGGTGTTTTTTATTAAAATCAAGGAATATTACCATATCATACCCCAAAATTTTTGAAATTATATCCTAAAAATTTGAACATGGGTTTGAAAAAAAGGGTTCGACATTTCAAAACATCTTTTTTAAAACCACATCATAAAAATGGTGTATAAAACTCCCTACTTAAAATAAATAATGGGAAGTATGAATGAAATCATAAATGACACATAGTGTGTTTTATAATATAATAACACTATTGGTAAGTGAAAACATGGTTATTGATGAAAAAACTAACAACCAAGGTCTAAAATATAGATATATAGAATACAGTCATTAGAAATATAACAATCATAAAAATATGAATCGTTAATTGGTTGAAAGATCATTTATATCTCTATATGAAAGTTAAACAGATAACATTTATGTTTTAATATAATTTTTCTAAATTTGAGGAATAATTTTATTTCATATGCTAAGAACAAAAGTAAATATACATACTTCTCAAGAAGGATTTAATATTTTAACCAATTTTCACCCAAGAAACTCATCGTTCTTATTCAAAAGAAGAGTATTCAAGATGATTTTTTTATGCATAATGTTGTATAATAAAATTATAAAGTATATAAAAATATTAATTGGATTAAAAATATATTTATACTATCTTTAAACATTATCCAAGACTAAAATATTCAGGAAAATATGATATAATTTCAAAAATGAAAAACCATCATATGAAGAAAAATTAAATAATTTCCCAAACTAAATAGAAATAACCAATGTTCATCATCGGACATTTAATAAATAAAAATCCATAAAATTCTTCAATATATTCCACCCTAAGACTTAAACCTAATAATAATAATAATTTTATCACATAGTCTTCAATGATTTATCAAAAATTATTCTCCAAATCACATAAATCACTCTTAATGTATCATTCAAAAAATTACATTCTCATATCATACACTCTCCCAGATATACCAATCATGTCCAAAAATGACATAAATCACTATGAAATCACATTAAAATTATACATTATTCCAAAATATATTTCAAAAGTCATTCATTTAATAAAATCCTATATCATTCTATTTGCCTTAATCATATACGGTTCAAAAATTAGTGAATTTTTTTTGAAATAACATTAATCACTTAATAACTCAATCACATGAAATAACTTTTCTATCAATAAAAAATAATAAAAACTTCCAAAATGAACTAAAATTTCATTTTCCATATCATTTACATAAATAAAACTAATTTCATACTAACTAGGAAATCATGTAAGCATGTGGTAGGAAATTCACCCTTTTCACCCATTGGTTTTGGGATCAAGACTTGTGGCCTTATTGGATGCAACATGTTGTTGCCCATCTAGTTAGTTGTCCTTTCTCTAAAACTATAATAATAAATAACTTATAATATTCTTAAAATTTTCATAAGAATCCTAAAAAATAATAAAATATTTAGTATTATTGATATATTTTATCCTCAATGGATAACTCATACCTTTCATATTGAATACACAAAAATGTAGTAACCTATAATTACCACAAAATCAAAGATCATATATTTTGTAATGGTTATCCATATGATTACACATATGTCAAAAAAATTAAAAGATTTTTCTTCCTCAAGTAATAATTTAATGTGATAAAATTAATTGTTAAATATAACTCAAAAATACTTCAAAACTCAATAACAATTTGCCAATGTACTCCTATTATCAAAAGAGTTGTAATTATTTTAATATTATTTCCATCCATAAATCTACCATAACTATTTAATCCCTTATATAAAGACATATTAATCATTTAGTGTTATTTATAATCCAATAAGCATAGTTTTCAATCTTATTACTTAATTCATCTTTTATATAAATTGAAATATATATCTTATACTATGATTCAATAATGTCAAAACATAATACAATAAACAATTCATACCTTTCACATATAATTTTTAATTTCCTCATCTTAAACTACAATTACATTAAAATTTTATAAAGAGATATATGTATGTTCTCATTAATCCTTTTTGGGTGTCCCCCCAAGGATATCAATTTTCATAATGACCATTCTCCCTATATTTAAAACATTAAATTTATACAATGAGATGAAATTCATCCCCCCTTCATGGATCTAATTTATCACATCCTTCTTTCCATTGTAGATTATCTCTTTATGAACTCCATTACAACATATAAAAAATATTCTCATTAATTGAAGACATTTTCATGGGTTATTCTATCTATATTTTTGAAACATAAGATGTTGAATATATTTACCTTGAAGGTTATTATCTTTTAAACATCAAGAGGTCATCATTTCTATCAGATTTAATGCATTAGAAACACAACAAGGATCATATTTTCTATTATTACACATGACACAAGGTAAATAAATGCAATAAAAGTTCCCACCATATCCCCCATTATTTTTCTTTCTCAATCATAAAACCACTGGTTTTTCCTTTACATACATTATTACACATATTCATACAGGGTATAGCCGTTTACTAATGCCCAAAAGGTTAGCAAGATAATATAAATAAAATCGTAATATACCATATTATAATGATAATAAATACTTTTATATCCTTATTCATGTTATCTCAAACACTTTTTATTTATATAAAATAACTATGATTATCCCAAACGTACTAATCATTGGGGTTATATAGGGTTATTGTCATTTTCTATAACAACATTTTATCCTCCAAAGTTATCTAAACCCTACTCTTATATAAAGTATATGAACCTGACCTTATACATCAAAATATATAGTTTCTTAAACTATAATTCAGTATATTTCATTCCTAAAGATATTTTATGTAAATATTTTTTGACAATTAGGTCATAAATATTACAAAACAAAGAATATTTTACAAAGTGGACACTTATGACCAGTTACCAATTTTCCATATTATAAATCCTCTAAAATAAAACATGATTTATATTCATGAAAAATATTAACATCTTTTTTCATTACTTCTTATTTTCCCTTACCAATCCATAAACCATATAAAAAAATTTATAAAATATTGGATGAGCATAAGAATTTCAATAAGGGAAATAATAAAATGAAATCCTTTAGTCTAATGACAAGCATGTAAACCCATAAAATATATAACTTTATCACGTTAATCTTTAATATTATGAAAAAAATATCACTTTAAAATTTCATAGATTTAGTGTAATGGAATATTTTAAAACCCATAGAAATCATAGATAAAACATGTATTTAACTTGGTGAATCATTTTTATATCACCCTTAAAAAGCGGATAACCTTCATATTTATCCATAAAGTATCTATAATTGTTACACTTAAAATAACCATTAGGGTTATAATTGGAATAATAATCAGAGTATGTTCTCATAATATATTAGTATACATATAATTAGTTATCTGCATCACTTCTCCCATTGAATTTTAGAACTATATTGGACTCACCCACCCTTAGAATGTAACTGAATCACCCATTCTTCTTGAACAATGATTTTGAACATTAACAGAGTGGAGAAAATATGGAATCATAAAAAAAAATCACCCATAAGAATACATGTTTGAATATATTTATATCCATTCAATTATAAATTTTTTTTTCAAAAACAATAAATAGATAATGAAATGTGGTTTTCATTTTAATTAAACTTGATTTTTTTGAAGGAATCAAGTAAATAAAATAACAATATTGGGTGGGAAAGGTAAATATTTTTTGATATGTTAATATAAAACAATAAATATGTCATTTTTTAAATGTTTTTATTGTTTATGGTATTCATAAAACCATATTTTTACATTTATTTGGTTGGGTTTCATTTAATGGTGTTTTGGGAGATGTGTTGTAAAATATGGAAGTTCTCAAGTTATGCAGGGTTGGCCCACAATTTTTCTAAACCAATCCCTATATCCAAGAGAACCATAAATGTTTAGATCATTAGAGTTTGCATGTCTAGAACATGGTTTTTCAAACTTTTCATCCACCAATGAGAAAATTTGGACAACTTTAGAATGGGTTATATGGTTATGAGTATTGTTTTTCTAATTGTTTGACCCTACCAAGGAAACTATGCATGAGATTAAATTATTCCATTTCTGTAAAATACATAACATCCTTTTCAGGTTCCCCATAGGCCTATATCGAGACCCTGTTGGTTCTCCATACTCAGGATCACCCAGTTGGTGATTTTACAACCTACACACCCTTGTAGAAGTGGATCGAAACTAAGATAACAATGTTTGATCTCTTCACATTAGGTTTATTCTTCATGTTCCCATTCCCCCCATTAACTCATCTTTCTTACCAATGTTTTTTAGATCATTGTATCATTAGAGTGTCCAATCACCAATATTTTATATTTTGATTTTAGTTTTTATTATTGGACTCTCATTGCCAAAAATTTTCTGTGGTCTTTTTTGATTAGGGATTTGCATTCTAAGATCTACTGATCCCAATATATGAGGTTATGTTATGATGAACAATTCAATTTAACTTGATATTGATTGATTTATTTTAAAATGATTGATTTAAATTCATTTTCATGATATGTTTCATTCAAATTGGGTTATTAAAACCCCCGAATTGATTTAATTGATGAATTTGGATTTTAATCGGCATAAATTTTGGAAAATACAAACATTTTTCATTGTATTGGGGTTTGTTTCAGAAATATATGGAAAAATGTAGAATTTAAATTGCGAAATTTATTTTATGAAATTGATATAAATTTGGTATTTCAGAAAATATAGATTAATTTTTTTTATAGAAACCCATTAGTTTTATCTTTGAAAAATCATGATTTGATTAAAAAATCTGTATTGGTTTTTAAATAGAAATTGGAATATTAGAAATGGATGAATGGGATAATGTGTATTTTATAATTTCTTAAAATAAATATCCCATCATTGATATTTATTGGAGCACAGGAAATCTTAGGTAACAAGTTGGTTATTGGGCTAACACTTGTATGAATCATAAATATTTAAATAATACTTAGTGATGTATCTCACACACCCAATGGGATAGTCATGAGTTATCGAAGGTCAGATACCAAGGGATGTGTGTATAAAAATATTTCTTTCATTGATATCCGAGTGTGTGATTTTCATGTATCTTAGATCTAACGTACCTTTTGGAAAATAACTATGTTCCTATTTTATTGTTTTTTAAGTATATTTTATTTCAACTATATTTTTTTACAAATTCATTTTGATATATATAAATATTTTAAAATAAAATTTTTGTCAAGACACTTGATTAAAATATTTCAATAATATTAAATATAAAGTATGATTTGTTTAAATATTATTTTCAATTTCCATAAATGATTAATTAAAACACAATGAATTATTTGGTTTATTAATAGTTTGAATCATATTATGGTATTATTGGTAAGACGCTAGATGAGTTATATCTCATAGCCTACCTGTTTCATTGGGTGATTTTAAATTGTCTTCTTCTAGTTTTGAACATGGGTATGTCCCCACTTATAGGTGGGTGCAGATGTTGATCCATGGAATTGGGGAGTTTTGTTCATTGGAACTCGGGATTCAATCCTATTTTCTGGTATATTCTTTTCTAACATTGGGATATTAATGCCTCTCTGACTTCATTTACAGTTCTCTCTATGGATTTTTTTTGAATTCCTATCTAATTATTTATTTTCATTTATTATGTTTCTGGAAAAAAAATTAACCAATTATGTTTTCTTTGATGACAGGTGCTAGTCGTCAACCCATTAGGATAAGTAAATCCCTTTGGGCTATGTCTTTTTTTGTATGGTTATCAAGGAATCGAGGTATTCATGATGGTTCAGGACAATATTGTATCATAGGTGTAGATTTTTCATATTGTCAGGATGTCAATATGCCTATTTGTAAACTTTTTTGTAGTTTTGATGTAGTTGTGATTGAGTTACTAGCCAGCTCTCATTTCAGTGAGATTTATGTCATTTGGTCTGGTTTTTTTAATGAAATCATAATAAGTACTTACAGTTTTTAAATAATTTTTTTCGATAGATCCAAATACAAATCTTGTATTCTAACCTATTGGGATTAATTTTTCTTCTCCCTCTATTTGGTTCTTAAATATGATGTGTTAATTGTTTTCTATCGATGTTGTATAGAATAACACATTTTAAAAGGTTTGAAAATAATATCTAAGAGGGATATGATGATGAACCATAGTGAGAAAGTCATTTTAGAGATCTGAGTCTAGTCAAGGGCATTTTTCAATCTATCCATGCTCTCGGAGATGCACCATCACCAACACCCATTCAGGCTCCAGCTATGGAATTGAAAAGTGATGCTTTACATGAATGTTCTCTGGTGCACCACCACCAAATCCTAGCAGTGTTCAAAAGCTCCAATAATCCTAACGAGGTTGGGAAATTGTTGACTAGGATTGATTGTCTGTTCGAATTCATAAGGACACCTAAAAAGATCAAATGGATGTGTTCCACTATCATGCTAGAGGGACCAAGAAAGTGATTATGGGACATGATGGTGATGGTGAAGAAGCATGATGTATTAGAGTGGTAAGACATAGAATCACTTTTCACTTACTATTTATATCCAGAGTCTATGATGTTGTCCAGTGATATCATCTTTTTAAAACATGTAATGGCTGATAGGACCATGAAAGAATTTGAAAATTTAATTGACGATTTTATGTAGTTTTAAACATTTATTGTGTTGAATGAGAAATTCAAGATTAAATAGTTTAATATGGATCTAAATTATAATATATTTTTCTCATGTTTTATTGCTAAAGAATACTTATTATGTCAATGTGATGAATATAGTGTTGCTGGCCAAAATCTACCTAGAAAAAAGGTCAAGGATTTATGGAGTTTGTTTTTCTCTAAGTGTATTTGTGCATTCCTCTAAAGGGATGGGGAAGCATGATGACTCTCATGGTGGTTCTCAATAGTATGGTTTTTCTAAACGTCATTTAGTACCGGGGATAGGACCATGGATTTGATATTAGTGTGTCAATCATAGTAATTCCAAGAGTGTTTTCACTATAGAAACCATGTAATGTGCTTCTTTTGGATGACCATTTCACTAGTTGAATGCCTTCTATGTCTCTTATACTCCTCATTGTGAAACATGATAACAAAAACAATATAAATCATTGGAAAATAAAATTATACATGAGAAATGTGGTCCTATCCACAAGCATCGGAAACAAAGCCTATTCATGGAGTGGAATAGTCTCCATATGAAGTAGCTATCGGTCAAGAAACTGTGGGAGGAACTATCTCTATCTCTTCATCGTTAGTGACTAATTTAATTTATATCAATACATGTCATGCATTTAATTCATCCCATATCATTAATATGATAAATCATTCTATTTTCATTTTATGATCGATTATGGGTATTACTACACCCCATTAAATAAAGAGATAACACGATCTCCTTAGTTGTCTTTATTCTTTCAATTTATCAGATATTGATATTATTTTGGATTTTCGGGTAATCGACATGAATTAGCTTGATATCATTTTTAGGATGGATCAGATCATTTTCATGAAAATCTAGATTGATTTTTATCCTTGATGGGTCTACATCAAAACATATGGTGGTGTATACTATATCATTCAAGGAGAATAGGACCTAAAGTCGGGTAGAGTTAGTCATTCTTATACATAGTTACGTAAAATGATATGTGTGTTTACATTTTTATTTGGAGTGATAATCATTGATTTATGATCTCCCTCCAGTTGTCGTCAATTTTCCATACATTTTTTCTTCTGACTACTATAGATCCCCACCAGTTGGGCTGGTATAGTTTTCTATCGATTATGTTCCTTGAACTGAACATGAGTATATTACATCTTACTACATGTCACTAGCTAAAATAAGAGAAATGAATAATTATTTCATTGATTATTTAGAGAATGGAATTATATTCATGGGTGTGTCATCATGGGTGGCGACCGTTCTATTTTCTTAGAATGATGAAGGGTCACTTTGACTTTGTGTTTTTTTCTGTAAACTCAATCGAGTTATTGTAAAGAACATGTATCCATTTCCATATATTCATTATTTATTTAATGAGATGAATGTGGATAAGTAGTTACAAAATATTTATTATTGATCATGTTACAATCATAAGAGAATAAATGAATACGAAATTATGTATGACCATTATGAGTACTATGTCCTACCATTAGGTTTATCCAATACTCCTATAGTTTATATGGATTTAAATGGCATAATCCTCAATGATTATCATGATTCCTTCATTGTTTTCTTTGAGGATGGAAACCTAGTTTACTCTTATTTGGAGATGGATAATGTGGATCAAAATATTTTAGTCCATTAATTGTTCAGAAATCATCGATTTTATTCCAGGACATCAAAATGCAACTTCTATGTTTGTGAATTTTCAATCATGGGACACATTATGTCACAATATGTTATTTTATTTATTCCATATACTGTAATAGCTATTATTACATTGGAATGAATACATAATATTTTGGACATTCAGAGCTTCTGGTGTTTAGCTAGGTATTATTAGCAGTTTGTAAATGTATTCTCAATTTTGAATTCCCAATGGGATCTTATTGGACGCATCAGTTACTGGTTTGTGCTTCGTTATTATATAGGGTTATTGTGTCAATGCTTATGGATCTTAAAATATTATGCCTGACAATAAGAATTAACCAAACCATGACCATGAACTGACATTTATGATGCACACACTTCTGGTTTTTCATAAATACCTCTTTAGAGAATGGTTTAATGTGTTTTCAAACCACAATATATTCATTTATAACATCTCTCAAAAATATTCGATTCTCCGCCAAAGGCATTATGTGGAATACCAGTAACATTTTTATACTGACATCGCTTATACCCTAAGGAAATGGAATTTCATCACAGATGCTTTGAGCATGAATCATTAAACCCTAGCTGTGAAATAATGATCCTAGGTGTTGAAATTGATGGCTCTTTTTTCATAGTTTTATATTGGATTTTTGGAATTAGGGGTCGAGGATTGCATGGCCAGTGTTGAATTGAAATATTATCTTCTGGAAGTGATTTTGTACGAGTATCACCTTGATAATGAGCTGTGAATAATTAAAGACTCTATTTATGGTGGGGAGAATGTACATAACTATTAATTTCGCATAAATGGAATTCTAGGCTACCAAAACAACTTTATTATTCCATTATTAAAATGAATGATGTTATAGAGGATTTTCAAATTCCTTGTGCGTAGTGTTCCCAGGAAACATGAATATGTTCTATGTCATGTGGCATTAATTTTGTGTCAATATATGAGATTGGTTATTTCTAAATTTTGTCTCTTGTTGATATACATTACAACAAGTCAATGTCTTACACAATAAACCTTTAGGTTTTCTTTATTCACTTCAATTGACAACTTATACATTGGAGGATATTTCTATGGAATTTTTTGTTGTGCTACCTCATAACCAGATAATGAATAATGATATATGGGTTTTGATCAATCAACTAAGTAAATTTTCCCATGTTATACCCATTCATTATACAACCAATGTGGAGGAGTTTGGAAATATATATGTTTAAGAGATTTATCATTGTCATGGGGGTCTATATGATATAGTCTCTAGTATAGATCCTCAGTTAGCTTCCCAATTTTTGAGCGTCCTTCAAGAGGAACTGTGTTCTATGATCCATTTGAGCACGAAATGTCATTTGTAGTAATATGGTTATACAGAGAGTGACATATAGATTCTTGAGGATATGTTTCCTAAATGTATCATTTTCTTTAATGGAGTAAGGGATGATAATTTAGGTCTAGTTGTGTTTTCTTTTAACAATAGTTACTAGTTCATGATCAAAATGTCTCCTTTCCAGGTATTCTATTATTGGACTTTTAGATTTCTTTTTAAATAGTTAAATATTTTTGACTGGTCCTTTGTTTGACCGAGTATGGTTCAAGATACAACTAGAATGATTAAATTAATTCATCATATAATTTTAATGTCATAGATTCGGTATAATTATTATTCTTATCACCTTCATAGACCATTAGAATTTTAATTTTGTGACCAAGTGTTCATTAATCTTTCACCTCAGATGGGTCATCGATGGCATGGAAGGTATGGGAAGCATGGTCATAATTTATTGAGTGCTTTTAGGATTTTTTAAATAATGGGGAATGATTTTTACCATTTAATAATTCCATCATAGTTGAAATCAATACATAACATGTAACATGTATTTTATCCATGAATGTATCTTTCATATACATTAGTCTTTTTAGATGGAGTGATCTTGAGGTTAACCTGATTTATCAATTACTGGACATTCAGTTAGGATATATGACTTTAAAATATATGTGCATCATGGGAGGATGATACCTTTGGATAGATTTCAATAGAAACAAGTTCATAATTCTCAAGAGATGTGGGAGTGTCAGGAACAAATAATAGTTTTTTGGAATAATCTTTTGGACATAGAATCCTGTTAAAAATCATTATATATGTAAAATGATTCTACAGTGAGGAGGTTATAACATCATATTACTATTTTTAGGTATTAATAAACCCCTCTTTTTCCCTAATTTGGGTTTGGATTTATTTAATGGACCTTCTGATTAAGTTTTAGTAAATTTTTTATGTTCATGGGCTATGCACGGTTGGCTCGTGGTTTTCCCAAACCATGTTCTCTCTCATGAAAAAATGTAGAAACCCAAACACTAAGGGTTTTCACAGTAGAAAAATGGTTTGAAAAACTATTCACCCACTAAAGAGAAAGCATTCACTCCTACAAAATAGGGCACATGGTTTTCCTAACCATGAATACCATCCTAGGAAACCATGCATGGTATTTAATTAATCAAAAAATATATTTTGTTTAAATCCCAAAACCACATTTTAGGTACCCAATAAATATAGCTTCACCTCCTATGGTTTATTCTTTATTGGTACATCAGTGAAAGAATTTTTCCCCTCTGCAACATTCCATATGAGTATAAAATCCTAGAGAACAATGTTTGATCTCTAACTGGTAGGTTTTATTTTCACATTCTCTTTCTATCATTATCTTTTCTTTGCTTCCCAGGGGTTTTCAGATTTACATAAAATTGGAGGTTCTCATAACCTCTATTCATACAGATGATTCCATGTTTGATTTTTAAATCCTCATTTTCGTTGTTCTTCATTAATGATCTGAATTACGACTTTACGATTCATGTTCGCGTGATCCCAAGGTAGATAGTTCCATTATGATGGCCAATTTATATTAACTGTAAATTATTTTATTTAAATTTAGATTTTTGATCTAAATTAAATTCTTTGATAAATTTATTTCAAATTAGTTTATTAATAAAATAAATCCATTAAATTGGGTTATTTGGATTTCATTTAGCATGAAATTGTAGAAAAACCCCTATTACATGAAATTTTGTTGTTCTTGTGAAATTTATGGAATATTATGAACATAAAATTGTTGAATTTAAATTGTGAAATTTATATCAATTTTTTAATTGGGAAAAATTTCTTAAAATATTATTGATCTAAACCCACTAGTTTTATCTAAGAAGATGCACAATTTTATTAAAAATCTATGTTTTGGTATTTTAATTGAAATGGAATATTGGGATGCATTTTATTTTTTTATGTTGTAAAATAAATTTATCATCCTAAATTTGTATTAGAGAACATGAAAACATATTTGTTTTAGAGTTTATGGGATAACACTCTTCTTCTGATTTACAACTGAAATGAAGCATTGTAAAACATGTAACATCCCTGATGGGATATTGATGAGTCATTTTTGGTTAGTTACTAAGGAAAGTGTGTATACACATATTTTCATGATTCCCCTTCATGTGTGTGAGGATCCCATATCCTAGGACTATGGTACATTTTGGAATATGACAATGTTTCACATTTTTTTATTTGAAATATATAACTTTTCTTTTAAAGAATATCACATTCCCAATGAATTATATAATCTATTTTATATAAAATTTGTTTGGATTTTTTTGAAATATTACCATTAGTTTAAATGTATGGCATGATTTGATTAAATATGATATTCAAATACCATGTCCAATTATTTAATATTTAAATATTTAGTTAGTAAATAATTGATTTCATGTTACTTTGGAATCCTTGGTGAGACCCTACTGGGATTTTAGGTCTCTTCCAACTTGTTACAACTGATGTTTGTATATTATCTTCTTCCATGTTCGAGAAAGGGTAAAGAGAAAATGTTTGTTGGGGGTATTTGTTGATCCTTTTCCATGGATATTTGTGACTATTAGGACTTGGTTTATTGTCATATTTTATGATGTCTCGTGGTATCACATTGGGCTATTTATTTCCATTTTACTTCTTGTATATTTCACTATATGGAGTTTTTCTGTATGCATATGGTCTTTTTTTTCTTCGGTTGTGTATGTGGTAAATGTTTTCCCACTTTTTTTTATGATTGCATGTTCTAGTCTCCAATCCATGGGGATCAGTATTTCCCTTCAGTCAATTTCAGTATCGGCCAAGTTAATAGGGTACTAGGGTAGTCAGGATGGTTCATGACACATTTTCTATAGAATATTAACAATTTCCATAAAAAATTTTCTTTTCAAATCCTTTGAATTTAAGTCATTTAATTATACTTTAAAAAAATTATAGAATTATTAATACTTCAATTAAATAATTTTAAAAATATGGATATAGTAGAAAAAAGACTATTTAAAATGTTATATTCAAAGAATATTTTTGAATAATTTCTCTCTCATTAAGTCTGACTTATCACATACAACCTTTATATTCTAAAATAATAAAATTATATTAATTATATACTTATTTAATAAATTTTTTTCTTATTTTATTATTTTTTTAATTTTTTGTAATGACCTGACTTTTTATGAAGGTAAAACAAATTTAGCTTTTAATTCATAGTTTCATCCTAGAGAGGGTTCACTATGGCCACATGAAGGTCTTTAAAGTGTATGGGAATTTTTTGGATCTCAAAGATCTATAAATTGGGGATTCAATCTAATATACATGATTAGCACAGGGTTATTGCTAACTGTATGACACCACCATGCAAGGATCTCTATACACAGTAGTAGGAGTCACATTTTTTCTAACTATGTGATTCAAGCAGCATTACGATGTTATTTGTCTCAGGCTAATTATAGAGGCTTTTCACTTGGGCTATAGATGGTTAGTTAAACACAATTTATATTTTGTGTGATGTGGGTTATTTGGTTGGGTAGGGCAGATGGTAGGTTAACAGTTTTGCACACCCTCTAAGAAAATCATGAGAACCCTTAAATGGGTGTTAAATTATCATTTTCCATATAATTTTAAACCTTCATCCACTAATTATTTTCATCTCTAGTGGAAATTTTTTTTCCCTCCCATGGAGTTCTCCACATCCTAATCTAGGATTCCGTATTTAACCTCCACTATATCTCTATATTCATCATTGTTTAGTGTGTTGGATCCTGACAAGAATCTCCTTAATCCAATTTCATTAATTCTATATTTACCTTTTACTTCTACCCTAATTTTTCTTACATTAATTTTATAGAATATTAATTATAAGAAAATATAATAGTGTTTCAAGACTTGGATCCCGAGGTTTTTGGTCTTTGGAAAATTCGGACCACACATAATATTAACATAATAAAACAGAGAAATTATTTAATCTGTTCTACTCTAGTTTCTTAGTATCCCTAATGATCTCATTGGTATATGAAATCACCAGATGATAAACATTAATGATAATGGTTAAGTAATATCACAATAAAAAGATATATAAGAACATGAATCAATAAATCATTTTTTAAGAATAATCAAACTCATCGTTAAATAAGCATCATTCATAATAAAAATTATGAGAAGAATAATTCGATAATGTCGTGGAATGTGGGGTGGTAAAAAAATGAAACCTCATGTCTTAGTGGTCAACTACCACATATATTTGTGAACAAAACTAGCATCATGTTCACACATAAAATATGTGCATAATAATAAAATCATAATTTGGAACAAATGTAACATCATATTCATACATATTGCACATCATCTCATGTGATACATCATATTACCTAATGCATTTGAGCACTATATAA
Organism: Viscum album; assembly: GCA_963277665.1. Classification (NCBI taxonomy): domain Eukaryota; kingdom Viridiplantae; phylum Streptophyta; class Magnoliopsida; order Santalales; family Viscaceae; genus Viscum; species Viscum album. The sequence goes on from OY728165.1 coordinate 525,466,072, forward strand.
TTCTAGGCATACCCATCACATAATACCATTGACATAATGATACATTATAGATAGAACATACATCCATCATTGATGTAAAATAACTCGTAGAAAGGTAATGGGTTTCATGTGAATTTTATAAATTATAAATTCGTGGATATACAATGGGGTTCCCAAAATAAAAAGGATAATAATGTAATTGATATGATAATATTTGATTTTTAGTGATAAATAAACAATCTCAAGAGAAGAAAAATGTGTATTTTTATAGAAAGAAGAGTTATTTTGGAAAAATAATTTCATTTGACATAATATAAGATTGGAAGAATTTATATCCCATATCATAAAAGGTAAAAACAATATAATTATAATTTAGTAATATTAAATTACATCAACACCAATACTCTTCATGAAATTGGAATTACACAAAGAAATAAAATTGGGTATGAGAATCCCTTTACCATATGTCTAAATGAATTATTCAAATTAATATCCATGATAATTAAATTATATTAATTAATTAAAATATTAATGAACTAATTCTACATTTATTTTAGTTATTATAATTTTATTACATTCATTTATGGCCAATATGATGTGTTATAGTGTTCAATTACATCATTTTGGGGTGTTCATTTACTTGGTGTTCATGACAAGTTCACTTGTATACATGTATAGAATATCGTCTAAAATGGGTATAAAATTCCATAATTGATATTATATGTTATTAACAAACTTACGGAATTATAATTTCTCTTATATATTATTTATTTTTAAATATGAGGATGATCCATTACATAAAATTTTAGTTACAATCGTTTAGACTAATTTAGCGGTTTTCAAACACAACATACTCATTTCATTTTATTTATTAATATTATTGGTGTAAGATAGTTCTAGATCATTAAAATGTAATGAAATACATTTTAGTATTTGTTTCAACAATTATGAATGTTTTAATAAAAACCAAGAAGTCGTTAAAGGAAAAATGAAAAACTTTTATTCATTAAGGTGTTAAAACAACACCTCATGGATGATGCTTCCAGTTTTAGAATAAAAAGTAGAGGAGAAGATATTTGATGATGGATTATTAAATTTAAAATATAAAATTATATTATATGCATGATGTTCCAGGTATCATTCCACTTAAATGCATGTAGATGGAGTGATAATAAAAAAGGAAGTGAAAATTAAAAGAAAAGAAAATACAAAATATAGGATTTTACCTCTTTAATTATTCTCCTTGAGGACATCCTTAGGGAATGTTTTGTGGTATTTCTTTGAGACCAAAGGCTCCACGAAGTGGGGGACGGTCATAGAAGGATTATTGGATATAATTGGGACATTCTTAAATGATTTGTTGCTATGAGGAGAAGTGGCGGTGAGAGGTGTGTTTTTGGATTATTTTATTCCATAGTTTATTATTCTAAATTAAGACAATTAAAAGGTTTGATTACCATTACTAATTACAATAAATGTAAAATTATTTTTTGATATAATGGTGCTCAAATCATCCGTACATAACACATGACATAAAAAGTCTAGTATTTTTTAAATACCGAAAATTACAATATATCACAATTTGGCAAAAATTTCAACTATTTCAGAAAAATAAAAAATTCCAACTTTACAATTTTTTTTTGCAGGGAATTAAAAAATGAACTCCATTTATAGTAATAATTTTATAATTATTAGATATTTAATTTTTAATTAAAATCATCATTTAGTATAAAAATACATATTTTATAATTATAATATATTTTTTTAGACATTGAAAATCAGTTACAGTCTCATAAAATTATATTAGAATCATAAGAAAACAAAATATTAATTTGTTAATGTATTGGATGAAAATTAATTTTATTTTCTATAATTATATTAATTGTTTTATAGTAGATAAATATTTATGTTTTCCAAAAATACAAACCCATAATTTATTACTATTTAAACAGTTGTTTACTTATATTATGATATGATTGTATCATATATCTTTTTTTGGATGTACAAATACAATATATACTTTAACATGTGATGTAACTATTCTACTAGCCAATTTAATATTCCTATTGGTTGTAGTACTATTCCAAGGGTTATGTTCCCGTTCCATTAGTATAGGTTCCTTAATTTCTAAAAATACATCTTATTTCATTAATTCTACATTTATAAAGCTGATATTGTTTTCTAAAAGTGATTTTATGTGGATTATACTATATAAAGAAATATATAATAATGGAATTTCAATTTATAAATATTTTTGTTTGATAAATTCTTCCCCCATTATGAAATTTATGCTTTGAAAATTCATTTTAAATTCAATATTGAAAATGGGATGATAATAGTTCTAAATCACATCATTCATTTCCCATGTTTCCTCTTTACACTTATTGTTTCCCCAGAGTACATTGACCATGTGATTAGTCTTGTTGCATATAACATTATCTATACAGTGTATTAATCTTTATTGGATTCTCCTCATAAGAGATATAATATTCCAACTATACAACCTCTCTATTCAATAAATGTGATGGATTTGATGTGTAGTTCTTCAAGAGCGATACATGGAATATATCATGCACTAGAGACATGATTGGTGGAAGTTTTAGTTGATAGGACACAATGTTACCATGATCAAGAATCGTGAACGGGGCGATGAACCTAGGAATCATCTTTATATTATTCCCAAATACAATGACCATATTCCATGGGGGATATGCGGAGTAATACCTTGTCTCTAACATCAAACTCTTGGTCGCATAGATTATTTCCTAAATGGATCTTCTATTGAATTTGGGATGCATTTTTGTGTTTCTGAATATTTTTCTACTTTTCCATACATTTCTAGTCATAAAAGCATAAATTCACTAAACTCATCCCATAATTCTAGTCTAATGAAATGTTTCCCATATAGGTCATCCTATAGATCCATTTGGATGATTTATTGGAATATTTAATTGTTGGAAAAATCAACCATAGGTGGATGTTGGTACAATCTTCCATTGAATTCTATAGGTAAAGCTCTCAACATGTCTTATAGTTTCTGAATTTTTTTCTTAGATAGGACATTATTTTAAGTATAATAAGATTTATTGATGCTCATCTCAGTGTTTAGATAATCTTGAAGACATTTCAAAAACATGTAGGTAAATATCAGATCATTATCAGATACTATCATTAGTAGTACTCTATTCATCCATATAACTTCTCTAATACATATTTGTTCTTGTCGATCATGTGATAAGTCCTCTTCAAATGTGGTAATGTGATATGTATTTTTGTGATTATCCACAACAACCCATGTAGCATAGTTTCCTATGGATGACTCCAGATGTCCGCTGAAAAAGACCATTGTGAGTTTTTTTCCATTTCAATGTTTGTATTGGTACTAGTATCATCATACCCGAAGTCTTTTTCCTTATAAACTTAATGTTTTGACATACCATGTAGTTTTATGTATATTCAGTGTTCTCATTTTTCAAATTTACCCACATATACTTCTCCCAGATATCATGATAAAGAATTTATATCCCTAGTTGAATAAAGTTGATTGATCTATATCGGTCTCTCCTAAGAACATTCTTTATCTCTGGATTGGATAGTAAAAATATTCATGAAACAAATCCTACTACACCTTTATCATCTATTTTGAACTTTAAGGATTTATATTTTTAGATTTTTACTGCCTTTTTCTAAATTTCTACATCACTAAAATGAGCATGCTTTATTTACCTCATGAGTAATGGTCAATAAATCATTTTATAGAGGATTTATTATGTTCTATTATTAATGATTGTAACATAAAAACATTTCAAATCCAATAAGGTTTTATCCTCATCAATTATCATCATTGATAAAGTTTTATGATCCATTATACAATGATCATCCTCCACATTATTTAATTTTCCTAAATTGTAGTGCATTGAGTATTCATAATAGTTGATGAGATCTAACCACCATTAGTCGATCATATTACTCTTCTTTAAAAGTGAATATAAAATTGAGCATCTTATGTTCAATATATATTTCACACTTATCCATATATACTTAATGCATTTATGATTTCAATGTGATGATCACAAAATCCATCTCCAATTCATACATGGAACAATTTTTCTCGTTATTTTAAACTACCTTCATGAAGATTCTATCACATTATCATTTTTAATCAACATACAGCCCAATACCTTCTTTTATTTATCACTATATACCACACAGAGTTCCCCTCTTTTTGAAAGTGGGAGTATTGGCATGGTTATAATCCCCATTTTAACTCTATGATGCAATTTTTACATCCACTTCTATACAATAACATTTAACCATTTTTTTTAATCTTGGATAGTGGGTTTCAAAAAATTTAGATGTTCTTAAAAAGTCACTAGTAATACCCACAAGTCCATGAAAACTATGAATCTATTTTACAAATTTTTGATCTGTACACTATTCAATTTTTGTTGCCTCAGAAGGGTCCACATATATTCCTTTTTTGGTGATAACATGACCCATGATTTTTTATCCTCCATGTTGAACTCAAATTTATTGTACTTTTCATAATGATAATCCCTTCATAAATTCATTATCATGGTATTCAAATGATCCTCATGTTCCTATTTTCTCATAGAGTATATCAGAATGCCATCGAATGGAAACAAAATACTTTTTGAGGTAATATCTAATGTCATTATTTATTATATATAGAAATACATCTAGAGAATTTGTTAGTATGAAAAGAATCACTATGAACCCATAGTGTCTGTATTGTGTTTGAAAGGATGTCTTGGTAATATATTCCATTATCACCTTTAATTGGTGATATCTTGACTAATGTTCTAACATAGATAAATTCATGGACCTATGTAGTTGATTAAACAAGTTATATATCTTGGTAATGAGATACTTTTAATTTATCATGATTTTTGGAGCTCACGATATTCAATGGAAATGTGCATCGATCCATTCTTCTTCTTGAGGAAGAGTGTGGGTGCACCCCATGGTGAAGCGCTCGGATGTATAAATCTTTTGTCGAGATTCTATTATAATTGATTCTTCAAATGTTCTAACTCAATGGTGGACATTTTATAATGAGTCTTAAAAATTGTAAGAGTTACATGAGTTAGTTTTATCAAGAACTAAACCAATCAATTAGAAGGAAGACCAGAAAAATCTCTAGGGAATAGATCAGTGTACACCCACATAATGGGAAACTATTAGATCATGATCATCTCCCTCGCCTCAATAATTTGATCCAAATGTCTTCAATCATAAGGAAATAATTTCCAAACATGAGATTATTATTTTAAAATTGATTCATCCTCAACCATACACATATACTGTAGAGACCCGAAGCCTGACTTACATGGACATTACATTACATTTGCGAAATACTTAGTACATAACAAAAACACACACACAAGGATCGTAATAGTTTAGTGTCTTTGGAAACTCGGAACGTAATCTTCTAATCGTGGTGAAAGATCTTCAATATCTCCCATAAAGATCTTCCCTCTTTTTTTACCTAAAACCATTCTTTATATCCTGGGGAAAAGAAAACATAAAAGGGTGAGCTCAAATGCTCAGTAAGGGTAAACAAAAGAAATATCAATCACATCATATACATAAGAACATAGCTTTTGGAAATCTTAACCTGCAAAAGAGCTCATAATATCATAACATGGGATAAATCATAGAAGTGAAAATGAGATCACTATAATCATAACATAAAACTTGAAACTTTGTGGCATGCACACATAATCATGGAAAATCATTTCTTGTTAGTCATGACTCATTGCCAAGACTATCTTAGTGGACAAAGTCCCTTTCTTAACCGAGTTCATTCCTCATTTCAGTCCTGTATCACTGAACCGAAATAACCTTCCGTTCCAGCCATGTCTATCTCATGAGATATAAAATCTTTACCCAATGCATTGGAGGGAGATATAGGTCCCACCCATCTTATAATGAATCCTTTCTTATGTGTGCCACATAATCGTATAACACATGTAACAAAAATGGGATTCTTGAAACATCATGACATCATAAAACAAATCATATAAGGTAAAGGAATTCATAAAAATAATTCCATCACAACATTATCAAATAAATGTAATATTAGGGATAAAAATAGAACCCTTTATTATCTTGGATGGAAAATAATTTTGATAAAACTCTTGAACTCCATTCTTGAGGAAAATATCCTTTCTTCTTCAAAAACATTTTTCCTTTCTTAACATGTTATACAACTTTAAAATAAAAGAAGTTGATTAAAAATAAACATGAAAACTTGTAAAGGAAGATTCTTGTAAACAATGTTTTAAAAATCCATTCATGCCGTATAAGTTAAAAAGAAAACATTCTTCTCGTACTTTTGTCAGAAAAGTCAAAAAGTACCTCGTACGAAAAAGCGACAAAAGATTCCTTTCATATTCTTTACTAAAAACTCACCGAAGGGTAAAATTGGATTTAAACTATTGTAAGTGGATGGAAACAATATTAAATATTTAGGGAACATTGATGTGGATGATAAAATACACCCTAGTAAATGCCAAAGTAAAAACAATCTCGGATAAAAATGAGATTGCGATATTTCCCTTACCTTAGGTCCGATTTTCTTCGTATGTGTCCGAACCTCCTGTATAATGATTTAAATAATGTCATTGACTTATTACAGAATCATATTCATTGTTATGATATCATATATGGTTCACTTATGACTTTATATTACCCGTTCTTTTGTAAATTCATGTTAAAGTAGCATTTTGGGTAAAATCGTCTCATTTGTCGTTCGTGTTTTTAACATGTAGTTATTCATATGATTACGTAGATCATGATTACTTAATTCCAGAATATAAAACATGATTTATATAGATATATTCAGAATATACATATATAATAAATTAGTAAATGGAAAGAAATACACCGTTCATGGAGACGGTAGTCCGTACGTACGCATGAACGCTGTTTTCGTTTCCTTATTGAATTGAATGGAATTAAGTAGATGACATACATATAAATATAAATAATTCTAGTATCATTATCAGGTCATATATTTCATTATTACTTATTATATATACTTTATAATCATTCATGAATGGCTAATCATTGAGAATGAATCTCATCGCATTGTGGAGACGGTAGTCCGTACGTACGCACGAGCGATGATATCGTTCCCATGGTCGTGGAATTGAGTTGAATTGTATGTATACTATTTTAGTATCAATATCACTTTATAATAGTCATATATAGTTACTCATTACACCTTTATACCCATCCAATTAAGGTGGTGGCGGAAATTAGATTACACCACGGCGTGGAGACGGTATTCCGTACCTACGCACGCGCGGGGATTTCCTTTTTCCGTAGGATGAATAGAAGGTTAATTAGAGTTGTTTCATATTTATAATAAAATATCAGTATATAATAAATACTGATGTTATTACTTTATTATGAAACAACTAAAGAAGAAGAATTTGAAGAAGAAAGAAATTGAAAAGATCGGTAATGGATATTACCTCTTCTTTGAAACGCCTCTTTGAATCCTCCACTTAGGGAACTATGATTGGTCTTTGAAGAAGACCAGTACCTCTAGGATTATTCTAGGGAAGTGGAGAAGGGATTGTGGCAGGGGTTGGCCGAGCTTTAGTGCTCAAATTGGTGTGAGGAGGAGGGGGAGGAGGTGTCCTTTTATAAGGGAGGAGAGGGGCACCTTAGGAATACCTCAAAATATTATTTTATATTAAAGTCAAAATCGTTTTATAATGGTTCCAAAGGGTCTTATTTCGGAGCTAAAGTGGGGATGGGTCGAAATCCTATCAAACAATAATATTTAGACAAGTTTAGGGTATTATTTTAACCTTATCAATTAGATTTTACTCTAAGTTACATAATTTAACTTTTACCGTGTCTTTTTGTTTTCTTTCACTATATGGTTAATACACTTACTATAACATGCCAAAAGAACCCCCAAATTGTTTATTATTAATACATATATCTTTATCTAAGTCATTTGGCCGAACCTTTGATTTTTAGGAATAAAATAACAATTTATAATATAATATTTGATTTAAAAACTATTTTGTTTCAATTTTGACACTATTTGATATATGATTTTTGTGAAAGTCATAACAGAATTATATGTTCGAACCAAGTTGATTAAATCAACAATAATATATCACAGTAACCTAGAAAATTAGTGGAATTCATAAAAAGTCTCAAATTACATTCATTTGAGAATTTATAACATCAATTAATGTAATATTTCCTTAAAAGGGTAATTACTGCATCATCGTTGTGTCATACATAAATTACTTTATTTAAAGTCTAAAAATTATAAATAAAATATCATTATGTAGGAAATTTTTTTAGCTTTATAATGAATATTTATAGTCGAATTTATCTTATTTATAACCCCATATTAAAAATTTTTTAGTTATTAAACTTTGATTTTAACTATTTTAACTATTCATTAAATAAAATAATATTAAATGTCATAATCTAATCCAAGTGGACCTAAATGGTCATATTATATTCATAAGGTTGTTTTTGGTCGAATTACACTTATCCAATAGAATTAGGACTTGTGTTAGGGTAATAGTAATATCGTATTTACCCTTAGTTACCCTATTTACTATTAACCGTGGTAAAAAAAGTAAAAAGTTACTATTCACCAAAAATTATTTTCATCTCATTGAACCACATTTTACTTACTGACATCAACCGTGTCTCTCAGATTTTTGAAATTCCATTCACAAAAGCAGTAAAATTCAGTTTTATGAAAAATTCAGTTTTTTTAACTACCACTTAGTAGTTTCACTATTCATAAAAAATTCATGTTTTTCAGAACAATGCCAAAATTTCATCCTAAGCTATATTTCATATTCCGAATTCAAAAATGAAATCTATTTTACCAAATTCATAACATAGAAGTTGCATTAATTAATTTTATAATTAAATCCCGCTGTTAAAATAAATAGCGTGTTTTTAGGAAACAAAATATATCAAAAGATTGACACTTGATTATGTCTGGTTTAAATGTGAAATTACAACCAATGACCAACGTTGTATTAAATTGTAAAAATATATTCTAAATATACTTTAAAACCACTCAAATTAATAATTTATCACTATTAATTATTTCGATTAAAAAAGTTGCTTTTAATTATAATTTAGTAATTTTCACTATTCATCAGAATATGAAAGTTATCCGAAAAGTACCAAAATTTCACCTTAGGCTAAATTCGATACTCCTAATCCAAAAATGAATTCCATTTTGAGAGATAAAATTTCTAAAATTTAAAAAGTGTTTATTACTATTCATAACGGATAGTTTTAATAATATTTTAATAGCATATCGTTGTTTCGTGAAACTCAGTATTGCGTACTACACATGCTATCGAGGAAGGTTGCGATTGCGTGTAATGCAAGGCAAGTCAAGGATGCGTGTTGTGAAAGCTCCTTTTGGTGTAGCGTACAACACAAGACATTAATAAAATTAAAAAGATTATTTTTCATAAAATCTCGGGCTGTTACATTATACCCCCCTTAAAATGAATTTCGCCCTCGAAATTCGTCGTGGTTATAAATGGTTTACTATTCGAAAGTTTCTTTAATAGAAACCCACATCGTAAAATGGAATACCAAAACATGGCTTTAAAAACTAAAGTATGAAATGTAACGATTACCAAAAGAAACTAATCACTGGGTTTCCACATAGGTGAAAATGTGGATATGGAAGAGAAATCTAACCATCATGTTCCGATGGAGGGTGGTAGAGAACATGGCTATGGAAAAGCCAAAAATCACAAATCCATAAATTTTTGACGATCTAAGGTACCATCCGATTCATCAGGTATAAGATCCCTAGGACAACATTTTTGGTTTTCAAGATCATTTCCCTAAAGTTGAAAATTTGAATTAGAATAAATACTTTCATTATTTTGGTACAATCTCGCTGTTGTTCATGCATTGAACAATTTCCACTTCATCTCTTAAATAAATGAAGTTGAATTTGTTATTCGTGAAGTGTTAACAGATCATGTGATAGAATGACGGGTCATTCCATCTGTCTCAAACAAAAGGTTAGCAAAAATTATATACATAAGTCGATCTATAGTGAGATTAATCACATATGGTTCCTAAAATGGACTTATACTTCATATATCATACTGCTTAATATAATAAAACTAGTTTCTACTAAACAGGGACTTCCTGTAGGCCAGTGGTAGGCGATAAAGGCCAGTCGCACTTTGGTTGTGGGTTCGATTCCCACAGCCTTGTCCGAAGCGATGGGATGTCGCCCGTCCTGCAGGTTGTCCTTTTTCTAAAACTACATTACTATAACATCCCATTAATAATATCGAAAAAAACTTCTATCCTTAAACAATACTCACTTATGTCCAACATAATCCATTTCAATCTTTAGGCTTATCCATAATACTGCAGTCCACTCTCATAACATAGTGAAAACGATTACCAAAGATTTAATACCATCGTTGATCCCCATATATCATAAGATATGTTTTGTTGGTCACATTCCAAACATTCAAAGTCCTTAATCATGTATTCTTTTGAATACCTTAGTGAAAACATGAATGCAGTTAAAAGTTAACACTTTCCACATACCAAAATCCTCAAAATTCTATATACTCAAACCATGATATCACTTAGTCCTTATATCAATCATGAGCTCATGAATACTGTTAAACATTTCGTTTTCTCGTTTTCCCTTCATTATGCGCATATCATCTTATTTCCAAAAATATCTGAATAACCCTTCATGGATACTGGTAGCATTAATCACACACTTTCAAAACTCAAGGAAAGACAACAATGTATCAATCCTTAGATGTCTCTTTATTCCATAGTACCGTGAGATTCTTTATACAACATTACACTTGATAAACATGTAATCATTCCACTACCTTCTTAAACCATTGACCGAGCTTCAACAATTCTTTCATCTCACATATCATTTGTAGTCTCTTCATCATCATCAACATAAATACTACCCATACGACCATACTGATTCTCTTCATGAGACTTTCCCTTAGGGAATTGGTTTGCATAATGCCCGTACATTCCACATTTAAAACATTTAACCATTGTTGATGTCGTAGCAATACCATTATCCTCATCCATGGTGTTAACTGAACCTTTTCCTTTGCACTTACTTGCTTTTTGTCCTTCTTCTCCACACCCAAAGCATCTTCTAGTTCCTTTGAAACATTCTCCATGATGCCTCTTCCCACATGATTTACATAGGGAAAATTGAACTTTCTTTCCTCTATGATCATCATGAAACTCCATCTTTCTCTTATTAGCCGAGTCAGGAAACTTACCAAATTTTACTTTATTGATCATATTATGAGATTGCTGATTCGGCATAATAATGATGTTTGGACTTCCAAATCCCATTTCATTATGAAGAATATCATTCCATTGTCCATCATATCCTCCATTATCGTGAATCATCTTGTTTCCAGCCATTTTCTAAAACCCAGAAAAGAATAGTGTCAGAGGCAAAAATCATGCTAGGGAAAACAACATAATAAAGGTGGAGTATCCTCAATATCTAAAATCTTAGGTTAAATTCTATGATCGTTACCGTAGTTCTAGTACTATATCCTATACGTATACTTATCCTTAGGGACATCCCTAGACATACCTTATAAATATCTCTAGGGATCTCACTAAAGTTCTCGCACTCTAGTTTCCAAAGGTTGACTAAACCATTCCTCTGATACCAACTGTAGAGACCCGAAGCCTGACTTACAGGGACATTACATTACATTTTCGGAATACATAGTACATAACAAAAACACACACACAAGGATCGTAATAGTTTAGTGTCTTTGGAAACTCGGAACGTAATCTTCTAATCGTGGTGAAAGATCTTCAATATCTCCCATAAAGATCTTCCCTCTTTTTTTTACCTAAAACCTTTCTTTATATCCTGGGGAAAAGAAAACATAAAAGGGTGAGCTCAAATGCTCAGTAAGGGTAAACAAAAGAAATATCAATCACATCATATACATAAGAACATAGCTTTTGGAAATCTGAACCTGAAAAAGAGCTCATAATATCATAACATGGGATAAATCATAGAAGTGAAAATGAGATCCCCATAATCATAACATAAAACTTGAAACTTTGTGGCATGCACACATAATCATGGAAAATCATTTCTTGTTAGTCATGACTCATTGCCAAGACTATCTTAGTGGACAAAGTCCCTTTCTGAACTGAGTTCATTCCTTATTTCAGTCCTGTATCACTGAACCGAAATAACCTTCCGTTCCAGCCATGTCTATCTCATGAGATATAAAATCTTTACCCAATGCATTGGAGGGAGATATAGGTCCCACCCATCTTATAATGAATCCTTTCTTATGTGTGCCACATAATCGTATAACACATGTAACAAAAATGGGATTCTTGAAACATCATGACATCATAAAACAAATCATATAAGGTAAAGGAATTCATAAAAATAATTCCATCACAACATGATCAAATCAATGTAATTTTAGGGATAAAAACAGAACCCTTTATTATCTTAGATGGAAAATAATTTTGATAAAACTCTTGAACTCCATTCTTGAGGAAAATATCCTTTCTTCTTCAAAAACATTTTTCCTTTCTTAACATGTTATACAACTTTAAAATAAAAGAAGTTGATTAAAAATAAACTTGAAAACTTGTCAAGGAAGATTCTTGTAAACAATGTTTTAAAAATCCATTCATGCCGTATAAGTTAAAAAGAAAACATTCTTCTCGTACTTTTGTCGGAAAAGTCAAAAAGTACCTCGTACGAAAAAGCGACAAAAGATTCCTTTCATATTCTTTACTAAAAACTCACCGAAGGTTAAAATTGGATTTAATCTATTGTAAGTGGATGGAAACAATATTACATATTTAGGGAACATGGATGTGGATGATAAAATACACCCCAGTAAATGCCAAAGTAAAAACAATCTCGGATAAAAATGAGATTGCGATATTTCCCTTACCTTAGGTCCGATTTTCTTCGTATGTGTCTGAACCTCCTGTATAATGATTTAAATAATGTCCTTGACTTATTACAGAATCATATTCATTGTTATGATATCATATATGGTTCACTTATGACTTTATATTACCCGTTCTTTCGTAAATTCATGTTAAAGTAGCGTTTTGGGTAAAATCGTCTCATTTGTCGTTCGTGTTTTTAACATGTAATTATTCATATGATTATGTAGATCATGATTACTTAATTCCAGAATATAAAACATGATTTATATATATATATTCAGAATATACATATATAATATATTAGTAAATGGAAAGAAATACACCGTTCATGGAGACGGTAGTCCGTACGTACGCATGAACGCTGTTTTCGTTTCCTTATTGAATTGAATGGAATTAAGTAGATGGCATACATATAAATATAAATAATTCCAGTATCATTATCAGGTCATATATTTCATTATTACTTATTATATATACTTTATAATCATTCATGAGTGGTTAATCATTGAGAATGAATCTCATCGCGTTGTGGAGACGGTAGTCCGTACGTACGCACGAGCGATGATATCGTTCCCATGGTCGTGGAATTGTGTTGAATTGTATGTATACTATTTTAGTATCAATATCACATTATAATTGTCATATATAGTTACTCATTACACCTTTATACCCATCCAATTAAGGTGGTGGCGGAAATTAGATTACACCACGGCGTGGAGACGGTATTCCTTACGTACGCACGCGCGGTGATTTCCTTTTTCCGTAGGATGGATAGAAGATTAATTAGAGTTGTTTCATATTTATAATAACATATCAGTATATAATAAATACTGATGTTATTACTTTATTATGAAACAACTAAAGAAGAAGAATTTGAAGAAGAAAGAAATTGGAAAGATCGGTAATGGATATTACCTCTTCTTTGAAACGCCTCTTTGAATCCTCCACTTAGGGAACTATGATTGGTCTTTGAAGAAGACCAGGACCTCTAGGATTATTCTAGGGAAGTGGAGAAGGGATTTTGGCAGGGGTTGGCCGAGCTTGAGTGCTCAAATTGGTGTGAGGAGGAGGGGGAGGAGGTGTCCTTTTATAAGGGAGGAGAGGGGCACCTTAGGAATACCTCAAAATATTATTTTATATTAAAGTCAAAATCGGTTTATAATGGTTCCAAAGGGTCTTATTTCGGAGCTAAAGTGGGGATGGGTAGAAATCCTATCAAACAATAAGATTTAGACAAGTTTAGGGTATTATTTTAACCTTATCAATAAGATTTAACTCTAAGTTAAATAATTTAACTTTTACCGTGTCTTTTTGTTTTCTTTCACTATATGGTTAATACACTTACAATAACATACCAAACGAACCCCAAATTTTTTATTATTAATACATATATCCTTATCTAAGTCATTTTGCCGAACCTTTGATTTTTAGGAATAAAATAACAATTAATAATATAATATTTGATTTAAAAACTATTTTGTGTCAATTTTGACACTATTTGATATATGATTTTTGTGAAAGTCATAATAGAATTATATGTTAGAACCAAGTTGATTAAATCAACAATAATATATCATAGTAACCTAGAAAATCAGTGTAATTCATAAAAAGTCTCAAATTACATTCATTTGAGAATTTATAACATCAATTAATGTAATATTTCCTTAAAAGGGTAATTACTGTATCATCGTTGTGTCATACATAAATTACTTTATTTAATGTCTAAAAATTATAAATAAAATATCATTATGTAGGAAATATTTTTAGCTTTATAATTAATATTTATAGTCGAATTTATCTTATGTATAACCCCATATTAAAAATGTTTTAGTTATTAAACTTTGATTTTAACTATTTTAACTATTCATTAAATAAAATAATATTAAATGTCATAATCTAATCCAAGTGGACCTAAATGGTCATATTATATTCATAAGGTGGTTTTTGGTCGAATTACACTTATCCAATAGAATTAGGACATGTGTTAGGGTAATAGTAATATCATATTTACCCTTAGTTACCCTATTTACTATTAACTGTGGTAAAAAAAGTAAAAAGTTACTATTCACCAAAAATTATTTTCATCTCATTGAACCACATTTTACTTACTGACGTCAACCGTGTCTCTTAGATTTTTGAAATTCCATTCACAGAAACGGTAAAATTCAGTTTTATGAAAAATTCAGTTTTTTTAACTACCACTTAGTAGTTTCACTATTCATCAAAAATTCATGTTTTTCAGAACAATGCCAAAATTTCATCCTAAGCTATATTTCATATTCCGAATTCAAAAATGAAATCTATTTTACCAAATTCATAACATAGAAGTTGCATTAATTAATTTTATAATTAAATCCCGCTGTTAAAATAAATAGCGTGTTTTTAGGAAACAAAATATATCAAAAGATTGACACTTGATTATGTCTGGTTTAAATGTGAAATTACAACCAATGACCAACATTGTATTAAATTGTAAAAATATATTCTAAATATACTTTAAAACCACTCAAATTAATAAATTATCACTATTAATTATTTCGATTAAAAAAGTTGTTTTTAATTATAATTTAGTAATTTTCCCTATTCATCAGAATATGAAAGTTATCCGAAAAGTACCAAAATTTCACCATAGGCTAAATTCGATACTCCTAATCGAAAAATGAATTCCATTTTGAGAGATAAAATTTCTAAAATTTAAAAAGTGTTTATTACTATTCATAACGGATAGTTTTAATAATATTTTAATAGCATATCGTTGTTTCGTGAAACTCAGTATTGCGTACTACACACGCTATCGAGGAAGGTTGTGATTGCGTGTAATGCAAGGCAAGTCAAGGATGCGTGTTGTGAAAGCTCCTTTTGGTGTAGCGTACAACACAAGACATTAATAAAATTAAAAAGATTATTTTTCATAAAATCTCGTGCTGTTACATATACATAATTTGAGGATGCCTCAAGATGTGAAGAGTGACCTCCATTTTCAGATAGTTGATGTTAGCTTTCTGTAAATATAGCCAATCCTTCCATAATATCGAATCAAACTCTCCAAAAGTAAATATGAGATGTTTTAATGGGATTATTAGACAAAAAATATAAATTATATAGGATTTATATACTATGGATGCAATAATATCCCAATTTTTTCCTCACAAATAAAACAACCTCTATATTTCAAGGCTATGTTTAAATTGTCCTACTAAAATTTCAAGATATGAAAGAATAAGTGGAACCTTAAAAGAATAATATATTATCTATTCTTGATTTAATACCCATCATACCTATGACCAGATCTTTGTCGGGATCCACCTCACTGGTAGTGATTTCTTTAAGCATTCCCTTTCTCATTTAGATTTGTTGGCTGTTGATGTTATTTACCCAAGAGGACACAATGTTTACTTCCATGGATTTCACATTTCCAATGAACCCTATTATTTATACTTTAAACCATAGGTGGTGCTCATATCTCTTCTAAAACATATTCCAGCTTCATCATCTGTCTTTGAAAATTCATGATATTGGTGGACTATCTCCCACACATTAATCATTTCACCATCCCTTTGAGGATTTTCCCATGGTTCTTATTCCCGCATTTTTTGACATCTGTGTGGTTGAGCATTCAGTCCTCATTTTTCATTAGATCATCTCGATTCACACTCTGTATTTTGTTTTTTATCTTTATAGTCATGCAAAAACTATCCAAACTCAAATTACACAATGATAGATCATTAAAAAACTTCATCATAACACCCAAAGTATCTCAATGTTATACCTTTTTGTTGATGTGGTTTTAATCCACATATAAATCTATCTATTTTTTATATCATTGATTATAGCAAAACTCTAGGTTTACATTTAATGACTTGTGAAATTTTCTTTTTATTGCATGAAAGATTCACCTTCATTTTTCATCATCTCTATGATTTCTCTATCCATATTTGTATGAGTAGTTCGAGGGAAATATTTGTTATGAAATATTTTCTCAGTGGTTTCCCACTCAGTATTTTCAATTTCATCCTTTGGATTGGTGTTCTAAATCTACACCCACCATTTATTGACCTATGCATAAGAACTGTAAATGGCTAAAGTCACATTCCCATCTTAAGATAGTGAAGCAAAAAAATACATTATCCACCAAGTTATCACACTATTCATTGAATAGTGGATTAGAAGATCGACCAAATGTTAACGACCATTACCGCCTAAATGAAACAGTAGAAAATTTACCCTTATTAGGTGATGTAGGGAGTTCCAAATTCATTAGGTTATATTTCATATCCCAAGATTGATGGATAAGAATCTATATATAAATTTTAACTCCTCCTTCTAAGGCTTTGGGGATTTCATTCGAGTAAACATTGTATTATCCCTCACACAGATTGTTTGGATGGTTTCTCCTAGTTCCCACCATTTTCTAAATAAAAAATGTCTTATTAAAACATATGTAAAATTGTAATGAAAGTATAATTTTTCCTTCATGCAATTAACCCTAAATTCATGTCTGGTGAGATCCCAATGTTTTGAATTTTTTTAAAACAATACTTCTTGGGTCATTTCCTATACATAGTATCTCACCAAGGCTTTTCACTAAATTTTTATTATTTTAATTATGAAATTAACTATACCTTTCTTTCATAAAAAATACAGTGACTTTTCATTTTCATACATAACTATTGAAAAATTTTTAAAATAAAAATATAACAGTGATACAAATACAAGCTCAAATGGTTTAATTACATTCAAAAATTGGCACCATATATCAAATTTACATAATAAAACATAATAATTATTTAACTCTTTATTATCTAGATTCGTAGTGTCTGTTATTTAATCCTTCATATTAATAATCACCAGGTAATATACAAAAAATTAAGGTTGAACTAAATGCACAATAAGAGCATTGATAAGAACCTAAATCAATATAACATGGGGTAATAATAATCATTATAATCAAAACATAACCATGTTATATCCATTATAATAATGATATAAATCATTATATAATGACATGGAATGAATAAATTGATAAAAATTAAACATTGTGTCATTGTGGTCAATTAGCACACATTGTTGTGACCAATGCTAGCATCATGTTTACTCATAAGATATGTTCATAATAATGAAATAATCATTGTGATTAAATAAGGAATGATGTTTTGGAATATTTCACACTATCTAATGAGATACATCATGTTACCCAATTCATTTTATCGCTATATATTTTAGGGTGGAGTCATCACATCATAAAATTTAAATAATCATGCAAGCCACATCAAACATATATCAATCCTAGACAGAAAATAACCCATGGAAGGGAAATTGGTTTCATTAAAATTTCATGAATAATATATTCATGTATAAACTATAATATTAAAAAAAATTAAAAGAGAATGTCAAAAATAGTATGAATAACTAATCTTTAGTGATGATAAAACAATCTCAAGAGAAGTAAAAGATGTATTTTTTCTGAAATAAGGGGTCTTTTGGATAAATCATTTAATTTGACCTAAAATCATATAGTAAACATGTATATCCCTGAAAAAAAATTGTATGAATAAATAAATTATATTTGATTAATAATAATGAAAATCTACACTGGAAGTTTTCATGAATGGGTAATAACCCATAGAAAGGAAATTGGGTTTGAGAATCCCCTTACCCTATGTTTAAATGATATTTCACTTTATTATCATAGATAATCCAAATTTATTAATTAATTAGAAAACAAAGAAACTATTTTACATGTATTTTATTTAATATAATTTTATTACGTTAATCAGTGTAAATTATGTTATGTTATAATTTTCAATGTCATTATTCAAGAGTGTTCATTTTCTAGGATTTCATGATCTGTTCACTTGTATACATGTATAAGAGAACATGTCAAATGTGAATAATTATCAATAATTGATATTTTCAATTATTTATGATCATGTATAATACTAATTGGTCTTACGTATTGTTTTCTCTACATATGTGGGTGACTAATTAGATAAATTTTTAATGATAACCATTTAGATTTTTTTAGTAGTTTTTTGTCACAACAAACTCCTCATGCATTATAATTTTATATTATTTATATAATATATTTATAAAAAATAAAAAAATGTTACAAAAACATATTAAAAACTATTTAAACAATTATAATGGTTTTAATACCATCATTTAAGGAATAAAACATAAAATGAAAACTTATCATTCTTGAAGATGATAAAACAACACCTCAGGGACGATGTTTACATTATTATAATTAATGAGAGAGAACAAGAGATTTCATTATTGATTAATCAATTAAAATAATAAAATTATTCTATATACATGATACATTAGTTATCATGGCACTTCAATGAGGGTATATTGGGATGAAATATAAAAATATAAGAAAATTAAATTAAATGAAAAGAAAAAGGATTTTTCATCTTGATTCTCACTCGTTGATGACCTTCATTGGGAAATTAGTTTTTGTCTTTTGTTAACACAAATGTATCATTCACATTGGTGAGGGGATTGTGAAGTGGGATTGGTAGATATTGGACACGATTTTATGCATTGGATGTGTGAGTTGAAGAGGTGACAAGGGGCAGTATATATAGGAGAGGAGAGGGGTGGTTTTTTATTTTCATCATTAATATATTATTTAGAATCATGAATATGAATAGATTCAATTAATATGACTATAAATTTTAATCATATAATTTTATTTAAATTATGTTTCATAGAACATCCATACATCATACATGACTAAAAAATCCTGAATTTGATAAATAGTGTAAATTACAGTATTTTCACTATTCATCAACAATTCAACTACTTTACAATAATACGAAAAACTCACCCAAATTTTTTTTAAATGTGTATAATGGAAATATTAAATTTTTTTAATCAAAATAATTTTCAAAATATTATAGATTTACTTTTTAATTAGAATCATAATTTATTTGAAAATTACAAATTTTAAAATTATAAACGATTTTTTGAAGATGAAAAATTAATTAAGGACACATTAATTTATCATATAAACATAAGAAAAAATTCCATTAATTTATGAATATATTTTAAGAAAATAAATTTTATTTTCTTTTATTTTATTAATTATAAATTTTTAAAAAAAAATATTGGTTTCCAAAAATACAAACACTAAATTAGTAATTTGTAAATTATTTATTTATTTATACTATGATGTGATTATATAATATTATAATTTATAAGATGTACAGATTTTATTTACACATTAATATGTGAGGTTACAATTTTATTGGTCGCTTCACTTTTCCTAATGGTTGCATTACTCTTTCAAAGGTCGTGTTACGATTCCATCGATATAGGTTAATTAATTTTGAGAAATACATATTATTTCATTAAATCATCATTTATACAGTTTTTTAGGTTTTTTTCTGACACTTTTGTCGGGGGGAATGCATCTGTCTGTGGAGCATACGCAGCAATTCCCCGCATTCCCTCTTTCCAAAGTCGGGCGGCATACGTCAGTTTTTCAGGGATGTTTTCTCCTAAATCAAAACTAGAAGATGGTATTTCGGTTCATCCTTCTGTGGATTCCTCCTTGGAACTCGTCACCTTGTCCGAGTCTCCCTTATAGATTAAGTCGTGGTTCGTGAATCTCGTTCCCAGTTCCATATGATTGTGGATGCTGGTTAATTATACTACTTTTTTCATGACATTCCATGGGGTTTTGACATGGTTGCAACCTTCGGTCAGAGTAGACAATGTCATCAGGCATGTCAGGGCATATCTGAATGTGTGTAAATTGGAGAACCACTATTCTTCCTCATAAGAGGGCATCACAAGGGTGAAGAACCTGAGGCATACCATGTTGAATGCAGGGAATGATGTTCCATAGGCATGTATCTGAGGTTTTCCTCAGCTTCCCATGTTTAACACAGGGTGTGCCTCAAGTTTAACGTATAGTAGAGATGGTTACGCGAAAGGCGTGTCTTCTGAGGT
The DNA here is from genome assembly GCA_963277665.1 of Viscum album. Classification (NCBI taxonomy): domain Eukaryota; kingdom Viridiplantae; phylum Streptophyta; class Magnoliopsida; order Santalales; family Viscaceae; genus Viscum; species Viscum album. The sequence continues at coordinate 525,487,009 of OY728165.1, forward strand.
TTTCATCAAGCATCTCATGTTTATCAAGAGGTAGGCCGCAAGTTTAATGTCTTGTGGAAACGGAATGAGGGTGATCAAAACGTCCCATATATACTAATCAAATTGGTACATCCCTAGGAGGGAACACCAGGATGGTTTACCAGGTAGATGGGTCAGAACCCTCATTACGAGAAGACCCAGAATGGTCTATCCCATAAAGGGAAAGTGTCACACTTTGAAGGGTGATCTGGACACCACTAAGGGATGAACAGAGAGAGTGCACCCCATTGTGAGGGAACACCAAGGATTACCATTAGTTGGGATTGATCGTCGTGGAGGTTTCCTACGTACCCTGTGTAGATGATAGTGATCAAAACCAATGTAGTTTGAAGGGGTGATTAAATTGGGTGTACATAGAGGACAAAAACATGAATACATGTTGGGGCTTACACATGGATAACATCCCAAGTACTGTTGAGAGCAGCAAGAAGGAGGATGAGATGATCCCACCAGGATGTGGTGGCATGGGTGAGAATCATTATGGATGATGGAGAGTTTAATTTAGTGGAGGGGGAATGAGATGGGGCCATCGTGAAGATGGAAGTAGTGTTGGTCTTGAGCCTTGAAGAGACTTCCTACGTATCAATGTGGCAGGGAATCAATGTCTGCGTATTTCGGTGGGGTGATGGGACACCTGAGAAGGAGGACCATGAGAATGGATGAATGGATTGGACCCAGAAGAAGTAGAACCTCTGAGTTGGGGCATGATCATCCCAGAAGACATGGGATCGAGGGATAGATTCAAATAAGACATGTGTGATGGGCTTGAACCTCATGGAGGCTTCCTACCTATCCTCATGGTAGGGATTCAAAGTCTGCATAGTTCATCAGATGACGACTTACCATCAATTGGGGACTACAATGGTTTACCACTGAATGAGGCTGACAACGGCTTACTGCAGAATGGGGGAACAACAGCTGACCGCTGATTGAGGTCCATAGTTTAATGTCATGAAGGATGGGGTTTAACCAACTTAATAGAGGATGTGGGGCCCAGATTTATGGTTGGCTTGAAACTCATGGAGGCTTCTTATGTACCTCACCTTGGCAAGGATCAAAGACTACATGGTTCAGGATGGTCTGGGTCTAACACTCTAGGTCACTCGAGGTGTTGGTGAACCGACGTGAAGATGGTCTGAACAACTGGGGTGGTGGGATTGAACCTCAGGGAGGCTTCCTACGTACCCTTCCCTGACAAGGATCAATGAACACGTAGTTCAGGATGGTGTGTAGGGCTTACGCTCTAGGATGCCCAGTATGTTGGTGAACCTATGAGAAGGGGGTTGGAGCAACCAATGGGTGGTGGTCTTGAACCTCAGGGAGGCTTCCTACATACCTCACCATGGAAAGGATCAAAGACCTCAAAGTTTGGGATGGTTGGGGTCGGTGAACTGACGTGAAGAAGGACCTAGTGTCCCATGGGTGGTGGGCTTGAACCTCGTGGAGTCTTCTTATGTTCCCTACCTTTGCATGGATCAAAGACCTCATAGTTCAGTTTGGGGTGGGGCTGACACTCTAGGCTTCCCATGGTGTTGGTGAACTGTAGTGAATGGGGTCAGAGCGACCAATGTGTGGTGGGATTGAACCTCATGGTGGCTTCCAATGTACCCTGCCTTGGCAAGGATCAAAGACCTTGTAGTTCAGGTGGTGGTGGGGCATACACTCTAGGATGACCAAGGAAAGATGTAATGGATGGTGCTTTCTCTAAGCCTGTGTGATTCATGTTCGGTGTGAGAAACAAGAGGCACCAGAGACCTGACGATCACGTCGCAATAGTTGTGTCCGTCAGAGGTGAATTAGGGCTTACACGTAATCTCAGCACAAAGAGGAAACAGGGGCTTATGCGTGGTTAACATCCCAAAGAGGTTGGGACTTACTTTAGGATGGATGCTTGAGTGCCATTATGGAGCATAAATGGTGGGTGGGGCATACACAAGAAATCTACCCAGGTGTCCCTATGAAGCAGCAATGGTGGATTGGTCTTATGCAGGGAAGTTTCCTCGATGCCAATATGGAGCGGAAATGGTGGATGGGGCTTATGCAAGGAAGCTAACCGAGTGCCGCTTTGGAGTGGAAATGGAGGACGGGGCGTACGAAAAGAAGCTGCCCAGGTGACACTATGGAGCAGCAATTGTGGATGGGGCTTACGCAAGGAAGTTGCCTGGGTGCCGCTATGGAGCAGCAATGGTGGATGGAGCTTACCCAAGGAAGCTTGTCGGGTGACGCTATAGAGAGGCAATGGTGGATGGGGATTACTCAAGGAAGCTACCCATAACGTCTTCTTTATGTGTGGCCATGAGGGAATCTCAACCCACTGGTGGGTGGAGGCCATCACCTATGCACTAGTGCATAAGAGGTCTAATAACAACGACACTGGAATCAGTCCGAACAAAGGTGAATAGAAAGTGTGAATCGCATGCACAACATTCAGAATGCGATGAGGGTGGCGTGACGATGGAGGATAAGTGTTGAACACGTTCGAAACACAGCGTCCATACCGTGTTAGTCTAAAATGGGGAAAAACAAATGAGGATCAACTGTTGACCATGTTCGACACATAGGACCTGACTCAAAATGTTTTCCAAGTCATCCAGGTCATTGGCCCAGGATGGTAGGTGGTATGAGGCGGCATGTGACTAGGCCATTAGGGGGTCCCTCCATACATGGAAGAGGATGAAGATCTGAATGAAGGGCACTCAAAGAATGAGGTGTACTGATGGAATGTTTGAACGGATTCCAACGCTTTTGAAATTATTACACTATGAACATGGCATTAAGAACATTATTCTTGAGCATAAGGCATCTCTTGTTTGGAAGAAGAGGCATCTTATTTTTGGCACATAAGTTTTACTACAATTTAGATTCATGTAGGGAGGACTGTTGGCATCTAATGCTTGGAGCATAAGGCATCTCTTATTTGGAGGAAGAGGCATCCTATGTTTGGAACATAGGACATACTATAGTTTAGACTCGTGTAGATAGGACTATTGGAATCTCATTCTTGGAACATAATGAATCTCTAATATTGAGTAAGTGGAATCCTATATTTTTCATATAGGGTGAACTACAATATATAGTCATCTTGAGAGGACTATTTGCATCTTACGCTAGGCATGTAAGGCATCTGTTTATTAGAGCAAGAGGTATCCTATTATTGATTGATAGGGAATCCTACAGTTTAAAGTCATGTAGATCGGACTATTAGGCATAAGGAACCTAATAATGGTTAGTGGTGGGACTTACACAAGGGTGGCCCTTTCTGTTTCTACCTGGAATATGAGCCACGTGATAGGGTTTGGATGAGTTACTTGAGGAATGGTTCAACTCAAGGTACTCAGGGAATTGATGATGAGAATATCAACTAATGACATGGGAAATGAACCAAGAATAATATGTCGACTCAAGGTGTTTCATGGTGTGCGGAGGAGCATCTCATGTCATGGTATTCCATAGGTGGAAGGTGGGTGCACATAAGGGTGCAATGGAAAATGTCGACGTCCCAGCCCGAAAAGTTCACGGTGCGACTCTCTATTTTTCATGGGGTTCAGTGATAGTAGTTGAGCCGTGGTGGCATGAGACCCGGGCGTGACGGGGGTCCCTTCGGATGTGGAAGAGGATTAGGGTCTAAATAATAGCCACACTAATCTTGGACATGGGGCAAGGGGAATTTCCCCGTGAAAATTCCAGACAGTAGGCTCTTTTTCAGAACACATCTGAGTACGACAATGAGACGCATCAAATAGGGGGAGTTGAGTCCCTTCCCAAGGATGAGGGTCCTGGGGTCTCACACTTCCATCATAATGGTCGTAGGATGATCCATTAAGGGGCATTGATTTAATGAATTGGGTGAAGGTTGGCAAAGTAACCAAACATGAGGCGTTATTACCATAGGGAGATATTAGTTTATTGTACTAGATCTCGGACCGGGTGGGGAGAAGATTTGGGAGGCACATGGTGAGGCCTTTTAAAAACCTATCTTGAATAAGTGCCCATGAGGTACTCACTACACCACAAGTTCCTATGAGTGTTTGGGCCGAGGGGCCAAAAGGGAGGGGACATGATTTTGGATTCTTGGGGCTGGACCCGGAGACAAGATGCTTGGGCATTCCTATGCAACCCATGAGGATGGGAATCAAGCCATACGTAGTTTTAGAATATATCGTTCATTTTAATGTCTTGTGGAAAGGACGTGGAGTGGTCTTAATTTATGGTCATAGATCTCGTACCATGGCCGGTAGGAAATGTGTGAGACATATGGTGGGGTAATTATAAAACATGACATGTATGGGAACTGGGGGTTTCGACCACAATGTGTTCCTTGGGGAGGTTTTATGTTGAGGTACCAAAAAAAAGTTAATTTAGGCTTGAGGAAAAGTGCACGGGCATTCAAACATACCCCATGAGGGTGGGGATCAAGCCACACGTAGTTCTTAAAGATATCTTAGTTTATGGTCTTAGAGCTTGGACCATAGCGGAGTGAAAACCATCCATGTAAGTGCGAATCTCAATCCGATCCATAAGTCAAAGTGAGTAAAACTTGGTGCCGGATGCTGGGGCTGAAGAGGTTTGTTTCAATACCTAGAATTCAAGCCAAAGAGAAATCATTGGAGCCCCGAATGATTTCCTTATCGCAGCTTTTTCCACCAAACATGCAGATGCGCACTGAGGAATAGTACCAAGTGTCTCGAAATTCTACTTGGAAATTATGAGGGGGAGAAGGGTGTGAATCATGTGACCAACATTTTGGTCTTAATAAGGTTGGCATGATGATGGAGGATAACTTCTAACTGTGTTCAAAACATAGCATCTATATCGCATTAGCTTAGAATGGGAACAATAAATGAGCATCGACCGCTGTCCAAATTCGCAACGTGGGACTTTTATCAATTTGTTGTTCAGAACCCTTAAGGACATTGTACCGTAATAGTAGTGGGGAACTTGGTCCAAGAATCCATGCCATTTGGGGGTCCCTTTGGATGTGAAAGGTGATGGATTCGCTAATAAAGGGGAACACAAAGCCTGGGAAATGGGTGAAAGCATGTACGAGAAGAATCTGACATTCTAGGTGCTAAACCAAAGCACCCTTGGGCACATTGGTGAATCACCGAAGAGGATCAATGAGCTCATCTTGAGAGAGGCCAATTTGAAAAAATAAAATAGAACAAGGGGATGAAAACTCTCAGGAGGAGGAGGTAAATGGTGTATTTGTTATGACACCTGACGTGAGTGACAAAATAGTCCCATACCACAACGTATATTCCTCTCTCTAGGGGAATACAAGCCATGGGGAAAATGAGAGGGTTATTTCCAAGAGATGGGGCTGGACCCGATGTCTAGATGTTCGGGAGGTCCTACATATCCCATGAGGATGGGAATCAAGCCACAAGTATTTCTAGAAAGAAAAAGTAGTAATGTGCAGTTTGTCGTCACGCTGTAAGGACACAAATAAGTAATATACCCCATGCATAAGACGTGTAAGGAACAGTGAGTAACGTGGCATGAATGGGGACATATTCCCATACAACACCGTACAATCCCATAAGAGAGAACCGGGTATGGCGAGCCAGAAATGGCTGAGGGGCTTGAGGCTGGGACTTGGACGGAAAGGCCTAACCAGTTTGCAGTTTAATGTCCTGCAGTGAGGACGAAGAAGGAGATAAGATACCCCAAACAATTGAGGTGTAAGACAAGGCGAGTAACCCGACGTGAATGAGGACATAATCCCATAACACACTGTACAGTCCTATGAGAGTGAATCTGAGCCCGGGGCCCGAAAAGGCCAAGGGGCCAGAGGCTGGGCCTTAGATGGAAAGGCTCGACCAGTTTTTTTTTAACTTCTTGCAGTGAGGAAGAAGAAGGGAGTAAGATACCCCAAACAAGGGATGTGTATAGCGCCGAGAGTAACCCGATATGAATGAGGACATAGTCCCATACAACAATGTACAATCCTGATTGAAGACTTGGTTTGGGGGCCTGATATTGGGCCATAAATAGAATTTTGTGCCCATATTACAGTTTAACGTCTTACAGTGAGGAAGAAGGAAGGGGTATGGTATCTAACCCCAAGTATTTGTACGGAACGGTAAGAAACTCGACATGAATGAGGACATAATCCTGCACCACATCATACAACCCTAACTGAGAACATGGGCCAGGGACCTAAAAAGTATGAGGGGCCTTAGGCTGGTCCTCGGATAGAAAGTCCAGCCTGTTTTCAGTTTATTGTCATGTGGGACAAATGTCGAGTGGTTTTATATCCTTCAGTTGTGACGGATCACACAGTTTAACCTTGTGGGATAAGAATGATTATGATCTTAGTTTATGGTCATAGAGCTCAGACCGTTTTGCTGTTTATTTTCATGCGTGATGATAATGATCAGTTTAACGTCATGACAGATGACATACAGTTTAACGTCATGTGGGACGAGGTACAGTTTAATGTCATGCAGGACTTTAATGAGTATTTTAACATCATGATGGCCGAAGATGAACAGTTTAACATCAAGCAGGATGATGATGTATTTTAAAGTCATGTCGTAAGATAATGAGAAGTTTAATGTCATGACATACGAAGATGAATAGTTTAACGTCATTCAAGATGATGATGCAGTTTAGTGTCATGTAGGATGATAATGAGCAGTTTAACATCATGACAGATGAAGATGAACAGTTTAACATCATGCAGGATGATGATGCAGTTTAATGTCGTGTAGGATGATAATGAGCAGTTTAACGTCATGACGAATGAAGATGAATGGTTTAGCATCATGCAAGATGATGATGCAGTTTAATGTTGTGTAGGATGATAATGAGCAGTTTAACATCCTAACGGATGAAGATGAACAATTTAACATCATGCAAGACGATGATGTAGTTTAATGTCGTGCAGGATGATAATGAGAAGTTTAATTTCATTACGGATGAAGATGAATAGTTTTGTGTCATGCAGGACGATGATGTTGTTTAAAGTCATGAAAGACGATAATGAGCAGTTTAACGTCATGGAGGACGAAGATGAACAATTTAATGTCCTGCAGGATGATGATGCATTTTAATGTCATGCAAGATGATAATGAGTAGTTTAATGTCATGATGGACGAAAATGAACTGTGTAACGTTATGCAGGATGATGATGCAGTTCACTGTCATGTAGGATGATCATAAGCAGTTTAATGTCCTAACGGACGAAGATGAATACTTTAACATCATGCAGGATGATGACATACTTTAATGTCGTGCCAGACAATAATGAGCAGTTTAACGTCATGACAGGAAAAGATGAATAGTTTAACATCATACTCGACGATGATTCTCTTTAAAGTCAAGCAGGAAGATAATGTGAAGTTTATCGTCATGGCAGATGAAGATGAACAGTTTAACGTTTGGAAAAAGGATGATGCAGTTCAATGTTTGCAGGACAATAATGAATAGTTTAACTTCATGATGGACGAAGATAAATAGTTTAACATCATGCAGGATGATGATGTAGTTTATTGTTGTGCAGGACGATAATTAGTAGTTTAACATCAGAAAATATGAAGATGAATAGTTAAATGTCATGTAAGATAATGATGCAGTTTAAAGTCAAGTAGGACAATAATGAGAAGTTTAATGTCATGACAGACAAAGATGAATTGTTTAGGGTCATGCCGGTTGATGATGCTGTTTAAAGTCAAGCAGGATGATAATGAGAAATTTATCACCATGACAGACAAAGATTGTTATGCAGTTTAATGTCATGAATCTATGATGTAGTTGTCACACAGTTTAACATCATGCAACTGGGACGTGGTTGTCAAGCAATTTAACATCATGCAACTGGGATGTTGAAACACAAGTATTGTGTCGGTATAGGGATAGTCGTACCAACCCCATTCTGGTGGGTTGTGATGAGGGAGAATTTATATTATGGGATTTCTATAAAATTCTCCGATCATACGCATGGATTTTCTCTTTGTGTTAGATTGGATACCACACAATGAACCTTCCACAAGCTGGTTTCAAGGCCATATAGTGGAACTCTATGGTTGATGTAATGTGGTAGTTGGGATGACATAGAGTGTCACAATTATAGTAAGGATTTCTACATTCCCTCAGTTTTGAGGGGCGAAGAAGCTTGGATTTTGGGTACGACGGTGCGATGCAGCCCAGAAGGCGTGGAATACTGGACGTTGGTACGACGGGGTCGATGGAGCCTGGAAGATATTGAAGCCTGGACATCAATACGATGGGTGTGATGGAGCGTGAAAGGCGTTTAATCCTAGAGTGTCATCATGATGGGGGCAATGAGGCCTTGTGTGGCTTCTTAAAGCGGTGGGGTCATCGTGGAGCCAATGGAGTCGGGTGGTGAATGCCACCTGCGTGCCTCTTGAGGTGGAGGAGTCAGCCAGGAGCTGATGCAGTCGGGTGGTGGGTGCCACATGCATGCCCTCTTGGGGCGGCATATTTGGCAAGGAGCTGATGGATTTGGGGTGGATTCCCCCTGCGTATCCTCTTAAGGTGGCAGAGTCGGAGAGGAGCCAATGGAGTTGGGAGTGGATGCCCCCCTACGCGGCCTCTTGAGACGGCGTGGTCAGCGAGGAGACGACGGAGTCCGGCGGAGGATGTCATCTACGCAGCCTCTTGAGGTGGAGGGACCGACGAGTAGCCAATGGAGTCGAGGGAGGATGCCCCCTGCATGTCCTCTTGAGGCGGTGTGATTCGAGAGGAGCTGATGGAGTTGGGTGGTGGATCCCACCTATGCGGCCACTTGATGCGGCGAGATTGGCGAGGAGCTGATAGGGTTGGGTGGTGGATGCCACCTGCATGGGCTCTTGATGTGGTAGAGTTGGAGAGGAGCCGATGGGGTCGGGTGGGGGATTCGACCTGCGCGGCCTATTAAGGCGGTAGATTTGGCGAGGAGCCGATGGAGTCGGGTTGCAGATGCCACTTGCGTGGCCTCTTGAGGCAGCGCGATCAGCGAGGAGCTGATGGAGTCGGGTGGTGGATACCACATGCGCACCTTTTTGAGGCAGCGGAGTTGGCGAGAAGCTGATGGAGTCGGGGTCGGATTCCCCCTATGCGGCCTCTTGAGGTGGTATAGTCTGAAAAGAGCCGATGGAGTCGGTCAGTGGATGCCACATAGGCAGCTTCATCTGGCGGAGGAGTCGGCAAGGAGTAGATGAATTCAGGTGGTTGATGGCACAAGCGTGGCCTCTTGAGGTGGCATGATCGGAGAATATTTGATGGAGTCAGGTGGCGTATTCCACCTTTGTGGCCTCTTAAGCCGGCGGAGTCGGCGAGGAGCTGAAAGAGTTGGGTGAGTGATTCCACATGTGTTCCCTCTTAAGACGGAGGATTCAGTGAGGTGTCGATGGAGTCGGGTGGTGGATTCCACCTATATGGTCTCTTGAGGTAGCAGAGTCGGCGAGGATCCAATGGAGTCGGGTGGTCGATTCCACCTGCACAACCTCTTGAGGCGGCGGAGTCGGAGAAGAGCCGATGGAGTCAGGTGGCGGATGCCACCTGCGCATCCTCTTCAGGCGGTGAAGGAGGTGAGGAGTCGAAGGAGTCGGGTGGTGTATGGCACTGGTGCGGCCTCTTGAGGCGGCATGTTTGGTAAGGATATGATGGATTTGGGTGACAGATGCCACTTGTTTTTCCTCTTAAGGCGGTGGAGTGGGTGAGGAGCCGACGGAGTTGGGTGGTGTATGCCACCTGCGCAACCTCTTAAGGTGGCAGAGTCGGTGGAGAGATGATGGAGTCGGGTGGTGGATGCCACCTACACAGCCTCCTGAGGCGGTGCCATAGGCGAGAAGCCTATGGAGTTGTGTGGAAGATGCCACATGCACGCCCTCTTGAGATGCCAGAGTCGGGGAGGAGACGATGGAGTCAGGGCGGATGCCACCTATGCAGCCTCTTGAGGCGGTAGAGTCGGCAAGGAGCCGATGGAGTCGGGGGAAGATTCCACCTTCGTGGCATCTTATGGAAGTGGAGTTGGGGAGGAGATAATGGGGTTGGGTGGTGGATGCCACATGTGTGGCCTCATCACACGGCATGATCAGCAAAGAGCTGATGGAGTCAGGTGTCGGATGCCTCCTGCACGACTTCTTAAGGCGGCAGAGTCAGAGAGGAGCTGAAAGAGTCAGGTACCGGATACCATAAGCGCATCCTCATGAGGCAGCAGAGTCGGTGAGGAGCCGAAGGACTCAGGTTGCGGATTCCACCTACACTGCCTATTGAGGTGACGGAGTCAGCGAGTAGCCGACAGAGTCAACTGTCGGATTCCATGTGCGCAACCTCTTGAGGCGGCGGACTCGGCGAGGAGTCGATGGAGTCGGGTGGCGGATTCCACCTGTGTGGCCTCTTGAGGTGGTAGAGTTGGCGAGGAGTTGATGGACTGTATTCTTGACCCACATGATGGTACTCATCCTCTCACATTTGATGTAGAGGGGATTCACATGGGTGATGCCTCAATTTTCCGGAAATATTTGGTCTACTCGCTATTGATGGAGAAGAGATTCACGTCGGGTTCACCATTTATGTTTCTGACACTTATGCCAGGGCACATGCATCCATCTGTGGAGGACATGTAGTTGTTGCCCCGCAATCCTGCTTTCCAAGGGCTGGCGGCATCCATTACTTTTTTAGGGATGTTTGCTCCTTGATCGAAACGGGGTGATGGGATGTCAGTTCTTCCTTCTCTGGATTCCTCCTTAGAACTTGTCACCTAGTCCGAGTCTCCCTTATAAATTAAGTCGTGGTTCTTGAATCTCATTCCCAGTGCCATATCATTGCGGACGCTGGTTAATTTCACTACTTTCATCAGTACATTCCATGGGGCTTGACATGGTAGCAACCTTCGGTCGGAGTAGACTGTAACGTCGGGCATGTCGGGGCATATCTGGATGCGTGGACATTGGGAAATCATTATTCTTCCTCATAAGAGGGAATCTCAAGGGTGTAGAACCCAATCCATACAATGTAAAATGTGAGGAATCATGTGCCATATGCATGTTTATGATTTTTTCCTCAGCTTCCCATGTTTAACACAGGGTATGCCGCATGTTTAATGTCGACCAGAGACTGTTACAATAGAGGCATGTATTATGAGGTTTTCCTAAGGCATATCATGTTTATAACAAGGTAGACCACGAGTTTAACGTCTTGCGGATATGGAATGAGGGTGATCAGAATGTCCCATATAGACGGATCATATTGGTACATCCCTAGGAGGGAACACCTAGATGCTTTAAAAGGTAGATGGGTCAGAACCCTCAATAAGAGAAGATCATGAATGTTGTTTCACATAATGGGAAGATGTCACATCGTAAAGGCTGATCTGGACACCACTGAGGGATGATCAGAGAGTGTGCACCCCATAGATGGGGAACACCAAGGTTTACCTTTGGCTGGGATTGAACCTCGTGGAGGTTTTCTATGTACCTTGTGTAGACTAAAGGGATCAAAACCCACATAGTTCAATGGGGTGGTGAAAGGTGTACATAGAGGGAAAAAACCCGAATACAAGCTGGGGATTACACATGGATAGCAGCCCAAGTACTGCTAGGAACATCGGGGAGGAGGATGACATGATCCCACCAGGATGTGGAGGCCCGGTTGAGAACTAGGATGGATGATGGGGAGTTGAATTGAGTGGAGGGGGAATGAGATTGGATCCTCGTGAAGATGACGGTAGTTTTGGTATTGAGCCTCGAAGAGACTTCATATGTATCACAGTGACAGGGAATCAATGTCTGTGTAGTTATGTGGGGATATGGAACACCTGAGAAGGTGGCCCATGAGAATGGATGCATGGATGGTACCCGGATGAAGTAGAACCTCCGAGTTGGGGCATAATCTTCCCGAAAGACATGGGATCCAGGGATTGATTAGGATGAGACATGGATTTGTGCTTGAACCTCATGGAGGCTTCCTACATATTCCAAGGGAATGGAATCAAATTCCATTTAGTTCATCTGACGATGAATTACCATCGATTGGGGATTACAATGACTTACTACTGAATGAGGCTGACAATGACTTACCATTGAATGTGGTAACAATAGCTTATCGCTGATTGAGGTCCACAGTTTAACGTCATATCGGACGGGGGTGAACCAATGTGAAAGAGGACATGGGGCTCAGATAGATGGTGGGATTGAACCTCAGGGAGGCTTCCTACATACCTCTCCATGGAAAGGATCAAAGACTATATAGATTAGGATGGTGTGGGGATTAAAATCTAGGTTGGCCGAGGTGTTTGTGAATCGACGTGAAAATGGTCAAAATGACTGGAATGGTGGTCTTGAACCTCAGTGAGGCTTCCTGCGTACCCTACCTTAACAAGGATCTAAGAACACGTAGTTCAGGATGGTGTTTGGGGCTTACGCTCTAGGTTTCCCAATGTGTTGGTGAACTGACGTGAAGTGGGTTGGAGCGACCAATGGGTGGTGGGATTGAACCTCTGGGAGACTTCCTATGTACCTCGCCTTGGCAAGGATCAAAGACCTCGTAGTTTGGGATAGTGGGGGGGGGGGGTCAATGAACTGATGTGAAGGAGAACCTCTGGTCTCATGGGTGGTGGGCTAGAACCTCATGGATGCTTCCTACGTACCCTGCCATAGCAAAGATCAAAGACCTCGTAGTTTAGGGGGTGATGGGGCTTACACTCTAGGTTTCCCAAGGTGTTGGTGAATAGTAGTGTATAGGGTCAGAGCAACCAATCGGTGGTGGGCTTGAACCTCATGCAGGCATCCTATGTACCCTGCCTTGGCAAGGATTAAAGACCTCATAGTTTACATGGGGGTGGGGCTTACAGTATAGGCTTCCCAGGAAGGATGTCATGGTCGGTGCTCTCTCTAAGCCCAAATGAGTCATTCTCTATGTGAGAAACAACATGCAGTAGAGATCGGACGATCACATTGAAAAATGTGCTCCCATGAGAGGTGAAGTGGGGTTAACACGTGATCACATCCCAAAGATGAAACAGGGGCTTATGCGTGGTTAGAGACTTGTAGAGGTTGGGACTTACTCTAGAATAGAAGCCCTAGTGTTTCTATGTAGTAGCAATGGTGGGTGGAGCTTATGCAAGAAAGATGCCCGGGTGCCGCTGTGGAGTGGCAATGGTGGTTGGGGCTTACGCATGGAAGCTGACCGGTTGTTGCTATGGAGCGGCAATGTTGGATGGGGATTACCCAAGGAAGCTCTCGGGTGATTCATTGGAGTGGAAATGGTGGATGGGGCTTACGCAAGGTAGCTTCCAGAGTTCCGCACTGGAGCAGCAATGGTGGATGGGGCTTATGCAAGGAAGCTTCCTGGGTGCCGCTATGGAGCGGCAATGATGGATGGGTCTTACTCAAGAAAGCTTCATGGGTGCCTCTTTGGAGAGGCAATAGTGGATGGGGATTACGAAAGGAAGCTTCCTGTAACATCTTTCTCATGTCTGGCCATGAGGGCATCCCAACCCACTGGTGTGTTGAGGCCTTCAACTATGCACTGGTTCATAAGAGGGATAATAACAGGATATTGGAATCAGTCCAAACAAAGGGGAATGGAATGTGTGAATCACATACACAACATTCAGAATACGGTGTGGGTGGTGTGATGATAGGGGATAACTTTTGATCATGTTCAAAACATATCATCCATATCACGTTAGCCTGAAATGGGGACAAACAAATGAGGGTCGATTGTTGACTGTGTTCGAAACACAGGACCTGACTCAAATTGTTGTCCTAAGTCTTCTAGGGAATGGGCCCAGGACGGTAGGTGAGCCGAGGCTGCATGGGACTAGGCCATTAGGGGTTTTATTCAGAAATTGAAGAGGATGAAGATCTGAATGAAGGATACTCAATGAGTGAGATGGAGTGATGGAGTTTTTGAATAGATTACAATGCTCTTGAAATTACGCCGCTATGATAATGGCATTAGGAATCTTATTCTTGGAGCATATGGCATCTCTTGTTTGGAACAAGAGGCATTTTATGTTTGGCACATAAGGTGTACTGCAGTTTAGAGTCATTTAGGGAGGACTTTTGGCATCTCATGCTTGTAGCATAAGGAATCTCTTATATAGGGTAAGAGGCATCCTATGTTTGGACCATAGGGCGTACTAAAGTTTAGAGTCATGTAGATAAGACTATTGTTATCTCAAGCATGGAATATAATGCAAATATTACATTGAGTAAGAGGCATCCAATATTTGTCTTATATGGTAAACAAAAATTTATAGCCATGTAGAGAGGACTATTGGCATCTTACGCTAGGAGCCTAAGTCATATCTTGTTGGGAGAAAGATGCATCCTATTATTTATTGATAGGGAATGCTACTGGTTAAAGTCATTTAGATAGGACTACTAGGCATAAGGAAACTAGAAATGGTTGGTGTTGGGACTTATTAAAGGGAGGTCCTTTCTGTTTCATCCTGGCATATTATCCAAATGATTGGGTTTGGATGTTTTACATGAGGAATGGTTCAACTCATGATACTCGGAGAATTGATTATGAGAATCTCAACCCATGACATGGGAAACAAACCAAGAGGAATATGTTTACTCAAGGTGTTTAATGGTGTGCAGAAGAGAATCTCATGTCATGGTATTCCCTAGGTGGAAGGTGGGTGCACATAAGGGTGAAAAGGAAAATTCCAATGTCCCAGCCCAAAAATATTGCGGTGCGACTCTCCATTTTTCATGGGGTCAATGATGATAGGTGAGCCGAGTTGGCATGAGACCAGGACATGACATGGGTCCCTTTGGATGTGGATGAGGATGGGAATCCAAATAATGGCCTCATGAATCTTGGACATGGAACAAGGGGATTTTCCCCGTGAAAATTCCATACTTCGGGCTATTTCTCAGAACACATCTGAGTATGACAATGAGACGCATCAGATAGAGGGAGTCGAGTCCCTTCCCAAGGACGAGGGTCCTGGGGTCGCATAAATCCATCATAATGGTCGTAGGATGATCCATTAAGGGGGATTGATTTAATGAATTGGTCACAGGAGTGATAAGTATCCAATCAATACATTTCGTTCCCATAGGGAGATCTTAGTTTACGGTCATAGAGCTCGGACCAGGTGGGGAGAAGAAGTGGGAGTCACATAGTGTAGCCTTTTCAAAAGCCGCCATGAATGAGGGCCCATGAGGTACTCATTAGACCACATGTTCCTAACAGTGTTCGGGCCGAGGGGTCGAAAGTGAGGGGATAAGATTTTGGAATATCGGGGCTGGATCCAGAGACAAGATGCATGGGCGTTCCTACATATCCCATAATGATGGGAATCAAACCATACATAGTTTTGGAAGATGTCGTGTAGTTTAATGTCTTTCGGCAAGGAAGTGGAGTGGTCTTAGTTTATGGTCATAGAGCTCAGACCATGGATGGTAGGAAACGTGGGAGAAACATGGTGGGGTAGTTATAAAACCTGACTTGAATGGGAACTGGGGGTTCTAACCACCGTGTGTTCCTTGGGGAGGTTTTAAGTCAAGGGACCAAAAAAAATTAAGTCGGGCCCAAGGAAAAGTGCAAGGGTATTCTTACGTACCCCATGAGGGTGGGGATCATGTCGCGCGTAGTTCTAAAAGAGATCTTGGTTTATGGTGTTATAGATCGGACCATAGAGGAGCGAAAACCATCCATGTATGTGCGAACCTCAACTCGATCCTTAATCCCATGTGAGTTGATCTCGGTGTGGAAAATAGGGGCGGGAGGTATTTGTTGCAATACATAGAAGTCGAGCCAAAGGGAAATCAGTGGAGCCCCGAATGATTGTCTTATCACTTCTTTTTCCTCCTAACGTGCAGATGCGCACTAAGGAATAGTACTAAGATTCTCGAAATTCTACTTGGTCTTGATGTGGTGGAGAATGGTGTGACTCATGTAACCAACATTTTGGGCTTAATGGGGATGGCATGACGATGGATGATAACCGTTGACCGTGTTTGAAACACAACATCTATATTTTGTTAGCCTAGAATGGGAACAACAAATGAGCATCGACCACTGACCAAATTCAAAACGCTGGACTTGTTTCAATTTGTTGCTCAGAACCCTTGAGGACGTTGGCCATTAATGGTAGGAGGGCCCTTGGGCTTAGAATCCATGCCATTCAAGGGTCCCTTTAGATGTTAAAGGTGATGGAAGCCCTAATGAAGGGGAACACTAAGCCTAGGAAATGGGTGAAAGCATGTCTGGGTAGAATACGACATTCTAGGTTCTAAACCAGAGTACCCTTGGTAAAATTAGTGAATCACTGAAGAGGATCGTGGGGCTCATCTAGAGAGAGGCCGATTTGAAAGATGATAATATAACAAGGGGATAGAAAACTCTCACAAGGAGGAGGTAAATAGTGTGGTTGTTACGACACTCGATGCGAGTGAGAACATATTCCCATACCACACAGTATATTAGTCTCTCTGGTGGAATAAAAGCCAAGGGTCCAAGATGAGAGGGATATTTCCAAGAGATGGGGCTGGACCTGAAGTATAGACATTCGGTTGGTCCAACATATCCCCTCAGAATGGGAATCAAGACACACATAGAGCTGGAAAGAAAAGGGAGTAACGCGCAGTTTGTCATCACGTAGTAAGGACTCAGATGTGTAAGATACCCTACACAAAAGAGTTGTACTGCGCTGTCAGTAACCTAATACAAATGGGGACATAATACCATACAAAACCATACAATCCAATTAGAGAGAACCTAGTAAGGGGGCCCAAAATGGCCAAGGGGCCTGAGGCTGGACCTCAGATGGAAATGCCTGACGAGTTTGTAGTTTAACGTCTTGTAGTGAGGAAGAAGAAGGGGATAAGATACCCCAAAAATGGAGGTGTATGGCTTGGAGAGTAACCTGACAAGAATTAGGACATAACTTCATTCCACACCATATAATCTTGTAAGAGTGAACCTGGGCTGGGGGCCCGAAAAGGCCGAGGGGCCTGAGGCTGGGCCTCGAACTTAAAGGCCTGACCAGTTTGTAGTTTAACGTCTTGCAGTAAAGACGAAGAAGGGGGTAAGATAGACCAAACAAAATAGTGGTGCGATCTAAAGAGTAACCCAACATGAATGAGGACATAGTCTCGTACCACACCACACAATCCGGAGTCAATACATGGGTGACCGCGTTGTCGAGCGTGTCAAATTAGTTGTTTAATTTTGACTAGAATTTCTGCAGTATAGCAGCAACCCTAGGTCGTCCCTTGACGGAGCTTTAGATCATTAATTCTAAAATGTGGTTATGATTATGAAAGTAAAAAAGGGAAATGGGGTTTGATAATACTTGGGTTTGATGATTAAATATGACAATAGAAAATAGAAGCTATAAAACAAAGTAGAGATTAACAGAATTAATTAAGCGTGATCAACTCGGGGTACTCGTATGATGTTTATCCTTCATCGCTTCATGATATAAGGTTATGATCTTTCAATACCAGGTTTGTAACACCTAGAACTAGAATGTTACTGAGTTTATACTAGGATACCTCCTAGGGTTCAGTCAAAAACACACAATGATTCACCGAACACCACCGATGATTGAATGAATTGTGTTTGACTTCATAACCAAAACTCACCAAGGAAACACATGAAAAACTCGATGCGCTGTCCAGATTTGTATGTTATTTCTTTTTGATACCATGACATAAATGTACATGGCCTTGACAGTGCTTGTGTGAGTTCAATTGACCAATATAAACCACACAAATACCGCAATTGAAAGGGGGAAAGAAAGTGGTGAACGGTGTGTGAAACATCACATGAATGGGTACCCCCAAACATGATCATATGAGTTGAGCATGACATACCAGTACATAACTCAATAAAATAAGAATAGAGTATGGTGAAAAAAAACACAACAATCTGGAATTTAAAATATCATTCAAATATTACAAACATGAAGCTCGGGATGTACATCACATTTCTCCCCGGGGGATCACAAGGGGTTTAGAAACCCTTGGGAGAGGAGGAAGAGAAAAATGTTGGGGTAGAACTTTCAATAGCCCCCAGAACCTCTAGAGATGTTTAGAAGACTCCTTGGGGACTACAAAATGGCATCACCTTCCCTCTTGGCCGAACTTGCAAATGGGGATCCCAAGGTGCCATTTTATAGGAAAATTGGAAGGTGGTTTAGGCACACAGATTTCTTCAATCCACTTGTACCACACGTTGCGGCATTCAGACAGTCTTATCTCGCTTTGGAAAAAATATAAACATTGTAGCCCTACCTCTTAGATATCTCCACAGGACGTTTGGCACCCTTTGGACAACTAGAGCTCATGATATTGATAAAATAAAGAACACCGCATTTGACTTGGTCTAAATTCGGTGGCTTGGACAGATCAGTTTGGATGGGCCCTATAGAAGCCGAATCAGCATTGGGTTCTTTAATATGAAATGTATCCTATTAAATTTTGGACAGGCCCACAAAATTGCAGCCCATTGGATGCACGGATTTCGTGTACTATGCAAACCAGTGGACAGATGTCCATGGATCCATGCAACTTTGGCGCATTTTTCTTCCACTTTATCAAAGGCCCTCCAAATCACATCCACCTACATTGAAACAATAAAAACAAGTAACATTTCCCATTATAATATTAATTAACATTAATTGATTTATTCAAACATGAAGTTAAATTTATTATTATATTTGGAATATTCATTACAAAACTAGTTTAAAACTGCGGTGTAAGGGTGGAAGAAAACAGTGAATCGTGGTACGATCACACCCCCACACCTAAACATTTGCACTCCTGGGCAAAGTCACATATACAAATACAATGATTCATATATATATATTGCCAACATCCTGAAGATTTATAATTTGAGTAAATTTTATTTAAAGTAAATTTATCAATGCACGAACCACACCAAGGAGTTCTTCCTAGTGAAAATAGAAAAAGATGTCTTATAAATCATATCATAGTGAAATTCAAAAAGATTCATAATACCCAGTTGATAAAGGAATTAAGAAGTAAACCATGACACTAAATCTCCATCTGTGTGTGTGAAAACCATTCCATGCCATTCTTTCCACTTGCTATCCAATAAATATATGTTATTTTAACATTTTTCAGCTTAAATGATTTTGTCACCGAACCTGTCCTACATCCTTTGCAATAATATTTCAAGACCCACTCATTTAAGCATTCCCAAAAGTCAAACCATAAGCTCCCGACCTAGATATCCTCATATATTTCACATTTCATCACTCCCCTCATTTATTATTATTATTATTTTGAAGTTGCAATTGGAACAAATCTCACACTCATCTCTCAACCCTTGTTTGATCTCCTCACAACACTAATTGAAATAGTTAGAACAATATAAAAGGTTGAGGAAGAGTGATTTTTGACCTGCCCAAGACAGAACAATTTTTTTTTGAGGGCGTACAATAGTCGGACATTAGGTACACACGCATAGGTCAATCTGGTACAGTAATGAAACAGATCGGGTAAGGAACGAACGTATGGAAATATCATTTAAAGCTGAAAAATATTAACCCAACATATATTTACCTTATATTAAGTGAGAAATAATCACAGTTTGTGGTTTGGTGCAAGAATTTGTGGAGATATTAGGGACACGGTTTTCCAAAAAAAACTACTCACACAAAGGGTATCAATCATCTGAAAGGTTTCACATAGATACAACCATTTATATCATTGACAGAAAACCAATTCACTAAAAATCACTCCTTGATGGTAAACTCATACACAATCACTTTTTAGCCTTCGTTATGGTATTTTTACTTTCCCCACTTTATGGTCGCCACATCATGGAATTTCGAATTTGTTGATGGGGAAAAATAAAAAAACCATAAAGAAGGCCAGAAAGAGAAAACAAAAGGAGAAAACGATGAAAAATCATAACTAACCTAGGAATGTATCCACCTCCCACACCTAGAATGTGCAGTGTCCTCACTAAAATAATTGAAAATGTGAGAAGGAAGGATAAAACCTGGTGTGTTTTATTGGTATGATGTGTCGAGAAAGTGGATTTCCTCCACCAGATTCTTTGGAAAATCCTCATAGAAGTGTTTAAGTCGCTACCCATTGACGGTAAGACTTCGTCCACTCTGATCATGCAAAACCTGTATTGCACCAAAAGGGTAAACATTAGTAACATTATAAGGACCGAGCAATCAAGAATGAAGCTTAACTGGGTGGAGCTTAAGCCTGGAATTGTACATGAGGACCTTCTCACCAATATAGAGCTCCCGATGGTGAATCATGCTATCATGAATAGCCTTTGTCTTCTCTCTATAGATTCAGGAGTTGTCATATACATCACGTCGAATTTCTTCCAACTCTTGAATCTGCAGCTTTCTTTCCTCACCTGCATCTGAAAGGTTCATATTACATTGTTTAATAGCCCAATATGCACAGTGTTCTACCTCCAACGGGAGGTGACAATATTTTACAAACACAATCCTATATGGTGACATTTTGATCGGTGTTTTAAAAGCAGTACGGTATGCCCAAAGTGCATTATCCAAGCGCAAACTCCAATCTTTCCTATTGGGTTGTACAGTTTTCTCCAAGATTCGCTTAACTTCCCGATTTGAAATTTCTACTTGTCCGTTAGTTTGGGGATGATATGAAGTGGAGACTTTATGAACAACCCCATACTTACGAAGCAAGTTTTTCATGTTACGATTGCAAAAATGTGAACCCTGATCACTAATGATGAATCTTGGTAGACCAAACCTATTGAAAATCTGGGACCTCACAAAATCAACAACCACTCGAGAGTCATCGGTCCTGGTGGCCTTTTCTTCCACCCATTTATATACATAGTCAACAGCCAATAAGATGTACACAAAGCCAAATGAATTTGGAAAAGGCCCCATGAAGTCAATGCCCCATGCATCGAAGATCTCACAAAATAACATGGGCTGTTGGGGCATTTCATTCCTCTTGGAGATATTCCCTATGAATTGACATTGAGTACATGATTTACAAAACCTATGGGCATCTCTATAAAATATTGGCCAATATAATCCTGAGTCAAGTACCTTTCAAGCAGTACGTTGAGAGCCAAAGTGGCCTCCACATGCCAAGGTGTGGAAGAAGGTCAAAACAGAGGTGAAATCATGGTCAGGGACACACCTACAAACAACCTGGTCACTACAAAGTCTCCACAAGTATGGGTCATCCCAAATGTACCATCAAGAATCATGTTTAAGTCTCTGGGATTGTGAAGTGCTAAAATCAGTGGGGACCCTAGATGTGGCTAGAAAATTCACAATGTCTGCATACCGGGGGTAAGGTCCACAACATCACAAAGGTTCTCATGAGGGAAGAATTCTCCAATGGGTAGGGGTGAGTCAACATGATGGTACAATGGTGGGGAAATCCTACTAATGTGGTCAGCTACAACATTATCCACTCCTCTCTTATCCTTAATCTGAAGGTCAAACTCTTGGAGGAGGAGCATCCACCGAATGAGGCGGGGCTTGGCTTCAGGTTTCTTTAGGAGGAAACGAAGGGCAGCATGGTCAGAAAACAAAATCACTTTTTACCCAAGAAGATATGAATGGAATTTTTCCAAGGAAAACACAATAGAGAGGGGTTCTTTATCTGTGGTTGTGTAGTTTACCTGGCCAAGGTCAAGGGTATGCGAGGCATACGCAATGACATGAGGATCCTTTTCAACCCTTTGTGATAAAACGTCCCCAACTGCAAAGTTAGAGGCATCGCACATAAGCTCTAAGGGGAGATCCCACCTAGGTGGTTGGATTATGGGAGGTGATGTGAGACTCTTTTTTAGTGAATTGAATGCATCCTCACAATTTTTATCAAACACAAACTCAGAATCCTTTTGTAATAACCGAGATAAGGGAAGTGTGATCATACTAAAGTCTTTAATGAATCAGCGGTAAAAACCAGCATGACCCAATAAAGAACGAACCTCACGAACACATTTTGGATATGGAAGGGATGAAATTAATTCAATTTTAGATTTATCAACCTAAATTACCTTATTTGAAATGATATGCCCAAGAACTATCCCCCGCTCAACCATGAAATGACATTTTTTATAATTTAAAACAAGATCTTTTTCAATGCAGCGGCGGAGGACAGAACCTAGGTTTTCCAAACAATCATAAAAAGAAGAACCATAAACTGTGAAATCATCCATAAATACTTCCATACAACTCTCAAGGTACTCAGAAAAAATACTCAACATACATCGCTGAAAAGTACCAGGAGCATTACATAGACCGAATGACATCCTTCTGTATGAAAATGTGCTAAATGGACAGGTAAATGTTGTCTTTTCTTGATCCTCAGGGGCTATATGGATTTGGAAATAACCCGAATAGCCATCAAGGAAACAATAATGGGACTTACCAGCCAATCGTTCTAACATTTGGTCAATGAAAAGTAAAGGAAAGTGGTCCTTCTGCGTGGCTTGATTCAGTCGACGGTAGTCAATACAGACTCGCCAACTATTTTGCACACATGTTGGAACCAATTCATTCCTTTCATTTGATACAACTGTTATTCCTATTTTTTTGGCACAATTTTCATTGGGCTAACCCATTTACTGTCAGATATAGGAAAAATGATCCCTGTAGCAAGTAATTTACTGACTTCCAATTTTACCACTTCAAGAAGAGTGGTATTCAACTAGCGTTGAGATTGTATTACGGGTTTAGCCTCATTATCCAAAAGTATATGGTGCATACAAATAGATGGGATAATCCCAGGAATATCAGGCAATGTCCACCCTATTGCCTTTTTACACTCTCTCAAAAATTTGAGCAGTTTCAATTCCTATTGTGGAGAGAGGTTATTGGAAATAATGACGGGCAATTGGTCAATACCCTCAAGATATGCATATTTTAAATTAGAAGGAAATTGTTTAAGTTCAAACACCGGTTGTTTCTGGATTGAGGGAGGGGATTTAGGGGGAGTGAGGTCAATGAAACTATCTATCAAATCATGTTTATTCTCAAAGGAAAGAGAATCTATTGAAATGAGATTTGCAGAATCATCGATAGTCATGGGTACCTCAGAATAAACACACTCATCAATTAAAGCACAAAATTTACATTTTTCAGAACCCACACAACATTCAAAAGAAGAACAAAAACTCAAATCATCCAAGGGTGAAGAAAACAAAAAAGAATCAGAGTTTGGGTTGAGGATAGAATTGTGTGAGTGTGCATAGTTTGAGGGCACTTCCATCGAATAGACAGGAAGAGTGGAGTTCTCTTCAACAAGGTGTTTCATAGCCTCAAGGATGTTAAAACATACCTTTTCTCCTCCGAATTCCATGGACAGCGTACCATTGTGAACATTGATGATCGTCTTTGCTATTTTTAGGAATGGACTCCCAAGTATGAGAGGGGCATGTCCTTGGGTTCGGGTATATTCCATCTCAAGAATGTAGAAATCAGCGGGGAAGATGAGATTATTCACTCAAACAAGGACATCCTCAATCACTAATTTTGGATGTGTTGTACTCCGGTTGGCAAGTTGCACAACAATTCCTGTTGGTTGAATCTCTCCAACCTATAGAGAAGTATACACGGAGTGAGGCATTACATTAATGGAAGCACCTAAATCTAGCATAGCTTCTGAAAATAAGGTCTCCCCTATAGTACAAGGTATGGTGAATGTGCCGAGATCCTTGCATTTGGTTGGCATTTCTGGTTGAATCAAGGCCGATACATTCCTTCCCAGGTTGACTCTCTCATTCCCCTTCAGCCTTCGTTGATGGGTGCAAAGCTCTTTAAGAAATTTGGCATAACGGGTAATTTGCTTGACTGCATCAAACAATGTAATATTAACTTGAACTTTTTTAAATGTATCCATTATTTCATTGTTAATCTCATTATCAAAGTTTCTCTTAGATTTAGAAAGTCTTTTAGGGAAAGGAAGAGGAATGGATTGTTCATTTGAATCATCAATGACTATTCGATTACCATTTTTCTCTTTTTTTTCTTTACATGATGTTTTTGAGGTTTGGGAAAGAGAGTTTTCATGAGGGGGACATACCTGCAGTGCAGAATCTGTAGAAGGAGAAACTTTTTTACCACTACGAAGTGTAACTGCACATACATTACCTTTTTCCTTTGGATTGGAAATGGGTTGGGATGGTAGTTGTCCAGAACCTTGCATCTTAAGATCACCGATGGTGTTTGCCAATTGCCCCACTTGGGTTCGTAGGTCTTGAATAGCTGATTGTGTGGTCTGTTGGAACTGAAGGTTCTGGGTTGCCATTTGTTTCACCATGTCCTCGAGGCTTGGTTCAGATTTGGGAGGAGGAGGATGATGATTGTTTTGAGAAGTTGAAGGATAAGAAGGTTTCATACCTTGGCCTTGTTGATACCAATTCTGCTTTGGGTAGCTTGAGTTTCCTCCTTATTGGTATTGGGGTTGTGCTTGCCAACCTGGATTTGGATTTGGCCTGAATTGTTCTTGCTTGAAGGGAGGCGCTTGTTGGAATGGACGCCCTGAGAACACAGTTGCACAGGACTAAGATGAATCTTGAAGTTGTGGGCACTGGTCAGAAAAATGAGTGTTATCAAAACAAATCCCACAATGTAATGGAATAGAAGTAGAGAGTGAGTTACCTTGTGCTTGAGCTAATTGCCTTAGAAGGGTATGCATCTCATCACGTTTAGTATCTACCTTTTGTTCCAGGGCTGAATGACTTACCTCAGGAACTCCTCGGGTTGGTGAAATAGCTCGTGTACCAAATTATTGTGCATTTTGAGCCATGTTGGCTATTAAGTCACGGGCGGCAGAAGGGGTTTTGTCAACTAGGGTACCACTAGCTGCAGCATCAATCATTCCACGATCCATGGGGATAAGTCCCTCATAGAAGTATTGAATTAAAAGTTGTTCACTAATCTGGTGGTTGGGGCAGCTTGAGCAAATCCTTTTGAATCTCTCCCAGTATTCATGAAGGGTCTCTCCTTGCGATTTCCTAATTCCACAGATTTCTTTCCTAATTGATGCAGTTTGGGAGTCAGGGAATAACTTCTCTAGAAAAATTCTTTTTAGGTCATTCCAGCCCCCAATTGTGGAAGGCAAATAGTATACCCAATTTTTGGCTACACCATCAAGGGAGAAAGGGGAGGCCCTAAACTTAATGAGGTCCTCAGACACATTTTGGGGTTTCATGGTGGAGCACACTATGTGAAACTCCTTTAGATGTTTGTCAGGGTCCTCACCAGAAAGACCATGTAATTTTGGAAGAAGGTGGATGAGACCTGATCTAAGCTCAAAGTTGGATGCTTCCTCGGGATATTGAATGTACGCAGGTTGGTACTCCACATCAGGGGTAGTAAGTTCTTTAAAAGTTTGATTATTTGCAGCCATGTTTTCTTGGGTTTGATTGGGTTAAATTTTGGGTTGGTTTAGAAACACTTGAGGTTTCACAAGGGGTTCCTCAATGTTACTTGATTGACCTTCTCTAAATTCCTTGATTTTTGTGTGAAGTGACTTTTCAATTTCAGGGTCAAATTCAAGTAGTGTTCCTTTACCAGATCTTGTCATGCAACAATGATGTCCAGTTTGATTGATTGATTGATTGTTTTGTTTTTTTATTTGAGATGGATAAAAAAACATAAGAAGGGTGAAATAAGAATATAATGTTATACTATAAAATTAGAGAGGGAGATTGAGAAGGAGAGAGAGAGAGAGAGAACACACCAAAAACAACAAAAAATAAAGACAAAACCCAAAAAAAACAATCAAATGGGGGTGGGGTATTTAGAGGAGTAATAATCAAGAAGTAAAATAAACCAATAAAAATAAATAATGAAAAAAAATGATCTTGGATCCCCGACAACAGCGCCAAAATTTGACCGCGTTGTCGAGCGCGTCAAATTAGTTGTTTAATTTTGACTAGAATTTCTGCAGTATAGCAGCAACCCTAGGTCGTCTCTTGATGGAGCTTTAGATCGTTAATTCTAAAATGTGGTTATGATTATGAAAGTAAAAAGGGAAATGGGGTTTTTTAATACTTGGGTTTGATGATTAAATATGACAATAGAAAATAGAAGCTATAAAACAAAGTAGAGATTAACAAAATTAATTAAGCGTGATCAACCCGGGGTACTCATATGATGTTTATCCTTCATCGCTTCATGATATAAGGTTATGATATTTTAATCCCTGGTTTTTAACACCTAGAACTAGAATGTTACTGAGTTTATACTAGGATACCTCCTAGGGTTCAGTCAAAAACACACAATGATTCACCGGACACCGCCGATGATCAAATGAATTGTGTTTGACTTCATAACCAAAACTCACCAAGGCAACACATGAAAAACTCGATGCGCTATCCAGATTTGTATGTTATTTCTTTGTGACACCATGACATAAATGTACATGGCCTTGACAGTGCTTTTGTGAGTTCAATTGACCAATATAAACCACACAAATTCCGCAATTGAAAGGGGGAAAGAAAGTGGTGAACGGTATGTGAAACATCACATGAATGGGTACCCCCAAACATGATCATATGAGTTGATCATGACATAACAGTACATAACTCAATAAAATAAGAATATAGGATGATAAAAAACAACTCAACAATCTGGAATTTAAAAGATCATTCAAATATTACAAACATGAAGCTTGGGATGTACATCACATTCCTCCCCGGGTGATCACAAGGGGTTTAGAACCCCATGGGAGAGGAGGAAGAGAACGATGTTGGGGTAGAACTTCCCATAGCCTCCAGAACCTCTAGATATGTTTATAAGACTCCTTGGGGACTCAAAAATGGCAGCACCTTGCCTCTTGGCCAAACTTGCAAATGGGGAGCCCAAGGTTCCTTTTTATAGGAAAATTGGAAGGTGGTTTAGGCACATAGATTTCATCAATCCACTTGTACCATGCGTTTCGGCCTTCAGACAGTCTTATCTGGATTTGGGGAAAATAGAAACGTTGTATCCCTACCTCTTGACTATATCCACAGAACGTTTGGCACCCTTTGGACAACTACATCTCAAGATATTGATAAAATACAGAACACCGAATTTGACTTGGTCCAAATTCGGTGGCTTGGACAGATCAGTTCGGATGAGCCCCATAGAAGTAGAATCAGCATTGGGTTCCTTAATATGAAATGTATCCAATTAAGTTTTGGACAGGACCACAAAATATCAGCCCATTTTAATGCACGTATTTCGTATAGTATGCAAAACAGTGGACAGATGTCCATGGATCCATGCAACTTTGGCCCATTTTTCTTCCACTTCATCAAAGGCCCTCCAAATCACCTCCAACTACATTGAAACAATAAAAACAAGTAACATTGCTCATTATAATATTGATTAACATTAATTGATTTATTCAAAAATGAAGTTCAATTTATTATTATATTTGGAATATTCATTATAAAACTAGTTTAAAACTGCGGTGTAAGGGTGGAATAAAACAGTGAATCGTGGTACGATCAATGTGTCGGGGGCCCGAGATTGGGCTATAAATAAAATGTTGTGCCCTGATTGCAGTTTAACATCTTGAAGTGAAAATAAAGCAATGGATAAGGTATCACACTCAGGGATTTGTATGGCATGAAGAGTAACCTGACGTGAATGAGGACATAATCCCGCACCACATCGTAAAACCCTATGTCAGAACATGGGCGAGGGAACCGAAGATGCCAAGGGGCCTAAGGGTGGGCCTTAGATGGAAAGTCCAGCCTGTTTGCAGTTTATTGTAATGTGGGACAAATGCCATGTGCATTTACTTCCTTCAGTTGGGATGGATCACCCAATTTAATGTCATGTGATATGGACGATTGTGATCATAGTTTAAGATCGTAGAGCTTAGACCGTTTTGTAGTTTATTATCATGTGGGAAAATAATGAGTAGCTTAACGTCCTTAAAATGACATAAATTTTAACATCATGCGGGACGATGTAAATATTAAAGTCATGCGGGACTTTAAAGACCAGTTTCATGTCATTACATACAAAGATGAATAGTTTAACATCATGAAGGATGATGATGCAGTTGAAATTCATGCAAGGCGATAATGAGAAGTTTAATGTTATGATGGATGAAGATGAATAGTTTAACATCATGTTGGATGATGATGCAGTTTAAAGTCATGAAGGATGATAGTGAGTAGTTTAATGTCATGATGGATGAAGATGAATATTTTAACATCATGCAGGATGATGATGCAGTTTAATGTCGTGTCGGATGATAATGGGCAGTTTAACGGCATGATGAATTAAGATGAATAGTTTAACATCATGCACGATGATGATGCAGTTTAATGTCGTGCAAGATGATAATGAGCAGTTTAAAATCATGATAGATGAAGATGAACAATTTAACATCATGTAGGATGATGATGCAGTTTAATATCATGAAAGACGATAATGAGCAGTTTAACATCATGACGGACAAAGATGAACAGTTTAACATCAAGAAGGATGATGATGTAGTTCAAAGTAATGCAAGATGATAATTAGAAGTTTAACATCATGATAGATAATGATGAGTAGTTTAACATCATGCAGGATGATGATGTAGTTTAATGTCATGTGGGAAGATAATGAGCAGTTTAACGTCATGATGGATGAAGATGAACAGTTTAACGTCATGCAGGATGATGAGACATTTTAATGTTGTGCTGGATGATAATGAGCATTTTAACATCATGAAGGACGATGATAAACAGTTTAATGTAATTCATGATGATGATGTAGTTTAAATTCATGCACGATGATAATTATCAGTTTAACATCATGACAGATGAATATGAACATTTTAACATCATGCAGGACGGTGATGCAGTTTAAAGTCATGTCGGACGATAATGAGCAGTTTAATGTCATTACAGACAAATATGAATAGTTTAACATCATGCAGGACGATGATGTAGTTTAATGTCATGCTGGATGATAATGAGTAGTTTAACATCATGGAGGATGAAGATTTTTATGTAGTTTAACATCATGCAACTAGGACATGGTTTTCATGCAGTTTAATGTCATGCAACTGGGACATGGTTCTCACAAAGTTTAACATCTTGCAACTGGGACGTTAAACCACAAGGATCGCGTCGATAAAGGGTGGGTCATCTCTACCACATTCTAGTGGGTTGGGATGAGGGGGGAATCTATATGATGGGATTTCCCTAAAATTCCCTGATCATACGCATGGATGTTCTCCATGCGTGAGATGGGATACCTCACAGTGAACCTACCACAAGCTGGTTTCAAGATCATAGGGAGGAAATCTGATATTGATGAAATGTGGTAGTTGGGATGACACAGAGTGTCACAAGGGTAGTAGGGATGAATACATTCCCTTAGTCTGGAGGGGCGAAGAAGCTAGGATAGTTGGTACAACGGGGAGATAGAGCTCGGAAGGCATGGAATCCTTGACATCAGTACTATGTGGGAGATGGAGCCTAGAAGGTGTGGAAGCCTGGACGATGATGAGGATCTGATGGAGTCGGGTGGCGGATTCCACCTGCGCAACCTCTTAAGGTGGTGGATTCAGTGATGAGCTGAAGGAGTAAGGTAATGGATTCCACATGTGCGCCCTCATGAGGCGGCAGAGTTTGCGTGGAGCTGATGGAGTCGGGTGGCGAATGCCACCTGCATGGCCTTTTGAGGTGGCGGAGTCAGCGAGGAGCGGACAGAGTCATGTGGAGGATGCCACCTACATGGCCTATTGAGGTAGCAGAGTTGGAAAGGAGTCGATGGAGTTTGGTTGCGGATGCAACCAGTGTATCCTCTTCAAGCGGTGGAGTCAGTGAGGAGTCGAAGGAGTCAGGTGGTTGATTCCACATGCGCGGCCTCTTGAAGCGGCAGGCTCTGCGAGGAGCTGATGGATTCGTGTGGCGAATGCCACCTGCACGACCACTTAAGGTGTCAGAGTCGGCGAGGATCTGATGGAGTCGGGTGGTGGATGCCACATGTGCGGCCTCTTAAGTCCACAGAGTCAGTGAGGATCCAATGGAGTCGGGTGGCGGACGCCACCTATGCGACCTCTTAAGGCAGCGCGATCAATAAGGATCTGATGGAGTCATCTGTAGGATGCCACCTGTGCGACCTTTTGAGGCAGTGGAGTCGGAGAGGAGCCATTGGAGTTGGGTGACGGATGCCACCTGCGCGGCCTCTTAAGGCAGAAGAATTGGCGAGGAGCTGATTGAGTAGGGTGGAAGATGCCACCTGTACAACTTCATAAGGCGGCGTGATCGGCGAGGAGACAATGGATTCAGGTGGCGGATGCCACCTGCGCGACCTCTTAAGGCGGAGGAGACAGTGAGGAGCCATAAGAGTCGGGTGGCGGATGCCAGAAGTGCGGCCTCTTGATTCAGTGAATTCGGTGAGGAGAAAAGGGAGTCGGGTGGAAAATGCCACCTGCACGGCCTCTTGAGGCGGTAGAGTTGGTGGGGAGCCGACGGAGTTGGGAGGAGGATTCCCCTTTTATGGCCTCTTGAGGGGGTGGATTTGGCGAGGATCCAATGGAGTCGGGTGGCAGATGCCACCTGTGCTTCCTCTTGAGGCAGCTGATTCAGAAAGGAGTCAATGGACCGTAGTCTTGAAACACCTGATGGTACTCATCCTCTCACATATGAAGGAGAGGGGATTCACTTGGGTGATGCCTCAAGTATCCTGATATATTTTGTCTACTCACTATTGATGGATATGAGATTCACGTCGGGTTCACCATTTCTATTTTTGATGCTTTCACTGGGTCTCTCGCATCCGTCTGTGGAGGACACACAGCTGTTTCCCCGCATTCCTGCTTTCCAAAGGTGGGAGGCATCCATCACATTTTCAGGGACGTTTACTCCTTGATCAAAACAAGGTGATGGGATGTCGGTTCTTCCTTCCATGGATTCCACCACGGAACTCGTCACCTAGTCTGAGTCTCCTTTATTGATTATTTGGTGGTTTTTAATTCTTATTCCTGGTGCTATATCATTGTCGATGCATATTAATTACACTACTTCTCTCAAGACATTCCATGGGGTCTTGACATGGTAGCAACCTTCAGTCTGAGTAGACGGTATCGTCAGGCATGTCGAGGCATATCTGGATGCATGGACATTGGGGAACCTTTATTCTTCCTCATAAGATATCATCTCAAGGGTGTAGAACCTGAGGCATCCCATGTCTAATGCACGGAATCATGTGACATAGGCATGTACTTGAGGTTTTCCTCTGCTTCCCATGTTTGACAGAGGGTATGCCGCAAGTTTAACGTCTTTTAGAGACAGTTATTCGAAAGGCGTGTCTTTTGATGGTTTCCTCAGGAATCTCATGTTTATCATAAGGTAGTCCACGTGTTTAACATCTTACGGAGACAGAAGGATGGTGATCATAATGTCCCATGTAGAAGGATCAGATTATTACATCCATAGGAGGGAAAACCTGGAAGGTTTACTAGGTAGATGGGTCAGAACCCCCAATAAGAGAAGACCCAGAATGTTGTGTCCCATAAAGGGAAGATTCCACACCATGAAGGCTGATCTGGACACCATTACGAGATGATCAAAGATAGTGAACCCCATTTTTGGGGAACACAAAGGTTTACATTTTGCTGGGATTGATCCTCATTGAGGTTTCCTATGTACCCTGTGTAGACAACAGGGATCAAAACCCATGAAGTTCTAAGGGGTGATGAAATCGAGTGTACATAGAGGAAAACAACCCGAATAAATTTTGAGGCATACACATGGATAGCGATCCTAGTACAGTTAGAAACAGTGAGGAGGTGGATGACACGATCGCACCGAGATGTGGCAACCTGGGTGAGAATCAGGATGGATGATGGAGAGTAGAATTGAGTGGAAGGGTAATAAGATGGGACTGTGGTGAAGATGACTTTAGTGTTGGTCTTGAGCCTCAGAGTGACTTCCTATGTATCCCTGTGGTAGGGATTCAAAGTCCACGTAGTTCGGTGGGGTGATGGGACACCTGAGTAGGCGGCTCGTGAGAATGGACGCATTAAAGGGACCCAAAAGATGTAAAACCCCCTTAGTTGGTTCATGATCTTCCCGAAAGACATGGGATCAAGGGATAGATCAGGACGAGACATGGGTGATGGGTTTGAACCTCATGGAAGCTTCCTACGTATCCTCGTGGCTTGGAATCAATGTCTGTGTAGTTCATCTGATGATGACTTACCATCGATTGGAAACTACAATATATTACTTCTGAATGAGGCTGACAACGACTTTCCGTTGAATGGGGGAACACTGCCTTACCGCTGATTGAGTTCCATAGTTTAACGTTATGCCAGAAGGGAGATAAACTACTTGAAAGTGGACCTGGGGCCTAGATAGATGGTGTGCTTGAACCTTGGGGAGGCTTCTTATGTACCTCACCTTTGCAACAATCAAAGACTACATAGTTCATGATGGTGTCAGGATTACACTCTAGGATGCCCAAGGTGTTGGTGAACTAATGTGAAGAAGATCGTAACGACTAGGGTGGTGGGCTTGTACCTTAGGGATGCTTCATACGTACCCTACCTTGACAAGGATCAAAGAAAATTTAGTTCAGGATGGTATGTGGGGCTTACGCTCTAGAATTCCCAATGTTTTGGTGAACTGATGTGAAGGGGGACAGAGCGACCAATGTGTGGTGGGCTTAAACCTCAGGGAGGCTTCCTATGTACCTCGCCTCAGTAAGGATCAATGACCTCATAGTATTGGATGTTGGGGGGTCGGTGAACTGATGTGATGGAGGACCTGGTGTCCCATGGGTGGTGGGATTGAACCTTGTGGAGGCTTCATACCTACCCTGCCTTGGCAATGATCAAAGAACTCATAGTTCGGGTGGTGGTGGGGCTTACACTCTTAGCTGACCAAGGTGTTGGTGAACCATTGTGAATGGGGTCGGAGCGACCAATGGGTGGTGGGCTTGAACCTCATGGAGGCTTTCTACATACCCTGCCATGGAAAGGATAAAAGACCTCATAGTTTAGGTGGTGGTGGGGCTTACACTCTAGGATTCCCAGGAAGGATGTCATGGTCGATGCATGATCTAAGCCCACCGAGTCATGCTCGGTGTGAGAAACAAGAGGCAGTAGAGACCTGATGATCACATCGTGAATGTGTGTCCATGTGAGGTGAAGTGGGGATTACACGTGATTGCAACCCAAAGAGGAAATTGGGGCTTATGTGCAGTTAGCAGCCTGAAGAAGTTGGGACTTACTCCAGTATGGAGGCCCGAGTGCTACTATGGAGCGGCAATGGTTGGTGGGGCTTACTCAATGAAGATTCCCGGGTGCTGCTGTATAGTGGGAATGGTGGATGTGGATTACGCAAGGAAGTTGTGCGGGTGCTGCTATGGAGTGGAAATGGTGGATGGGGCTTATGCAAGGAAGATTCCTGGGTGCCTCTTTAGAGCATCAATGGTGGGTGGGGCTTATGAAAGGAAGCTGGATGGGTGCTGCTATCGAGCGGCAATGGTGGATAGGGCTTAGGCAAGGAAGCTGCCCAGGTGCCGCTATAGAGTAGCAATGGTGGATGGGGATTATGCAAGGAAGATTCTCGAGTGCCGCTACAGAGAGGCAATGGTGGATGGGGCTTACGGAAGGAAGCTGTCCATAACGTCTTCCTCATGTCTGGCCATGAGAGCATCCCAACACACTGGTCAGTTGAGGCCTTCACCTATGCGCTAGTGCATTAGAGGTATAATACCAATGACAATGGAATCAGTCTGAACAAAGGGGAATTTAATGTGTGAATCACATGCACAACATTCCGAACGCGGTGAGGGTGGAATGATGATGGACGAAAACTATTGACCGTGTTCAAAACATAGCATTCATATCATGTTAGCCTGAAATGGGGACAAACAAATGAGGGTTGACTATTGACCTTGTTTGAAACACAGGACCTACCTCAACTGTTTGTCCTAAGTCTTCTGTGGCATTGGCCTAGGATGGTAGCTGAGCATAGGTAGCATGGGACCAGGCCATTAGGGGGTCTCTTCTGACATGTAAGAGGATGAATATCTGAATGAAGGACATGCAAAGCATGAGGTGGAGTGATGGGATGATTGAACATATTCCAACACTCTTGAAATTACCCCACTTTGATAATGGAATTAGTCATCTAATGCTTGGTGCATAAGGAATCTCATGTTTGAAACAATAGGCCTCTTATGTTTGGCTGATAGGGTATACTACAATTTAGAGTCATGAAGGGAGGACTTTTGGCATCTCATGCTTGGAGCATAAGGAATCTCTTATTTGGTGTAAGATGCATCCTATATTTCGAACATAGGGTGTACTATAGTTTAGAGTCATGTATGTAATTCCCCAACCCTAGTTACCTAGCGTCGTTGGATTATTACATAACATTACCATGATCATAAAAGATCAATTATCAAAAGACTGATTGGTTTATTAGCCTGGGAAACACTAGATACATTCATAAGTCTTACATTTCATCATAAAGTGAAATTATAAAACAACATAGTCTCCATATTACAAAATCATATCCCCTCAGACTATCCCTGCTGGTCAGTCATAAAATACTTCTTCACATCCTGGGAAAAGTAAAACATAGAAAGGGGTGAGCTTAGATGCTCAGTAAGGATAATAATATAGCAGAAACTTTCATAAATAAGAATAAAAATTTAAGGCAATGTATAAAAAAACAAAAGCCTTTTAAACATTAACATTAGCATAATGTGGCAATGATTAAATGAAATAATTCCATTTACTAATTCACATGGATATTCTACTAGTCGAATAATCACATGCAATATCAATAACCACTTTCATAATGATGGAATGCATAATTCCAAACTATCATAACCACATAGTCAAGGCCTTGTGCCAAGACTACAAATAATATTTTGTCAAGCCTTTGTGAAAATACACTAGTTTGAGTCATGAGACCTACCGATGCATCGAGGAGATATAGAGGGCTCCACCCGTCACTTATTAAGTCCAATGCATTCCTCATATGAACAGTTTTAAACATAACATAAACATTCATATTTAAAATAGCATACAAAATGACAATACTTTCCTCATAACCCATGAATGGTATAAAAATAACACATCCACAGTCAAACATATCACAAAACCTTAAATACTATATGTATGTTTTGTATCATAATAAATCAACTTCAAATAAGCTTAAAATCCATCAAAGGATGTTGGGATAAATGAAATCAAAAATATTTGACATAAATTTAACTTTTTTGAAATCATTTAAAAACAACATAATTAGAAAATTTACTTTGAAAATATTCTTCTAAGCTTGTAAGAGAATATTTGATAGTTTTATAACGACGGAAAATAGCCGCACCTGCCATATAAGTTAAAAAAATGCATTCTTACCTTAATTTTATCGAAAAGGTTAAAAAGGACCTTGTTTTGAAAATGACGGAAAGATTCCTTTATAAACTTCTTATAAAAAGTAAGACAAGCGTATAAATTACATTATCCCATATTCTAGATAATAGTAAGAATGTTCTAAAATACATATTTATGAAACATGGATGTGGATGATAAAGAAGTCCCAGTAGATAATTACGTATAAACAACCTTAGATAATGAAGAGATTGTGAAATAAATATTTACCTTGTACTTTTCATTATTTGAGGGTAGGTTAACCTCCTGTATAATGGTGAAATAATTGTTTTTAAATTATAAAAGAATCATATATATTAATATGATATCATATATGATCTTTTAACATTGCTTTGTTAGTAATATTTTTGTATTATTGTTGTTTCGGGTGTTAACCGATTCGTTTTTCTTTATATGATTTGTTACGTAAGACAAGTTTTTTATGTACAGGTTGTATCTTATTCATATCCAGAATTATATAAAGTCTTTAAACATTATTTTTAACAATAAAATGATTATTATTCTTGAATGGATATGATGGGGAATGAATCTCATCGCATTCGTGGAGACGGTAGTCCGTACGTACGCACGAGCAACAATATCATTATTTTGATATTAAAATAATATATAAATGGTTGTTATATCATATATACATAATCATTATCATATTATATTAATTATTTACATCAATTAAACATCATTATTATACCCATCCAAATAATAATGTATTGAATAACAATTATACCACGACATAGAGATAGTAAGTCGTCTGTACGCACGTATGGTGACATGTCATTCAAGGGATGGATAGAATACTGAATAAGGTTGTACCATATTTATAATAATATCACAGTATACAATATATACTTGTGTTATTATTTTAGAATTTAAATAACAAAGAAAGTAGATGTTGAAGAAGAAAGGAACTTGAAAGAGGGTGGTGAAAATATTACCTCTTCTCCGGGTTCTTCCTTTTGATTTGATCAAAAGGGCTCTGTAGGTTAGCTTTCTGATCAAACTAAGGCCTCTAGGTTGAAGTGATAGAATTTGAGAGAATATTTGGGCAGCGGTTGGTGGAACCAAAAGGCCTTGAAGGTGTGAATAATTGGTTAGAAGTGGTGTCCTTTTATAAGGGGGGGGAGGGACTCTTTAGGAAAAAAAACATAAAGTATTATTTTATAATAAATTCATATTTCGTTTCTAATTGGTCCAAAGTGTATTCATCAAATATATGGTGGGGATGGGTCTAAATCCATTCAACCAATAGATTTTATACAGGTTTGGGACATTATATTAACCTTATCTTTTAGTTTTAACTATTAGTTAATTAGTTTGACACTTACCATGTCACTTTGTATTTTTATATTATATAGTTATTAAAGTTAATATAAACATATAATAGACCCCCAAGTGGTCCATTAATGATATAACTATCATTATATAAGTCATTTTTCTGAACCATATATTTTTAGGAATATAATATCAATTAATAATATAATATTTGTTTTAAAAGCTCTTTTATGTCAATTTTGACACTATTGGGTATTTTGTTTTTGATAATTTCATAAAAGCATTATTACTTCGAAACCAATTCATATAACCAATCATAGTATGTCATATTAACCTATAAAATTATTCTAATTCATAAAAAAGACTCAAATTACATTTATATAGGTATTTATAATATCAATTATCTTAATCTTTCATTAATACGGTAATTACTACACCATCATTATGTCATAAATAAGTTAAATTATTTAATGTCTAAAAATTATAAATAAAATATCATTTTGTAGGAAATATTTTTATATTTTTAATGAATATTTATAATAAAATTTATCTTATCTATAACCCTATATTATAAATTTTTTAGTTATTAAACAATGATTTTCACTCTTTTAACTCTTCTTTGAATTAAATAATAATAAATGTCCTAATCTAATCCAAGTGGACCTTAATGATAATACTTTATTCCTAAGATTTTTTTTGGTCGAGATAAACTTGTGAAATAGAATTAGGACATGTGTTAGTGTAATGTTAATATCATTTTTACCCTTAATTACCCTATTTAATTTTAATCGTGGTAAATAAAAGTAAATAGTTACTATTAACTAAAAATTATTTTTATCTTATTGAACCAAATTTTACTTCTTCATATTAACCATGTCTCTCATATTTTATAAATTTCACTCATAGATATGGTAAAATTATGTTTTATGTCAATTTTCATATTCCCCTATGAGGTGGGTAAAAGACGGTGAAATGTTGAATAAAATTTTTATATATCTAAAATTATTCTAAACTAACTCCAATGAATTACATTGAACGTATATAGGTATTATGTATCTATTTTGACCTTAACTAAATTTAAAAAATATATATAATTATTTAAATAAAAATTCATTTTTAAACTATAACTTAGTGTTTTTCACTATTCATCAAAAATTAAATGTTTTTAGAAAAATACCAAAAATTCACCCTAGGATAATTTTGATATTATGAATCCAAATATGAAGTCCATTTTGAAAGATAAAATTTATAAAATTTCAAAAAGTGGGTATTACTATTCATAACAGCTAGTTTGATTGGTTGTGGTGTGTGTTAGAACTCGAAGTTGCGTACAACACACGCTACTGTATTATTCCAATAGAAGCATACCGTAGAAGCTTGGGGTGTTACATTATCCCCTCCTTCAAATAATTTCGTCCTCAAAATTTCTACAATATTACTACATAAAAAGACTCGGGTGGTTCTTCATCATATGTTCCTCGGGTTCCCACGTTGCATCTTTCATCTTATGGTTTCTCCATAGAAATTTTACCAGAAGAGTCATCCGGTTTCTTAGCACTTGTTCTCTTGTATCAAGAATCCAGATGGGCTCTTCACAATAAGATGGATCGGGTTCCAGTTCTAATTCCTCGTAATTGAGTACATGCATTGGGTCAGTCATTTATTTTCTCAACAGTGATACATGGAACACATCGTGAACTTTGGAGAGATTTGGAGGCATTTCCAAACAGTAATCTATAGCCCCAATTCGTTCAAAAATTTTGAAAGGTTCAATGTACCTGGGACTCAATTTACCTTTCTTACCGAAACATATAACTCCCTTCTATAGAGACACCTTGAAGAAAACATGATCTCCTACCTGAAATTATAAATCTTT
The DNA here is from genome assembly GCA_963277665.1 of Viscum album. NCBI lineage: Eukaryota > Viridiplantae > Streptophyta > Magnoliopsida > Santalales > Viscaceae > Viscum > Viscum album. Next base: position 525,525,514 of record OY728165.1, read on the forward strand.
CCTTCAGTTATCGGCACAGCTCATCTGCCTACTTTGAGCTGCTTTGATGTGGTTTGGGATTACCTTTACCTTTTCAATCATCTCCTCAACAGGTTCTAGGCCTAAAATTTTTCTTTCACTAATATCATCCCAACAGGTTGGGGTGCAACATCACTTTCCATATAACGCTACACATGGTGCCATCTGAATACTTGAATGGAAGCTATTGTTATAAGAAAATTATAACAGAGGTAAATATTGATCTCACATACCCTGAAAGTCATGTGAGAAAGATTTCAACATGTCTTCTATGGTTTGAATAGTCCTTTCTAATTTTCCATCAGTTTGGGGGTGGTAAGCAGTGCTCAAATGAAGTTCAGTATCCAGGGATTTCTGAAGACTTTTCCAGAATCATGATGTAAAATGGGGATCACGATCAGAAACAATCGATAGGCATACTCCATGAAGTCTCACAACTTTATTAATATATATCCTTGCTAGACGTTAAAGTGGTAAATCTTCCCTTATAGTAAGAAAATGTGATGACTTGGTAATATGATCAACAATGACCCATATTGCATCGTTCTTTTTAGTAGTCTTTGGTAGTCCCATGACAAAGTCCATCATGATATTATCCCATTTCCACTCAGGTATAGGAAGAGGTTGCATGATTCCTCCAGGTTGTTGTCTTCCAGCTTTAACTTGTTGAAAAACCATACATATTGACAAAAAATAAGAAATCTACCTCTTCATGTTGTCCCACCAAAAATGTTCCTTAAAATCTCTATACATTTTGGTTATCCAAGGGTGTATATGGAAATTGGAACTATGAGCATCATCCAACAATTCCTTTTTTAGAACAGATATATCGGGAACACAAAGTCTCTTCCCAAATTTCAAAATTCCATCTTCATACACAAAGTCACTCATTCTCCCATCATTCCCAGCTTCACTCTTCTTTTGAAACTCTTCATCATCAGTCTGAGAAGACTTTATCCTTTATAGTAAAGATGGTTTGGAAACCATTTGAAAAATTATTGATATTTCACCTTCCATGGTGATTCCTATATCAATATTTACTAGATCCATGAAAACAGGATCCCTCTCAACTCTCATCTTGTTCAAAAGTCCATGATCATTTCTACTCAAGGCATCTGCCACCTAATTTGCCTTCCCCGGGTGGTAGTGTATTGTGCAATCATAATCCTTGTGTAGTTCAAGCCATCTCCATTCCCTCATGTTGAGTTTTTCTATGAGAAAATATACTTCAAAATATTGTGATCAGTATAAATCTCACATTTTTTACCATAGAGAAAATGTCTCCATATCATCAAAGCAATGATTACAGCAGCTAACTCAAGATCATGAGTAGGATTTTTTTTTCATTAATTTTCACTTGTCGTGATGCATAGGCAATAACCCTATCTTTCTTCATAAGGACACTACCAAGTACATTATTTAAAGCATCACTATAAATAACAAACCCATCATTCTCTGATGGTAGAGTCAATATAAGAGCATTGACTATTCTTTTATTATGTTCTTCGAAACATTATTCGCACTCTTTTGTCCAAAAAAATTTAACCCCTTTAAGTTTGATCTTTGTTAATGGGTTAGCCAACCGGGAAAAATTCTGGATGAAACGTCGATAATAAACTACTAAACCAATAAAACTACGTACCTCAGCTATACTCATCAGTGCTGGACATTCTTTAATTTCTCTTGTCTTAGAAAGTTCAATAGAGATTCCATCATTAGAGACAATATGTCCAAGAAAAGAAATCTCTTGAAGCCAAAATTCACACTTGCTAAACTTCCCATATAATTCATGTCTTCTTAGTGTCTTCAGGATAATGCGCAAGTGATTTTCATGATCTTTATAGATTTTGGAATATATCAATATAATATCAATAATTACCACCACAAAATCATCGAGATATTATTTGAAAACTCTATTTATTAGATCCATGAATACAGATGGTTCATTAGTCAATCCAAAAGGCATTACTGTAAACTCGTAATGTCTATACCTGGTTCAAAATGATGTCTTCAAAATGTCTTCCTTCTTCACACACAACTGATGGTATCCAGATCTGAGGTCAATATTTGAAAATTATTGAGCTCCATGCAGTTGGTGAAATAAATCATCAATGCGAGGTAGGGGATACTTGTTCTTTATATTTATAGCATTGATCTCCCTATAGTCAATACAAAACCTCATATATTCATATTTCTTCTTAATAAAAAGGACAGGGGCACCCCATGGAGAAACACTAGGGCGAATAAATACCTTATTACTCAATTCCTCTAGTTGTTTCATTAGTTCAACTAATTCCACATTTTCCATCCTATAAGGGGTCTTCGATATAGGCCTTGATCCAAAAATTAAATCAATGGAAAACTCAATTTCTCGTTCTGGAGGATGTCCAGGTAAATCATCCAGAAAAACATCAAAATATTATTTCATAATAGATACATCCTCTATTTTAACATTTCTTTTCTCACCCACAGTTATTTCATTCTCTTCCTCCCCAGTAATTCAATTTAGTTGAGCACCTGGCGGTGGATCTAGATAAGAATTAGGTGGTGACGATTCTTCTCTAAAGATTAGGAGTTCCTTATCATCATCATCAAAAATCTTAACCTCCTTATTCTTACAATAATTATTTACATCATAGTCTGAAAGCCAATCCATACTAGGGATTATTCAAAACTCAATCATAGGTATGATGATGAGATCACCAGATAAAGAATAATTATGTGCACTAATGGGAATTGATTCACAGAACTTTGTAGCAATGATACTTCCCTTAGGAGTTTTAACTAACAAATCCCTTCTTGAATCAAATTTTAAATATCTAATTTTCTTAGAAAACTGGGAAGATATGATGCTATGCGATGATCCATAATCAAATAATGCATTTTCTAAACTTGAGGAGACCATTAAATTACCTGCCACCACATCTTTTGGAGCTTCTACTTCAGCAGTACTGATATCATAAGCATGGCCTTGATCCCTTGGCTTTTTCTGAGGAAAGTTCCCCTAAATCTTAGTAAATTTATTTGTATAATTTCCCATATCTCTACAATTATAGCATTCCACGTTGACAACAAGTTTCTTTCCCTTGAAATCATGAGCTTGGTGGCCTTTTTCACCACACTTATAACAGACTCCCATTCCTTTTAAGAAAGTACCGGGGTGTTTCTTCCCACATTTACTTCAATATAGATATTCAACATTTCCCTTGTTCCCCTTATTTCCATTTCCATATTGATCAGTATATCTCTTCTTTTCTTACTTTGCATTAAAGTCATAAGACTTAGAGAATTATTTTTCTATCTTGATAGCACATGAGACAATGTCTTCGTATGACGAGAACGATTGTGAGACTGATGCTCAATGAAGAAATGGTGTTAACCCATCAAATAAATGATCAGTCTTACTCCTTTGGTTACGTATATAATCTGCTGCATGCCTCACTAACCTTGTAAAGTTATCCTCATACTTTGTGACATTATTATCCTCCTTTTTTCTCAGACTCAGAAATTGCCTTTCCATATCTTCTTGATGGTCACGAGGAAAGTATTTTTCTATGAAAAGATCTTTGAACTCCATCCATTCTATATTTGATAATTCATAATCTTCCTTCGTGTTTTGAATCATTGACCACCATTTATCAGCATCTTCAGTGAGGCGATAAACTGCCATGACAACTTTTTCCCTTTTGCTACTCTTCAAGGCCTAGAATATTTTCTCTAAATGACTTATCCATTTCTCAGCTACCAATGCATTTTTACTCCCATTTAATGTTGGTGGTTGTTTCCTCATGAAGTGATCTGAAATTGATCCTCCACGTTTTGGATCGGGGTGCTCCATACGGGTAAGGTTATTATTCATAACCTGATTGAGTTGTCCCAGTATGGTGATTAGTTGATTAGCACCAATTGCATCACCAGCTCTACTATAATTATATTGAGCATGAGATAAATCCCTACAAGGAGTGCATGCATTGATATAGTTTTCATTCCTTCCACTAGGTTCCATTTCTAAACAATGGAATAAACTACATCAGTTTATGAATCAAAATACATAATTCCATACTTGCAAAACACTTAACATAAATTGAACTATTTATAGATATAATCCATAATCATAAATAAATTCTTTCTTTGAGTAAGTATATACTCATAAACCCTTCATAATGGTTTGTAAAGAAAATGAGAATTATCCTAAGCATATCCCCCGGGAGTGTCGTAACCAAGAGTGCGGCATTTCCTATTATCGTGCACCAGTCCCTGTTCGAGTCTAGCTCAAAGAGGTGTTTTGGGTTTTACCGCTAGTTACATCTGTTCCAGAGCCTCCACTACCTTCTTGAATCCAGACAGGGATGTATTGCTCAATAAATTCAAAAATTCACAACAATACCACAATTCTAGGATATTCTTCTATACAAATCCTCCAAGTCTATATTAGGGATATGTGCTCTAATCAGAGTTTATCTAAATCTAGCAAAGGTTTGTAATAAAATTCCTATGATAACAACTGTAACGCCCCAAACCTAGTTACCTAGAGTCGGTGCATTATTACATAACATTTTCAGGATCATAAAAGATCAAGTCTCGAAAGACCGATTAGTTTAGTAGCTTTCGAAACACTAGATACATTCATAAGTATTATATTACATCATAAAGTGAAAAACTATAACAACATAGTATCCATAGTCCACAATCATATCCCCTCAGACTATCCCTGAAGTCAGTCATAAAATACTTATTCACATCATGGGAAAAGTAAAACATATAAAGGGGTGAGCTCAGGTGCTCAGTAAGGATAACAATATAGCGGAAAAATTCATAAATAAGCATAAACATTTAAGGCAATGTATAAATAAAACAAAATCATTTTAAAATTGAAATTCAGCATAATATGACAAAGATAAAATGAAATAATTCCATTTACTTGTTCACATGGATATTCTAGTAGTTGAATAATCAAATGCAATATCAATAACCAATTTCATAATGATAGAATGCATAATGACAGACTATTATAACCACATTTTCAAGGCCTTATGCCAAGACTAAAAATTATATGTTGTCAAGGCCTTGTGCCAAAACACTAGTTTGTCTCATGAGACCTACCGATGCACCGAGGAGCTATAGCGGGCTCCACCAGTCACTTATTAAGTCCAATGCATTCCTCATATGAACAGGATTAAACATAACATAAACATTCGTCTTAAAACTAGCATAGGAAATGTCAATATTTTCTCCATAAAACATGAATAGTATAAAAATAACACATCCACAGTCAGACATATCACAAAACCTTCTATACTATATGGAAGTTTTGTATCATAATAAATCAACTTCATATAAGCTTAAAATCCATCAAAGGATATTGACATAGATGAAATCAAAACTATTTGATAGAAGTATCTATTTTTTTGAAATCATTTAAAAGCCTCATAATTAAAACATTTACTTTGAAAATATTCTTATAAACTTGTAAGGGAAGCTTCGACGATTTTGTAATGGAATAAAATAGCTGCATCCGTCGTATAAGTTAAAAAATACATTCTTACATTAATTCTGTTGAAAAGGTTAAAAATGAATTTGTTTTTAAAACGACAGAAATATTCCTTTATAAACTTTTTATAAAAAGACAAACAAAGGTATAAATGACTATAACCCATATTCTGTAAAATACTAATAATGTTTTTAAATACATTTTTAAGTAACATGGATGTGGATGATAAAGATGTCCTAGTTGATAATTATGTAAAAACAACCTCGGATAATGAAGAGATTGTGAAATAAACACTTACCTTGTACATTTCCTTGGTTGAGGGTAGGTTAAAATCCTGTACAATGGTGAAATATTTTTTATTAAATTATACAAGAATCATATATATTAATATGATATCATATATGATTTTTTAACATTTATTTGTTAGTAATATTTTCATATTATTGTTGTTCTGGGTGTTAACTGATTCGTTTTCCTTTATTTTCATTGTTACGTAAGTCATGTTTGTTATGGATAGGTTATATCTTATTAATATCCAGAATGATATTATGTCTTTAAACATTATTTTTAACCATTAAATGAAAATTATTCTGGAATGGATACGATGGGAATGAATCTCATCGCGTTCGTGGAGATGGTAGTCCGTACATACGCACGAGCGACAATATTATTCTTTTAATATTAAAATAATATATAATTGGATGTTATATAATATATAAAGAATCATTATTATGTTATATTTATTATTTAAATCAATCAAACATCATTATTATACCCATCCAAATAATAATGTGTTGAATAACAATTACACCACGACGTGGAGACGGTAATCCGTACGTACGCACATACGGTGACATGTCATTCATGGGATGGATAAAATACTGAATATGTTTGTAAAATATTTATAATAACATCACAGTATATAGGATATACTGGAGTTATTATTTTATAAATGAAATAACAAATAAAGAAGAACTAGAAGAAGAAAGGAATTTGAAAGATGGTGGTGAAAATATTACCTCTTCTTCGAGTTCTTCCTTTTGATTTGATCACAAGGTCTCCTTAAGATGGCTTTCTAATCAAAATAATGCCTCTAGGATGAAGTGAGGGAAGTTGGGAGTATATTTTGGTAGGATTTGGCCGAACCAAAAGGCTTTCAAGGTGTGACGAATTTGTTAGAAGTGGTGTCCTTTTATAAGGGGGAGGAGGGGCTCTTTAGGAAAAACATAAAGTATTATTCTATAATAAATTCATATTTGATTTATAGTGGCTCGAAAGTTGATTATTAAAATTTTAAAGAGGGGATGGGCTTAAATCCTTTCATCCAAAAGATTTTAGACCGCTTTGGGTCATTATATTTACCTTATATTTTAGTTTTAACTCTTAGTTAATTAGTTTGACACTTACCATGTCACTTTTTGTTTTTATAATATATAGTTAGTAAACATACAATAAACCTTCAATAGACCACCATGTGGTCCATTAATGATATAAATATCATGATATAAGTCTTTTTTCCGAACCTTAGATTTTTAGGAATATAATATCAATTAATAATATAATATTTGTTTTAAAAGCTCTTTTACGTAAATTTTGACACTATTGGTTATTTTGTTTTTGATAAAATAATAACAACATTATTACTTCGAAAAAAATTCATATAACAAATAATAATATGTCATATTAATCTATAAAATTATTTTAATTCATAAAATGTCTCAAATTACATTTATTTTGGTATTTTTAATATCAATTATCTTAATCTTTCATTAATACATTAATTACTGCATCATCCTTGTGTCGTAAATAAATTAAATTATGTAATGTATAAAAATTATAAATAAACTACCATTATGTATGAAATTGTTTTATCTTTCTAATTAATATTTATAATCGAATTTATCTTATATATAACCCTATATTAAAAAAAATTATTTATTAAACATTGATTTTGAATCTTTTAACTCTTCTTTGAATTAATTAATAATAAATGTCCTCATCTAATCCAAGTGGAACTAAATGATAATATTTTATTCATATGATTGTTTTTGGCCGAGATACACTTTTCCAATAGAATTAGGACATGTGTTAGTGTAATATTAATAACATTTTCATCCTTAATTACCCTTTTTTACATCTAACCCTGGTAAATAAAAGTAAAAAGTAACTATTCACCAAAAATTATTTTTATATTATTGAACCACATTTTAATCCTTGATATTAACCATGTCCCTCATATTTTCGAAATTCCACTCAAAGAAGTGGTAAAATTATGTTTTATGTGAATTTTCAAATTCTCCTAGGAGGTGGGTAAAAGACGGTAAAAAGTTCAATAAAATTTTAATATATCTAAAATTATTCTAAACTAACTCCATTGAATTAAATTGAACTTATATAGGTATTATGTATCTATTTTGACCTTAATTAAATTTTAATAAAATAAATAATTATTTAAATAAAAATACATTTTTAAACTATAACTTAGTGTTTTTTCACTATTCATCAAAAATTGAATGTTTTCAGAAAAATACAAAAAATTCACCCTATGCTAATTTTGATATTATGAATCCAAATATGAAGTCCATTTTGAATGAAAAAATTTATAAAATTTCATAAAGTGTGTATTACTATTCATAACAGCTACTTTGATTGGTTGTGGTGTGTGTTAGAACTCGATGTTGCGTACAACACACACAACTGTACTATTCCAAGAGAAGCATACCATGGAAGCATGGGGTGTTACAATGTAGATATGAATATTGGCATCTCATGTTTGAAACATAAGGAATCTCTTATATTGAGTAATAGGCATCCTATATTTTTCATATGGGATGAACTAAGTTTATAGTCATATAGAGAGGACTCTTGGAATATTACGCAAGGCACGTAAGGCATCTCTTGTTTGGAGCAAGAGGAAGCCTATTATTGAATGATAAGGAATGATATAGTTTAAAGTCATGTAGATAAGACTATTAGGCATAAGGTGCCTAGAAATGGTTGGTGTTGGGACTTACGTAAGGGCGGCCCTTTCTGGTTCAACCTGGTATATGAGCCATGTGACAGGGTTTGGATGAGTTTCTTGAGGAATGGTTAAATTCATGGTACTCAGGGAACTAATGATGAGAATATCAACTCATGACATGGGAAATGAACCATGAAGAATATGTTGACTCAAGGTGTTTCAGGGTGTGCAGTGGAGCATCTCATGTAATGGTATTCCATAGGTGGAAGTTAGGTGTGCATAAGGGCGTGAAGGAAAATGATGACGTCCTGGCCTGAAAAGTTCGCGGTGCTACTCTCCATTTTTCATGGGGGTAAATGACGATAGCAAAGGGACTGGCCCAGAGGGCCTTGACTGTAGCCCGACATTGTCCTCGACTAGGGGTGCGGTTGTGCAGACCCCATGGTATGGACCAGTGGGCATGAAGGTAGGATCTTTTCAAAGGGTAGGTCTTTAAGATGTAGCTTTGTGGAGAAAAGTGGCTCATGGAAAATGGGTTTTCATAGAGCATGGACTCGCGGATCATGGACTCAGGGAGCAGCATCACGAAGGATGCTGCTTGCGGAGCATGGACTCATGGAGCAGCATCGTGAAGGACGCTTCTCGGGGAGCATGGGCTCGCAGAGCCGCTTCGCGAAGGAAAGTAGAGCTCCACGAATAGGGAGATCGGCCTCCCAAGGGGAAAAGTGGCCTTCGAGAAATGGGAGGAAAGCTTGGTATTTATAGGGGATAGGCACTGTGAAGCAAAGATCACTTGGCACGAAGATGAAGATTGCTCCACGGTGGGTCACGAACGTCAAAGGGATTCACAGATCTATCCGGCCTCTTTGCTTCACGAGGGGTCTTCAAGGATGGTCACAAACGTCAAAGAGGATTGCAGAGCATCCCGCCTCTTTCTTTCGCGGTGGGGTATCACGTCTAGTCACGAGTGTAAAGGGGGTTTTTGGAGCATCCCACCTTATTGATTCACGGTGGTACTTCGCGATCACGGAGGAGGCTTCGTGAATGGGCTTCACAAACCAGTTTTCCAGCCTAATTTCAAATGTCCATAACTCCTAATCTGTAACTCTGTTTGGGCTCTAAGATCTATCAAATCAAAGCTTATGAAACAAGATACGCTCTTGGATAATTTACAGTGGCATTTGGGAAATTTTTGGGATGCGTGTTATGGTTTCAACAATGTTCTAAAGTTTATTTTAAGTGGATTATACTACATTAAATAAATATAAGAATAGAACTTCCATTGATAATATTATGGTTCGTTAAATATTCAAATCCCCTATGTTATTTTGGTGCAATCTCTTATGCTCTATTTTCAGCTCATCAGAAATTTCATCTAATTTCTACAATTATAGATCAATTCAAGGACCTAAATTAGAAAATGGGACTGATATGGTCCTATGTTAGGAGGTCTAGAAACATTCTATCAATGTCGTCATGTTTTCATAACATCACTCTTGTTCGGAACACTGTACATTTTTATGTGATCCCTCACAATTTATCTTTCTTTTATAAATTAATTTAACCATGAAATAATATACCCATATACCCATGTTGAATTATTAGATTATGTGTACCTAATTGGATTGAACTTTTTTGGTTGTGGTAAATTAAATTCCTTCTATATGTAAATTTATTATGACCCAAACACCATTTATGTGGGTTGGATTTACCCTTAATGTTTTTTGCTTCCTAAATGAATTGGAAAAAATTAGTTAAATTAAACTGAGTGGGAATTCCCCATTACATTATTATAAATTTATTATGAAATATAAAAATTGTGACTCCCAAGGTAATAATGGGTTTAATGTTTATAAATACTTTAGAGGTAATCCCTCATGATGAATATTATTATATCATGGTTATTGGTTGTTTGACAATGGTTGAGAGATTTTGTGAGAATTTCATTTCACACTTCTTTAAAATGGGTGATGGGAATGATGTATCACACTTTTAATCATCACATGGATTTAGGGAATGATTTTCCATGATTCACTACATATGGTGTGGGAAATGACAACTCACCCAATCATCTGATGTGATTATCATAATGTCTTGTATTCATATGAGATTGCAGGATAGAGCCCTTGTTGTATCCTATAGATTTTAATACATGTCATTGATACCTATGTTATGGACAAGGTCCAACTAGCACCTAGTATCCATTTATATTCATCTAAATGTTTTTACATATGAGTGTATATAATTTTATACATAATATATATATATATATATGATTAATTTTATATGTCAAACTGATCAAACTCATTCCCTCATATTCCAAAGTAGGTAAAGTATTCCACGTGTCATTTCAGAACCTAAACAGAATTGTATTTATTTCTAGTATTTTTAATATTTAATTATCATTCACACTACTATGATATACACACCATTTATATTATTCATGACATTTTTTTTGGTGGCCTATTGAGTTTATCTCAATCTCTACTTAGGCTGCCATTGGAACCTATTTAGACATCATAATTATAAGGGTGAAGATGGGGAAGTTCTCTATCAAAGATTCTGTATCTGTTTTACTTTTATAATGGGGTCTTGGGTACATAAGACTAATAATATGATCATGATGCTAGTGGAGCTATATTTTATTATTTTATAATTTTTTATATGATGTTATATATGAATGTGGTCCAATATCATATGTATCCCCATTTTTTATAATAGAACACCATAATTTCATTTTTTATCTAACTAATCCAATAGATTTTTTATTGTTACTTCTTAGATTTTTTCCTATTTCTTTTTCTTATTTGTGGTATTTTTTCCATTGTGTTGTCTGTTATATTATTCATCCACTATTTACATTTATTTATTTTTACCACTGTGCTACATTGATTTGAGATTATACTCTCACCAATGTACCACCATGGACCCTCACTACTAATCGGCAGCCACAAGCATTTGGAGAGTTACGGTTGAGGTCATGTGACCCACTAACACAAGGCTCTATATTGGTGAATTTTGGGATGTGACACTACAATTTAGTATCCATGGGTTTTAAATTATTTTATCTTAAAATTTATAAATCATATATAGATTATTAATATTGTGTCAGAGTTTTGTAATGAGCATGTCCCATAGAGTATCTGAACCACATATTGGGGAAAATCCATATTACCTAGAATGGGATATTTTATTCCAGTATTTTCCTATTATAAATGAATTTATTTCAATATTGGGTGATTCACATGATATGTTATGTTGTTATTATTATTATTATTATCTTTTATAGTATCATTTTCCTAATTTGCGGTAGAGATACTTGAGCATGCCTTATTGTTGGAATATAAATACTCACATGTCGTGAATTATCACATATCTTATTGGTGGATTTAGTTTCTTTAATATACTAGTATTCATGTTATTTCATTGAGTTCTTTACTATTATATATAAATATGTGAAAATTTATATTTGCATTATTTGGGTAAATGGATTTATTTTAATGTTCAAGAATCAATTTAAATGGGTATTTACTATATATATTGATGATGAATCCTTAATTGGAAAATTATTCTATGTTCTGGGTTCTGAACCTACTATTTCCATCGACCAAAATAATTTTAGTTGATAGGAATAAATGAATTCCAATGGTAATCTATAAGCAATATACCTCTATAAATCATGAATGGTGATTAATGTGATCAAACCATTTCATTTGACCATATACATACAACTACAAGATGTATGGAATGGGTCACAGTTATATGAGGTGCCAATTGAAACTCCATATATCAGAACCTCTACTTTGTATTATGACTCGTATAAGTTGGGAATGGTGAAATAATTAATTTTACTGTGACATAGATATTTATATATATATATATATATGATTACGAAATCTACTTAATTAAAACATTCAAATGAAACAGTTTCCATTAAAAAGTAATGAGAATTGCAATGTATGGGCGTTCTTCTCTAACTCTTGTGATTCAAACTCCATATATCAGAACATCTACTTTGTTTTATGTGACCTATACCAATACATGGCCTTAGTAGTGGTTAATTAAGACTGTCTCTTACATTCCCTATAGCCTGTTATGGTATTCCCTTACAACCTAGTACTAGATTTTGGGCTAGTTGGAGAGGTGTGACCATCTAAATATGTAGGCTATGTACCTATTCTGTTATCTATAAATAATCCTTTGTACCAATAAATTATTTTTAGAGGTGTGTGTTTTGAATTATAGAATCATTCCACCATGATGGCCTTGAGTTGAACTCCTTGAAGGAGGCGATGATAATGCTACAGATGAGGTGGTCCTTGAGCCACCAATATTACCTCCATTAGTGAAACCAGTCAAACAACCTATTATACCTATCTAGGGTACTGACACCATGTTTCGAGAGGGATTCTTCTATATTTTTCATTCAATACATGTAGTCACCCATCCTTCCACAAAAATTGTAGAGTTGATGCTGTAAATATAGACGTAGCATCCTACATCCTTTTTTGGGTGATGGTGAACATCATGTAGAAGAATCATGTATGGAGGTTATGTTATCAATATTTGAGCTATTAGAAATGACTATAAAGGGGAGTTCCAAGATTGATGATTATATGATACACAGTTCTTCATTGAAATGGTGGGATGTCGTTACCGATGTTGACTGCCATCTAGATATAATCCAGAGGGGCTTCCAAATATCCTTCTAAGATCAAATCATTCCGCATACATTTATGGATGACCCTGATACATATTTAATTAACTTGATGTTGGGATCCATGTATGTAATGGAATATTCTACCCATTTTAACAAACTATAGAAATACAAATTGGCTTAGTGGGTGATGAGAACATGACTGTGAGATGATTATAGGATAGGATGGTATACACCATCTGACTGTTGGTTAATGTTTTCTAATTTTCTATTACATTTCAGATAGTAAATTAGGTACTCATTAATAGGAGTAACTTGATGGAATTATTTGGGGTGAGTTAGGATGATTAATCACCAAGAACTTCCAGTAGTTATTCTAGTAGAAATAATCATCACATTCAGGTTTCTCACATTTATTTTGGAATTAAGACAACTCATACTAATAGATTCTTTATATGTCACTATTTTGGGAATCATGTAAACATGAAACCCCAGTTCATGAGAGATCTAGTTGAGTTTGGAGGTTGTGGTAGGATGGGGAATATCCAATGCTTCAACATGAATTTTTCATCAGTTCCTAATGAGAGATGATCTAAAATGAACCAATATTATTGATCGCGGCCAGTAGTATGTCACCAAGAAGGTAGCTAGAATAGAACCAATATCTAAGAAAAAGGAGGGGTTAAGGCCGAAGAACTCAGACTCTGTACTCGTAGAGAAAACAGAGTGGGATTACTCAGGGTTTTCAATTTGGGACTCTAGGTTGTGATGTGGGATAGTTACATATAGTAAACCCTATCCTAGTGGGGAATTACATCAAACCTTGTAATATTTTATAAAAAATTCAAGTATCCTCAAATCATGTTACTAGTTCATATTACATATTTTCAATAAAAAAAATTTCTCTATATGAATTCTAGAGAGTATGGGCCTCATGATAAACTATTTATATGGCATGATGACACTCGGTAACCCATTAGGTATTTGATAAATGTGTGTTCATTGATGTAAAGAGTGTCCATTTGATATGAGAAACTATATATTCATGTGTATCCTTTAAATCCACAATAATATAGGGTTTTATTTATTTCGTATAATTCAGTGGTTTGTTCCCTATCTAACTCTTGTCAATTTTTATCACCATACAATGATGTATTAATCCCAAGAGAGATATATGCATGTGAAAAAGGTGGAATGGGATGTTTATGCATCTATAACAAGATATAATAATTAGTGGATGGGTGGAGTGAGATATAATATTTCCAGTATCATATCAGTATACATGAAGATACAACATGATCTTTCCCTCCTATGGTAGATCATTTTAGGGATTTATTCCCTCCTAACATTTATGTAACAATCTAGTGATAGAGGTAGAATTTACTATCAATTTAGTGATATTAGAGACAATAATGTCAACTAATCCTTATAAGATGGATCATATGGAGCTTCTTAAGATCAATATATAGTTAGGGGACCAAAAAATGAAGGTTTTACTCAATCTAGTACCTCACAATGTGGTTCACTATTAATTTCTTCCATGAAGAAAAGTGTAACCCTCAAGGTTTGGCTAAATTATACGTGGTCAACCTATATAATGGTAAATAATCACTACCCACTAACTCAAATAGGATATCACTTCTGATTACCTCCATCGAGGGAGGGTGTTCTCAAATATCGATTTGAGGTCGAGCTATCATCAGCTTCTATTCAAACCATTAGGGATACCTAATACAATGTTTTAAAAGAGGTATGGTCTTTAGAAGTACTGGGTAATATCATTAGTTCTGATGAACATTGATGTAGTGGTCATGGATCTGATAAATGATGTTTTCCATCTATATCTAGATTCATTCATTGTATTATTTTTGGATGAAATCATAGTGTATTCATCAAGTCATCTTTACTTTTCAAAAATTCATCAGACCATGTCAAATAAACTGATAGAGAACCATATTTGTGAAAATCATAAAACAATTAAACTATTGGAATGACAATGTCCACATCCTTGATCACATAATCTCCAAATCTAGTGTATCATCATAAAAAAATAAAGTGACAATTATTTTTTTATTAATAGTATCCCAAGATGGTATTTGTTATACAATCATTCTTAGGGAGAACTAGGTAATATAGATGTGTCATCTTGGGTTTGTCACACATAGTATCTTCTCTTATGGACATGGCTAATAAGGGTGCGAAATTCACGTGATCAGAATTTTGTGAAATATCCTTTCTGGAATTGATAAGATGATTAACATTTTCACTGATCCTAATTCTTTATGATCCAGGAAAAATCTTTTATGTTTATTGTTATGAATCAAATATTGGAAGGGGTAGTTTTTATATAGGATGAGTGGGTCATATCTTATGGGTATCATTAGTTGAGGCCTCTATGAATAATTTGAAGATGCTAGATTTTTAGTTAGAATATTTTATTCATGTTTATTATTAATATAGAGATTATTTTATTGGGTAACATTCTGTGTTATTCACTAATCACAATGCCTCAATTACATCTTTATGTTACATGATCTGAATCCTATGTAGTTTATATAGGTTGAATGCACATTTTTTTTTGAATTTTAGATCACCAATGTTCACGGAAATGGAAATGTTTTAGATGATTCGTTGATCTAGAAGACATAGTCACAAGCAATTCAATAGGTCGGTGGGGTGTTCCAGTTTATGGACTAGTTCACATATTTGCAGGTCATGGTTTAGGAGGAACATGTGAAGACAATCCTCTCATATTTAACAATGACTACTACACATATGAAACGGGCAGGGATGAGGAATCTTTGAAAACCTGAGGGATTATTCTTATGCAATAGTCTCTTAGATAAGGATTTGTATTATGGTTGGAATAAGGATGTTGATGAAGTCTTACACATAAATGGGTGTGTATGAGTACAAGTAGAAATCTAAGAGGATATGATGTGGTAACATTATTCCTAAGTTGGTACAGTATATCCTGATGTAACTAATATGTATTGATATGTACATATCTTGTATAGGTGTCCTGGTATGAGATGGAAGATACCCGTCTTTACTACTTGGTGTCCAATGTGTCAGCTGGTGAATGGAAAATTTCATCATATGACATGACCATTACATTTTTATCCATTCCAAAGTGGAAATGAGATTTTTTCTCTAAATAATTCATGAATGTTTTTCCGAGATCACTATAATGAAATTATATAGTATGGTTAGTTATTGATATGTTGATGAATGTATCACACTACATACCTATTTGAGAAACCTTTGGAAAAGATGATCTTGGGAGTCTATTCATTAGGAAGGTCTAATATCTTTTAATATATATGTGTTATTTAATTTATAAAAGGTTAGTTTATTTAATGTTATGATTATGTAAGGGGTTTTAGAATGAATTGGGTACATATTTTCTTTTGATCATGCTTTATCACCCAAAGACTAGACTGACACAATATACGATTCAGGTGTTAGAGGACATGCTCCATTTATGCTTCCTTGAATTTGGGGGTTCTTGAGAGAAACACATAACCCTTTTTTGGTTCACTTATAATAATATATTTTAATATACCATTCATATGGATCCTTATGAAGCATTATATGGAAGGAAATGTCGATCACCACTATGATGTTTACAGGAAGGGGAGGCAGCATTTCTAAGACCATGTCTTATTAAGGGGATATTTGAGAAGGTTTAGTTAATAAAGCGGTGTATATTAAAATCTCAGTCTAAAAATCATTCATTTGAAAATAAATGTCGAAGACCACTTGGGTTCATGGGCATGGATTCAGACTTCATTCTTGTTTCACCCAGGTTGGGTGATCAACATATTTGGAAGCAGGGTATGATTTGGCCTCGATATGTCTGACCATTTTATATATTAAAGAGGATCAGGCCAGTGGATTGTATAATAGAACATCCTCAGATATACCAATATATAGATGAAATTTTTCATGTGTATTATCTTGATCAGTATTATCTAGAGTCGACCCATCTTTTACATCCAGAGGAGGATGGTTAATATGTAGATGCACATTTTTTAGGAGAACCTAGTGTATATCAAGGATCTGAGAATGAATACTCTCCAAGGATTTCATGTACCACTAATACATGTGTTGTGGAAATAAAACCGAGTGTAGGAAGAGACATGGGGATGGGAGGATGATATACATATACATGGGTTGGATATTTTCAAAGATGATTCCTTAGTACCCTCAGAAGGTCAACTTGGGAATGAGTTGCTTTAAAAAGATGAGGATGTAATTTGAAGACATCTCATTAAGGTTGGGATCATTTTTATTCAGTTTCAATTAGTTTCTTCATCCTATTGAAGGTGTAAAATTGTATTAAGAAGGTCTCAATAGCATCTGGTGCTTTTTCCGTACCTTGAGCTCCAAAAAATAGAGAAACCCTCTATGTCTTATAATTATCAGGTGGCTACTGCTGACCGTCTGACTCAATCAAGTGGTGCACTCTAGGGGTAATGAAAAATTTTCCCTAATATTTTGATCCAATCTACATGACCATGTGATTTTTCAACGTTAAATTGGATATGATTTTTCATTGGACACGCATGCCTTGTCAAACCATGTTCTTATCCTGTGTGATGGGGGTTCATAAGTAGTGTTGGAAAAAGGGTGGGTGCATAATATGGATAACCATGTGACTAAACCATGTAACCCATTATGTGATGGATAATGTTCCATTTATCCCACATTTTTTTAATTTTCTTCTTCTCATTATTTTGAATTCTAGATGAAAATCATTTCATCTTCAATGGAGTTCTCATAATCATATGCTTGGATTCCTTATTTATTACACTTATGATCTATTTTTTATCATTGTTGGGGTCGTTGGATATAAAATGGTAATGTCTCTAATAATCATTATTATATTCATCGTTTATCTTCTCATATTCAATTCTATTTTGGTGTGAGATTATATTCCTTATTTTCAAGGAATTTGACTATTCTTCCAATTTATCATGTTCTAACTCAATTCAATGGTCGGCACTTGATGAGGAGACTGTTACAAGCCTATGCTGGGCGGTCTAGTAAATTTCCCTTAAATTATTGATGTTTATATAACTTTTTCATTGTTCCACATGTCATATATTTCCACTTAATTCCATATAATGTATCTTAATTTAAAGAATTAATTATACCATGTTATGATAAACCCATTGAAACGTGTCGAACCAATATAGGATATTTAAATAGATTGATGATAATCATTTGGGTGTGTTCAGTTAAATTTCAACATTATATAATTGTTGGATGACACAAACACCATCTATGTGGTTTTTCTTGATCATTAATTGTTTTCCATATTTCCTAAATCATATGGATTAAATTTTTTAAATGAAAGTGAGTGGAAAGGCTACATAAAATGTATATTTTTCAATTATGACATATATAAATTATGAAAAACATGGGTAGAATGGGTTATGTTTTTATACATTATTTAGAGGTAACAATTTATATTTATTATGATTAGATCATTGTAATTCATCAATAGACAATGGTTAAGGGATTTATTGAACATGGAATTCCATTATCCTTTACGTTGGATGATGGGAATGATGTCTCACTCTATTGATCTTCTAATGGAATATGTCCATGATGATCCATGTTCCCATGATTATTTATTGGGTATGATGAATCTTTCCAACATATTATGTGATGTGCCTAACGTATTGCATTCATATACGATTTTGGGATTGTACCCTTACTATTGACTACAGCTTGTTAGAATAGTAATGGATGCTTGAGATACACTGAGCGTATAGATAGAAACTAGTATCCATGTATATTCATCTAAAAGTATGTATATATAGATTATATTTAAATTTATCGATATTAAAAATATATATGACTAATTATATATGGTAAAATGATAAAACACATTTCAACCTATATTGATGTTGGTAAAGCTTGCCAAGTTTCACAAAGAAATCGTAGTTGACTAGTATTTATTTTTCCAACATTGTTTATTATTCATTATCCTACAAATTGATAAACTAAATACACAAATTGGATTATTCTTGACACCATTTTTGGTGACCTATTATTTTTATCTCAGACTCTACTTTGGACACCCATGGTACCTGAGTAGACATCCTGATTGAAATTTTGGATAAGGGAAATTGCCCTGTCACATATGCTTTTTTTATTTTACATTAGAATATAGCATGGGAGTAGAGGACCAATAAAATGTTCACGAATATATTATATATATGAATTATCTTTTTTAACTTTTTTGTATATAATATTTTATATATCCTCTCTCTCATATCCCCATTTTTTATATGAACATACGATAACATCATTTTGTAACAAACTCATCCTGTGAATTTTATTTATTGTTAATCCTTGAATTTTTTTTTCTATTTCACTGATCTTATTTATTGTATTTTTTACACTATAATATCATGTATATAATCCTACTTATATAACTTTTTTACCATTGTGCTAAATGGATATGAGGGTATAGTCTCCCTGTTGTACCACCTCGGACCCTTGCGGCTAGTCGCTAGCCTCTAGTGTACGCAAAGGAACACTTGCATTAATGTGATCCACTGGCATGGGAAACCATTTTTTTAGCTTCCATGAATAGAATTTACAATTTTATATCATTTCATTTTTTATATATTTACATAATCAGTTAAATTTGTGTGGGCCATTTTACTGATATTTTTTTATATGTACCAAATGAAATGAGAATGTTAATTATAGTGAATGTGGTAAATACTCTAGAATATCTAGCATAATAATCATCACATATTTATGTATTTATAAATCGATAATTCCTTTATATATAACCATTAAATACGTTTATAAAAAATTAACTAGATCTCAATCATGGACAGGGTATGTTGTTCGTACACATGATTAGCGTTTCCATTTTTCAATGATCATCATGAAAACTTGGAAATATTATTTTATCCTTATAAAATGATAATAATATAATTAATATAATATAAATTTATAAAATATTAATACATATAGTGACCATGTTATGCGGTGATGAAAAATGAATCGCATCTCTTCGTGGACGTGGTAGTCCATAAATACTTATGATTGACATAATAATGTTCAATGAATATAAAGGTAATAAGTAAAATGATATTTTATATTTTTATAATTATAAATATATGGTGAATATAATATATATAAATTTATTTAATAATTATTATTAGTTTTAATAGATGATGATTGAATACAAACTACATTGGTTTTTGATCTGGTAGTCCACAATACACGCAAAAGACGAATTCTGATCCAATTTTATGGAGGATGTAGATTGATATATATATATATATATTAAACTGACATAATATATTCTCATTATATTGATTATAGGTGATTTATTATTTTATAATAGTTGAGGATTATTTGATGAAGCTGGATGAATAAATAAAACAAAAACATGCAGTTAGAACTATAAATCCTCTTTGGAAATTTTACTCTATTTAACTCCTTATGCGCTATAAGGTTGGTATTTTAAATAAATAGAGACCCATATAACTTGGGAGGAATTCAAGTATAGTATTTGGGTAGATATTAAAGAACAAAATTGTTTTTCTGTGTGAAACAAAGTGATTAACATTTGTCCTTTTATAAGTAAATGGATGGGCACTTCTCGGAATTTTCGAAAATATTAAATTAAAATAAATTGATTTTCAGTAAAAAATTGATCAAGATAGATTTAATTCAAGGTTTATATGATTATTTGTTGAATTAATCACATTAAAAAATTTATTTGACTATTTCTTTACCCGTATATTTTTTTTATTTTTAATCCATGGCTATCCTCCTTCACACTTACCGTGACATCAAATATTTTTACTCTTTGAGGTCCATGATAGTTACTATAATTGGAAAAAAGGCATATACATGTAGATTGATAGAAATTATAAAACATATCATAATTATTTTTTTAAATATAATAATTTTAGTAATTTTATATAATTTTAAAAATAAAAATTATTATAAAATATCTAAAATGTCAATTTCTATAACTATTCATTACATTAAATTTAATAACGTCATTAAAATTAATGAAATTTGAACTAAATATTTCAATACATCTATATCATGTCATTTTAATATATAGTTTTTTATATCAATAAATTATCCAATATTGAAATAAATTTACTATTTTTAAATTCATTTATTTTATTTGTCCATTAGTTGAATTATTATTACACTAGTGTTCTGTAAGAAGTTAAGGTAAAAATTTATTCACTAAAAATTTTAAAAAAAAGTTACCTTGATGAAAAAAATAATTTATATTTCAAATGAATTTTTATAACTAAATTAACATTTGTAAATACCAATGATAAAAGTATTATAATTAATTAAAAATATGACTGGGATATTTTTCAATTGACATAATATATTATAATGCGAATAATCATTACAGAATATAAAAAAGGATGTAAAACCTAATATTGGACAATTATCGGAAAAAAAATAATCATCAAATAAAATTTATTCTGGTTTTGGGGTCATTTTATTGTTTTTATCATTTTATTTGTTACCCTTAATGACACGATTTACCATTAAGAAATGTGACAAAAATTAGTATGATTTCTATTCATTTTGACTAAAATTAATATATCTTATCTATAAAATTTCGTACTTATTCTTAAAATGATGGAATCAAAATATAAAAAATAAAAAATAATTTATTTTCTAATTTATTTTAATATCAATAAGAAAAATGAAATGAAAAACAGGGTTTTTAGAAAAATAATCTCATAAAATAAATTTTGTTTATGGTAAATTCATGTAGAAAATAAAATATTTGCTCCTTAAATATAATATTGTAAATAATAATTGAACTAATTAATTTTTTTAAAAAAAATTACTTTTACTTTTGGATACATAAAATAATATTAATTTCGATAAAATTTGGTATTGTCACTTTTCATTGAGAAATAAATCCTTTCAGAATATTTTCAAATAATTATACTTGTATAAATTTTAAAAGAAAAAATATTCAATTCATATTTTGAAATAAATTATATAAAATTTATAAAACATAATTATAATATTGACTCATAAAATGAAATAAAGATAATTTTTGAAGAAGATGCATTTTTATTATATAAACTAATTTTACTGAGAAATTAGTGCTTATTTAAAAATTATTTATTAGTAAATTATAAAATTTAAGGACCATTATGTATTTCATAATTTATTTAATTCTATTAATTTTATCCAATTTAATGACTATGTTATAATAACCACATTTAAATAATAATAATTTCGTGTTTGTTTAAGCTCGGTGTTGCATATCTTTTACACTATCAATATAGTCTTTATTTTTAAAATCTCGATATATTATAATTTAAATTTTTTATTTTTATGGTTATAACATAAAATATTTTTTTATGGTGTTAACCTCCTTAAATTATTACATTTTATATTTTGAGTACTTGTGGTAGTGGGAGGATGTTTGAGGACGGAATATAAGCAGTTAGCATAATATAATCTATAAATCAGAATCTCTAAGAAAGTATTCAATTTTTGAATTCCTAGAAACCTTTTTGGTTTAGATTTTTATATAATTAGTTTATCACCATTACAAAATAAAAATTTTATAACAATGTGAAAACATCGACTAATTTTAAATTTCTTCCATAATATAACAAATTATGTTAATTTATTTCCCCTAAAATATATTCAATGATTTCATATTTACTTGATCTTTATCCCTAATCATCCATGAAACCCAATGAAAAAATTATGAAAATAAGGGATAAGCACAAAAGGCCCAGTAATGGGATTAATAAAATCAATAAATAAACTCATTAGACCATGAATACTCATTATATAATTTTTCATTTTTCATAATAAACATTAAACTATAAAAAAAGATCATAACACAAGAAATAAACATTACTATGTAAATATTTTCACAAAAAAAATTCATAAGAAAATATAAAGGAAAAAAATATCATTATGTTTTATTTAAAATCATTAAAACTATTTCACCAAGTCATGCATTTCACCATTAATAAATATCGTAAAATTTACTTTAAACTTAATTACATTATATTTTATTTTTAAATAAAAATATTTTCATAAAACACATATAAATCATAGAGAAATAATTTTGGTGACATAGCATATCATGTTCATATCAATATTAAAAATAGAATAAACTAAATGGAAAATTAAAATAATCTATTAAGAGAAACCTATAACTGACAACTCCATCCCTTTACCCAATGAATTGAAATTTTATCTTGTGCTCACCTATGTTCATGAGATATATCTTATTGACCTGTCATCATCAACTATATTGGGCTCACTTATCATCAGAATCTATATCGGGCTCACCGATCATCATGATTTGTATCGGGAACACCCATCATCATAAAAATTCACAAAAACTATAAAATAATCATAACAACTTATTTTAATAATCATACTTAAAAAATATTCTTTGTATACATAAAAAATATTTCCATTTATCAAAATATTAGTTAAATTTAAATACCCTATTTGAAAATACCAAAATAAAAGGGAGGGGTTTTTTCTTTTAATAAATAATGAAAATTTATTAATTTATCTAAACATAAAATAATATATTCATTGATAGGTTAATTCACTGATGTAGTACACATTAAATTAAATCATTCCATTTTTTTAATGAAATTCTAAACATTCTGTAAAAAATATATTCCTAGATTCATTTTGAAAACATTTATATAAAAAAAGATATTAATAATTTAATTTATAGTTAATTTATGTTTACATATATTCATCGATTAAATAATTTATTGAATATGTTCTTTGAAGAAAAATATTTAGAAAATAAATCAAATAAATATTTTAAAAATGGTTTTTAATTTAAAGTGTCTCATACATTTAGTCTGACTTATCCCATTAATTATTTGTATACAGTATAATATAATATTAGTTTTTATTAAATTATTAATAACATATTATAGGTCTAAATTGTATCATTAAACTATTAATTTTTTTATTTTAATGACATTTAATTACATTGTTGGACATGTAGAAGTTCGGTGTTTTGAGGATGTTCGATTAATAATTTTAAAATTACATTAGTATGTTGAATATAGTAAAATTGAACATTGTTTAAATATCTAAATAATAATAATAATAATAAAATAATTATAATTATTATATATTAATTATAATTTTGGATCCAACTTGTCATGATGTTTGTGAAAATTATATTACCATCATGGAAACGGTATTTCATATGTAAGCATGAGTAATATTTCCATTTTTCAATCAATGTGAGGGGAATAAGATAAGTATAATTTTATCTTTAAATAATGTTAATTATATATTAACAATAATATTATCCATTTATATATATTTATATATAACATCCACGTGAGGCAGTGGCAATAAATGAATCACGTCGCTTCATTGAGGTGGTAATCCAGACATGAGAACTAACGACATTTTCATTTTTAAATGGATAAAATGGTTATAAATTAGATTATATATTATCATTAAAGGAACATAATTCTATCACTAATACCATATATGTTATTTATATAAATTACTCCAGAAATCTATGAGAGGCTGTTACATTAAACAATATTTATCAATTCATGATATGGTAGTCCTCCAGACACATGAACGACGGATTGATTTCTCATTGATGAAAAAGGAGATGTATTAAATTTAAGGCCTCATAATAATAACATATAATTATATGGGATATATTTATGCTTTTATGCCATAATGTTTATATGTTTTCTGAATGTGGACAGAAGAATAAATAAAACTAAAACATTCGATGAAAAGATATGCCTCATCTTCGAACAACCTCATTTTCGTGACACCTTAAGCCATCTAAGGTTGGTATTATACACAAAATAAGTCCTATATTACAAGTTAAGGGAATTTAGGATTGTATTTCATGATAAATAAGTGGAAATAACTGTCATTTTAATTGAGTATAGAAGAGGAGATGGGTTTTTGTTTTATAAATGGGGAGAGGACACACTTAAAGTTTATTAAAATATTAAAAAATATTGATGTATTATCAATGTAAAAAAGAAAAAATGGAATATTTTAAAATATTAGATTATGTATGATTTAAATAATGTAATTCAATTTTATTTAGAAAAAAATTTATATTTTAACCCATGTCACATTACTTTAACACTTGGTAAATATGTTTTCCCCTTAACTGTGGTAATAAATTTCTACTGTTTTATCAATTAAATATGAAAAAATATATTGACTATATTAAATAACATTGATTATTATATTTTTAAATATTTAAATTATTTTACCAAATTAAATTTATATAATTTTAAAATTGTTATTTTGAATTAAACCTATTAAATTTGATGAAATGTAGTTTTCTAGAAAAAACATCTTCTAAAGTATAAAAAGTTTTCATTCCAAAAAAAAGTATAATACGGATCAAAATTAAACAATTTAAATTATTAATAATATAAATAAACTAATTATCCTTTTAAAAATTTCAAAATAAATTGGTACTTTGAAACTTCTTAAAAAATAAAGGCATATTTAAAAAAAATCACTATTTTACCTATTCATTACAATAATCATTCTATTTAGAAAATTCACAAAAAAACTAATATATTTTTGATATATTAAATTATGAAATGATATACATTTTTCAAATTCAAATTCTAAAATTTTATAATTTATATAATAAATAACTCTTAAAATTATATTTAAAATATTTTATTAGTAATAAAACTTTTTCTTTTTTCATTAGAATATTACCTAATACTCTTACAGTGAATATAAATCTATAAAATATAATCTATGAATATTAATAATATTTTAATATGACTTATTTGAAAATATTTGGGTTGTTAAATTCCTCACCCCTTATGAAATTGTTTCCTCAAAATTTTATTTACATTTAAAACAAGTGGGGATGGTTTTTTTTATAAAATTATTTAAATGAATTAGTCAGCCAATTCATGCACTAAAAAAATTTATTAAAAGAAAATATTATAATAAAAATATGAGGTGTAAAGATATTACACTAATAATGGATTACGTGGAACAAAAGCTGGGATTTCAATGGAAAACATACCAAAAATCAATACACATGAAACATGATCGAAACTTTGAATCACCAACTTGTTAATGACCTCCTCCATAATGTGATGTTTCATGAATGTCAAGAAGAAGCATCCAGCCTAATCTTCATCAACTCTCCCCAAGTCTCACCAAAAAAAATAGGAAAAAAATACTAGTATGAAGCAATGAGAAGAGGACTCCAAGAAATATTAGCTCAATATTCTATAAAAAAAATAACAGCACTGATTCTTAAAATCATTATCCACAAAAACATCTTTTCATTGATAAGAATAGAAAATCCTCCAGGGGTCATTCAGTCCACATTCTCCCTAATTGTTTTTAAATTACCAGTATTCTTCTTTAATCATAAGGTTTTTCCACAAAAACATAATGTGGTATATGAATTTATTCCTAAACAGTGGATTGATGTGATCGAGATTCTATATTGTTTTCTCATCATAAGAAAAGGTTTCGTCTAACCAAACTACTAGAGGAATCAAAACATGAGATGCATCTACTGTATATTTTTTTAACAACTAAAATGTAATGTTCCATGTAATGGAGATAAAATTGAAGCATGTATAATTAATAATAAATTGATATGGTAAAATAATCTAGGAAGTTAGATAACATTTTTTTACCAAAATTCCTAATTCTTTTCCATGGAGATGCATGAATAATAATAATATCACCTACATCATATGAAATAGAATTCCTATAATTATATAGATTTATTTACTACTTAATTTGAGTCATCCTAATATCTTTTTGAATTATATTCACTGTATCATCCATTTCATTAATTAATTATATAACCAAAATATTTTGTTCCCAAAATTTTCCCATTAAGGTAGATTTTAACAACACATTCAATATAATTAATCAAAAGGTTCCATCTTTATACTATAATTACAACTATAATTATAAGTATACAAAAGATAAGTAATATATTGATCCAAACTTTCCTATTAATCCATTATACATTATTAAATCATATACTGTAAATTGTTTTAATCATTTTCACTGAATTTATATTATATTGATGATGAAATCATCAACTAAAATTTTATGTAGTACCCAATGAGATCTGGAGTCATTTCCAGAAATTAAGGTGACTATGGATCCATGTTAAGATACAATGGAAAGATAGAATCCATGTAATCCATTTATGTATTTAACATAATTTCATGAGTGTTAATCCAAATTCATATTTTCTCAAATGGTAAAACATGATAATATTTTGTTAATCAATAAAAAATCACCCAAATGACAATATTATCTTGAAATTTATTTAGTAATAATACCATGAAATCCATGGATATAATTTACAATTTATATTATAGAACTAAAAAATACTGAATCACACCCTTTTGTGATTTTATTTTGCATTTAACTTGTTGAGAAGTCAGCCATTTCATTGTAAAATCAACTATACATTTATTTATTTCTTTCCAAAATAATTTTTTTCAACGATCTCTATGATTTTCATGCTGGGATGAATATAAATTGAAGTGTTATAATATTAAATCAAAATTTCATTATTTATCTAGGGTCACATGAATTATATAACATTTTTGATAATCCAAAAAAACCTTTTTTCATCATTAAATTCTAGAAACGTACCCTTCCTGAAAGATTTTACATTTTTATATAAATCCTTATCCTCCATATATGATTTCATATTTTTCTTATCAATGATGATTTTACTAAAACATAAAAACATGTTGAGGGTTTTCCTAAACATATGAATTTGTAAGACAATATTAATAAAATTATTAAAAAAATATTCATATACCAAATATAAAATGGTTAATGTAACATTATCATTCTAAATCAATGAATAAGCTACACATTTCTATTTACATGGATGGAAATGAATAATGAAGTATAAATACTTAATCAATTACATCTATATCCTCTATCTCATTTTTAACTCCTTTACAATGAATATATACATCAAAATTTAAGGATTAATACATTTTTTAGACTGTACACCATATAAATGATGTCTACATATTTTTGAAGCAAACACAACAACCACTTGTTAAAGGTCATGTGTAAAATAATTTTTCTTATAAGGTTATTATTAACATGAATCATATGAAATTACCAAATAATTAAATATTAAACCCAAACTCATTCCCTTCAAAGAAACATTATTGTAGATAACATGTCACCATTTCCATATGGAAGATCCAAAACTAGAGCATTCACTCATTTTTTTTTCAATTCATTGAATACATCATCACATACATTTTTTTGCTATTATCCTTACTCATTTTCTGTGTTATCATGGGTATTGGGCTAGATAAACATTAATAGTTTAAAAAAACACTATTAATATACTGCTAATCCTAGAAATTGTAAATCATGGTAACATTTTTTAGTTTTTGAAATCAATCAACCAGTTTATTTTAAACTGGATCAACAGTTATGCTCTATTTATTTTTCATATGTCCAAGTAATGAAATCTCTTTTAACAAAAAAAATCTCATTTAATAAATTTTCTATATAAGTTATGTTCATTTATATTTTGTATGAAAAAACATATATATTATTCATCATCCTCATAAACTTTTGAATAAACCAAAATGTTTTTAATAAAAAAATCACAAACTTATCCAAATATTAATAGAAAAATATATTTATAAGATAACTTATTATAACAATATAATTCAAAAACCCATATTCCATAACCATAGACTCATAATAATAATATATAATATGAAAAAATGTCTTAGATATTTCAACATCTTTTATCTTCAGGTGATAGTACCTGGCCATAAGATCAACATTCAAAAATTATTTATCACCATTAAACTGACAAAATAATTTATCAATTTGAGGAAATTGATAAATATTTTAAATAGTTATTTTCTTCATTGCACTATAATCTATGAAAAGACTCAAAGAATTATATTTCCTTCTTAAAAATAAAATAATACTAACCCATGGCAATGTCTTTGTATGAATGAATCATTTATGATGAAAATATAGTAACAACATTTTCAATTATAGAATGCCTACTTGGGCCATTAGATAAGGGTGTTTTCAAACAGTAGTATAATTAATCAATAATTAAATATTAAATTTGTCTTCTCGATCATGTAAAATACTAGTTATATCATCAAAAAAACATCAAGATCTTATTTAATGACAACTACATCATTAATCTGAACCATTACATTTTTAACATTATGAACAAGATAAATTGTATTTATATCTTTTAATAATATTCTAGCTTCATGATATGTTATCAAATGTAATAATTCAATAATATATAAAATTTAAAACCCATTTTAGAAAATATATTCTTTATATCTAAAATCTATCTTAGAATAATAAACTAAATTTCAAATATACCTAGAATAACAGCAAATTCTATAGTGGGCTCGATAATAATTTCTTCATAGAAAAACCATTCACAAATGATAATATGAAAATTTATTTAAATTATTATTAAATTAATAATACCCCCATTTCTTCTTACCAGAATTATTGAATTTATTTATTTAGGTTAAATTTTCATTTAATGAACAAATTTATTAGAATTGAAAAGATTTATATGTCTAAAATAAAAAAGTCATTTTAATAATATAATTAACCAAGTAATGAACATTTTACAACATAATTAAATGGGAAAACGTGTGTGGATGTAGTTCATAATCATTTCTCAATACCCTTATACATAATATTTTTTATTCCCATCATACATTCTCTTCATTTAAAATGAATCTTTATAATTAAATATCTCATTACATTTAAAACTCTTTACTTCAAGCATATAAAAAGTTGTCTTACAAGTAATAAGATATTTTTCATTGTAGTCATGTCACATATTCCTAAACATATCTTTTAATAAGAACTTACCAAATTTTATATGGTTTTTCCAAGGGTTCTTTTTACCACAGCTATAAAAATATTGAAAATAGTTTATCTTGCCTTCAATTTTATTTGATGGATTCTTCCAATTTTCCAAACTCCTATACCATTTTTATTCTTGTTGATATATGAAAAATGATCATCGACAAAATCCATTTCTACCCTCTCAATACAGTGAAAAATTTTCTCATAAATTTTAAATTCATGAGAGGAATGTTATATTTGGTATATTGGAATTAAAACTGAGTAAAATTGAATAATTTTACAATTTGGATCCTGGATACAATTTAGTGTATTCCTTGGAAAATAGATGAAGTTTTCTCCATACAAAGCTACTGAATCATCATCTCTCTACCACAATTCCACCTATTGTTTTCCATATAAGTCAAAAAACAATAGAAAATACTTCATAAGGAAAATTATATTTAAATCCAACACATTCCAGGGCATTAATATATTTATATTCATTGATATTCTTTAACCTTAACTCTGACAGATTGGGTTCACTATTAAAATGATTGATATAAGGATTTTCTTTATGATTCACCATAAACCCATTAGTTCAAATTATATTCTAGGTATTTAGTCCATCCTTCATCTACCATGAGGTTAGAAGATCCATTGAATGTTGTAGGGTGGCTTCTCATAAAATTCCCTACAACCATTTTGTCCATCTATGGTAGATCTAGTTTTTATATGGAATGGATTCAACCACCATTTATAGATTTCATCAACTAAGTCATCATAGTAGAAAATTAACAAGTACCAATTCATCCCATTCAATAAAAATAATATGGAAGGATGTTATCCTCTTGGTGCATTCTCACTTCAGATTTTTTATTCCCTATGTGGAATCCATTTTCAACAGACATAGTATAGATGACAATATATGGTAATCCTACAATTATATATCATAATAACCATAAATTAAAATCTCTGAATAGTATTTTCTTACATTATTCAAACATCAAAAATTATATAAACATTCAATTTTATACATAATATAGTATCCCAACCTTAAACAATGCATAAATTAAATCTGTAGGCTATAATTAAGATATATAATTTCCTAAAGAACTTTTAGGTTTATATTTGATGATATTTAGTTCATTACATATACGTAAAAATTATTTCATCAAAAAGAGTAATCATCAACTCAGTATCCATTTTTCCATAATAAATATTGTTTATGATAAACTATGTTTTCTTTTAATGAAATATCTTCATAATGTTTAAATTGACAACATCATTTTCCCTACTCATCCTTAAACCCTTTTAAAAGAATTTGAAAAAATGGGATGACAAAAAATTATTCATAAGGGACATATATGAAGAAATAAAAAAACATTTCAGTCTATTTATAGTCATTATAAAAATTTTCCTTATTGATAATAAACCTTACAATCAAAATAAAATATTTATTACACATGAAATCAACCTTACTACACAATTATTTTCAAAAAATATTTCATGATAAATATTAATGAAAAAATAAATACCATTTATTTCTATTTTAAATCATTAAAAAACTCAAGAAATATTTTTCAAGAAGATAATCATTTCACCCTTAAGATGTAGCATAAAAAGTCTTTTTAGCATAGTCATGTTATATTACATTATGAATCATAATATTTATATAAAAACTAATTAAAATCCAAGATAAATCATATTGGAAACATGAGAATTCATTTCCATTTCACTCTTAAATTCACTCAAATAAGTAGAATAAACTACACTATAACTTACAATAATATCATATGAGAAATTTATAAATGGAAAAATTTTGTTTTTTTACCCAATGCTTTAGAGAACTATATCAGGTTCACCCAACATCAAATTTAATACCGAATAACCATAATTTCTCAAAAATACATGAAATATTGTATTTTAATCCTGATAATCAAAAATATATTATTTCACCCATAAATTGTTTTATAAATATCAAAATATTCCTTCAATTTAAAATCCGTTTTTGAGGATACCTAGAACAAATAGAAGTATGGGGTTTAAAAAAAATGTTATAAAGTAATTGAAAAATAAAATAATGATTATAGTGTTGGGTATTGCTACTGGTACAATCTATATTATAATATAATATTATTTTTTACTTTTTTGTGAATAAATTAAAAACATTTAATTGAAAATATGTTAAAATATTCTATTTAAAATCCTTCAAAAAGAAGTGGCATGAGGCAAAAAAATAATTATAATTTATTTATGACCAGATAAATGGATTCATAACTTAAATTTAAGAATATTTTCAATGAAGAAAAATATTTAGAATATAAATCATTAAAATATTTAAAATGAGGTTTTTAAGGAAAGTGTATCTCAACTTGAGTCATATTTTTCTCAAAAATCATTATCTCCCGTATAATTAAATTTAATAAATTTTTTACTTTTTTAAGACAATTTTATTGGTTTTCTTCCATATAATTAAAACATTTATCTAATTTATTTTAATCAACTATTTACTTACATATGTCGTTCAGTCCATGTCGGGTGTTTTGAGCATGTTCAATCAATAATTTCAAAATGAATTTTTTTATGTTGACCCTGGTGAAGGATTTCATTATTAAATAATATCATGATTAATAATAATGACATAATTATAATTTATATAAATTGATTATAATTTTTTAAGCTACTATGTACGATGGTTAGGGAATGAGATTTACACCACAAGCAAAGATATGGTAGGTTGTACATACACATGAGAAACATTTAAAATTTTCAAGGAACATGAGGGAAAGAAGGTAATTATGATTTTTTAGTTAAAAAATATTATTATATCATATTATATATTTAAATACACTTTTAAATATAATCCATGTGAGGTGGTGAAAAAAATAGAAAATCATCGCTTCGTGGTGGTGGTAATTCATACATATTCAATAATGACATCATCATTTCTAAATTGATGGAATTATAATAAAATAGATTCAATATTTTCATCAAATAATGTTAATTATGTAATTAATATCAAACATATAATTTAAATCCATCATTATAAAAATTTAAAAGAGGTGGTGATGGAAAATGAATTACATCATTTTATAAAGCATCAGTCTGCCAAAAACAAAAATGATGGTTTCATTTTATATTAGATAAAAATCGAGATGGTTTATATTTATGAAATAATAATAATTAAATCTCAGTATATTTTATATACTTATTTTATTATATCATGGTTGTTAGAAGTGTTTTTAAAGAGGTATAAGTAGGGGTGTCCAAAGTTGACCTGACCCTATTGACCTGACCTCACCTAACTAGGTTATATTAGGTTAGATA
This sequence comes from Viscum album, assembly GCA_963277665.1. Classification (NCBI taxonomy): domain Eukaryota; kingdom Viridiplantae; phylum Streptophyta; class Magnoliopsida; order Santalales; family Viscaceae; genus Viscum; species Viscum album. The sequence goes on from OY728165.1 coordinate 525,558,871, forward strand.
CAGTTCAAATTCCATATACTTGGGTTGGGTTTCATCAGTTAGACCAATGTTTATGTTTGGTTGGGTCACATGTAGGTAAAAAATAACCCAACCCGATCCACTAAACCCTAATGTCTACTCCAGAAACTCTTGTGTGGGTCACCATGGATGGAAACCCATCATCTACTCTATCATGTCGGTCATCCTCGTATCCCAAGTCATACATGAAATCACACAACCTATCATTCCATCACTGACACATATCTAATCATCATCACCATCCACATCATCCTCTACCACATCTACTACATGGTGGGAACTCTGGGACACCAGATTCACCAGAAATTACTCCTTTGGAATTGGCCATTACCATTATCTCCACTATGACCATCATGACCCCAAATCTACTATAAAATTACCACTATTACATTGACTCATTTCCTTTCTACACTAAAACCATTGAGACGCCTAATATTTCATTCATCATATACCTCTATATCTATAATGATTGACGTGATCTCAGATCTAGTAGATGCCACCCCTTCTTCCTTCATCTCCACCTGTATCTCCACCAAGGTTTCTAAAATTCCATATACACTGGTCTATACATGATACAAATCACGTTCAAATCCACATCTTTCTCTATAGAGACCTCTTGGATCCCATATCATGTCATCGGCCACTTCGTTTGGGGTTATTATTTTACCAGGCTTCGGGTTTCTCATGGAATGATGAGGAAAATGAAGCACCAAAGAGAAGAGGGGGAATGATATATAGTCACACAAGGTTCACATTTCTTATTTTGGGAGTGAACTTTTTTTTTCACAACCATTTTATGTGACCAGACCCAACCATAATTAATATGGGTTTCGTCTTGTCAGGTACAATCTAAAAACCACTCTACCCTAACCCTACCCAAACAAACCATTTTTTTCCAAGTCAAGTCCAAAAATATCACCAAACCTAACCCAAATAGTCATAGGGAAACTCCCATGTATAAGAAGAAACAAAAAAAATACATTACATTTATATTTATGACTATTTTTGTGACAACCACTTTTTCTTAACACCTTCAGAACTATGAGGATTTTATTCTTCCCAAAATAAGACGTACAGGAAGTGGGGAAATATTTATTAAAACAATTTTCAATTTTTTTTGTAAAATAATTGTGTTTCTATGTGTGTGTAAGAGCTTATATAGGGTGTCCTTCTATATTTGGGGAGAGGTCACACTTATAATTTTTCAAATGATTAAAATATATAAAAATATTACTCAAGTAAAATAAATTAAAAAACAGACCATTTCTGAAGATAATATGATACAGGGTTTCAATATGGCCCTAATATAGGATTTAGTTAGGTTTATAGGTCATTTTAATCCTTATAACATTAGTTTAACCCCCCTCAAATAATTCAATTTTTACCTTATGTGTGGTATTAAATTTTTAAAACATTTTCTAGTCATTATTAAAAATATTAATTTAAACTTATTACAAAATATTAATTATGATGAATTAAAATATGGAATCCATTTAAAAAAATAAATTCATAAAATTAGAATAATTTAATTGTATTATTAATCCTGAAAACAATGATGAAATTCAATTTTCTAGAAATAATTTCTTATTATGTAAAAATGTCCATGTACCAAAATCATAAATAATATTTATTCCAATTAACACAAATAGATTATTTCAAATATAAATTAAATAATGAGACATAAAATAAATTTTAAAATAAAATAGAATTTTTTAAATTACTTATTCAAAAATACAAATTTCAGTGAAAATTTAAATATTCCATATTCATTCAAAAAATAAAAAATCGTAAAAAATCAAAAAATACACATCCTAATATAATTTTTATATGATGAATTCATAAATTATAAAACTTTTCAGATTAGATTTCAACAAAATTCAAAATATTCTTCCGTATAAAACAATAAGAAATATGTACACAATTTTAGTAAGAATAAAATTAAAATTTTTATTAGAAAATTAGTTAATATTATAATAGTGAATATGAATCAAAAAATCTAACTTATGATTATTAATTAAAAATGATAATACATTATTTTTATATTATATGTGTTGTTACTTGGAATTTGTTTTATGATTTGAAATTTTTTTCGTGAATGGAAGCATTGGGCCATAGACTTAAGAGTTGTACTAGGAAGAGTTTTCTGGGAGAGGGTAATATTTTAGTTTAATGTGCCGCACCATGAGTTTTATGTCATTGTGTTGTTATTGTGTTGTAGTGTGGGGTAATGTCCCTTATAGTTCAGTGATATTTAGTCTTGATTTTGAATTTTCTTTAGGGTGTTAGGGGATTTGCATCTGTTTGGTAGCTCCCAAACCGAAATGTAAGGAATCTGGGATGATTTTTGAGTGTTAGAGAACTGAAAATCCTTTTGTTTTACATTTTCCCAAATCTATAAATTTTTATATGTATGGGTACATCTGGTTTTAATTTTTTCCATAAATATCATTCCCATACATCATGAGGGGGTTTGTTCGTGGAGTGAATTGCATTGGGGAGTGGGTTTAATCATTCATGAGTGGCCATTTTGGCATAGTTAATTTTGCTACGGTGCCAAACCATGAGTGTTTTATTTCATAGTTTTTATTTTTTGGTATTATTATATTAAAAAATAGAGGGCTATGTAATATGGAGTGTAATGTGGTGAGGTTTTGTGAAATATATTTTTTTTATGAATTTATTAATTTTTCAATATTTTGATCTTTAAGAAAAACTAAATCTGCATTTTTTTATCAAAAAGTTTTATGATTGGATTACGTTATAAGGAACACCAAATTAAGCTTCTACTAGATGCAACACCAAGTGAATAATGGAATATAATATTATGAACCATTGAATTAAATGTACTATTTAAAATAGCTTTGATATATATTTTATATCTTGTAATAGACTTGATATAGATATAGTGTGTGTTTCATGCAATGAAGAGTTTCTTTGATGATTTTTTTCTACACAAATTATAGTGTTAAACTAAAAATATATTATTAGATAAATAATATTTAATATAATAATATATAACTGTGATGTTAAATTACCAGTTATGATGAATAATCACTAAATTATAGAAATTTATTTTAAAAAAATATAATATGAGTTAATTGGTAACAATTAACTAGAAAATGTAATGTAAACAAATTGAATATAATGAAAATATTTTTATTTTTATGCTCCCAAAGCCGTTTTTTCATAATAAATTTAAGAAATCAAAATTTGGGAGTTATGTTAATGAAATAAATATATATATATTATATTCAAAAACAATTCTTAGGTTGATCAAATATAATTGATAAGTATAAGTAAAAAAAATCGAATATATCCCATAAAAATAATTTTTTTTATAATGGATGTTTTACTTTCATTTAATGGAAAACCTATTTGAAGTAATTTTTTTGAACATTTATCAATTTAATATGTAAAAATAAACTTCAAATTTTAAATATAAATATAAATATTATATTCTGTGAATTTTTTGTATTTTTCTCAAATGTTTCAATTTTGATTAATAGTGAAAAACACTAACTTTTAATGGAAAAATGAATTTTCAACTAGTTTATTTATCAGGAAAAATTATATTTGAAATAGGTTTTAACTTTTGAATAGATAATTTATTTATCATATAATCTAATTTATTTCATTGGATTCAATTTCACATTGAAATTGATAATAAAAAACATAACCTTTGAATGATTTTACACTAAAAAATACATTATCATCCTTCATTCATGATTAAATTTAAATTAATTTATTCCACATGTTTTATTTTAATTTAAAAAAATGGATTCCATATTTTTAATAAACATAATTTATAAATTATAATAAGGTGAACTTAATTTTTTAGCGAAAATATTTGAGAATGTGATTAAAATTAATTATAGCAATTAAGAAAAGTAAATTTGTTTATAATGGAAAAAATATTAAAACTACAGTCCTAAATGACCTATAAACCTATCCAAAATTCATTTTCTATCCATATTTCTACCCAATACTCACTTGGATAATCATTGGATTGTTACTGGATCCAATTTAAAAGGATAAAAATGTTGGTGGAATTCTCGTTCCAAAAATTACCAGAGTGTCACTCCACCTCCACTATAAAATGGCCTTCTCTCCCCTCACATTCTCACACATATCAATTTATTTGGAATTGATAAATATCTTCAAAAATAGATCTTAAAAATCCCTTAAATAATTCTAGAAGCCTCACCTTGTGTATAATGATATCTATGGAATCTTTTTGGTGAAAACCAAAATGAGGTACCCAAAGAAGAGGTAACATATTTCCTCAGTCTGATTAGTTTTATTTTCGTTCTACACCCACTAAATTCCCATTACTCAATTAATATATAATAAAACTAGTATAATAAATATACTTAGATGTTTTTATATTAATGTTTCTCCTTAAAAATATGCATAATTATATCTTATATGTAACGAACATACCGTTCTTGTGTACGGGGAACTACCGCCTCACATAACAATGTTGTTCATTTTTCCATTACCACCATTAATTGATTGGAATTATGATAGAAAATATATTTATATATGATATTTATAATATTTTTTTATGTATTTATTCTTTTATATTTATTTTATATCCCATATATTTTTAATTTCCATTTTTTGTATATACAATAATGTAATTCTTGGACATATGGACTATCACCTCTGCAAAGCGATATAATTCGTTCACACATTACAATGAATCTATTAAGGAATTTTTTTGTTAACATATATGATATATATATATTTATATTAATTATACTATAATGATATTAAACAAATATATTTTAATGACATTCCCATTCACCAAGGTATGGATCATCGTTTTTTTGCTATGGATATTTCATTTATTCTTGGTAGAGGTATTCTATGGCCTGGGGAAGGCCTAAGGGGAGTACAGGGATGGCTTGTAGCTTAAAGGTCCAAAAAATAGGATACAGGATGGGTTACATGGTTAGTGTAAAGATTTCATATCACGGTGCACAGTCGTGAATCATACTGCAGAATGTTGCATAGCCTTCATGTATGGTTAGCGCACGGTATGGTAAACCTTGTGCATAAACTATGTGGAAATGTAGAGGATTGAATAGTATTATATCAAAATGTAAACATGGTTTCTAAAATTTTCCCCTAGAACCATGTGAGCCTCATTTTGAGGAAAAATGTCCATTTTCACCTCCATTTTTTCTATCTTTTCATTCTTTTTTTATCTTCTCCTACAGACAAAAACTAATGTTTTCATTCCCTTTGAGGATCAGATGTCCTTGTCATTGGATTTTTGATATCTCTTTCAACCACTAAATGTTTTTTGATGCAATAGAATCATTTTAACCCTTTATTTAAGGCTAACCATGCATTATCCTCTTTCCTAGGATAGTTTTTCTATCTATTGTGCTATTTGGATGAAGACAAATTTTCCCTGTTTTAAGGTCATTTAACTAACACTTAGATATCATCTGAACTGATTTGAATCTAATTTCAATATCAAGAGAAATTTTATATATGTTTCTTACTTATATTTTCATGTATTCTTAAATTTGTGTTTTGGTCATTTTTTATTTAATCTCATTGTGTCGTGGGCCAAACATTGATCACATCCTTTTTAGTTTTGGTTTTATCATGTCTAAATGACAATTGAGACTTGATATAGGTAAATTTGGGTTGGGTTATGGTTTAGAGATCATACTTTATTTATATAGACACCCAAGGGGTCTTCCATCAAAATTGTCCATATTAGAACAATTTTCTAAATATGACACATTATGTTTCATTTATCGTGGATAGAGTTGAAATTGAATTTTCCCATGTATCATGGGTGTTTTGATGAACCCAAGACAACCCATGGGTTCATTGACCACTTAGGCCTAAAATTTCCAAATTGTCCATGTAACTATGTGATATGATCCTTATGAAGCATTGTGATCTTGATATTGTATTTTCCATGTTAGGAGAAGTGAATAAGAGTTCATTATTAACTGGTTTACATATATTTAATGATTTCACTTGAAATGAAAAAATCAAATTGATTTTGTTAGATGGTTGAACCCATGCCTTGTTGTTATACTTCTCGAAAATGATATGTGTTAATTGGAATGATACAAGTTGGTTTTCCTTACATTGTGTAAGGTGAATAATAATTTCATTACTATTTGTATGAATTATAATGTAAATGTGTGTTTGGGAGGAATAAATATCACATGAAAATTATGGTATGCATGGGTGGGATGCATATTTATCCCACACTAATGATAACCTCTAATTATGTATGGATGGTAGACATTTTTACCCCATGCCAATTATCTTCTATTTATGGATGGGATCCATTCTCAGCCCATGCTAGGTATATATATTCTACTATACGAGAGGAATTCTTACCTCGTGCTAGTTTTAAACTCTATTTATACTCATATGGACAATAGGCATGCTTACCCCATGTTAGTGATAACCTCGATTTATTTTTCTATGGATGAGATGCATGCTTACCTCATGCCAATGATGACCTCTATATATATAATCCTCTAGGGGAGAGGCATGCTTACCTCTTGACAATGAAAACCTATATATATATATACATGTTACTTGTTTAGATATTCCAACATTGATCTAATGTAGGTAGACCCTCCAGGTATCCTTTAGAAACCAGAGAAAGAGGTTAAATGTTTATTTTGATTTTCTTATCTGTTTTTAGCTTCACAATATTTACATATAAGTGAAACTTGGATTACACATGGATACCATTTGTGGTGGCCTACTAGGATTTATCTGACTCCCTAATCAGGCCACCTTTGGAACCCTATAAGATTATTTTCTCTTATTTAAGTATAGGGGAAAACATTCCTCTTTAAACTATTGATACATACTGTTTAGTGGGAGTTGAGGAGCCAAGGATCAAGAATAGGCACTAGTTCTTATAGGGAAGCTTATGATTTTGTTCAATTTTGTACTTTTGATTAGAATTCCTATTTTATAATTAATGTATTCCTATTGTAAAGAAATTCCGTGAAAACATGATGTATCAGACACCACATATGAATGAAGTGAATATCATGTTCCTTTATATGAATGACTTGTACTTATAGTTTCTCTTCTAGTCATGCCACATGTTTCTCTTCCTCAGATACTTTAGTTTTGGGATGATGACTAGTTTTGAGAGGGATTCTTGTGTATGATGCAGAACATGCAAGGAGTGTTACCTACCCTAAGCATGGCAGGGATTAATCATGAGTATCAGCTGAAGAATCCCCCTACATTATCGAGTTATGAAAGGGAAACATGTTGTGGTGTCTTGGATCATGGTAAACCTTTCTATCATTGAGAACCTAGAGGAACAACCGAAGTGGAGTATTAGGCTATACACATACAGGATACACGATTTATCAAGTATGTGGTGAGATTTCATCAACCAATCATGCCACCATAGAGAGATGGTTTGGGATGACTTCCAGTTGTCTTCTATGAAAACTTATTTCCCCAGAATTTGAGTGTTAACAGAGCTAGAGAGTTTATGAATTTGCAGAAGGAGACCATTTCAGTTAAGAATTAACTATCCCATTTTAATGAGATTCATAGTTTCACTCATTCACTACAATCTAATGATATGATGGCTACTATGAGATTTGAGGACGGATTATGGTACACCATCCGATCATAAGTCATTGTTTTTAGGCTAATGATGATTTTGGAGATCATCATTCGGCCCCTAATTATAAAGATAAATTTTAGAATTGATGAAGGTGTGATCCAAGGAGGTTCGAAACCTAAGTCATCCAATGTATATTCATTTTAGTGAAAAAGAAACTATAGATAGTCTCAAGGAGGTAGTAGTGGTCAGGATCCTTTCATAGAAACTATCATATCTATCATTAGTGTGGGTTTGCAGGACACATCCAGAGATAGTGTATGAAAAATCTAGTGGTGTGAAAAGGATTTCCATCTACACTGCTTTTCTAGGACATTACTACAAGTTCATAATGATTACTATTCAACAACTACTATTTGATCAGGAGTAGGGTAAGCTAGATCATGATAGTTAGGCGGATGGAATACCATCTGTTTATCTGACTGAGGTGATGGTCGAGGTAGAGGTACCTAGTTGTATGATTCTAAATTATAGCATAGTGGGCATACATAGGGTATTTAGTCAATAACATAGGGTTGTGGTACATATTACTTACATGCAATCCTTCCTATAGCGTATGGTCATAGCGTCACACCATCTAGAATATAAGGTACTATTCTAGAAGCCACCACTTTGTGGTCTTAATTGTTTCATAATGGTGCATCTCACACGTTCAAATATGAAGCAATCACTGAATGTATAGTCCTTGAAATTGAGTTCTATCATGGTTTCATGACACTATAGACACCCTTAGGTATCCGTTCTAAGGGTTTTTTCCAGTGTAAGAATTATCCCCTCCAGATATGTGGTAACCTATTCAAATGGGACCATTAGGTATTAACGTGATAGGATTTGATGTAATCATTGGTATGGATTTTATAGTTACCTGTAGAGTGTGTATTGACTGCTATTGTCAAATTGTGATGTTTACATTACCATGGGAATTAGGAACAAGCATAAGGGAGAATGTGATCTTTGTGAGACATGGCTAGGAACCTAGCACTCAAGGCTAGGTAGTGGTACATCACAAATCACTGATATTTTCATCAATTATCATGGTTTACAACCCACTATCTTTCCTCATATAGTGTAATGAATTAGAGATATTTTTTCCTAATGGATTCTTCGGTCAAACTTTAGTTTGAGAGGTAGATTTTACTATTGAGATTATATAAAGAGCAGCATTGGTTACTATTTATCCTTATAGGATGGATCCTAATGATCTTCTGGAAGAAAAAAAATCATTGTGAGGATATGGATATAAAAGTATTTATACACTAAAACAATTCTCACTAGGGTTAACCTATCATCTTTTTTATGAAGATGGATGGTAAACTTTGAAATTATGTGAATTACCATCGATTAAATTAGAAGAATATTAAGAACCAGTATCCATTTCCTATAATAGATGTCATATATGATCAGATTGGAGGATAAAAAGTTGTTTTAAAACATATATATGAGGTCAAGATATCGTCAGGTGCATGTCATGAATTCAAACATACCTTTCGTAGCATTCAAGATCACGTATGGTTTATATGACTACCTGGATATACTGTTTGGGATCACTAACACAATTGATTTATTCATGGCTCTAATGAACCATGTCTTCCACCCTTATCTATATTTTTTGGGTTGTCTTTGTGGATGATATCACAGAGTATTAATGCTTCAAAAATAACCAAAATACACATCTTAAGATAATGCTGAATATACTAAGAGACAATCAACTCCATGCTAAGATTATTAAATGAAACATCAATATTGATAAAATTTAATTCTTGGGCCATATCATTTCAGAGAGAAGAGTTTATGTTTACCCCGATAAAGTTAGGTATGTAGTTTCTTGAATGTATTCTAATAACTTTTATGATATTCAATCATTCATGGGACTTACAGAATATGATATATGTTTCATTTAGGATTTCTCATGACCTGAAACAATTCTCATAGGCTTTACAACGAAGGGTGTCAAATTAGAATGTTCATAATCAAGTGAATCAGCCTATCTGGATCTAAATGAAAAACATATTTGTTGCTGATACTAATTCATCAAGAGCTATGTAGGGCTTATACAGTCTACTATAAAGCATTATGTGTCCAGGATGGAGTTTTTATGATCTAATATGGGTGATTTTTTTTGAATGTTTCTCATTAGTTGAGGCCTCACGAGTATAATTACAAGAAACATGACTTAGATCTCACCATGGCGGTTAATGCCTTAGGATCTTAGAAAAACATTCTCTTGGGAGAGAATTTCGTGGAATTCACAGACCAAAAAAATACTCTAATACATCTTCAATAAGTAGGATCTCAATATTAGGAAGTTTTGGAGAGTTGACTACCTAAAATAATTTTATTTCATACATGCCTACATTCCCATTAATGGAAATTCAGTATCTGATGCTCTGATCTGGAAGAATCAAGCCCATGTGGTTCAGCAGTCTAGTGAAGAATGAAATTTTATGGAATTATTATCAACGATGCACATTAAGGTTCAAGAGGATCATTGTCAGACCATTCTATTATCCTTAGTGGTGAAATATACTCCTTTGGAATGAGTAAAGTCAATACCGTTATCTGATCCAGAAGTCCCTGTCCTATGGAAAATTGTTTCAGTAGACAAAGAATCCTCTTGTTGGATGATCGATGCATATGGGAATCTTTTCTCCATGGGTGTATAAGGGTCCTAGAAGACATTAGAGATGAGATGATTAGGGATTTCCATGAAAAAACATGGGTGGTTCACAATGTTGTAACCAAAATATTTCTTGATCCACTAAATGAATATTGGTTTCAAAGTATGATGCATGAGATAGACGGTGTCATTACACGATTTCCAACTTGTCAATAGGCGAGGGATGAAAATCAGTGTCTGGAATGAATTATTTAACCACTTTCTATACCAGATTAGAAATGGGACTATGTTTCGATGGAATTCATGACTAGTTTACCCAGATGAGAAAATCGATACCCTATAGTGTGGGTTTCCATTGATATTCTGATAAAGGACGCACACTTCATACCTATGAGAGAGACCATCTAAATAAATGATACAGGAAGGTTGTATGTCATGATGTTGGTTCTCCTCTATGGAGAACCTCATTCTATCATTTCTGACATAGACGCTCATTTAACATCACGATTATGGCATGGGTTATAGAAGTCCATGAGTACGTACTTACTTTTGATAATTTGATATCACCCATATACAAATGTAATGACGTAGCACACAATTTATGTGATAGAGGATTTGTTAATTTCATGCATTATTAACATTAGGGTTTCCTATGAGAAAAACATTTTCTTCATCGATTTTGTTAATAATTAGAAATCTCAGGATACCATTGAGATTTCACCCTGTGAATCATTGTATGGTCAGCCTTGTAACTAGCCTTTGTGTTGGATAGAGGTAGGTGAAGCTGTTCTTGGGCACTGACTCATGTAAAAGACACAACTAGTCCAACTGATCAAGAAGAATATGTTGACAGCTCATTATTGATAGTAGTCATGTGCCAACATACGTCAATGACCTCTTGAGTTTGAGTTAACATACCAATTTGTCATGAATGTATTGCCTAGGATAGGGAATTGGAATATTTGTTTACAGGGTAAGCTATCACCAAGATTCCATGGGCCATTCTAGGATAAGAAGTGGATCGGACCATTGACATACCAGTTAGAACATCCATAGATATACCAGTCCATGAAAGTTGTATTTTTCTTATATCAAATTCCCCGATATTATCTAGAACCATCTCATGACTTTCTGCTGGATGAGGTTGAGCTGGATACAGATTCTTCCTTCAAGGAGTACCTAGAGTGTATTTTTGATCGTAGCATGAAAACACTCAGAGGTAGGTCCATTCCTCTTGTACATGTGATATGGTTGCATGGAGGGGTACAAGATGAGATCTGGGAACAAGAAGTTGATATATAATTGTATTGTATGGATATCCTTGCAGACAGTACCACATTATAATCAGAAGTAAAATTCGAGGATGATTTTCTATAAAGTGTGGAGGTTGTAACTAACCAACATTTTACCATGGTACAGATCATAGGTCTCTTCATTTATATATTTCCTTTAACATTGGTAAAGGTGTTTTACAACCTAGGGAACTCATAATCAGTGGCCAGGGTGGGTTCAGATCTTGTATGTCTGAAAAATGTGTTGAAGGATGGTCACATTGTTAGTGTAAACTATGGGCACCCAGTCACACGACCATGCGTCTTTCTATAAAATGTTTTCGATTCTTTACGCACATTTTTTACATGGTATAGTAAACCATGAACATAAACAATGTAGACTTGTAAAAGGAGGAAGAGTATTATAACACATTTTGTGCATCGTTTAGAAAACTGTGTGTAAAACCATGCCAGCCTAGATTTGAGGCCAAATTACCATTTCACCCACACTTCTTTTATGTTATAACTTTTTTTCTATCCTCATGCAGATAGAACCTAATGTTTTCCTTCCCTTTTATGTTCAAAGCTCCACCTCCTTGAATTCTTCATATATCTTTTATATGGACACAAATTTTTGTTTCAAGATAATAATTGGAACCCTTGAGGTAAGGTTAACCTCGCGTGATCCTCCTTCCTTGGTAGGTTTTTCATCTTCTTATCTATTTACATAAAATCTCATTTTCCATATATATAGGGGATTAGAATTGAACTTTGATCTATTCTATCTTGCATAAAATATGAGTTCTATATCAATAAAGTATTCTTCTACATCACAGTGGAAGGTGGTCACATAGTTTTCCATTTGAGCTTTGGCCATTTCTTATTTAATCTCATTGTGTTGCGGGTGGGCCTTCACCTATCACCATTATTGTGTATGTTCCTCCAGGTATAAAGGACCCTAGATCATTGATACTATGTAATTGGAGATGGGTTTTGGGTTTAATGATCACCCATTATTTACATGGACACCTAAGGGGTGTTCGATCCAAATTGGCCATTTTAGGCCATTTTTCCCAAAATTTCACATTATGGTTCATATCTATTTGCTTGGGTTTAAATTGAATTAAATCATGTCTCATGTGTATTTTTATAAAACCGAGACAAACCACAGGTTCTTGGACCTCTTAGGCTTGGAATTTCATATTTGACCTAGTAAGTATTTTATTTGACCCGTGTGAAGGCTTCTGCTCTTGCAATTGGGTTTTCTTTATTAGTAAAAGTGAATGTACGGTTTTGATTAATTGGATCACATGTAATGAATTATTTTTCTTCAAATGGGAAAAATTAATTGACATTATTTCATGGTTGAACCAATTCCTTAGGCCTATGAATCTAATAAATGATATATGTTAATTGGAATGATGAGATATGGTTCTCCATACATTGTGCAATGTCAATGCTTATCCAATTACTATTCTTATGAAATAAAATGTAAATGGGTGGATTGTAATCATTCATACCCCAATACACTAATGATATGTATGGGTGGGTGGTATTCTTACGCCATGCTAATAATAACCTCCAGTTTTGTATGGATGGGAAGCATGCTTACCCTATTCAATTTATAGGTGGGTGGTATGCTTACCCCATTTCCTCATTCCAATGATATCCTATATATATACTCTTATAGATGTGATGTATGCATACCTCGTTCCACTAATAACCTATATATATACTCTTATGAAAGAGAGGCATGATTACTTCATGATAGTAATAACCTTTATATATACTCCTATTGATGAGAATCATGCTTACGTAAAGAAAATGATAACCTTTATAAATATATTGTGACTTTCTCGGACATGCCATCATTGAGCTGATGTGGGTAGACCAACTAGGTATCCTTTAAGAACCTGAGCAGGGGGATAAATGTTTATTCTGTTTTAATAATATGTTGTCATCTTCACCCTTTTTTACTTATGGTGACTACAAGGATTGCACATAGACACCATTGGTGGTGACCTATGGTGATTTATTTCATACCCTACTCAGTATGAATTTTTCACCTGAGAAGTCTATTTTCTTACAGGTATGGATAAGGGGAAATCCCCACTCTTCTAGATGTTGATTCATATTGAATAGTTGTAATAAAGGATAAGAGGATCTGGAATAGGCTAAAGATAATATAGATAAACTTATGTTATTGTTCACTTTTTACTTTTTTTAGAATACTTATTGCATAATTCATATTTTCCTAATGTACTCGCTTTCCATGAAAACATGATATATCATATACTGCCTATGAGGAATTTGTTATATTATTTAATTTTCTATTGTATTTATTATGATTACGTGGTTAAAATTATTTTTGTGTTTTATTATGCTTTGGATAATACATATTATATGTTATATCCCATGTGTACTATGACATAGATGAATAGTCTCCCCTTTTTTCTACCTTTACACCATCGCTACTAGTCAGTAACCCCAGGATTAAGGGGAGCAGTGTTGAGGGTCGTGTTCCCAACCATGAGTGGGGCATCGGTTATCTGGTGGCTAGGTCTGAGACATCATTTATATTCATATATGTAATTTACATACTTTCATTCAATAAAATTGAGAAAATTGAAACAACATTCATACATACATATGGCCTACTGTCTTCATGAACGATGTATTCCATTTCATCATTCTATATTTTATTGATTATTATAAATAAATATAGACTAAATATCTAAAATATTTATATAATGTTTCACATTAATAAAGTAAGTAATTCTTGATCAAAATATTAATATCATGAATAAAAAGTGAAAACATTTATGCTGAACACAGAGAATATTATCTCAAGTGAAACCATAAAATAGAATTTTTAATAAGAGATTCATATAATTTCATAATCAAATAACATATGATATGATATTTAATAATTTAATTCTATAAAAAAAGTTTATAATATTATAGTTATAATGTAGGAGGTTTTTATGTGTACGATGAGATTCAAGATACATGTTAGGTTATTTTATCTCATATTCTATTTTAGTGAGATGCATGCCACATTCAACACTAATTTCATCCATGTGGTGTATATACTACTCATTAATGTATTAAATTAATCTTATTAAAACATATATTGGTATTTTACATATCCATTATATATCTTTCCCTATTGGGTTCTGTGTTCCTAAAGGTACATAATCGATAAAATATATTTTTTTAAATTTTATTTACTTGAGTCAAATACAATGTTACACACCTATTTTATCATGAGCTGTATATAAGTCCTTTGAAATTTTATCTCATGATTGTTATTATTTTAAATAAATGTTAATATTCATTTAATATTATTATTTACATTATGTTATGATTCAATCTTACAAAATTACTAATAGTTTATATCTACAATATCAATGTTTATAGAGATTGTTTATGATTATTCTCTTATTCATGAAATATTATGATCTATATCTCAAGAACTCTCAAAATATTTTTTAACCTCTTTTTATTCATTTTATGTCGATGTAAAGGTATCATTTCTCTACTATTCGGTACATAAAATGACCAACAATGTTTTATAAGAAAGTCTATATTTTCCTATATTTTTGTTCTAGAAATCAATATTCCGTCAAAACCATTTTTTTAAAATGTTTCAAATAATATTATACAATTCAACAATGATAAAAAAAATATGTGTACCCACTATTTACCTTTTAAAAAATGTGTTTAAAAAAATTTATATTCTTGTCTTTTTCTAGTCGATTTTATTTTCTAAATTTTTTTATGGGGGAAAAAATAAATTTTGGGAATGTATGGTTTTACCATCCATCGTGACTGAAATTCTCAAGAAGCGTCCTTTATAAGATTAAAAAGTAATTTATTTTCTGAAAAATAAATGGTCGTACTAATATTATTGAAAATCTTTACCTTGAATTGGTTTTCAATTATTTTTTTGTAATAAAATGATTTATGTTTAAAAATAGCATTTAAATGATTTTCTAAATGACCTTTATATGTTTTCAAAATGTTGTTTTCAATGAAAATTATTTTAATAATTTTGAATATTCTTTTAAAAATTTTAAAATAATTTTAAATGAATTGGTTTTTAAGTATTTTTCAATATTCTATAATATGTTTTCAAGTAACATGGTTTCCTAATGTTTTTAATCATTCTTTATATATTTTCAAATAATAAGAATTTCCAAATATTATCTATGCTTCCTTGATACATTTTTTTAAAGTATATATTATAGAAAATGGTCTTCAAAAAGTTTTATTTGTTTAAAAATTATTTTTCAAAGAAGAGATGATAATTTCTTCATGATACGTTTTAAAATATTTGTCGAAATAATTTTCTAAATAAGATTACACAAATTGGTGTTACTCATGCCTTTTAAAAAATAATATTAATGTTCCATTCATATTTATTCTCTTAATGATGTATGTTTTGATAGCTTTATTTTTATGAACCTCGTTTCTCTTTCACATTTGATGTGTTAATTAAACATGTTCCTCTTTCATAGGTTATATAATTATATAAACCATTACTCTTCCAGGGGTTTTATGATAATGAAACCCTCTAATATTTATGGGTTAGGATTTGATTAAATTATTATGAAACATGTATTTTATTTACAGGTTATGAGATGATAACATTTTTATGACACCCAATGCATTTTTTGGGTTATGATATGATTATTTATGATGTTGTGGCACACATATGTATGATTTAATTACGATAAGGGTCGTATCTATATATACCCATAATTCATTATGTAATGATTAATATCTTATGTGATATACTATGATGGTCATGGGAGTGAACATTGGCCACTAATATGGTCATGGGAGTGAACCATGACTACCAGGACAGTATTGGGAGTGACCACATACTATGAAGATTGAATGGGAGTAAAACATGACTAACAATATGATATGGGGAGTAAAACCATACTACTAAGATGGATTTGAAACTGATTAATTGAAAATTATGGAAATCAATATATAATATTGTATGTTCTCCATAATTCCATGTATTATCCCTATGCAATGTTTTCATGGATTGTGATCTTTGTTTACTTATGATTACAATTTGATGAACTTCCTTGAATAATTAAATGATATATATTTATGATATTATGATATGATGGGTATAATCTTTTAAATTTATGATCTCCATCTCATACCTACATACACATGTTTATACTTGAATGTAACACCTATTTACGCTTACTAAGCATATGATGTCAACCTTTTAATGCTTCCTTTCCTAGCATAGGATGATACTTATTAAGTATGATGTTTATAATATGTATTATAGTCATCAAGAACCTCTATGAATATAATGAATTTCACATATTTACCAGTGTTTATGATTGGATTATTCCAAAGGTAATAGACTAATATAGTATCGGGGCATCTGTTTATATAATGTTTTGATTATTCCATAGAAACTATACAATTTTAAAATATGAAAAGTGTGGGAATATTTATTTTGTATTATAGATATGTTTTAGTCAAACATTCAAAATGAGTATGAGTATAATTTAGTGATATCCCATGGATTATTTTTAAAGATATATGTAGGGATGTCTCTGTGGATAACTTTAAGGATGAGGAAAATTATAGAAAATGTTCTCGTGTATTGGTAAAAGATATGGAGAGTTGATTCCTATCAATAGAAACCTGTTTGGGTACTACAAATGGATATAGATCTGGAATATATGTATATAGTGGTAACAACTCTTACAAGGTGTGTTGGGACTGACTTGGTGTATTCCAGTACATGATAATGGTCCATACTGCACACCTAGTTTGGCACTCCAATGGGATATGTGTTAATAATTAACAAATTAATTTTTAACCCCCTTGATGAATGTAAATAGAATAACTCTATGAATAACTTATGATAAGCCTATGGTTTCATAGATTAAATAAGTAACTTTCATGATTTAGGACATCTAAAAGGTATTTTTCATTATTATGAGGCCTTAGACTAGGAAAAACATTCCTCACATTATGATTTTTTGTTATAGTCATTGGAGGGAAAAAAAGGAATTTGGTTAAAATTGAATGTGATAGACAATTCAATCATGAGCTGTCAAATGGGATGATCACCAGAGGGAATGATATTGTGATTATGCTAAATCATATATCACGATATATGATTAGCAATGTTAGCTTTTATGTTATTCTTAACACTTCAAATAATTGGAAGATGTACTTTTATAAATGTTCACATAGTGAGTAACATAGTGTAATTAAGATTCCGCTTCCTTCATGTTATGAAAAATGGAAGAAGAATATTTATGAATACTAGAAAATGGTGGGTAAGATGTTATTTCTGCAGGGGAAAGTGTCATAGAGTGATGAATTCTCATAGTGTTCAAGGACATATCTATAGAAGAAAAATGAATTACATAACACGGTGTCATGAAATAATAATTTACTTATAACCAATGGAGGGACATATTCAATGAAAATAATTAATGTGGAAGGATTGAGGTATTTATGTATTTTGACTCCAAATTTATTAATGGTGTACTATATATTGATTTATCATTTTATGCTTTTTCAAATGATTGAAAATAAATTTTTGAATGGTTCAGAAAGACTAGAAAATTGATTTCATGAAATGTCACATCCAAATTAAGGTAAGGAAACACTTAATTTATTATAGATTTTGAAATAATAATGTTTTGAAAAATATATGTTGGATATGAATAGTTCAAGTTGATATTATATATTACTATAGAACTGATTAATGATTTTTTGAAAAAACTTGTATCTGATGTTGTAATCGTCTTGTGTTAATGGAGTATATATATTAATATTTGGAATATAAATCATGTCTATTTTTGAATAATCATTATGGTAAGTTAAATTATTATCATGTTTTAAGAGAACATACATTAGGGGTATTCACTTGTTTGGAATGTGACACTGAGGATATAATTTGTAATATATGTAGGTCATTATTTGGATGATTTAACAAAATTATTTATAAAGTTTATTTTTTTTCATCTTTCAAAATGGTTATAGGGTAAACAATTTATTAAAAAAATTAGTTAAACATTGGAGTATGTAATTATTAATTCAGTTCATATTGAAAACCATTATTAAAAGGCTATTTAACTATTAATCCCATTTTATGGATAACCATAAAAATTATTTTGGAAATTATATTGATGTGGTTTTAGAAAAGGAAAACCTATGTGTCATGTGGAAACTCATCCAGACCGGAAAGGGTACATGTCATTAACCTCTTACCGAAGGACGATAAGGGTTTCTGGCCAACCACCAACCTACGTGATGTCCTAGATAATGTGTAATTTTTTTTGTTAAACAATTTGATGAATAAATATTAATGATGGACTAGTAGTGTTAATTTTTATGTTTAGTGATTACCCATATCAATTTTGAAGTATTGTTAGAGAAAAATAGTTAGACATAACATTCATTTATAGGCATTAACATTGGTTAAAAGTCTATTTCAGCGATTTGGGCATCGAAGATAATTTCCAGATATCCATTTCATGATGTAATGGATGAATTAAGAATTGATCAAATAAAAAAAATAATGTAATTATGTTTTTAGGAATATATCATGTCAGTATATTTCCTTATGTTATTGGTCAATAAAATAATTACTCAATTTTAGAAAAATGAAAAAAAAAAATCCCTAATACGTATTTTTTTGGACTGAGGGGTGTTTGAATTATCACAGATTTATGATTTTTAGGCCCTAATATTTTCATTGATCATTAAATTTGGGTAACCATTGTGTATTTAATTTTATTTTTTAAAAGAAATTCTGGTTATCATTTTTTATGGCATGGGTTTCAATGAATGGAACCTTCAAGTATTAACCCTTTAGTAACCTAGATAAATTTCATTGGAGAAATTAATTTTAAAGTTGTTGAATGTAACATCCTGATATATTTTGAAATATTTATTTTTCAGATTAATTTAATTTTTTTTTAATATTTTTTAAATTCACGATTTATTGAATCACAGATAGTTTATATAAATATATATGTTTGGATTGCGTTATACGGAACACCGAGTCAAACTTGTGCTACACACAACACCATGTGCATAAAGAATATAATAACTAGATACATTACATATATTTTAAGATTAAAATATATTTTATATATTATATATATATATTATGAAATTCACATTGTATGGAGTTAGTTTTCATCACATGAAAAAACATGTTTTTCTGATGACTATCATTACACGCCTTACCGAGTTTAACCGAACAATAAAATATTATTAACACATTATTATTTATGATACAATGATATAAACTATCTATTAAAATATATATTACATATAGTATTAACTAACTTATGAAAAATATGTGGTTTTTAAAAATATAATATGAGTTCAATGGTTACTAATTAAATTGAAAGAAAAATTAAAACTAAGTGAGTATATAGTAAATATTTTTTTTGCTGAAAATGTTTTTTTATCCTAATAAATCAAAGAATTTAAAATTGGACATAAATATTAATGTCATAAATATATTATAAATTCAATAATAAAATATATATTCATCCAATATATATGATAAAACTAAAATAAAATCCAAGTAATTATTTATCAAAATAATCAATATTGTTATAAATGATGATTTACCTCCTTTTAATGGAGAAACTAATTAATAATTTATTTTTCTGAACATTTATAAATTTAAAATGAAAACAAATTATCTTATATAGTGATAAATAAAAATTATGTAAGGGTAAATTTTTGTTATATTTCATTGATGTTTCATTTTTTTTGAATAGTGAAACATATTGAATATTAATTCAAAACTACATTGTCCTTTAATTTTTTTATAAAGTTAATTTATATTTTAAATTATCTTAATGTTCAACTTGGTAACTGTTTTATAAATTACTCCATTTTATCTCATTTGCAACATTTTCTCTTTATAACTATCTATAAAACATAGAACACGTTTGAACATTTGTATATTAGAAATTGGTTGTTTCATCCCATCTATAGGATTAAACATAATTTAATTTATACCAAATATTTGATTGGAAATTAGGAAAATAGATTCTATATTTTTATTTTGAATAATTTAAAATTTATATAAATTTTAACATTGTTTTAGACGAAAATTATTAGTGGAATTAATTTAAATTTATTATAACAATTAAGAGAAAAATTAGCTTAATAAGGGACCGTACGATAAAATTAAGGGCCCTAATTACTTATAAACATGGAAAAATTCCATTTTATAGCCATATATGGACCCTATAGTAACTCTAATCTAATCAAGACCATAATTGGATCTACTAATAAAGAGAAAACGTTTTGAATAATTCCCTTTCGATAAATTTACAAGTGTTTCACTCCTCTTCAACTATAAAGATTCCTCCACTCTTCCCAATTACTCGCACATATCAAGAGACTTTTTGTAGAACAATATATCCTAGATTATATCCTCAAAATCACTTAAATCGACCTATAATAATCACATTTGGCAGAAATCTATCAAAGTAATCCCATTTCGGGAAACCAAAAGAAGATACTCAAAGAATAGATAACATCTTTCCTCAACACATTAGTTTAATTTCCTTTACACAGTCTAGAAAATCTATTTATTCCATGATTATATAATAAAAAATGCATCATATATATATATATATTAATATTTACCCCAACTTTTAATAAAAAACCATTTAATGGGTAACGAACATATCATTCTTTACTTCCATGAATTATCACCTCATGAAACTATTTGGTTCATTTTTCCTTTACCTCATTGAATGCTTGATAATTATGATGGAAATTTGTTTTATATATTTATAATGTGATATTTATTATTTCATTATGCTTATATAATTCTTCTATATCACATACCATTATATATTCCATCATTTGTAAATATGACAACATCGTTTGTGGACGTGTAGACAACAACCTCCATAATGCTTTGTGAATCATTCACCCATTACATGAAATGTATTATAGATGGTTTTAGTAAAAATAAATGAAATATATAATGGAAAAATCTTAAATAATTATATTATATACAAATATACCTATATTTCATTTACATACTTTATTTTAATACGACAACAAAACAGAAAGAACAATCATGCATATGTACAACCTACCATCTACATGAACGGTGTAATCTATTTCATATTTCAATATTTTATAGATAATTAAATATCTATATATATATATATTGAATATATAATATATTTATATAATTTTTTATATTTTATATGTAATTAAATCATGAAATATGTATGAAAATCAATAGTAATATGTAAAAACGTCTATGAAGAACATAGAGGATATTACCCAAAATCAAACCTTAACATCAAATTATTAGTAAGTTGTTAATTTATATACATAAAAAATTCATATATATTTTTAGGTATAATAATATGATTCTAAAAAATAACCATAATAACCCTGTATTTGTTTTGGGGGAGGCTTTTTAGAGTATGATGAAAGTCATGACATAAGGTTATAGAACTACATCTTACATGTTATTTTGTTGAGATAAAGCCTTATTGACTAATCATTTCTCCTTTGCGGTGTATATACTACCCATGAATGTGTTATAAGAATATTATATCCAAATTTATTATTATTTTATATACCCATTTTATTATTTTCTTTCATTGGGATTATGTTGAGGAAGTTACAAAATTGATTAGGCAATTTTGTCTAAATTTTATTTCTTTGGTACACATGCCATGTTGTGCACCTATATTTTTCAATGTGGTGTATATACCATATTTTATATTCTTTATCATGGTTATAATTCATTAAATGATTTTTTTAGAATCAGTTAATTTTATTCGTTCCATTATTTTATGATTTAATGTTACCAAATTGGTAACGGTTTATAGCTACAATCTCACCATTTATCAGGATGGTTTATGATTATACTCCCACTAAAAAAATTTTATGATCCAAATAAAAATAAAAAGCATGGTTACTATTATTTTATGATTATTAATGTTATATAAAATTTATGTTTCAATTTTATCAGTCATTGGTACATAATATGACCATGAATCCTTTTTTTAAGAATATCTGACTTTACCTCTCTCTTCGATTGGAAATTTGAGTTCCATCAAAAAACGTTCATTAAAAGGTTTTCAAAAAACTCATACTACTCTCATATGATCATTAAAACAAAAATTCACCCATTTTATTCTTTTAAAACTAAATAGATTTTAAAAATTAATATTATTGCCATTTCTCGATCGATGTAGTTTTCTAATCAATTTACAGTGAAAAAAAGAGTGTTTAACATGGATGGATTTACCAGATGTGATGATTGACATTCCATTGAATCTTCCATTAAAATATTTAATATTTAATTGTTAAAAATATTATCCTAAAATTTTTAAAAAAATTTGTCTTAACGTTGTTTTCAACGAAAAATATTTAAAAATAATAATCATTAAAAACATTTATTATATTATTTTTAAAAAATCCATTATTAAATTCTAAAAATAAACTTTCAATGAAAATTATTACAATTATTTTAAATTTTTATTTATATATTTTCAAAGAAATTTAAAATTAATATTTTTTAAATCATTATCATTTTTCTTTGGTTACATTGTTTCCTTTATTGGATTCATTGGGATAAAATTATTTTGAATACATTATATTGGAGATTATGAGGGAGATCATAGTGGAATTTTCATATATGAGTTAGGTAGATAAACATTTTACCGAGTCCATTACCATTCATATTTTGATTCATTAAATTTTAAATTTTAGTATAAATTTTAAATTACTTTTGAATTAATTTGAAACCTTCAACATCTATAGAATACTAGGCAATGTGATGTACATCCTTCAAGATCATTGATCACACCAACGATTGTCTTTGATGCTTAGATTCATGAGATCATGATATTTTTAATACAATAAGTATTTATATTTCATTATTATTAGTTAAACCCCTCTATTTATTCGTTGAGATGTTGTGGTGATATTTTTTCTTTGATGTTATTTATCATTGGATTATTTTTTTATAAGATATTGTTTCTTAGGTTTTTGAGGTTTTCCACATGTGAACAATGATTTTTTATCCCATCCCTATCTTTATTAATGCATTGTTATTTTTATATATTTATTTAAAGTAGGGGTTAAATAATTTTATTAATTTTATTTATGATACTTTTTGTAACTATAATGCTCTTAGTTATGGATGATGTATATTGTGAATTTCCCTAAGAAACATAATATCCTTACTGATAGAAATGAAGGGTGGAGTGATAAATCGCATGATCATTATGTTAATTCATGTCATTGGTATATGTTTCAAACATGATATATTTATTTATTCTTTATATAATATTTTTACTTTTAAAACCAATTGTGTAGGATTTTTATGTAGAATTAATAATGATATAATCAAGTACATGGCTGGTCATACGTAAACATGAGTAATGATACAATTTTTCAATGAACGTGAGGGAAAGAAAGAAACTATAGTTTAATATTACTGGAATAATTATTGTTTCATAAATATAATTATACCTATTAAAATAAACATATATATACCATCCAATTGAGTGAGTGGTGAAAAATATCACATAGCTTCACGGAGGTGATAAACCACACGTACACACGGATGGCAATATCCTTTTTTAATGGGTATAATGGATGAAAATTGGTTGATATATTATATTTTTAGAATGATAATAATTTAATAACTATAATATATTTATATATATATTAAATATATCATTATAACCATATGAGAGAGGATGTGATGGAAATTGAGTTACATCAGTTCAAAAGGTGGTAGTCTTTCATACCCATAAATGATGCTTTTCATTCCAATTAGATAGAAAATGAGATGAATTTATGTTAAGATATAATCATATTAATATATTGGTATGTGTTAGATACTTATATTATTCAATCATAGTGTTTATAAAATTTTCGATGGTAGAAGAAGAAATAGAACTAAAACATTTAGGTAAAAGTTACATATCATATTCAGACAACCACCTTTTCATAACACCTTAATCCCTTTAATGTTGGTATTATTTGAAAAATTATACTTATAATCTGTGTTATGGGATGATAATAAGGTAATTGGTTATGTATTGGCCTGAAAATTTATTTTTATGTACATAGAGGTGATGGTGTGGTGTTTCCTTTTATAAGTGGGGGAGAGGACATACATGGAATTTTTTAAAATATTAAAATATATTACAGTATTTGTCATTTAAAATGGATCCAAAATGGACCATTACTGCATAATATGTTATATAGGGTTGGAATATATCCACCAAATAAAATTTATATATGTTTTAAATTTATTTTAACCCATATCACATTAGTTAAACACATTTGAAAATATAATTTAACCTTAAGCATGTTACAAGATTTTGAATATTTTTACTATTATTTATAACCAAAAAATATGTTGACCAATTTACATAATATTAATCATTATATTTAAAAATATTTAATCTATTTTATCAAAATTAATTAATATTAATTTTATGTTTAATAGAAATGTATACCCAAAAAAATGCAATGAAAAATAGTTTTCCAAAAAAATATTCTAAAGAAAAAAAGCTATTATATCAAAATAATGAATAAATTTGAGTACAAGGATATTAATTAGATAATTAATAATATATTTTTACTAATTTTACATTTTATACATTTTAAAACCATATTGTTACATTGTAGATTCTCAAAATTTAATTTCATTTTTCAATAAAAATCTGTATTTTCAACTATTCATTCCAAAAAAACAAAACATTTATGAAAATTTTAAAAAAACATCCAAAGAATATTATTAAATTTTTAATTAAAAAAATACATTATTTTTTACAAATAAAATTTTAATGTTTTAAATTTACATTTTAAATAAAACTATATAATATATTTAAACATATTTTGTAAAAATAAAGGTAGTTCCCTTTTTATTGGAAAATTTATTAATATTATTATAGTTTATATAAATATATAAAATATAATTGATGAATATTAATAAGAAAGAAAAATTAATTATTATAACATCACCTAGGTTATTCTATGGAAGGTGTTGTTGGAGCTAAGATTTCAGTTTGAAGGGAAGAATAAAGATGTGCTCTTGGGAGTTCAACTGGGAAGAGTTACCTGGGAGATAATAGATCTATAATTTATTATATCATACCATAAGGTTGTTGATTCATGTTTTAGTTCTTATTCTATAGTGTCATATGAGAATTGTGAGAGTTTAGTGTTTTTCAGTCTTGATTTGGAATCTTTTTTATGCTATGAAGTGTGTTGGTTATTTATTGATTATTCTGAAATGCATATGTATGGGATATAAGCTGATGTTTGAGGGTACAACCACTTTTATATTTTATTCATTACATTGTTACGACTTTGAAAATTATGATATATAAGGGTTTATGGGGTGTTAAATTTTTCCTTACATACGATTCCCTAATAACATGATCATCCTCAATCATGGTCTGAATGGTCTTGGAGAGTTGATTTAATATTTTGTTAGTGGACAGTTTTTGAAAATTCAATGATGTTGTTGTGTGTAACCCTAAGTTGTTGATTTCATGGTTCATAATTTTTGGGTATTATTACATCATGTTTTTTCAGTTGTTTGTTCACAAGGTTGTGACCCATTTGGTAACATTTTGACCTTCATTTTGATGCACTGGGATAAATATATTTCTAGTAAAATATTCAATCGAAGATAAAAGATTTCATCTTCTGATTTTAATAATTGAGTATGGAATAGAAACATTTTGGGGTGACTTTGACCAATCACATTTTGAGTCCTTAAATGTATTTTTTTTAAATTTGGGATCCTATTTTAATTACTTTGAAACCACTAACATCCTCAAATCCCTAGGAAACCAAGATATTATCCTTTGAGATCATTTAGATCCCTTTTTCTTGGCCATGACCCATATTTTCAAGAGATCAAGATCTTTTTGAACCAAGACACAGTCATATTATCTTCTTGTTAGTTCTCTCCCTAAAATTTTTCTTAGAGAGGTTGTTTTAGTAGTATTTCATTGGATTTATTGATATAGGGTTATGGAGTGTATAGTGGTTTTTGTGGTTTTTGTTTCTATATTTTCCTCACATGTTCTTGTATTTTTCATTATCTCCCTCTCCTCATTCTTTCATAGTTATTTTTGAATCTGCGTTTCAGGTAGGTGATTGAAGTATTATTTTTCTTTATTTTATGTGAAATTATGGAACATTCTTACTCTTACTTTTAGAGGTTTTATATTAGGAATTATCCCGAGAATGATAATAACTAGACTCACACAATTTAAGGGAGATGTGTTGAATATAATGAGATTTATATTATTTCTTGTTATTCGTATATGTTCGTCAACCTCACTATATGTGGTGATTCTGTAAGGGCATTTTTACTATGATTATTTTTTATTTAATTTTGTAAGGACCCGGCCTTAAACCTTACATAATCTTGAATTAAATGAATAATTCACAATGAGGATCTTTTCTGGTTTCGAGTTCTAGAGAATTAGGCCATAACAACTTGAATATTACAAGTAGACACTACTACTCTATATCTATTTTTTCTATAAAATAAAAACTCTTAAAAAGAAACCTAACTAGTTCCATGTTTTAGACAACATGACTTTTCCATTATCTCATCCACGACCCTATTCATCTTTAAGTCCTCTGGAAAACATTTCAAAAACACTGTATGAGCATAAAAATCTCAGTAAGGGTTACACAAATAAGGAAACTCTTAGTTATTCAAAACAACAAGTAAACCTTGAATATCATGAGTAATACTTTTAACCTGTATGAAGTAGTAAAGACTCTTCACTATATAAAAGATCATTACATACCCTTCTATAAACAAAATATTAACATAAAACACATATAATAAACACATAACATATAAATGTAACTTTGGACATAAACATACTTAAATTGAATAACCATACGGTCAACTTCCACACATATCACTAAATGAAATAGCCATACAACTGACTTCCATACCCAATGCATTTGAGGTTATAACGTAATCAACCTCATGGTATTCACGACACCACCCATCATATGGTTTATCATGTAACCACCCATAAAATGTCTAATTACCATCATAAAACATAAAATATTACAAATATAAACATTACATGAATAACATTTCATTTGAAATCACAAGAAGTAAGTTCACGATATTGAAATAATCAATCCATTTTCAAAAACCATTTAAAAAATGATTTTTGAATAAAAGTGTCCCATACCACTTTGAAGCTTTTAATGGAATTATAATTTTAAAAAATTAAATACTGTATAAATAAATACTCAAAACCATTTTTAAAACATTGAAATTAAATATAAATATTTAGAATAATAAATCTTTAAAACATTTAAAAATGATATTTTTGTTAAAGTGGTTTTAACAAAATTAGAGAATCTTGAATACAAATTATTGAGGAATAAAATTTAATCATAAGTTTATAATATCATGATAATAAAGGGATTCATGATATAATATGAAAAAGGACATTATATACACCATATAAGAGTGAATTGGTGCATAACAATAATGAATTCTCAATGACAATTTAAATTGAGAAGAAATCCCTTATAAAGATGGTATCCTTTGACTAAGGATAACACAATTACATAATTATGTGTGAAAAATAAGAATACACCCAATATAAGAGGATATTAAGTATAAAAAAAATAAAATTTCATTCACACATATTCAAATGACAACATATTCAAGAAGTAAAAGTTGAACCCAAACAATTGAAATTGGGTTAAGAAGTTCCCTTGTAAAAATTCGACATCCTAACAGCATCACTTTAAAATTCAGAAAAAATGTTTATGAGATAAAAAGGGTATCCCATAACTTGGACATAAAATTTACCTCAATAAGAATTCATAAGAACATATCCCACCATAATAAGATGTAAATTAAAAGACATAAAAAAGACGTCTTTTAAAAAAGAGGAGGGTGAAAGGTTCCCTTACCGATTTGGTAACTTACAAAATGTACACCACATGAAATAAGGGTCATATAATGAAGATTTAAATAACCTTAAATGATTGTTTATTACAAAAAGATTATAATCATGGGTAGTACATACACCAAACAAAAGGAAATAGTGGCAAATATAGCATGAATCTCACGAGAATAAATGTGAGATGAATACCTTTACCTCGTTGTAATCAACTGAGTCATTTGATCAAAAGTTAATAACCATCAAATGAATCCCAGAATACCATGAATATAAATATAATCATGATAATATATATCAAACGGAAGTACATAATACACGACATGAAATAAATAAGTTACGAACAATGGAAATCTCACAGAATTAAATGTGAGATAAGAAAATCCCTTACCTCGTGTCTGACATGCCTCGGTCATTCTTTAATCTCCTGAATAATAAACTAAAGTTAATTTATACTTTCTTAAGATCCTTTTTAAATTTTATTATTCCTTTTTATATCACTTATTACCATGTTATAAACATTATGTAATCATTTAAGTTAATAATGTTCCTTTTGTCGATATTTGGTACTTGAGTCAAAAATGGAATTCTTATAATTACATGTTGTTCATGTGGTCAAAGGTTCATTATATACAAAATTATAGTCATGATTTGGATATCATATATATCATATATATCCAGAATATTCATGTATTTATAATAGTACATAACACATAGAGGTAAGAAATGAAATGCACCGTTCATGGAGACGGTAAGCCGTACGTACACATGAACGCTACTTCCATTTTTATTTCATATTTAATGGAATTAAAACATAATGATACATTGAATTATTATAATTATAGTATTTTATCATATATAATATAATTAAATCTATACATTATACGTACCACATATGGTATGAACGATTAAAATCACTTTGAGGGGGCGGGAGTCAGCACTTCCTCTAATGAGATTATCTTGTTTACCCATAATGGAAGCCATAAAGGCATGCTATAAATGGAAATTACATAAGAATAATGAAAATATAAACAAAATATATATCATATATAAATATAGTGCTATCATAATGGCCACCATGATAGGCGGTAAAAGATAATCAAACAATCATCGTTTCGTGAGGCATTGGTTTTCCATCCACAGAAACATTATGTTCTTCATTCATTAGATGGAGATGTGTGTAAGTGTAGTTCGAATACTTACCATAACAACATCCTCGTATATTGGGGATATTGGAGTTGTTACAAAAGAAATGAATAAAAAGTGTTTAGGGTTTAGAGAAGTAAAATAATTGAAAATAAAATAAGAGAAACTCTTACCTTTAATTTGGGTAACTCCCTTTGGTTTTAAACAAAGTACTTCTTGAAGTGCCTTATGCCTAACAGAGTGCTTCTAGGTGGAGGATAGGGATTTAGGGAGATTAATTTGGTAGAGTTTGGATGATCCAAATGTCTTGAGAGGTGTGAGGAATTGGATAAAAATGGTCTCCTTTTATAAGGGAGATGAGGGGCCTTTTAGAAAAGTGTGAAAATATTATTGTGTTATATAATGATATTCAGTTTCTAATGGTCAAAAAATCATTAAGGTCAAATATACAATGACTTAGATTCGAAATAAATTTATCAAATCAGAATTGGGGACGTTTTGGATAATATTTGAATCATTATAATCGTATTTATTTAAATCATTCATTAATGAGGTAAATTGTGCATCATTCTTGTGTCATAAATAATTTACTTTATTTGATGTCTAAAGATTATGAAAAAATTCCATGATATAGATATTTTTTTATATTTATGATGAATATTTATAGTTGAAAATATAATTTATATAACCACTTCAAAAAATTAATTTACTAAAAGATATTTTCTTTTGTAATTTTTGTCTTTACTTTAAGTTAATTAATCTAAATTGTCATTTTTCACTCCAATGTGGCTCAAAGGGGTCCCAAAATTTACCCAAAGATGCCAATGGTCTTAAATTACACAACCAATAAGTTTTGGACATGTGTTAAGGTAATTTTAAATTATTATAATATTCTTTTAACCTTGAATTACCCTATTTACCTTTAACAGCGGTAAATAAAAGTCAAAAGTTACTATTCATCAAAAATTATTTTCATCTTAATGAACCACATTTTACTTCTTGATGACAACCATTTATGTCAGATTTTTGAAATTCAATTCACATAAGTGGTAAAATTTCATTTAAATTAAAAAGTCAGTATTTTTAACTACAAGTAAGTGGTTTCACTATTCATCAAATATTTATGTTTTTCAGAAAAGTACCAAAAATTAAGCCTAAGCTATATTTGATATTATGAATTAAAAAATGATGTCTATTTTTCCAAATTCAAAACATAGAAGTGGAATTAATTAAATTTAAAATTAATTCATGTTAACAAAACAAATAGCGTGTTTTTAAGAAACAATAACTATCAAAAGATTGATAATTGTTTAAATCCAATTTCAATGTGAAATTAATTCAAATGACCAAAATTGGATTAAATGGAAGAAATATATTATAATTTAACTTTATAATCAGTTTAAAAGATAATCTAACCATATAAATAAGTTATATTTAAAGGCACTTTTGAATTAAAATACAAAAAATTTCACTATTCATTAAAAAATGAACATTATAAGAAAAATTCCAAAATAATTACCCGAAGTAAAATTTGATGTCCCCATTCTAAAAAAGGATTTTATTTGGTCAATTTGACTATTTTAAAGTGACCAAAACTATATTTAAATATGGTTCTCCATTAAAAGGCAAATCAACCTTTTAATATAAATTATGCTTAAAATTAGATTTATTCACAATTTAAGTGTCTAACTTTTATTGGATAATGTAAATACAGTTAATAATCATGTATAATCATATTGTTGTTATTTTTGTTCATTACTACCAATACAACTTCTAGTTGTTAAATACCATTTAAAATAATATTATTATATTATTAGTTTGCCACGTAAGATTTCAAAGAAACTCATTGTTGCGTATCGGGTACGCTATCGAACATAGAAACCCTTTTAAAGAAAAATTAATATTTAATTCAACAATATTAATAAATATGAAATATTTCTTATTCTTCATTTACCAGGGATGTTACATCCTTCTTCTCTTTTGGGAATTGCGTCCTCGCAATTTTAAAATTGTGCTCAGGAACGTCATTGAAAGCCCCACATCAAAAAAAGAGTCTATAAAACTATCACATTAAAATAAAGGAAGAGATGTACAAAGGTTACTCGAGACAACATATACTAGGACTCCATGAAAATAGGGATATGGAGGAGAAAACAGACCATCATTTTCTGATGTAGAGTGATAGAAAACATGTTTAGGGGAATGTTACCCACCAGAAAATCACAAAATTGTGATGGGTTAAATAGTCTTTGATTCCCCAGTAGGAAAAGTTAACAGACATGTTTTTTGTTTAAAGTTACTTTTCGTTGAGGAATTTATTTATGAGATTAACTAAAAACATAAGTAAATATACTTACATGTCATGTAGACATTCATCTTTTACTAGATTTCTAACACAAACTCATATTTTCTCCAAACGATGAGTATTCAGGATGAATTTTTTTCACATTAAGAGCGCTATTATCAGCATCGATAGAATCAAGTAATTCAAAAAATATGAACTATATATTTCCCATGTCTTTAGATGTTAACTAAAACAAATACGTTTAGTACAAGATCAGATAATCCCCCAAAAGTATAAACTTTGACTTATAAAAAACTACTCTTAATCTCTAAAATTTGTTTAAAAAAACCCAAAGATCAAAAAAGACCATTAAATAAACAATTGTCCCTAAAATTTTTCAAAAGTAATCCCATCTCATATTGAAACCAAAATCTCAAAAGGATCTAATCAAATACTCTTCCAAGATAAATCTTAACATTTATCTCCAAATAACATTAGTAACTCTTAAAGTCCCATATTGAAAAGTAATTAACCAAATCACATGTTCCCCATGATAGGTTAATCATTTTCATAAATAAACCAAATTTTCATATGTCCACAATAAAAACCTAGATTCTTCCAAACTAAAATTTTAACCCTCAATCCAAAATTGAAATCCATAGAATTCTATCTTCCTTAGGCATATAGTGTTTCCTCAAAAAAGATAGAACGTCTTCCACAACAGCCTTTATAACTTAATAACGAAATCATTTTTCAATACTAAGTATATCCATTTGATAGAACCTAAGTTCTAAAAATCAACTTATTCGGGTTCTATAAAAACATTATAATTCATAATAACCAGGGACTTCAAGTAGGCTAGTGGTAGGCAATGCACCCTCATCACCCTTCTGTTGGGGGTTCAATTCCTGCAGCCTTGCCAGATCTGATGGGGTATCACCCATCCTATCGGTTGTCATATTTATAAAACTCAAAAATAACCCTAACATGTTTTATCCTCAATGGTTTCCTTATACCACTAATTTTCATCCAAATTCATTGTCATCACAATATCTTAATTCTTGAGGTCTTATTTCCCCACCATATGATAAAATAAAATGATCCCCGAAATAAAGAACATCATACCTTGATCATGGTTTCCATTTGATTTCATCATCATCTTGTTCACATAGGTAGAAGGTACATGCGTCTCAACACTGATTTAGAGATCCTTCAAAATAATTTTCTTCCTCCATCCAAATACACCATGTATGACATGGGTCATATGGGTGTTCATAGAAAAACAAATTTGGAAAATAATCATATATGACATATAATTTCAAAACATCTGATAAAACATGATTTCTATAAAACAGTCAAACTGAATTTTAGTTGAAACAAGCAATTAATGATCCTTTTAAAATACCATAGGTATGTTCCAAGAGACTATATTTTAAATTCAAATATAAATAGGTTGCGCAAGGGTCTCCTTCTTCAACACCTTTTTTAAAATCATCATATGCTTCAAAATCTGGAGATAAGGTAAAATATTTTAAAATTCCTTGATAATATATACCTTTCTTGAAAATATGAGAATATTGTGAAAATAGGATTTTTCTAAATACAACCCATGATCCACGATGATAAAGAGGTATAGTGGGGGTGTCTTCTTTCAAGTGAGTTGTATGCTTGAGAAAGTTTCACAATCATCTGAACATGACATTGCAATAATTATTGCAAGCATGTCACCAGGAAGAGATAAGAATGTCATTTGAGATCCTCCTACATCCATTTGTAACTGACATTCCTTGATCTAAAAAAGTTATAAAATAAGTATTTAACTGAAATAATAGATATGTGATAACCATATGTCTAAAAAATAATTCTCAATCCCTAAAGTTGTCTAAACTGACCTCTGATACCAACTGTAAGGACCCGTCCTTAAACATTACGTAATCATGATTTAAAGGAATAATTCACAGTGATGATCTTTTCATGTTTAGAGTATTAGATAATTAGGCCATAACAACATGAAGATTACTAGTAGACACTACAACTTAGTATCTATTTTTTCATAAAATAAAAACTCTTAAAAACAAACATGACTGGTTCCATGTTTTAGACAGCATGAATTTTCCTTGATCCCATCCATGACCCTATTAATATTTATGTCCAGAGGAAAACATTTCAAAAACATGGGATGTGCATAAATATCTTTTTAAAGGATACAAAAATATGGAAGCTGTTAGTTTTTCAAAACAACAAGTAAACCATGAATATCATGAGTAATACTTTTAACCTTTATGAAGTAGTAAATACTCTTCACTATATAGAAGATCATTACATACCCTTTTGTAACCAAAAGATTACCATAAAACCCATATAAAGAACACATAACATATTAGGGTAACTTGGGACATAAACATAGTTAAATGGAATAACCATACGGTCGACTTCCACACATATCACTAAATAGAATAGCCATACGGTCGACTTCTAAACCCAATGCATTGGAGGTTATAGTGTAACCACCCGTCCTAGTATTCACAGCACC
Source organism: Viscum album (assembly GCA_963277665.1). Taxonomy (NCBI): domain Eukaryota; kingdom Viridiplantae; phylum Streptophyta; class Magnoliopsida; order Santalales; family Viscaceae; genus Viscum; species Viscum album. The sequence continues at coordinate 525,593,358 of OY728165.1, forward strand.
ACCCGTCATATGGTTTATCACATAACCACCCTTCAAATGTCCAAGTACCATTATAACACATAAAATATTTCAAATAAAAACAATACACTAATAACATTTCCTTTTCAATCACAAGAAGTAATTTCTAGATATTGAAATAATCAATCCATTTTCAAAAACCATTTAAAAATATATTTTTGAATCAAAGTTTCCCATATAAATTTGAATCTTTTAATGGAATTATAATTTTAAAACATTAATATTTATATAAATAAATACTCAAAATCATTTTTAAAATGTGGACATTAAAGATAAATATTTATAATAATAAATCATTAAACATTTAAAAATCATATTTTTGTTAAAGAGTTTTTATCAAAATGAGAGACTCTTGAATACAAATAATTGTGGAATCGCATTTATTAAGAATATTATAATATCATGAGAATAAGGTGATTCATGATATAATATGAAAAAGGATATTATATACCCCATATATGAGTAAATTGGTGCATTACAACAATGAATTCTCAATGGCAATGTAAATTGAGATGAAATCCCTTATAAAGATGTTATCCTTTGTTTAAGGATAAATCAATTACATAATTATGTGTGAAAAATAATAATACACAAAATATAAGAGGATATTTAGTTTAAAACAATCATAGTTCATTCACACATGTTCATATGGAAACATTTTCATGAAGTACAAGTTGAACCCAAAGAATTGAAATTGGGTTAAGAAGTTCCCTTGTAAAAATTGGACAGCCTAACGGCGTCACTTTATAATTAAGAAAATGTGTTGATGAGATAAAAAGGGTATCTAATCACATGGACATAAAATTTACATCAGTAAGGATTTAGAAGAACATATCCAAACATAATAAGATGTAAATTAAACGACTTAACAAAATGAAGTCTTTTAAAAAGGGGAGGGTGAAAGGTTCCCTTACCGATTTGGTAACTTACAAAACATACACCACATGAAATAAGGATCATATAATGAAGATTTAAATACCCATAAATGAATGTTTATTACAAAAAGAGTAGAATCATGGGCAGTAGATACACCACACAAAAGGAAATAGTGGGAAATATAGCATGAATCTTAGGGGTATAAAAGTGAGATGAAAATCTTTACCTCGTTGTAATCAACTGAGTCATTTGATCAAATGTTAATAACCATGAAATGAATAATATAATACCAGGAATATAAATATAATCATGATAATATATATCAAACTACAGTACATAATACCCCACATTCAACAAATATGTGGAGAATAATGGAAATCTCACAGAATTAAAATTGAGATAAGAAAATCCCTTACCTCGTGTCCGACTTGAATGGATCATTCTTTAATATCCTGAATAATAAACTAAATATAATTTATAATTGCTTAATAACCATTTTCAAGTTTATTATTCCTTTTAATATCACTTATTACCATGTTATACACATTATGTAATCATTTGAGTTAATAATGTTTGTTTGGTCGATATTTGGTACTTGAGTCAAAAATGGACTTCTTATAATTACATGTTTTTCATGTGGTCAAAGGTTCATTATATACAGAATTATATTCATGATTTGGATATCATATATATCATATATATCTATCATATACTTGTATTTATAATAGTACATAACATTTAGAGGTAAGAAATGAAATGCACCGTTCATGGAGATGGTAAATCGTACGTACGCATGAACGCTAATTCCATTTCTATTTCATATTTAATGGAATTAAAACATAATGATACATAGTAGTTTTATAATTCCAGTATTTTATCATATATAATATCATTAAATATATTCTCTATACGTACAACATATGGTATGAATGAGTCATATCACTTTGAGGGGGCGGTAGTCCGCACTTCCTCTAATGAGATTATCGTGTATACCCATAATGGAAACCATAAAGGATTGCTTTAAATGGAAATTACAGAAGAATAATGAAATAATAAACATAATATATATCATATATAAATACAATTCCATCATAATTTCCACCATGATAGGTGGTAGGAAATGATCGAACAATCATCATTTCGTGAGGCGTTAGTTTTCCATCCACAGAAACATTAGGTTCTTCATCCATTAGATGGAGGTGTGTGTAATTGTAGTTAGAATACATATCATAACAACATCCTAGTATATTTTGGATATTGTAGTGTTACAAAATAAAGAAACAAAAATATTTTAGGGGTTGGAGAAGTAAACTAAAAGAAAACAATTTAAGAGAAATGGTTACCTTTAATTTGGGTAACTCCCTTTGGTTTGAACCAACTAACTTCTTGAAGTTCCTACTGCCATAGGTAAGGCTTCTAGGGGGGGTAGAGGGATGTAGGAAGCTTAATTGGTCAGATTTTGGACTTTCTAAATGGCTTGAGAGGTGTGAATAATTGGATATAAATGGTCTCCTTTAATAAGGGAGAGGTGGGGCTCTTTAGGAAAGTATGAAAATATTATTTTATTATAATATGATATTCGGTTTCTAAAGGTCCAAAAATCATTATGGTCGAAGTTAAGATGACTGATATTCTAAATAAATTCATCCAATCAGAATTGGACATGTTTTAGATAATATATTTAATCATTATAATCTTATTTGTTAAAATCATTCATTAATGAGGTAAATACAGTATCATTGTTGTTTCATAAATAATTTAATTTATTTAATGTCTAAAAATTATTAAAATATACCATGATATAGGAAATAATATTATCTTTCTAATAAATATTTATAGTTGAAAATATAATTTATACAACCCCTTATCAAAATTAATTTACTAAAAGATATTTGTTTTGTCATTTTTGTCTTTACTTTATGTTAATTAATCTAAATCGCATTTTCACTCCCAAGTGGCTCAACGGGGTCCCAAAATTGACCCAAATATGACCATGGTAGTAAATGACTCAACTAATAAGGTTTGGACATGTGTTAAGGTAATTTTAAATTATTATAATATTCTTTTAACCTTGAATTACCCTATTTACCTTTAACCGCGGTAAATAAGTCAAAAGTTACTATTCACCAAGAATTATTTTCATCTTAGTGAACCATATTTTACTCCTTGATAACAAACATGTATGTCAGATTTTTGAAATTCGATGCACAGAAGTGGTAAAATTTCATTTAAATGATAAAGTCTGTTTTTTATCTACCACTAAGTGGTTTCACTATTCACCAAATATTTAAGTTTTTCAGAAAAATACCAAAACTTCAGCCTAAACTATATTTGATATTGTGAATTCAAAACTTTTATCTATTTTTTCAAATTCAAAACATAGAAGTGGAATTAATTAATTTTGAAATTAATTCCCGTTATCAAAACAAATAGCGTGTTTTTAAGAAACAATAACTATCAAAAGATTGATACCTATTTATGTGCAATTTTAAAGTGAAATTAATTCCAATGACCAAAATTAGATTTAATGGAAAAAGTATATTTTAATTTCACTTTAAAATCAATTAAAAAGATAATCTAACCATATAAATAAATTAGATTAAAAGGCACTTCTTGATTGAAATACAATATTTTTCACTATTCATTAAAAAATGATCTTTATCGGAAAAATTCCAAAATAATGACCCAAAGTAAAATTTGATGTCCTCATTCTAAATAAGGATTTTATTTGGTCAATTAGAATGTGTTAAAGTGACCAAAACTATATTTACATAGGGTTCTCCATTAAAAGGCGGTAAATCGACCTTTTAATGTAAATTATACTTAAAATTAGATTAATTCACAATTTAAGCGTCTAACTTTTATTAGATAATGTAAGTACATTTAACAATCATGTATAATCATATTTTAGTTAGTTTTTTTCACTCTCTATAATACAATGGCTAAGAGTTAACTACCATTTAAAATAATAATATTATATTATTAGTGTGCCACGTATGATTTCAAAGAAACACATTGTTGTGTATTGGGTACGATATCAAACATAGCAACCCTTTTAAATAAAATTTAATATTTAATTTCCAAATATTAATAAATTTTACATTTGTCTTATTCTTCATTTCCTTGGGATGTTACAAATTTCCTCTCTTAAAAAGGATAATCATTTAATGATTATGAAAAAATAGTTTCTTGGGAATATGGAATTTTGGTAATTATATACATGTTGGACTGTATTTATTGATGAAAATTGAAGGATTAAAGAGATATTGATCTATGTGATTTTTCATTTTTTTTAATGTGATTACTCTGCCCTTGAGGTGGTTAAAATGGCCCGAGAATTTGATTGTTCTAGATAGATTATGGGATTTTGAATCTGTGCTTTAGTTGTTGTTGTGACTAGTTTTACAATGATAACATGAAAATATGTTGTTCCTTATGTGTGGAAGGTGAAATTATGTAGTACTTGATGGATTAAGATGGTGTGATTTCTGTTGGTATGTATTTTTGTGGTGGTTAATGTGGCCACAATAATTTGATGATGTAGGCTCTATTAGAGTTTCCAAGATTAATGTAATAATATAGAGATTAAGGAATGTGATAATGGGTCGTGGGATTGTATTTAATAAGAATTGGGTTTTAAATGAACTGGTAATTGATGAAATGAATGGGTAATGGATGAGATAAATGTAGTGAAAATATAACGAATGGTTTGAAATTAAATATGGCTAAATTAAATTTATAACTAATTAATTATGTTTAGTAAATGATAATATTTAAATACTTATAAGACATTATTTAATAAATATTTATTGATTTTACCATTGTTTTCTTATTTGAAAAAAAGGATAATTAGTTGTATAGTGATTCCAGTTCTGGTTAATTATGGTAGTGGTAGTATAGTAACTATGTTTGGAATCAATAGTGTTTTTTGGTTTGAACTTCTGTATTGGGATTATATGTGAGCATAGTATATGTTTTACATTATAATGATTTCTTACAAACAACCACCTACGTCCGTTAACCGTTCATATGCTGAAATGTGTTAGGATTTATGTTTTCTCCCCAATATCCAGGTTAGCACGGTAAGAGATGGTTGGCTATTCACTATTAAATGATCTGTCATTCAGACTCAATAAAAGATATAAGGGCCTAAGATCATAATGCATGAGTTATAATATCTTATTGAAATAATTCATTAGAATTAATGATGATTATATATTTAAATGAGGATGATTTATGTTATGATTTAATACATTGTAGGGGTTATAAATAGTGGTAGGAGGGGATAAAGTTGATGTCCTTAATGTTCATGGTACCCTACTATAATGAGGAAGTGTGATATAGTTGTGATGTTGTGATGTGACATGTGGCTATAGATATTTGTATATATATAATATTCTATATACATTTATGTGGATATGTGTATAATGAATGTATATAATCCCTAGTATTTTTTTGGGTATGTGTGACTGAAAAACTAGTGGGGAAGTGGTTATATGGTATCTTCTTACTATATTATTTCAATACAATGTTTTTATAACTAGATTTAATATTCAAAGAGTGTGACTTGGTGAGGTTTATAGATAGTTGACCTGACATGGGTGAATCTTGGTCCCACTATTTATTAATAGAGGCATTATTATTATTTTTGAACATTGAATGAGAGGTTTTCCAAAGGATCAAACTGAAATATTATAATTTCAACCTTATATTAAATTTTTTTTTCATGTTTCAATGAGGGATTCATTAATAGATATGGAAGTTACTATATTGAGTCTTCAAGATTATATCTTGAGTCACTATCATAGGAGTTTCTATTTGACTTTTTCATTTTTAGAGTCTTTAGAAATGTGTTAAATATATATGTCTTATGGAATATTGAATTTTATTTTATATTTTTTTGTGTTTCATTAAAGGTTCTTAGGATTATTTTGGTAATTATTCCAATTAATATATTTCAAATACTGTATACTAGTTGTAAACATGTGGCCTGTGAGAGGATAACTTCAGGTTCATACACATCTTCACTACTCTCTCAATGGGGATTCCAAATAGGGATGGTTCAGGATAGGGTGATGCAGAGATATGGATATGAGTTAGGATGTAATTTAGAGGTAGTATGTAATGCCCCGACCCATGTTACCCATATTCAGTTCAATATTATATAACATTGGAATTATCACAAGGGATAAAATCCCAAAAGACCGATCAGTTTAGTAACTTTTGAAGTACTAAATACATACATAAGTTGTACATTTCATTATGAAATAAAAATAACAACATAGTGTATCCTTTGAACACATTAATATCTCTTAGACTATCCCTACAGGTCATTCATAATGCAATTCTTCACATCATGAGAAAAATATAACATTGAAAGTGGTGAGCTTAGATGCTCAGTATGGTTAACAACATAGAGAAAACTATCATAAATAATCATAAACATTTAAGAAAATGTGTAAGACTAAATACAAATTTAAACATAAAATTCAGCATAATATGGAAAAGATAAATAAAATAATGCATTTAATTATTCACATGGATATTCTACTAGTCAAATAATCACATGTAATATCAATAGCTAATTTCATAATGATGGAATGCATAATATATGACATCATAACCACATAGTGAATTCCTCATTCCAAGACTAAAAATAAGATTTTGTCAAGGCCTTATGCCAAGACACTATTTTTCCTCATTAGACCTACCGATGAATCGAGGATCTATAGTGGGCTCCACACATCACATACTATGTCCAAAGAATTCCTCATATTAAAAAGATTAAAAATTACACAAACATTCTTATTAGAAAAAGCATTTGAAATGTTAATTCATTAACCGGAAACGATGAATGGTATACAAGTAACACATCCACATTCAAACATATCACAAAACCATCTATAAAATATGGAAAATTTTATCTTAATAAATCAACATCAGGTAAGTGTAAAATCCATCAAATGATGTTGATATAGATGAAATATAAACTATTTGATAGAAATATACCATTTTATTATAAAATCATTCAAAAGAAACATAATTACAAAAGGAATCATTTATTTTGACAATATTTTTATAAACATGTAAGGGATTCTTGGAAGATGTTATTACAATTGAAAATAGTTTCACTCATTGTATATGTTAAAAACATTCTTTCCTTAATTTTGTAGAAAGGGCCCTAAAGGACCTTGTTTGGAAAATGAAGAAATGATTTATTTATAAAAATTCTATAAAAAGTCAAACAAGGGTATAAATTTCATTAACCCATAGACTATGAAATAGTAAAAAAATATTGAAATACATTTTTATGAAACATGGAAGTTGATAATAAAAAATTCCCAGTAGATTATCATGTAAAAACAACCTCGGATAATGAAGAGAATGTAGAATTATCCCTTACCTTGTACTTTCCCTTGATCAAGAGTAAGTTAAACTTGTCTATAATAGTTGAATTATTTTTATTAAATTATAAAAGAACCACATACATAAATATGATACCATATATGATCTTCTAATATTTCAATGTTAATAATATTTCAGAAGTATCAATTTTTCAGGTGATAACTGATTCATTTTCTATTATATATTTTATTAAGTAAGTAATTTTTTATGGATATGATTTATTTGAATCATATCTAGAATGATACTATGTTTTTAAAGAATATTTTTAATCATAAAATAAAAATTATTCTTGAATGGTTATGATGGAGAAATTAATCTTATTGCGTTCATGGAGACAATAATCTGTGTGTATGCACAAGTAATAATATAATTCTATTGATTGTGAAATAATATACAATTGGATGTTATATCATATATATAAAATAAATGACATGTTATATATTTTATTTTCATCAATTATATTAATTTTTGTTATACCCATCAAAATGATGAAGTGTTGAATAACAAACTACATCAAGACATGGGGACGGTGAACAGTACGTACGCACGTATGGTGGCTTTTGTCATTCATAGGATTTATATAATAATTAATAAGGTTTTACCATATTTATATAACATCATAGTATTTATAAGTTACTGTTTTTATTATTTTTTTATGAAAAAAAAGAAATAGGAAGCGGAAGAAGAAATGTACTTTGAAAGAGGTGATTAAATCATCACCTCTTCTTCGGGTGCTTCCTTTTGATTTTATTAAAAGGGTTCCTTAGATTGTCTTCTGATAAAAGTAAGGCCTATATGTTTCTTTTATGGTACATGGGAGGATATTTAAGTAGGTTTTGTCCAATCCAAATGGCTTTAGAGGTGAGATTTTGAGAGAAGCATAAGTACCCTTTTATAAGAGAGATGTTGGTCACTTTATGAAATGATTGAAATATTATTTTATTATACAATCATATTCTATTTATAATTACTACAAAAGAATTTATTTATAGGTTGTGGTGGGTATTGTTTGAAAAACTCTCATCCAATATGTTTTAGATAGATTTAGGTCACCATATTAGCCATATATTTTAGATTTAACACTTATTTAAATAGTTTAACTTTTACAATGTATTCTTATATTATTATAATAAATGGTTAAAAAACATAATATAAAATTCCAAGAGACCCACAAGTGGTATTTATTGAAACATATAACCTTATCTAAGTATTTTTTCCAAACCTTAGATTTTTAAGAATATTATATCATTTAATAATATATTATTTGTTTTAAAAACTCATTTATGTAAATTTTTGCACTATTTGGTATTTTTTTGAATGTGAAAACAACTTTATCACTTTAAAAAATATTTAATCAATACTAACATGACATATTTACTGAAAAAATTTGTGGAATGCATAAAAATTCACAATTTAGATTTATTTGGATATTTATAATATCAATTATTTTAATCTTTCATTAATAAGGTAATTAATGCATATTAATTGGGTCATAAATAAATTTAATTATTTAATGTTTAAAAATTATAAATAAAATACCATTATTTTGAAAAAAAATTATATCTATAATGAATATTTATATTCTAATTTATATTATGTATAACCCTTTATTAAAAATGTTTTAGTTTATGAAAATTTCAATTTAACACTTTTAACTCTTGTTTAAATAAAATAATAATAAATCTGCTAATCTAATTCAAGTGGATCAAAGAGGATCATATTTTTTTACAAATGTTGATTTTGGTCAAAATAAATTTATCCAGTAGAATTAGGACATGTGTTAGGAAAATTATAATAGCATTTTTATCTTTAATTACCCAATTTTTTTTTAACTGTGGTAAATAAAATTCAAAAGTTACTATTCACAAAAAAAATTATTTTCATCTTATTGAAAAACTTTTTAAATACTAATGTCAACCATTTCTTTAGATATTTTGTAATTTAATTTACAGATGTGGTAAAATTACATTTTATGAAAATTTGAAAATATGCCTAGAAGGTGGGTAAAAGGCGTTAAAATATTGGATAAAATTGTATACATCAAATTTTTTTATAAAATGACACCAATGAATTACATTGAACTTATATAGGTATTTTGTATATATTTTGGCCTAAAATATATGTAGAAAATGAATAATTATTTAAATAATAGTAGGTTTTAATCAATAACGTGGTGTTTTTTACTATTCATCGGGAAGTGAATATTTTCAGAAAAATAGAAACAAATCACAATAAGGTAATTTTGATAATCCAAATCCAAAAAAGAAGTAAATTTAGAAAAATAAAATTTATAAAATTTATAAAATTAGGTATTACTCTTAATAACTACTAGTTTGATTGGTCATGGTGTTCTGGATCTCGAAGTTGCATACAATGCAAGCTATTTTTTTATTCAAAGAGAAAACATACCATGGAATCGTGGGGTGTTACATTCTTCTCTCCTTCAAATAATTTCATCATTGAAATTTCATGAATATTACTCTGTAAAATGATTTGGGTGGTTCTTCATCATAAGTTCCTTGGGTTCCCACGTTACCACTTCCATCTTACGGTTTCTCCATATAACTTTTACAAGAAAAGTTTTCCGGTTTCTCAACACTTGTTCTCTGGTATCAATTATCTTAATAGGCTCTTCATAATAAGACAGATCGGGTTATAGTTCAATGGAATCATGGGTGAGTACATGTGTTGGGTCAAGCATGTATTTTCTCATTATTGATATGTAGAACACATCATGAACTTTGGAGAGACTTGGTGGCATTGCCAAACGGTAAGCTAGAACTCTAATTCGTTCAATAATTTCTAAAGGTCTGATGTACCTAGGACATAATTTACCTTTATTACAAAATTGTATAACACCCTTCTATGGAGGTACCTTCAAGGAAACGTGATCTCCTACATGAAATTACAAATCCTTCCATCGGTTATCATTATAGCTCTGTTTCCTACTTTGAGCGTCTTTGATGAGGGTTTGGATAATCTTCATATTTTTTATTGTTTCCTAAACATGTTCAAGGCCTACATTTTTTTTTAACCAACACCATCCCAAAAATTTGGTGTTAGAAATCTCTTTCCATATAACCCTTCATATGGTGCCATCTGAATAATTGAATGTTTGTTATAGGAAAATTATACCAAAGGTAAATATTTATCCCATATACCTTGAATGCAAAGTGAGAAAGATATCAACATGTCTTCTAAGGTTACTGTAGTCCGTTCTGATTGTCTATCATTTTGAGGGTGGTATGCAGTGCTCAAATGAATTCCAATATCCAGGGCCTTCTGAAGACTTTTCCAGAATCATGACGTAAAATGGGGATCATGATCAGAAACAATCTATAGGGGTACTCTATAAATTCTTATAACATAATTAATATATAGTCTTACAAAACGTTCAAGTGGTAAATCTTCTCTTATAGCAAGAAAATGTGCTGACTAGGTAAGACAATCAACAATGACCCTTATTGCCTCATTCCTTCTAGGAACCTTTGGTAGCCCCATGAAAAAGTTTATCGTAATATCATCCCACTTCTACTTAGGTATGTGAAGAGTTTTCATGACTTCTCTAGGATGTTTTCTTCCATCCTTGACGTGTTGATAAGCCATAATTTTCGACACATAATCTGAAATCACCCTCTTCATGTTGTCCCACCAAAAATGTTCCTGTTAATATCTATACATCATAGTGCTACGAGGGTGTATTGAGAAATTGGATATATGAGCATCATCCCACAATTCCATTCATAGTACAGGAATTTCAGGAACACATAGTCTCTTCCCAGAATTCTCAACCCTATCTTCATATATGAAGTCTATCAATCTCTCATCATTCACAACATTAATTGTCATTTAAAACTCCACATCATCAGTCTGAGAACATAATTTCTTTTCTATTAATGTAGTTTTGGCAACCATTTGAATAATTATTGAGATTTCACCTTCCATGATTATTCCCATATCCATCCTTAATAAAACCATGAACATAGGATCCCTTTCATCTCTCATATTATTTAAAACATTGTGGTCTCTTCTTCTCAAATCATCTTCCACCTTATTTGCCATCCCCGGGTGGTAGTTTATAGTGCAATCATAATCTTTGAGTAGTTTAAGCCATTATATTTGTCCCATATTGAGTTTATTCTGTGAGAAAATATACTTCAAACTCTTGTGATCAGTATATGTCTCACAATTTTCAGCATTGAGATGGTGTCATTATATCTTGAAATCAAATATTACATATTCTAATTCAAGATCATGAGTGGGAAAATTTTCTTTATGAATTAATAGCTATCGTGATGCATATGAAATTACTCTATCATTCTCTATAAGGACACAACCAAGTCCATTCTTTGAATCTTCACTATAAATAATAAACCCCTTATTTATCTTATGGTAGAGTCACGATAAGAGCATTGACTAATATTCACTTAAGTTCTTAAAAACATTATTGACACTCTTGTGTGAAAATAAATTTAACCCTTTTACGTGTGATATTGGATAATGGGTTTTCCAAATTAGAAAAATCTGGGGCAAAATGCTATAAATAAGAGGTTAAACCAATAAAACAACATAGCTCAGTTATACTTGACGATGCTATCCATTCTTGGATTTCCTTGGTTTTTGAAGGATCGAAATAGATTCCTTCCTTAGAGATAATATGACCAAGAAAAGATATTTCATAATGCCATAATTCACACTTTCTAAACATCCCATATAATTAATTCCTTCTAAGATTCATTAGAAAAGTGCACAAGTGATTTTCAGGATCATAAAGGAATTCAGAGTACACAAAGATATCATCAATAAATACCACTAAAAAGTCACCAAGATATTCCTTGAACACTCTATTCATGAGATCTATGAAAACATAGGGTGAATTAGTCAGTCCAAAAGGCATTACTGTAAACTCTTAATGCCCATACCTAGTATGAAATGTTGTCTTCAGAATGACTTCCTTCTTCACACACAACTAATGATATCCATATAAAATTTCAATTCGTGAATGATATTGAACTCTATGATGTTGAGCGAAGAAATCATAAATGTGATGTAAGGGATACTTGTTATTTATTATTATATCATTGATCTCTCTGTAGTCAATGGAAAACCTCATAGATCCATCTTTATTCTAAACAAAATGAATAGGGGATCCCCATGGTGAAATAGTATGATGAATAAATCCTTTATTACTCAATTCCTTAAGTTTTTTCTTTAGTTACACTAATTCTATAGTTCCCATTCTATAAGGGGCCTTCGATATGGGCCTTCAACAAGGAATTAAATAAATGGACAACTCAATTTATCATTCTAGAGGGTGTCTAGGTAAATCCTATGGAATCACATCAACATATTATTGCGCAATAGTTAAATACTCATTTTGAACATCCCTTTCATCACCCACAGTTATTCCTCTCTCTTCCTACACGAAAATTAAATTTAGTAGAGTTACTAGGGGTGGATCTGGATAATAATTATATGGTGACGTTTTTTCTATAAGGAAAAGGTACTACTTATCATCATAAAAAATTGTGACCTCCTTTATCTTACAATAAATTTTCCCATTGTGGTCTGAAATCGATTCAATTATGATGATTATATCAAATTAATCATGGGTATGATGAGGAGATTAGAAAATAAAGCATGATTATATTCTCTAATGGAAACAGATTCACCAAACAATATTGAAATAATACATCCCTTAGGAGTTTTGACTGAAAACTCCATTTCTAAATCAAATTGGAAATATCTAATTTTCATAGAATACTGGGAAGATATAAAATAATTCAATGATCCAGAGTCAAACAAAGAATTGGCTAAATTTGATGAAACCATTAAATTACCTACCACCACATCTTTCAAAGATTCAAAATCATTAGTAGTGATCACATAATATTGGCCTTACTCCCTTGACTTTTTCTGAGATAATATTCCTTGGGTATTAGGACATTCATTTTCATAATTCCACAATTTTTTAAAATTATAGCATTAAATATTGATAGACTCTTTCCTTTCCTTAAAATAACGAGCTTGGTGGCCTTTTTCACCACACTTGTAACAGACTCACATTCCCTTCAGGTATGTACTAGGGTGTTTCATCCAACATTTCCTGCAAGATAGAAATTCAACTTTTCTCTTCTTCCCCTTATTTCCAGTTCTAGAGTTTTCAACAGATCTATTCTTCTCTTTCTTTTCTTTAAAGTCGTAAGACATAGAAAATTTCTTTTTTGTCTTGATAGAAATTGAAAAAATATCTTCGTAAGATGAGAAGGAATGTGAGATGACTTATTGACGGGGAAATGGTTTTAACCCATCAAATAATCGATCAATCATAAACCTTGGGTTACATATATAATTTGTTGCATGCCTTGAAAACCTTGTAATGTTAGTCTTATACATTGTTACATTCTCTTCCTCATTTGACTCAATGTCAGAAATTTTCATTCCATATTTTCTTGATGGTCATGAGGAAATTATTTTTTTAAAGAAAAGATCTTTAAACTCCTCCCATTCCATATTTTTTACTAATTCTTCCACCATTTTGTTTTGAATTAGTGACACCATTGATCTGCATCTCCTATGAGGCGATGAACTACCATGAAAATCTTTTCTCTTTTGCTACTCCCCAATGCATGAAATATTGTGTCTAAGGAATTTTTCTTTTACTCAGCTAAAAATGGTTTTTAGTCTCATTGAATGTTGGTGGTTGTTACCTCTTGAAGAGGTAAAACATTGATCCCTCGCGTTTTGGGTCATGGTGCTCCATAATAGTACGGTTGTTATTCATAACCTGAGTGAGTTTTGTCAGTATGGTAATAATTTTTTCAACATCTATTTCATCACTGACTCCACTATAATTATCTTGAGTAGGAGTGAAATCACTATATGGATTACGTGTGTTGATATGGTTTTCATTCCTTCCACTAGGTCCCATTTCTAAACAATGGCATACACTAGATTAGTTTATATATCGAAATATATAATTCCAAACTAGTAAAATACCTAACATAAATTGAACAGTTTATGCCTATAATCCATAATCATAAAAAAATGTTTTTTAGGAGTTATTTACTCGTAAATTCTTCAAAAAATTTTGTAAGGAAAATGTGAATTATCCTATGAATATCCCCAAGGAGTGTCATAACCAAGAGTGCAGCAATGCCTATTGTCATGTACCAGGAAACCCTAAGTCAAGCACAACACTCATTGTCATAGTTTTCACTCCTAGGTACTTTTGTGCCAGAGCAGCCTATACCATCTCTTATCCAGACAGGGATATATTTTTAGAAAACACACAAAATCACTACATTAATAAAATTATAGGATGTTCTTATATAAAAATCCTCAAATCCTATCTTAGGGTAATGTTTTCTAATCAGGGTTCTTCTAAATATAGCATCCATGGATTATAATAAACATTCTCCAAAAAAATATATAGTTCCCCGACCCTAGATACCCAGATTCTATGCAATATTCTATAACATTAGCATGATCACAAGGGATCATATCCCGAAAGGCCGATCAGTTTAGTAGCCTTTGAATTACTAGATAAATAAATATATTTTACATTACATTATGAAATGAAAAAAAACAACATAGTGTGTTCATTGAACACATTCATATCCCTTAGATTATCCCAGCACATCATTCATAATATACTTCTTTGCATTTAGAAAAAATAAAACATAGAATGGGGTGAGCTCAGATACTCGGTAAGGATTACAATATATCATAAAATATCATAAATAAGCATAAACATTTTATGAAATTGGTAAGTCTAAAACACATGACATTTAAACATAAAATTAATTATAATATGGATAATATAAATCAAATAATTCCATTTAATTATTCACGTGGATATTATACAAGTCGAATAATCACATGTAATATTCAATATCCAATTTAATAATGATGGAATGCATAATGCCGAACATAGTAACCACATAGTCAAGGCATCGTGCCAATACTAGAAATAATATTTTTTTTCAAGGCCTTGTTCTAAGACAGTTTTTTGTCTCAAAAGACATAATGATGCATCGAGGAGCTATAGCAGGCTCCACTGATCACTTACTAAGTCCAATTTATTTCTCATATGAAAAGATTGAAACATAAAATTAATGTACTTATTAAAACCTGCCTAAGAAATGTTAATACTGTAACCATAAACCATGATGGAATAAAAAGAACACATACACAATCAATCATTTCACAAAACCTTTAATACAATATTGAAGATTGTATCCTAATAAATCAACATCAAACAAGTGTAAAATCCATCAATGGATGTTGATATAGATGAAATCAAAACTATATGAGAGAAATATATCTTTCTATTTTGAAATCATTTAAAAGATACATAATTATAAAAGAAAAAATTTATTTTGAAAACGTTTCTATAAACATGTAAGGGATGTTTTGAAGATTTTATAATGGCGGAAAAGAGCCGCACTCTCCGTATAAGTTAATAAGAATTCGTTCATAAATTTTGTCAAAAATTTCGTAAATGAATTGTTTGGAAAATTATGGAAGGATTAATTTATAAACATTCTATAAAAAGTCCAAAACAATTATAAATAACATTAACTCATAGTCTAGAAAATATTAAATTTGTATTGAAATATATTTTTAAGAATCACGGATGTGGATGATAAAGAGGTCCCAGTAGATATTCACGTATAAACAACTTCAGATGATGAAGATATTGTAGAATTAACCCTTACCTTATACTTTTCATTGATCAAGGGTAAGTTAAACTCATATAAAATTGTCAAATAGTTTTTATTATATTAAAAAATAACAACATACGTAAATATTATATCATACATGATCTTCTAATATTGCTTTGTTAATAATATTTCAGTAGTATCATTGTTTCTGGTGACAACTAATTCATTTTCCTTTATATGTTTAGTTATGTAAGTCAGGTTATTTATGGATAGGATATACTTGATTCATATCTAGAATGGTATTATTTTCATAAAAAAATTATTTATTCATAAAATAAATATTATTTTTGAATGGTTACAAGGGGAAATGAATCTTATCGCGTTCATGGAGAGTGTAATCCGTACATACGCATGAGCGATAATATCATTCTATTAATGGTGACCTCATATATAATTGAATTTTATATCATATATAAATATCCATCAACATGTTAGATTTATTATTTAAATCAATTATACTTATTTTTCTACCCATCCAAATGATGACGTGTTGAATAACAAACTACACCACGATGTGGATACAGTAAGTCATGCGTACACATGTATGGTGACTTCGTCATTGAAATTATGGATAGAATAATGAATATGGTTGAACAATATATTCAATAACATAAATATATTTATATGTTAATGTATATATTATTTTGGTATGGAAACAACAAAGAATGTGGAAGTGGAATAAGAAAAGTACTTTGAAAGGGGTGATGAAATTATTACATCTTCTTCTGGTGCTTCCTTTTGATTTGATCCAAAGATTTCCTTAGGTTGGATTATTGTCAAATTAAGGCCTCCATAATGAATTAAAGGGATTTGGGAGGATATTTGAGTAGGGTTTGGACAATCCAAATGTCTTTGGAGGTGTGATTTTAAGAGAAGTGGAAGTACCATTTTATAAGAGAGGTTTGGGTCACTTTTGGGAAAGATTGAGAAATTATTTTAGTATATAATAATATTCATTATATAATGGCATCAAAATGGTTTATTTTAAAGATATGGTGGTGCTGGGTGGAAAACCTCTCAAACAATAAGTTTTAGAGAGGTTTGGGTTATCATATTAACCTTATCATTTAAATTTAACTCTTAGTTAAATAGTTTATCTTTTACCTTGAATTCTAGTATTATTTTAATAAATGGTTAATAAACATAATTTAAAAATCTATGAGAACCCCAAGTGGTTAATTATTTATATATCATATCATATATATTTAATTTGTATGAACCCTATAATTTATGGAATATTATATCATTTAATAATGTATTATTGGTTTTAGAAACTCATTTATGTCCATTTTGACACTATTTGGCATTTTGTTTTTGTGAAATTCGTGATAACAATATCACTTTGAATTTTTTTATTTAATCCTGAAATTTAATATTGACCAAGAAAATTTACATAATGCATAAAAAGTCTCAATTGAGCTTTATTTATATATTTATAATGTCAAATTATTTTGTCCTTTCATTAATACGGTAATTACTGCATCATCATAGTGTCATAAATTTTTTTATTTATTTAATATGTAAAAATTAAAAATAAAATAAGATTATGTTGGAAATATTTTTATATTTATAATTAATATTTATATTCGAATTTCTCTAATGTATATCCCTTTATTAAATATGTTTTAGTTTATGAAAATTTTAATTTAACACTTTTAACTCTTCTTTAAATAAAATAATAATAAATTTCCTAATCTAATCCATGTGGAACAAATAGGGTCATATTTTATTCTTAAGAATGATTTGGCCGAAATAAACTTATGTAATAGATTTAGGACATGTTTTAGGGTAATTATAAAATCATTTTTAACTTTAACTACCCTATTTAATTTTTCTCGTTGTAAATAAAATTCAAATGTTATTATTCACCAAAAAATATTTTCATCATATTTAAACCCATTTTACATACTAATTTCATCCGTGTGTCTCAGAGTTTTTTATTCAATTCATAGAAGTGTTATAATTATGTTCTTGGAAAATTTGCAAATGTGCCATGAAGGTGGGTAAAATACTTATAAATTTTCAATAAAACTTTATGAATTTAATTTTATTATAAAATTACTCCAATGAATTGCATTGATATTATATAGTTATTAGGTATCTACATTGACCTAAAATATATATAAATAAAATAAATAATTTTTGAAAAAAAACATAAGCTTTAAACAGTCACATAGTGTTTTTCACTATTCATAAAATATTTATAACATCCAGAAAAATACAAAAAAATCACCATAACTTAATTTTGTTATTCCAAATCCAAAAATGATGTCCATTTTGTCAAATAAAATATATAAAATTTCAAAAATTCATTATTACTATTCATAATAGGTAGTTTAATTGGTCAGGGTGTGCTAGAACTCGAAGTTGCGTACAGCACAAGCTATCATATTATTCAAAGATAAATGTATTTTGGAAGCTTTGGGTGTTACATTTTAATTGTTGATTATTTTATGGGTTTTGTAAGGAAATAGTATTAGTTGAATTTAGTGTGTGATTTAGTAAGTGGGTTGTTTAGGTCATATGCAATTATGGACCCCTATGATCAAATTCCAACACCACAATCTTATTAAACACCATAAATGAGGTAATGATGATTATATTTTAAAGACCTTGTATAAGTACTTGAATCATGTTTATTTGGAATTGTGTTTGAATTGGGTTGATTTTGGAGATTGTGAAATGAATTTATGTATATAATTCCTAATAAATTTCATTATATCTCGAATAATATTTTTTATTAGTTCTTAGAGAAATGTTTATTTTTCATCCTATTTTTGTGGGAATAATTAGTGAGGTTTAGTAGGATGAAATTTTTGATCATTGGATGGTTGAAACCTCTAATAGAGATGAGTGATTAAGGATAGAGGTTCATGAGTTCGAACATCTGTATTGGAAGAAGTATAAGGGGATTGACTCGAGTCCATGGATAAACAAATTGTTGGTGGATCTAGATACGAAGTTCATTTTGATTTATGATAGGGGAAAAAATAAGGCCCCATTGACTATTAGTAAGATGATAGTATCTACACCCTGGGGGTGGATTATTTCACGTAGTGTGGAAAGAGTCATAAATATATATAGATGAATACAAGAATATATCTTTTTATAGATATATTCATCAATTATTTAGGCAGTAAATTTGTAGGATTCTCTCTCTCTCTCATAGGGTAACATGTGTGTTTGGAACATTTGGAATCTATTTAATGGAATTTTTTACTTTTACCCAATTCATATAATATATGAGGAAATAGATTGGAGTGGAGTAAAATGGAAATAAGATGGTGAATTTCCAATTAAAAAATAAAAGATAAAACACACGAATTAAAAACATATTTATAAAATAACGAAAAAAATAAAACCATTTAAAGTTAAAAAAACAAATGAATAAATGTTTGAAATTGTAAAAATAATTAAATATAATAATATAAGATTTATAATAAAATAATGGTAAATTCATGAATAAATTTATTAAACGTGGTTGATGGAATAAAAATTTAATAATTAATCAATTCAAATTGATAAATAAAATAAATTTTCAATTGTTCATAATAGACACAATTTAGTAAGGATGTTTTTAAAAATGATTTCCTATGTCTACCACCTCAATCACTTGAGAATTTAATGTATTATACCCTTGCATATAATGGATTCCAAGATACCATAACATTGCCTTTGTTTTTAGGATATAATAGAAAATCAAAAATATAGTAGACATTAACTATTTAAATGAAATTATAGAAACCTTGAGAAGAGAATTACATTTCCTTAAAATGGAAATGGTAATAAATCAAGTTCATTACTTTAACGGTACTGAAATCCAAAATTTGAAGACTGATGAATGTGGGGGAATTGTTGGGAAGAATTTAAGTAATCACATGGTCTCAATTATCTCAAATAATATTAATACGACTAGGAAAAAATTATAATAAATGAAAATAGTAATAAAATATAAATTTTTTCACACACTCTAGAATGGAGAAATATAATTTAGAAAAAAACCAATGGGAGTGAAATTTATGATTGAAGAGTTTTGGAATATGAGATTAGATGATCATAGGAGCTTCCATGTCCACTAACATCCCTATTTATAGAATTTAAAATATTCAGTAATTATGTAAAATTCATCATTGATCATTAACACATTGAAGACCACATTCGATTTATTTTTACCACCATTAATTTTGATGTTAGTGCTGATGTTCAAACATCAACGTGTATATAGTAGCCTCTGCTGAATATCAAATAAGGTTTTTACTAGTTGATCCTAACTACATGTTACAATGGGCGTGTTTCTACACCACTAATTATTGGGTTGTAGTCTCTTGGAGACATCACTAGTTATTTTTATTAGAACTAGATAGACAGTACTCCTCCACCATGTAATTCTCAGGATCCTGGTGGCTAGGGAAATTCATTGTCATGCCACCATTTAGCCAGTGCCTCTATACGAGTTGAAAAATGCTTTATTTAATCTTTGGATACATGAATTGGATTCGTAAATTACTTCTATGAACACCATGATTTTTTCCATATTTTAAGGATTTCAAATTATAATAAGACATAATGAATGATTTAATCAGTGTGGGTTTCACATCACCTAAATGAAAATATTTTTCACTTTTTTCATTGTTTATGATCATTAAAAAAATTATAGTCAACTAAATAAAAATATCCATATTTTTTTGATAAGAAACACTTGAATAAAAATTTAATTAAATTGGAATATAACTAGTTAAAGGGAAATTATTTTCATGAAAAATGAATTACTTTGATATTGATATTTTCTCCCATATTTTTCCAAATCATAGAATTTTATCATAAAAATAAAAATTATCCACTTTTTAGAAAAATATATTATCTTTTATAAGACTTAATACTTATAAAACATTGGGATTATCAAATGAATGATTAAAACATGGTTATAAAACAAAAAAGTAGATAAAAACTATATTTATCATTATTAATGATCATTGTAGAGTGATATTCAAAGTCATTAAATTAGTTTGAAAAAATATAAAATATTTGAATGATATATTTTTTATAAATATAATTATAAAATAAAAAATATATTTTAAAAAAGAGTTCAAGAATGAAATAAAACATAAAGAAAAGATAAAAAAATGTTATTTTGAAAATTTATTTCAAAAAAGAAAATTACTCTTCAAAGATAATCTTAGAAATATAAAAAATTATCCCCCCTAAAATAATGTATCAGTATAGTTAAAGGTATTACATCCATAAATGAAATAATAAAATAAATAAATTAATGACATAGAGAAGTAAATATTTTGAAAAAAAAACATCATTAATATTTAGTAAATATTATATTAATAAACCATATAAAATTCCCCATGTTGATTGAACCAGGTTTATAGATATGGCATGCCCATCAAGATAGAGATACTAAATGTATTAGAAAAAAAATTAACACTTTTCAGGATAAATCCCTAGAATAATTTGCACTAGAACCACTTCCACTTGTTTATATCCAGACATGAATGCTTTTCTGGGAGTATCATACTCACGTTTTTTTCAAAATAATGAGAAGTATTGAAAAACGTTTGTTAATATGAAATCCATTTTGGAAAAATATTTTGAATATATCAACAAAATTAAAAGACTAATTAATCATTATACGTTTAGGAGATAAGTATCACAAGATAATCCTACTAAACTCTCCTTTGATGAAGTCATAGAAATTAGGAATAAGGGGTTTATTAAATAAATATGTATTTACCCAACATTACACAAAGGTATTTATCATTTGGTTTATATTTTAATTCATTTATTCATCATATTGAGGGTGACTTACAAACCTAGAAAGATCTTGGGAGAATCTGACGAATGTTCAGAGCCTGAAGATCACGAAATTTGTGATATATGTTGGGATATAGTGTTTGTTCATGGCTACATCTAGTTGTGTAACTCAACCATGTGGGGAACTAATTTCATGGAAGGAGGATACAAAGTGTTACCTAACCATGTGATACATACTACATGACCATACTATTCTTATTATTCAAATTATAGAGTCATTTCATATGGGAAGTGCATGGTTAATCAAATCGTGCTCTTAGCACGTGTAAGGGGTTTCCCAGGGCAGTGTTTGGGGCATTGGTGGTGAATTGTTTTTCCAATCATGTGGAAACCCCATAAAAACATTTAAAAAGGTGTGAAATTATAATTTCCCCATTAAATTATTGAAACCTTATTTACATTCCATCTCCCACTTGATTTCTGGTGGATCATACATTACAGGAAACTATCCTTTTTTCTATATGTAGTGATTTTGATTACTCTCTAATATGATAATCATATTCATTATTATTGGTTGAGTTTTTTCTATAATCTTAATATCCTTAATTCCCTTCCTTCTATTCATTGTTTATCTTTGTATATCTTGTGCTTTTTTGGTGTGAGATCATGTGGCCTATTTTAAAAGTGTTAGTACATTCTTTTGATTCCTCTCTTTCATCCATAATTCAAATCCTGACATTGGATGAGTAGAGTTCTATAGGCTAATGGTAGGTGGTATATTATTTCCCCATAAAATTATTGATTCTTTGATATCTTCTCCATTGTAGGTCATGTTAAATGTTTCCATTTAATGTCTATATTGTATAATTCTTACAATATTAAATAAAACATTTTATGATATTCACAATGAACCATATCGAACCATTATAAGATGTTTACATTATTAGATTCAACTCCTTTCATTGGGCTAAATTATATTCCAAATTTATATAAATTTTGGATTGAAAAAACACCATTTATATGGTTTAGATTTGCCCCTATTTAGTTTCACCGTGTTTCTTAATCAAAATGGATTAAATTCATTAAATGAAATTGATTATAAAGGCCATGTCACATGATAGAAAAATTAATTATGAATTATATGAATTGTGACTCCGATGGTTTTCATGGGATAAATTTTTATATGTTATTTATAGGTAATCCCTCATGATGTTTATGATTATACCATGGTCATTGGTCATTGTACAATGGTTTTGGGACATTTTGTGCTCGTAGTATCATGCTTCCTTATATTGAGTGATGGGAAGGCCATATCATTCCATTTGTATTCACATGTATGATGTGAATGAAGTTCCATGTTTCTTTTCATTGGGTTTTTAGAATGATGGATCACCCCACCATCTCGCATGGTGAGCATGAAATCTCACATTCATATGATATTTAGGGCAATTACCCTTGTTGTATCATATATCTCATTAGGCTAGTAAGTAAAACTTGAGTAGAACCTAGGGTCCATCTAAAACATAGTACCCATGTACATTCCTCTAAATACAAATACATATGAAGTTTATATAGATGTCTACATATTATAGATATCTATGATTACATATGTAAGGTAATTTGGTCAGACTAATTCTAGACTATGCAATAGAAGGTAATGTTTTGAAGGTGTCATTCCATAACATGATCAGAGAAGAATTAATTTTCTAGTATAGTTTATTATTCATTACCATGAACATTGTTATTCCATAAAAATTTATTTTACTATTTTACACAGTATTGGTGGTGTCCTATATAATTTATCTCACACCCCATATAGGCCTCCCATGGTACCCGAGTAAGCCTTGTTATTTCTTGAGTGTATAAGGGAATGTTTCTTATCACAAATTATTGTTCTACTTTTCTTATAACATGGATCGTGGGAGAAGACAACTTAGTATATTACTGTGATTGTATTGGAACTATATATTAGAATTTTTTACTTTTTTATGGATCATGTATCCTCAGTATCACCTCATTGTATATCAATAAAACAAGACACCAATTTTTATTTGAATTATCCTGGGTTGTTTTATTATTACATCGTAGATATTTCATTTTCTATTGTGTTTATTTATTCTATGTTTTTCATCTATACTGTCAATTATATTTTCCCTCATTTATTTCAATTTATTTTTTATTACAATTAATTATGCATATAAGAGGGTGTAGTATCCTTAACAGTCATCCATGTATGCTCACTGTTATTAGGTAGCATCTTGTATATTGGGAGTTGCGCTTCAGGCCATGTGATCCACCATCATGGGGATCTGTTTTAGTGGAACTTGGGTTGGGATTTTACAAAGTGGTATTAGAACATATTTTCCTCTGTCTTAATTTTTTGTAATTATTTTGGAGACTATGATGTCACAGAATTTGGTAATGAGTGTTTTCTTAAGAGTTTTTAATCCATGTACAAGGAAAACCAAAATTACCTAGGATTGTTTTTTTGTTATTGGAATTCTCTTATTATAGTTGATTTGATATAACCATTAAGCGACACACATGATTTGTGATGTTATTGTTATTATTATTATAATGATTTTTCATTTAGTCATTATTATGTTTGGGAAATGATGTAGTATCTCCTGCATCATATTAGTAACTTTAAGACTTATATTCCCTAAGTTTTAAAAATTCATGTTTTATTTATTTCATGCATTTTCCTATTATATACTTTTTAGTTCCATTATATGTATTTGAAATTTTTTAACTATTATAGTTGACATAAAATAATTGAACTTATTAATTTTCTTACATCAATATAAATGGAATTTTCTTGTGGTGATTTATGTTGAAATCGTAATTGGCCAATTATACCATGTTTTTGGTTTTAGACCTAATTGCTAAATGGTCCGGAATGACATTAGTTGATTGGATTACTTAACTTATAATAGAAATTTATTAAGAAAATACATCAATAAATCCTAAATGGCAGTTCATATAATCTAATCATTTCATATGAACCATTACATCATCATTTTGTATATAAATTCTACGGTAAATTTAAATGACATGTCAATTGTAATTTATTATAATCACATGTTTTATAAATTAGGAATGCAGACACATCTTATTAGATTGAGTAATATATATACATTTAAATGAGTGAAAACTAAAACAAAATAAAAACTTATATATTATATGCTTAGAGTAAAATATGGATTCCAAATACAAATTAAACGTTTATTTCCTATAATTAATTAGGTTGTCACTCCATATATCGGAACCACTAATGTGTCATATGGGACTAGAACCAAATTGAGCCATAGTAGTGGGTAGTTGGGATTGCCTTTTATATACTATATAGCATGTTATGGTCTTCCCTTGAAACATGAAATGATATCATGGACCATAAATAGAGGGTTGATAATTTATATAGGAAGGAAATGAACATTTCATATTATATATCTATGAATTTTTCAATTGCTAAATTCGTTTTTGAGAAATATATTTGGCATTGTAGAATCAAGTCATCATGACAGCCTAGAGTCATACTCCGGGAAGGCTATGACAACCATATTTCAGAGGAGGTGAGCCATGAGACACCAATATAACCTCAAATTTTTCCTCCATAGGTTACACCTATTATTCATTATAAGGGAACAAATTTCTAGTTTTGATAGGGATCCATCAGTACGATGTAGTCTATGCAAGGAGTTGATCGGCCTTCCCCAACTATGGGAGAAATCATTTAGGAATTTGCACCACGATAGCCTCCTACCATTTAAGGGACAATGAACATCATGCTATTTAATCATGGATAGTGTCCATGTAATCAGTATTAAATAATTTGGAGATAGCTCCAGAGAGTAGGGTCATGATTACTACATATAGGACAAGCGGTTCGGCCAATGGATGGTTAGATGTCGTTATTCGGGAAGACCAAGATATAGATATGATATAGACATACATCTAGATAGTCTTATATGATTAATTGTTTTCATATAAAATGAGGTCTAACCTAGCTAGAGATTTATTCAGCATAAAATATTGATCTATGTCTGTAATATATCATTTTTCATATTTTACCTAAGTACAACTATTTACAAAGACTCTTTCTGGTGATTAGTTCATGACTATGAGGAGATTTGAGGATGGGATGATATAATCTATCTAGTCCTAGGTAAATGTTTTCATGATGAAAAAAATTTATGATATTTTCAACCATTCCCTAATTATTATGTAGAATTTAAGGGATATAGATGTAGTGTTTCATGGTGGTTCAACACCTAGACTTGTGAGTGATTACTCTTGTTGAAGGAACTAGTGTTTCAAGGATTCATGCTAAGGTTGCAGAAGTTGATAAACTCATAGTCAAAGCAACCTTAGATATACCCAGGGTGTGAATTTAGGACACATGAATCCCTAGTGTATGTGGGATCTAGTTGAGTTTAGAGGTTGTGGAAGGATGTGGAATTTCCATTGCTTCTATATGACTTTTCCATTAGTTCATAGTGATAGTGGATACACAGTGACCTCGCATTTTATAGTTGGGTTGGTAGTATCATACCAGGGGGGTAGGTGGAATAACACCGAATACTCATGCCAAATTGGTGGTCGAGAGATAGAAACCTTGAATCAAGACTAGTAGAGCCAGTAGAGCAGGCCTACTCGGAGTAGTTAGGTTGTGACTCAGGGTTATGGTATGGGCTTGATACATATAGATTAACCTATTCAGATGAATAATATTTCAATAACTTCTTCTATTTTATGTATTAATTTTATAGCCTCTATACCAGTATTTTAATTGTTTTAAATAGTTGCATCAATATATTTTATATTGTCGAAATTATGGAGAGTTTGGGTCTTGAGATTGAGTATGTCAATAGTATGATTCCACTTGAATCCTTGAAAAATACATTCCCTCATTGAGAAGAAATACTTACTCTCTTTGGGATCTGATCCTACACCGCAGCTTAATACCATGACTTATTAGTAGATCAACTCTATTACATAAGTTGATTTCTAAATATCATTTCATATTTTTTTAATCAATTAGAAGTTATGTTCATTATATCGGATGGAAAAAAAATAAAAAAAATGGATCTTTACGGTGATTCCTTTAATTATGATCAATTCTTGATCCTTTTATCCATAGAAGAAAGTATCTATACTATGTCTTGGGGTATCTGATCAGAGAGTGTTCTCCAATGTATGGAATTCAATTTTGAGATGGGAGCATATTTTTTCCTGTGGACCCTTTTATCCCATGATATTATTGGGGTTGATTTATTTCTCAGAAGAGACTAGATAGTTCCCATCGATATCATATCAATTTTTACCACCATAGGAAGATATTTAAATTATTAGAGGGCATTACACTTTTTCACAAGGGATAATGGGATTTTCATGTGTCCTAATTTATGCATGAGCATTAGGGGATGGCTAGGTTGATTTCATAAATTTCCATTATTATCATGGATAAATATGGGTTATGAAATATTATTTTCCCTCTTATAATAGATTGTTTCTAGGATTTCTTCCCTACCAAATTTTATTTGTTATCTCTAGTGAGAGAGGTATGATTCACCATCGAGTTAGTGCGAAGAGTTTGAATAGTGTCCATTCCTCTTTAGTGGATATAAACTACAAAGCCTCTGGAGCATGAGAAGTGGTTGGAGGACCTATACGGATAAGGTTTTATCCAATATGGTAATTTACCATGGGGATTACTGCTCTGTTTTTTTCTATAAAGGAAGATGGTGCCCATAGGCATTTCATGGATTACTAATGGTTGAAACCACTGAATGTAAGGAATCAGTATCCAATAACTCGAATATACTAAATATTTGATAAAATATAGGGTGATATTGTGTTTTCAATGATCTATTCTAAGTCAGCATATTATCAAGTTAATGTCACGCCTTCATTCATGGGGTATTCATACACTCAACATGATAGTACTAAATCAATGATCAATTCATTCATGGTAGTACTTGTGAAATAGATCTTGGGGTATTTGTACACTCAACATGACCATTACCATAAAACTTGGATCATGTTGAAAAAACTAAGAGATAATATGTATTATGTATAGCTCACCAAATGCTACTTTTAGATCGAATATTTTCACATCCTGGGTTAGATAATCTTAGAATCAGAATTATCAGTAGACCTATAAGTGTTGATATTTTTGGATTCATGAGAGAATCATATCACTATCGTTCATATAATGAGTTTATTTTGAAAATTTGATTATTACAGAATATTCATAGATGATTTCTCACACATAGAATTTCCACATATAGGCTGGACAAAGTGAGGTGTAAAATATGTATGGTCTGAAGCATTTAAAATCACCTTTCATGAGTTGAAATAATGATTTAATTAGCAACTGATTCGGATTCTACAAGGTCTAGGCATGAGCTACAAAGTCTATTTTGATGAATCATATATCAGGTTCGGGTTAGTTTTGAAATATGATGAAGGATTTATAGTGTATGAGTATCATTACTTGAAGAATCATGAGTCGAATTACCCGATGTAAGATCTCAAGCTAGTGGGTATAGTTCATGATTTACTATATTGAACACATTATTTTTTGGGGGAGAATTTTTTGGTAAACACTGATCACAAAATCCTCACGTAAATCTTTATAGATTATGATATAAATCTCAAGAATTGACTATGTGTTCAATGTATTTTTTTGATTGGAATTTATCATTCTTATAAGCTTGTAAACGAAAATTTTGTAGCTAATACTATGAGAGGTAAGGATCAGAAATAGGAAGTTCATGATTCTCTTGGTGAGTGGAATATTATGAAATTATTCTTACAGATTCGTGTTGATGTTTTGGAGGGTCATTGGAAAATATTCAACCTAGATTTAGTAGTGTCCTATACCCTTTTGAAACTATTAATGATGAGGATGATTTTAGATCCTGATGGATTAGTCCTAGGATTCATTGTTTTTTATGAGGATTCGTATTCTGTTTGGACTATGGATAAGGGTGATTTATTATGTATACATGGGAATGTATATGTGATAGTGTAAATTTTAGAGGAGATGATAAGATGATTTCATGCCTCTATTTGGGTGGTATATCCTCATGTCTCCATGATATATCAAAAAATATGTTTACAATATTGGTGGCCTGAAATGAAAAAGGAAGAATCCATCATTATTAATCAGTGCTCCAACATTAAATATATTAAGGCCAAACATTATTGATCAGTGGGACATTTACGGTCATTATCGATTCCCAAGTGGAAATTTGATGATTTCATTATGAATTTAATTAATCATTTTATAAGATATATGGGAGGAAACGATCCGTTATGGGTAGTTTGTTGACCATTTGATGAATATAACACACTTATTAATTATTTATGAATCATTCTTAGTAGATAATCTTGAGAGGCTATATGTTAGGGATGTCATATTTCTTCCTAAATCTCTATGTTCTATCATATCAGATAGGGATTCATGTTTCAATTTGTGGGCCTGGAATGGGATTCATATGTCTTTGGTTAAAAAGATTCTTAAGATCATATCCTAGAACCCATGTACAAATGGATAGAAAAAGAGTAAAACTCATATGTTAGATAATATTCTATGTGTTTTTTCCTTATAATTGGGAGTTTAAAGAAGAAACACGTACTAATAGTTGATTTCGATTATAATAATAGTTTTAAGGATTACATCTAGATTTCTCATTATGATGCCTTATATGATAGGTCATGTTGATCAACTCTATCATAGTTGGATGTAGGGTGTCAATCACTTCATATAACATATCTCATTCAAGACACGTCAAATTAGGTTCAATTGATTAATATGCATGTGTAGATAGCTGAGTCTATAATGTAGGTATATGGAAATCAACATTGATGAACTCTAGTTTTTGAGGATATGGATTGGGTATTATTGCTTTTTTCTCCCATGTTGGTCCATCATTTGATTCCTATGTAGGGTAAACTTTCACCTCAATTAATTGGAATTTTTGAGACCATTGAGATAATTAGATCAATGTCTTACAACATATAAATTCAACAGACATGTTGTTCTACAGATTATTTTTTTCATGTGTCTCATGTTCGTGAATATTATCCAAACATGTCACAAGTTTTACAACATTATTTGGTTTATTTGTATTTGGATTTTTCCATTGAGGATTACCCAGTGTGTATCATTGATCGAATTGTGATGAACATCCATGAAAGGTCATTTCATTTACTATGGCAGTAATATGAATAATGTAAGTAGAGGATGTGATGTGGGAGAAGAATGCTGATGTACATGCTTAGTGACCTAATATTTTCTCACCTGATCCCTTAATACACTCAAAATGTCAACATATGGATGAATTTCATTAAGGAGGGAAGGATATAAAAACTAAAAATATCATGAAGGTGAATATCATTGTTTTTCTAGATTTAATTATTTGTTTAATCCTTGGGATAATTTCCTATGGCCTCAAGAAAGTATATGGTTTTTTTGGCGTTTGTTCCATGCCCATCGCTCCAAATATTTGTGAGTCAAGATGATTCGCACGACTAGCATAATGTTAGTCATAAAGGTAAAACTCAACCATGTGGGGAACTCAGTGCACAATAGGAGACTAAATAGTTTTCCCTAGAAACATGATATGGGCCTCATGACTGTGCGATTTATCTCAGAATGATTGTACAAGATTTTCATACAGGCTACGCAGTATTAGTCAATCTATGCACCCCACCAGTGTGAGGGGTGTCCATATCCAGTGTCCTGAGAGTGGTTGGCACACAGTTTCACCAACAATGAGGTCAAAGCATACTTCCATTTAAAAAATGGGTGAAATGAACATTTTTCAATTCACACATTAAAACCATAATTTCATTCCACCACCCACTTATTTTTCATCAAACCACACATCAAAGGAAGAAATCCTCCATTATCACCTAGTGATTTTGATAAATCCATTATCTAATATCATCTATTATCACTATTAGGTGCATCGGATCTGCCACATTAATATCACCAATCCTCTTTTTTCATTCTTAAGTTAACAACTCATCTATTCTATTATATTAGTTTGAGAACATATTCAATATTTTCTGGGAATCAATAAGTTCTTCTTATTTATCATTTTATAACATCATTCAATGAATGAAACTAGACGATAAGAGTGTTATGGGACTAAGGTAGATGGTCTATTAATTGTCACTAAAATTCATGATGTTTTCATTGCATCTTGGTTGCTCAGGATGATGGATGGTTTCGTACGATTTCATAGAATGTATATTTCATTCCAAAATTAATAAAACCATGTTATGGTATACCCAAAAATATATTTTGATCCATTAGAATATGTTTACCTAATTGTATTCCACCTCATTTTGTGTTCTAAATTAAATACCATGTTTATATAAACTGTCGATGTCCCAAACACCATCTAAGTGGATCGACTTAACACTTATTTGGTTTATCCTTATTTACAAATTCAAATAGTTGTAATTTTTTAAATTAAAGTGATTGGTATGGATGCCTCAAAAGATTAAAAAATTTATTATGAATTATATGAAATGATAAACACGTGTTTAGACAGGTTACATTTTTATAAATTATTTTGAGATAATCCCTCCTGAGGATTATGATTAGACCACTATTATTGGTCGTTAGACAATAATAAAGGGGCATGTTGAGTAGGGAATTTCATGATCCAGTAAGTTTAGTGATGGAAGGAAATATCACACCATTTATATTCTCTTGGACAATGGGAATTATGTTCCACATTCCATTTCATTGAGTGTTAGGCATGATGACTCACCCCACTATCTAATTTTATAAGCATGGAATCTCTTATTCATATGAGATCCAGGGTTGTTACTCATACTAGAGAATATTTCTCATTAAACTGGTATTGGATTCCTATTTCATGCAATGGGTCCACCTAGAACCTAGTATTTATATATATGCCTCTAAATTTAATTATGTATAGTGTTTAAGTACACATAGGCATATTACATATATCTATGATTTCTAATATATGTTAAAACGATCAGAATAATTATAAGATATGCTAATGTTGGTAATGATTACAAGGATTACTACGAGAGCCAGATATGACTAGAATTCATTTAATTGAATTAGTTAGCAATAATATTCATGAACACGTCTATTACAAACACACTGCTGAGATTATTATTGAAACCATTATTGGTGGGCTACTAAGTATATCTCACACCCTATAGGTGTGACCTTGGTAACCATGTAGACCTTTTTATTGTAGGTGTGGATATGGGAAAAAAACCATATCATATATTCATCATACGTTTTACTTATACCATGGAGCATGGAAGAAGACAATCAATCTTATTATCATGATGATAGTGAAGCTGTATTTTTGACTTTTTTACTTTTTTCATAGAATGTTGTATATGAATTAAGTCTTGTATGTCCTATATACCCATTATCTATACCAGAATTATATGACATCATTTTCTATATGACTCAACCTAGGATCTTATTATTATTATTTTATCAATATTTCCTTTTTATGTGCTTATTTATAGTATTTGTTACCACTATGCTGTAAGTTATATAAATATTTCTCTATTTTCATTAATTATTGTTACCACCGTGATAATATGATATAAGATTATTTTCCCCACATTACCTCCTTGGAAAATCACTACTAGTCAGAAACCAATGACATATGGAGAGGTGCGCTTGAGGTCATGTGACCCACCAGCTTGGGGTAATGTTTTACCAGAACCTATGTATTGATTTTATAATATATAAAAAATAATGGTCGGTAAAAATATAATAATGAATGATATGCGCTTTTATAAAGTGATATCATTAAAAATGGTGTCCCAATTCATTGTATATTTTGTGTGAGTAATAGTAATTTTATAAATAATGATTTCTATAGTGTTTTCACATTGGATATAGATGATTGAATATGTTATCATAAATCCCCAAAAGATTATTTTTCATCTATATTAATTGATCACAACAACTCATAGAAGATATGTATTAGAGTACATAAGTATATATAGACACAATGATTTTATTATTACTACTCCAATAGATGAGTAACATTACTAGTTGGTGACA
Source organism: Viscum album (assembly GCA_963277665.1). Lineage (NCBI taxonomy): Eukaryota > Viridiplantae > Streptophyta > Magnoliopsida > Santalales > Viscaceae > Viscum > Viscum album. The sequence continues at coordinate 525,626,226 of OY728165.1, forward strand.
TATTCCACTTGTAATTTTCTTATCCAGTTGGTATCCTCCAAAATCTACCTTAGAAGAATAAGAAATATCAAAATATGGTTCCTTTGGATAAAATATTCCATGGTTTTTAATTCCTTAAAAAAATTAAAAAAAATTATGACATTTAAATTTTACTCATTTGGATTGGATTGAAAATAATCATAAAGGCATACACTTAACATAAATTTTATCCAAGTCATGCTAAATAAATTTAGCTTCTAGTCATACTTTGATTAATATTTTCATTGAAAAATTGACATGAATCATACAATGTTTTCATACATATTTAACTCATGTAAATTTTAATTTTCTTATCATAATTTATGTTTAACTTCTTTATAAGTCCATTAGAATATTTAGTTTTTTTAAAATTGTTCCCTTAATATACTAGGATATTTGAAAACCGAGGAAGAATTTAAGTACTCCTAGAAAACTCATTTGAATCTATTTATTCAATAAATTAGAAAAATCATTACATGTAGTTTATTTAGTTAAACCCAAAACAACATAATCAACATATATATGAATAATTAATAAATCATTTGAATTTTTTTTAGAAATGGTTGGAATAATTAATTCCTCTTTTAAAATCATTTTATAAAATAAATTGAGTTAACATCTAATTTATAACCTAAGGGTATTTTTTAAAAATATAAATATTTGATTAACTTGAAAACATGATTTAGAAAAGTATGATTTTTAAATCAAGGTTTTTCGCCCAAAAAACAATTTCAAAAATGAACCCATTTAAGAAATCACTTTTGACATAAATGTGAATTTTTTTAAAATTAGAATGGAGGAAAAATCAAAATAAGATTCTTATGTATTCATGTCATCAAAAATTTTAAAAGGTTTCTCCATAATCAATACCTTATTTTTTATAGCCTATATCAAAAAGTTGGGATTTGTATAAGATAACATTTCCTTGTTCATCATGGTTTTTCTCAAAAACCAACATTGTGATTATAATAGGAGGATTATCGGGATGTTCCATGGGAGTATAAATTTTTTTCCATTTAAATTTGTTAAAATAATATTACATGGAATGTATCTAATTATCATAATTAATATTATCATCAAGGGAGTGAGGTTTACGTTGAGAGAGAATAGAATGAAATTAACCATCATTTAAAACCAAACAAATAGTATGGGTTTTTATGGTAATGTATTGATACAATTATAAAGCGGATGTTCTTTGGATTTAATTTTAATCTTGGGTAATGAAGTAGGCAAGGATTCCAGGACATCATTCATTTCATTAAATTATTTATGTTTAGCTATGTTCAAACTAAATTGTTCAACATCATCATCATATTGTGGATTATATTTATGAATATTCACTTCAAATTTTATGTATATCGATTATTCTAGTGTCATGGTCATCTTATTTATGACTTTGATGGATTTACATGAGTGAGGGTATCCAATTAATATTTTTTATTGGATTTCGAGTAAATTTTTCCAATATTATGCTAGTTATAAAGGATAAAACATTTAAAATAGAAAAAATTAATGAATACATCATTTGGAATTTAATATTTCCAAAGATCATAAGTTTATTTTTCTAAATATGAGTCTTATGGGGACATTGTTTAGGGTAAATCAAGTGGAATTGACCTCCTAATCCACAAAATAATCGGGGAAGGGAAAACATAATTATGAGAGTCCTAGAAATTTCAGGGAAGGTCCTATTTCATCTTTTGATAACCCCATTTTGTTAAGGTGTTCAATGAGAGGAAAATGAGGGATGATAACCTTGAGACTAAAAACACATAATGGTATTTATTTTCATAATTTACATCACATAAACTAATACTTATCATGAGTTTGTAGAGTTTTTATTTTTAAAATATCTATGAAATGTTCATAATTTCATTAAAATAATAATTCCTACAACTAAGAAGAGAACCCTTGTAAATCTAGTATAGTCACAAAGAATTAAAACGATTTAATATTTACATTATATACAATCAATTTAAGTTGGTCCAAAAAACTCAGGTGGAATTGATTTATGGATTTAAAAGACTAAACAAGGTTTCTTGGTTTTTAAAAAGACTTTTTTATTTGTATTTTTCAAGGTTCACGTACTATGTTATCATTAACAAACCATTTTGTGGAATCTCATACTAGTCAGTTATAGTTTCTATTCATAAGAGAATGAATATTGGAATAACATAGGCTTTGATGTTAAACCCATGAATTAGTATATTTTTAACATAAAACACTTATCATTACTATTTTCTTGGAATTTTAAAACTATAATATAAACTCTTTGAAATTTAATAGCTGAAAATAAATTCTTTCTTTTTGAATTAAAAACATTAAAAATAATTTTTAAAAATAATTTTGGAACCTCGATCACATAATTAAAAATTATCATAATAAATTATTCTCAAACACTTTTATAAAACAACATCATTTAATTTAGTAGAGATAGAGAATCCAATTCTATTTATACAAGTAATTTATCATTTTTTATTTTTTTATAATGTGACTTATCCTCCATTAAATTCATTGAAATGAGTGAATTCTTAATGATCAAGAAAAATATTCCTTGATCACCTACTATCTATATACCATATGGTTTCTCAGTTTTAGAAAATGTTTTTAAATAAATATTAAGAAACTATATTTTTTGAAGACATATCTTGGGTCTTTTTATGATAACCAATAAAGAGTTAGGAATAAACGCTTGTTTAATTTTCTTCAGTTCAAACTTGAGAATTAAGATAAATTCTTTTGGGACTATCAGATCAATCAATTTTACAGTATTATTCATAAATATGATGAAAAACATGCATGAAATATCTAAAAATTTTATTTTGAGATATTGACTTTTCAAATGTAATCAATTTATATATTTTTTTTAAATTTAATTATTTTAAAAAACAAAAACCATAGTGAAGTTAATAAGATGTTCATAAAAACTCTTAAAATATTATTCCCCATTGGTAAAATGAGAATGATTATTTTTAATATGTTTAATTTAAGATTACAAATTTTAAACATTTGGTTTGGCATTTAACATTAAAACCAAATCCTATATTTATTTTTAAATTTTATTTTTTTAATCAAAAACAATATTTTTTTCTTTTTATGAACATATAATATTGAATGATGATAAAAAAAATTATGTTCATTTTTATCATGAATAAGTTCACTATAATTTAAGGACTATTTTGAAGAAGTATAAGAGTATGTATATGAATGATAATGAGAGTGAGATATGTTATAACTTATCTAAATTCGATTATCAACATGTTTTATGGGATACTTATGACTTTGATCTCATGATTCTCTTGTTTAAATTTATTCCTTGATATCCCTCCTAGTAAAAAACAATAGCAATTTATTACCTTTCTTATTGTACTTTGACTTGTTCTTGGTTATGAAAAAATATGTCTTGAAGTGTCCCTTATTTCCAAAATCTAAAAAAGATACCTCAAATTATTAATTTTTATTGTTGAAATGTCGATGGGATCTCTAATTTTTCAATCACTAGTTCATTATCATGTTAAATTTAGATTTTTTGGGTTTACTCCCAGATTATTCGTCACTATTTTCCTTGAAAATAATTTTTTATTTTATTTCATGACCCCATTATCCTCATTTTCATCTTGTATCTTCATGATTATGTCAACATCATGAGATAACCTATGAGTTTCTCAACAACTATATATTTAATTTCATTATCTTATGGGATCACTGTGAATTCTTGTGACCAATAACTCGAAAAACCACAATGTATTTTCTAGAAATGTTTTTTATAAAGAGATTAACTAAGATAATTCCATTTATTATAAAAATCAGTAAGTCTAGTAAACAATACATTGACCACCTTAGGTTTTTGGAAAACCATTTAAATATAAATATTATCGTGAAAATTACTAGTTAATGATATTTTTTTACCAAAAGGCATTGAATTCATTGTTTATAAAAAATTAAATAAATATTTAAAACCTATTTTGATACAAAATTTAGGTTAGAGTTGAGTAAAATGGATTAATTTTGGTGAAATTAAATTTACAAATTATAGGAAAACATAATGATTAAAAATTTCATTATAAATTATTAATGAAAATAAATCTATGGAAGAGTTAAAACCAAAGAAAAAATTTTTTGAAGAAAAAAAATAATTAAACAGAAAATATATAAGTAGAACAATAACACTAAAATAGATTCTTGAATATATTTTCTTAGTGGATTAGTCAGATTAAACAATTTAATAAATTAATGATTTCACATGATAAATAAAAAATTTATAAAAACTAAGTAATAAAAAATATTTGGTTATGAAGATTGAGAATATGTTTATAAGAAACAATATTTCTAACACTGAAATCTCTTAATGGTTAAATTTATTAGTCTCTTGGATTTAATAGTGTCTATGACACAAATACATTCACTTATTTTTTTATGTTTTAAAAAAACATAAAATATAATAAACACTATATATTTACACGGAATGTTATAAACCTCGAGAAAGATATTTCTCTTTACATTTAAAAGGCGCTTTAAACAAGACAATGTCCATAACATTAATGGTAGGGAGAACAAATATTTGAAGCAGGAATAAGATTGGAAATCTCAGAAGAAATTACATTTTATCATGGTATCAATTCTCTAAATAAATTATGAATAATAATATTCAAAACTGAAAATTATAGAAGGCATTAACAAGATATACAATTTGGATCACACTCAAGAAAGAAGAAAGAATATTCTTAAAACAAATCAATTTAAAAGAAATTGATGATCCATGATAATTGGAATAGAGTATTGAATGACCAAGTGAGTCTACAATGAAAAGAGGTCACTATTTACAATATTTATAACCTTTTGTAATGTTTAAAAATTCATTCAAGGTATTTAATCCATTATTTCCCAAGTTCGTTTTGTTTTGATCACCATACATGTTGTGCTAGAATATGATGTCCTGATTGAATTGGGTACCCAATAGCCTCCAATAGGTTATTGGGGGTGTTTCTATTACTTGATCATCATTTTCATATACCATTATCTAGTCAGTGCAACACTATATGTAGGTCGGTGTACTCTTGGAAACCTCACTTGTTCTGTCTATCAGCATCGACTAATGGGAGCTCCTCTACAAGGTAGTCATTGGACTTTTTTTACTTAGGTAAACTCTTTATGATGACACCTATAGGATGATGATGGAAACAACCTTATGATTTTGAAGAGGATTCTTCAATTCCATCAATGATCCTCCATGATTCCTCTATAATTCTTCAATGTCATTAAAACTTCTATTAAATCAATGTAAATGGTATAATTAAATCTTGTTTCACATCACATAAATAAAATATTAAACACTTTTAAGATTTTTTTTGATCAGTTAAATCAATGAATGATTAGAAGAATAATTGAGGAGGCTAGAAGAACATACTTTTTTGGAGTCACTGTGTCCTACTCTTTATTATGAGTTAACTCCATTTTTATATCATATGTATTTGAATGTGCTAAAACATGTAGAGGTGATCAAGAATATGTATGTGTAGTTAATATGACCTTTATTGGGAGAGATTTTATAACATCCATATGTGCATATATGAATATTGTGGATCATTTGTATCGGGACAATTGAGGTTCTTACTTGTAGGGAGTCTGAACTAGTAGTCTTCAATTCATTTTTCTAGTGTTTTAAATTCTCAAGAATCCATCCAAAGATTCATGAATATATTTAGTGAGGCACATATGATGTACATGGTTAGTTTCATTCCATGGAGATAACAGTACCAGGTGGGTCTAGATCATTCAAGGTAACATCTAAATTTATTTTACCTAAACATTCACCATTTTTGATAAATGAGATTTAAATTGATACATTGAATAAATCTTTTAATTCATCTTATGACTCAAGGTGGAGAGGATTCCAGTTCCCCTTATATTAACTACACCGGTTAAAGTTCAATCTATTTTTAAGGTTTTTTGTTGGGTTTGGGAGATAATTATGGGGTAATAATAGTCAAGGGGTATTTTTTTCTTTAAATTTATATACCATATGATGAAATCATTTTCATCAATGTGTTTTATTATAATCATCAGAACATCAATTTCATCTAAAATATAGTTGTAATATATGATAATTAAGTCAAGTGTGAGATGTTTATTAGTGATAATGATCAACATACATGAAAAAATAATTCATAGCCTCTTTTTCTCATCAGTAAGATATTTTATTATGTTTTTTTAGAGTTGTAGATGGTTGAGTTTCCTAAAAAATTTCAGTGATACCATATTTGTTTCTTAATGTGTTAGTGATTTCACTCCATTTCCATAAAATTTATATTTATAAAGATTTATATTTTGATTCATCTCAATTTTATATGGATTAGTTTTTTTAGAAACCTTCTATGATATGGGATTTTTTCACTCAAATTGTTGATTTAACATAGTGGGGTGTTATATATCCTAGTTTTCCATAGTGGGGTTATCCAATGGGGTTTTATATGATTGAATATAGTGGTTTGATTTTGTGCATGAAATCTTAGTAATTGAATCATGTAATGATTAATAAAAAATTTCCCTTCCTAATGATTGATGATTTTTCAAACATTTAAGTGATACATTTATTTAATGATGAATGCATTTTCATTTGGGTATCATCAGATGAGGTTAAAAGATTATGATATCCTGAAGACTGATTTTATGTGCCCCTATGGGAGTTTTTTTAGTGATATAGTTTAGTTCCATGAATGAACTATCTATTTTTATGGGAGTCATTATATCCTTGGTTTTTAGCTCCTGTATTTGTTCTTGGTAGTGTCCATTGAGGAAATATTTTTCTACAAGAAATTGGGGAGGATCCTGGAAATAATCTTACAGATATTTTTAAAATATATTCGTGCCATCATTTATATGTAAATTTTTTCTAGTTTCATATTTGGATGTGTGAGGTATATTTTCTTGGGCATGTTGTGTCTTAATGGTGAATAGAAATTGATCTATTAATGATCAAGGTGGTTGATTATTAGGAGGAACCCATGAATAGTGAAGATATTTGATGGTTACTTAGTTGTGATAGCTATTAATATATTTTCATGTCTAATTTATTTGGAATTATATCCTATTTTTAAACCATTAATAGTATGAGTCAATATTTTGTATGGAATGATTATTGTGAGGTGGTTTTCGACTACTTAAAATAATATTGTCCATTGATCTTGTACTTTAACTTTCTGAGAAATGGTTTATGTTCTTGGTATTCTATGAAACATAAATACATGATTTGTGTTGTATATTGAGGCACCAGAGGGAGATGATGTCATGTGAGTCTAGCCAGTTATGTTTTCATGAGTGCAACTATGTCACCCATGATGTTGTTTTAGTTGTATTGGTTCTTGATATGAAGCTATGGTGATATTTCCTCATCGAAAAATGGTCTTTGGTCTTTGTAGATTAAAAGAGTTTGTGGAATATATTATCTCAATGGGATTTTCATCTACATAAATAGAGGTTGATAGAGTTCTTTCATGACTATGAAATCATGATATCTTATACCATAGGGAAATGGAATGTTGTAGATGAAGCGATGTGTTGGATTGAAAAAAATATGGTTTGAACGTCTATGGATGAATGGAATGTGATATAAGATCTTTCAATGATGCATCTTGATTTATAAGAGGATAATGTTAATGGTTTTATATACTAGATAATTTTGCTATCAACCATTGTTCAAAAGGTGGACGAGTCGTTTTGGGAAGATTCATTGGTATAATTGATATGAGATGTTATCTTCTCTGATGATTCTCATGAGGTATGGTTGAAGTGTTATTAGCATTGGGTGTTCTGTTTATTACTACATGACACATGACTATTGTTTCACATCAGGAATAATGTGGTATATGAGCTAAATAGTATATTATGTGTGATGTGACACATGTCCCAGAGTCATGGAACTCTATTTTAAATGATATTTTTAAACTGTGAAACAAGAAAGACATTTTTTATTGACCCATATGTCATACTTTGTGTTATATGGAATGTAACCCGTATATTTTTTAACACATTACATTTAATTTTATTCCACATGAAAGTCAAGATAATTGGAAGTGTTTGGGTGTTTTAAAAAAAATTAGAGGGGGGTAACCAAGGCCATGTTACCGAATTAAAGTAATAGAAGCCACAAGGTACTGGGTGTACAGAATCAGGTACTCATGATATGTATTAGAAAAATTATATACCTTAAATACCCATATTCTAACTAGTTAGCCTACACTGGGTACCAATGGATCATCGGGAAGCTCACACAAGTAGATCGAGAACCTAGTGGTCTTCCTAGGAGAACCCCACAATGAAAATTATCATTTTTCCCTAAAACATATTTTAACCACTCATCATCTCCTCCCCATAGATAGACATGACATATAGAACATTTTATTCTTCTTCCATTGTTCTAAAGCTTATCTTAATCCAATTTTTTACATTTTTGAAGTTTATTTTTTTGTTTTCATCCAATTTTTTAATGTTTAATACCATTGACGCCATGATATTTGTTTTCTCTCACTATTATATTTTTATCTATCTCAAATAACTAATTTTGAATGTATTCTTTATGTTCTTATGTTATGGTTAATTTATATAAAATCACGTGTCACCTATTTTTGAGTTTACACATGTGGCTCAAGGTAGAAATTTATTTCCTTTTTTTAATTTTTATATGAGGATTACAATAACTTTTATACATTAAATTTTATTTATATGAATTTGATTATTTTTCATAATGTATTTTGGTTGAAAAGGTAGATTTTAATTAATAAATTAACCTTATTAATGAGATTTATATGGTTTATGCTTTTATTTTATACCAACAATAGTAATTATGATGTAATTTCGGGGGGGTTTTGACTTATTTATATTTTCATAAAGCATGATATCTAAACATGGTAATGGTATCTAGTGGTACTTTTCATATCATGTTGATATGCATTATAACCTTCTCCTAAATAGAATATTTTTAGTATTGAGAAAAGTCACACAAAATGGTTAAGATATGTTTTCTTGTGGGTAGGTATAATAACAGCTCTTTATAGATGTGTGGAATATGATAGTGAGTCTTAGTATGAGAGGCGAAACCACATGAATTAATTGTATGTGAGAATTTAGAGTCCTTGTTGGGTATCACTCTGAGTTAGATATTAGTTATGTACATGGTTATTCTCATGATGAATTTTGGAATTGAATGGCATTATGATTTAATTGGGGTTGTGGTTTACTCTTTTCAAGATCTATCCATGCGACCCACCATGTATTATAGAATTTTATTGTTGGGATTGTGAAGACTCTTAATAAACTAGATTAATTTCATCAAAAGATGTAACACAAGAGAAACTATATTCCTTATAAGACAAGGTACAATGATCTTCAGTGGATGGAAGGGGTTGGTAAGAGATTCCAACATTCCAATTGATGTAGAATAGTGGCCAAATCATATGAAGTTAATAATTTTCTGATAATAAACAGAATGATGAAGTATCACTATTGGTAAAACTATTATCTAGATGTTTTTATAAAATTTATGATACACATTGAATATTGTTGTTTTACAAATGATTGGTGGTTATACTGATGAAATATACAATGGACTGAAACTTTAACAGTGAAACAGTTAAAATATCACAAATGTTGGATGCTAGTGCAACTAGATGATCAAGAGGGTCCCTCTATGGGGGGGGGGGGGATTCTCTGAGGTGTAAAAAATTTCACTATGTTTTTGTTTTATGTGGTTGACAAGTCAATGTGATTGAAAATTATTACATCCATGAAATCAATGTGTTTCATGTTTTCCCAGTTGACATATGATGAAATTCTAATACACAAAAAATTCAAATTTGTATTTATTTTATTTAATTTTGTTTCATTTTTTAATATTTATATTTTAATGGTATTGGAGGAATAAAACATTGAATAATGAATTTTGTGTGTCAATTTGGGTATATATTTTCTTCTTTGTTCAGGTGCACTCAAATTAAATGGATTGTAACAGATGCCATGTTTCCACCAATGTAATATTTTTCTTCAAAAAAATACATTGATTGGTGTTTCTCTGTAAATATAAACAATTATTGCAAAATAATAAATTGGTTGCCATAGGTTTAGCGGTTTTCTCAAAATCAGATCATGTAATATTCATTCTTTCAAAAATGATTTTTTATTTAGTGGGATAAATTGTATCCATTGGTGATACTGTTAGAAGATTTCATGGTCTTGATTTAAATATTTGATGAAATGTATTTTTATTTCTAGTGAATGGAAAAGGTGGACAATGTGATTCTAAATGATCTAGAAGTTAGTTTGAAAACTATTACATCATTGGTAATTGAGAAAGTAGAATGGGAAAGGATGGTTATAAATGAATTGAGAACAAGTAAAAAATTAGTTATATCTATAGAACAGCTCACATAACATGTATTGGCATAGATGTAGCCCTCAGGATATAGCGACATACATATTCCCAATTACCATGGTTATTGCCTATGGAAATTGGTTCTTCTCGAGTGCATGTGAGTTATTACCACAAGCATTACTTATGGATATTGGTTATTTCCATGGGCACTTCCCATGGTTATAGACTACCCAACATGGAATAATAGACATATTTCCATTGTCATGTGTCCCATGGATACAACCTTCCATAAAGGTAACAAGTGTTATGTCCATGTTATATACCCATGGATATAGATTCTTCCATGTAGTTCAACCTATATCAATAAGAATTTCCCTTGGTTATTTCTTTCCTTTCTTATGTCTATAGATTTTACAGGATAAATTATGAAGTTAGTGCTTTTAAAACCCAACTCATTTTTATTGTAAAAGATCACTCTACCACTCTACTAAAATTGTTATTTTATTTTTACATAAACATATACTTATATAAATATATGTAACTATTTAGAAATATGTTTTTTTTATTTAATTAAATTTAATATCTTCTTAATGAAAGACCAATAGCCATTGACAGTTCCCATATATAAGGCCCATAGTTCCTTTGGCTATAGGTGGGATATAGCCATAGACAATTCTCATATATATATCCCACAATTAACTTGTCCATATGTGGCCTATGTCAACAAACATTTACTATGGCATGCCCATATTACCCATGGATATTGGTGGGAAATTTTATTTTTCTCATGCTCCGACCACATAAAAATAATTAACCATGAAAATAGACTATATCAATAAGATACGATCATGGAAATTTTCCTTCGTGACCATGGTTATATGTGTTCCATAGATGGGATATATCCACTAAAATTACTCCTAAATATATACCACCCATACCATGGATCTATCTAGTCTACAACCAAAGAAATTTATTTTATGTGGTTATAGGTTCATGGAAACATGTGTTTTTTTAGTTGTGGGGCTTGGGGATGTTTTCATTACTGTATATTGTTGGTCTGAATATCCATGAGAATAAGACCATATTAAATTTGATGGATGCTTTGGAAGGAATGTAAAATAATTAAATAATAATCCAAAAAGTGTTATTAATGAGATGAATATTCAATATAAGGCTATCAAATGAAATATTCCCAACATATCATGTAAATGAGTCTAATTTTATTGGATTCGAACTTGATTTTATGAAGGAACTACAAAAAAAGTGACATGCACCAACAGAAAATTATTGACAGATAATATATATTTTGGTAAAATGATGAATTCCGATAGATATTTAATTTTTCTGATATTAAGTACATGGAGCAACTTATTTTTTTACCAAAAAATATATTTGATCGTATTAGCATTTCAATACCAACATATCTTTTACTGACATTTAAATTCCGTGCTTTATCATAAAAATACCAACAATTGAGTCACCATTAATTGAATTTGTTATTATTAATTATTATCACCCAAAAATCTTTTAACATTATAAAATTTCATTATAATAAGTTATTCAATAATACAAATATTTTACTAAAAATCAAATATATATATATATATATATATATTAATTACTTATTACAAACATATCATTTTACCAATATAAATATACAATTAATTAAAATATTTATAATTTAATAAAATTTATTGAAAATAAGGAAAATAAATTATATGTATATAATAGATTTTTTTATTCATAAAATATATATAAATTTATTATATATGAAGTTGTTAAATATCATGATTTTTATAAAATTATTATTAATTTTTTATACATGTAGTCCATTTATCCTTAAAAAATCGTGCCCCTTTATCCATTCCCGCACCCTCGAGGATCCTGAAAACCCTAAGTTTCACTCGTTCATATGCGTCAATTCTTATTCGTCAATTCTTCTACCTCGTTCAATGCCACCCCTTTATTATTGTTTCATCGACTACCCATTTGGTTCATCTTGATCACCTCATATTCATATCATGTTCATCTATTTCAATCATCTGTGCATCCCTCATTCGCATCTCCTCAGCACCCGACCCCACATCAGTGATATGCTTCATGTCTTCACTCACCTAGTTCATCGTCATTTCCATCATTTCCCCCCACACCCAGTCCCTCGAATCTCCATCATTACTTATAATCCTTCCATAATCCTCACTTATCCTGGAACCTCTCTTCATCCTTGATTCTGTATAAATTTTTTCAATTCATTAAGATGGGAAATTATTAAAGGATTTTGGCTCTAATTAATCATGAAAGTGTGGCATTGTAGGTTGGTATGTAATCGGGTTTTTCATGTGCTCGCATTTATTAAAAAAGGTGTGATTTTGGTTGTTCTTTTTCTGCAAACTGGTTCAATTTTGGTTGATTTCATGTTCTTGTAATGAGCATGAGGCAGTGTAGATTGGTACGTAATCTTAGACATTCATACTCTGATTAATTAATGTTCTTGAAATTAGTAACGAGGGTTATTCTCTATTTTTTTGTCACACTTTGGTGAGTTATAGCATTAGTAATGAGAATTTAGTGTCAGTTCAGTTTTGGTAAAACTGTTTTCATTAGTAAAGCAGGTTCAGTTTTGGTTGTTATCACACTTTCTTACAATTGGAATTAGTAATGCAGGTTTAGTTTTAGATGTGATCAAACATTCTAGCAGTTAGCATCAGCAATGCAGGTTTAGATTTGGTTTTTTTCATGTTCTTGGAGTTAGTATGAGGAAATGTAGTTGGGTATGGTATCTCGGACTTCAATGCTCGGATTAATTGATGTTCTTTCAGTTCATATTGCAGGTTGTTCTCTGTTTTGTTATCATACTTTTTCCAGTCCTAGCTTTGCCTATTTATTATTAGATCTTCTCACTAGAATGAATTTTTTACTTGACGATTGATTGTAACTTGGTTTACCCTACCATTGTTTTTCTTACTTTTAAGCTGATTAAATATCAATTAATGCCATTAAATGGGATTGGACTAATCAACACTGTTGTTGAGAGTCCAAAGAATGTAAAAAAGAAAGAAACCAATAGAATATTTAAAGAAGCAATCTTGTTAAGATTTAAGTGGTTCATAAACCTTTAGGAATTTTATAGAACCTATTTGAAATTTCTATACCAATCATTTGAAATGAACTGATGTTTTACTAGTTGATGATTTAATTTTTTGGTAGTCATGTTGAAGAGATTTTTTTATGCAGTATACTGATTAGTGAAACATACTTAGAAATAACCCTTTGCTTGCACAACTGTTAAATTGATGCTTGCTTGATATGTTGGATGTTTAATGAATGAAGTAAAAATGAAACTAGATTCTTAAACATGTTTGACATTAACATTAAATTTTCTCATCTGATTGAAGTGGAACTTTAATTTATTAGAAAAAGTGATTTTATTATTTGGTTTGGGAATTTCTAAATGTATCTATATTCTTTTGCTCTAAAATTATCTGCTAATTTACTATAAGTTATTAATTTTTAAAAATTTTAATCCAATATATTTTGATTGTTTCAAATATACATAGATTCAGAGTTCTGGAATTCTTTTTGAATTTTCACTGATTGCATACATTGTATCTTATTTTAAATTTTGATGGGGAAACTTTGAGCAGGAAATATAAATGGGTTTCCTTAAAATCTGTATGTGGAATGGTATTTTTTTTCATGTTATAGAGAATCCATTAGCATGTTTTTTCTGGGAGTGAAAATTTCATGTGTAGGGGTAGTTATTAACATAAAATCATCATTCATTTTATTTCTTTTTATTGAAAAACCCCTGAATTTTTACAAAACATGGAAAAATTTAGAATTTTCAATAATTGTGTAATCTATAAATATGTTCTGAAAATTGCATGTTATTGTTCATTTAAACATGTAATGTTTTTCATCACAATTCATGTTAAAAAACTATAATTTTAGTGTTATTGTTGTGTGGAAATTTATTTCTAGAAATATAAAATTTATTGTGTTTTTTTGGATGTTACTGCACATTCCCTTGTGGTCTAAAATCCCACCTTCCATCTATGAAGCCCACTTTTAATAAGTGCACAATACCAAACTCCTAAAGTCTAATCTACCATGTATTCACAATCATTTCACCCTCAAGAACACTAGCATGATTGAACCAAAATTTCTCACTTGAAATTCCAAATTGAAGACACAATGAAGCACTAATCTGTATTACTATATAATCTAGCTCGCACTCCGGATTTCTAGGTATGCCCAAAGCACCTACCATACACCAAATTCCCACCAGGAGTAGTTAAATAGTTTATGCAGATTTTGGAATAAACTGACTGCATATTGTTTATTGAATTAGTTTATTGGTTTCATATAGTTTATTTGAATAAACTGTAAACAGTTTAATGGATAAAATAAATGCATAATTGAATGCAGTTTATTGAATAAATTTCATAAACTCTATACACCTTACTGATTAATATAATTTTATACTATTAACTGATTTCATAATATATATTGGAAACTGATTTCATACCAATTTCACATCTTATAATGTTTATCAATTATAGCTCACCTGTAACTAGATTTCATACTACAAATACTGATTTCAAATTGTATATTTTAAATTGATTTCATATTGTATACTTCTATTCATACCATAATGTTTTTCAAGTATAGGTCACCTGTAAATTGATTTCATACTACTTAAACTGATTTCATATTGTATATTGTAAATTGATTTCAAATTTTATAATTCTTTTCATACCATATTCTGTTATTTATGTTACAGTATTAACTAATTTCATACTTTTTTTCTATTTCTCATACTGTATGCAGTTATGCCTGATGTATCAACCATTTATCACCTTCTCCTACTATTTTTAGTGCTATTCTGTTATTTATGTTACACTATTAAATGATTTCTTATTGCCTAAACTAATTTTATGATGTACTATTTTTCATATTATTACAATATGAAATCAGTTTATTTTTCATACTGATTTCAAGCATACTATATGTGGTAAATCATACAGTTTACTAAATATTTTTAAACATGGCAAGCTATTTTGTTTTAAATCTGAATGTAGTTTATATGGAGGTTCTGGTCAAGGAATTCAAGTGCTTAAATGCAGACTCGGATTTTTCTGAAATTGTTTTTCTAAGTTTGTTTTTGTTAGTTTGTTCTGGGTTATGGTTCTTGTAATTGATTTTGGTTATCATTCTGGATGTTTGTAGCCAGTCTATGTAGAAGCTGTTGTTGTTGGATCTATTCTGTGTTCACTACTCATGAAGGGACATCAGAGGTGAACCAAACCATATTCAAGGAGTTTCTCTTCATAGTTGCAGTATAGAAAGATGACAGTGTTTGGACTAAGTGATGCAGGATGCTGGTTTCAAGGTTTGAGATAGATTCATTCTTAGTGGTCATGGTTCCTCTACTTTGTTGGGCTCATGTAATAAATTATTCATAATCCTTGGTTGTGTACCTTGGATTTTGTGTAATCATTGTTTGTATTGATTTGAATGACATCATGGAATCAAATTCATGGGCATAGTTTGATTGGTGAAACTATTAGATTTTGATAACAATGCCATTATTTATTTTGGAAAATAAATTATTTTTTGATTCTTGTGAATCATCTTTCCAGTCTCTTTGGTATAGTGTTATGCAGGTTAATTTAATTATTAATATATTATATTTATAATCACTATATAATATATAACTAATTTAATAAATATAATACAATGTATTACCAATTGGTATGATAATATCACATAGTTCGTCATTTAAAAAGTAATTTTTAAATATATATTAAATGTTGATATTTATACTATCAACAAATAAATTTATCGTATGAATTTGTTGCTAAACACTTTAACCAACATATATATTAACTTTTGGTATTATTATAATTGTAACTGAACTATTTTATCTATCACAATAACATTTAGCGACATATTTTTTACCAACATTTTAGTGACAAGACAATTTGTTTTGGTAAAACGTTTTAACAACAAAAAATGCACTTTCACCAATAGACATACTCATGTTGGAAAAAGATAATTATTTTGTAGTGAGGTAACATTTGAAGATTATATCTTGACCATATTAATGTTATCATGATTACCATAATCGTGGGATAAAATGGTAAAAATCGTATTAAATTTTAGTGAAAAGAGAAACATCATATTCGATTATGTACAAAACATGATCCTAAATGAAGATCTCCAAAGGATGGATATTCAAGAACCATCTAGAAATTCATAACGTGTAGTGGTAATAGAGATTTCACATCATTGAAGAAATAAAATAAGATCAGAATAATTGATAAAGGATAGGTGTAGAGGAAAATCTACTAGACCAATATAAGCCTACTAAAACTACGATAAAATGGGTATCCTCAATAAGGATTATTGTAATCAAAATTGAAAATTTGGAAGACCAATATTTGATGGATTATTTTTTTCGATAAACTTGTATGAGTAGTATAAATCATGTCAATATACCATCAGAATCATAGAATATAGATTTCAGTACATATTTCACTCCACTAATTAAAATGGTGAATTTTAAATTATATGTTAAGAGGAATTGAAATAGTGAATCTAGTTGATTATTATAATCATAATATTTTAGGTAAGGTGCATATTATGATTCATTTGAACAGTGAATTTTTATATGTATTGACGGAAGTTTGATATGTACAAGGACAACATATGAACATGATTTCAATTTGTCAGTTGTATAAATATTGATATAGATCTACCATTACCATTGGAGTGGTTAAAATCACTTATAAATCCTTATTTATAGAAGGCGGTTTAAATGATGGAATATTGTATCTAACTTGGTGGTTTGTGAGAGTTACACATATCATGGATTCAATAATAAAAAATCCTAATATATGGAACTACCATCTTAGGTATCTCAATGAGAATGGTATGAATGTTTTAATAGATAAAGAAGGGTGAAGATGGAACATTATGACTTTGGATGTAATAAGAGTTTCATACTTATCAAACAAAATTTTGTGAGAATTATCTTGACCCTAAGAACATCAAAATTAAGTAATCTAGGGCTAGTATATAGATTTTTGGGGACGTTCCCTAGTCATATTTTATGGAGGTTCACAATAATTTTTGTCTTTCATTGATGGAAACTTAAGGAATGTATGTGTACATTTCATAAAACATAATTCTAAAGTGTTTAGAGTGTTCATTAAAAGTAACTATATGGTTGAATGGGAAACATGATGTATGATTAAATTATTATGATAAGACAATTGAGTTTAGTACTTGTGATTTTTTTTCTCGAATATTCAGTAGATAATAAGGCATTAAAAAGAATAAAGTATACCATTAACACTTATGTATAATAACTTATATAAAATAAATAATATGTAGGTAATTGTGAGTCAGTTGTGAAGTAGGAGTTAGAAATGTTTTATGTGAATAACACTTGAGAGCTAATGGATTAACCAACTCAAAATTAGAGTCTTGAAAACATTAATGATTTCAAGAAAAAATATGTATTTTATGAAAGTATATGGTATATAGTGAGGTTTTTATTCAATTTATTTCAATGGAAGAAGGGAATCGACTTTTCAAATAATTTCTCTTCGGTAGTAAAGAATATTACCATTAACATTGTTTGGAGTTTGGTTGATTCCAAAAATAATAAATATACAATATAATGATGTAAATATGATCGTTCATCTTGAAAATAAAGATGATAAAATATATATCATGTAACACGAGGTTTTATTTGTCAATTGTTTTTGGTATTCAATATCGTGAAAGGCCTTTACAGGATGAAAAAAACACCCTGATACTGGAATTAGATTTATTGATATTCTATTGAGAAGAATAGTTTCATGTTGAGAATATAAAATCACTATTGGTACGGTAAGGAGTCAGATGATGAGAATATAATTAATCTACAATTTTACATGGATTACATGAATTAGGTGGGTCCATCAATTCAATGTAACCATGATCTTAAAAGGGACTTGTTATAAAAAAATGAAATCAAATGTTTTGGTGAAGCACAGATGATCATGGGAATGGGGATTGAATGAGACAAGAATATCAAAAACATGGTTTTTTCTCTAAAATATTTCATTTAGAAGATCATATAAATATTTTCAATGACCTGATATAAATTTTTTAAGTCATCTTACTGGTTATTTCAAACTATCAATCAAACAAAAACAATAAATAAAAGAAGATGAAAAGCACGTTGGGAAAATACTATGTGCATCCATAGTTTAAATAATTATATATTCCATGGAGTAAAATCAACTAAATATTTTCTATTTTGCTATAGTATTCTGTCATTTTATTTTAAATATGGGTAAATAACTTTGGGATGTTATAAATTAGATTGCGAGATATCTTAATGGAATTTGATATTTTGTTTATATTCTCAATGATGATGATCCATTGATTGGGTATGTTGAATCAATATTTTCTTGAGACTCTGATTCTTTGAAATGCACAAGTGGTTTTATATTTACCTTAATTAGAACCCTGATTTGTTAGATGTTAAAGATATAACAATTTATTTCTCTCCCCCACAAAAAAAAGCAGTTCATATGGGAGGAACAGAATCAAGAAAGGAAATGGTGTGTTTAAATCATCTAATTGACATGCAAAAAGGGTTCCATAAAATTTCAATTCCATTATGGATAGTCAGAGTGTTGTATATATGGAAAAACATTATGTGTTCCATGTGAGGATATAGAAAATCAATAAAATGTAACATTACATTTGGATATTTCTTTATCCTTGTGTGTAAGGTCTAGGGAAGATAGTTGGATGAAATAATCCAACAGATATGTTCACAAAAGATTTATTCTAATAGAGTTTGAGGGATAATTATAGCTTAGTTTTACTTGGCTGAATGGGATAGAAATGGATAACTATTTCACATAGAAGAATTTTCGAGGATTTAAAAAGTTTTGGTGGATGTAAATTTTTTCCTATAAAAATATTCAAGTGCCATATTATTGGTATTTTGAAGACACTTTAAGCCATATAGTTAGTTCACTAGAAGGGGAAAACTGATGAAAAATTTTTTATATTGAGATTTGTCCCAAATATCATCTGGGGATGGAAATATTTTATGGGGAATTAAATATTTCTGATGGATGCAACAGGTTAGTCAAATCATAAGGATTTCAATATTTTATCAATCGCTGTAAAAAGTCAGTTTTTCTATTTTAATTACCCTTATCATGAAGTTGTTGAGGAATGAGTGATGTTGTTTCACTACCAACGCTTGGAATCCATATCAAGAAAATATATGGAGGATCATTAGTTTCATTGTGCTATGGATTTACTACTATAAATATATGAATTCAATGAAACTATATGACCAGGTTGGATGACAATGATATTGTGTTTTGAATCTACTAGTATCATTGATCAACAATAATTCTTAGTCCAAATTATTATAAATTTTCAATTTTGATGAAATTAAAGTGTTAAATTCTTCAATCATGTATATATATTAAAATTCTAAACTACGTAAAACATTATTAAGACATTATTTTTTTTTTACATTTTAATATTTGTATAAATTTTTCCTAAAATGATATTGTGTAATGAATTCATTATAGCTATTTGGTTGAATATTTTTATTCTGGTTTTTGTACATTTTAGTTCATAGGATTCAATCTGGAAACCTATTTTTACTGGATGAACTTTTTATGAGTGATGCTTGTACGAGATTCTTAGTGTGATTGGAATTAATGATAATTTGGCTATTTCTTGACCTCATGATTGTTTTCTTAAATATGTGTTTCCTAACAATGGAATCTCACCATGTGTCATGGATTGGTTTATTCTTGTGGTAGTTTGTCTATGTTATGCCCTCTATTTTACTTCATATCATTAATACATAGTTATTGGCCCTTACACATCATTTTGTGATGGTTTGGCTTATGTGGGAGTTTTTCTATGTCTCACACAAAATATAATATACATCATAAATGTAATAAGGCATATTGAGGAAATATATGGTGTGGGGAATTAAATATTTTAATAACCTAAATGAGGAAACATGTCATGATCAGTGGTCAAATCCCTAGATGATTTCTGAGGATTTCATGTGAGTAAATCAACAAACACAAATAAAACAGAACGGATACCTTGTGAAAAAAGCGTGTATGAATGTAGAAATTCATTGGAAACCATTACCAAAAGGATCTAAAGATTATACCCTCTAGATTATCCACACATGATTAAGAATCCTTCTGATTGTCGTTTATCAAATTCTTGGTGGTTGCATAGAGATCTTAAAAATCAATTGGAATCATGATGATCACCTTGATCTCGTCCAATTGATCTCTTCAAGGCATTATATAATTAGTCTCTTCGGGATAGAATTTATCTATATATGTTGTGGTAGTACAAATAATATCTCATTTTCTAGGAATTAATAATCAAAGGACGGATCTTATCCTCTTACTTATATAGTGGTATCTCAAATACCATAATTGGGTTCCCAAACCCCCAGAAAAGTCAACACCCAGGGAATAAATAATAAATGATTTGTTGTGATGAACTGACTATTTCATAAACATCATTTACATTCTATCACATAAATTTCATATATAATTAATATATTATTTTATAAACAAGATTCTTTAACTGAACTAGAAATTCCTTCTAAGATTAAACGAATCCTGAATTCTAAAATTATAATTGTTAATATAATATTTCTACATGTATTCACCAAATACCTTCTGAATACATTAAATAAATTAATTAAACTGAATAATTATATATTCTAATAATTAATAAATTTATTATTCGTTGGTGATTAATTATGTGTACAACTCTTAGACCATGTGGGGGAGCACACTATTTCAAATATTCATATTCACCAGAATATTGTATAATCTTGAAGGCATTATTATGTGTAACTCTCTAGGAAATTATCATTATAGAAATAAGTACTATGAATAGACTAATAGTGGAGTTTAGTGAGCCATAAAATCCCCTAAATAGATATGTAATAGTTATAGTGATGCCAACAATCATATGAACATGTACTGTGTAATATAACTTCTTTGTCTTGTGAAATATCATAATGCAGAATGCACACTTATTTCATTGTCCATTATTACTTTTTTTTATAAGAATTTAAAAATATAACATTCACTAACTTGTATAAGGAATTTTGATGGTACTTCCATCCTGATCAACTAGGTCTGAGATAACATTTCCTTAACTGTGAATAGAAAAATTCAGTCTTGATAATTCAACCACTATCATACAACCAATGATGCACCCAATAGATGTAACCATTCCGGGACTTCATTATCATGGATATTCCTTTCATAAATATACATGATCAAATAAAACACATTGATAGTAGTATTAATTTGGAATCCAATACACATGTCTATTGATTGGAATAACCAATGACACCTGGAACATGTGGTGTTCCTACTGGAAGGTCTATCCTCAATATCTCACTTATTATTGATCACCTAGTGCGACCTTCATGTCAATAATTCTCAGTTATTATGGTCCCACCATCACTTGATAGTCATAAATAGACAATTTCTTGTCAGTATTATCTATCTAGACCATAAGACTTATGTTTAAAAATAATGTTTTATTATCTTGAGGTTCTTCTTATTGACTGGGAAATGCTATAATCTTTTAATAAAACAATTAATTAATATAAATTAGTATATAAATAGTGGATGTAGAAATATATATGCAATTAGATTATGTGTACATCATGTAAAACTCAATATATCCATTATATAGTAATAGATATGTTTCAATAATGTTTGGCCAAGGGAACCCACATTTACAAAATTTCCACTTAAAATATATCTAACATTCTAATTATCTATGTCAGATGTAACATGATATGATCATGTTTCTACTGAGTTATGGCATTGGTGATGTGTCCTACATGTTTCCACTACATGTCTATTCAATTATATATGACTACACCTCCTTGATTGAGATTGTGCAAGAGATGTAAACCTCAAGTATATTTCGCTTTTTTCCTCTGACTAAACATGAAATAATGGATTTTATAAGTTGTAGAAGTATACCAATTTATAATATGATAATAATTTATGTATTGGGATTTATTCCATGAATTTGAATAAATCATTATGTATTATACATTGTTTCATTAGATACCTGAAAAGATACAACATACACATTATTTTTATATATTTCTACCACTAGATTGTATGAGATTGTATAACTCATTACATTATCCAGTCTATCATCTTATATCATATCTATATACAAAATCAGCTTTTGTATCCCTTAAAAAATAATATCATTTTATCTCCACATATGAGGTATATAACCTTTATATATTCTCTAAAGTCTAATTGGATAGATTCGACTTCTTCCCTTGCAGTTCTCATAGATATAACTGATATTTTACTACCATGAAGTCTATTTTGGAAATATAAATTATTATACATATTACGGAATACATGATTGATCCATTGTACAAGTGCATATAACTCTACTTACCACTTTAATCTCCCCTATTCCCAATGTATGTTTTCTTTGATGGATTTATATCATGTGAAAATGGTAACAATTCACTCTCAAATTATTCAAACCTATATTTTATAATACTTTTTTAGTATATGTACTATTTACTGCATCTAAGAAACCATTAGTTCTATCAATGTAGATCTTTTTTCCGATAATATCGGTCACTAAATTAAGAAAATTTCTCATGATATTGTTTCATTCTAGCCTTAACTAACTATAAGGTAAGTAACATTTTCCCATATTTTGTTAAACATATTTTACTTGAAAAAACCATAGAGATACCATTATTCTCTTGTATAGATATAGAAAAGATTTATTACAAATTAATATTCTATGATCATTTTTCGTACTATAATAATAATGTGTATTTTGTTAAGATTTTCCCCTTATTGTAATTATGTGATGTCTCCATCCCTTTATAGTTATAATTAATAGACACATTCTATGGATGGTGGTCTTGACATCCAATGTTCATTAAACTGATAATAGAAATTTTATATCACAAGTGGAATTATAATGGATTTCGGCATAACAACTTGGTGTTACCATTCAAGCCTTATTGGTAGCAAGATTCATCCATAAATGTATTGTCTCACTATAATATGCACTCTAGTATTAGAAATTTTAAGACCCTATACATTAATATTTGGAATTCATTATTTAATTTTCGTTTATATTCTTCATATTATCTAATGTACAAATATATATTACTTTTATGGATGGTTATTCTCATATAATAATGTATCATCGACAATGGTGAATATAAATATATCACTATGGTGTTATCCATGCTATGCAGTATGTGTATCTAGAAAATTATTTTTTCCTTAGTATTACATGCCACCTTTAATGCCTTCGGGCCACCTCAAGGCCTTCGTGCCACCTCAAGACCATAGGTCCACCCGAAGTGAAGATGCCCAGACTGATTCTATTAGGAACCAGAGTCTGGAGGAAGATTCCAGAGTAGGGCGCATTCACTAGTGTAGGGATAATGGATTTGGAATAATGAGAGGGTATATCATTTCCATAGGTATAGGGCATGTGCATCTTTGTATAGAATATCTAGAAAAACAACCATGCAGTGGTTGAGATATTATCATGGTACAAATTCTAGGGAGGGGCGGTTTCAAGTAGTCGTTGTCTATATGATTTCCATAAGACCTACAGGTCTTGTAATGTCTTTAAGCCTAATAGAAATGAAATTTTAGTGTTCCCCTTCAACCATTAAAAGGGGGAATTTCAAAAATAAATATAAAATTATGGCCTTAGGGCCATTTTGGATGTCCTAAGTAACATTAGTAAAATTAGTATAAATTCACATTGTGTTTTTCTTTACGAAATTTTGATTACATTCTAACAAACACTATGTATAAAGACAAAATGTTCTTATGACATAATGGATTTTCATCATACTATAACTCATATGATATCTATCTATCAAGATATTTGGCATATGGTTATGGTATAATGTCATTATTTGGGATACAAATTTTTGAAAATAATGTATGTATCTTCAATAGATATATGTTTTAGCATTGATGCTTATTGTACTTACATCATGTCTTTGATGCGTATATGGGAATGTGCATTTAATAATTTCTCCATGAAACACATTATTTTTAAATGATAATATGTAAAAATATATCATTTTCCTTTACCACATCTTATATTTCATATGTATAAGGTAATGTTTGTTTAGGAATGAATATATACTACATTATATTGATTGATTACTGATTTGTCAACATATTATTTGGCACACTAGCCTAAGAATCTCATATATTCAAATGATAAAAATAGCATACATCAGTTTTACAGTCTGTAAAAAACAAAAAAAATGTATATTATGAAATTTATTCACCATTATTTTACCCTTGGAATTGTTCATTCAATATAGTTGATCAAATTCCAAAATAATTATGGATTATCTTTATAACTAATTGTTTCTCTGTCCAAAACTATGTACATAAGTGTGTCAATGATACTTAATATCATTACCTCCAAATAGTCTAAAACCGTAATGGGTATATCCAAGATAACTACTTAGTTTTTCTAGAAAAATTATTATCTTTACACAACTGGGTATAATAGTTTCTTAAATTTTTATATCTATCCTATATTTTATATGATTCATGTGTTGCTTATGATTCATGTATCACTGATCTATTGAATGAGTATAAAAAACTATAAACTACATTCATTAAAAAACTAGAATTGTAACTCCTTGTGTCAAAAGTACACATTATACATTTTTTAGATGAATATTTAACAAAATTTCAACAAAAATCATTACCTTGAAAATTAGAAGTTCTGTGTTTCTCACCAATGACTTATGAACCACCCATCTTAACTGCTTGGAGAATACAGTTACATATAAAACCTGAAAATGTTTAAGGATTAAATGACTAAATTATATGACTCATGATATCAAGGGGAACCTTTCTTATCAGGAGCCTGCCTGATTAGAACTCCACAGTTAACCGTGCTTGGCCTAGAGTAGTGATCCGGATGGGTGACCTTGGGATGTTTAACTGGCTGTGTGTGAGTGGGGACAAAGCACACTAGAAAGGACATGTTTTGGCCTCTGAGGAAATTCATTAGTCAGATGACATGTTCGGGCATGTGGGTGGGCCCTAGGTTGGGGATGATGTGTATGCGGAGCAACTGGCAGTACCTGGCAGGCCAGCACCTGACGAACATGTTTAGGCGGGATGTATGTGTTGTCACTAGGGCCCAGTTGTTACATTTGGTATTAGAGGAGGAACCTAGCCATAAGTGTGGTGCACAAACTGGGTTTAGATGTAGGGACCACAATGAGGATGTTGTACTCTTAAGGTGGGGTGATTATAACACCCCAAAATGTTAAAGGGTTTAATGACTAAATGATAAGACCACGTGCTTGTGGAGAAACTAGTGGTACATTGCAAGCTAGCACCCAACGACCATGTTTAGGAGGGGTGTATGTGCTGTCACTAGGGCCCAATTGTTACATTTGATATCAGAGGAGGTGCCTAGCCTTAAGTGAGGTGCATTTCCTGGGTTGACATGTAGGTCCCACAACGAGGATGTTGTGCTCTAAAGGTGGGGTGATTATTACACCCCAAAATGTTAAAGGGTTAAATGAATAAATGATATGACTCATGTAAACAAGGTGCGACTTATTTTTCGGGATCCTGAATGATTAGAACTCCACAGTTAAGTGTGTTTTTCCTGGAGTAGTGATCAACCATGGTTGAGATGTAGGGACCACAACGAGGACGTTGTGCTGTTAAGGTGGGTGATTATAACACCCCAATATGTTAAAGGGTAAAATGAATAAATGATTTGACCACATTTCTGTGGAGCAGCTGGTGGTACTGGCAGGCCAGCACCCAACGAGAATGTTTAGGCAGGGTGTCTGTGTTGTCACCGGGGACCAGTTGTAACATTTGATATTAGAGGAGGATCCCAGCCTTAAGTGTGGTGTATTTCCTAGGTTGAGATGTAGGGACCATAATGTGGATGTTGTTCTCTAAAGGTGGGGTGATTATAACATTCCAAAATGTTAAAGGGTTAAATGACTAAATGATATGACTCAGGTCTATAAGGTGAACCTTCTTTTTCAGGAGCTTTCCTTATTAGAACTCCACAGTTAAGCATGTTCTTTCTGAAGTAGTGGTCAGGATGGGTGACCTTCTTGGAAGTTTCCCAGGGTGTGTGTGAGTGAGGACAAGGCACATTAGAAATGACATGTGTTGTCCTGTGGGGACTTTCATTAGTTAGATGACTCTTTCAGGTCGTGGGTGGGCCCCAGGGTGGGGACCACATGTCTGTGGGGAAACTGGAAGTACCTGGAAGTCCAGCACCCGATGACCATGTTTAGGAGTGGTGTTGGTGCTATCACTAGGGCACAGTTGTTACATTAATATAAGGACCTAGAAATTCCAAGTAAAATCCTTTTATTTATATGGAATTATTTGGGTCTGCAGTTCCTGATGGTACTTGATTCCGATGTTGGGAGAGCCCAGAATGTTTTAAAGATGTTTCTTATGTACTTTTAGTCAGAGTGTGATTGGGTTTTGTAACCTTTGAACCGGTGCTCATAATTGAAATCTGAGGGCACCTTTGATATCAAAACACCAATTTTTTATTAATGAGACATTCACCTCAATTGCAGTTGGTCATGGGTGGAAGATTTTATTGCTTCCCATCGTGGGAAAAATAAAAAAAGTGGAAATAAAAAAACTATCTTTATTTTTATTTAAATTTTGAATTCTCGGTGGGGACCACCCGATCCCCTCAAACCCTTGATTTAATTATTCCAAACAACCAACATTTAATGAATTCATTAAATGATGTCATTAAATATATCAACTAAGGGGGGGTTCTTCATAAAATTGGTTGGGATATTGGTTTTTTGCGAGAGAATATGCTTGGTAGAGGATCTTGCTGGAGGAAACCCCCTTAGAGGATGAACTCCTTTCCATAGATGAACATTCCTCCAATGAAGAACTCTGTCGAAGAATCTCCAATGAGGAACGTCTTCAATTATGATGAACCGACGTCCATATTTATCTCTTATCACCAACATCCACGAATCCTCAAGGTAGGGATTGTTGTTTTTGTTTACACCTTACCTCGTTCTTCTCGTTCTTCTTGATTTACTAACAACTATGTCACTTTCTACCATTGAAATTTGGAGGATGCGGGCCAAATGAACATGGCCCAACCCCTTCGCAACCATTGTGGCTTTTGGTGTTCTTCGTCGCTTGTTTTTTGGGTTGATTGAATCCTGACCATGGGGGTCATGAATCGATGGTGACATCCGGAGACGAATGCAGGAGTCTTCATAATTAATATCGGGCCACCATGGTGCACTCGGTGACCTGAGGAATGTTGCTGACGTCCGGTGCTGGCCACAAACACCAGTAGGACTTGCGAGTGGTGGTCGGTACTCCAATCGGCCTCCATGAAGGCGGCGGCACGACAGCACTTCCAGAGGAGGGCAACGACCTATTAACCTCAACTAAGAAAGGGTAGGGGCTGATGCATGGTCGGTTGTGTGAAGGGTGTGGCAACGCGCATCTATTCTACTAGCCTTGTAGGGGCCATGGAAAAAATGGATAAGGGATGGTCGTCTCGCTGCCAGCCACTGAAGACGGCGCGACGCGTGACTGTGCCGTGGAGATGGGCAGGTCGCCCGACCAGCTGAGGAGTCGAGCAGGACCCCCGGGTCACTCGTGCTAGCCGCCGGTGCCACATGTCGTTGGCCAGTTGGCCACCTATCCCAAACCACTAGGTCATTCGGGTAACCCAGGGGATGCCTCCCCCTTTGGATGCAGCTAGGGAGGACCCCATTGTGGGGCCGCCCAGCCGCGGGCCAGCTGCATGCCACCTATGGGCCACACCGTGTGCCACCCAGTAGGCCGCCCATGGGTTCGGGCCGCACCGGCGGTCCGGGATGGACCCAGCAGGCTGGGACGGATCCCACAGCATAGGTTGGACTGAGGTCGGTTTGGGTCAACTCGAACCAGGTCGAGTCGGACTGGACCCGGATCAGCTTCAAGCCCTTTCTGCTCTTTCGGCCATAACATGAGCTACGGGCATCCATTTGATGAACCGTCTATGGTGTAGGAAACCATGGATCAAGATGGTACATATGGTATACCCCACGTGATTTTTGGATATTATTGGGGTATGGATGGGTTAGATCAAACACGAATCCAACTGGGCCCTCAAGACAAAAGAGGCCAATAACTTACAGACCAGGCGTCTGTTTAACGCACCCTCTGCTGCGTTGAGACCCCTATTATGTGGTGTTCCTTGAGGATACTTCCTTAGGGTACATCATATAATTTGGAGTATCAACCTGTCTCTGGAGGAGCTAACCCTCCCCGAATCAAGTGAGTTTAGTGCGGGAACCCCATGGCTGGCTGTAACATGAGAAAGGGATCCAATGTGGTTCTGTGCTTTAGGATCCTACGTATGTCTGTGTTCCAGGATCCCACATGGACATGCTCTAGAAATCCATGTGGGACTACTCTAGGATCCTATGTGGGTATGATGTACTAGGATCCTACATGGGTCTGATGATTTAGGATCCAACGTGGGTCTGCCTATCTGGGGAGTAAGATAATTAAGTAGTTACATCTAATCATCATTACTACCATACAAAAGTTATACCTGGTGTGAGCTGGTTTCTATTCTTTGTGGGAAAGCCATTGTGGTTCTTCTCTCTGTTGTGTTACCTAAGAGGTACTCACCCGTGTGGTGTTACCATTCGTGGTTCTTCTATCTTTGTGGACAGTTGGTCTTTTGGATCAGGTGATGGAGCTCTATGTAATCTTGATAACTTATGTATATGTATGTGAATACACCTATGTAAGGATGGTTGTTACTTCCTACCTTGTGATTGTACTCTTAGTTTTGTGGTTTATCATTTGTGGATTCTTGGAGACCTTTTAGGGTCTTAGGGTCCCCACTGAGTATCGTTATACTCTCCCCAGCATGGGCTATGAACACACCTTGTTGGGGCCTATGCAGACAGTGAACATCATTGATAGAGGCTAAGGGTGACAGACATGAGGCCACTCGGATGTGGACTTCAATAAGACATACCACATGGATTATTTGACTGAGAGTTGTACCTACCCTTCATGTAGGATTCCCAGTGGGCTATCCAAGAGCTATTTTCCTTTTAGTTGAAATTGTACTTTTATTTGGGCTTGTATATTGGCCCTAACTTGCCGCACACTTTATAATATTTTAGTTACTTGTGGTTACTCCTTGTTGTGTTTTCAGACTGTTTGTGTTGTAGGTTTTAATATCAATGCATTCCCGATTACTGGGATATGCCTTTCATTGATAGTTGTCAGCCCCTGGCCTATGAAAGCTGGGCATAGGGTGGTCACGACATGGGCCCCAAGGATGGGTCATGAAAAATTGGTATCAGATGCATCAGTTCTACAATAGAACATTGTAAATTTATCTTTTAATGGAAATCGTGTTAAGTGTTATGATTTTTGTTATCAGTTTAGGAAATCTATTGTTGGTGCGGCAGCTGACTTATCTATAAACTAGGACCCTGACTTCTGATTTCTGAAAGAGTGCACGAAAACACTAATTGTGTGTGTGTTTTGAAAAATTTTATTTGTGGTCTTTTTGAGCTATCTCACCAAGTATAAATTATTAACTATGGAACACCTGTTTTCTTTCAGGATGACTCTATGTAGACAACCAGCACAGGTTCCGAGTAGAGCGTGCCCTGACAGCCCACCGAGCGACGAGGCCACGGTGTAGCGCCCTTTTTTAGTAGAGGAACCAGCGGTACCATTACCCATTGGGCCACTGATACCACTTTCCCCAATAGAATAGAGTTCACTCTGCTTGAGGATGTTTCATGAGTTTCAGCACCAGAGGCCACCCATGTTCCGGGTGAGATGAACCCACAGGAATCTGAGGATTGGCTAGTGGATGTGGTGAGAGTCTTCCGATTGGTACGGACACCAGCAGATCTCGTGGTTATCCTTGAATCCATTCTTCTACAGGAAGCCACTGGCAGATGGTGGAGCTTGATTATTTAGGTTCACGATGAGGTGACACTTCTCTGGGAAGATTTTGATAGCCTGTTTCAGGCATAGTTTTTCACAGCGACCCTTCACACCATGCGCATATAAGAGCATATTTATCTCAGTAGGGTAGAATGATTGTGGCTCAGTACTCAGTGAGGTTCACTGACCTCTAACGCTACTCCAATAAAATGGTGTGGGGGCCATTCGTCAGGGCTTGGACCTTTGCGCAAGGACTCAAGTGGGAGATCATGGCATTGATGATTTCTCTCAGCATCCCAATGTAGTTGGGGGTGTTTGAGTGAGCCTTCTTAGTGGAGATTTTTCTTGCTAAGCATTCACCATTAGTGAGACCCACCACTGGGAATCACCTAGCAGAGTCTTCTACAACTGGCAGCAGACAGATGTCACATAGGTCCAAGAGGACCCGACCTGTAGTTGGACAACCGTAGGATTCAGGGTTGGGTGTGTGGGGCACCTGAAATAGAGCTTGTCATGTGAGGAGCAGGCTGTGTTACGCATGCGGAAGATAGGGTCTCATGGATCGTGACTGGATGACCCACCATACGGATGATCAGCAGGCGGTTGAAGGACCGCCCAGGCAGAGATAGAGGTTAAACTGAGGAGGTCCGTAGGGAGCAGGAGGATGTGGAAGAGGAGCTGGCCGTGTAGCTAGCAGTGGGCGACGATTCATGGTGTTACTGCCACCACCACTAGGTGGTCCACCTCGACCACATGGAGTAGGTGGATAAGGGCGAGCTCATCTCCACGTAGTTGAGTCCTACGACCACGATGCTCTGGAGATGATATGAGGTATGATCTATGTCTACTCCACCTTGATTGCAGTACTTATAGAAACATGTTCCAGTCATTCTTTAATTTCCACTGACCTCATTCAGAGATCGTAGATTCTGGTGGAGTTGTTGGCTAGATCCTTAGGGATAGATACTCTTACGAGAGAGGAATCGATTATTACACACTAGTTCCAGCAGTGTGAGCTTACTCTAGGAGGTTTGAGCTTGGGTTGGGTTCTTCTAGTAGCGGAGTTGACGCCTTACGACATCATCTTGGGTGTGGATTGGTTATCTAATGTCGATTCCCAGATCGACTTCATTATGAGAAAAGTGTGGTGTATCAGCAAGGATTGGACTAGGTTTACCTTAATTGGCTAGAACTGAGACTTTTATCACAGAATGGACTTACACGAAGGAGAATTCAGCCGATCACTCATCAATTGGCTAGCCTTTCCCTCGGAGCGGTTGATGTGGAGAGTTTGAGCTATCCTGTAATGGTGGACCAGTACACAGATGTCTTCCCTAATGATGTTCCTGGTCACCCCACTCAAAGGGAGGTGGACCTTTACATTAACTTGTACCCTGGGATGACACTGATATCTACACTAATGTATCAGATGGGTCCTGTGGAGCTTCGTGATTTGCGGGTACTACTAGAGGACTTACATTGTAAGGGGTTCATCTGGCCAAGTGTTTCACCTTGGCCAGACCCGAATTTGTTTTCCAAGAATGAAGATGAGAGATTGAGACTTTTTTTTGACTACTGGTGCATGAACTAGGTGACCGTGAAGAACATGCACCCACTCTTGAGGATTGACGTCCTATTTGATCAGCTGAAGGGAGCACGATGGTTCTTGAAGATAGACCTCAGATATTTCTATCACCAACTCATAGTATGATATGAGGATGTGAAAAAGATGTCTTTTTTATGTCAGTTTGACCATTATGAATTTTTGGTCATGTCGTTTGGCGTGACCAACTCTCCAACAGTGTTCATGGGACTCATAAATAGGATCTTTCAGCCATACCTTCATCGCTTTGTAGTAGTCTTCATCGACAACATTCTGATCTACTCAGCTACTGAGAAGGACCATGCCTATCATTTTAATGTACTTCTGGACACACTCCGAGAGCACTAGCTTTATGGTATGCTCTCGAAATGCCTGCTATGGATTTGAGAGGTTCAGTTTTTGGGAAATGTCATCTCAGAGGCTAGGGTTGCAGTGGATCCAGTGACGATTGAAGCGATACATGCGTGGGAGCCACCTAAGAGTGTGACGAAGGTACAAAGTTTCCTGGGTTTGGATGGATACTAACTAAGAATAATTCCATATTTCTCAAGAGTTGCAGCACCTTTATCTGCATTGACAAAGAAGGTGAAACCCTTCGTTGGGTCAGAGAGATGCCATCAGAGTTTTCTGGAGCTGAGGAGAGGCTGACTAGTGCCCCCATCATGAGTCTTTTAGAGGAGGGTGTTGGGTATGTAGTCTACTGTGACACATCAGGGACCGGGCTCGGATGAGTCCTGATGCAGGAGCGAGCAGTTATCGCATATGGTTCTCGACAGTTCAGACAACATGAGCAGAACTATGATACCCATGACCTAGAGTTAGCAACAATGGTCTTCACTTTGAAGATGTGGCGACACTATCTTATGGGAGATCATTTTACAGTCTACTCCGATCACCAGAGTCTCAACTATATCTTCTCCCAGAAGGACCTGAACCTGAGACTGTGACATTGGCTTGTGTTCCTCCAGGACTATGACATTGATATAGTTTATTAATGAAGCTCATATTTTCATATATTTTATATTCTAAATAATTTTTTATAATCCCACCATAGTGTTATTATATGGGTAATTTTCACAATTTTTTGTTTTAGTGTTATTTTGAGCGCAAATACAAAAATGGCATAATTCTGCAATTATAACATATTGTTATCACAAGGGTATTTTGGTCATTTCACATTAAATATAATACCAAATTTTATGATTAAAATTTCGGTATAATCCTTATTTAATTTCATTCGTTTTTTTCTTCTGGACCATGGGATGAATCGATCACCTAGAGGCCGTAAAAAATCAATGAAGTAGAAGATTTGTCTGGGCGGACAGAATGGGCACCACCGATGGAACGGATGGATAACTCGGCGCACACACCTTCAAATGCATTGATTCATACTGGAAAGGAAATAGGGGTTATTAAGGCGTTTCCATGATTAATTTTAATTCAAAATACCCTCATTAAGACATTATTGGAATGCTACAAACATGTGGAATACGAAACGTCTCACCAAGCAGAAGCTTTTCCATTGGGTAATAAATTCATAAAATCGTGAGAATTCATTCAATATGGGCCATATTTTGGAGAGAGACGAAAAATCAGTTGGGGAACAACTTTTATTAATGATCCAACGTGTGAACCGACATTTTGGAGGGTAATAATGGCCAGGGAATGTGAAGAATTTGAAGAATTTGAATTTGGCCAGTCAAATGGAAAGATTATAAAGCTCGGATTAAATTGGCCATAACTTCTACATCCGACGGCCAATAAAGCTGAAATATTGAGAGAAAATGGAGGAGATATTATATAACAACATTGATGAAGATAACTAATGCATAGTCGGTCATATATTGGAACATACAGGAAGACACTTTCAGATTAAATGTTTTGGGTGTGAATTCTTCACCTCCTCTCCCTATAAATATGTATCCTTACCCCTTATCAAATCATTGGAAATTCTGTGTGTCCCTTTTCCATTGTTTTTTAGTTTCTTTAAATTGTAATATTATTATGAATTTTTAATATATTTTTCTCTAATTCATCTCATTCTCATTTTTTATCTTTTTTTTCCACCCCGTCCTTCTCCACCGTGATCTCTCATACTCATGATCATGAGTAACTAACCCGAGGAACCTCCTGGTGGATCAATCCAGTGTTGAACCAAGTCATTTCATATTAAATTTCATTTTTTTCTTATTTTATTAGAGTTAGGTCAAGGGAGATCTTAGTGGGTAAGGCGCCTTTGTGTCTCTACTTGCCACCCCATGATTAACTTTCTCTTTTTTAATATTTTTCCTCGATCGAGGAAGTGGATGAACGGTCTCTTGGTGATCATTCAGAGCACTGTATATTCACAACCATATATAAAAGAGGATATTTGCACATAAGTTGGAGTGTGTTTATTAATTAAATATGAAACTAATAATTAGTCGATGAAGGTTCAGCTTGGATGATTCTATCGGGAATATCTCCTTTCGGTCTAACATCATTTTGTATGCATTCAACCTGTCTGCATTATGCATTTTATGTTTACATTCCATTATCTTGAATTTTAATTTATAAAACCACAATTTAATTTTATTTTGTTTAAAAATGAAAAAAAAATATTAAGAAAAGTGAATTAGATGTGGTGATTGATTAACCACAAAATCTTCTCAAGAGAACGACCTAGGTCAGCCCTTGTGTTACACTTAGTAATAAATATTTTTGAGAGCACACACGACAATGCTTCATCAAATTGGAGCCATTTATGGGGAGCCAAGTGGTTTTCATTCACTATTTTTATTCACATTTTTTGAATAATTTTCCTTTAATTTAAAAACAACAACAACAAAAATCATAAATTTCAAAAACTAAAAAAATAATCTTCGTTCATGATGTATTCAAATTGTGAATATAATGCATGGACTGACCAATATCAAGTGAAATAAAATGTTTTCAATGATCTTGAATCTCAATTTCAAAGGATTAGTGATAAAGTTAAAAACTTGGAGATCCAAATAGAATGGATTGATGAATATGTACGCACATCCCAGGGGAAATCTGAACCTGATCCAGAACCTAAACCAGAACAAGTGGTGGAAGAGATTTCACCCATCATTTTTTAGGCTAAAGAACCTTAGGCGGGTGAGAAAGAACTTATAAAGGAACTAATCACATCATCCCACACTAAACCATTGCTTGAGGAGGTCCCAGAAGTACACCTTCCAACTGATGCACTAATGGGAGATCAACATTTTTTGGAAGAATCTTGGAATAAATTTGTTCAAGATAAGTTGAAACATGATCTTCCCATCCTTGATGATTAATCATCAGAAACATTCTACCTCTCTCTTTCTTTGGAAGATAATGAATATGATACACATACATAGATTTAGTTTCCAATGGTCATTCTTGAAGAGATCAATTTCTAAGATGAATTACATGAAAGGGAAGATTTCTTAATTAATTCTTCATGTTTTAATCTTATTCAAGCTAAATTGTTTTCTGACATATATTCCTTTAAAATTTCTGATACATCCCAAATAGAGAAGACAATGGATGTTAAAGAAGGGACCACTCAAGTGGTGGTGATTGAAGAAGGAGAGATGGAGAAGATGGTGGTGCGACTACCTCCTCAACAAAACTTTTCATACCATATGGAGGAGAACACCACCGAAGTTAACAGGGATCACCCTTATCTTTTATTCCCTCCCACATCGAACCTCAAATTTCCTCTTTATTCTTTCTCGGGGGTTGGGAACATTCTTATAGTATTAGGGGTTCTCTACTTTCATTGTTTAATCATGGACATTTGGAAAACTCACATGTGGTTGTTTATCTCAATGAAACGACACCCACCTTCTGAATGGGGATAATCCACTGAAACTACCTGGTTGGGGGCAGTAAAAACCTAGCACCCACTTGGGGGTATAAACCAATCATTATCTCTTCTTTTTCCTTTTCTCATTCTTTTTATTTATTTTTCTTATGTATTTTCATTACATTTTTGTAGTCTTAACGTGGTAGCTTATAGGAGCTTAACTCAAGGCATCCACTTCTAAAATAATGTCAGGTTGTATCTTTCTTTCCATTTGATTTTCTACATTTATATTTAAATTTTGTTAAGTTGAAATAAGGGGTAGTAAAATTTAAGTGTGGGGGAGTGTAAACATGCTAAGTTATTCTTGTGTGCTTTTTCATTTTTGTTTATTATATTTTTAGGATTTTTGAGAATTAATGAATATTCTTATCACTTTTCATACATCAATTGATTTTGAAAGAGTTGAAATGATTTTAGAAATAATGGATTTTAAATGATTGTTGATATGAATTATTTCCCCTTGAAATGGATTTTCCAGAATTTTAATGAGTTTGGCTGATTTTTGAAATCAATTCCCATGAAACACAGACTCAAAATATTTTTCCAATCATGTGAGGTATTCTAAACCACTTTTACATATTTTTCCTAATACCCACACTTTCTTGAGGGAAACTTGAATTTTGTGTGAGAACCATAATTTGTGAATAATTTTCTTTCAAATAATTGGATTTAATTTAATGTATTTTAAATTATTGAGGCATCTCATTGGCTAGCCACATTTTATCTTGAGACCCACCTTTACATTTATCCTTTTTCATCCCTTAGATTCCATGAATTTCCTTGTAGGTTTATGCCACATTACAAGCCAATTTTTTTTACTGACCCACAATTTTAGTATTTTTGCATGGTTATTTCAAGTTTGAGTGTGGGAGGAGGACCATTCATGTGTGTTCATTGGGATCTATATCATTTATGGGATGTGTGAATTGTGTGTCAATATTTCGGGCAGTGGATAATAAGAGAATTGGGCATGTGTTGTCATTTCATTGTGCTTTATTCGTTTCATCCATTTCTCCTTCAAAAAAAGAAAAAAATGGATATGATCTTGAATTCCTCATTTTTCATTATTTTATGACTCATTTCCCTCACAAAAATCAAGGACATGAATTTTAATTCATTAATTGTTTTCAATTTTCAGCTCATCCTCCATGAAAAAAAAGAAAAAAAAAATAAAGTTGTGCCTTTCTGGAGCTTTGAAAAAATAGGAGAAAATAGATGATATCATTCATTATAATCACTTGGTGGCTCATGTACCATGTCATAAAAGGGTGTGGTGTTGTTTTTCACAATTTCATGTGGGTTTGAGTGAGGAATTTCTTGTGTTTTCACGTGATTTAATCATTCACTGTACTTAAAAGTCCAACCTCCTCTTTCTAGCCTGAAACGTTTTCAATCATTTTACCACCAACCCTAAGACACATAATCATTTGAACCTTTAATTAAATATCTCATGATTAAATTCATTTTCAAGTTTCACGCTGTGGAGGAATGATAATTTTCACAAACCTATGTTGATACATGCAATTTTCAAGTATGAGTATAACTCTGGATTCAATTTCTCTTGCGTGAAGAGTGACATAAAATTCAATATGAGGTAGGTTGTGATTGGACCAAGCATTTATTTATTAGGTTGAACAAATTTTAATGATTTAAATGAAAATTAGAGAGTCTTGTTTTTCATATGTGATACATGATGGACTTCTATTTTGGATAAGATCGTTGATATTTTCTCATTTTTGATTATTGTGTGGAATTTGATTTGGATGTAAGATGATTTCCCAGGAGTTCAATGTTTAAGAGTGTGGAGTGATGAAGCTCATATTTTCATATATTTTATATTATAAATAATTATTTATAATTCTACCATAGTGTTATTATATGGGTAATTGTCACATTTTTAGGTTTTAGTGTTACTTTGACCGTAAATGCAAAAATGGCATACTTTTTCAATTTTAACAGATTTTTATCACATGGGTATTTTGGTCATTACCCATTAAATATAATCAAAATTGTAATCATATAATTTGGACATATATTTAATGGGAAATTACCAAAATTCCCCTGTGATAAAATCTGTTAAAATTGCAGAATTATGCCATTTTTGCATTTACGCTCAAAATAACAATAAAACCTAAACATGTCACAATTACATATATAACAACACTATGGTGGGATTATAAATATTGATTTATAATATAAATTATATGAAAATATTATCTTCATCATCTATACTCTTATAAAGGTTAATGTTGTAGTAGATGCACTCAGCAAGAGATCTGATATACAACTTCTAGGTGAGGTAACATAGAAGTTGGCCGCTTTGCAGATATCCTTTGTGGATCGAGATGGAGTACCTATTTTTCACCCTCTTATAGCCACACCCCCACTCTTTCAGAGAGTTAGGGAGGTGCAGTGTAGAGACACTGACTGCGAGGCACGACATGCTTTGATATCAATAGGACAAACACCTAATGGATTTTCTGAAGGTGCGGAGCATGTCATCTTTTTCAGAGGATGTACCATAGTACCAGTCTCACTTTGGGAGGAAGTGTTGATGAATTTCCCCACATCCCCTCAAGCAGTACATCCAAGAGTGGAGAATATGTACCAAGACCTCTGATGACAGCACTGGTGGATGGGAATGAAGAAAGCAGTAGCAGAGTTGGTCTCACGGTGCCTCATAGGTCACTAAATGAAGGCAGAGTATCAATTACCAGTAGTATTAGTTCAGAATTATGAGTTCCCAAAATTTTAGTGAGATGGAATATCCATTGAATTTGTGATTGGACATCAACGTACATCCAAGGTTCATTATTTTAACTGGGTTATCGTCGACTAACTCACCTAGTCGCACACTTCCTACTGATTAAAGATCAGGGATAATTGGAGAGAAAGAGACACCTCAATGTGTAGGAGATTGTGCGGCTACATGGTGTACCCTTGATTATTGTCACTGATATTAATGAAAATTTTACTTCATGGCTATGGAAGGGGTTGGAGAAGGCTTTCAGGACGCAGCTTATTTTGAGCACCACCTTCCATCCTCATACAGATGGCCAGACTAGGCGCACGATTAGGACCCTCGGGGATATTCTACATACATGAGTCTTCAGCTTTGGTCATAGCTGGGAGTATCACTTGACCTTGGTGGAGTTTTTATACAACAACATTTATCACTCCACCATTGGGATGACACTATTCAAGGCTCTGTACGGACAACCTTGCAGATCGCCTTTGTGTCAGACTGACCCAGGGAGATAATCACTCATGGGACCACAGACTATACGAGCTACCACGAAGAAGGTTCAAATCATACAAGAGTAGATGAAGGATGCACAGAGCAGGTAGATCTCTTAAGAAGATAGGTGACGGAGACCTTTGGAGTTTGAGGATGGTGACCAAGTCTTTCTATAGGTCTCTCCCAGACAAGGTTTTTGGAGACTTTTCCAAGGTGGAAAGTTATCTCCGAGGTTCATCAAAATCTTTCAGGTCCCCAATAGAGTTGTCAAAGTGGATTACCACCTAGAACTTCCCCCTTAGTTTCATCAGGTGCCCGATGTTTTTCACGTATCCCAGTTGAGGAGATACATGCATGATCCTACTCACATCTTTGACTG
This sequence comes from Viscum album, assembly GCA_963277665.1. Taxonomy (NCBI): domain Eukaryota; kingdom Viridiplantae; phylum Streptophyta; class Magnoliopsida; order Santalales; family Viscaceae; genus Viscum; species Viscum album. The sequence goes on from OY728165.1 coordinate 525,665,755, forward strand.
GGGCGAGCATGACATCGACGATGAGGTGACGTTTTCGGAGGTTCCAGTGGAGATTGAGGATTGACAAGAGAGAGTCCTTTGTGGGAAATCGATACATTTTGTTTGTGTACGTTGGAAGCATAGGAACCTCGAGGATATCACATGGGAGTGGGAGTCTCAGATTCCTGCTCAGTACCCCCACTTTTTTACTAGTTTTTGTAATGAGGATTTTGGGGACACAAAGCCCTAAGGTGGGGAAAATGTAAATACACAGAAATTCCATGTTATTTTTTTAATTATATGGAAATATTCAATTATGCAGTTTCTGACAGTACTTAATTATGAGGCCTTGAGAGCACAAGAATGCTTTTCTGAAGTTTCTTAAGAACTTTCAGTAAGCGTGTGAGTGGGTTTTTTTAACATTTAAACTGGTGCTCAGAATTTAAATCTGAGGGCACCATTGATCTCATAGTGCCGGCATTTGCTTAATGGGACCTTCACCTCACCTAGAGTTGGTCATCGGTGGAAGATCGTTTTTGCTACCCATCTTGGGAAAAATAAAAAAAAAGTGGAAATAAAAATAAACTAACATTAATTTTATTTAACAATTGAATTCTTTTGAATTCTTGGTGGGGACCACATGATCCCTTCAAACCCATTTTTTAATTGTGCCAAACCCCCAAAATTTAATGTATAGATTAAATGAAGTCTTTGATTATATAAATTAAGGGGGTGGCTCTTCATCACCTTGATTGGGCTCTTGGAATTTTGTAGGAGAATAAGCATTATATAGGATCCTACTAGAGGAAACCCCCTTTAGAAGAAGAACTCTTCTCCTTCGATGAACATTTCTCCAACGAAGAAATCCATTGAAGGATATCCAATGAGAAACGTCTTCAGCGACGACGAACTAACGTCCGTCTTTCCCTTTACTCACCAACGTCAACGAATCTTCAAGGTACAGGTTGTTGTTTTTTTATACCCCTTACCCCATTCTTTTCATTCTTCTTGATTTAAGAACAACTATGCAGCTTGCAATAGTTCTAATGTGGAGGGTATAGTCCAAACGAACATGACCCGACCCCTCCACATCCTTTGTGTATTTTGGTGTTCTTCGTGGATTGTTTTCGAGTTGTGAAAATCCCAACCATGGTGGTCTTGAATTGATGGCGACGTCCCGAGACAGGTTCGGGAGTCTTCTGAATGAGGATCGGGCCACCGGTGCGCACCTGATGAATCGAGGAAAGTGGTCGGGGACCGGTGCCAAAGACCAGCGCCGGTAGGGCTCAGGAGTGGAGGTCGGAACATCAGTCGGCAGCAATGATCGCGGTGGCACGACCACATCACCAAAGGAGGGTCGCGGCCCGTCGTCCATTGCAGAGCAATAACGGTGGCCAGCCACTTGAAGAGGGTCGTCTGCACTGGTAGGCTTACATGGGAAACAACACGAGGCCATGATGACAAGGGGGGGGTGGGCTCGCAGCGGCCACCAGAGGTGGTGGAGCACACGACTACGTCGCGGAGTTCTGTTGGTCATTTGACAAGACAAGGATCCGAGCGGGACCCCCAGATCCCATGTGCTAGACGCCATCTCCATGTGGCACCATCCGGTTGGCCACCTAACCCGAACAGCTAGACTGTTTGGGGTACCCAATCGATGCCTTGCCCTTGGGATGCGGCTACGGAGAACCCCACCACAGGGCCGCCCAGCCCTGGGCCTCCTGTGGGCCGCCCAACGCGGGCCGCACCGCCGGCCACCCAACAAGCCGCCCAGAGGGTTGTGCTGCACTGGCAGGCCTAGAGAGACCAATAAGGCCGGGCTGGGTCAGAATCAGGGCCGGACTCAGGTCGGGCTGGGCTTGGTCGGACCGGACCCAGATCGGCTTCGAGCCCTTTCCATTCTTTCAACCATAACATTAGCTATGTACGTCCATTTGAAGAACTGTCTATGGAGCCAGAAGACTTTGATCGAGATAGTCATTTATGTATACCACACTTGAGTTTTGGATAATGTCGGGGTACATCCAGGTTGGATCTAACACAAATCCAACCGAGCCCTCGGGAATAAAAAGGTGAATAAATTACAGACCAGACATCCGTTTGACGCACCGACTATTACGTTTTGACCCATATTAGATAGTGGTCCATTAGGGATACTACTTCATGGGACTTCGTTGCTATTAGAGTATCTACCTGTGGCTTGAGGAGTAGACCCTCCCAGAATCAAGCGATCTTCGTGCGCGAACACTGTGGCTGGCTGTAACATGAGTTAGGGATCCTATGTGGGTTTGTGCTTTGGGATCCTACGTGGATCTGTGTTCCAGGATCCCACATGGATCCACTCTAGTAATCAACATGGGAATACATTAGGATCCTACATTGGTATACTGTACTAGGATCCTATGTGGGCCTGATGATTTAAGATCCTATGTGGGTCTAACTCTCAACGGAGTAAGTTGATTCATTAGTTACATATAATCATCAATACTATCGTACCTAAGTTATACGTGGTGTGATATGAGTTCTAATCATTGTTGTGAAACTATTGTGGTTCTTCTCTATGTGGTGTTACCTAAGTGGTACTCACCAGTGTGGTGTTACCATCGTGGTACTTCTTCCTTCATGGACAGTTGTGCTTTTGGCTCAGGTGAAGGAGCTCTATGTAATCTTGTCAAATTGGTATATTAATGGGAATACACCAATGTTAGGATGGTTTTTACTTCTTACCTTGTGATTTTACTCTTAATTTTGATGTTTATCATTTGCAGATTCTGGGATACCTCTGGGGGTCTCAGGGTCCCTACTTACTATTGTTATACTCACACCTGCATGGTCTATGCCCATATCTTGTTGTGTCTTGTGAAATATGACATAAAACATTGATTGAGGCTAAGGGTGACAGACAAGAAGATGCTTCGAGGAGTAATTAGATGAGACGTTCCATAGGGATGACTTGATCGAGTGTTTTACCTACCCATTAGGTAGGATTCCTGGTAGACGATCCATAGGTTGTTTTCCATTCAGTTGTACATCTACTTTCAGTTGGACTTGAATATTGGCCCTTAAATTACCCACACTTTTTACTATATTAGTTAATTGTGGTTACTCCTTGTTGTGTTCTCAGACTATCTGTGTTGGAGGTTTTATAGGAAATTCCTTCCTAATTACTGGGATATTTCTTTCGGTGCTAGTTTCCAGCCCCTGGCCTATGGAAGTGGGGCTTAGGGTGGTCACGACACGGGCCCCAAGGACAGGTCATGACATAACATCCATCAAGGTATATATAAATACATGTTCACTATATATTAATTCACATATTTAATAGGCATGTTTTATTCAATTAAAAAAAATATAGTAGAAACATTACTTATAATTAATGAATTTACATAAATAATTAGGACCACTTTATTTTAAAATTCAATTCAATTCATTTAAACATTCTAATAATTATTTCATGACATGAAATGAAAATAATATTAGTATGATAACTAACATATTTACATTGAAGGTATTTTCAAACATTCCTTTGACATAACATTTTTCATTGGCCTCTTCAAGTTTTATTTCAAATTATTTTTCATAAGAAGTAAATATTAATATTTCCTTAATTTTCTTATTTCTTGGTGAAAATTAAATAGAATGTGATAGATTATTTCATGCATACTGATCATTTCTTAATCATAAAAAAAATATCAATTCGGTGAATTTTTTTTGACAAATTCGACCATTAAATGATCATGAAACATATTTCAATTAACACATCACTAATGAAATCATCACCTATTCCTATATTTGATTCTCATTCTCTAGTCATGTTTCCCATAGATGAGACAACATGTAATATCATCCATGCCTAGATACAGCTTCTATAACTCACAAAAAATATTGATGATAACATTATGACATGAAAATAATACGTTTTATAAATGAATGTCGTGTAATCATTATTCTAACCCCCGCTTCATGATGAGGTTTGACAGTTATTTGGGAAAATAGCACCTTGAATTTTCATTTTTGTATTTTTTATGAAATAACGTATAATACTCTTTGGAAACACTTACCATTTAATACATTATCTTTTTATAGTATCTATCAGAGTGTACCTGTGGAATTATGTTCCATTTTCTGAAAAAACAAAATCGAGAAGATTGTAATATTAACTTGATTACCGAGTAGAGATTATTGATTAATTAAATCACCAAATGTATCTACATATTTCATTAAGACTCTATATACCCTCTATACTAGAATTGGAATATTTTATCGATTGATTATTCTAGTGGAAAGGATCCATAAAACTTCTCCTGATACTCTAAAAGATATGGATATGACACTAACCTAACAGTAAAATGTTGGTGATTGACTAGATGAACACATTAAATCGCTGCTCCTTGATCTGTTGAGTGAAGTACCTTCTTCTAAATTCATAAAATTATTCTATCAATTATTGAATTTTAATTTTCAATAAGATAGATAAGGCTTATACATTTCTTCCAACACTAGTAATGTCAACTCGTCATTCTCATAGAACTCTATAGTTGTAGGTGGTGCACTCAAATATGGATGATGATCACCCTGAACACCTATTTTATAGTCAAATACAAATGATGGAAGGTTTTTTGATGTTAATATTTCATTTGGGGTTTTTTTTAAAAATTAATGAATGTAATCCATTTTTATTAATCTATTAATTGTATGTTTTTTTATCAAAACTAAATATTAATATAAAAAAATTCATCATGCATTTATGAATTTTACAATTTATTTTTTTATGTTTATTATACAATAATACAAATTCATGAAATAATAAAAAAATATGCATAAGGAAAATAAAAATACCTTACTGGACTTAAGTATCAAATATTGGTTGATCCATTCAAACATAATGGATCAACTGAATCCTATGGGAAACATACATGAGTCATGTATTAACTAATGAAACAACTATTCTTCTATCCATTGTTCCCTCTTCTGGTTTGGATTTCTCCTTGACATGTCTTGGTTTGTGACATACACAGTCCTCCCCATAGTATAACAATTCTCGTATGCTGGTGGGGGTTTTTCTAGAGTGAAAAATACTGATAACTAACTTTTATCTGGATTCACAAACACTTATACAAATTGAAAGGAAATAATGATAATGTGAAGACCATCATATTTTAAATACTTATTAAAGAAATTAAATTTAGACAATAAATAATAAAATAAAATAATCATTTGCTAGATAGGTTCGATCAAGTTCTCAAGAACAATCAAATAAAAAAATAAATGAATGAAAAAAATTAAATTTAAATAAATTTATTGAATAAGACAATTTAAATAAATTAAATGAGTTATTTAAATTCAAATAATTTATTTAATTCCATTTTTTTCTGATTATTAATTTAATTTATATCTTAAAATTAAATTAATAAATTCTTTTATTAATTTAATTTTTACCAAAATAAATTAATAATTTTGAAAATAATATTTAAGAAAACAAATTTGTTAATTATGTTTTTGATTATTTTAATAATTACCCAAACTGAGAAATCCCAAGTTGGACCAATGCAAGTTAATCCGACCACATAAAAGACTATTCCATGATGGAAGGACCTAGTGCATGGGTGGTTAGGGCTAGACTGACCCACCATGACCGATTTCTTGCTACGAAGACCCATCTAGGCCCTCATAGGGATGGTTAAGACACAATGGACCCATAGATCCATGGTTCTCATCTTAAAAAAATAATGTTTACCTCAGTTGAGGTTTAGTCAGTGGCACATGATAGTTGATCGGTTGGATATGGGGTTACTTTCTAAAAGGTTGATGGGGGGCCCATCAGTATAGCAAAGAATCTGTCTGAGGGACACCAGATGGTATTCAGTAAAATGGTGCTTGAGGTGGATATCAAGCTAGTGAGGAATCTATTATGGTGTGAGGAGTGATAGGTGGAGGTATCGGGATAATGACTATATGTGGCAGGTGGAAATTGATGTCAATCTAGGATAGAGAGAAGGGTGATGGGTGTGTGTGTTCTTGAGAGGGTGGACCGGTCGAGGAGACAACATTTGGGGTGGACCAATGAGTCGATCGACATGGGGCCTCCTACATATTGAATATTTCCCTATTACCAATTTTCAACAAAAACACCTTTTTTACATGGACATCTTCCCTTATTTTTCTACATTGTTTTTTAATATAAAATATTATATTTTTTGTTTCTTGTATTTTTTCCACATTATTGAAAATAGAACACCACATGTCCTTTCCACCTTTATAAAATGTACATAGAGTTTTAAAATCTACTTTAAATAATCCAATAATAAATTTTTCTACTTCCAAAATTGAATTTATTTTTTATCCTTACCAGCTAGAGTAATTTCGGCCTTTGGAATTCTAGATGATACCTAAACATAATTACATGTGAAGGGAAAGGATGAAGAAAATACAACCAGAACATTGAATCCCAAAATAAGACCAAACTAGGGATTTAGAATATGATATCGAATATAGTAGAAGCAAAAAAAAAGATTCAATAACTTAAAAGAAAATATAAAGAACATATATATTTACATGAATCAGTCATGTGGGGTCCTACATGCATGGAAAGAACTTAACCCAAAATGCATGCATTTTATTAATTCTCAAAAAATAGATACCGTACATAGTGAAAACCAAAAAAAAACTAAGATAAATTAAATAGTAAGATAAGTATAACATTTATAATCATTGAGAAAAATCAAAAATAAAAAAAAACAAACAAAAATTACTGTAATGGAGTGGAAGATACCTTGACTATACAGATCTGTTGAACCTGGAACGATGTGTACATGAATCATGGATTTGAAGAATCGCATTCTTCCCTTTGTGATTCTTGATATGTCACTTAGATGGATAAACACCCCTTCCACCATTTATTTATTTCATTTCTAGGATAAAACATGCTATTAAATGATGTTGGTAAGATCATCATGGTAAGATAGTACTCCAACAAAACATTGAGCTGGGGTTTTACCAAAGTAAAACCATGTTCCACACCGGGAGAGGAGAGACCAATAATCAAGTGACTGATGTGAAACCACATAGGGGTGATAAAGCCACCTATCATTCGCCTTCACTACCTAAACATAAGGACCAACAAAATCATTCCATAAATCCCCAAAAAACAGAACCCCACTATCATAGTAATATAAAGAACACATGTGGACGGTCTAGATGTAATGATAGATACAAATAATTGACGGATGAAAAAAAAAGATGAATGGATCATGAGAGTGGCCAAGGAAGAAAAGGTAACATAACTGACTAAAGGCAACTACTCGTAGGGATGGTTCCAAATGGTTTATACATGGTCCAATTAGAAAAGGCCTAGAGGCTTCATAAAATTTTTCATTAAAATTACAAATGATCTATTTATACATGCATGCATATTATATTAATTAGAAGATTGTAGGTGTGTAAAATATCAATGTAAAACCATGTTATGGTATAACCTAAAATCTATGTTGATCCATTAGAAGATATTTTCCTAATTGGATTCTGCCTCATTCGGTGTTCTAAATTAAATACCCTCATTATATAAATTGTGGATGTTCTAAACACCAACTAAGTGGTTCATCTTAACATTTATTTTGTTTTCCAATATTTAAAAAATCAAATTGTTGTAATTTTAAAATTAAAGTGATTGGTATGGATACCTCACAGGATTAAAAAATTGATTATGAATTATGTGAATTGATAAACACATGTTTAGACTGGGATAATTTTTTATAAATTTTTTGAGGTAATCCCTCCTGATGATTATGATTAGACAACTATTATTGGTCATTGGAAAATAATAAAGGGGCATGTTGAGTAGGGAATTTCATGGTCTCGTATGTTTAGTGATGGAAGGAAATATCAAACCATTTATTTTCTCTTGAACGATGGGAATGATGTTCCACATTCCATTGCATTGAGTGTTATGCATGATGACTCACCCAACTATCTCATTTTATATGCATGGAATCTCTCATTCATATGAGATTTAGGGTATTGCTCATGTTAGAGCATATTTCTCATTAAACTGGTCTTGGATTCCTATGTTATGAAATGGGTCCACCTAGAACCTAGTATGCACATATATGCCTCTATATTTAATTATGTATAGAGTTTATGTACACATATGCATATTACATATATCTATGATTACTAATATATGGTAAAATAATCAGACTAATTATAAAATATGCTAATGTTGGTAATGTTTACATGTATTCCTATGAGAACCTGATATGACTAGAATTCATTTTATTTAATTAGTTATTATTCATTTTCATGAACACGTAAATTCCAAACATACGGCCTAGATTATAATTGAAAGCATTGTTGGTGGGATACTAATTATATCTCACACCCTACAGGTGTGACCTTAGTAACCACATAGACCTTTTTATTGTAGGTGTGGATATGGGAATGAAACATTTCATAGGTTCTTCATAATGTTTTACATATAACATGGAGCATGGGAGAAGAGAACCGTGCATATTCTCATGATTATAGTGAAGCTGTCTTTTGGTCTTTTTTAATTTTTTCATAGAATGTTGTATATGCATTAAGTCTTGTATCTCCTCTATCCCCATTCTATATAACATAATTCTATGACATCATTTTCTATATGACTCAACCTAGGATTTTATTATTATTATTATTAAATCAATATTTTGTTTTTTTTATGTGCTTATTTATAATATTTGATTCCACTATACGGTAAGTTATATAAATATTTATCTATTTTCATTTATATTTTCTTACCGCTATGATTGTATGATATAATATTATTTTTTCCCCACATTACCTCCTTGTACAATCACTACTAGTCAGCAACCTATTACATATGGAGAGGTGCGGTTGAGGTCATGTGACCCACCAGCTTGGGGTAATGTTTTACTGGAACCTATGTCTGGGTTTTATAATAGAAAAAAAATTAATGGTTGGTAAAAATAGAATAATGAATGATATCTGATATTATAAAGTGATATCATTAAAAGTGGTGCCTCAATTCAATGTATTTTTTGTGTGACTGAATGGATTTTTATATATTATGATTTCTCTATTGTTGTCACATTGGATATAGATGATATAATATGTTATCCCAAATCCCAAAAAGAGTATGTTTCATCTATATAACATGATCACACCAACTCATATTAGATATGTATTCGAGTATAGAGGTATATATAGACACAATTATTTGATTATTACTACTCCAAGAGAGGATGGACATTCCTAGTTGGTGAGATATTCCACTTATAATTTTCTTATCCACATCGTATCCTCCAAAATATACATTAGAAAGATAAGAAATCTCAAAATATGTTTCCTTTGGATAAAATATTACATAGTTTTCAGTGCCCTAAAAAAATTAAAAAAAAATTATGACATATAAATTTTAATCATTTGGATTAGATTGAAAATAATCATAAAGGCATACACTGAACATATATTTTTTCCAGGTCATGATAAATAAATTTGGATTCTAATCATACTTTGATAAATACATTCATTGAACAGTTTACATGATATATACAATGTTTTCATACATATTGAACTCATGTAAATTTAAATTTTCTTATCATAATTTATATTGAACTTCTTTATAAGTTCATTATAATATTTAGTTTGTTTTAAAATTGTTCCCTTAATATTCCTGGAGACTTGAAAACCGAGGAAGAATTTAAGTTCTCCCATTAAACTCATTTGAATCAATTTATTCATTATATAAGAAACATAATTACATGTAGTTTATTTAGTTGAACCCAAAACAACATAATAAACATATATATGAATGATTAATAAATCATTTGATTTTTTTTAGAAATGGTTGGAATCATTTTTTACTCTTTTAAAATCATTTGATAAAATAAATTGAGTTAACATCTAATTTATTACCTAAGGGTATATTTTAAAAATATGAATATTTTATTAACTTGAAAACATGATTTAGAAAAGTAGGATTATAAAATAAAGTTTCTTCACCAAAAAAACAATTTAAAAAATGAACCCATTTAAGAAATCCCTTTTGACATTAATTTGAATTTTTGTTAAATTAGAATGAAGGAAAAATTATAATAAGATTATTATGTATTCATTTCAACAAAAATATGAAATGGTTTCTCCATAATCAATACCTTATTTTTTATAGCCTATATAAAAAATTTAGGACTTGTATAAGATAATATTTCACTATTCATCATGGTTTTTCTCAAAAACCAACATTGTGATTATAATAAAAGGATTATCGGGATGTTCCATGAGAGTATAAATTTTTTTCCTATTAAATTTGTTAAACTAATATTAAATGGAATGTATCTAATTCTCAGAATTAATAGTATCATCAAGGGAGTGAGGTTTACATTGAGAGAGAATATAATTATATTTACCCTCATTTAAAACCAAACATCTAGTATGGGTTTTTATTGTAATGTATTGATTAAACTATAAAGAAGATGTTCTTTGGATTTAATTTTAATCTTGGGTAATGAAGTAGACAAGTATTCAAGGACATCATCAATTTCATTAAATGATTAAGGTTTAACTAAGGTCAAACTAAATTGGTCAACATCATCAAATTGTGGATTATATTTATGAATATTCTCCTCAAATTTTATTTATATCGATTATTCTAGTGTCATGGTCATCTTATTTATGACTTGGATGGATTTACATGAGTGAGGTTATCCCAATAATATTTTTTATTGGATTTTGGGTAAATTCTTCCAAGATTATGCTTGTTATTAAGGATAGAACATTTAAAGTAGACAAAATTAATGAATACATCATTTAAAATTTAATATTTCCAAAGATCATAAGGGTATTTTTCCAAATATTGGTCTTATGGGGACATTGTTGTGGGTAAATCGAGTGGAATTGACCACCTCATCCACAAAATAATTGGGGAAGGGAAAACATAATTATGAGAGTCCTAGAAATTTCATGGAAGGTCTTATTTCATCTTTTGATAACCCCATTTTGTTAAGGTGTTCAAGGAGAGAAAAATGAGTGATGATAACCATGAGGCTAAAAACACGTAAAAGTATTTATTTCCATATTTTACATCACCTAAACTAATCCGTAAAAATATTTTGTAGACTTTTTATTTTTAAAATATCTATGAAATTTTCATAATGACACTAAAATCATAATTCCAACAACTATGAAGGAAAACCTTGTAAATATAGTATAGTAAAAAATAATTACTACAATTTAATATTTACCTTCTATACTATCAATTTAAGTTGGTCCAAAATGTTTCAGGTGGAATATATTTAAGGATTTAGAATACGAAACAAGGTTTTTGGGTTTTTAAAAAGACGTTTTTTTCATTTTTATTTGTCTTGGTTCACGAACTATGTTATCATTAACATACCATTTTGTGGAATCTCATACTAGTCAGTTATAGTTTATCTTCATAAGAGAATGAATATTAGAATAACATAGGATTTGATTTTAAACCCATGAATCAGTATAATTTTTACTTAAAATACTTGTCATTATTATTTTCTAGGGATTTTAAAATTATACTATAAAATCTTTGAAATTGAGTAGCTTCCAATAAATTCATTATTTTTTAATTAAAAAAATAAAAAATAATTTTAAAAAAATAATATTGTAACCTCAATCACATAACTAAAAATTAACATAATAAATTATTCTCAAACACTTTTATAAATAAAACATCATTTAATGTAGTAGAGTTGGAGAAACCAATTCTATTTATACTGGTAATTTTTCATTTTTTATTAATTTATAATGTGACATGTCCTCTATTAAATTCATTTAAATGATTGAATTCAAAATGATCATGAAGAATATTCCTTGATCACTTACTATCTATATTCCATTTGGTTTCTCAGTTTTATAATTTTTTTTAATTAATATTAAGAAACTATATTTTTTTAAGGCATATCTTGGGAATTTTTATTATAACTAATAAAGAGTTAGGAATCGATGCTTATTTAATTTTTTTTCATTTCAAACTTGAGAATAAAGATAAATTCTTTTGGGACTATCATATCGATCAATTTTATAGTTTTATTCTTAAATATGATGAAAAACATGCATGAAATATTTACAAATTTTATTTTGAGATATTGACTTTTCAAATGTAATCATTTTTTTAAATTTAATTATTTTCAAAAACTGAAATTGTAGTGAAGTTAATAAGATGGTCATAAAAGAACTATTAAAATTTTATTCACCATTGGTAAAATGAGAATGATTATTTTTAATATTATTAATTTGAGATTACAAATTTTAATCATTTGGTTAGTCATTTAGCATTAAAACCAAATCATATATTTAATTTAAAATTTGATATTTTTAATCACAAACTATATTTTTTTCTTTTTTATGATAACATATTATTGAATGATGATAAAAAGAATAGGTTCATTTTTATCATGAATATGTTCATCATAATTTAAGGAATATTTTGAAGAAGTAGAAGAGTATGTATATGAATGAGAATGATAGTGAGATATGTTAGAACTAATATAAATTCCATTATCAACATGTTTTATGGGATACTTATGAATTTGATCGAATGATTCTCTTGTTTAAATTTATTCCTTGATATCCCTCCTAGTGAAAAACACTGTAAATTTATTACCTTACTTCTTGCACTTTGACTTGTTCTTGTTTATGGAAAAATATGTCTTAAAGTGTCCCTTCTTTTCAAAATCTAAAAAAGTTACCTCAAATTCTTAATTTTTATTTTTCAAATGCCGATGGGATCCCAAATTTTTTAGTCACTAGTTCTTTATCATGTTAAATTTAGATATGTTGGGTTTACTCCCAAATTATTCGACATTGTTTTCCTTGAAAGGAATTTTTAATTTCATTTCATGACCCCATTATCCTCATTATCAGCTAGTATCTTCATGATTATATCAATATCATAAGAGAACCTATGAGTTTCTCAAGAACCATATATTTAATTTCATTTTCTTATGGGATCATTGTGAATTTTTGTAACCAATAACTCAAGAAACCACAATGTATTTTCTAGAAATGTTTTTTATAAAGAGATTAACTTAGATATTTACATCTATTATAAAAATCAGTAAATCTAGTAAATAATACATTGACCACCTTAGGTGTTTGAAAAAACCATTTAAATATAAATATTTTCTTGAAAATTACCATTTAATGATTTTTTTAACCAAAAGGCAATGGATGGAATTTTTCTAAAAAAATAAATAAATATTTAAAACCTATTTTGATTCCAATTGTGGGTTAGAGTTGAGTAAAATGGATCAATGTGGGGGAATTTACATTTACAAATTATAGGAAGAACATAATGATTAAAAATTTCATTATAAATTATTAATGAAAATAAATCTTTGGAAGAGTTAAAACCCAAGAACAAATGTTTAGAAGAAAAAAATAATTAAACAGAAAATATATAAGTGGAACAATAACACTAAAATATAATCATGAATATATTTTCTAAGTGGGTTAGTCAGATTAAACAATTTTATAAATTAATGATTGTACATGATAAATAAAAAATTTATAAAAATTAAATAATAATAAATATTAGGTTAGGAAGACTGAGAATATCTCAAAAAGAAACAATATATCTAACACTCAAATATCTTAATGGTTAAATTTATTAGTCTCTTTGATTTAATAGTGTCTATGATACCAATACATTCACTTGTTTTTTTCTGTTTTAGAAAAAAACATAAAATATAATAAACACTATATATTTAAACAGAATGTTATAAACATCGAGAAATATATTTCTCTTTACTTTTAAAAGTAAATTTAAAGAAAGCCAATGTACCTAACATTAATGGTAGGGAGCACCCATATTTGAAGTAGGAATAAGATGGGATGTCTAGGAAGCAATTACATTTTATCATGGTATCAATTATCTAAAACAATTATGAATAATAATATTTGATACTGAGAATTATAGAAGAGATTAACAAGATATAAAATTTGGATCACACTCTAGAATGAAGAAAGAATATTCTAAAAACAAATCTCTTTAAAATAAATTGATGATCTAAGAGAATCTGCATAAAGGATTGAATTACAAAGTGAGTCTATAAGGAAAACAGGTCACTTTTTCAAGATTTATAACCTTTTGTAGTGTTTAAAAATTCATTCAATGTATTTAATCCATTATTTTCCATGTTCGATTTGTTTTGATCACCATACATGTTGTGCTAGAATATGATGGCCGAATTGAACTGGGTACCCAATAGCCTCCAATAGGTTATTGGTGGTGTTTCTATTACTTGAACATCGTTGTGATGTACCATCATCCAGTCAATGCAACACTATAAGATGGTTAGTGTTCTCTTGGATACCTCACTTGTTCCGTATATCAACATCAAATAATAGGATCTCTTCCACAAGGTAGTCATTGGATTCTTATAGTTAGGAAAAATCTTGGGGATAACACCTATATGATGATGATGGAAATAACCTTTTGATTTATGAAGACGATTCTTCAATTCCATCTATGATCATCCATGATTCATCTATAATTATTCAATGTCATTAAAACATCTATTAAATAAGTGTCAATGGTATAATCAAATCTTGTTTCACATTACATAAATAAAATATTAAACACTTTTAAGATTTTTTTTATCAGTTAAATCAATGAGTGATTATAAGAATAATTGAGGAGGCTAGAGAACATAGTTTTTTGGAGTCATTGTGTCCAACCCTTTAGTATGAGTTAAATCCATTTTTATTTCCTATGTATTTGAATATGCTAAAAATTTTATAGGTGATCAAGAAGATGCGTGTGTAGTTAAGATGACCATTATTGGGGGAGCTGTTATAAAATCCATACGTGCATATATGAATATTATGGATCATGTGTTTTGGGAAAATTGAGTTTCTTACTTGTAAGGAGTTTGTCATGGTAGTCTTCAATTCATTTTCTAGTGTGTTTAATTATAAATCATCCATCCAAAGATTCATCAATATCTCTAGTGAGGCACATATGATGTACATGGTTAGTTTCATTCCATGGAGATATCAGTACCAGGTGGGTCATAGATCATTCAAGGTAACATATAATATTATTTTACCTAAACATTCACCATTTTTGATAATGGAGCTTTAAATTTCTTCATTACATCAATATTTTAATGCATCTTATGACTCAAGGTGGAGTGGATTCTAGTTCCTCTTATATTAACTACACCGATTCAAGTTCAATCTATTTTTAATGTTTTGTGTTGGGGTTGGGAGATAATTATGGGGTAATAATAGTCATGGGGTATTTTTCCTTTAAATTGATATACCATATGATGGAATCATTTTCATCAATATGTTTTATTCTAATCATTAGAACATCAATTTAAACTAAAAGATAGTTTTAATCTATGATAAGTAAGGAAAGTATGAGATGTTTCTTAGTGAGAGTGATCACCATATGGGTAATAAGAAGCCATAGCCTCGTTTTCTCATCCGTCAGAGTTTTTATTATGTTTTTTAGAGTTGAAGATGGTAGAGTTTCCTAAAAATTTTCGTTGTTACCATATTTATTTCTTAATGTGTTAGTGATGTCACTCCCTTCACATAATATTTATATTTATAAAGATTTATATTTTGAATCCTCTAAGATTTTTATGGATTTTTTATTTTAAAAACATTATATGATATAGGATTTTTTCACTCAAATTGTTGATTTAACATAGTGGGGTGTCATATATACCAATTTTCCATAGTGGGGTTCCCCAATGGGGTTTTCTATGATTGAATACAGTGGTTTGATTTTGTGCATGGAATTTTAGTAATTTAATCATGTAATGATTAAGAAACATTTTCCCTTCCTAATGATTGATGATTTTTCAAACATTTAAGTGATACATTTATTTAATGATGAATGAATTTTCATTTCGATATCATCATATGAGCTTAAAGGATTATGATATCTGGAAGACTTATTTCTTGTGTCTCTATGGAAGTGTTTTTTATTGTATATGTTAGTTCCATGAATGAACTATCTATTTTTATGGGATTCATTATCTCCATGTTTTTTTAGCTCTAGTATTAGTTCTTTGTGGTGTTAATTGAAGAAATATTCTTCTACAAGAAATTGGGAAAGATCATGGAAATAATATTACAAATATTTTTAAAATATATTCATTCCATAATTTATATGTAAATTTATTCTTGTGTAATATTTGGATGTGTGAGGTATATTTTCTTAGGCATGTTGTGTCTTAATGGTGAGTATAAATTGATCTTTTAATGATCAAGGTGGTTGATTATTGGGTGGAACCCATGAATAGTGAAGATATTTGATGGTTACATAGTCTTGAAAGCTATTAATATATGTTCATGTCTAATTTATTTGTAATTAAATCTTATTTTTAAAACTTTACTAGTATGAGAGAATATTTTGTATGGAATTATTATTGTGAGGAATTTTTTGTACTACCTAAAATAATATTGTTCATTTCTCTTGTACATTTACTTTTAGAGGAATGGTTTATGTTTTTGGTATTCTATGATACTTCAATACATGATTTGTGTTGAATATTGAGGCACCAGAGGGAGATGATGTCATATGGGTCTTGCCAGTTATATTTTCATGAGTTCAACTATGTCACCCATGATATTGATTTAGTTGTATTGGTTCTTGATATGAAGCTATGGTGATATTACCTCATTTGAAAATGGTCTTTGGTCTCTTTATATTATAAGAGTTTTCTGAATGTATTATCTCAATGGGATTTTAATCTATATAAATAGAGGTTGATAGAGTTCTTACATGACTATGAAATCATGATATCTTATATCATAGGGAAATGGAATGTTGTAGATGAAGCGATGAGTTGGATTTAAAAAATATATATGGTTTGAATGTCTGTTGATGAATGGAATGTTATATGAGATCATTCAATGATGTATCTTTTTATAAAAGAGGATAATGTTAAAGGTTTTATATACTAGATAATTGTGTAATCATCCATTCTTCAAAAGGTGGAGGAGTCATTTTGGGAAGATTCATTGGTATAATTGATATGAGATGTTATCTTCTATAACGAATCTAATGAGGTGTGGTTGAAGTATTATCAGCATTGGATTTTCTGTTTCTTACAACATGACAGATGACTATTATTTCACATCTTGAATAATTTGTTATATGAGCTAAATGGTATATTGTGTGTGATGTGACACATGTCCCAGAGTCATTGAACACTATTTTAAATGCAATTTTTAAACAGTGAAACAAGAAAGGCATTTTTTATTAACCCACATGACATTCATTTTGTTATATGGCATGTAACCCCTTTATTTTTTCACACATTACTTGTAATTTTATCCCACATGAAATTCTAGATAATAGGAAGTGTTTGGGTGTTTTAAAAAAATTAGAGGGGGGTAACCAAGGCCATGTTACAGAATTAAAGTAATAGAAGCCACAAGGTACCTAGTGTACGGAATTAGGTACTCATTCTATGGTTTAGAAAAATTATATACCTTATATACCCATCTTATAACTAGTTGGGATAGACTAGGTACCTATAAAACATCGGAAAACTCATACAAGTGGATTGAGAACCTAGGGGTCTTCCTGGGAGATCCCCGCAATGAAAATTATCATCCTTTTCCCTAAAAAATATTTTAACCACTTATCATATCCTACCCATAGCTAGCCCTGACATATAGAACATTTTCATCTTCTTCCTTTGTTCTAATTCTTCTCTTAATCCCATTTCTTACATTATTGAAGTTTATTTTTTTTGTTTTCATCCAATTATTTGATTTTTAATACCATTTACGCCATGATCTTTGTTTTCTCTCACTATTATCTTTTTCTATATCCCAAATAACTAATTTAGAGTGTTCTTTATGTATTTATGTTTTGGTTATTTTATATAAAATCATGTGTCACCTTTATTTGAGGTAACACATGTGGATCAAGGTAGAAATTTATTATCATTTTTTAGTTTTTATATAAGGATTACAATAAATTTTATACATTAAATTGTATTTATATGAATTTTATTATTTTTAATAATGTATTTAGGTAGAAAAGGTAGATTTTAATAAATAAATTAACCGTATTAATGAGATTCATATGTTTTATGCTATTATTTTATAATAACCATAGTAATTATGATGTAATTTCAGAGTGTTTTTGGCTTATTTATATTTTCATAAAGAATGATATCTATACATGGTAATGGTATCTAGTGGGGCTTTTCATATCATGTTGGTTTTCATTATGACCTTCTTTAAAAGGGAATATTTTTAGTATTGAGAAAAGTCACACAAAATGGTTAAGATATGTTTATTTGTGGGTAGGTATAATGAAAACTCTTTATAGATCTGTGGCGTATGATAATGAGTCTTAGTATGAGAGGCTAAACCATGTGAATGAATTGTATGTGAGAATTTAGAGTCCATGCAGCGTATCACTCTAAGTTAGACATTAGTTATGTACATGGTTATTCTCATTATGAATTGTATAATTGTATGACCTTATGGTTTAATTGGGGTTGTGGTTTACTCTTTTCAAGATCTATCCATGGTACCCACCATGTATTCTAGAATTTTATTGTTGGGATGGTGAAGGCTCTTAATGAACTAGATTAATTTCATCGAAAGATGTAACACAAGAGAAAATATTTTCCTTATAAGACAAGTGACAATGATCTTCAGTGGATGGAAGGGGTTGGTTAGAGATTCCTACATTCTAATTGATATAGAACAGTGGCCAAATCATCTGAAGTTAGTCATTTTTTGTTAATAAACATAATGATGAAGTTTCTATATTGGTAAAACTATTATCTATATGTTTTTATTAAATGTATGATACACAAGGAATAATGTTGTTTTACAAATGATTGGTGGTTAGACTGATGAAACCACAATGGACTGAAACTTTAACTATGAAACAGTTAAAATCTCAAAAATGTTAGATTCTAGTTCAACTATATAATCAAGAGGGTCCCTCTATAGGGTAGGGGGGATTTTCTGAGGTGTAAAAAATGTCACTATGTTTGTGGTTTATGTGGTTGATAAGTCAATGTGATTGAAAATTTGTACATCCAATGAAATCAATGTGTATAGTGTTTTCCCAATAGACATATAATGAAATTTTAATACACAAAAAATTCTAATATGTATTTATTTTATTTAATTTCCTTGAGTGTTTTAATCTATATATTTTAATGGTATTAGATTAAAATATCATTGAATAGTGAATTTTGTGTGTCAATTTGGTTATAGATTTTCTTCCTTGTTCGGGTGCACTCAAATTAAGTGGACTGTAACAGATGCCATGTTTGCACCAATGCTGTATTTTTGTTGAAAACATTCATTGACTGGTGTTTCTATGGGAATATAAACAATTATTAAAAAATAATAAATTGGTTTCCATAGGTTTAGTGGTTTTCTCAAAATAAGATCATGTAACATTCATTCTTTCTATAATGATTTTTTATTTAGTGGGATACATTGTATCTATAGGAGATACTGTCAGAAGATTTCATGGTCTCGATTGAAATATTTGATGAAATGGATTTTTGTTTCTAGATAATGTAAATGGGGCACAATATGATTCTAAATGACATAGAATTTAGTTTTAAAACTGTTAAATCTTTGGAAATTGCGAATGTAGAATGGGAAAGGATGGTTATAAATGAATTGGGCACAAGTAAAAAATTTGTTATATCTCTAGAACAGTTCACCTAACATGTATTGGCATAGATGTAGCCCTCAGGATATACCGACATACATATTCCTAATTACCATGGTTGTTGCCTATGGAAATTGGTTATTCTTGATGGCATGTGAGTTATTACCACAGGCGTTACTTATGGATATTGGTTATATCCACGGGCACTTCCCATGGTTATAGACTACCCAACATGGAATAATAGGCATATTTCCATGGTCATGTGGCCCATGGATACAACCTTTCATAAAGGTAAAAAGGGTTATGTCCATGTTATATACCCATGGATATAGATTCTTCCATGTAGTTCACCCTATATCAATAGGAATTTCCCTTAGTTATTTCTTGCCTTGCCAGTGTCTATCGATTTTACTGGAATAAATATGAAGCTAGTGATTTTAAATCCCAACACCTTTTTCTTTCTAAAAGATCACTCTACCACTCTACTAAAATTATTATTTTATTTTTACAAAAACATATACTTATATACAGATATGTAACTATTTATAAAAATGTTTTATTTTTATTATTTAATTAAATTTAATATCTTTTCGATGAAAGACCAATATCCATTGAAAATTCCCATATATATAGCCAATAATTCCATTGGCTATAGGTGGGATATAGCCATAGACATTTCTCATATATATATATATATATATCCCACAATTAACATGGCCATATATGGCCTATATCTATTGACATTTACAATAGAATTCCCATATTACCAATGGCTATTGGTGGGAAATTTTATTTTACTCATGCTCCGAGCACATAAAAATAATTACCCATGAAAATATACTATATCCATAAGATATGATCATTGAAATTTCACTTCATTAACATGGTTATAAGTGTTCTATAGGTGGTATATATCCACTAAAATTACTCTTGAATATAGACCACCCTTACCATGGATCTATGTAGTCTACAACCAAAGAAATTTATTTTATGTGGCTATAGTTTCCTGGAAACATGTGGTTTTTTTAGTTGTGGGGCTTGGTGACGTTATCATTACCCTAGATGGTTGGTCTGAATATCCATAAAAATAATACCATATTGGATTTGAAGGATGCTTTGGAAGGAATGTACAAGAATCCAATAATACTCCAAAAAAAGTGTTATTAATGAGATGAATATTCAATATAAGGCTATCAAATGAAATATTCCGAACATATCATGTGAATGAATCTAATGTGATTGGATTCCAACTTGATTTTATGATGGTAACATTCGAAGATTATATCTTGACCATATTAATGTTATCATAATTACCATAATCATGGGATAAAATGTTAAAAATCGTATGAAATTGTAGTGAAAAGAGAAACATCATATTCGATTTTGTACGAAACTTGATCTTAATTGAAGATCTCTAAAGGATGGGGATTCAAGAACCTTCTAGAAATGCATAATGTGTACAGGGAATAGGTAGGTCACCTCATTGAATAATTAATTTAAGATCAAAATATTTGATAAAGGATATGTGAATAGTAAAATCTACTAGACATAGACTAGCCTACTAAAACTATGGTAAAATAGGTATCCTCAATAAGGATTATTATAAAAAAAATTAAAAATTTGGAAGACCAATATTTGATGGATTATTTTATGTAGATAAACTTGTATGAGTAGTATAAATCATGTCAATATACCATCAGAATCATAGAATATAGATTTCAGAACATGTTTCACTCCACTAATTAAATTAGTGAATTGTAAATTATATTTTAAGAGGTATTTAAATAGTGAATCTAGTGTATGATGATGCTCTTAATATTTTAGGTAAGGTTGATATTATGATTCATTTGAACAATTAATTTTTATATGTGTTGACGTAACTTCGATATATACAAGGACATCATACGAACATGATTTCAATTTTTCAGTTTTATAAAGATTTTTATTGATCTACCATTACCATTGGAGTAGTTAAAATCACTCATGGATCATTGGTTATATAAGGATGTTTAAATGATGCAATATTGTATCTAACTAGGAGTTTTGTGAGAGTTACACATATCATGGATTCAATAATAAAAAATTCTAATATATGGAACTGCCATATTTGGTATCTCAATGAGAATGGTATGAATGTTTTAATAGAGAAAGAAGGGTGAAGATGTAACATTATGACTTTGGATGTAGTATGATTTTCATACATAGCAAAAAAAAATTTGTGAGAATTATCTTGACTGTAAGAACATCAAAATGAAGTAATCTAGTGCTAGTATATAGATTAATGGGGACGTTCCCCAATCATATTTGATGGAGGTTCACAATAATTTGTGTCTTTCATTGATGGAAACTTAAGGAAGGTATGTTTATATCTCATAAAACATAATTCTAAAGTGTTTCGAGTGTTCATTTAAAGTAAATATATGGTTGAATGAGAAACACGATGTATGTTTAAATTCTTATGATAAGACAGTTGAGTTTAGTACTTGAGATTTTGTTCCTGAATATTCAGTAGACAATAAGGCATTAAAAAAGAAAAAAGTATACCATTAACACCTATGTATAATAACTTATACAAAATAATGAATTTTAAATTTATGGAATGGGTTTGGATTATTATTCTTAATTCAATAATTACTTCAATTTTTTGGTGGAGGCAGTGAAAAACATAACATAATTAATCAATTGGATATTTTCAGTGCTAATGGAAATGATCTACCAAAAGCTATGTGTACATGAATATCCTTATATTTATATTATTCCATGTTATTTATTTCATTATACTATTCTTATATTGATTCTAAATATAGATATAATATTGAGGAAAATTATGAAGCAAGTTTATTTATGGGAAATGGAGAAGAAAAACTGAGATTTTGACTTTGGGATGATGATAAATGAAATGAAATTATATGTAGAGAAGTGACCTTTAATGATTTGATTCAATTGATGGATTTAAATTTAGAAGAAAATAATGTTCATGGAAATGAATATACTTTTAGTTAGGTGGATCTAAATAGAGGCATCGAAAGATCAAAAATTCAATACTGTTTATAAGGACCATATTCTATTTGATGTTCATCAAATACATTGGAATTTTTAAGGGAAATAATAAAAAAATAATTAATGGTATCAATGGAAGATATAATTGAAATATTTATAATTGGTGAGGCATGGCCAATAGTTCATAAAGATGAAATTATAGAGGTTACGTTTTCAGAAATGGCTTAACCCAAGGCTGATTTATACATATCTATAAGAGTCAGATAACAATTACAGATGTATGGATCAAGCATAAACATATTAATTTTAAATTATGGTGGAGAACCACATATCCCAGATGAATCTACTATCCTTGATGATTTAGGTAATTGTGAGTCGGTCGTGACGTAAGTGTAAAAAACATCTTATGTTAATAATAGTTGGGAGCTAACGGATTAACCACCTCAAAATTAGGGTCTTGAAAACATTATGGATTTCAAGATGAAATATGTATTTTATGAAAGTATTTGGTATATATTGAGGTTTTTATTCAATGTATTTCAATGGAAGGAGGGAATCGACTTTTCAAATAAATTCTATTCGGTAGTAAAGAATATTACCATTAACACTGTGTGGAGTCTGGTTGTTTCCAAAAAAATAAATATACAATATAACGATATAAATATGACCATTCATCTTGAAAGTATATATGATAAAATATATACCAAGTAACATGAGGTTTTATTTGTCAAATAATTTTTGGTATTTAATCTCGTGAAAAGTCGTAACGGGATGAAAAAACACCATGATATTGGAACTAGAATTATTGATATTATATTGGGAAGAATGGTTTCATGTAGAGAATATAAAATCACTATTGGTACTGTAAGGAGTCAGATGATGATAATATCATTAATCTACTATTTTACATGGATGGCATGAATTAGGTGGGTCAATAAATTCAATGTAATCATGAGCTTAAAAGGGACATGTTATAAAAAATTGAAATCAATGGTTTTAGTGAAGAACAAATGAACATGTGAATGGGTATTGAATGATACAAGAAGATCAAAACCATGGTTTTATCTCTAAAATATTTCATTTAGAATATCATATAAAAATTTTCAATGACCTTATATAAATTTTTTATGTCCTCTTACTGGTTATTTTAAACTATCAATCAAACATGAAAAACAAATAGAAGAAGCTGAAAAGCACGTTGCGATAATACTATGTGCATCCATGGTTGAAATAATTATATATTCCATGGAGTAAAATCAACTAAATATTTTCTAATTTTTTATAGTATTCTGTCAATTTATTTTAAATATCAGGAAATAACTTTGGGATGTTATGAATTAGATTACGAGATATTTTAAGGGAATTGGATATTTTGTTGTTTTTCTCAATGATGATGATATATTGATTGGGTATGTTGAAACAATATTTTCTTGAGACTCAGATTCTTTGAAATGCATAACTGGTTTTATATTTACCTTAATTATAACTCTGATTTGTTAGATGTCAATGATATAACAATTAATTTCTCTTCCCCACAAAAATTATTTCATATGGGAGGAACATAATCAAGAAAGGAAATGGTGTGTTTAAAACATCTAATTGACATTCTAGAAGGATTCCGTAAAATATCAATTCCATTATGGATATTCATAGTGTTGTGTATATAGAAAAACAGTATTTCTTCCATGTAAGGATATAGCTAATCCATAGAAAGTAACATTACTTTTGGATATTTCTTTATGATTGTGTTCTAGGGCTACAGAAGATTGTTGGATGAAATAATCCAACAGATATGTTCACAAAAGATTTAGTCTAATAGAGTTTGAGGGTGCATTATAGATTAGTTGTACGTGGATGAATGGGATAGAAATGGATAACGGTTTCACATAGAATAAGTTGGGAGGATTTAAAATGTTTTGGTGGATTTAAAGGTTTCCCTATAAAAATATTCAAGTGCTATATTATTGGTATTTTCAAGACCCTTCAAGAGATATAGTTAGTTCACTAGAAGGGGAAACACTGATGAAAACTTTTTTATATTGAGAGTTGTCACTAATATCTTCTATGGATTGAATTATTTTTTGGTGAATTAAATACTTCTGATGGATGCAACATGGTAGTCAAATCACAAGGATTTCAATTTTTTTCAATCGCCGGAAAAAAAAGTTTTTATATTTTAATTACCCTTATCATGAAGTTTTTGAGGAAGGATTGATGTTGTTTCTCTACCAATTTTTGGCATTCATATCAATAAAATTTATATAGGATCATTAGTTTCACTGTGCAATGGATTGACTACTACAAATATATGAATTTGATGAAACTATATGACCAGGTGGGACAACAATGATAATGTGTTGTGAATCAACTAGTTTCATTGATCAACAAGAATTCTTAGTCCAGATTATTATAAGTTTTTAATTTTGATGAAATTAAAGTGTTAAATTATTCAATCATGTATATAACCTAAAATTCTAAACTACCTAAAAAATTATTAAGACATTATTTTTTTTATATCCTTTTTTCTTTACATTTGTATAAATTTTTCCAAAAATGATATTTCATAGTGAATTCATTACATCTATTTGGTTGAATATTTTTATATAGGGTATTGGACATTTAAGTTCAATGGATTCCATCTGGAAACCTATTTTTAGTGGATGAACTCTTTAAGGATGATTCTTGTGTGAGATTCTTAATGTGATTGGCATTAATGATAATTTGGCTATGTCGTATCCTTGGGATTGTTTTCGTAAATATGGGTTTCTTAAAAATGGGATCTCACCATGTGTCATGGAGTGGTTTATTCATGTGGTATTTTGTCTATGTTAGGTCCTACATTTTACTTCATATCATTAATAAATAGTTTTTGGGCCGTACACATCATTTTGTGATGGTTTGGATTATGTGGGAGTTTTTCTATGTCTCACCCAAAATATAATATACATCATAAAAGTAATAAGGCATATTGAAGAATAATATGATGTGGGGATTTAAATATTTTCATCACCAAAATGAGGAAACTTGTAATGATCAATGGTCCAAGCCCAAGACGAGTTCTGAGGATTTCATGTGAGTTAGTCAACAAACAAAAATAAAATAGAACTAATACCTTGTTAAAAAGCATGTATGACTGTAGCAATTCACTGGAAACCATTACCAAAAGGATATAAATATTATTCCCTCTAGATCATCCATAGATGATTAATAATACTTGTGATTGTCTTTCATCAAATTCTTGGTGCCTTCACAGTGATATGAAAAATCCATTGGAATCATGATGATCACCTTGATCTCGTCCAATCGATCTGTTCAATGAATTATAGAATTATTCTCTATGAGAAAGAATTTATCTCTATATGTTTTTAGGACAACAAATACCTCATTTTGTAGGAATTAATAATCATCATATGGATCTTCACCTCTTACTTATATAGTGGTATCTCAAATACCATAAATGGGTTCCCCAACCCCCAGACAATTCAATGCCTAGTGAATAAATAATAAATGATTTGTTGTGATGAACTAACTATGTCATAGACATTATTTACATTAAATCACATAAATTTCATATATAATAAATATATTATTTGATATACAATATTCTTTAACTGAACTAGTAATTCTTGCTAAGAATAAACGAATCATGAATACTATGATTATAATTGTTAATATAATATTTATACATGTATTCAACTAATACCTTGTGAATAAATTAAATAAATAAATTAAACATAATAATTATATATTCTAATAATTAATAAATTTATTAATCCTTGGTGATTAATTATGTGGAAAACTCTCATACCATGTGGTGGGGCACACTATTTCAAATATTCAGATTCACCAGAATATTGTAAAATCATGAAGGCACTATTATGTGAGACTCTATATGAAATTATCATTATAAAAATAAATACTATGAATAGACTAATAGTGGAGTTTAGTGAGCCATAAAATCCCCTAAATAGATATGTAATTGTTATATTGATGACAACTATACTATGAACATGTACTATGTAATATAACATCTTTGTCTTGTGAAATATCATAATGCAGAATGCACACTTATTTCATTGTCCATTATTACTTTATTTATTTTGATATAAATGTCAAAATATGACATTCACTAACTTGTATAATGAATTTTTATGGTACTTCCATCCTGATCAAATAGGTATGAGATAACATTTCCTTAACTTTAAATAGAAAAATTCAATCTTAATCATTCAACCACTGTCATACCACCAATGATGCACCCAATAGAAGCAACCATTCTGCGACTTCATTATCATGATTGTTTCCTTTGATAAATGTACATGATCAAAGTAAACAAATTGATAGTGGTATTATTTTTGGAATCCAATACACATGTCTATAGATTGGAATAACTAATGACACCTGGAACATGTGGTATTCCTACTGGAATGTATATCCTCATGATCTCACCAATTATTGATCACCTATTGCAAGCTTCATATCAATAATTCTCAGATATTATGGTCCCCGTCACTTGATAGCCATCAATAAACACTTTCCTATCAGTATGATCTATCTATAACATAAGACTTATGTTTAATAATAACATTTTAGTATCTTGAGGTTCTCATTATTGACTGGGAACTTCTATAAGATTTTAATAAAACAATTAATTAATATAAATTACCATATAAATAGTGGATATAGAAATATATATGCTATTAGAGTATGTGTACATCATGTAAAACTCAATATATCTGTGATATAGTAATAGATATGTTTCAATAAAGTTGGGCCAATGGAACCCACATTTAAAAATTTTCAACTTAAAATATATATAACATTCTAATTATCTATGTTAGTTATAACATGATATGATCATGTTTATACTAAGTTATGGCATTGGTGATGGGTCCTTCATGTTTCCAATACATGGCTATTCAATTATCTACGACTACACCCCCTTGTGTAAGAATGTGCAAGAGATGTAAACCTCAAGTATATTTCTCTTTTTTCCTCTACCTAAACATGAAATAAAGGATATTATAAGTTGTATAAGTATACCAATTTAAAATATGATAATAGCTTCTGTATTGGGATTTATTCCATGAAATTGAATAAATCAACATGTATTATACACTACTTCATTAGCTACCTGAAAAGATACAACATACTTATTTTTTGTATATATTTCTACCACTAGATCGTATGAGATTGTATAACTCATTACATTATCAAGTATATAATCTTATATTATATCAATATACCAAAGAATCTTTTTTATCCATTAAAAAATAATAGCGTTTTATCTCCACATATGATGTATATAACCTTTATATATTCTCTCAAGTATAATTGGATAGATTCGACTTCTTCCCTTGTAGTTATCCTAGATATAACTGATATTTTACTACCACAAAGTCTATTTTGGAAATATAAATTATTATACATACTAGGGAATACATGATTGATCCATTGTACAATCACATATAACTCTACTTACCACTTTAATCTCCCATATTCCCAATGTATGTTTTCTTTTATGGATTTATATCATGTGAAAATGGTAACAATTCACTCTCGAATTGTTCAAACCTATATTTTATAAAACCTTTTTAGTATATGTACTATTTACTACGTCTAGGAAACCATTAGTTCTACCTATGTAGATCCTGGTCACTACATTAAGACAATTTCTTATGATATTGTTTCATTATAGCCTTAACTAACAATAAGATAAATAACATTTTCCTATATTTTGATAAACATATTTACATGAAAAAACCACAGAGATACCAGTATCCTCTTTTACAAATATAGAAAAGATTCTTTACAAATTAATATTCTATGATCTTTTTTCTTACTACAATACTAAAGTGGATTTTATTAAGATTTACCCCTTATTATAATTATGTGATGTGTCCATCCCTTTCTAATAATAATGCATAGACACATTCTATGGTTGGTGGTCTTGATATCCAATGTTCATTAAACTGATAATAGAAATTAGCTATCACAAGTGGAATTATAATGGATTTAGGCATAACATCTTGGTGTTACCAATTGAGCCTTATTGGTAGCATGATTCAACCATCAATGTATTGTATCACTAGAATATTCACTCTAGTATTCAAAATATTAATACCCTATACATTAATACATGGAATCCATTACATAATTTTAGTTGATCTTATTCATCTTAGCTAATGTACAAATATTTATTAATTGTATGACTTGTTATTCTCATAGAATAATTTATCATTGACAATAGTGAATATAAATATATCACTATAGTGTTATCCATACTATGCAGCATGTGTCTCTGGAAAATTATTTTCCCATAAGGATTACATGCCACCTTTAATGCCTTTAGGCCACCTCAAGGCCATCAGGCCACCTCAAGACCATAGTTCCACCCGAAGTGCAGATGCCCAGACAGATTCTATAAGGAACCAGATCTTGAGAAAGATTCTAGATTATGGCGCATTCACCAGTGTAGGGATAATAGATTTGGAAGAATGAGAGGGTATATCATTTTCATCAGTACTAGGCATGTTCATCTCTGCATATAATAGATAGAAAAACATCCATGGAAAGGTTGAGATATGATCATAATACAGATGCTGGGGAGGGGCGGTTTCAAGTAGTCATAGTCTGTGTGATTCCCATAAGACCTACAGGTCTTGTAATGTCCTTAATCCTAATATAAATGTAATTTTAGTGTTGCACTTCAACCATTAAAAGGGGGAATGTAAAAAATAAATATAAAATTAATGCCTTTGGGCCATTTTGGAAGGCCTAAGTAACATTCAAAAAATTAATATAAATACACTTTGTGTTTTTCTTTACAAATTTTTTTTTACATTCTAACAAACACTATGTATAAAGACACAATGTTCTTATGAAATAATGGATTTTCATCATAATATAACTCATATGATATCTATCTCTCACGATAGTTGGCATATGGTTATGGGATAATGTGATTATTTGAGATACATATCTTTTAAAATAATATATGTATCTTCAATGGATGTATGTCTCAACATTGATGCATATTGTACTTACATTATGTCTCTGATGCGTATATAGGAATGTAAATTTATGAATTTCTCCATGGAACACATTATTTCTAAATGA
Source organism: Viscum album (assembly GCA_963277665.1). Lineage (NCBI taxonomy): Eukaryota > Viridiplantae > Streptophyta > Magnoliopsida > Santalales > Viscaceae > Viscum > Viscum album. The sequence continues at coordinate 525,695,498 of OY728165.1, forward strand.
TAATATGTAACACTATATCAGTTCTCCTTTACCACATCTTATATTTCATATGTATAAGGTAATATTTGTTTAGGAATGAATATATACTACATTATATTGATTGATTAATGATTTTCCAACATATTCTTTGGCACACCAGCCTAAGCATATCATATCTTCAAATGATAAAAGTAGAATACATCACATTTACAGTCCGTAAAAAACAAAAAAAAAGAATATAATGAAATTTATTCACCATTATTTTACCCTTGGAATTGTTCATTCCATATAGTAGATCTAATTCCAAAATAATTATGGATTATCTTTATAACTACTGCTTTCTCTGTCCAAAACTATGTACAAAATTTTTTCGATCATACATGATATCATTACCTCCAAATAGTATAAAACCATAATGGGTATATCCAGGATAACTACATAGTTTTTATGGAAAAATTATTATCTTTACAAAACTGGGTATAATAGTTTCTTACATTTTTATATTCATCCTGTATTTTCTATGATTCATATATTACTTAGGATTCATGTATCACTGATCTATTGAATGAGTATTAAAAACTATAAACTACATTCATTCCAAAACTAGAATTTTAACTCCTTTTGTCCAAAGTGCACATTATATATTTTTTTGATGAATATATAAAAAAAATTCAACTACAATCATTAGCTTGGAAATTAGAAGTTGTGTGTTTCTCTCCAATGACTTAGGAACCACCCTTCTTAGTCGTTTGGAGAACACAAATTACATATAACACCCGAAAATGTTTAAGGATTAAATGACTAAATTATATGACCCATGACAACAAAGTGAACCTTCCTTTTTAGGAGCCTACCTGATTAGAAATCCACAATTAACCGTGCTTGTCCTAGAGTAGTGATCAGGATGGGTATCCTGGGGATGTTTCTCAGGGTGTGTGTGAGTTGGGACAAAGCACACTAGAAAGGACATGTGTTGGCTTTTGGGGACATTCATTAATCAAATGACCTGTTCGGGCATGTGGGTGGGCCCCAGGTTGGGGATGATGTGTCTGCTGAGCAATTGGTGGTAACTGACCAGCCAACACCAGATGACCATGTTTAGGCGGGGTGTATGTGTTGTCACTGAGGCCAAGTTGTTACATTTGGTGTCAGAGGAGGAACCCAGCCACAACTACGGTGCACAGCCTATGTTGAGATGTAGGGCCACAAAGAGGATGTTTTGCTCTTAAGGTGGGGTGATTATAACACCCCAAATTGTTAAAGGGTTAAATGACTAAATGATATGACCACATGTTTGTGGAGCAACTGGCGGTACTTGGCAAGCCAGCACCCGATGGACATGTTTAGGCGGGGTGTATGTGCTGTCACTGGGGCCCAGTTGTTACATTTGATATCAGAGGAGGTACCCAGCCTTAAGTGTGGTGCATTTCTTAGATTAAGATGTTGGGCCCACAATAAGGACGTTCTGCTCTATTTTTGGGGTATTATTACACCCCAAAATGTTAAAGGGTTAAATGACTAAATGATATAACCCATGTCAACCAGGTGAACCTTCTTTTTCGAGATCCTTCCTAATTAGAACTCCACAGTTAAGTGTGTTTTTCCTGTAGTAGTGATCAGCCTTGGTTGATATGTAGGTCCCACAACGAGGACGTTGTGCTGTTAAGGTGGGGTTATTATAGCACCATGAAATGTTAAAGGGTTAAATGAATAAATGATATGACCACGTGTCTGTGGAGCAACTGGCGGTACTTGTCAAGCCAGCACCCGACGTCCATATTTTGGCGGGGTGTCTGTGATGTCACTGGGGCCCAATTGTTACATTTGATATCAAAGGAGGAATCTAGCCTTATGTGTAGTTCATTGCCTGGGTTGAGATGTACGACCCACAATGAGGATGTTGTTCTCTAAAGGTGGGGTTATTATAACACCCCAAAATGTTAAAGGGTTAAATGACAAAATGATATGAATCATGTCAACTAGGTGCACCTTCTTTTTTGGGATCCTTCCTGATTATAAATCCATTGTTAAGCATGTTTTTTCAGAAGTAGTGATCAGGATGGGTGACCTTCTACTAAGTTTCCTAGGGTGTGTGTGAGTGAGGAAAAAGAACATTAGAAAGGACATATGTTGGCATATGGGGACTTTCATTAGTCAGATGAATCATTCAGGCACGTGGGTAGGCCCCGGGGTGGGGACCACATGTCTGTGGGGAAACTGGAAGTACATGGTGGGCCAACACCCAATAACCACGTTTAGGAGTGGTGTTTGTGCGTTCACTAGGTCACAGTTGTTACATTAATGTAATGAAATGTAAATTCCAAGTAAATTATTTTTATTTATATGGAAATATTTAAGTCTGCAGTTTCTGATGGTACTTAATTCTGAGGCCGGGAGAGCTCAGAATTTTTTTTTGATGTTTCTTATGTACTTTCAGTAAGCGTTTGATTTGGTTTTGTAACTTTGGAACTGGTGCACATAATTGAAATCTGAGGGCACCGTTGATCTCACAATACCAGTTGTTTATTAATTCGATCTTCACCTCAGCTGCAGTTGGTGGTGGGTGGAAGATTTTTTTCTCTTCCCATCATGGGAAAAATAAAAAAAATGGAAATAAAAATAAAATATTTTTATTTTTATTTATCTTTTTAATTCTTTTGAATTCTCGGTGGGGACCACCTGATCAACTCAAACCCTTGTTTTAATTTTTCCAAACCCACAGCATTTAATGAATTCATTAAATGATGTCATTAAATATATCAATTAAGGGGGAGGCTCTGGATCAAATTGATTGGGCTATTGGTTTTTTGCTAGAGAAGATGCTCGGTAGAGGATCTTGCTGGAGGAAACCCCCCTTAGAGGATGAACTCATTTCCATAGACAAACATTCCTCCAATGAAGAACTCTGTCAAAGGATCTCCAATGAGGACCATCTTCAACGATGATGAACTGACATCCGTCTTTCTCTCTTATCACCAACGTCCATGAATCTTTGAGGTAGGGATTGTTGTTTTTGTTTACACCTTACCTCATTCTTCTCATTCTTCTTGACATACGAACTACTATGTCACTTGATACTGTTCAAACGTGGAAGATGCGGGCCAAATGAACATGGCCCGACCGCTCCACAGCCTTTGTGGATTTTGGTGTTCCTTGTGGCTTGTTTTTGGGTTGAGTGAATCCCTACCATGGGGGTCTTGAATTGATGGAAACATCCTGAGATGAGTGCGGGAGTCTTCAGAATTATGATTGGGCCTCCGGGGCGCACCCGATGCCCCAAGGAACGTTGCCGACGAACGGTGCTGGAGACCAGCACTGGTAGGAATCACAAGTGGTGGTCAGTACTTCTGCTGACCACCATGAAGGAGGCTGCATGACCACACTGCCATAGGAGGGCCATGGCCTGTCGGTCGTGGCGGAGCAAGGGTAGCAGCCAGTGCATGGTCGGCTGCGTGAAGGAAGCGGCGAGGTGCGTCCGCACCGCCGGTCTTATAGGGGACATGGAAAAAAGGAATGGGGGGATGGCCATCTTGTTTCCAGCCACCGGAGGCGGCGTGACATGCGACTGCACCGCAGAGATGTGCAGGTCGTCCGGCCAACCGAGGAGCCGAGCAGGACCCTCGGGTCCCTCGTGCTAGCCGCCGACGCCACGTGTCGTCGACCAGTTGGACACCTATCCCAAACCGCTAGGCTATTATGGGTACCCAGGGGACGCCTCCCCCTTCGGAGGCAGCTAGGGTGGACCCCACCACTGGGTCGTCCAGCCGCGGGCCAGCTCCAGGCCGCCTGCGGGCCGCACAGTGCGGGCCGCACCGTGGGCCACCCAACAGGCCGCCTAGGGGGTCGGGCCGCACCGATAGGCTGAGATGGACCCAGTAGGCCGGGATGGATCCCACGGTGTAGGTCAGACCCAGGTCCAGACCCAGTTCATTTTGGGTCGACTAGAACCGGGTCGAGTCGGCCTGGACCCGAATCCGCTTCGCGCCCTTTCCGCTCTTTCGGCTATAAGTTGAACTACGGGAGTCCGTTTAACAAACTGTCTATGGTGCAGGAAACCATGGATAAAGACGGTGCTTTTGGTATACCCCACATGATTTTTGGATATTCTTGTTGTATGGATGGGTTGGATCAAACACGAATCCAACTGGGCCCTCAAGACTAAAAAGGCCAATAACTTACAGACTGGGCGTCTATTTAACACACCGTCTATTGCATTGAGAACCCTATTATGTGGCATTCCTTTGGTGATACTTCTTCAGGGTACATCATAGAAGTTGTAGTAACCACATATCTCTTGAGTAACAAACCCTCCCTGAATAAAGTGAGTTTAGTGTGATAACCCCATGGTTGGTTGTAACATGAGATAGGGATCCAATGTGGGTCTATGCTTTGGTATCCTACATGTGTCTATATTCTAGGATCCCACAAGGATATGATCTAGAAATCCATGTGGGACTACTCTAGGATCCTATGTGGGTCTGCTGTACTAGGATCCAACATTGGTATGATGATTTATGATCCTATGTGGGTCTATCTCTCTAGGGAGTAAGATGATTAAGTAGTTACATCTAATCATCCCTACTACCGTACAAAATTTATACCTGGTGTGATCTGACTTCTAATATTTTTTGTGAAACCATTTTGGTTCTTCTCTCTGTTGTGTTACCTAAGAGGTACTCACCCATGTGGTTTTGCCTTCGTGGTTCTTCTTTCTTCGTGGACAGTTTTTCTTTTGGCTCAGGTGATGGAGCTCTGTGTAATCTTGACAACTTAGGTATATGTATGGGAATACAACTAAGTAAGGATGGTTGTTACTTCCTACCTTGGGATTTTACTATTACTTTTTAGGTTTATCATTTTTGGATTCTTGGAGAGCTTCACGGTTATTTGGGTCCCCACTAAGTATCGTTATACTCACCCCAGCATGGGATATGCCCGCACCTTGTTGGGTCCTTTGCAGATGATGAACAACATTGATCTAGGATAAGGGTGATAGACATGAGGAATCTCGGATATGGAAATTAACAAGACGTACCACAAGGATGACTAGAATGAGAGTTGTACCTACCCTTAATATAGGATTCCTAGTGGGTGATCCTGGAGCAATTTTTCTTTCAGTTGTGATTGTACTTTTAGTTGGGCTTGTATATGGGCCCTAACTTTCCGCACGCTTTTTACTATAGTAGTTACTTTTGGTTACTCCTTGTTGGGTTCTTAGACTGTGTGTGTTGATGGTTTTCAAGGTAATTCCTTCCCGATTACTGGGATATCCCTTTCAGTGATAGTTTCCTACCTCGGGCCTATGAAAGGTGGGATTGGGGTGGTCATGGCATGGTCTCCAAGGAAGGGTCGTGACAAATTGGTATGAGAGACGTCGGTTCTAACATAGAACATTGAAAATTGATCTTTTAATGGGAATAGTGTTAAGTGTTATGAGTTTGGTTATTAGTTTAGGGAATCCAGTGTTGGTGAGATGGCTGACGTATCAATAAAATAGAACCTTGACTTCTCATTTCTGAATGAGTGCAAGAAAACACTGATTATTTGTGTGTTTTGAAAAAATTTCCTTGTGATCTCTTTGATTCATCTCACCAGGTATAACTTATTGACCGTGGCACACCTGTTTCTTTTCAGGATGACTCTATGTAGATAGAAAGAACCGGTTTCAGGTAGAGCATGTCGTGACAGCCCACCGAGCGATGAGGCCACAGGGCATGGCCCTTTTTCCGTAGAGGCACCAGCGGTACCATTACCTATTGGGACATCGATTCCACTAGCCCTAGTAGAAGAGAGTTCACTCCGCTTGATCACGTTGCATGAGTTTCAGCACCAGAGGCCACCCAGTTTCAGTGGTCAGATGGACCCACATGCAACTGAGGATTTCCTAGAGGTTGTGGCGAGAGTCTTCTGATTTTTAGGGACTCCAAATGATCTCATGGTGATCCTTGCTGCCAGTCTTCTATAGGAAGCATCAGGTAGATGGTGGAGCTTGATTCATTATCTTCATGATGAGGTGACACTTCTCTGGGAAGACTTTGATATCCTATTTCGGGCATAGTTTTTCACAGTGACCCTTCATGTCATGCACATACAAGAGCTTCATTATCTTCAGTAGGGTAGAATGATTATGGCTCAGTACTCAGCAAGGTTCACCGACCTCTCACGCTACTCCACTGAAATGGTGAGGGTGCCATTCGTCAGGGCTCGAACCTTCGTGCAGGGACTCGTGTGGGAGATCAGGGATCTGATGATTTCTCCCAGCATTCCAACGCAGGTGGGGGTGTTAGAGTGGGACATCTTTCTGGCGAGTTTTGTTTCTGAGCATTCACCAGCAGCGAGACCCACCACCGGGAGTCACGTAGCGGAGCCTTCTACAGCTGGCAGCAGAAAAATTTCATTGAGGTCCAAGAGGACCCAACCTATTGGTGGACAACCGTAGGATTCAGGGTCGAGTGAGCGGGGAACCTGAGACAACGCAAATCATGTGAGGAGAAGTCAGTGCTACACATGCGGTGGGCAGGATCGCATGGCTCGTGAATGGATAACCCACCATACGGATGATCAGCAGAAAGTTGAAGGACCACCCAGCAAGAGATAGAGGTTCTATTGTGGTGGTCCGCAGGGAGAAATCGAATGTGGAATAGGAGATGGAGGTGTAGCTGGCAGTGGGTGATGATTCAAGGTGTTAATGCCACCGCCACTAGGTGGTCCACCCCAACCACGGTGGGTAGGTGGATAAGGGAAAGCTCAGCTCTAGGTAGCTAAAGCCTACAACCACAACACTAAGGAGATGATATGAGGTAAAATCGGTGTCTACTCTACCTTAGTTGCAGTACTTATAGACACAGGTTCCAGTCATTCTTTAATTTCCACAGCCCTCGTTCAGAGCTCCGAGATTCTGGTGGAGTCGTTCGCTAGATCCTTATGGCTAGATACTCCTACGAGAGAGGAATCAACAATTACACACTGGCTCCAGTAGTGTGATCTTACTCTAGGAGGTTAGAGCTTTGGATGGGATCTTCTATTAGCGGCGTTGAGGCCTTACGACGTCATATTGGGTCTGGATTGGTTATCTACAATCGATGCCCAGATCGACTTCATTAAGAGAAAAGTGTGGTGTATCCGCAAGTATTGTACTAGGTTTACCTTCATTGGATAGAAGGTAGCCTTTTAGCACAAGATGGTCTTACTCAAAGGAGAATGTTGCTGATCACTCATCATTTGTCTTGATTTTCCCTCAAAGTGGTTAATGTGGAGAGTCTGAGCTATCCTATAGTGGTGGAACAGTAAGCAGATGTCTTCCCTGATGATGTTCCTGATCACCCCACTCATAGGGAGGTGGACTTTTGCATTGACTTGTACCTCGGGATGACACTGATATCTACACTAACGTATCGGATGGGTCCCATGGAGCTTCGAGAGTTGCGGGTACTGCTAGAGGACTTACATTAAAAGGGATCATTTGGCATAATTTTTCACCCTGGCCAGCCCCGAATTTGTTTTCCAAGAAGGAAAATGGGAGCTTGAGACTTTGAGTTGACTATCGGTGCATGAATCAGGTGTTCGTGAAGATCATGTACCCACTGCTGAGGAATGATGACCTCTTTAATCTGTTGAAGGGAGCACGGTGGTTCCCGAAGATAGACCTCAGATCAGGCTATCACCAACTCAGAGTATGAGATGAGGATGGGCAAAAGATGACTTTTTTATGTTGGTATAACTATTAGGAGATTTTGGTAATGTCATTCGGTGTGACTAATGCTCCAACACTTTTCATCGGACTCATGAATACGATCTTTCATCTACACCATGATCAATTTGTGGTAGTCTTCATCGAAAACATTCTGATCTACTCGGCTATTGAGAAGGAGCATGCCTATCATTTGCAGGTAGTTCTGGACACACTCCGAGAGCACCAGCATTATGGTAATATCTCGAAATTCTAGTTATGGATCTAAGAGGTTCACTTTAATTGACATGTCATCTCAGAGGCTGGTGTTGCGGTGGATCCAGTGATGATAGAATCAATACTTGTGTGGGATCCACCTAGGAGTGTGACGGAGGTACATAGTTTCCTTGGTTTGGCAATATAATACCAAAGATTTATGCCAGATTTCTCTAGAGTTTCAGCACCTTTATCTGCATAGATAAAGAAGGGGCAACCCTTTGTGTGGTCAGAGAGATGCCATCAGAGTTTTCATGAGCTGAGGTAGAGGCTGACTAGTGCCCCATCATGAGTCTTCCAGAGGAGGGTGTTGGGTACATAGTCTACTGTGACACATCAGAGACCGGGCTCGGATGAGTCCTAATACAGGAGCGAGCAGTTATCGCTTATCGTTCTTGAAAGTACAGACAACATGTGTAGAACTATGATACCAATGACCTTGAGTTAGTAGAAATGGTCTTCACTTTGAAGATGTGGCGACACAATCTGATGGGAGAGCATTTTACAGTCTGCTCTAATCAAAAGAGTCTCAGGTATATCTTCTCCCAAAAGGACCTAAACCTGAGACTGTGACATTGTCTTATGTTCCTCCAGGACTATGAATTTATAATAGTCTATACTTCTAGGAAGGGTAATGTTGTATTAGATGCACTCAACAGGAGATCTGGTATACAAATTCTAGGTGAGGTGACATAGCAGTTGGCCGCTTTGCATATATCCTTTGTGGATCGAGATGGAGAACCTTTTCTTTAGCCTCTTACAGCCACACGCCCACACTTTGAGTGATTTAGGGAGGCGCAGTTTTGGGACACTGACTACGAGGCTCGACAATCTCAGATATCCATAGGATATGAACCTAATGGATTTTTTGAAGGTGGGGAGCATGTAATCCTTTTCAGAGGATGTACCATGGTACCAGTCTCTCATTGGGAGGAATTGTTGAGGTAATTCCACAAATCCCCTCAAGCGGTACATCCATGAGTGGTGAATATGTACCAAGACCTCCAATGACAGCACTGGTGGCATGGAATGATGAAAGCAGTAGCATAGTTTGTCTCGCGGTGCCTCACAGGTCAGCAAGTGAAGGCAGAGCATCAAGAACCAGCAGTCTTAGTTCAGCATTTAGAGGTCCCAAAGTGGAAGTGGGATGGAATATCCATGGACTTAGTGATAGGACATCCACATATATCCAAGGGTCATGATTATATCTGGGTGATCGTCGACCAACTCACCTAGTTGGCACAATTCCTACCGATTAGAGAGAAGGGTTCATTAGAGAGCTTGGGATGCCTCTACGTGCAAGAGATTGTGTGGCTACATGGTGTACCCTCGACAGTTGTCTCTCATCTTAATACACATTTCACTTCCTGACTATGAAAGGGGTTGGTGGAGGCTTTCAGGACACAGCTTCTTTTGAGCACTGCCTTCCATCCTTAGATGGATGGCCAGAATGAGTGCACCATTAAGACCCCTGAGGACATGTTGCGTGCTTGAGTCATCGGATTCAGTCACAGTTTGGGGGAACACTTGACCTTGGTGGAGTTTTTATAAAACAACAGCTATCACTCCACCATTGGGATGGCACCATTCGAGACTCTGTACGGCCGACCTTGCAGATCGCCTTTGTGCTGGACTGACCCAGGGGAATCAACACTCGTGGGACCACTGACTATATGAGCTACCACGGAAAGGTTCAAATCATCCAATATCAGATGAAGAATGCATAGAAAAGTTATACATCTTATGATGATAGGTGACAGAGAGCTCTGGAGTTTGAGGATGGTGACCACATCTTTCTACAGGTCTTAGCCCGACGAGGTTTTCAAAGATTTGGCTATGTTGGAATGTTATCGCTGGGGTTCATCAGACTCTTTGCGGACCCCAATATAGTTGGTGAGGTTGCATACCACCTAGAAATTCTCCCTTAGTTGCACCGAGTGCCCGCCATTTTTCACGTATCCTAGTTGAGGAGATACATGGATGATCCTTCTCACATATTTGATTGGTGCGATCTTGACATTGACGATGAGGCGACGTTTTCAGAGGATCTAGTGGAGATTGAGGATCGACAGGAGAGATCCATTCGTGGGAGATCGATACATTTGGTGTGTGTGCGTTTTCATCACATGAACCTCCAGGATAGCACATGGGAGCGGGAGGCTAAGATTCTTGCTCAGTACCCACACTTGTTTTCCTTGTTTTTGTGATGTGGCTTTCAGGGACGCAAAGCCCTAAGGTGGGGAGAATGTAAATAAATAAAAATTCCATGTAATTTTTTTTAATTATATGGAAATATTGAAGTCTGCAGTTTTTTAAGGTACTTCATTCTGAGGCCTAGAGGGCACAAAATGTTTTTCTGATGTTTCTTAAGTACTTTCAGTAATCATGTGAGTGGGTTTTTGTAAATCTTAAACTGCTGCTCGGAATTCAAATCTGAGTGCATTGTTAATCTCAGAGCACCGGTAGTGGCTTAAGGAGACCTTCACCTCACCTGCAGTTGGTCATTTGTGGAAGATTGTTTTTTCTACCCATCTTGGGAGAAATAAAAAAAAGATGAAATAAAAATAAACTAACTTTATTTTTATTTAACATTTTAATTATTTTGAATTCTTAGGGGGACCACACGATCACTTCAAACCATTTTTTTTATTGTTCCAAACCCCCAAAATTTAATTTCTATATTAAATGAAGTCATTAAACATATCAATTAAGGGGGAGGATCTTGATCACCATGATTGGGCTCTTGGTTTTTTGTTGGAGAAGAAGAATTCTAGAGGATCTTGCTAGAGGAAACCCCCTTTAGAGGAAGAACTCTTCTCCTTCGATGAACATTTCACCAATGAAGAACTCTGTCGAAGGATCTCCAATGAGGAACATCTTCAACGACGACGAACCGACATCTATTTTTACCTCTTTTCACCAACATCAATGAATCATCGAGGTACATATTGTTGTTTGTGTATACCCCATATCCCATTATTTTCATTATTCATGATTTAAGAACAACTAATCTTCTTGCTACTATTTTAACGTGAAGGGTGCAGGCCAAACAAATATGACCTGACCCCTCCACATTCTTTGTGGATTTTGGTGTTCATCGTGGCTTCTTTTTGAGTTGTGAAAATCCCAAAGTTGGTGGTCTTGAATTGATGGCGACGTCCTCTGACATGTGTGGGAGTCTTCGGAATGAATATCGGGCCACCGGTGTGCACCTGATGAATCGAGGAAATTTTTCGATGATTGGTGTGAAAGACAAGCGCTGGTATGGGTCAGGAGTGGCGGCCGAAACTTGGGCCGCCATAATGATAGTGGCGGTACGACCACGTCACCAGAGTAGGGCCGCAGCCTGTCGGCCACTGTGGAGAAATGGCGGAGGCCGGCGCATAGCCGACCACTTGATGAGGGCAGTCTGCACCACCGGGATTGCAGGGGCCACAACACGAGGCCGCCACGAAAGGGGGGGTGCGCTCACAGCGACCACCAGAGGTGGTGCAGCACGCGACTGGGCCACAGAGTTCTGCTGGCCATCCAACCAGCCAAGGATCTGAGCGGGACCCCCAGATCCTATGTGCTAGCCACTGGCACCATGTGGCACCAGTCAGTTGGCCACCTAACCTGGACAGCTAGGTCGTTCGGGGTACCCAGGGGATGTGTCACCCTTGGGAGGCGGCTAAGGCGGACCCCAACGTTCGGCCACCCACCCGCGAGCCTCCTATGGGTCACCAACCGCTGGCTGCCCAGCAGTCCACCCATAGTGCTAGGATGCATTGGCGGGCTGGGCTAGACCCAACGGGTCAGGCTGGTCAGACTCAGGGCCAGACCCGGGTCGGGCTGGGTCGGACAAGAGCCGGATCAGCTTCGACCCTCTTCCACTCTTTTTCCCAAAACATGAGCTATAGACGTCCGTTTGAAGAACCGTCTACGGAGCCGGAAGACTTTGATCGAGACAGTCATTTATGTATACCCCACTTGTGTTTTGGATAATGTTGGGGTACATCCAGGTTGGATCGAACAGGAATCCAACCGAGCCCTCGGGATGAAAATGGCCAATAAATTACAGAGCAGGCATCTATTTGATGCACCGTCTATTACGTTGAAACCCCTATTACATGGTGTTCCATTGAGGATCCTTCTTCATTGGAAATCATTGCTATTGGAGTATCGACCTGTGGCTTGAGGAGCAGACCCTCCCGGAATCAAGCGAGCTTAGTGCACAAACATTGTGGCTGGCTGTAACATGAGATATGAATCCTATGTGGGACTGTTCTTTGTGATCCTATGTGGATTTGTGTTCCAGGATCCCCCTTGGATCCACTCTAGGAATCCAGGTGGGACCACTTTAGGATCCTACATGGGTCTACTATACTTGGATCCTATGTGGGCCTGATGATTTAGGATCCTATGTGGGTCTATATCTCAACGGAGTAAGATGATTCAGTAGTTATATATAATCATCATTAATATTGTACCTAATTCATACGTGGTGTGATATGAGTTATAATCATTGTTGAGAAACTATTGTGGTTCTTCTCTGTGTGGTGTTACCTAAAAGGTACTCACCCGTGTGGTGTTACCTTCGTGGTACATCTTCCTTCGTGGACAGTTGTGCTTTTGGCTCAGGTGATGGAGCTCTATGTAATCTTGACAACGTAGGTATATGTATGGTCATAAAACAATGTAAGGATGGTTGTTACTTCGTACATTGTGATTTTACTATTAATTTCAAGGTTTATCATTTTTGGATTCTGGGAGTCCTCTGGGGGTCTCAGGGTCCCTACCGACTATTGTTATACTCACCCCTACATGGTCTATGCCCAAATCTTTTTGTGTCCTGTGAAGGATGATAGATAGAATTGATTGTGGCTAATAGTGATAGACATGAGGCTTTTTGGAGGTGTAATTAGACGATACATTCCATAGGGATGACTTGATCGAGAGTTTTACCTCCCCTTCAAGTAGGATTCTCGGTGGACGATCCAGGAGAAATTTTCCATTCAGTTGTACTTGTACATTCAGTTGGGCTTGTATACTGGCCCTTACATTCCCCATGATTTTATACAATAGTAGTTACTTGTGGTTACTCCTTGTTGTGTTTTTAGACTGTGTGTGTTGCAGGTTTTAAAGGAAATTCCTTCCTAATTACTGTGATATGCCTTTTTGTGCTAGTCGCCAGCCCCTGGCCTATGGAAGGCGGGCTTGCGGTGGTCACGGCACGGGCCCCGAGGACGAGTCAAGATATAACATCCATCAATTTATATATAAATACATGTTTACTATATTTTAATGCACATATTTAATAGGCATGTTTTATTCAATTCCAAAAAAAATATTATAGAAACATTACTTATAATTAATGAATATACCTAAATAATTAGAACTACTTTATTTTACAATTCAATTCAATTCATTTAAACATTCTAAAATTTATTTCATGACATGCAATGAAAATAATATTAGTATGATAACTAACATATTTTCATTGAAGGTATTTTCAAACATTCCTTTGAAATAACATTTTTCATTGGCCTCTTCACGTTGTATTTCAAATTATTTTTCATAAGAAGTAAATATTAATATTTCCTTAAGATTATTATTTCTTGGGGAAAATTAAATAGAATGTAATAGAGTGTTTCATGCATACTAATAATTTGTTAATCATAAAAAACTATATCAAATTGTTGAAAATGTTGTTACAAATTGGACCATTAAATGATCATGAAACATATTTCAATTAACACATCTCTAATGCAATCATCACTTATTACTATATGTGATTATAATTCTCTAGTCATGTTTCCCAGAGATGAGACAACATGTAATATCATCCATGCCAAGATGTAGTTTCCACAAATCACAATATATTTTTATGATAACATTATGACATGAAAATCATACGTTTTGTACATGAATGTCATGTAATCATTATTCTCACCCTCTCTTCATGATGATGCTTGACATTTATTAGGGACAATAGCACCATGAATTTTCATTTTCGTAGTTTTTTATGAAAGAATATATAATATGCTTTGGAAACACATTCCATTGAGGACATTAACTTTTCACAATATCTATCTGAGTCTACATGTGGAATTACATTTCATTTTCTAAAAAAATAAAATCGAGAAGATTTTAAGTTTATCATGATTACATAGTAGAGATTATTGATTAATTCAATCACCAAATGTATCTACCTATTTCATAAAACTCTATAGACCCTCTATAATAGAATTGGAATATTCTATCGATTGAGTATTCTAGTGGAAAGGATCCATAAAACCTCTCCTGATACTCTAAAATATATGGATATCCCACTAACCTAATAGTAAAATGTTGGTCATTGGCTGGATGACCACATTAAATCGCTGCTCCTTGATCTATTGAGTGAAGTATCTTCTTTTAAAATCATAAAATTATTTTATCAATTATTTAATTTTAATTTTCAATGAGATAGATATGTATTATACATTTCTTCCAACACTAGTAATGTCAACTCATCATTCTCATAGAGCTCTATAGTTGTAGGTGGTGTACTCATCTATGGATGATCATCACCCCGAACACCTGTTTTATGGTCAAATACAAATGATGGATAGTTTATTTATGTTAAAATTTCATTGAGGGTTTTTTTAAAAAAATTAATGAATGTAATCCATTTTTATTAATCTATTAATTCTATGTTTTTTTATCACAACTGAATATTAATAGAAAAATATTCATCATGCATTTATGAATTTTACTATTTATTATGTTATTTGTTTTATACTATAATACAAATGCATGAAATAATAAAAAATATGCATATGAAAAATAAAAATACCTTATAAGACTTAAGCATCAAATATTGGTTGATCCATTCAAACATAATGGATCAACTGAATCCTATGGGAAACATACATGAGTCATGTATTGACTAATTAAACAATTATTCCTCTATCTAGTGTGTCCACATATGATTTGGATTTCTCCTTGACATGGCTTGGTTTCTGACATGCACAATCATCCTCATAGTACAAAAATTCTCGTACGTAGGTGAGGGTTTATCTAGAGTGACAAATACAAATAACTAACTTTTATTGGGATGCACAAAAACTTATACAAATTAAAAAGTAATAATGATAATGTGAAGACCATCATATATTAAATACTTATTAAAGACATGAAATTTAGACAATAAATAATAAAATAAAATAATCAATACCTAGACAAGTTCTATCAAGTGCTCAAGAACAATCAAATAAAAATATAAATGATTGAAAAAAATAAAATTTAAATAAATTTAATGAATAAGAGAATTTAAATAAATTAAATGAGTTATTTAAATTAAAATAATTTATTTAATTACAATTTGTTCTGATTATTAATTTAATTTATATCTTAAAATTAAATTAATAAATTCTTTTAAAAATCTAATTTTTTCCAAAATAAATTAATAATTTTGAAAATAATAATTAAGAAAACAAATTGGTTATTTATGTTTTTGATTATTTTAATAATTACCCAATCCGAGAAATCCCAAGTTGGACCAATGCACATTAAGCTGACCACACAGAAGGCATTTCCATGATGTAAGGACCCAGTGCATGGGTTTTTTGGGATATACTGACCCACCTTGAATGATTTCGGGCTATGAAGACCCATCTAGGCCCTTGTAGGGATGGTTATGAAAAAATGGACCCATAGAGCCGTGGTTCTCATCTTAAAAAAAATATAGTTTTCCTCAGTTGTGGTTTAGTCAGTGGCACTTGATAGTGGATCAGTTGGATAAGGGGTTAGACAATAGAAGGTTGATGGGGTCCCCATCGGTATATCAAAGAATATGTCTGAGGGACACCAGATGGTATTCAGTAAAACAGTTCTTGAGGTGGATATCGAGCTAGTGAGGAATCTATTGTAGTGTGAGGAGTTATAGGTGGAGGTATCGGTAGAATGACTACATGTGGTAGGTGGTGATTGATGTCAATCTAGTATAGGGAGGAGGGTGATGGGTGTGAGTTTCCTTGAGAGGGTGGAGCAGTCGAGGTGGGAACCCAAGGAGACAACATTGGGGTGGGCCAACGAGCCAATCGACATGGGGCCTCCTACTTATTAAATATTTCCCTATAGACAATTTTTCAACAAAAACACCTTTTTTACATGGACATAATCCCTTATAATTCTACATTCTTTTTTAATATAAAATATTATATTTTTTGTTTCTTGTATTTTGTCCACATGATTGAAAATTGAACACCACATGTCTTTTCCACCTTTATAAAGTGTACATAGAGTTTTGAAATCTACTTTAAATAAACCAATAATAAATTTTTCTACTTCCACAACTGAATGTATTTTTTATCCTTACCATCCAGAGTATTTTTGGCTATCGTAATTCTAGATAACACCTAAACATAATTACATTTGATGGGAAAGGATGAAGCGAATACAACAAGAACACTGAATCCCAAAACAAGACCAAACTAGGGTTTTAGAATTAGATATCAAATATAATATAAGCAAAAAAAAAAGATTCAATAACTTAAAAGAAAATTGAAAGAACATATATATTTACATGCATCAGCCTTGTGGGGTCCTACATGCATTTTTTTAATTCTCAAAAAATAGTTACAGTTCATGGTGAAAACCAGAATGAACTATGATAAATTAAATAGGATGATAAGTAGAACATTTATAATCATTGAAATAAATCAAAAATCCAAAAAAACAAACAAAAAGTTTTGTATTGGATTGTATGATACCTTGACTATACTGATCTGTTGAACCTGGAACGATGTGTACATGACTCTTGGATTGGAAGACTCGCATTCTTCCCTTTGTGCTTCTGGATATGTCACTTAGATGGAAGAACGCCCCTTCTACCATGAATTTAAGTCATTTTCATGATAAAACATGCTATTAAATGATGTTGGGGAGATCATCATGGTAAGATATAACTCCAACAAAAAATTGACCTAGGGTTTTACCAAAGGAAAACCATGTTCCACACCAAGAGAGGAGAGACAAATAATCAAGTGACTGAAGAAAAACCACATAGGGGTGATGAGTCCACCTATCATTCGCCTTCACTACATGAACAGAACGACCAACAAAATCATTCCACAACGCCCCACAAAATAGAACCCCACTATCATAGTAATATAAAGAACACATGTGGATGGTCTAGATACAACGGGAGATACATATAATTTATGGCTAAAAAGATAAATGGATCATGAGAGTGGACAAGGAATCAAAGGTAACAAGACTGAATAAAGGAAATTACTCATAGGGATGGGTCCACATGGGTTTACATGGTCCAAGTAGAAAAGGCCCATAGGCTATATAAAATTTAGCATTTAATTTAAAAACGAGCTAATTATACATGCATGCATATTATATTAATTGGAAGATTGTATGTGTGTAAAATATCAATGTAAAAACACAAAATAAAAAATCCATAATTATAAAATCTCCACCTTTTATAATTTAAATTAGAGTTGTTCATGCCCATATGGTTATAGATTCAAAACCAAATTCAACATATCATAATAAAACATGAATTTAGATAATGTGATGACATTATTAAAACAATCATTAGGGTTACTATTAGTGAGTTTCTTTTTTACGCACTTGATTCTAGATTATAAAATTTATCTAATAAAGCATATCATAATATCTATGTGCTTTTATTTACCATGGAAAAATAATTTTTTCCCTAAATGATTGGGAAATTAGATATTGGAAAGTACATTAATAAAATAATTATACCGGTTCAGTTCATAAGAGGAAACCAGCATCTATATGGCTTCATTAAAAGCATCATTCAAGGAAATATGCTTGGACTCTAGAGTTGATAGTGCAAAAATGGATTACATGTTTCATTTCTATGAAATGGGACAACCACATTCAATAAACAGATTATCAGTCATGTTTTGGTGCCAACATTACCCACATAGTCATCATCTATATATCTAGTACTAAATAAAATAATATCCACATTATTTATAATAATACAAATACATTTTAGAGATACAAGAGAGATATATATGAATAGATTTAATTTAATTCTAATGGGGCTTTCCTGGTGTGGTCATATATATGAAAAAAATGAATATTTCATTTGATGTTTCAGGTCTAGTGAAAATAATATAGTACATAAATTTACCTATAATATTAGCATAAGTGAATTTAGATATAAATTTTACATCATCACCATCCCTTGGTGTTTTTGTAAAATTTAGTTTGATGTTCTATCCATGAAGTATATTAATTGGTTTGATATATTAAAACATATACATCTCTTTATAATCATCAAAACCTAAGCATGAAGTGAAGGATAAAAAAATTTATTAGCTCTGCCTTTAAAGATTTCAACACCTAAAATATTCCTCGATATAGCTAATTAATTTATTTCAATAATCCATTTTATAAGTGATTTTATATAAATTAAAAGACTCATATACTTACAAATGATAAGAATGTAATCAAAACAAATAATAAGATAAAGAATGTAATTATTAGTTGATTTAAAACAAACACATTAATCTTATTAAATCGTGAAAAATCAGTTTTCTATCATAAATGATTTAAATTTCCCATAACACTTTTTAAATTATTTCATCAAAACATATAATGATTTATTTAAAAAGAACATGTGATTCATTATAAATTCCTTTGAATAAAAATTCAATAATTTTCATATAGATGTTCTTGTTAAATCTAAATATAAAAAAGGTGTTTTAGAATCCATTTTTTAATTTTTGAGATAATTATAAGAAGGAAGGGATGAAAAGGTGAAGAGAATATTTCTTAACCATAAAGTAAAACCAGATATTATTAATGGTTATGAAAAATTAATCATGCTACATTCATGGAGAAGGTATGTCATTCATACGCATCTATGACATTTCATTTCTTTACTAACAATTATTGAATGGATTTATATAATATTTTAAATTTATAGAATGATCATAATATAATTAATATAATGTTATATTATATAGTTATATATATCATCCATGTTATTTGGTGATGTAAATAGAGTCAAATCACCTTGTGAAGGTGGTAGTCCACCCGCACAAGAATGATGCTATAATATTTTTTGGAGTTTAAAAAGAAATAAATAAAATGATATAAATTATCATTATATAAGGATAAATATTTCATGAATATCATAATTATGTAATTTTTATCACATATAATCATTAAAATTATTTTTTAGAACCTTACATGTAATGTGTAAGTGAATGATGAATCACATCACTCCATGAGACGGTTGTCTACCATACACACAAGTGACATTATCATGTCACCTATAGAATTGAATATAATTCAGAATAAATGATATAATCAATCCAAAGGTGTAATAACACTATTTATATAATAAATATAATTCATATCCATCATCATACCCATCCTTTAGAGGTCGAATTGGAAAAATAGATGACATTAGTTTGTGAGGAAGTAGTCCTCCACACACAAGAATGATGATTTCATAACACATTTGACTAAAGATGAGGGGGTTATTGGTCCTAAAATTTTTAAAAACACATACAATTATATTTAAGATAATTATATTACTATATCATCATGGTTTAATAAAAACATAATGAGGTGGTGAAAGAATAAAATAAAGACAATCATTAAAGACCATTATCTCTTATTTTGGTATCGTTCGTTGGATTTCACTAAACAATTCCAAGGTTGGAATTAAATACCAGATATGTCTTATAAAATTAGGAGAAGGAATATGTGGAGTTATTTAGGTTGGTATTGGAAAAACAAAAGTTGTTTTAATGTGTAATGTGGAGAGTAGTTGAGGGGTGGGGGGCTTTATAAGTGGGGTGAGTGACATACTTGTAATTATCTGAAATAGTGAATTCGGACCATGTTTTTTCATGTCACCAGCTACCGAAAATGATTTATTATCATAAATAGAAGTCATACAATCATTATATGGCTCTAAAATTATTCTTGGACATGTTCTAGGACATTATTTAACTATAATATCTACGTCTAACCACTACGTAAACTCATTTTTACATTAATCACGATAATTAATTTAAACTATTTTTACGAATCATTATAGTAAAAAATAATGTTTACATTATTAGATAATATAAATTATAATGATTCCAAATATATATTTCATTTAGAAAAATTCATCTTATATTAGTGGCATAGTCTAATTTTGAATTAATCCTTTATGCGTGATCAGAATGCAGTTTTTTAAATACAAAATGTTCTAATTTATTTAATGTTTATATATATAAATTCAATAATAAAATTATTAAAATTTATTAAATTGGAATAATATATATAAATATAAATATATATATATATATAATTTACCTATTTTTACTTTAAAACCAATTCAAAATATAATTTAACATCATAAATTATTTAGATAAAATAACCATTTTCAATTAATATCAAATACTTTTTACAATTCATTATAAAATGAAACTTCTTATAAAATTACAAAAAATTCATCCTATGATAATTTTGATATTATTATTTAAAAAAAATTGTATAAATTTTCTAAAATTGGAATATTATAAATTTAAATGTGATGCCTGAAGAACAATTATATCGATTTTAGGAAAATGTTTCTAGAAAAAAATTTCTTTTTCATCTAATGGTTCTCAATATTATTTAAAGTCAATATATTACCAATAAATGCATATAAATAATATATTTTCATAATTTAGTTAATCCTATTCAAACCCTTCATTCCAACGTCAACGAAAAAACTATCATATTAAATAGTAATTTTATTATTATATTGTTGTTCACATAAACTCAATATTACATGTAAAAAAATTTCAATGAAACTATTTTGTGTGTGTAGCACAATCAATAACTTCTATTTTGTATATTTCGTGCAATAGAATATATTTAATTTATTTTAAATAGTTAATATATCTTAATGTATTAGGATGTTATATTCTTGTCTACGCTTGGTGTATCATGTCATATATATTATCAAGAATGATATTCATATTTTAATATTTTGGAATGAAACATAAGTGGAATAAAATGTGTGGATATATGAGGGTAGTTGGTTTCCTTTTATAGGTGAGTTGGGTGAAAATCATATAAAGAATTGAAATATTTTTGTATAATATATTTCATAATCATGTCATGTGGCACCAAATCTTCATATTTTAAATAAAATAATGGTAAGTCATAAATACAATCCCACTAATGATATTTAAGAATGTGTTTTGTGATATTTTTCTACCTTATCCCTTTATTTTATCCCTTTTAACTAATTCTACCATGAACAGAAGTAATAATTTTTTACTTGGTTACAATTAATTATATGAAAATTAATAACCTTATTATAATAATTAAATATTCCAATACTTATTATGTATTCAATTTAATTTGAAAATATATATAGAAGTGGGAAAAATTAAATTCATCATATGTTCACAAAATGCAGTAAAAAACTGTTTTTAATAAAATGTGATTGTGAAGCATAAATATGATTTTACGCCAAAATCCAATAAAATATTGATTCTCATTGAATTAATTTAATATGTATTAATAAAAGTATACATATTTTTAAAAACAAAAGAAAAAATTAAATTAACAATGTGAAAACATTATTAAAATATATGTACTGAAAAAAAAATTATTTGAATAAAAACATTACTTAGATTTCCAAAATGTTAAACATTGATTTCTTATATTCACATTATATTTTTAATTTAATAATTTATTTTATAAAATATGTTATTTCTAATAAATTAGGATTCATAAACATATATGACAATCATATATTTCGATAACAACATAGAAATGTTATTATTTCTAAAATCTATATTTTTCACTATTCACACAAAATATTAAATTTCATAATAATCCTAAAAATTCCACATCAGATAATTTTGATATTATAAAACTAAATATTATTATTTTTATTATATTAATTTTCTAAAATTTTGAAATTTTTCTCTTAAATTAAAATAAATAATTTATAATAATAATACTTTTATAGAAAATAGTCCCTTTTAAACGTTAATTAGTCTAAACAATATTTCGTATCATTATTATCATTCAAATTGAGTACTTATTTCTTATAAATTAATCAATATATTCTTATTAATAAATATCTTCTACATATATTTTATATTATGGTTACTCATATTCATACTTCAAAATATAATGGAATAGTTTTAAAGGTCATATTTAAAAAATAGTATTTATATAGTATATCATGGTTCATTTAAGGTAAATATTTCTTGCAAAATATGAAATCATTCATAGTATTCATAAACAAAAATCATTTGGTGTTATAGTATTCCACATTACCTTCAATATACCTATTAATAATGATGCAATGTTTCATGAATCACCCATTAAATACCCTTATGTAATACATAGTTTGGGGCTCTGGAATTTTTGTATAAACAAATCTAACTATTGTGGTCACTTTATGAAAAAAAACTTGGAAATTTTATGAATCCCAATTTATTTTCAATTATTTTTCATGATATAAAATATGAATAATTTCATATGGAACACATTTGAATAAGAAAATTGTAAAATTAATTTTATTGATTGAATTTTGTCTATAAGATTCATGATACATCTGGGGATTATCATAAATTTTAGAATAAATTTTGTATTCTTTAAAATAATATGTATGGATAGCATAAATTTTGATGAGTTTAAGATTAAAAATAATTTCAACAACCTAAAAATGGATTTTTATATTTTATGTGACTAGTGTCTTATATGATAAAGGATATATTGAAGAAATTTATAGAAAATATATTTTAGGGTGGAAATATTATTTGAGTAGTAATACCTTCACATTTAATAGATATATGTTTTAAGATACTGATAAACTTTATAGTTAATTTTATCATTAATGACTCTATAATAATAGTCAAATAACATTATTATACAATATAAAATAATTATAAGTAATATCAAACCCCATAGTAAACAAGTTTATTTATTGACTAAATTTATTTTAGGGATATATATAATATTATTTTGGGAACAATATTGGATTTGTGTTAGTATAATTTAGAAAAAGGAAAAGATTATATTGGGTGATAACCCATCGCTTATTGAAATTTCATGGGGTTTAACCCCATGATCGAAGGATAATAAGGGTTTAGAACCAACCACTGGACTATATGATTTCTGAGTTGAAATATAATTAGATAATAAAATTTAGATTTAAAATTAATGATGAACTAGTGTTATTACTATTGAGTTTTACAGATTAGCGTATTAAAAATATTGGTTTTGGTACAATGGAAAGGAATTTCAATGTTTATGGATCTTAAAATCTATTAAAGTTAAATTTTAGTTCATTAATCATTAAAAAAAATAATTTTTGTATATTCATATCATGGAGTAAGAGATGAATTGGAAATTGATTATACCATTACCAAAGGATGAAATTCTTCTTATAAAATATTAATATAACATGTAATTATATTTTTGTAATGACCCAAACATTAATTAATGAAAATTCATCTTGATTTAATTAAATGTCTTATTATGGTTATATAAAATGTGAACTTCATTGGTTTTATGTTTCTGGATTTTCAAATACCATTATGAATTGTGACTGTTTCTAATATAGACGTTCAACAGTGATCAAATTATTAGTATAAATATAAGTCTTTAACAAATCCAATTTACTCAAAAAAGGATGTCATGGCCTCATCCAGTATACTTTCCCCATACAAATCCCATTTGTCAGAGCACATAAAGGAGGTGGCGTCATTGTGCTTCTCTCTTGACCAATACCAAGCCGAGATTGAACAAGTTAAACTTGATCGGAACCGACTATGGGAGAAGTGGAAGTTAATAGAGATTACCACCCGAGCATTGTTATTTGAGCCACCCCAAGAGTCTGTCACCATCTCAGACATTACCCTTCAGTCTTATGTGGTTGTTATAAGTGGTTATGTAACAACACTATTGCATGATGACTATGTAGGTTATGTTTGTATAACTAATGGGCATTCATCTTTTTATTTTCACTTTGTAAATAGTTTTTTAAATCAAAAATAGTATTTTTTTACATTTTTATTCAACAAAGAAATATATTTGGTAGAATTAATGGATTTTTTAATTAAATATTATTTTAATAAAATATTATTAATAAAATAATTTTTATTAAATAAAATTATCGTAAAATTTTTTATGAATACGATTCTAATTTTTATTAAAGCTTGAAAGATGTTTTTGTCAAAACCCAGGAAATTTTTATAAATGTAGATTTTTATTTTAAATGTAAAAATTCACATATTTATAAAAATATTTAGATTAATAGTGTATTATTTTTGGAAATCATGACATCAAAATTTTCCAATGGTGAATTTTTCATAATTTTCTGAGACAGTGGAATTTTTTCTTTAAAATTAAATATTGTTTAAATATATAATGTGTTTTGTGACATAATAATTACCCAATAGTGATGTAATAAAATAAAATAATTTTTTTAGGCCAATATATGTTTTACCATTACAATAATGTGATTTTAGATTTCGTTGATTTAGTTTACAATGCTTTAGTGGACCCTCCAAGACTTTTAAAACATTTTGACTTTTTAAATTGTTTTCCTTGAGAGTTCGACTCGCCACTACATAAGCAACCCTATTATTTTAAGAATTTCGTCCATTGACCTCATAAAATATTTTTTTCCACTCCCCTTTGGAATAAACCAAGGGAAAAACCATGAGATGGTTTTTGGTTTTGATTAGTTTAATGTGTGGTGTCCCAAACCTAAATAATAAAGAATTCCCTCTCAGTTCCTATATAAACACACCCAATATCCCACTTCCACTTCACTAAAATCCTTCAGGGTTCATCAAACCTCTTCCCTCCTTTCTCTAGAATCCTCCCAAAGCACCCCAAGCTTTCGAGAGGCCTCTCTCAAGCCTCTCCCAAGCCTTTGGAAGCACACTTCCAGGTAAGGGATTTCTTCCTTTCTCATTTTTTTCCAATTTTCCTTAAGTTGTTATTGTAGGATTTAAATGATGATTTAGATGCTCAATATACAAGAGGGGGTGGTGAATTTTATACTTTAAAATTTTCTATTTTAACTTTTAAAGATGGTAATGTTTAACAAAGTTAAATAAGGTAAATTCACTATACCTCTTAGTTCTACAAACTTCATTGATTCCAGAAATATGGTTCTGGAAATGAAACTTAAGAAATGCTTAAAAGATAAATATTATACCTTAAAGAGGATAGAATACTTCTAATCAGAGTATAGGTAAAATAAAGTGTAAGATATTTATACTTTCTTTAATAATAAAAATGCAGCGAAAAACGCACTTGAAACGATACAAGTAACAAGTAAGAAATATTTTAACCCAAAGAGAAGGGTATCCAACTATGTTGGATAAATGTTCCTTGATTTACACATTCATTAAAGTTTGTCATACCATCACTAGGGTATAACCTCGATGCGAATACCATATTTTGTCTTGCTATCTCTGCTAGCCCTCGATCTTCAAGGTAGTCGGCACCTCTGTCTTCATATCCCCAGAAGCCCTTGATTGTACTCAGTAACATTCAGAGTCACACGAAGCAATTATGAACAAGATGTTTTGTATGAAAAAAGCATGAAAGTCACTTTCTAGAAATCAATTCATCTTCTTGTAATCTCTAGAGTCGTAGAACAGTCAAAAAAAGTTGTGAGCTCGTTCAAATGAGCTCTTATTTATAGGGGAATCTCCAATGGTTTGCTCCATCCTCCAACGGCCATATTTTTCCTTGAATTTCGGAGGGACCTGTACACGTGTCACTCAATAAATGGTTAGTAAGTAATAGAAAGAATGAAATCGTTTTATTACTCAAACAAGAGTAAGTAAAATATGGTGGCTCAAATAATTTCAAATTTTTAGAGTCTAAGGAAAAATAGTTATTCGGAGACTAACCAAAAAACAATTCGGTGTCTATAATACATGTATATTTGGATTCAATCTTCAAAATAATTCGGAACCTGAATTCTATAGAATTTCAGATTCTGAATTTCATGGAAATTCGGATTCTAAATTCTGAAAAATTTGGAGTCTAAATTCAGAGAATTCAGAGTCTGAATTCAAAGAATTCAGAGTCTGAATTAATAATAATTTAGACTTGAAATTCATAATAATTCAGAATTGGAATTCATAAGAATTCAGAGTCTGAATTCATAAGAATTTAGAGTCTGAATTCAGAAAAATTTGAAGTCTGAATAATAATTCAGAACCAAAATTTGGATCCTGAAAACATAATTCTCTATATCTTAGTATTTATATGATTCCGAGGTTTTAGATATGAAACCAAATTTTACACCTAGAAATAAAAATACTTAGATTTAGAGAGACTAAAATATGAACAATGAAAACAAGGTAAGGATAAATTTCCTTGGGGATGGAAAAATTTCCTTATCAAGATGATACTTATGGAAAATGAAATTTTCTTTAGGATAGAGTGTTTGTGATTTTCAAAACATAAAGGAATGGAAAAATCATAAGGAAACCTTATCGACTCAACAATATACCCCTTTTTGGAAAGCACAAGCATCCTTATGAAATATATTATAAGGACATAGAAATTTTATAGACTTGTAAATAAAACTTGTCTCCCTTTACTTATGGATCCAATTGAATATGACTAACTCCACCTTAGGAATTAGAAACCCAAAAGATTATATTCTGAATTTCTTGAATGAGATTTTCCTTTTTCTTGCATACGAAAATCTTCATGATGAAAAATTCCCCTTAAATGAACTGCCCCTTAGATAGGGAAATTTTTTCTTTACTAAGTATTCATTTTTTTGACATTCCTTTCTCCCCCTTTGTGATTTTCAAAAAGAAATATAGGGAATGGTTAAAGAAATATGGTACATGAAATATTAGTACTATACAATGAAAAATATTGAAGATCCTAAAATTTCATTAATATTGGAAGAATATGTAAAACATGTAAAATACAACAAAAATCAGATTTAAAATGAAATTATCCTTCCTTCTCTTTCAACATCAGCTTATTCACTATGGTTTTGAGCTTTTTGAGTTCCTTGTGATCCTCCTCTGCATGTTTGAGAATCTGATCATGATCTACTATTTTCTTCTCTAAGGCTTTGATTTTTTCTTCTTGAGCCTTAAGAGATTCTACCTAACCCTTCAAGACTTCTCCTTTCTTAACTAGATTCTCTTTTATCTCAATCCTGAGATCTCTTTCTCTCTTCCAAATATGAGAAACTAAATATAATTTCCCTTTCAGATCGTTGACTTCTTGCTTCCGAGTATTTTCTTCAAGAGATAGATTTTATTCATAATACATGGTGATATATTTGAACTTACTATATTCGGTTTCAAATGCATCCATGACATTATCTTGAAACTCATCAATAATTCTCATGTCTTCCATAGTTTTCTTTAACCAGCTACTCATCATCTGGATATATCTTTTATGGGCTTTTTAGTTTATGAAAAATGTTTTTAAATCAGCCTCAATTTTGACACACTTATCCATCACTATGGATACTGAATCCGATTTTTCATTTAAGGTATGGTGAATCATATGACATCTCAAGTATATGCATGGAAATAGAGGGATACTTCCAACAAGCTTTTACAATGACTGGACTACAAAATTATGTCCAAGAGAGGATGATTCTGAATCTGATACATTGGTTAGTGAGGTTTCTTTTTCTAACACAACATATTTACTCTTCAATGAAGCACCCACTTATTTCTTTTTCACCACTGCTCTATTGGGTGTATCAACAACCAAATGTTTCCCTTATCATCTTTTGAAATTACTTCCTCTTGATTGGATTATTCTAGATCACTATCAGATAGTTGCCCAATTTTATCTTTATCTACCTCTTCTTTCTCAGATCCTACCTCAGCATCCTCTGGTTGAATGAAATCATGGTTTAATATTTCTTCTTCAAAAACTGTGTTAACTTCTTCTCTACTCTTCTCATATTTACCTAGGGTAGCATGTTTTGAAGACTAGGCTTCAGAGGTTTGAAATGATAATTTTTTAGAAGGGCTTTCCTTCTCATAAAAATCCTCAACTTTCTTTATCAAATATTAAGTATCACCACTCCCTTTTTCATCTTCTTCTACTAATTATTTTTCATTTACTTTTTTCGGAGTCCCAAACTTCTCTCCTAGAGTCTCTGGTAATGGTTCTATTAGAAAGGATTCTGGTACTGGAATTTGTTCATAGACTTTTTCTGCAGCCTTAAGAAGAGATTATACAGTCTCGGCCTCAAACATCCTTTTATTCTGCTTCTTCTCTTTTTTTACTTCTCAAGCTCTTTAACTACCTTTTCCTTCAAATATTTTGCCTCAACAGGGCCCATGAAAAATGTAGGCTCCCCTTCATTCTGATTTTTCCTTTCTTCCCTCCACGTTTCTGCTACCTCATCGGAATAACCTTTTTGTTTCTTTGGCTTCAGGCGTACTGACTGAATTTCCTTAGTCACTATGATTTTTTTCCTTCTTTTCTACTTCTTTCACCTTCCTCGTCCTTCAACCCTTTTTAAAGGTTTCTGCCACCTCCTATTTATTTCAAAGAGTTTCAACTTCCTTTTCAGGAAAATCATATAATTCTTCAGATTCTTTGTAAAAACCAATTTTATTCCTTCTCAAAGCATCAACACTCAGAAACACGACTTTGAAATTCCTCGAATTAGAACTGCAAGGAATTTTGAAGGATTCTAAACACTGAACAAGCATCTTTGAAAGAATGGTTGAATACATAATAATTTTAGATTTCAAATTTCCATTCTTCATATTCAAAATCGTAATCAGAATGTACCTAACCAAATTTATCTTCCATAGATTTACCAAGAAATCCAATATATAGAGATAACTCTTCTTTAGAGTGTCATTATCACCTTTTCTCAGAATAATGAATCCTTGAACCCGTAATTCAAGAATCTGAATGTTTATAGATAGGTGAAGAATCTTCAGAGTCTTTACTTTTGAGAGACCAAGGCATGACATGGCCTTCACCTTATCAAAACAACTTTGAATATCAGGTAGCTTGTGAGTA
Source organism: Viscum album (assembly GCA_963277665.1). NCBI lineage: Eukaryota > Viridiplantae > Streptophyta > Magnoliopsida > Santalales > Viscaceae > Viscum > Viscum album. The sequence continues at coordinate 525,724,437 of OY728165.1, forward strand.
TAGAACTCAGATTCCCCTTTATAAGGAATACCAACCAAACATGCATCCTTGGTGAAAGAAAGTGAATATGTCTTTCCATAACCCTTGAAAGAAAACATACTCATACCTTATTCCTTGAAGAATGTTATAGACTCATAAAACTCCAATAAGAACTCCAAATATTACAAATCTTGAGCTTTGGGTTTTGAAATACATACACACTCCCAGCCATTGAGTTTGATATTCATGGAAATTATAAAGTCATATTTCGCATAAAACAATGGATCAACTATCCTTTCTCTGTATATCTTCCATTTAGATATTGGCTTCACAGTTTATATTTCTTTCTGGGAAGAGACTTCGGCAAATATTCGGAAGTAAGAACGATCTAAGAAGTTCGGAATGAGATTTTATAGGAAGGGCAGAGCTTCAGCACGCAAGAGAATTAGGATCGATGTGGGACAACCATCGGGGGTCCTTTATATACGCATTGAAGTGACAGTTCAGCTTACCCAATTGATCCAACAGTTGAAAGAATCTTGAGAATATCTGACGGTTGAGATGATAGCCGCAAAAAGAAATTTGGTTCAATCCGATCTTTTGATGTTTTTAGAAAGAATCGGATTTAATTAAAATTAAAATGAAAATGAAAGATATTGTAGAAAACAGAATAAAATAATAGTAAAAAAAATCTATTAGGAAAACTTAAGGAAAAGAAATATACCTTTTTAATTTCTAGGAAGATTATTCGTGATGATGAAAATTCTTCTTGAAGAAGTTTTGATTCCGAAAATTTTATATATGAAAAAACACTCCATTACAAAAAAAATTCGTACAGAAATAATTATTATGAACATTTTATGTATGAATATATTTATTGAAAAAAAATTTATACAAAAAAAATATAGACTACGAAAAAATTTTAGACTATAAAAAATTTTAGACTACGAAAAGTTTTATACTACGAAAAAATTTAGACTACGAAAAAAAATGTAGACTTTGAAAAACTTTTAGAATACAAAAAATGTTTAGACTATGAAAAAATTTTAGACTACAAAAAAAATTTAGACTACGAATAATGTTTAGACTATGAGACATTTTTAGACTACAAAAAAATTCTAGACTAAATATTATTAAAAAAATCTAACAATCAAATGAACTCCGCATATGAATAGAAGTTTCTTACTGTAAGGAGATCGGTTTAAATTAGAAGTTAACATAGAATATTACCTTACGATTATCATTCCTAACTTCTGTTTAATTTATTTAAATCTATCAGATGGTAAAGATTTTATGAAAATATCAGCAACTTTCTCTTGTGTTCTGATAAATTGAAGAATCATATCTCCTTTTTGTGTGTGATCCCTAAGAAAGTGATGCCTAATATCTATGTATTTTGCACAAGAGTGATGTGCAGAGTTTTTACTTAGGGAAATGGAACTAGTATTATCACAGAAAAATTGTGTTCTGGTAAAACTAATGCCATAATCTGTGGGTGTGTGTTGCATCCACAACACATGAGCACAACAACTTCCAGCTACTACATATTCAACTTCAGAAGTGGAAAGTTTTATTGAGTGTTGTTTTTTTCATGACCAAGAAACTAATGAATCTCCTAAGAAATGACAAGTTCTATATGTACATATCCTATCCATTCTACATCCTCCAAAGTCAGCATCTGAAAAACTTTTTAAAACAAAATCATTTCTAGAAGTATAAATTAGTCTTAGATCCATAGTTCCCTTTTAAGTAGTGAAAAATCCTTTTCACTACCTTTAAATGAGATTAGTTTGGATTTGATTGTTATCTTAAACACAAGCATACCGAAAACATTAAGTCTAGATGACTAGCTATCATGTAATCTAGACTTCCTATCATACCTCTAAATAATGTTTGATCTACTGGTTTCCCAGATTCATCAAGATCAAGTGAATTTGTTGTACCAATGGGATTACTTATAGTCTTAGTGTTGTTATATCCATACTTTTTAAGAAGATCTTTAATATACTTATGTTGGGATATATAGATTCCTTTTAGTTTTTGAGAAATTTGAAAACCATGGAAAAATGTTAACTCTCCCATCATAATCATTTCGAACTCAGATTTCATTAGATCCACAACAGAATCAGTTAATGATTTCTGAGTTGAACCAAATATAATGCCATCAACATAAATTTTGGCAATAAAAACATTTTTCTAATCATTCTATATAAAAAGTGATTGATCATCATTTCCCTAAACATAATTATTTTGAAGAAAAAAACCTGTAAACCTATCATACCAAGCTCTAGGTGATTTCATAAGTCCATACAAAACTTTGGTAAGTTAAAAAACATGTTCGGGATGTTTTGTATCTTTAAAACATGGAGGTTGTTAAAAAAACTTCCTCTTGAACAAAAACATTAAGGAAGGCACATTTAACATCAATTTGAAAGAGATTGAAATTGAAGAATGCTGCAAAGGAACGCACAAGATGAATAGATTCAAGTCTAGCTACTGGAACATAGGTTTCTTCATAGTTTATTCCTTATTGTTGATTATATCCTTTAGAAACCAATCTAGCTTTATTTATTACTATGATTCCATTTTCATCACATTTATTTTTGATGACCCATATTACTCCAATAAGAGATGTTTCTTTAGGTCTTTCAACCAAGGTCCAATCTCTTTTCCTTTCAAATTCATTTAGCTCATCTTGCATAGCTTTTATCCAATCATCATCACCAAAGGCTTCGTTAGTTATTTTTGGTTATAATTGGGAAAGGAATGATAGATGTTCTACATCATTTCATAAGGAAAATATAGTCCTTACATGTTGATTTACATCACCAATGATACTATCACTGGGATGATTCTTAAGAAACAACTGATTTGGGTTTTTTAAAACATGTTCATCAACATAGGGTAGGAAGTCTTCTGGGGTAAATGATTCCGAAACATTTTCTTGAACATTTTTCATTATCAGAAGGATATTCTTTTATGATTTTATAATCAATTTTTTAAAACACATCTGAATATGTAGGTTGAGGTTGTTTAAAAACAAAAAGATCTGTTTCATCAAATTTGACATGTACTATTTCTTCAATAGTATAAGAATTTTTATTGAAAACTCTCTAAGACTTAGAAGTTGTGGCGTAGACAAAGAAAATTCCTTCACCAAATTTTGGTGCAAATTTGTGAAGATTATATTTTGTATTCAGAATGAATACCTTAAAACCAAAAACCATGAAGTAGGAATGTCTAGGTTTTCTACCATTCCGTAACTCATAAGGAGTTTTATTATGAAAAGATGTAATAAAAACACGATTTATAGTATAGCAAGAAATACTTATTGCTTCAGCCCAAAGATGTTTGGCTACAGAATATTCCCTCAACATGGTTCTTGTTATATCTTGAAGAATTCTATCTCTTCATTCAACAACACCATTTTGTTGAGATGTTCTTAGTGCTGAGAAGTTATGAGTACTGCCTTTTTTACTACAAAAAGTTTCAAAATCTGAATTTTGAATTTCTCCTCCATGATCTCTAAAATATTTATCAATGGAAGGTTTTTATAATTTTAAACTTGGGCTCTAAAAGTTTATAAATAAGAAAAAGTTTATGATTTATTTTCTAGAAAATAGACCCGCGTAAATCTAGTGTAATCATCAAATAAAACAAATATAAAATATTTGCCTCTAATGCTTTTATTTTGTGTTAGACCAAAAAGATCTATATGCACCAACTGTATTGCATCAATGGTTGAGACATAACCAACTATTTTAAAACTTGATTTATGTTTCCTTCCATATTTACAAGGATCACAAACTTTTAAAGAATCAAATCTAAGCTCTGGAATATCCTTAACTGTCTTTTCATAGAGAGTTTTCATAGGTTCCTAAGCTTAAAATGTCCAAACCTTCTATGCCACAACCAATAATGATCTTCCATTTCACTAAGGAAAGGTAGATCTTGGCTTCTAAGGTCTTCCAAGTTTATTGTGTAAACATTCTCTTACCTATTGGTAGAAAGAATAAACTCTTCCTTGGAATTCTATACTAAGCACTTTTCATTCCTAAAATTCACAAGGTAACCTTCATCACATAATTTAATTATGCTAATGAGGTTGTGCTTAAGACCCTAACAAATAAAACATTTGAAATCATAGTTTTTTAAGAAAAAAAATGTTACATATACCAATAATTTCTCCCTTATCATTATCTCTAAAAGTTACTTTTCTTCTTTTCGTCTTGATAATATTTTCAAAGAATTTTTGGTTACCAGTCATATGTCAGGAACATCCACTATCCATGTACCATGTATTTTTGTTGGTACTACATTTATTTTCCATAAAATAAGAGTGTTAGACTTTCAGAACCCAAACATTCTTGGATTCGGAAACTTCAGAAAGAATTTTTTTGGAATCCACATTTTCATTGAAAAATAAGATTGATGAAAACCTAAAGAATGTGTTTTGTTTATGGAACAATTTTTTACCCAATTCCCATCACACTAACACATAGTGTAGAATGGATCACTTTGAAGAACATAATAATTCTTACTAAAAAACGGTTTTGAACTAGTATAACCAAAACCAAAATTATTCCTTAGAGGTTGAATTTGGGAATACATCTTATCAAAGTTTTCCTTATCTAAGGTAAAGATTGAAAAACACTTCCTCCAGGAAAATATTTCTAACTTTAGTCTAATAACCATGTTCTTATCATCAAAAAAATTAGTTTTAGCACTAGCGTTAGGCTCAAAAAAATTTTCCTTAGAAATTAATTTTCAAGATCCTTAGAAAGTTTATCCTTTTCAGAATTAACTCCCTAAAGGGTTTTTGAAATAGTTTCTAAATAATAAATTTTCTTATAATGATCTTCAAAATGATTTGATATTTCCCTAGTAATAATAGAAATCCTAGAATTTTTCTTATCAGGATTTTTCTTGACATCAGAAATTTCATTCTCAAAAAGCATAGAAAACCTAAAAAATTCTTCATAGGTAGGTAAAGTATTATCTTCATCCGAAGAAGATTCTTAATGTGAGGATTAATAGTATTTACTATCACTATAATTATCATTCAAGGATATATTGGTTATGGATTCATCATTCTGTACCTTAGCCATTAAACAATGACTTTGAATAGGTATCTTGGCAAGTAAACCAAGATTCTTCTTCCTAGAAGATTCATAATCTAAGGATTCATTAGAAGAGTCTCCACAACTGGCACTCTAGGTGTCATTAGATTTTAAAACATTCATACCTTTATCTTTGTAGTAATTTTTTCTATTCCTTTCAGAATGATTTTCATTTCTATTTTTCTTCTTAAGCATAGGACAATCTGGCCTTATATGTCCATCTCTTTTGCATTCATAACAAGTGACTTATGAGTCTTTATTATCCTTTAATTATTTATACTTATATATATATAATGAAAGTCTTTCTTCCCAACTATCTTGTTGATCCTTCGAGCAATATTAGCTATTTCATTTTCAAAATGGTAACTTTCACTTGATTCAGATAAAACAGTAACCTTCTTAGACTTAGATCTTATATCTCTCTTAGGAGTCTTGGATTTCATATGATTTTAATTAGTTGTAAAATAAACACATCGATTCCCATTCTTATTTTTAACATTGTCAGCATCTATCTTCATTATAGTATCATGTTGAAGAAGATTTTAAAAAATCTCATCAAGAGTAATCTGTGAGACTTTCCTATTATCATCTATATCTTTTCTCTTTGATTCCCACTCATTAGGAATGATGTCAATAATCTTGTCTACAACTGACTCATCATCTAAAAATTTTTTACCCATAGATTGTAAGCTGTTGAAAATTGTCATAAATATCTGTTGTACCTTACATAGAGTTTCTCTAGAAGGAATGAAATAACCATGGTACTCAACTCTAAGAATAACTCTTCTTGTATCAATAAATTTGGAAGTTCCAAAATGAGTTACTTCAAGCTTCTTCTAAATACAATTTGGAGCTTCAGAAGAAGTTATTTGGCTCTATATATCCTTGGTCATAGAACACAAAAAAGTATTGTGTACCTTGCAGTTAATTTGATATTCTGACTTTTCTTGATTAGTAAAAGTTCTGACTTCCTTATCAGGAATCTTGTAATATCCAGTAAGCATTACAAAGTTTTCCACTCCATTATTAATGACAAAAGTCTTTATATGATCTCTCCAATATTAATATTTATTCCCATCAAAAATAGGTGGTCTAGTTTGATTAAGATTGTCAATTGAACCAACATTTATTCTTTCCATCTTAAAGGAAAAAAAATTCCACAAAAACATGTTAGTAATAAAATATTGTAAACAAGGATAAAAAATATCCTAAGCAAGGAAAATATAGAACAATTTAAAACCTGAGCAAGAAAACTTATATGGTAATATAACTATTTCAGATACATTCGTTGATACCAATTATAGGATCTAAATGATTATATAGATGCTCAATATACAAGAGTGGGGGTGAATTGTATACTTTAAAAAACACTTTTGATACATTTAATGATGGTAATGTTTAACAAAGTTAATCAATGTAAATTCACTAGACCTTTTAGTTCTAAAAACTTTTTTGATTATAGAAATTTTGTTTCAGAAATGAAACTTAATAAATGTTTACAAAGATAAATATTCAACCTTAAAGTATATAGAATCATACTAATCAGAGTACAAGTATAAGAAAGTATATGATAGTTATACTTTCCTTAATAATCAAAATGCAGCAGAAAACAAACATGAAACAATACAAGTAACAAGTAAGAAATCTTTTAACCCAAAGATAATTATATCCAACAACCTTTGATAATAGTCCCTTGATCTATAATTTTATGAAATTATGTCCTACCCACACCAGGGTAAGCCCTCGATATGAATATCAGAGTCTGTCTTGCTATCCCTGCAGGACCTTGAACTTCAAGGTAGTCGGCACCTTTGTCTTCTTATCCTTGGAATCCCTCGAATTTACTCACAAACATTCAGAGTCGCACAAAGAAATTCTGAACAAGATGTTCAGTACACACAAATCATGAATGTCTCTCTCTATAAATCACTTTAGAAACATGTAATCTCTAGAGTCATAGAACAGTCATCAAAAGTTATGAGATTGTTCACATGTGGTCGTATTTATAGGCACATCTCCAACAGTCAGCGCCCTCCTCCAACAATCAAATTTTTCCTTGAATTCTGAAGGGACCTGTACACGTGTCACTCAAACAATGGTTAATTAGTAACAGAAAGCACGACATCATTTTATAACTCAAACAATAGTATGTAAAATATGGTTGCTCAACCAAATTCAATTTTTCGGAGTCTAAGGGAAAATATAATTTCAGAGTCTAAACAAAACACCATTCGGTGTCTATAATACTTGAATATTCGGATTCTATCTTCAAATATATTAGGATCATGAATTCAACAGAATTCTGGAGTGTGAATTTCAAGGAAATTCGGATTCTAAATTCTAAATAATTCAGAGTCTGAATTCAGAGAATTCGGAGTCCGAATTCATAAAAATTCGGGGTCAGAATTCATAAGAATTCAGAGTCGAAATTCATAAGAATTCGGAGTCTGAATTCATAAGAATTCAGAGTAGGAATTCATAAGAATTCAGAGTCTGAATTCAAAAGAATTTGGAGTCTGAATAAGGATTTGTATCCTGAAAACAGTATGCTCTATATCTGAGTATTTATAGGATTCCGAGGTTTTAGATATAAATCCGAATTTTACACTTATATATAAAAATAGTTAGATCTAGAGAGACTATAATATGAAAAATGAAAACAAGGTAAGGATAAATTTTCTTAGGGAAGGAAAATTATCCTTATCAAGATGAAACTTATGGAGAATGAATTTTTCCTCATAAATAGAGTGTTTTGGATTTTAAAAACATGAAGGAATGTAAAAGTCATAAGGAAATCATATTGACTCAACAATTATGCCCTTTTTTTTCAATTTAAAATTTTAGGGTATGATTTTTCACCTCCCTCATACTACCCTCTTTATGGTTGAATGATGGGAGACCCCTTTCTCTCTCATTAATGCCTCTAATGTACACCGTTACCATGTAGAAATTCCATGATGTGTTTCTTACTCCTCTTTTACATCCAAGTAATTATTTTGTTTTATGCATTTAATTCCATTAAGTTTGTTGGGAAATTTATCTATGGGACCCCCTTACTTTATATTTAATGTACATATGATGAGACACCCATTTCTCTCTCATCAACCATTTTTATGAACTCTTATGTCACGCCGTTATGCTGCCGAAATTGAACAGTGTTTTTTCATGCCAAGATAATTATGTAGTGAATACCATACCCATGTCTCTATCAAGGGTATTCAACTTTATTAACATATACATATTTAATGGTAATTTCACGTATTTATTCAACATTACCTAATTGTGGAATAACTTCTGATGTTGATTGATTCCATGTTATATGATCCATGGGGCACACTTATGCATGAAATGAAATGTTTAGGAAGGGTTCACCCTGATAGCCCTCCAATTCACTGGGTAATGTATAGTATCATGATACGTCATGTGAAATGATTGTTGAATCAAGATAATAAATCCAGTTTATGTGTGTAATAAAGAATAGGGTTGTCATAATTTTCATATATCATTATATATTTAAATAATTCCAAAACAATAGTAAAAGGTTCTTGAAACATAAATTTTATCCTATTACACTCATATTAGATGTACCATATGGTCTTTTAAATTTATTTAATTTTTTTTTGAGGACATTATCTTTCCATTGATAATTTAGTTCTTTTTTATCAATGAAATGAATTTCCCTCTATAATTATCTGCAAATTTCCACCATGTCTATATCTTTACTTTCCACTAATGTTCTACAACTCATAACATAGATTGTTTTTGTTCTAGATGGCCTTTGAATTTCCATTTATCTATTATAAAGAGGTTATTTTTATTAAGGCTTTATGATATGGATTTTTCAAAAACAAAATTTACAAAATTTAATACCTTTTTAATTATTATCATTTTAAATTATGAGGATTCAATTTATATAATTTGAAGATAATATAATACTCTAAATCTTTAATATATGAATATAATATTTGATTATGTGTATGACATGAAACATCATTCATAGAAAAGAATATAACACCCTGAGGATTTATGATAAATATTTTCTTGAAATGAAATAAATTATATTCAAAATATTTTGATTCATGGAACACTAATTTTTTCTTGTATTACATGAAAAAAATTATTTTCCTTGAAATCCATTGTTATAAACAAGATCGAGTTTTACCGAACAATAATATACTATTAGTATTATTATCTAATAAGATAATTTTCACCAAGCCATTTTAATGGAGAATATGAATAAGATTAAGTGAAATTTTAAAATATATATTTTTACACATATTTTTTTTCCATATTTATTATCATTAATAATAATAATTTTTTAAAATTAAAATGAAATATTTTTTGGAAGACATTTTTTTCTAAAAATAGTTTCATCATGTTTGGAGAAAATAAATTAAAATTAATTTTTACCAATATTTTAAAACTTATATTACAAATTGAAAATAATTTTTGAAATTTTATTATGAAAATTTTCTTCGATATATTTTTTATTATTTTTCTAAAAAGATTCACTTTTTGATGAATTATGAAAAATAATGGATTTTAATTGGTATATACCATTTCATCTAGAAAATTTAATATGATAAATTATATTTTTAAATGATTTTAAAGCAATAATTGTTAAATAATAAATATATTAATTCAATTTATTTCATAGGAATCATTTTCATATTGAATTTAGATATATAAATGTTCTAATATTTTGATCATTTACACTTTAAAAAACATAACCTCTTATCACATATGTGGGATTAACATTAAATTAAATTCATCAAATTATTCTTTTTGGAATTTGGATGAATATATTGCATATTTTTAATATTTTTATTTTATATTATATAATAATATAAAATTATTTCTTTACCATAATACTCTGTGAAAATAGTTATAATTAATTAAATGACTAAGGTAAAAACGAGTTTACTTTGTGGTTAAACTGATAATATAAGCTGTAATAATGACCTCAAACTTGTCAAAACCAAATCTTATGGATATAATTATACCATATACCATTTATTAACTATTATTTATCATTATTTTTTACTTTTAATAAGAAAAAAGGTTGTCGTAATTCACTCCTTCAAAAAATTACAAGCATTCCCCTCACGCCACTAATAAAGGCCTCCCCCTCTCCTCTCATATTTGCACCATCAAACCAATTTATTTCACCAAATACCATCCCAAATAACTAAAAATAATATATATATTTATCATATATGCATTAATTATTTAAGAAACCCGACCTATTAAGGATTTTGTGAAAACTAAATTAAGATACCTGAAGAGGATGTAATGTTCATCAACGAGCATCATTATTTAACTTCTTTTTCAACCTCTATAAATTTTTTAAAACCATTATGATATAATTTACAAATAAACATAAATATAGAGGGGATGTTTTTATAATAATATATTAAAAATTCTCTACTTCCTTCCAATGTGTTATGAAATCATTAATCAAGTGTATGGATGACTACCGCCTAGTGAAATGATGTTTTTTGTGTTTTCATATCCACCTATCAAGGTTGGGTATTATTATGGGTATAAAGTATGTATATTATATTTATAAAATTATTATACCTTTTTATTCATTATATAATATATTTATTTTTATCTTCCATTCCTTTCGAGACATGATAATGTCTCTAATGTTTATGGTGGATTGTCGCCTCGCGATGCAATTTGATTCTTCTTTCACTAACACTTTACATGGAATGTGATAAGGAATAATTTTAATGATTATAAGTGAAATAAATGTAATAATTATTATATTCATGACATATTTATCATTATATAGTGATTATAAATGTAATTTTCTTTCTTTGCTTTTCAATCATTTAAAGATGATAACATCGTTCATTTACGTGTGCACTAGCGCATTAACAAAGTAATGGAATTATATTTTCATCCCCAAACCACAAAGATGATATATATAACAATAAAATACGACATTAATAATATTATGATAAATCTATAAAATTAAAATATTACTTACCTCGTTTCCATAATGATCTGTGAAAAATGGAAACGTTACTCATGTGTATATATGGTCTTCCTTCTCCAAGATCGCACGTACTTATTTCATCATAACCATCATTCATAAATGGTTTTAGAAGAACAATTGATGTATAAATAATAAAATTATTTTAATTATATTATTATTTAAATGAAATGAACCATATAATATGTTTATGAATTATATCTTTCATGTTGAAACACACGTGAGAAAATAGTGAAATTCACACCCGAAACAATGAAAATAATGAAATATTTTTAAAAACTAGGTCTAAAATTTTAATATGAAGATTTTATATTATATTGGTTGTTTATAAATTTTCTACACTATCCAAACCATTGTGTATTTTTTTAAATCACATAAATACAAAAAGATTCATGAGTACGGGATCTCGTCTCAATTTACATTCTATTGAGACTTATTTGGAATTATATACCAATTCACTTTTATTTGGTGCATATAATTCCCTTTTGAAATGTAATATGATGAATAATATATTTTTTCATTGTATATTATGTTTCAATTCCAATTATCTAACCCAAGGGGATCTATCATGAAATTTATGTAGATGTAAAATTTGCTGTGAAATATCACATTCTTTTCTGATTGTTAGATTTCTCATAAAACAATGAAATTATTGTGTGAATTTTTTATGGAAATTAAATTTCACTTAAATATAAATATTATTGTTTAATATTGATGTATATCTTTATAGTGGGTTTAAATCCTCAACCCCATTAAATTATTTCTTGTTTGGTTTACAACCCAATTATTTTATTGAATTTTGAAACCTAATTTAGAGAGTTTCTATGACCACAAAAATTGTTTTTAGATGATTTTTAATGCAAAAAAAGTGAATTGGGGGTTTGAGTGGAATTTAGATGCATCAATAGCTAAATGAACTATTTTGGGATGGTTTATATAGAGGTTCATGGTTTGGACAAACCATGCATCCACCCATGAGTAATTATGTGACCCTCCATGTGCAATAAGCAGAATTTGTAAAACCATATAGGAAGGGGTGGATGAGTGTACAAAACCATTGTAAATTTTAACTAAAAAATCATGCATGGGATTTTCAGGGTTTATTAAACAATGATCCTATACCATGAAAGGTGTGGTTCCTAGATAATGATTACTACATGGATGACCCATGGGTTGTCAAACCATTTAGTCAAACCGTGTGGGTTAATTAAAGAAAATAATTTTCTAAAATTTTCATTCAAATTTTATCACTTTTCATCCTCTTTTCTTCTCCACGCATACATGTAGTATAAGGAGTTATCCCTTCCTTCTCTCAATATCCGTTGAGCTTAATCCTATGTTCAAGCTCTATGTTGATCATCATTGGCCTCATTGGATCTCCATTGGTAATGAATTTATTCTTCTATATTCTTTATTTCATTGATCTCTCCATATGGAACACTAAATACTTGAAATCCATTTTATCCTATCTTCATGGAATTCATTTAAAACAATAATTTATTATAAAAAATTTTGAGTAAATGGATGATATTAGATGTGTGTGAATCTATTTGAAAGATGAAGGATGTGTCTAGTTTTCTCTATGATTTTTTTATTTTTTAGAGTGTGGTTTGTTGATAGTGTTGTAAAATTTTTCAAGAGAGACCATAATAAAATTTTCATGTATCTAAATTATTAAATTAATCAAATGAGTTGTCAATGGGAATTCTCCTCCTTGACTAAAAATTGTACAGATGGGTTATAGGCTTGGACAACATCTGTACATTATGCCAGGAGGGTTATTTAAATTAATTTGAATTATATAAATTCCTTGGGATGGTTCCCTGAGAATGTGTTAGAAATGGAATGAGTATTGAGGTATATATAACCACCTAAACTAGGGAGATGTGATTTGTTATGTTTTCAAAGGCCTAAAATGTATGAGAAGTTGTTGATCACTGGGTTGACTTATGTGGTCATTGGGTGGAGGCCACATGGTTTTTAGGTTCTTAGTATAGACCATTTTATATGAGAAGGTGTTTACCATTAGGGTGAGAAACAAAGTCACAGGGGCTTGAGGTGTAATTATTATCTGTAATAGGTAATGGTTGGGTGATTTGAAGACACCTAGATTGGATGACACACTGTAGGAATCATTTTAACATATATATGACTCAAATAATGATTTGGTGTTGACCACTCATGTGTTTAAAGGCCTCTGTTAGTTGTGGTATAAGATGGTGTTGACCCGCAATGAGGTTAGAGGTTCCTTCAATAGAAAGCTATGTGGTTGTTTATCGACCATCGGTTCATGGTCTTTAGACCATTGGTTGGGTTTTGAGGATCTACGTATATTGAGGTTGTTGGGACAAGATTATTTTGTAGGAAGAATATCGTCACGCCTCAAGATGTTGGATATTGAACTGTTGGTGTTTATTATTTGGATAACAGACCATATTGCTCCACGAACATCGGACTGTTAACTAATAGGTTTATTCTATGTTGAGGTCTATTAGACAAGGAACTTGTTTATTGTACCTTTAAGATGTCAATTATATGGTTATGAAACATAAGGTGTTCATTGGAATGACGTTTCGATGATACTTTTATAGGATGTTCTTGAGGGATCTCTATCTTACTACTTGTCAGTGGATTCCTGAAGATTTATTTTAAGGATCCTCACCACTATGATTATACATATAATGATATATTTTGTATTCTGTATGTATAATTGGGGGAATCGTGACAGATGCAATGGTCGATGCAGGTGATCAATTCTTTATGGATATTAAACTCCAGAGGAGTAGGTAATTATTTATTGTGCATGTAATTCCCTCTTATTTCACTTTTGGTTTACACAAGAATTATCATAGATGTAACATAGGAACATGTTGGCGGTGGCCTAATGAGATTTTTTCTCACACCCTATATAATACCTTCGATATGTGTATAGACTATATGATTCTAGGATGATGTATGGGTTTGAGCTCTGGAGTTAGAACATTGTGATCAGATTGGGAAATTGAGCTTAGGATGGATCGAAAGTGACCTTGGAGATTCTGGAATATGCTAGAGATTATTTGGAGACTTTATTTATTTTTCATCATACATATTTATATACAAGAATGGTCATCCATAGGTAACCCCTTTTCATTCCAATTATTTTTATGACCTTCCATGATATACATGATTAGAAATAAGTTGTGGGTTACTATAAAATTGGTAAGTGTGTTCTTGTTATTTATTATTGTTATTTCATGTATGTGCTTTCACTATTATGGGTTGTAGTACGTTCTATATTATGGCCTTTATTTATTTGTTTTATTTTCATATATTCCATTACTATTATCACCACAAGATGGTATATTCTCCCCACTTTCACCTCATTATACCCTCGTTACTAGTTTTCTACCTCTGTCATATGAGGAGGCGTGCCTAAGGCCTTGTGGTACCCTGGACTAGAGCATTGTTTATGGTGCCATATGGGTCAGATCCCTTCAACTTATTTAAAAGGATTTTCATTATTTGGGATTGGGTATCAGAATTTGGTTGATTACCAATGGTTTCAAATTATATTATTTTCAACTAGTCATACTATTTGGGTTATGGTATAACAGAGACTTGGATATTGTCAGAACTAGTTTTAGAGAACACTTTTGGGTTCTTATAGACCCATGAATAGGGGATAGACCATGTTTCCAATGGTGGTAAATTGATGATCTACATTTCCCTTCTTATAGTTTATTTTATTTTCCAACTCGATTTGTTCACTTGGGCATGCTGGTTATTTTTATATGGATTTTCACCCTTGGACCAATATTGAAAGGGAGTTTTCATTATTCCTTATGACAAGCCTTCAAGAACATACAATGTGTTGATTCTTTTGATTTTAATTTAGAACATGGATTGATATAAGATGGTTTTAGTTGTTTAATGTGTCCTTAATTATAGAAAAATCAGTGATTCCCTCCTTAGCCTCACTTTGGTGGCATTCTACATAGCAATCCCAATCATGTGGTTCCAATGAGATCTATATGTGACGTGAAATAACTATATGTATGTGATATTTAGGATAAAATTATATATGAGTAGGAAGGGATGATGATAAGAGTGTACTATTTAATGTTTCAACAAAGTATCTAAATATTGTTTTCCGGTATAGCCTCTTTGGTGGGATTCAATTTAGCTACTTCAGATTATTGATGACATCCAACCTGGTTATTGGATTTTTATTAGGCATGGGGCCATATTAAATTTGATGTATGACTCTAGTATGGGTGCTAATGGGTCCGCAAGGCTAGGTTACATGTGATACCAAACCCAGATACATGATTGTAATGTTCCTTGAGGATGGATATTTTGGGATATGGTGATGTATGGGAGTGTAATGGTTATGATATCATGCTACTTGTTATAGATTTTCCTATATAAAATGTTATATATATATATATACTATTATTTTTATCTGGAAATGATATTGGTATTTAGTGGGATGACCCCAAGATGGTATTCAGTGGAGCATTAGGAGGGAGGTGATATTGTGTCACTGGAGCATGCATAGGTTACAGAACATGATTGTCAGGATGAGGCCTCCAAGGGTCAGGATGATAATGATCTGAATTCTTTTGTGCCACCCATGAGATAGGGAATATTTTGTTCCATGACATGATGAGAAACTCAAGGTGAGATTGTAACGTGTATTACAATGTATTGATAGGGGAGCTTAGAGATATGATCCATTGATGGAATACGTGTTATTTTTAGTCAAAACCCCAATTTTATTCATGGTTGAGGGTGGAACACAGGTGGAATATAATTAGATGAATTAGGTCCAACCCATCATTGATAATCATGATACACCCCGATGCTTGAGCATCAAGATGTCTAAAAACATGCCCATAAGACTTGATAAATGATTGTGGGATGTACTCATACAAGAACAAAAACATGAGTGGCTAACATGGTAGGGATTCAAGGCCATGTTCTTATAGAATGTCTCTATGGAGGAACTAATGGTAGATATAGATCAGGATTTCTAGAGCCTATAGTTGGGAGACATGTATGTCATGAACTATACTGCTATATTCAAATACATGTCTCAGTTTTCACACAGTATAGAGATAAATGATACCTTGAGATTGTGGTATTTTATGGATGGTTTATGGAAACCCATAAGGGTTCATGTAAAAATCTTACGGTTAACCTCATTCTCAAGGGTTTTGAATTGATAACAAATAGTCAATGGAAATTTTATGGATTTATCCTACTTGAGATGGGTGAAGATGTCATGTAATATTAGCAGAAATTCACTAAATAGTGGTAAGGGAAGATGTGAGGAGTATTATCAAGGAATTCAAGATGTAGACTCCAATAAAACTCCAAGGAGAATGTCCTAAATAGTGTTCTTTTATTGAGGTAAGCACATAAATGAGAAGACGTAGTGTGATAAGGAACTAAAGGAGTGTTGTGCAAGCGTCCATTTTTGGCACATTGGGATGCTTTTCCAGAAGCCTTCTCAAATATCCATGAATTAGGGAGTGCAGTGTACTCAAGAATCTGAGTTAGGTCCATGAGTGGTACTAGGAGGTAGTGGATTGGATTCAACTACATGTATATGCTGTGATAGAGATAGACTCAGCCTACAGTGGGGTCAGTATCCTTTAGCCGGTGCAGATCCACATAGATTCCATGCCTTAACAAGTTGGCCTTCAGGCTAGGTGCATGTAGTGGGGATTCTAGATCAGGAGCAAACTGGTGAGATAACTATGGTAAAGGGTATGTTTTAATGATGGTCATAAACTGGTATTTTTTTAGCATGGAAATTTTTTTATGCATGGTCAGTTTTGGGAGCCTGAGGTTCACATGTTGTTTTCAAACTATCTAGATGATGGTTAATAGCGTGGAATTCGCTAGGACCCATGATATATATGTATGTGATGTAAGGAACCACACTTTATTATAGGAATTGAAAAATTCAAGAATTTTATGATATTCCTAGGGATTTAAAAATATTGGGTGTTCATAAATATATATATAAGATGTGTGATACTTTTGAGATAATGTTTCTATGAAATATTTTGAGACACAATTGTGATTCAGGGCCGAATTTGTTTCATATGATATATCATCAAGATATGGTAATATGATGAGATGTCGTACTTTATGGGTTTCAGATGTGGTAAAATTATGATTTAAGCACCTAATGAGGTGCAAGAGTGATGATGCATCATAATAGGTCATTTTATTCCATATATAGTTAGTGGACCATCAGAAAAGTTTTATTTTTGTGTCAGGAAGTGACTGTAATAGGTAAATCCTAAGGTGGTGATATCCTTGATAGACTTAACCTCTGAGCATATGATTAGGGTAGAACATGGTTATTTTAAAGATATTGGTATGGTCATTGTCATCTTAGATAATTTCTCACAACTCATTGTCAAACAATATTAAGGTAGAAAGATTGTAACATCTATGGTTTCTAGAGAGGGTCAAAGTCCTCAACATTATTGAATGTTTTTCTTTCATGGTGCCAAGGAAGATTTTTTTTTGATATTCATAATCTAATTTAGATTGTTACATTAACCCTAGTTATTTTTCTGAGATAGTTTTTAATTTATGTCAAGTTCCTCATGGTTTTAAGTGGGTATGATGTGCATCAGAGGCTAAAAACCTAGTTACGGGAAGATGAAGATGGAGGTGAATGGTTTAGAAACAAATTGTGGCCTCATAGGTATAAATTTTTGCCCCTCTATTTTTATTTATCATGGTATGTATAACCGTGTTTGAGAAGGAAAATGGATGTGAAGAACCTTTAAAATTTTTAACATCGATATCACTCACAGTTTTAGCATGGTTTAGAAAATTTTTTACCTAGCCTATATAATTTGAGGTTACTTGATAGTGGGTTCCTCAGGTTTCTTTCATGATTCTCAAAACAGTGAGACCAAACCATGTGGGTCACATAAATAGTCTAATTTATAAGATTCTCTCTCCCTTCGCTATCTATTTTTATTCTTTTTTCTTCTCCACCCACACGCACAATAGAGGGAGTTACCCATTTCATTATTCCTATAAGATTTGATCCAAATCCTTAATCTGATCTCACTGTTGGTCAGCCTCGATCTTTTAGGATCCTTATTTGTAAGAAAATTAGTCCATTATCTTATAATATTCCTTCCTCTAGAGAAATGGTGTGTTAAATCCTTGTGAGTTTTTTTCCCTAATTTTTAGTTTATTTTTCTCAAATTCTAATTTTATCTGAATCATCCCGAGATAGAGGTTTATTGTAAGAGTATTATTCTACCATTAATTGGTAATAGTTCCTGGATTTATCATTTTAATAGTGTTTTAGGGGTGTTATTTTGAGATATTTGTTGGGTTTTCTGAGGGAGGACCTAATAAATCAATTATTGTCTCTAAATTATTAAATTGATCAAATGTGATGTATATGGGAATACTTCTCCTTGACTACAAATGGTAATTCTTGGTTATATTTATGGACCACTTAGGAATGTTTGTTTTGGTGGGTTAGCTAAATTAAATTAATTTTCATAATTTGTGTGTGATGGTTCCATGTGAATGTGTTGGGATTAGACTAAGGGTTGAGGTGTTGATGACCACATGGACTAAGATTATGTGATTCATCAATATGGATGAGGCTCAAGACATATGAGTTTGTTTTGAAAACTATGTTAGAAAAATGGGTCATCTTGTGGAGGAAATGAGGTCATCGGGTTAAGGGAATAGACCTTTTGATATGAGATGGCATTGACCACCTGGATTTGTGCCATGCTCGCATGTGAACGAGGTCTTTCTATGATGTGTATTATGTAATTTTTTGGTGATTTCCACTCATTGTGATGGGAAGACACATATTGGAGTGGTGTTCAAATTGAAAGGACTCATATGATGAGGTGGTACTGAATAATTATGTGGGTAGATACCTTTATTTGATGCGGTGTAAGATGGTGTTGACCATCAGTGAGGTTGAGGTGCTTTTTGTATAAATCCATATGGATGGTTATGGACCATCAGTTAATAGTGTCAAGAACATCAGTTGGGGGAATAGGTTCACCATATTTTGAGGCTATTTGATTATGATTATTTATTAGGAAAGATATGACCAAGCCTTAAGACATCAGCTATTGAGTCAAAAATGTTTATTATTTGGAGGGAAAACATCATTGTGGATCTAATGTTAGGCTATCTTGATATTAGGGATATTTCTTAGATAAGGACCATTTTACTAGGGACTTGTGGGTAATTCCTTGAGTATACTGGTTGTTTGTTCATGAAAAGTAATGTGTTGGTTGGCACAAGGTGATGGTGATAATTTTAAAAGATGTGCCTAATGCATATCAATCTTTCTACTCATCAAGGGATTCATAAAAATTTATGGTAAGGACACTCCCCACTATTATAATATATATACAGACATGTGTTGTATACCGTATATATAATAGGGGGAATGTGTCCATCATTGGTGGATGAGGTAAGTGATGGCCGCCTTGTCATTGTTGAGCATAAGGGGAGAAGGTAGTTATTTATTATCCATGTCATTCCCTCTTATTTTTCTTTTAGTTTACACAAACAATATCCCAGATTTAATATAGAAACAAGTTGGGGTGTTCTATTGATATTTATACTCAAACCCTACATGTTCCATTTTATATGAGTTTATATTATATTATACTTCAATCGGGTAGGGGTTTGGGATCGGATGATAGTCCTTGATGAATGAATTGGGATGTTGAACATTTCAGGGATGGAAAGGGACCTCATAGGTTCTGGTACTTGATGTAGTTTAAATTTGTTTCTATCTTTTTTATACATCCTTATGTATAGACTGGTTTGGTCAGCCATAAAGAACCCTTCTGGTTGTCTATTATTTGTATGAACTACCTTGATAAGGATTCCTAGGTAAAAATGGTGTTATATTATACAATTTCTATTTTTGAGATTCATGTTTATTACTGCTACTACATATTTTTACTTCTGCTATTATGAGTTACAGATCCTTCTATTTTATAAATTTACTTCTTCTTTATTATATTCATATAGATCAATGGCATTAGGCCACAAGGCCATTGGGCCACCAAAAGGCCTTCAGCCCACTGGGACTCCAAGCCGTTGAGGATCAAGAACTACCCAGGAAGACTACATATATGTAGGCCTAGAAAAGGATTTTGAGAAAGTATTATCCACTAGAGAAATGGTATATATATTTTAATAATTAGAGGGTATGGTTATTACCATCAATTCTAGGCATCATGCAACTCTTCATGGGGGAATTCTAGCTGAAAAATCATGAGAGGAGGAGAGCTATATTCCTTCAATGATATAGGTTCTAGGAATGTATAGTTCAAAAGTGTAGTCAGGTTTTAGCCCTTCAAAAGTTCAAGTAATGGTTCTTGTTCCACTAAGCCCTTGGGTTATATATTGTCCTTGTGCAACTAGGCCTATGGGACATGTAACGGTTGCCCCTATACACTGAAAAGGGGGATTAACATAAAAATAAAAAAAATCCTTCGATGTTTTCAAAGGAATTAGATTCAGATATCCAATTTATTAAATTAACGAGTCAATTTTTTATTAGGAAATGAATGAAAATAAAGTCATTTAGGCTTTAAAAAGTGTGTTACTTCATTCTATAAGTGAATATTATAATTAATTTATAAATATATTAGACCATATATTTTAAAAATTGGATATAATATTTTAAATCTTCATTTAAATATAATAATATGATTAATTGTTTTTATTTTTCTATAAATATTAATTTTTTAGTTGATATATAAACATGTTGATTTTTTTAAAAATATTACTTATTTTAATTTAATAGAGCAATTAATATGTCCTATTAAATTTTTATTTTGTTTTAATGTTACATAATATAGATATTATTAATAATAATCTATTTAATTACTTATTAATCAATATAATATTCCATTTTTTTGTAAGCTCGTTTTTTTCTTAAAAAATCATTTATTCTGAGACACAATTTTGTTTCATTTTGCTAACGTATTTTAAATGGAATTCAATCCACCTATAGAAATATAATTTGTAAAAATTTATTTCCAATAATGAATAATAAAAAATAAAATTATGTAACATTATTAACTCAATTAATTTATGTAATTAATATCAGATATAGTAAAATTTCGATACGAATGTTAAGGGTAAATTGGGTAAATTGAGTGGTTAAACTAAGAGATGTGGATAAAAATGACACATAAAATTATTCAAATATTATTAGTAAAATATATTTATAATTTCTATTATCTTATATATTTATCATAGTCTATGGGGTTCCACATTCACAAGAATGTGTATTTCTATTAATTAAATATTTTTTGTAATTTCATCTGTCCCCCCCCCCCATCTTATAAAAGGGTACTTTTTCTTCACCATTATTCACACAATTTGAGTCACATAACATGGAAAATACCTTCCAAAAACCTAATTATCTTTCATCCCATAATTATTTATCTCCTTATTTTACCATAATATTATCCTAATATGGCTTAAATATTTATCCAATGGTGGTCTCTCAAAGAAGAGGTAAGCATTTTACCTGAATATTATAAATATTATTTATTATTTTACATCATATACATTTATTTTATCCATATTATAATAATTAATATATTATTTTAAATACAATGAGATTGTTTTATGATTCATTTAAAACCATTTCCACCTCTTCTTCATCAAATGGAAAATTAATGTATCACTTGATTTTAAGTGTATACTACCACCTCAATATAATGATATGATTCATTTACATCACAATCACTCATGGATGGTAATTTTTATGGATTTAAGTTCAATAAATTATATTAATTTCATAATTAATCTTCTATAATTATAATATATTATACATCCTCTTATATTCCCATCCTTTGGAAAATTATAATATTTCTCGAGCATATGTGTGGACTACCACCTCCCGGAAGTGATGTGGTTCATTTTCCTTTTCCGATTTAAAAGGTTAAGAATAAGGTATGATTTAACTAATATATACGATATTTTAAATTTTATAATTATTTTTTAAATGTGAATTATCATTTACTTTTATTTCATTCCATTCATTAAAAATTGGAAACATCACTCATGCATTCGTACAGGCTACCCTTTGCATGAATGTGTGAAATTCATCTTCATCACGAATTTATATTAATGGTTATAAAATCTATTATAATGATTAAATATTTTAGTTTTTAATATATAAATTTTCACTACATAATTCTACCATGATCAATAATCAAGGACCATAACTGTCGAATCAAAATATACTAGAAAAATGAAATATTTATCACCCAAAATGATGATGATAATGAATGATTATTAATGAATGGGTGATTAGATGATATAATTAATGTATTTATGGTATTATAAGTATTAATATGGATATGTTATATATTTAATATAAATGTAAATTTATTATTCAAAAGTATAGATAACTTACAAAAAAAATCAGCCTTAAGGTAAGGGTTTCCCATTTCACTTTTGTTTTCATGAGACATATACAATATTCACCACTTTTTTATTTATTGTGATGTATACACATACCATTTTATTTTATATATCATTAATACCATTATTCAAATTCTATTTAATGTTTAATTTAAAATCATTTCTTTGATGGGGTTTATGATTTATAAGTTACCAAATTGATAGTGGTTTATGTTATAATCTATTTTTTTTCCAGATTGTATATGCTAAATTTATGTTGTGGGAAATTATATAAATATTTTAATTTAAACCAAAATTATTTTCTTTTTCTATTTTTATTCATGAAATTTTCAATTGATGGTACCTTTTTTGTCACTTTTTCAATTTGTATGCTCAGGAAAACGCAATTAAAAAAAGCATACCTTATTTACTCTTTGTTCGATGAAATTTTAATTCCATTCCAATACTCTTAAAAAATTTATTCTAATGCTTTTTAATAATACATAATTTTTTTAATGTTTTAATTTTCAAAACCTTGGAATTTATTTACAAAGAATTAAAAAAATTAACAAATAATTTTTTGAATAATTCATTATTTTTGAATTTTTTATAAAAGTTTGAAATGAATGTTCTAATTTTACATATATGGTATGAATATATATTCTATAAATCCTAAATATTAATTTATTAAAATATACCTGTACATGATTCTAGGATTATTTTGATAGAAATAAACTTTTTCTATATTCATATATTTTTTTTATAATTCTATCAAAATAAAATTAGACTTTGGAATGTTTTTCACTAATGGTATAAATGATCTTTTAAATGAGTTTTTCATTTATGTCTACATCTTTATTGGATTGTTTTATTTCACATGAAATATTATCTTATGATTCCATCCACTTACTGGATGATTTATAGTTACCAATATCATTGGATGACTATATGAAACCTGTTTATTTACCCACTGGTTCATTATGCTATGATAAGATAAATAATTTTTTATGATATAATATACTTAAATTATGTAAATGTATTCTGAGTATGTTATAATGACATTTCTATGAGATTTTTTAATTTTACATGGGTTATGATATAAGGATGTGTGGAATGTTTTATGATCTTATGGAACAGACATGTATGTTTTTCATTATACTATTAATGGGCATGAAATTATATTGAACTCCAATGCATTGGTAAAAGAATGATGAGATAATAAAGACAACAATGGGGAGGGAACCAGGTTTAGTAAGGGACTATATCCACTAATATAGTATTTGGATTGAGCCTTGACTAAGGAAATAATGGGATATTGAGTGAACCCAATCCACTATAATAGTCATGATAGTGATGATGGATTAATTGAAGGATTATATATATATATATGTTTGTGTTTCTTACAAGTGCTAATGTCATATTCTTAGGATATTTTCTCATGGATAATGATTGATAATTGATGTTTTTGTACTATTATGACCTATGCATTTTGTTGTGATAAAATTGTACACCATGATCATGATTAAATCTCATTTACAGATTGGAAATTACATTCTAAGATATGATCGTGTTTTAATACCTTTATAATTATTCACAGTTAATATCTTTTATTGATATCTCTAATGTTTTACCATACTCAGTATCTAATATCACCCCTGCTAATGTTTTCATTTTCTATAGTTAATAATGAAAGGTATTGAGTAAGTAATTTCTACAAAGGGTATTGTGAGATAATAGATTTGTGGAAGTTATTGAAGAAATTATATGAAATGTGTTTATTATAATTATAGTATCTTTGTAAAATAAACCTTCATAGTCATCAAGAATTTATTATTAAAAAATGTATTGAATATACATATAAAATGATGCAATATGTATGTATATAGTTCTTAGGTTGACTCGGTTGGTATCAGAGTAGGGTTTGTTTATTTTTCTACATTATAATTAGGTGCATTTACTAATATATAATGGAAAATTCTAAGTATAAGATAATATCTTTATGTATTGGTAATGTAGATATTATGTGGTTTTCTAAAACAATGTACACATGTTTGGACATTATCATATTGATGTGGTTGTGGAACAAATGAACTAAGGGGTAACAAACCTAAAAGTGGCAGATTTGGTACTAAATAAATCATCACTAAGTCACAATTATTGTACCTAATACTATTCACCTAGATATAGATTTCTGGGAGACGTTCTTTGGATAATTAACATTTTCTTATGCAATATTTTGAAAAATTTGGATAAAAAATAACCATGGATAAACTAGGTTTAAATTAAGGTGTCATAGGTTGAAAACAATGTGTCATGATTTAGATATCCTATAAATTATTTTTCATTATTATATGATTTCTTACAATGATTATTGTTTATCGTGCGATGTTTGTTAATCAATGGATTCAAATAGAAGGTATCATGAGATAACATAAGGTGATGAAAAATTCAAGGATTTTCCTCTTGAGCAAAAAAAAATGACATTGGATATGGATTATTAATCCATGTTATTATTCATAACTATCTATCTCAATATATAATTAAAAACCTCAACTTGGATAAGCTTCATAACATGACTAATATGTGAAAAATGGAGTTTTATTATAAATTTGTTGATGAAGACCATGAAGTAATGATTATTTATATTCTGAAATTATAGTTATTTAAGAAGAATAACCATATTAAATGACTCAATTCAATATAAAGATATTTTATTTGTGGAAATGAGGTGAATAATAAAATTAATTTTCAATGAATAATAAAGAGTTAAATTAGTGGAAATGAAATTCATCCTAAGGATCCATTAATATTTTAATAAATTATTAGTGGGTAACATATATATTTTCTAATTCAATCCCCTAATCTATGGGTAATTACAATTTTATGTAAGTGACTACTCTAAATACCGGCACATCTCATAGATATTTTTTTATTTTAATATATCTAAATTAATTACATAACATAGTGATCCATTTTTGAATCATACAGGTTTAGTGCCTTTGAAAACCTAGATACACAAATAACTAGTTCCTAGGAGAACTACATTATCCCCCACAAACTTATTGATAACTTGAAACATTATTATAAATATAATATATAATACAACTATTCATGACCTATAAAAAAATAAATAGAAAAAAATTTGATTTCATATTCTTATTAACGGTAAACAAGGGAGATATCAACATAACATGAGCACAAGGGTGTTAGAATACGAGAAGAATATTTGAAAACCCTAACCTACATGTCATAGATCATAAACACGAGTCATGATATAAACAATGTATTTTTTCACGAGACATGAATAAAAAGTTAATTGATGTAAATTGTACATAAGAGTGTAGTATTATCATAATACAATTTTTTTTGGCATATACATAGACATAGAAAATCCTTTTCTTAGTTGTCAAGGATTACTGTTAAGGATTTCATAGTAGAATGAGTTCACTCCACAAACCATCATTGTAGTCAAGTATCACAGTCAATACTATCATAGTGAAAATAGTTCCTTAATAAATTGGGTTTAATACCCATTTCAATCATGTTTATCTCGTGATATATAATTCTACAACCAATTCGTTATAGGGAGATATAGGGTCCACCCTTCCACGGTTATAATTAGAACCATCCTTGGTTATAAACTAACAAATAAACTTTGTTATAATGTGAAAATCATCCTTTCGTATAATATAACCACCATCACATAATTAAAACCATGATTTAGTGTTCCACAATACCATAAAACATTATAATATTAGAACTTATAAAAAGAAATGGGGTTCAAAAACATTTCATCTTATCATTACCCAAGGTAATGGAATGGGTTTAAAAACAATTTATCACCACAAAAATAAACCATAAGAGAATTAAAAATGGTCATATCATTGGATTATATCCTAATAAAAATCATTAACATGAATGGACATTTTCTTAGATGGAAAATTATTTTGGAATATCCCTCAAACCATTTCTTTAAGAAAATACCCGTTTCACCTTGAAATCATTTTTTTTAAATTTTGAAAACATAAAAAATTTCATAGAATACATATCATTGAAAAAAACCACTATTATTTATAACCGAATCTATAAATAATTGACTAATCCTAATGGTAGAAAATATTATTCATGTTTTAACTGTTAAAATGATGATTCCATTCAAATTTTAGGTAAAATTCCAATAGATCCCTCTTTATAAATTGAAAAAAAGTTTACTCATAATTTTTTTGTAAAAACTATAACATGGGTAAAAATTGTTTATAAAATAATTTAACAATATTAAAGACTATTTTGAGTACATTTTTATAAATTTTTCACTTAGAAGAAAATATATTTTTTACGAAAGTTAGAAATGATATTGGTTTTCCATTAATATCTTATTTTGAACCCTTGAGTGTTTAAAGAGAGGAAATAAAAGGTAAAAAATATTTTTATATAAAATCTATAGGAAAATAAAAATTATTGAGTTTTGTGAGATATAGATCCTAATATTTCATCATCAAAAGAATAATAATAAAAAAATCTCGAAAATTAATGAGATTGTTATATATAAACATTACCACCTTGGTATCTCTTGAGTCGTAATACACATAAAAGAATAAAATTAAATAAAAATGTAACTATCATGATAATAAATAAAATAATGATATATCATGGCATATGGTCTCTATATACACCTCATTAATGAATATAGGCACATACTGTAACATATGTCCCAAAGAAGTCTGTTTAAGATGAAATTCTCTTCCCTTAAGTAATAAATTAAATTGTAGAAATTAAAACCACCAGAATAATAAATTTATATTTTTTATAACTATATTTATGAACCATACTAATTTAAATCATACCATATTTTATTTTCTTATAAACTTTTATTACCTATTTCTTAACAACTCCATTATAAAATCATGTTTTTAGTAATAACTACTTTGTTATTCATGTATATTTTGATTTTATATTTTTGATCCATTTACTTTTATCATGGTTAAATAATATATTGTGTTTTATCAAATAAATAAATATAATATATATTTATTAAAAATGAATTTACAGTAATCCATAAACATTATAGATATAAAATAAATTACACCATTCATGGAGATGGTAAGAAGTATGTATACAAGAATATTGTTTTCATTTTATCAATTAAAGAAAAAGAAGGTAGTTAAATAATATATAACCCCTAAAAATTCATTATTATATCCAATATATCACATATATTAATTAAATTTATCCTTATTACCATCCATGTAAAGAGGATGTGAAATATCAATCACATCACATTGTGAGGAACTAGTCTGCTATAAACATGATCGATGTTATCATATTCCCACAGAATAGAAAGAATGAAGATAAATATTATAAAATACTTCTATAAATATAATTTTATTATTAATATCATATATATAAATTTAATCCATCATCATATGCACCTGTGTGAAGAAGAAATAGAAAACAATTACATCATTTCACATGGTGGTAGTTCTTTATACATACGATCAATAATTTGATTTACCATTTGATGGAAGAGAAGATAGTTTTATTTTATTACATTAACATAATAAAATATAATAAAATTTTGAATAATAATTTCATTATATAATAATAATTGAAAATAATCATATGAATTTGGAAGTATAAATAAAATAAAACTGCTCAGTTAAAAAAGTTACCTCTACCTCAGACAACCTCATTAGGTTATCAGCAAAATACTTCTTAAGTGGGATTACTAATAATACGAGTCCTATAGGATGTTTGGAATGATGTATGGAAGATATTTTGGTAAATCATGAACAAGAAAATTGGTTTTTTAAGTGTGAATAGGATAGGATAGTGGTGGCCTTTTATATGCGGGATAGGGGATATAGATTGAATTGTTTAAATAGAGAAAATTGTATCCACATTTAAAACATGAAAAAGGGATTGAAAATGATTCATTACAATTACCTAGATGATTTATTTTCAAAATATGGACATAAAAAAATATTTTGGCATGTTTTTTTATCATTTCAAAACTTATCATTTTAGTTTAACCCATGGTAAACCTGTTTTAACATTAACATCTGTAATTAATATTTACTCTTCATTTTGAACAAAAATTAATTTGAATATATTATATAATATTAATTATTATTATTCAAAAAATGGAATCTGTTTTTTCTATATATAGTTCTCAGAAGTGGATACTTATAATATAAATTATACACACGGGAATGATGAAAAGGTAATTTTCCAAAGTGAAAAATTTCATATATATAAAATATTATAATATCAAAGATAAAAATAAATTATAATCAAATTGACTAATTTATATTGATAAATACATTATTTATCTGGTTTTATATTTAAAATATATTTAAGATATATGAATTTTTTTGAGTTTCTTAAAAAATATGTTGGTTTTTAAAATAAATTAGTATGTTTTACAATAAACTAAAAAATCATGTTTTCAAAAAATTATCAAAAATTCACCATAAGTGAATTTTTACATGTTGATTCAAAAAATTAATTAATTTTTTTATAATTTTTTTTAAAGGTTAAAAACATAATTTTTTTAAAAAAAAACAAGTAGATTTTCTTAGATAGTAGTATTTCTGAAACATATTAATTAAGTACTAAAAATGTTATAATTTTATATCAATATTTTTTATTTTTATAAATATATTATAATTTTTTTTAATTTTTTTTTCATTCTTATTTATATAGATATGATTAACATCTATGTTTTAATGGTCATGTTTAAATAAAAATATTAATTGTATATCACAATTTGTTAAAACTCGGTGTTGCGTGTAACACAATCTGTCTATGATATTTAATTTATATGAAAAATATTATATCATAAAATTTTGGTGGGATTCATTTTAACCCCTTTAAAATTAATTTTTACATAAATTTTCCATCACTTTGGTAGGAAAAAAATTTGGATACATTGCCCTCATTAATCCTCAGGTTCTACATAGCTTCATCAAGTTGTTGGTTTCACCAAATTGACTAGTTGAGTGGTCTTGCTTCATTTCACATTCTATGTATGGTATAGGATATCAATTGGTTGTTAACTATTAGAAATTTCATGCTATAGTGATTTGATTTCTGAGTTTAGTAGATGTGATAGATAAGGTATGTAATTCCCTAGGATAGATACATGGAACACATCATGAACCTAGAAGGAATTTGGTGGAAGAACCAAGTGATGATTTATGATCATGATTTGATAAATAATTTCAAATCGACTAAAATAATTGGGTATTAGATTTACCTTATTTACAAATTATATTACCTTATTCCATGGTAAAATTATTATAAAACTCTCATCACTATCTTAGAATTTTGGATCACACAAGTGGTTTCCTAAAAAACTTTTTTCAATATAGTTATACTATTATATATTATTGAATGGATCTAATATTCTCAATTATTTATTTATCTATCTCAAGTACCAATAGATTTAATTCTCTATAAACATCGATTTACATTTCTTTTCTTCACTTCTTTTCATATAATAAATCATAGAGACCCATCTAAATGCGTTAATGAAATCTATTTTTGTATAAAAACTCGACTATAGGAACATGATAAAATCATCCTCCTTTGAAATCCCTAGAAAGTATAACAATATATCATCTAGGGTTTGAATTGTTCTCTCATTATGACCATCTATGTAATGATTATTAAATGTGTTGAAAATTAAAAATGTATAAAGATCCTTCTGATGAATTCTCAGGATTTTCGAGGAATACATTAGATCCTGATTAGGTACATTGGAAGGAGGTACATTGTGCAACATTAAGACTTACTCCATGAATATCCTAGAAAGATAATCCAAATTGAAATATTCTCTAATATCGATGACGTGTGCTGAATTTTTTTGGTAATCAATTATAACCCTTATAGAATAATTCCCTTTAAATATTTTGGGATTCCAATGAAAAAATTCATAGTGATGTTTTCCCTTATTCGTTCTACTATGGGTAATAGTAATAACAACCCCTGTAAATTTTTTCTCTCCTCTATAACTTATTAGCATACCAAGAACAGATATAAATACTTTTTAATGCCTCTCTTCATGCCATCCCCCCAGAAACACTACTTCATGTCTCTATACTTCTTTTTACTTCAATGATTAATAGAGAATGAATAATTTTGATATTCTTCAAATATCTATTTCATTAAATATGTTATATATAGAATAAAGACATGAATCTAGAACCTTATCATATCACTATCATAATGGCTAAACTTGTGAACATTTCTCACAGTCATTTTCAACTCCATATCATTCTTATGAACCTCTTCAATATTCAATTTTTTATATGGTCAATCACTCATTTGAGAAATATAACATTCCCCCCTTCCTCCAGGATTTGAATTTTCTTCCGTTAAAAATATAGAAATATCGGTTAATTTGTTATCCTTGTCATGGGTAATATATCATGAACCATTGACTCCATGAAACATCCGCCTCATTTACATTCCAAAAATAGTTATGTGTTGAGCAATATTAATCATTAATATGTTCCAATCATCTCCTCTAGAGTATTTTGCACTACTTTTTTGTGGGTATATAAATTAAAATTTTGTGATCAATGTATATATCACTCTATTTTCTATAAATATAATGACTCCATATCATTAATGAAAAAAATTACTATAACTAAATCAAAACCATGAGTTGGGAAATATTTTTATAGACCTTCAATTTTAATAAGGATGAAGCAATAACCATTTATTTATTTAGGAAAATCCATCTTAATCCCTTCATGGATGTATCACTATAGATTAAAAACCCATCTCTACTACATGGTAATGTAACCATAGGAGAACTATCTAATCTTATCTAATGTTCCTTGAAATTTCTCTCACATCCATATGTCTAAAGGATGTTGGATTCCTTCTAAGTTTACTTGGTGAGTGGAATAAATAGTCATGAGAAATTATCCAAAAAACATGGATAATATCCATGTAAACTAAGAAAACCACTAATATCAGTCACTGTAGATAGTCTGGGGAAGCATTCAATAGAATCCATCATTCATGTATCTAATGATAAATCCTATCTAGTGAATATATTACCAAAAAATGAATCCTTTTGTATCCAAAATTTAAAAAAAAATAGGTAGTTTCTCCTACCAAAGGGTTCTCAATACAGTTCTCACGTGATCTTCATTCCTTTCCTTCACCTTTGAAAATATAAAAATGTATTTAGTAAATACTACAACAAAATGATCAAGGTAATATCTAAATAATAAATTCATTAATTATATGGTGATGGGGGGATTAGTAAGACCAAATGAAATAATAATATATTTATACTTCATATACCCTGTACATAATTCTATTTTGGTAATATCCACCTTTTTATTCCTTAATTGATGATATCAATAATGTAGCGCAATCTTGTTAATGTATTGAGCATCACATAGTTGATCGGACAAGTCATAAATATGGGGAAGAGGATACATTTTCTTGATTGTGGAATTTTTTATCTATATATAATTAATTCAGAGTCATATTGATCCATATTTTGTTTTTTAAAAAAGATTTAGTGAAACCCATGGTGAAAACCTTTTCCAAATGAATCCCTTGTCAAGATTCTCTAGGTGTTTATTATTCAATTCCTACAAATCAATTTAGACTATTCTATAGGGATTATTTTAAATAAGACTAGAACTAGGTATTATTTCTATAGAAAACTAAACATAATGATTTGGTGGAAGAATGGGATGCTATTATAGAAAACATCAATAACCTATGGTACAATAGGCATATTATTGATGTTGAGTTTCTCCCCAACCATCTGAGATAAGTACCCCTTTCTAATAGCATTTTAAACCCATTTAATGGATTTCAACTCCATCAGATTTTCATATTTATCATTGCACTGATATATTTTCATTGGTTAATTTGGAATATCAAATGTGAAACTCCTTAATAGGAAATTTATATATAATTTATGTATTGAAATCCAATAAATTATTGATATATCTTTAAATTAAACTAGTATGAGAATAACATGATTTTTAGTAAGAACATTCCCAGAATCTTCAACTACATAACAATCATATACTTTAGATGTGATTAATTTACTATTTGGGGTTTCTAATTGTAAGTAAAAATATAATAATTGGAGTGGAATTATGATACCATTATAAAACTATATAGATATAAAAGAGTTGGTAGGTTCGTAATCAAATAATAAATTAATAGTTCTATTATTTGGTGTCGTCTATACCTTTCAACACATTGTTATCACACCCGTCATTCGAAATTGTGATCGCATGATATTTCCATTTGTCTCTTAGAATAATAGGATGCTGACATAAATCATTATTATTAACCATTGAATTTTTTAACTGTTTAGCATTATTCCTATAATCCTTAAATTTAAATCATTGGTGTGTTGTAGGTGCATTATACAGATATTTATATATATTTTAATTATTAGTTATTTTCTACCCATCACATCAGTAATTGAGTTCTCGATGAACTTACTCAGCACACATAAAATGTTTAGTAGATCTTTAAATGTAATTTCTTTCATGATTCCTACTACAAACTAGTCATGATGGAATGACCATCTTATTTTCTATGTGGTTTTTAGATTACCCAATGAATTCCATCTTTCTTATATTATCAAAACCATGTGACTGATGGGCAATTCCAATCTATATTTCTACATTGATATCACAAAAAATTATTTATTTATATATAATGAATTTCTGTATAGAAAAATCACTTCAAATACACAGTTTTAAGCCAAAAAGGAACAAATCAACCTTCCATTCAGTTCAGATGATAAATTAAGAATCATACCATACAAACCTTATAAAATTAACCTCATAGGTACTAACAAATTCATAATCCTTCTAAATTAATTCGACGAATTCCTTCACCATTTTTTGGAATATTACACGGAAATTATTTATTTAAAAATTTGTACCTAAACTCATTCAATTCCATGGACTCAATTTTATCTTATTGACTTGTGTTCTCGATAATAATCAATAATTTTATTGTTCTCCATCCAAATGATAGAATTACAAAATTACATCATCATAGTCCAAAAACAATATAATCTAAAATAACACTTTTGTGTAACTGATTCATTTATAAAAAACTATATGATTAGAATAATCAAAGAAATAATGTGGATATTTCCTAATAAAATGAATAAAATAACATTGTTCCCTTCAATAATCATTTGAATTTTTAGTGTTGTTCATTGATTTGGAATGTTTAGTAAGAATAACAATAAAATTTTTCATTATTTTACTCATAACATATGGTTTTATAGGTGGAAAATAATTTAATTTTCCATCACATTCAATAATAACACAATTCCATCAGGTTAAATCCATTAACTAAACCAAGAAATCATAGATTATTCAATAATAAAGATAGTGGGGAACCACATAATAATTAAAATGTATTATAAAATGTATAAATTATGTAACTTATGTTTTATTCAATGACATCATAGGTTAATACTAGGTCATTCATGGTCATTATTAATATCCTTAATGATTTTTTTAAAGTGATTTTGTAATATCCAAATCATGTCCTTAATTTGTTTCAAACATAGTATAGAGTAAAACCAATTTTCTTGAAACTCATGATGATATATTCTATCTCAACATGACCATTAATGTTATATTACCCATAAATACAACTATTACAGATTCACATCCAGATTTTCTATCCAGAAAGGGATGTAATTACTTTGATACCACTCACTCTATAATTCAAGAAAACTCTTGTATATTTTTCTATAATTAGAATTACTTATGGGATAATCACTTAGGTTCTCAATAAGGTATTCACATCCTTGTTTCCAAGGGTTAACTAAACCTATATCTGATAATAATTGTACTGACCAACACATATCATACATATATGATGAATATTAATATATGAATAATAATTAGATAACATAATTATCCATGCCTAGAATGTATAGTTATAGTTCATTTAGAAACGTATATATAAAAATATGTACTTCAAAGGTATGTTTCATAATCTCTCCTTGAGTTATTCATAAGAATAACACTAGTTAGACATATCATATATAATAACCTTCATCGTAACCTTGGGAAAATAAATATAAGAAATGGTGAGCTCTGGGGCTCATAAATGGTAAACATGGGATATATCAACAAAATATGAGAATAAGGATATTAAAAAAAGAATAATAATTAAAAACCACACTTTGAATTTCTTAGATCGTAAACATGAGTCATGGAACAAATCTTGGTAGTTCATAAGACATGACTACTAATTTAATTGATTAAAATGGGATATGATATCATAATATTATCATTAGACATATATTTTGGTGTACACATATACATAAAAAATCATTTCTTTGGTATTCATTAATTAATACCATGGTTATCATAGAAGAATGGGTTTTCTGCGCACACACAAAGTCATTGTAGTCATGGTTCACTCGAAAATATAATCATAGTGGATATATTACATTATTAAATAGTGTCCCTATCCCATTATACTAATATTTATATCATCATATATCAATCTTCACAAAATTCATTGGTGGGACCAATAGGTCCCACCCATACAAGGTTACAAAGTGACTATCATACTTGGTTATAAATTAACCACTATCCTTGGTTACAATGTATCAAACATAATTAGTTATAACATAACCAATATCACATGATGAAAACCATACTAGGTTGTTTTAAAATTTTGTAAAACATTCATCATATTGAACCCATGAAAAAAAACAGGGTTCATAAACATATCAACATATCATAACCCATAGGAAAGGATAGGTTATAAAAATATTATTTCATCATAAATATAAACCGTTTAGGTAAATAATAAATATCGTATAATTGGATCATATCCCCAATGAAACATATATAACACCCTAGGATGTCATTTTAGATGGAAAATAATTTTTAAAGATAGGTCCAATAATTTCTTGAAGAAAATAATATTTTCTTCATGAAATCATTTTTTTGAAATAATAAAACATCCCAAATGAAAAATAAAAATATTTATATGAGAATTAACTCATAAACATGTAATGGAAACTTTAAATCATTTATTTTTCATGATCGCACCAAATATGTTTCATGTTCTGCATGTTAAAATAATGATTCCCTTCAGGTTTTTGATAAAATTTCATGAGATAATTTTTCAAAAAATGAAAATAATAATCATTCTAAACCATATATTATAAATAAAATCATGGGTAAAAATATATTTAAAAAATTAATGAAAATTTGTTACAACATTCATCAAGAAAAATTATAAAGCATGAACTTCGAAAAAAAATATATCTTCAACTGAAGAGAGCAATGATGTTGGTTTTCATTAAAACATTATATTGGAATGTAGAGTACATAAAGATAGTAAAATGAAAGTAAAAAAAATTATTTTCATAAAATAAAAAATGGTTAATAATGCTTCATGAGTTTATTAACATATAGATCATAATATTTCATCATCTGAATCATAATCATAATCAATCCCAAAAAACCATGATATTGTAACATAAACCAAGTTGGTATCTTTTGAATCATAATACCCATGAATGAATTTAATTTAATGAAACATTAAAAATAATTAGAAAGGTAAAATCATTATATTACATTTTAAAATGTCTTTATAAACACTTTATAAAATAAAAGAGGTGAAAAACAAGACCTATGTCCCAAAGAAGTAAATTTGAGATGAAATTAACATACCTTAAGTCTCAACACCTTTCATAGATGATCAAAACACTTGTAAAGTAACTATATGTTTATTATAAATATATTAATATACCATAATATTATGTATCATACCATATATTATTTACCTATAACCTATTATTTCCAATTTATTAACAATTCTATGTTAAGATCATATTTTGTGGAATAACTTCTTTGTTTTGAATGTATGTTTTGATTTTGTAATGTTGGTCCTTTTACATTGATCATGGTTCATAATCTATAGAATTATAAACATGATATAAATTTTATATGTATTAATTATATTTTTATTTACATTAATCCATAAATGATAGTTATATAAAGTGAATTACACTATTCATGGACATAGTATATCGTACTTACTCATAAGCACTGTTTCCATTTTATCGATGGAAGGAATGGAAGGAAGGAAAATAATATATAACCATTATATTTTTTTTATGATTATATTTATATCAAATATTTCCATTAAATTGGACTTTAATACATTTCATATAAATTTTGTGTGAAAAATGAATCACATTACATCACAAGGAAGTAGTCCACCGTACACATTAGTGACGTTATATTCATCCCCCATAATGAGGTGAATGAAGGTAAATATTGTATTATAATTACAAAAATTATAATTATGTTACAAATTTCATATATATAATTTAAATATATAAATATATCCAATCCTGTGAGGTGGTGATGAAAAATTATTACATCAGTTTACAAGGTTGTAGTCCACCATACACATGATCAATGGTTTCGTTTCCCATTTGATGGAAAAGAAGATATATTTAGGAAATTATATTAACATAATAACGTATTAGTATATGTTAGATGCTTGTTTTTTATATCACTATTTTTTAATACTACTTTATGGAATTTTATTAAGAAATAAAATAAAAATTCTTGGTTAAGAACTCTACATGTTCTCTCTAAAACATCCTTATGTTAGCACTAAAAGCATTCATAGGAGGGTTTAAAATAAAACTGTAGAATATAAGACATTGGAAGAGAATTAAGAAATATAATTTTTTAGATATTTTGATAAAAAAAAATTGTTTTATAAATGATAATATTAAAGGAGATGGGTGCACTTTTATATGTGAGGGAGATGACACATTTTGAGTTTTTGAATATTAAAAAGTGTACCCACGTTTTTAACATGCACAAGACCCACAAATGGTTCATTATAGAACATCAGATGATATAATGTTAAAATATGGCCACAAAATAGGATGTAGACAAGTTTTGAGGTCATTTTAACCCTTATATATTAGTTTAGCACCTAGTAAACTAGTTTTAACCTTAACACCAGTAATTAATTTTTACAATGATTACAATTCAATTTAACAAAAAAATAACTTGAAATTATTATTTATTATTAATTATGATGATTATAAATATAGAATCCATTTTTAAAAAATTCCATTAAAATAATTTTACAATTTTAATTTAATTTAAACTAATTGAAGTGATGAAAATTCTTGTTTGAAATGAAAAGGTTTTCATAAGTAAAGAGTATTTTAATATCAGAAGACAAAAAAATTACTTCTAAAAACCTAATGTAATTCTATGAGATTTGAAAATAATAAAATTACATTCAATAGAATAATGATAAAAGAAACCCTGATTTTGTCTTTCAATACACACAAAACTCAGTTTTGATTGCATTAAATGAAACCCCTTGATTTTTATATTCAATCGCGTATACAACACACATCACCGAGATGAAAATATCCATGATATATGTTACAATTATAACCATTCCTCTAAATTTGTCGGTATGGATATTATTATCTAAATAACTAATTAAATATATCTATATATGTAATTCTTACTCACTTTAAATATTGATTAATGTAAATAAAAAAATCAAATTTTGGTATAGTCTTTTATTTCTACAAAAAATATGTTTTCCTGAAAAATGATTTTATTGTTTTCCAAAAAACATATTATAATATTTTTTTAGAACTTCTAGAAAAATTCATTATAAAAATTAAATTCATTTTTTAATTTTAATATAAAAATTTAATTTCCTTAAAATATTGGTAATTTTTATAAAATATTTATTTATTTTAGTTAATTGTGAAAAATATAGATTTTTGTAAAACTAATTTTATTATCAATAAATTATTTAATTTATATGTATAAATATTTTAAATATTTCTTAAATTAATATATTTATTATTTATTTATATTAAACCTACTTAATCTCTTCTAATCAACATTATATTGGTTTTTAGTATAAGTTTGTTTTTGTGTTTGCAAACGTCTTTTTCTAAGAACTATTTTAAATTTCATAATGATTCTCAGTATTAATTAATTAAAATAATACTTAATGGATCATGGTTTAAATTAAATATATTGACTATATATCAATAAATATTTATTAATTTTCATGCAATGGTTTTTATTTTTCGTAGATTTTTTACAAAATAATCTTTTTCCAAAACAATGCACTTTTTAAAAACCTTATGTCTCGCCACTTTGGCTGGATTAATTTTAAATTAAAATATAAAAAATTAGTGTGTAGAAATTCTGAAATGTTATTAAATATTTTTATTAAAAATAATTCATATTATTTGATAATTTTAACATAATATTTTACTATAATGATTAGTGAAAACGGTAGAAAGTAATTTTAGAGACCCAAAGCTTGACGTACATAGACATTACATTACTTTTGCGGAATATCTAATACATAACAAAAACAGACACCAAAGGACCGTAATAGTTTAGTGTCTTTGGAAACTCAGAATATAATCTTCTAATCTTGGTGAAAGATCTTCAACATCTCCCATAAAGATCTTCCTTTTTTTATTACCTAAAACCTTTCTTTATATCCTGGGGAAAATAAAACATATAAAGGGTGAGCTCAAATGCTCAGTAAGGGTAAGCATGGGGAAAATAAAACAAATCATTTACATTTGAACTTAAAAACATGAACATAGAGTTTAAACATCAAAATCATGAGAAATAACATAAAACATGGTAGTACATAAGGCATAAATCTAAATAGAATGTCAATAATGATAAAATAGTATGGTAATAAAACATGTAATTGAGGAAAACCATTAATCACATGATATGATTTCCATAGTACCAAGGCATTGCTTCCAATACCATCTTAATGGACAAAGTCCCTTTCTGAATCGAGTTCACTCCTCGTTCCAGTCCTGTATCACTGAACCAGATTAACTTAACGTTCCAGCCATGTCTATCTCCTGAGATATAAATCTTTACACAATGCATTGGAGGGAGATATAGGTCCCACCCATCTCATAATGAAATCATTCTTACATGTGCCACAAAATAAACATAAATCATTCATAATAACCCAAAAAATAAAATGGGTTTCATAAACATCATCCCATCATAACATAATCCATATAAAAGAAATTTATATCATTTCATCATAAGAAAAACGAAACCATGTAAATAATAGAGACAATATACTTGAAACATACACATGAAATAATGTCATCTTAGAAGGAATTTTTTTTGATAAAATAGTTGAAATGAATTCTTGAGGAAAATATCCTTTCTTATTCAAAATAATTTTCTTTTCCAAAAATGCCATGAAATTTTAAATGAAAACGATTTTGTTGAAAATATTATTGAAATATTATATAGTAAGATTCTTGAAAATAAGGTGTTATGAAACCGTAAAAATCTGTTCATGTTGTATAAGTTAAAAAAAACATTCTCCTCATACTTTTAACAGAAAAGTCAAAAAGTACCACGTATGGTAAACAAAAGAAAGATTCCTTCCATAACACAAAGTAAAAGTCAAAGAGGTGTAAAAATGACTTTAAACATACATGGAAGAATATTATGCACTTTATGAAAAACATTTTTATGAACATAGATGAAAAATATACCCCAGTAAATACTTATGAATAAACAATCTCGGATAAAAATGAGATTGTAAAGGTTATCCCTTACCTTAGGTCCGATATGCTTCGTATGTATCCGAGACTCCAATATAATGATTTAAATAATGTCATTTAATTATTATAGAATCATATTAATTGTTATGATATCATATATGGTTCACTTATGACTTTATATTACCCGTTCTTTTGTAAATTCCATGTTAAAGCAGCGTTTTGGGTAAAATCGTTTTATTTATCATACGTGTTTGGACTTGTTGTTCTTGATATTATTATTACATATATCATGATTTAATTACTTCCAGAATGTAAATCATGATTTATATATCATATATATTCAGTGTATATATATATATAATAGATAGATGAATGAAATGAAATACACCGTTCATGGAGACGGTAGGCCCTACGTACGCATTAACGTTGTTTCCCTTTCCTTGTTGACTTGAATGGAAGCATGTAGATGAAATATATATAAATATACATAAATCCAGTAGCTTTATTATGTAATATATTTCATTATTATTCATTATATATACTCTATAATTATTATTGAATGGTTAACATGGAGAATAAATCTCATCGCGTCGTGGAGACAGTAATCCGTAAGTACGCATGAGCGATGATATCGTTCCCATAATTATTGAATTGAATTGGAGTGGATGATATAATATATCAGAATAGGTATGATTTTATAATAACTATATATAGTAATTCTTTGCACCATTATACCCATCCAAGTAAGGTGGTGGTGAAAAAACATATTACACCACGGTGTGGAGACATTATTCCGTAAGCACGCACGCGCAGTGATTTCATTTTTCATTTGGTGGATAGAAGGTGAAATTGGATTGTTTCATATTTATAATATCATATCAGTATATTATTGATACTTTTGTTGTTAATTTATGATGAAACAAATAAATATTAAGAAGTTGAAGAACAAAGAAACTTGAAAGAATCGGTAGAAGATATTACTTCTTCTTCGACTCACCACTTTTAAGCTTCCTCTTAAGGCACTAGAGTTGGTCTTTTGAGGAGTAAAGAACCTCTATAATGTTTATAAGGAAGTTTAGAATAGAAATTGGAAGGGTTTGGCAGAGAATGAAGGCTCAAAATTGTTTAAATAGAAGAGGGAGTAGGTTCCCTTTTATAAGGTAGAAGATGGGCACTTTAGGAAAAACATAAAATATTATTTTATAATAAAGTCATATTCGGTTACTAATGGCTCAAAATTGACTTATTTAGAAGCTAAAGTTGGGATGGGTCGAAATAATCTCAACCAATACCTTTTAGACAAGTTTAGGTTACTATTTTAACCTTTCATTTAGATTTAACTCTAAGTTAAATAATTTAACTTTTACCATGTCTTCTTGTTTTCTTACACTATATGGTTAATAAATATACTATAACAAGCCAAACGAACTCCAAGTGGTTAATTATTAGTAAATATTACCTTATCTATGTCATTTGGTAAATCATTAGATTTTTAAGA
This sequence comes from Viscum album, assembly GCA_963277665.1. NCBI lineage: Eukaryota > Viridiplantae > Streptophyta > Magnoliopsida > Santalales > Viscaceae > Viscum > Viscum album. Next base: position 525,766,067 of record OY728165.1, read on the forward strand.
ATATAATAAAAATTAATAATATAGTATTTGTTTTTAAAACTACTTTATGTCAATTTTGACACTATTTGGTAATTGATTTTGTTGAAAATCATAAAATCATTATTAGTTCGAAAAAAGTTAACTAAATCAATACTAACATGTCATATTAACCTAAAAAATTAGTGTAATTTATAAAAAGTCTCAAATTACATTTATTTGGGTATTTATAAAATCAATTATGTTAATATTTCATTAATAACGTAATTACTGCATCATCATTATGTCATAAATTAATTAAATTATATAATATCTAAAAAACATAAATAAAATACCATTATGTAAAAAATCATTCTATATTTCTAATTAATATTTATAGTCTAATTTATCTTATGTATCACCCTATATTAAAAATGATTTACTCATTAAACATTGATTTTAACTATTTTAAGTCTTCTTTAAATAAAATAATAATAAATGTCCTAATCTAATCCAAGTGGACCTAAATGATAATATTTTATTTATAAGGTTGTTTTTTGTCTAATTACACTTATACAATAGAATTATGACATGTGTTAGGGTAATAATAATATCATTTTTACCCTTAATTACCATATTTACTTTTAACCGTGGTAAATAAAAGTAAAAAGTTACTATTCACCAAAAATTATTTTTATCTTATTGAACTACATTTTACTCATTGATATTAACCATGTCTCTCAGATTTTCAAAATTCCACTCACAGAAGTGGTAAAATTATGTTTTATGTAAATTTTCAAATTCTCCTAGGCGGTGGCTAAAAACGATGAAAAGTTCAATAAAAGTTTAATATATCTAAAATTATTATAAAATGACTCCAATGAATTACATTGAACTTATATAGGTATTATGTATAAATTTTTACCTAAAATAATGTTAAATAAAATAAACAATTATTTAAATAAAAAGTCGGTTTTTTAAATAGTAACCCAGTGTTTTCAATATTCATCAAAAATTGAATGTTTTCGGAAAAATACCAAAAATTCTCCCGAGGCTAATTTTGATATTCTGAATCCAAAAAGGAAGTCCATTTTGAAAGATAAATTTCATAAAATTTCAAAAAGTGGGTATTACTATTCATAACGGCTAGTTCATAATAATATTATAATAATACCTCGTTTAGTGAAACTCGGTTTTGCTTACGACACGTGCTATTGAGGAAGGTCATTATTGCATGTAATGCAAGCCAAGTCAGGGCTGCGTGTAGTGAAAACTCTGTTTGGTGTTGCATATAACACAATCAAAACTTATTTCATTTATACATTAAACAAAATCTATACTTAATGTTGCGTAGTATAATTTCCACAAAATGAACATGAAATTGTGTGTAACATGAGCCAAGAATAGTGTTGTGTATACTACAAGCTAATACGGTGTTGCGTATAGTACCACCTAATCTTGGTGCAGTGTATAATTGAAGACAACAAAGAAATTAAAAATAATATATTTCATAAAATCTCGGGGTGTTACATTAATCACAACAATTGAAGTAAAAACGAGTTATAGAGGTACTATACATTACAATTAAGGAGAAAATGACTATGAAACATTTACAACATACCTTTTATGGTAATATATGTACCATTTATCTTCTTATATCAATAATGGACTATTATTGGAACTGTGGATCTGAAACCACATGGGTGCAATTCACTCTTTTAAAAAATTTGAAGTGTTAACCTCACTCACCTTATAGAAGTTTTCCCCCTCTCCTCTATTCATCACACCATAAAACCTCTTAGGGTCAGCCAATACATACCCATATAGCTTCCCAAATACCCTAATCTCATCATATAATCCATAGTTTTGGAATTAATCCATCATTGGAAGGCCTTAGGAGGAAACCTAAGGGGAAACCTGAAGTAGATGTAATGTTCTACAATAAGCATTTTTATTTTATTTCATCCTACACACCCATTAAATTATACTTAGAAAATTATGATATAAAAACATAATTATCTTCCATATACATGTATTTTATTATTTTAAGGGTACATCCTAAAACCAAACAAACTCCCATCAAATGGGTTATGAAATCCTCAATCGTGTGTACGGAGGATGCCCACCTCACGAAATGATGTCATTTTTTTTCTATTACCAATTATCACAGTTGTAAATGATGATATATATAGAATTTATATGTGATATTTATAAAATATTTATAAATATGGTTTCATTATATCATATATAACCTTTTAAATTAAATTGTGTAGGGAATGTGTTAGTGTCTCTCATGTGTATGGTAGACTACTGCCTCTTGAGAAGATGAAATCTGTTTGTCACTAGTGCATTATGTTGAAGGTTATGAGGGTAAAAATAATAGATATATGTGATATAAATGAAATATTTATAATATTAATTACATATTTATTATTATTTAAATACAATGCCTCATTTTCCTTTTACCATTTCACTAGCAGAAAAATTGATATTGTCATTCCAGAAAGTGTGGAATGCATACTCCTCAAAGCGACATAATTTCATTTTTCCTCAAAACATAATAAGAATTATTTATATATAACTATATATATTTAAATAATTTTTCAATTATGATTTTATGTTCTTTCAATACAGATAAATTTTACTTACTTTTTTCCAAAATGAACATTCAAAAATGGAAAATTATTCACATGAATGTATAGTCTGTCGTCTCCATGATCACAACATTAGTTTATTTTTTATAACCTTCATTTAGAATTGTTTTTCAAATTATAATTGATGTGTAAATATTATAATTATTTCATTATAATTGTTATTTATATAACTATATATTGACCTATATGATAATAGTCAACCTACCAAAATCTATTTTGAAACCTAAGCTAAACATGTTTAAAATATCCTATGTAAATTAATATATTAAGTAATTAAATATAAAATGTTAATAAGTGAAATAAAAGGAATATTAAAAATCAAAATTTTTATTTATAAATTAAATTACTAATATTAGTTTATTGTCTCGGAAGATAAATAACAACCATGAGCAATCAAACTCGTTGTAAGGGTTTTATCATCCCAATTTTATTTCTTTGAGATATATGCCAAATTAAGAACATATTTTTATTGTGCTATGTATACACATCCCAAAAACTCATATAATGATTATTATAATTTATTTAATGGATATTTATATATAAATTTTAGGATCTATCATTCATTTCGTTTATGATTTCAATTTTACAATATTGGTAAGGGATCTTGGTCTCAATTTTCCTTCATTAAGATGTTTGGTATGATATATAACTATATTATTTTATAGTGTTTATATAGAACCCAATATACATGATATGTCATTAGTATAGTTATTTTAATCAAATTCCATGTATCATTTAATGTTATTATTTCATGGGGATTATTATTCAATGTTATAAAAGATGTATGAGTTTTTTTATTATAATCTCATTGTTTATTAGGATTGTTTATGATTAAGTATCTAATGTTGAAATACTATAATCGACCAATCAATAATTCTAATGAATTTTATTCCCATAAGTTTATTTCATGATAAACCTTATTTTCCCTCCACATTCATCTCATTAAGTTCTTGAGAATTCAAAAGACTATACACATGAAAACCCATCTTTTCGATTGGATACTCTTTTTATTATAAAAATTTATTTTCTAAAATTCAATACAAATTTTTTTAAAAATTTATTCTAAATAAGAATTAATATATTACTAAAAAATGAGGTCAGATGATTTTAGAAATCATCCTCTATAAGTTTTTAGGGTTATTTTAAAAGAAAACAATTTTCAAAATGTTTTTATAAAATCAAATTAGAAGCAATATTTTACTCAGGATATGTTTTTAATGGTATTTTATTGGTATTTCCAATCATCAATATCAAGAACCCCTCTTTTTAATGTTTATATAAGGGGGATATTTTTTTAATTATACTATACTCATTCATTATTTGGTTGGATTAATATTGTTTCAATTATATTTTCATAGAACCCATTTATTTGGCATGTGTTGATCATGTATAAAAGAGATTATTATAGTACCCATTTATTTTACATGGGTTATACAAGTTATAAAATAAATAATGGTTAACTAAATGAGTTTATAATGAAATTAAATCTCTTGGTACTTTATTCAAGTATTGGTTCTTGGACTTATTATATCATGGGGTGGCCCAGATAGCATTGATTAATCCTGTTACATATTATATGATGAGGTGGCCAAGATTGCACCGGGTATGACCATTATACCTTATATGATGTGGTGGCCTGTATAGGATCAGGTTAGCTTGTTATATCATATTCGAAGGGTGTGCCTATATAGTACTCTAATGCGTTAGGTAATGTTCCTTTTCTGGATATGAATTAATGAGTGATTAAAAATAGGGTTTCCCCTAAGGATTTAAATGGGATCTAGTTATTTCTATCATGGGTGTGACATGATTTTTTAAGAAAATATTTTCTAAGATATCAACAGATCAAATAATTCTTGTTATTGGTCAATAATGATTTTTATGATTAGGAATGATATCCTATAACTCATGATTATTGGTTCTGGTGACACTTTACCTTTCCATGTTTTCATATTTAATGATCCAGGTATTGATGGGTATAAGTTATTTTATGATTTTCCAATGTACTCTTATCATGTCTTCATAACCTTATGCACTTTTTATTCTCATTTATGGAATTCAATTTTTAATTCTTATGTTTAACTTTAATGATAATTTTATCTGACCATTCTTATGATTCATTTTTTCCAATGCTATAAATAATTTAGTTGAATGAATTATGTCCAGAATAGATTTATATGGATGATGATGATGAGGATATTATGTGAAATAAGAAAATATAGGTTTAGTGGTAAAATCTCTATTTTAATGGAATGGATTTTTTTTATGTAGGAATTATTCATAATTCTATAAAACCATGAACCTAAAGTTTACTTGATAAAGTAAGTGATCTTTTTCCATTTGATTTTTTATTGTTTGTATGGGAAGAAGTGTGTCACGATAATCTGTATGAAATTCAGAAGTGTAAAGATTATGATTTATGCAATGGATCTAAGAGTGCGGTTTTTGGGATGTTATAACGAAATAGTTTTAATGATAATATAATTGAAATATATTTAATTTTAATATTTTTTTAAATAAAATGTAACATTAAAAATTATTTTAAAAATGCAGTTTTTAACAAAAATATGTATTTTCACTATTCACTAAAGAATAAATGATATCATTAAAATCCTGAAAAACATACCCAACGAAATTTTTTATATTTTTATTGAAAAAATGAATTTAATCTTTTCAAATAAACCATCTAAATTTATCAAAAGTAAATATTATAATTTGTTAAAAAATTAATAAAAACATTGTTTTTAGAAAATAGTATTTTTGTAACATATTAAGACATTACTAAAAATATATTACATTTTTGTCAATATGTATTTTATATAAAATCATTATAATTAATTTTTAAAATGTGTTTGTTACTATTAATGTTTCTATGTTAAACAACATGGTTATAAAATTAATTTTTTTTATAATAATATTAATAGTATATTGTGGTTCGTTAAAACTCACTGTAGTATATAGCACAAGATATCAAAAAAATTAAATTTATTTGAAAAAAAATATTTCATAAAATATCAGGGTGTTAAACCTATTCTCTATCCATCTCTAAAGTTGATCTTGATTTTTATGACACACTTTTCCTTAAATTCATATTTTTGCAAGAAATTTTAATTTTTGTATGTATTTGACCTATATAAATTTTTTGGTTCATTGTTTACTTGAATTTGTTGTGATTTTGATCATTTATTATCATTATATACATATAATCCTTATAATTTTATTGAATAATGATAGAAAAATTGATATTTTCCATCAATATATGATCGCTTATCAATGTGAGGATGAAAACGAGCTCCCCTTGGAAATGAATTCAATTTTATGGGTCTTTATTTCTACTCATAAATGGTATTTATCTCTTATTATTAGAGATAAACTTAACATAAAATCTAGGAATATTGTACAAGTTTATTTTGATCTTTTTATGGAAGAGTTTCCATGTATTTATCTTATTTATGAAGTTTATTTTTCAATAGAACTCATACCTGATGACACGTATATTTCAAATAATCCATATAAAATTTCCATAACTAAGTTGTAGGAATTAATGAAGAAACTCCAGGAAAATCTTAATTAGAGATTTGTTCAGCCGTGTTCATCACTATGGGGTGTATCTACTATTTAGTTAAGAACATTGATAGATCAACGCAACTCTACATCGATTATCAGTGACTTGACATAATCATGATCTAGAATAAATATTCTCTTCCCTGTATTGATGATATTTTTATCATCTACGAGGAGATAAGTACTTCTTTAATATTTTACTTCATTATGGATATAATCAATTGAGGTAAATGTAAAGGAATTACTATGATAACCTTTTTAATGACTAATGGGCAATATTATTTTATATTAATATCATTTGGAATTACTAATGATCCTGTTATATTTATGGATTTAATGAATACAGTCATTTGATATTACCTTGATCAATTTTGTGGTATTATTTGAAGATGATATTCAAATATACTCTATTATTAACGAATATCATGAAGTCAAATTTAATTTTTTTAAGACACTAGGGTAGGATAAAATATATTTTGAATTTAACATGTGTGAACTCTTTTTAGATAATGTATCATCCTTGGGACATGTTATCATGAGTGATTGTATATTAGTTGACCATTATTTGATTTAATTTATCCAAAAAATTCGCAGATTAATAAATGTGACTAAGATATATTGTATTAAATGATTAGATGTATATTGTAAACAATTTTTGATGAAGTTATCACATTTTTTAAACCCAATAAAAAATATGAAATTGAAGGAATTGAAGTTCCTTTATACTAATGAATTTGAGGAAATATCCCAACTTACTAAATACAAGGTTCATCAGTACACATGTTCTCACACTACATTATAGTATAAAAGTGTTTGTTATCTATAGTGGTGCATCAAAAAAATATTATTTTTTATCCTTATTCATAATCATATTGTCATAGATCATACCTACTTCAATTTTAAAATTTAATCGAAAAATTACCCAGCTCATGATTTGATATCATAAATAAGAATTTATGAATTGAAAATATAGAAGAATTATCTTTATTTTAGAATATTTCATATATATAATGATCATAAATCTTATAGTGTATATTCCAATATAAATAGTTATATAGGAAACTGAGGAGAGGGTTGGATTTGATTAAATGTTATGACTACAATATAAATTACTACCCTATAAATTTTAAAAAGGTGGATAATGCTATTAGTTAGAAATACCATGATATTTTTTCTATGATGAAGATTAAAAAACAAGTCATACTTATGGATTTATAGAATATATATCTTGAAATCAAGAGAAATGGGGAAATAACTTTCCTTTATTAGATGAATGTCAAACTTTATATCTATATAGGGATTATTAAAGAGTATAAGGAAGATATGGGACAATAAAATATTTTGATAAATTTTATAGAGTTCAACCTTTATTTATAAGTAATAATAATATTTCTAACATGTTATGTGTCTTATTTACAGTATTATTGAATAAGGAGTTTATGGATGAATCTTATATCTCATTATTCATAATTCATCCTTATATTATAAAAATGTATATTGATTTAAAAGTTATTTTCTATTGGGAAATAATGAAAAGGGAAATGAATAAGAAAATATCATAGTGAATTGTATGTTAAAATGTTAAGTCTAATAGACATAATTCTAAGCCGTACTATAAGGGAAAATGGAAAACATCACAATGTATTTCATCAAAACATCTAGGGGATATAATTTTTTTGGGGTATAACTATTTTCCTTAAGAATTCAACCCATTTCATTGTATAATAGAATATTTATATCTTTTCCATATTTCTTGGATATTAAATTAGGAATTTTTAAGGATGATGGAGTTTCAAAATATATATTATCCGATCAAGATCTAATTCTTACCATGCTGTTTTGGATAATTCTTTTCCTAGAATTTAACATAGGATTGAGGTTTAGCCCTGAATATCATCCTAAAAAATTCTCAATCTGAGAGGAACATTTATACCATAGAAGATCAACTAAGATATTGTTTTATAGATTTCAAAGTTGGTTGGGAAAAATACATTTAATTTTGTTAATTTTGTTATAATAATATATTTCACTTAGTCATTCATATTACTCCTTCTGAATCCTTATTTATCAATATTTTTGTAACTCCAATGTGTTGGGATAAACATAGATAAAAAAATACATTAATACATAAGAAATATAATGAAATTATAGTGAATTTTATATATATTTAGAAACACATTAGGTCACATTATAATCAACATAAAATATATACCAATAATCATTAGAAATATCTATATTTTAATGTTGGTGATAAGGACATCGTATAGATATTTCCCAATAATAAGGTTATCACCTTTAAAAATAATGGGAGTTCGAACCCTAGGTATATTGGCCTTTTAGATATTTTTGATCATATCAGGATATTGTTTTATCCCTTGGTGATTCAATTGAATCTCAATGATGTTCATGTGGTGTTCCATGTATCTATCATAAAGAAGTACATATCTTGTCCAATGAATTCACTTAACTAGGAGGATATAACCCTTGAGAACAATCTCTCTTATGTGGAAAAAATTGTCAATATTTTGTAGTGAATATAAAATGTTATGTGGAAAAATACCACTCACCTGGTAAAACGTTTTTTTGGTGAAACCATAAATTTTAGGATGCAATGAGGGAAGAAAAGGATGTGGTGAGATAGATGTACCCAATTTTATTTGCATGATATTGATGAAATTTCAAGTGATAATTTATTATAAGTGGTATAATGTAACACCCAAATACTATATGATATACATAACTTTAAAAAAATATTTCTTGGATATCATTCTTTACATGAAACTCTATTTTTAAATAAATCCTAATATACTATTGAAATGTTTTTATTATATGTTATAGTACATCATAGTCATTAGATAATCAGGTGTGAATAATAATAAATAAAACATGATAAATTATTTTCTACACATGTATAAAATAAAAAATCATTCATAAATTTAGCATAAATTAGTGTGAAATGAACCAAAAATCATTTAAAGGTAAATTATATATTTTTTATAAAATAGCTTTTATGTGTGCAATGTTTTTTTATCTTAATTGATAAAATTATTCACTATTGATAACTTATTATAATGAAATATTTATATTCAAATAACAAATATAATGAATTAAAATTCATTTATTTTTTTATTAAGAAATAAATGATAATATAGTCTTTAATCCTTCAAAAAATAATTTTCTTCAAAATTGGTATTATTGTGTTTTGTGAATGTATATTATAATTATATGTTTCTCATATTATAAATTTAATTTGAATTAATGTAAATAATATTTTAAATAGTAATTTTAAAATAGGATAATGATTATTTTTTGGACTTTTCAAAATATATTTTTTGAGTGAATAAGGGAAATGTTGATTTTTTAAAAATTGATATTTGTTTTCTTAAAATAATGTAATTTAAAAGAATCATTTTATTTTGGATTTTATTTTACAGTAAATCATCATCCATTTCATTAAACATAATCTTATTAATTATATATTAATTAGGATTATAATTTATTTTGGTATATTTTTATTTTTTATTCCAAAAATTTAATTTTTTTAACTATATTCATTATGTTTTTCTATGTTATTTAAATGTGAATTTAAATCAAATATAGATATTAAATATTTAGAAAATGGATTACATATTTTTAATGAGAACAAATAATATTATGTAATTGTTTCAACTTAATTTTTTGTCTTAATTAATTCTAAAATCATTGATAATTTTTTACCAATGATAGAGTTAATGCTAGTTTAGCGAAGGGGTTAAATTAAGATATAAGGGGAAAATTCCAATAATATATTTATAAATATTTTTTTGTATAATTTATAGTCTTTACACTATCTTAATATTTAATTTCTTTCCATTTGGGTGCACTTTCAAAGGAAATTGACATTATATTATTTAAATATTTAAATGGATTTCGTATGTGTATCTCCCCTCACTTATAAAATGGAACCATATATCATACCTTAATACCAAAATTTTAGCCCTCTATTTTAAAAAATTATTACATATACCTTCTTGGATTCCATAACATCCATCTATGGATATTTTTATAACCTTAATACGATCCTAAGAATGCTTAATGTCTAACACAAAAGAGATCTCTTAAAGAATATGTAATCATCTTACAATAATTCCTCAAAGATTATTTCGTCTTATACCTAATATAACTATATTGTATCCCTATTTATATAATTAATCCATTATAATATTTTTTTATTATTTTATTTTTATTACGGGACTATCATTTCCTACCTGATTTCTATCAAATACGAACTAAAGTATCATTTATGCGTACTTGTGGATTGCTGCCTTTGATTTTCAGTATGAATTACATTCCATCACTATCATTCATGGTTTGTTATTATTATAGATCTAATTATTATTTATGATATTTATGAAATATTTAACCTTTTCTAATTATAATATATTGTCTACCTTTTTAACATCAAATCTGTTAGAAAACGATAACACTACTCATGTGTATGTTTGGACTACCACATCGATGAAGAGATAAGATTAGTATTCCATTTAAAATTTAAAAAGATTATAATAAAGATAAATTTCAAGAAAATATGTGATATATTTTATTAAATAATTACTATGTAGGGGCTATTCAATATATATCTTACTTTTGTTCCATCCATCGAAATTTGGAAACATCACTTGTGTCTACGTACGAACTACCATCTCCATGAAGTGATGTAATAAATTTATATTCACAACATTATAATAATTGTTATAAAATTTTATAAAATTATTAAATATGATACTTATTGAAAAATAATGATTCATGAGATGATATAACAATGATCAAGAATAATCGACCGTAACAACCAAATCAAAACATACATGAAAAATGAAATAGTGAAAAATAAAAATATTGATTACAATTACAGAATGTTACTGGAAGGCTGATGAGGTGTTATAATTAAATCATATATGGTATTATAAGTATTAATGTGGTTTTCTAAATAATTATAAAAAATCTTAATTTATTACATAGGATTTTAGAGCACTTATGAAGCGATTCATACCTAATTTTAGGGTTTATCATCTCAATTATGTTTTTATGAGACATATGACATATTGACCAATTATTTCATTCATTATGATTATATAATTACCTTTTCTATGATATATCATAAATCCATTTATATTTATCTTATTTAAAGATCAATTTTATGTTATTTATTTCATGGGGGTTATGATTGAAAATTTACCAACACGGTAAGGTTTTATGTTTCAATCTCAATTCTTTTTGAGATTATATATGATAAAATTTCATGTTGGGTATTTATATGGATATTATACTTTAAAACCCATTTATATTCTTATCCTCTTGTTTTTTATGGATTTTTCAATTAATATTTCATGTTTCCTCGCTTTTTAACATAAAATGATCAATAATTTGGATTTAATGAAAAGTCGACCTTATTTCCTCTTTGGTTGATGGATATTTAATTTCATCCCTATTCTCTTGAAAAAAATTTTATAAAAATTTTTACCTATAATTTAATTTTTATAAAATCAAAATTTTCACTACCCAGGAATTTATTTACATTCGTTTAAAATTTATCCTTTAATGAAAATTTTCAAAAAAAAATCATTTTTTAAAGAGTTTACAAATGTTTGAAACCAATGATCTATTTTAAAATTTAATTTATGATCATATTTACTATCTATCATAAGAATTATTTTTTAGGATTCCTTTATAGGAATCTTGGTTAATTAGGAAAAAAATGATTTTTTTCGATATCCATTCATTATATAGTTAAAATTTTATCAATTGAAAATAATTTTTCAATTATTTTCAAAGAATAATTTGAATTTTCATTTAATGTTATTTTTTCATCTATGTCCACATTCTTTAGGTATTGTTACATTTTACTAGGGAAACTCACATATGATGTCATCCACATTTCTAGATGACTTATGGTGACCATGATCATTGGATGATTATAAGATACCAATTTATTTGTCACTGGTTAATTAATCATTGATTAGATAATGTATTCATTTATGATACCATCCACTTCTTTATATCTTAATATATTATGATTATGTGATGATCATATGTTTATGATATCCATTTATTTTACATGGGTTATTCTATGATGATTTGATGAATGATTTATGATCTTATAGAACACATATATATGTTTTCATTGTGTGATGAGTGCTTTTGGAATTATATATCCCACTAATTCACTAATTAAAACATAATATTTCATGAGATAATAATGAATAGAATGGGGAGTGTACCTAGTTTAGTAAGTGACTCTGTCCACTATGATAATATTGGGATTGAACTATGACTACGGAAATGATGGAATGTTGTGTGAACGCAATCAACTATGATAGTCCAAGAATTGATCCATGACTAATGAAATGACTTTTATATGCATTAAGAAATGTTATTATGAATCATGTTTGATCATTGATGATTCTTCACTCTTATGACCTATTAATTTTGCTATGAAAAAACCGCATTTCATGATTAAATAATTATTATTATTGACAAATTTGGTATAAATTTATCACGTTATAATAATTTTATCTCACCATTTTGATTATTATCACTTAAGTTCATTGGTTGATATCTACAATGTTTTCCCTTATTGAGCATCTAAGTTCACCCTTTATTATGTTTCCATTTTTCCCAGTTTATTATGAATGGTATTGATTAATTAATATCTTACAATGGTATTATCATGTAATAAATATTTGGAAGATATTAAAGATCTTTCATTAAATCAGTTTACTATATATATAGTCACTAAGGACAATATACATTTTTTTCCTCAGGCATGAAATATTGTGAAATGTATTAAATATCTATCTAAAATGATGCAATATTATTTGTATGTTATTCTTATGTTACCAAATCTGTATTAGAGAAGGATTTAGTTATTTTTGGATAATAGGATTATAGGACATTATTTTTAACCATGCAGAAAATTCTAAGTGTAGGATAACTTATTGAATCTTTTGTAAAGTAGAGATTATGTGGTTTTCCTAGAAAATGAATCCTTGTCTTCATACTAGAATATGGATACACATATAGGATAGATTTTATCAATGATAGTAATTCTAAAATGGGTATACTGGGTATTTACTCAATCGACAAAATTGCATGATGGGTTTTCCTAATACTGCACACTCAAATAGAAAGTCACAATGGATATTCTTAGGTGAAATCCCATTTTATTTATAAATCATTATGATGGATTTGATTAAATAATTACCATTTATGGAATTGGTTGAAATATAGGTTTCCTGGGTAGGAAATAGTGATTTGTTATTTAGATTTCCTATGAATGATTTTTAGAATAACATGATGTATTACTATGATTATTGTAGCTCATAGAAATGATTTTCAATTTTAGTCAATGGATGGAACCAGGAGAAATAATGTTAATGTGGAATGTGATAAGAAATACATGGGTTTTCCTCATGATAAAATAAATGAAATTTGATTTGTGTTGTGAAACCTAGTGATTATTACTAACTAGATATCTCAAAATATGATAAACAGCCTCTACTTGTATGTGAATCTGGACACATAAAATAATTGAAAAATGCAATTTCATAGGAGTTTAGTTAATGAATACAATGGAGGAAATAATATTCATCTTCCTAAATGTCTAAAAGTTGGGAATAAGTACCCATGAAAATGAATCAAAGTAAAAAAATGATGTTTTTTCTCTATGTAAATGAAGGGATTAAATAAATTAGTTTCTAGAGAGTAATGAGTTACACAACGTAGGGAAATGATATTCAACCAAAATTTATGTTAATAGTTGACTGACTTGTTTTGGGTGAACTTTGGTATTATGTAATTTAATTCCTTAATCTACGGGATAACTCTAATTAAATTAAATGGAATATAATATTTTAATATATAACGTGGATCATGTTGGTTACGAAACAATTAATCTCTACAACAGAGTTAGGGATTTCTTGTTAATGTTTGTACGAATGTGACCCTTAAAAACATTATTGTTATACCACTTATTTCATTCATTTAGTGTGCATACTACCCCTTTGATATGATATATCATTAATAACTCGATATTAATTATATTAAAAAATCCATTTTAATTTATTTCTTTCATGGGGATTATTATTCACAATTTATCAATGCGGAAGGGTTTATATCATAATGTCATTTATTTTTAGTATTTTTTATTTTTTATTTCTATTGAGTGAAATCACATTTTTCTATAAATTTAAATCCAATATATTTTATTCTACATTGGAAACTCTTAAAATTTATATGTATTTTTAATTTATTGCACTCATTGGTAAAAATAATTATTTAGAAAATGGTTTTAAAGAATATATGACCTTATTTCCACTTCGATCAATGAAATTTTTCTTTCATATGTACATGCTGTAAAAAATATTAATGGATGATTTTTCCTGCATGTGAAATGTTATTGAAATGTAATTTCCACAACCGTAGACTATAATTATATGCGTTTTAATGTAATTTTTTTTAAAAAAAAATTCATATAATTACTATTTTTTGTTTTTAACAAATTTTTGAAAATAATGATCTCATAATATATGGTACGAATGGATTTTTTCCAACTATCATGATAATTATAGTAATGTCCCAGAAATTTTGTATAATTTTTTTAATTATATAGAATTACTTCGAGACTGCGACATTTGACGGCGCCTGATTCTGAGGCCCTGAGTGCTCAGAATGATCCTTCGAAGTTTTGTTAAGGTTTAATTAGTGCACGTAAGTAGTTTTCATAAAAAAGTTGAATAAATCGTAAGCAGTTTCTTGGATCATAAATCTGAGGGCAGCGTTACGATTAGGATGGTGGGTTTACCCTAGGCGCGACTTAAGTTTAGTCGGCTCATGCCTCCTGGGGAAAAACCCAAAAATTGCATAACCTAAAATAAAGTAATTTTATTTTTCAAATGCTTATAACTCACAAATGGTAACTTAGATTAAAAATCTGATACGACCACTAAACTTGTGATGGAATTCTTTCTTTAGGAATATATTAAAATTTGGATGGCATGGGCCACAAATGAAAGTTTGTTTTTTTCTATAAATAAAATAATTAAGTGACGAATATTTTATTATAAAACCCATAACTTTTAAAATGTAACTCAGATTGGAAATCCGAGAGTACCATTGGGTTTGTTGGGGAATGTTACACTTAGGCATAGCCTAACCTCAACCAGCATGGGTCAAGGGTGACTGTTAATAATTTTATGAACTTTATTTTGGGTACGTTCAGTAAATGCGCGAGAAACATTTTATAACATTTGAACTGGTTCTTGGAATTGAAATCTGAGGACATCGTTGAACTCGCAGCACCGATATTCACTTAAGGTGACCTTCACCTCGACCACTGTGGGTCAAGGGTGAAATTTAGTTTTTCGAATTATTGTGGAGAAGAAGAAAATAAAATAAATAAATTTTTATTTATTTTGTTTGAAACCACCATTATGAATGGTTGGTGGTGGGGACCACCCTAACACCCAATTAATGTGGGGGTAACCCTTGTAATTATCCTAGTTAATGTTCCAACATCAATTTAATTAATATTCCAACTTTATCAAAATTAATAAACTTAATTTATTAAGATGTATTCTCACTTGGCTTGTGGTTGGAAAAATCGTTGCCAAAAGAGAAGAGCCTCAGAGAGAGTTTTTTTAGGATCATATTCCAATGAAGAACCACCCCAAACAAAGAATGAGGATGACCTATAAGCCCAAATCAGAGACATGTTGCGGGAGCGATGAATGTCGGTGTCCCCTTTAATAACCTCATCTTCCTACTTACAACATCTCCAAAGGACGATTGAGGTAGGGAATTTAATTTTAAATATGATTGAATTTATTTGATAATTCTTCATATTCTGGATTCACAATGACGATGGTAAAACTAACATAGCCATCATCCCATACATATACCTTGACCCTTTATCTTTTTTTTCTCCACACGTTCTTCGTGCATTCATCAATGCCAAATATTTATGATGCTAGAAACACAATTTTTTGTTGAGCGTGACATATAGACATGGAGCCCTCGACCTGAGGATCGGAAATATACAGTTTTCATATTTTTCAGGCTTGGGACGAAGCTGTGATGGCTCATAGAAGAAGGCAGTGGTTGGTACCCGGCCCACTGCAAGGAGGGCGGGCGCGTCCGTGCCGCCAGTTTAGCATAAACCTATGGCCCGTCAGTTGCAGCGGAGTAGGGTAGGGGCTGGAATCCAGTCAACCTCATGGCGGAGCGACGACGCATTTCGACACTGCCTATGGGGCAGGAGGCCATGGCCATTGTCCCGCAGCGGAGGCCGAAGTGCAGCTGGCACCCGGCCGACCACAAACAACAGGGGCGTCGTTATGCCACTGGGAGGAGGACTGGCCGGTGCACCGGTCGGTCGTGGCGCACCGAGAAAGACCCTCTCCGGTGGGTCCTAATACCAAAAAAAAATGGACCTTGCCCATTTGGGTGACCTAGGAGGTGCCTCCCTCCCAAGATTCAGCTAGGGTAGACCCCGCCACGACAGTCCACCCGACCGTGGGGCGCACTGCGGGCTGCACCACCGGGCCGCACCAAGTGGGTAGGGCTGATCATCCCCATTCACAGATCGAACCGGGCTTCCCCCTTCACAGGCCGAACCAAGATAGGGTCGGATCAACCCGAACCGGGTTAGGTCAGACCAGGACGGGTCGGTCCACTGGTTCAGAGAGGACATGGGCCCAATTAGACCCAGATACATCTTTTGGCCATAACATGAGAACCGAGCATCTGTTAGACTAATCGTCTATGGTGTTGGGATCCTTGGATCGAGAAGGTCCTTTTGGTATACTCCACCCGAGTTTTGGATAAAGTTGGAGTATGGTCGGGTTGGATCAAACCTCGAATCCAACCATGACCTCAGAGCAGATACACTAATAACATACAAACTGAGTGTTCGATTGATGCGATATCTATTGCATTGGGTCTCTTATGACATGACAGACCTTTGTGATACTTCTCTGTGGGACATTGTGGTAGTCTAGGTATGACTGATATCTCAAGGGACAAATTCTACAAAACTCGAGCGCACCAGGTGCGAGGAATCTAGTGGCTAGCAGTGAGGCAGAGGTTGGAGATAGATAATATGGAGGTTAGTTACCTATCGACTCTGGGCTGGTCGGATCCTGTGTGGGTCATTGCGGGGGTTAGTACCTATCGATCTCATATGGGTCAGCGCAGACCGATCCTATGTGGGTCAGATCCTATGTGGGTCATCGCTTAGCGATCCTGTGTGGGTGAGCGCACACAGATCATGTGTGGGTTAGATACTATGTGAGTCAGCACTCAGCAATCCTGTGTGGGTCAGCACATACTGATCCTGTGTGGGTCATTGTGGGGGTTAGTACCTATCGATCATCTATGGGTCAGACTCTATATAATTAGTAGCAGTTCCTCTTGACAGAATAAGATGATATAACTTTGAGACTAACCATCTGTACTTCTATACATCACTTATACCTATGTGAGCCGGGTCCTTACCATTATGGTACATTTCTGTGTGGTGTACCTGTGTGGTACTTGCATCTTCATGGTTTACCTATGTTGTAATTATACCTTTGTGGTGTTACCTGTGTGGTACTTCTATCTCAGTGGTTTTACCTGTGTGGTATCTTAACCGTTGTGGTGTTACCTTTATGGTATTCTTCCCTCATGAGTGAGATGGGTATATCTTGATATCTTAGTTATATGAATTGGAATATAGCTAAGTAGATTTGAAGACTTTCTTTGTGGTATTTTCCTTTATCGAAATCTAGGAGATCTACGGGGTCTCAGGGTCCCTACTGAGTATCGTTATACTCACCCTTGCATGGGCTACACATGCACCTTTTTGTGTCTTGTGTAGACGACGAACAACACTGATTGAGGATGAGGGTACTAGGACCGGAGAATGCTCATCAGTGGACCATAGACGAGACATACCACAGAGACAATCATTTGAGAGTTGTTCTTACCCTTCAAGTAGGATCCTTGGTGGGTTTTCATAGGAGATGTTTTCAGTTTATCTTGTACTATCCAATTTTACTTATATTTTTCAGCTGGTCTTGTATTTTGTCCCCTTTACTTTCTATACACACCATTTTTACTATATAGTTTATCTTTTTCTTGTATCTTTTTGTGTTCTTGGTTTGTGTGAGTTTACATTTTATAAAGGCAATGCCTTCCCATTTTAGGAAATATGCCTTATAGTGCTTACCGTGAGCCCCAGGTCACCGGAAGGCGGGTGTGGTGTAGTCACGGCACAGGCCCTAGGGGAAGGGTCGTGAAAAAGTGGTATCAAAGGAGTTCGATTCTACTGAAGAACTTGGACTCTGATATTTTCTATGAATCAATAGTGTTATGGGTTATGAGTGTGATTTTTAGTTTGGGGAGTCCAGTGTTGGTGCGGCGATCAACGTATCCATACACCAGCACCCTAAATTCTGATTTCCAAATTATCATACGAAAACACTTATTGTGTTTGTTTTTGAAAAGTTCTTCTTTTTATTTATTTGGATTCATATCACTAGGTATAACTTAATGATAGTGGAACACCTGTTCCTTATCAGGATGCCACCGCATAGACAACCACCTAGGATTCCTGAGAGAGTTCACGATGACTCCCCACAAAGTGACAAGGCATTGGTGAAGGTCCCTCTTACAGAGTTAGCACCTTTGGGTGGTGTACCAGCAGCACCACTACCCGTAGGAAAAGAGTTGACACCAGCCCCACCAATATAGGATGGACGAAAACTGAGTGCATTGCACGAGTTCCAGAAACATAGGCCTCTGAGGATTCGTGGTGAGTCAGATTCCTAGGCAGCTAAAGGGTTGGATGGAGGCAGTTGATAGAGTTATCCACCTAGTTGAGACACCCGTAGAGCAGATGGTGATTCTAGCTGCTGGTCTTTTCCAGTACGTGACCATGAGTGTGGTCCATAAAATAATGATGCTTTGTTACATGGATCGTTCCCAAAAATGGTACCTTCATGTACTGT
Source organism: Viscum album (assembly GCA_963277665.1). Taxonomy (NCBI): domain Eukaryota; kingdom Viridiplantae; phylum Streptophyta; class Magnoliopsida; order Santalales; family Viscaceae; genus Viscum; species Viscum album. The sequence continues at coordinate 525,785,265 of OY728165.1, forward strand.
GCCATCTATATCACTCCTCGTTAGTCAGCAGTTACAATTGGTGGTACCGGTAGAGGACACATTTAGGCTTAGTACCTTACACAATTATCAGCATCAGATACCCCTCAGGTTTCGAGGCGATCCCAACTCACAGGCGGCAGAGGACTGGATTGAGGAGGTCGCTGAGAGTTCTCTAGAGCTTCTAAATCTTTGGCAGGATGACATGTCGGTAGATGAGTATTCATCAAGGCATACCGAACATCCTAGAAACTTAATTAATAGAGTACAATCAGTGCTTTAGGGCTCAGACTTCTGAGTGAGGTTTCTTTAGGGACATCCGAGCCATCACTATTCTTATATGCATTCCTACATGTGTTAGGGTTCTAGAGAGAATCTTTGGAATTGAATATCCTTTGGCTGAGCAGATATAACCAGTGTATGTAAGAAATGAGAAAGTAGGAAAGTGGTGCTAGTCTCAGATACTTTGGTGTGTAAAAACGTTTCAGGAAGAAGAAGTGTTTGGTAAAGATGAATTTGCAGGGCTGTAGATATGGAAGCAGAGCTAGGAGAGAAACATGATGTGGTGTATATTTTGAAATGTTACAACCACCACCTTTGTGGTCCCCACCAGGCTTAGGGAGCTAGAAGATAGGGGAAGGGAGTAGCTGCATATGGTCAAGAGGTGCAACCCAAGGGCTCTAGGAATGATTCGATGAATGGTATGCGTCTACTACTAGCTGTCGTATTAATAGAAATTGGTACCTATCATTCCTTTTTTCCACGAATCTTTTCCAGGACCTAGAGTTTCGGGTTAAACCATTCACTTGACCCTCACATATGGATATACCTTTGGGAAGAGACTCAATAATCACACTTATGCTGACTGTGTGATCTGACACTTGAGGTGAGATTTTCGGTTGGAAGTTCTTGGTGGAAGCGTCAAGGCCTTACGACGTTAGTTTGGGTATGGACTTGACATCCATAGTTCATACTCAAATTGAATGTATTAGAAAAAATCCTTGTGGTTTACCTAAAATGTTGGAATGTGATTTTCCATGGTTAGTGAAAAAGGAAACCCAGCCAGCACATGATAAACTCATGCACAGGATGGTGCATCTGATCACTCTCGAGTCGGCCATACTTACCCTCATGGAAGCATGAGTTTTGAGTTTTCAGTTCGAAACAAGAGTGGCAAAGCATGGGGACAACTTTTCAAAAGATTTTTCCAGGATTACCTCACCAAAGGGAGAGGGACTTATGCTTTGGTTGGGTACTACTAGAGTTTTGGACCAAACTTCTCTAGGGTAGAGGCGCCCATGTCAGTTTTGACGAAAAGGGGGGGGGAGCCTTTCCTATGGATGGAGAAGGGTCAATAGAGCATTCAAGATGAAGTAGAGAGGGATGAGTAAAACTACGCTACCCATGACCTGGAGTTAGCATCAGTGTTCTTTGCACTAAATATGTGGAAACACTACTTGATGGACACATGTTTTACACTTTACTCTGATCACGAGAGTCTCATGTATATCTTCTCTCAGAAAGACCTGAACCTGAGACAATAAAAGTGGCTAGAGATCCTCCAGGACCATGACTTTGAGATAGTCTATACTGTTAGAAAGTGGAACGTGGTAGCATACGCACTCATCATGACGTATGGTCTATAGCTACTGAGTGAGGCATCAGAGTAGCTTGTCTCACTACAGATATAATTCGTTGATAGAGATGATGTTTCTTACCTTTAGTCTATGACTGTCACTCCCCCACTCCATCAGTAAGTCAGGGAGGCTAATCTTGGGTGCATTGACTACGAGGCTTGACGTGCTCAGATATCCTCAGGGTAGTGACTTATTGGATTTTCTGAATGTGGGGAGCATGTCATTCTCTTTAGAGGACATACCATGGTACCAGGTGCACTTCGGGAGGAGGTGTTGAGGGAGTTCCATGCGTCCTCTCTAGTGGAACATATTGGTGTGGTGAAGATGTACCAGGACCTCCGACTTCATTATTAGTGGCTTGGGATGATGAAATCAGTGGCGGAGTTTGTATCACAATGTCTAACTTGTCAGCAAGTGCAGATTGTATAGAGTTGGTATAAGTCTTATACCGACAGGACACGGAGACACATGGACTTCTAAGAGGGGGACCACGTATTCTTGCGAGTCTCTCCTCGGCATCGACTATGGAGATTTGGCCTAGGCGGAATGTTATCACCGAGGATTATTGGTCTTTTTTTACACTTCAGAGGATTGGTGTGGTAGGATACCACTTGGATCTTCCACCGCAGTTGGAGATGGTGCACAACGTCTTCCACGTATCCCAGTTGAAAAGATACAAGCACAACCCATCTCACATCATCGACCACGGTGAGCTAGACTTCAATGATAGGGTAACGTTTGCAGAGTTTCCAAAGGAGATTGAGGATCAACAAGAGCAGTTCCTTCATGGGTGGACGATTCGTCTAGTGTGTGTATGCTGGCATCATGAGATCCTCTTGGAGAGCACATGGGATCAAGAGGTCTAGATTCGTGCTCACTACCCTCTTTTGGTAGTTCTGCCTTTGTTGTGGATTTCAAGGATGTAAATCCCTATGCTGGGAGAACGTAATGTCCTGGGAATTCTATATAATTTTTTTTAATTATATGGAATTATTTCAAGACCACGAAATCTTACGGCGCGCAATTCTGAGCACCGAAGTGCCTGGAATGATCCGTCAATGTTTTGTTATGGTTTAATTAGTGTGCGTAAACAATTTTCCTGAAAAAGTGGAATAACTCTTAAATGGTTACTTAGGTCAGGAATTTGAGGGCACAATTGTGCTCAGGATGGAGAGTTTACCCAAGGCATGACTTAAGTTTAGTCAGTGTGGGCCTCCTGTTATAAAACCCAAAAATTTCATAACAGAAAATAAAATAATTAAATAAAGTTATTTTATTTTTCAAATGCCTATAACTCAAAAATGGTAACTCAGATTAAAAATATGATACCACCGCTAAACTCATAAGGGTATGATTTCTTTAGGAAGATACTAACATTGTCCAGTGGGGGCCACCAGTGAATGTTAGTTTTTGGCCATAAATAAAATAATTAAGTAACAATTATTTTATTGGAAAATTCATAACATTTAAATTGTAACTTTGATTGAAAATGTGAGAGTACTGTTGGGTTCATTGGGATGTGTTTCACTTTGGAAGATCCTAACATCGATAGTCGCAGGATGAGTGTGATACTTAATAATTTTATGAACCTTTTTTCGGGTATGTTCAGTAAACACAAGAGTGGCATTTTGTAACTTTTGAACCGGTGCTCAAGATTGAAATCTGAGGACTTTGTTGAACATGCAGCACTAATATTCTCTTATGGAGACCTTCACCATGACCACAGTGGGATGAGGGTGGATGTTAGTTTTTCATATTTTTGTGGGAGAATAAAAAATAATAATAACATTTTATTTATTTTATTTAAAGCCACCATTTTGAATGCTAGGTGGTGGGGACCACCCGAACTCCCAATTAATGTGGGAGAAACCCTTGGAATTCATTTAGTTAATGTGCCAAATTTAATTTAATTAATATTCCAACTTTAATTATATTAATAATATTAATTTATTAAGTTGGATTTTCATAGGGCTTGTGGTTTGAAAAATTATTGGCAAAATAGAAGAGACTTGATGAGAGTTTTTGGAGGATCATCATCCAACAAAGAATCACCCCCAACGAAGAATGAGGATGATGCATGAGCCCAGATCAGAGACGTGTTGCGAGAGCGATGAACTCCGACATCCCCTTCAACAACATCATCTTCTTACTCACAACATCTCCCATGGACAATTGAGGTAGGGGATTTAATTTAAAATATGATTTAATTGATTTGATAATATTTCATATTCTGGATTCACAATGACCATGGCCAAACTAACATGGTTATCGTACCACACATATACCTTGCACCTTTATCTTATGTTCATCGTGAATTCTTCATGCGTTCATCAACGCCAAATAATTAATGAGGCTAGAAACACAAGGTTTGGTTGAGCGCGACATATGGATGCAGAGTCGAGAACCTGAGGATCGTGAATATGCCATCGTCATAGTTTTTGAGCTTGGAAAGAATCCGCGATGGATTTCGGAAGAAGGAGGTGGCCAGAACCTGGCCGGTCGTAAGGAAGGGGTGTGGCACACGTCCATGTCGCCGGTTGAGAAGGAGGTTGCTACTCGTCGGCCACGACAGAGCAGGGCGGCGGCCAGCATTCGGCTGGCCACATGGCAGAGCGGCGACGCGCGTCTGAGTTGCCGGTGGAGCAGGATGCCGCATCTTCTGTGCCGCAGTAGTGGCCGAAAGGCAGCCGGCACCCGACCTACCATGGAGGACAGCGGCGTCGTCGCACCGCTTGGAGGATGTGGACCAGCCGGCGAACTGGCCGACCATGGCACACTGAGCGGGACCCGCTCTGGTGGGTCCTGCTTCCAAAAACTGAATGGCCCTTAGCTGTTTGGGTTACCTGGGAGGCGCCTCCCTCCTGAGCATCGGCTACGGCAGACCCCACCATAGCGGTACACCCGACCATGGGCTGCACCACCAGGCCACCCCCTTCATGGGACGGGAGGGACCACTACTCAGTGCATTGGGCCCACTGAGGCTAAGGCCCACCGGGCTCGACCTGGACCGGGTTGGGTCGGGTCAGGTCATACCGGACCCAGGCCTAATTAGACCCAGATATGCCTTTTTGTATGTAACTTGAGAACCAGGCATCTGTTTGAAAATCCTTCTATGGAGTTGAGATCCTTGGATCGAGACAGTCCTTTTGGTGTACTCCAGTTGAATTTTGGATCAATTTGGAGAATGGTTGGGTTGGATCGAGCCCTGAATCTAGTCGGGCCCTCGGAGCGGAAACACTAAAAACTTATAGATTGGGCATCCGATTAATGCGTCATTTATATCATTGGATCCCTTATGAAGTTACGGTCCTTTGGGATACTTCTCCATTTGACTTCATTGCTGTCGAGGTACGGCCAATATCTCGAGGGGTAGATTCTACGGAACTCGAGCGCACCGGGTGTGAGGAATCCATTGGCTGGTAGTGAGGCGAAGGTTGGAGACAGATAATATGGAGGTTAGTTACCTATCGACTCTAGGCGGGTCAGAACATATGTGGTCATTGCAGGGGTTAGTACCTATCGATATTGTGTGGTTCAGTGCTCAGTAATCCTGAGTGGATCAGTGCAGACAGATCCTGTGTGGGTCTGTGCTCAGCGATCTTGTGTGGGTCAGCGCACACGGATCCTGTGTGGGTCAAATCCTGTGTGGGTTAGTGCTCAACGATCCTTTGTGGGTCAGTGCATACCGATCATGTGTGGGACAGATCCAATGTGGGTCCTTGTGGGGTTTAGTACCTATCGATCCAGTGTGGGTCAGACTCTGTATAATCAACAGCAGTGCCTCTTGACAGAATAAGATGATCTAGTTTCACGACTAATCATATGTACTTTTATACTTCACTTATACCTGTGTGAGCTGAGTCCTTACCTTTATGGATATTTTTTGTGTGGTGTACATGTGTGGTACTAGAATCTTCATGGTGTACCTGTGTGGTACATATACCTTCATGGTGTTACCTGTATGGTACTTCAATCTTAGTGGTTTTACCTGTGTGGTATCTCAACCCTTTTGGTATTCTTATCTCATGAATGCGATGTGTATATCTTGATAACATAGGTATATGAATGGGCATATACCTAAGTAGAGTTGAAGTATTTCTTTGTGGTATTTTCCTTTGTGGAACTCTAAGAGACCTACAGGGTCTCAGGGTCCCTACTAAGTATTGTTATACTCACACATGCACAGGCTATGCCCGCACCTTGATGTGTCTTGTGCAGATGACAGACAATGCTGACTGTGGAAGTGGCTACCAGGACTGGAGAATGCTCAGAGGTGGACCTTAGATGATGGGTACCATAGGGACGACCATTCGAGAGTTGTACCAACCATTCAGGTATGATCCTTGGCAGGTGTTCACAAGAGCTGTTTTCAGTTTTACTTGTACTATCTAGCTTTACTTGTACTTTACAGTTGGGCTTGTATTACAACCCCTTTACTTTCTGTACACACCCTGTTTACTATATAGTTTATCTTGTGCTTTTATCTTGTTGTGTGCTTGGTTTGAGTGAGATTATAGTTAATAAAGGCAATGCCTTCCCGTTTTAGGGAATACACTTTTCAGTGCTAGTTGCTAGCCCTTGGTCAATGGAAGGCGGACTTGGGGTAGTCACGACATGGACCCTAGAGGACGGGTCGTGACAATTATTTTCTTTGAACCTTCTGTTTTTGGAAAAAAATTTATTTTTAAGGAAATAATTTTCTGAATATTCTGAAAATCTTTATTTACCATTTTAATAAAATGAATGTATATTTTTTATATATTATCAAAGAAAGGTTTGAATGGTCTTTAAAATGAGTTTTCTCATCTATGAATACATCCATTATAGATTTATTAGTTTCACAAGGGATATAATCTTATAAATCCAACCATTTTTATAGATGAAAAATTATATTTAAGGATAATTATATGAACCTATTTATTTACAATCGGATAATTATTTTATGATGATATATTGAATGTTTTGATGATACAATCCAGTGCATTTATCTGGATGGCTTCTTATTATGTGATGAAGGGATGTTTACAAATAAATTTATTTTTAAATGGTTTTACTATGATATTATGATGAATGTTTTATATATTTTTTTATTAATATGTATTGTTTTCATTATGATACTAGTGTTTCATGAATTATATATTAATTCTATACATTGGGTATAGAGGGATATGTCATCGGAAAATAAGAACTAGAATGGGGAGTGAACCTAATTAAGTTAGGTTCTATGTCCACTAAGATAATATTGACAGTGATCCTTGACTATATAAATGATGGAATTGGGTTTTATCCCGGTCCACTGTGATATTTTTTATTGTGATCCTGGAACCCGAAAATGATTTTTTAGTTTTTTTGTATGCTCAAAACGAATGAATTTTTTTCAAGATGAGTTCTCAAGGATCATAATAGTTAATTTATCTTTCTTTACCATTATTATTTTTTTACAATTTTTGTTCAAAACCTAATTTTAGGTTATAGTGTTAGTGTTCTTTTAATGAGTGGCTATGAATTTCTTATGATATGATCATGTTCTTACACCTTTTTTCTTATACTCACTTATGATCATTAGTTGATATCCCCTTAGATTACCATTACAATGATTTTAGGCTCACCATATCTTATTTTTTCCATTTTCCACTAGTTATGAAGAAATTTATCAAGTATGAAATTTATAATAATCGTAATATTAAATAAGATTTTTGTAATTGATGTGAAATATATTTTATGAAATAAGTTGACTAGGTATCTAGTCTCTAATGATATTAATCATTTACAGTCCTCGGTCATGATTTTTATGAAATGTATTGAATATTCCACTAAGAGGATGTAATATTTATGTTTTTTATGATCAGGTTTCCTCAAACATATTCCTAGGGTTTTCACTAAATCCATCATACCTCATTCACAAAAATATATTATATTACCCAACTAATATAAATAGTTATATATAACAATGAAATAATAATAAAAAACATATCTCTCCTTAAATTACCCTTAACTAATATCATATTCATCAATGTTATCTGAAATATGATCTAATACTAAATATAGAAACTAAGATATTAACTCTAATATCTAGTTCTATAAATTTATATTTTACACACTGATTTGGATATATATATATATATATTCAGACATAGTTATCATATTAATACATGACTTAATGAAAAAATTCATAATAATTAATTCATATGACTATTTAGGTTTAGATATTTATATAATTATGACAAATCATAAACTAATAAAGATAATTTATATCTCAACTAATGTATATTTTTTATACTTTTCATCTAATTATAAAAGACATAATACTTACTAATTATTTAAAATTTCCTAAAAATCTCCCAAAAATTCTATTCATCTAAACATATCATCTATAATATTTCTCTTCATAACATGGGGATATGGAAACATATTAAGGGTTGAGAACAAATTTCAATTGAGGGAAAACATTCAGCCGAGTAAATCACTGCACAAACATGGAATAAATTATTTGGTAGAAAGAAGTAATAATCATAATATCATAATCAACTAAAATAGTTAGGATAATATATCCATGGATACAAATTAAAAAAATAGATCACTTAGATAATCATAACTTAATTTGTGGTGATGGGATATATATAATTTTGAAAATCATGATATTACAATCATGGCCTCACCCAAGTCATGATTCATGTCATCGAGATAGTAGTAAAGAGATCATGTGGGATTACACATGCACAAACCTAATACCCAGACATGTTTCTTACATGAAACTTCCATTTGCACTGAGAGATGTATTATATAATGTACCACCTATAAATTTTTTTAGTCTAATTCATTCATCATATGAGATACTAAGTAAAAAAACATTGTCAAATTTTCCAAAAAACAACCTTATTGAAGTATCAATATATAGAATGAGAATATTTTTCCCCATGTCATTAAAAGGCCTAACATGGTTTTCTCACATCTAATGAAATAATTTGGGTTGTTAAAAAAATGGTCAACTTACCTATTTATATTATAACATACGTATCATAATAATAAATACACAAATTTTCAATAGTTCCCCAGTCAAAAAGATGGAATGGATTTCAATGTAAGGATCCCTAAAACTAGAATCATTTTGATTAAGTAGTATACTGTTATGTTAATAATTTCCCCAATAAATAAATGTGTTGAATCTTATTGAACACCCCTCAATAAAATAAATAGAACATATGGTGTTGATAAACTAATGTAATTGGAATAAAAGATATGCCTATTTAAAAAGGTAGTGATTGATCTTATCATTGATAGAGAAAAACATTACATAAGTCATCCATAAAAATAAGAAAGATAGTTACTAAATAAAATATCCCTACTATATCAAATAACACCCATAAAGATATCAACATAGATAAAAAATTCATTTTAAAACAATGATTCAAATGATATCATGCAAGAATGGTTCAAAAAATGAATTGTTTGATAATATTATTTTATTACCCTAAAATATAAATATATATTTTTATTATATATTTCAATAAGTAAAATAAATCCAATTAGTGTGAATAATTTCTAATTTGAAAAGGAAAATTGATGTAAAAATTTAAATGAAATTTAGGAAGACATTCATAACATTGATATAAAAGAAAACATATATGTTATTTTCTAATGTCGATTTCAAAAAAGTGAACTGATAGATTTTTAAAACATTTAATTTCAAAAAATTCCTCGGTAATAGTGACTTGAAAATAAAATAATATTTTATATAGGAAATCGGGATTGACAGGAGAAAAATTTTGGTAATATAATGAACCATTTTAATACTTCAAATTACCTTTTTTTGAAACTATTGGAACTATGGTGACTTTCACTAAAAATATTGTTTTTTAAGAGATACATGATTACATAAAACCTTATTGTTTATATGAATATATATATATGGAGAAGTTTTATGATCATGTAAGGTATGAATGAATAATCTGATGGAGACTTTTGAATGCAATAATTGAGTACCAGTGAGTGTTTAATCTCAAAGAGGTCTCATGATGTGGTCATGTTAAGTCAATAAAGTAATTTATTCAAGAAATTATTAATGAATATTATGTAATTTAAAAATCCCATGATTTCGTGAATGGTATCCAATGACCACATAACTGAGCTACATGATTAAATTATTTCTTTTAGTCGCAGTTAGGCTTTGGAATTTCATTAAAGATCATGAACATGATCTGAAAGAGATCTTAAAATCACAATAAGTATGTGGACTTTTGATGAGAAATCTTTGGAGGGAATTCCATATATTGAATGTGGTGAATTATGTTAAGTGATTATCATGTATAAAGGTTAGGTGAAGTGGAAAATAATTGAGGTAGTGTTTTTGAAGGCTAATTTCATTTCTTAGAGCTCTGTCAGTAGAAATTCCTAGAAAAATACTCATTGTTCATATTTTTAATGGTTTAATGATAAGGTAAATATTTAATATAATTTTGGAGTTATTTCATAAATAAGTCACAAAGTTGAGTTAGGTGTTAGAGTTTTTGTGTCATGATCATGCAATCAAATATATAGAGAGGAGGTATTAGAATCAGGTCATCCATTACATTTCATTTAGAAAAGGTCTCATGAAGTCGTTACATGCTATATATTTTTCACATGGGATATCATGACTAGGTTCACATGCTCACATTAAGGAGGAATTGACTCATGGTATTCTTTTTGTTTTATCATGGCCAAGGGTACACACCATAAGATCTTTTTGTGGAGCCTTTCCTCAAAGGTCTTATAACTATGTTATTTCTCTCCAGGTAATGAAATACATATTTCCTGATTTAGATATTCCTTGAGTTTTATAGAATGTATAGTATTTTTATAGAGAATATTTTTTGAACTATTAAACTAGTGAATTCTAATTATATTCTAGAAAACAAGTAATATAATATTAAATCATGTTAAAGTACTAATTATTTTTAAATCAAACAATATTCTTTTAATTTAGAGAAGACAACCTTAAAATATTTAAACTGGTGAAGAATGAATCTAGAGTAGTGTCTAAGGAGGACTCAATGGTGGTCATCCAAGGGATGAAATGAGCTATCTATAAATATGTTGTTAAGGTGGTTTTTCTAATATAGAGTTACCTTGTTCAAAATTTGTAATCCAAAAAATAGTGATTTATTATGTATTTTGGAAAGTCAATCCATCATGAGTTTTTACTCCTTTGATATGACCATTTACGAAGAACCCTGAAATATATATTTCATTATACTCCAATTTTTTCACATATATATTTTTGTGCTTTTTAAACTATATAATAGGTTCAATAGGTTCCTACCATTAAGGAAATGATATCTCCTAAATAAAAATAAAAATTGGAAACCATGATTAACCCCTCGTATCCCAGGGTTTCCTAATGCCTAACAAGTGTTATCAAAGGGATGATTAATAGCATTGAAATTGATTTAAAAAATATTCCAACCTGGAGAAATTTTTTTATGTCATTGGAATTACTCTTTTTGATTAGAGAAACTATTAGACATATTAAAATATGATGGAGATGCATATTAATTCTCTTGGTATAGAATTTATTTTCTCTACTTTAAATAGGGTTCAAAGTAGTGATATAATAAGACATTATATGACTAAAAATAACATAAAACTTTTGGTTTTGGATTATATTGCATTAAGCATGTTAACTGGAGCATTGATAGATTAAAAATATATATCAAAGTAATGAACTGCATTAATGCTAAGAATATCTGGGATATATGTTTCCAATTTATATAAATGGGATAGAATATTCAAAGAGGAAAATCTCTAGATATTTCATTACATATTCACTAATATGAAAATTTATCCACATGAAAGTAAAAAAGAGATTATTTAATAAAATCTTAGTGGTGTTTTGTTTAATCTAAATACTGGGAGAAGAAATAAAATATATAAAAATCCTCAAAAAAAATTACAATGACTCCCCCTAGTATAATCAAAAAATTTGTTCTCTTGAAGAAATGGATTTGACCAATATCCCCCAAGATGAAATTCAAAGAAGTAATTTGAAATTTAAAATATGAATTAATCCTATGGAAGCTTTAGTAAGGAAATGGAAATAATTTCCATGGGAAATTTTATCTTCAATGATTTTGAAAATGGAGAAAATTAAGAGGTGGATTTTCTATAAATGGTGGCTAGAAAATTCAAAAGTGGAAAACTCAAATTCAAATAAAATTATCCAATTTCTTTTTTTTGGTGTAAAATATTTTCTAACACTACTGAAAATATTCACATAGATAATTTTTTTGTGAAAAAATTAGAGTAAAATAATTCCAAAATCAAAGAAGGCAATTTAAATCAAAAGTCGGGATGTCATCTTAAAGTAAATACTAGTGAAATATCTAAGTGAAAATAGGAGAGGATGATAATTAACACTCACTATAACAATTTGAAATATAATTAAAATGTTTTTTTAATGAATCTATCATATATAATAGAGAGATTAGTGATCTAGAGTGATAAAATGTTAATGAACCAAATAGAATAATTGATCTCGTTTTAGAACTTGATTTAAATCTCAAAGAGATTTATTTTCAAATAAATAAATATCGAAATATTACATTAATTATAATGGAATACAATAAATTTTTGGATGAACTCATTGGAAATATTCGATAGATATAAGAATATTTGGATGAATAGTAATCCAGTTAAGATGACATTAATGAATTTTTTTACTTCATATTGTAGATAGAATAACCAACTAAGGTGATTGAGGACTAGAATATCTATATAAAATAGATAATGACGATGGTAGAATTTGTAAAATAGGGGATAATTTCTCTATGAATAAAATTGGAGATAGGAATGAAATTATGTGATGCATATAATAAACTTCATTTTATAAGGATAATATAAGGTGAACTACTAGATTTAATAAAGTGAGGATCAGAAGGTTTTCACACCATTTGGGACGAAAAAGTAATAGGTTAGTATATAACAAGGTAATTAAATATGAGTTTGAGAAATCATAGGTTAAATTTTTAAAATAATGTGATAAGGGAAATGGAATGTTTGGTGATTTTACAATCTAAACTAAACTAAGAACTATAAAAAAATTCAACCATTTAAATAAAATAATTGGATTGAAAAAACCTCTTAGGCCCAAGGTTTAATAGGAAATTGAAGAATTAAACATATCATGGTTACATGTGGATGAATTAAGAAGTAAATATATTTCCACTATTAATATATCAGTTTTTAACTACCCTTTTCACACCGTGACTTTTTTTGTGATGTAAAAAGTTAGTTGGATTAGTAAATATCTAGAAGTCAATAAAGGAGAATGAGACCATATATACCATATGATATAAGTAATTCAATTAATGAATATTTCTTCCATTTTTATATCTTTTGGGACAATATAGGTGATTTATTAGAAAATAGTAGAATATATTCATTCCATACAAGTTGAGGAAAATGAAATTTCATTAAACATAAAAAATTCATTATAATAAAAATTCACCATTTTAAAATGATGATGATTATGATTACAACAAATATGTTGAAAAATTGAAGGAAAAGAAATATAATTTTCTAACTCAAAATGAAATATTGTGGAAATAAAATCGGAATATCGAGAAATATTATCAGTTAAAAAATTCTATCAAGGTGAAAAATATTAGCACACCATGGATTCTTGATAGTGATTAATTATCTCACATGACTTTTAATAATAATAACCTCACTAATGTGAATGGATGAATTCATATAATAGTGCATTTCATGAATGATGGGGCCCTAAAAATAAATGTTAGTGGAAATACATGGTCAGATGGAATTGAAATAAATAAATAAAACTTTTTTTATATGTGCATGGAATATGGCACAATATGTTGAGTGTAAGTCAATGATGTATCTCAAGAATAAAATTCTCATTTACTCATAGGGGGTGCATTATCATAGGTAAATCTTGGAACTATATCATGATAGTATGGAGAACCATTGTAAATTTGAACTACGTATAAATCTAAAAGAAAACCTATATTTTCCCAATTGAAAATGAAAACAACTTGTGGATTTTGAGGATTGGTCATATTCACCATGAGATAATAAGGAACATTTCCATGTTAAAATATTAAGTTTATTTTTCTAATATGAAATGTGATCTTGAAAAGATATCTGATTATTTAATGTGGGGAAAATGGTCTACCTTCCATATCAACCAAAGAATAAATAGGTCTAAAATTTTCTAGATCAGATTCACACTAATGTTTGTGGTTAGATGAAATTTTCAAAGACATTATAAGAAATATATTTAATTATAAAAATTTATAATTATAGTAAAATATAATTGTAGATGTTCATATAAAGAAAGTGAGAAATAATGGGGTTTATAAAGTGGTATCTAAAAAGATATGAAATTCATAATTGGTGTTCAACTAAAAGTCTCTCTTCTGAAAATTGAATAGATTACACATAAATTTAGTTTGAGAACTATCCAAATAATCCATGAATTAAACATGAGATAGCATTGGTCATTACCCAAAAATTAAATGGGATTATGTAAAGAATAAATCAATATGGTAACATTGTTTCCAAAACAATGATGACTCGGAGTGGTGTTTTTACTATATATTGTAAAGATTTTGTTCAAGTCTTTTTTACCCATAACAAGGAAGTTTTGTGTCCAGGATAGGTGATAACAACCCATGAATAATGGCATAAATCTTATCCTTCTCAAAATATCTTTGTTATGTTAGTATTAAATCTAAAAAATAAAAATGTAACACATGGAATGTATCAAGATTCAACATATGATGGAGTATTTCATGGAAACTCTTTGCAATATAAGACCTATAAATTCAAAATTAATAGGTTGATGAATGTTATAGTAGGTAGTGGTTGTATTATCATTGTGGAGACTGATGTTAAGAACACTATAATTAAAACATCTATTGTGTTAAGTGAAGAATAAAATATAGTAGATCGCGATATTGATATAAACTTTTATATTATCTAAGATAAAAACTGTTAAGGATTACACCAATGAAAATGATTCAGAGGATCAATTATATGGGAAAAAGTATTGAGAAAACTTATTATCATGTATAAAAAAGAACAAATAAATGAACAAAGGTTGCTCCTTTTATCATTATTGGCGGTCAATTTTATCCAACTCAAACCAAAATGATGTCTTATAAAGTGATTGAAACTCTATAATCTATAGTTGGGATTAATAAATTTGAATAAGTAATAAAACAAGAGTGATATATTAATGTTATAAATTAATATTTTGATCATAATGATATAATCTAGAATTGGTAATTTATTAAAGGGAAAGATAATCACAATTTGATTGGATCAAAATGTATCTTTATGAAAAATTTGATGGGCCCTAAAATGTGATTTGAAACAAAGAATGACTAGTTTATAAAGGTTGTTACTTAATAAAATTTATATATTTTGAATAAAAATTCACTTTAATATCCTTTCTGGATCCAATCATGCTCTTTCTATCTATAGTAATTTAATGTAGTTACTCAGATTTTCAAATGGATGCTAAAATGATATTCATAAATGGTGTTCTTAATGAAAGTGTTTATATAAAACAACTACGGGGTTTTATTTTTGGAAATGATGAAAATAAAGTGTTCATATTGAGAAAGTCCTTGTTTATAATAAATATATCTCCTTATAAAATACATTCACATATGTATTCATAAATTATATTACAAGAATTAAAAATTTATGGAGTTAGTCATAGACTTTATGTAAAATAACTCAGTGAAAGAATAGTTCACGGTGCTTATTTAAGTTGATAATATCATATTAGGTGGAAATAAACAAAAAATAGTTGAATAATTTTCCTGAATGTTGATTACAAAGTTCGATATGTCTCTAATTAATTATTAAACATACTTTTAAGGGTTTCAGGTGACTTAAAATTGTAAAATGATTTTTATCTAATAAAAATTATTTAAAAGAGATACAAAAAAGTTAAACATTCATAATTAGAATCTAATTTCCACAATAAATTTATTTGTTAAAAACATTGAAATAATGAGGAACTAAAATTTTTCAATATTATCTTATATAAAATAATAACTAGAATATTAATATATATATATAACTATATCACAGTCGAATATTTTATTAGGACCTTGTTTAGCATCCCATTTTCAATGTAATCTCGGGGAAGATCATCTCATAGAACATAAACATATCATTAAATATATATGATGTTATAGTCTATTGTATGACATTGAATATGATCATGAAATATCTATATTCTCTAATATCAACTGGTCTAGTGAGTTTATGGATTAATGTTCCATAAGTGGTCGACCATCCTTGGTTAGAAGTAAATTTGTTTGATGGCATTGTTAGAAGAAAGAAATCAGGACTCTCTTTATGATAGTGTTGGAATACATTAATGTAAAAAAAATAATGCAATCAAATTATATGGATAAAGAAAAAGATTTAGGATATCAATGATGAATTGAAACATCTTATAGTGATCTTTCATGGTTACAACACAGTGATCAATATCATTTAAAATCCAATGAAACACTTCTATAACAAGAATATTTAAATCGGTTATCACATTATAAAAGATAAGGTTAAGAAACATTTATCAAAATGTAGTATATTGTAACAACGGAGGTTATGGATGATATCATGAATACACTTTTGACCACTTCGATTTATGAAAAGTATAATTTTAACCTTTGTGTTTAACCACCTCCCATGTTCTAATGATGTTTTATAAATACAAATCCTTCCCCTCTCACCAATTTATATATTTATTTAACATTTTTTTTCATGTTTTGGAGGCTATATCGCATTCTATTTATTATCAATTTTTGATATTTATTTATGAAATTAAATAAATTTTATGTTATTTTTTCTAATAAGTAGTTTTGAAGCATTATTCCATTCTCCTTTTTAGGGGTAGATTATGGTTTTGAAGTTCATGGGAGTTTATAGAATGTTTCATTGTTTGTATTTATCTCTTAAACTATTGTTTTATTCATCACTCACTATCCATGTAGACATATAGTGATCTAAGAGATATTATATGTTTATAACAAGGGTTGGATGAATTTTATTTATCCCTGTATTATTAATAAACAGAAAGGGGTGGAATGTTTGAACCAAGATGATCAATGATGAAAATTTTGTTTTATTTCTTTCTTATTCTTGTATGATCATCATTTTTTATTCATCAGTATTTTTTTTGTTTTTGAAGAATATGTATTATTTAAAACAGGGATAATGTTAAAGGAATTTTTTTTATCCCCTTGTCTTTTCCAACTTTGGAGATTATAAATTAATTGTAACATAAGTCACATAATGTAATATTTAAATCATTACACTATCAAATAATGAATAAGGAACCATGTTATTGCATAACTTTGTAAGCTAAGAAAAACATCAAAAACCATTAATAGGTACCTGACCACATGAATTTGATGATGTTATGTTAATTTGTAAGGAATGAACAAATCACATGATGGGGACTTTTGATAATAATAAGAGGGTATTGGTTAGTGTATAAGTTCAAAGTGATCTTGAGATGTGGTCAAGTGAAGAAAATAATGGGAGTTATGATTGAAATGATGGAAGGATGTTGTGTATGCTTGAGTACTCATGATCCCATGATGATAATCTCACTACCTCATAAGTGAGAATCATGAATAAGGTTGGTATATCATATGTGGCAATGGATGAGACTTGTGATGATGATTGAGCACACGATGAAGAAGAGATATTACAATATAAATAAGAAATGGGGCTCACAATGAGTGGTCTTGTGATGTGATTTTCATATTCACATGGGTAGCATTATTTTACGTGGTCCCCATGTAGCATGGTTAAAAATGTTAAAAGTATTTGAGATAGTGGTTTGGATAGATAATTGTGTTTCTCAGATACAGGTTGATGGAGAACCCCCTAAAAACAAACATTATTATTATCATTGAGGAGTTGACAAAAAGAATAAGGATTTAATCTATGTTGGTGTTTTTTCAATGATTCATCCATGAAATAGATTTAGGCATTATATTTTCTATGGATTTATAAAATGATCATATAAATAGAGGGGAAATATGTAAACAAGGCCATGTAAAACATTTCATTTGGGTAAGGTCTCATGAAGGAGATATGTTCTGGAGAGTTTTTGATTGGTCTACCATGACATGGGTTATACACTCAAAAAAATAAATAATCCATTTGAGGTCTTGTTCTCGGTATCTTGTGAATGGGGTTATGGGGTATGTGATCAAATGGAGGATTCTTGCTTCCAACATCTTGTGAGCAACATCATTCACTCGAGTTTATAAGACATGTATCTTATAAAAGGGATATGTTCAGGGGTTATATCTTATATGGTGATTTTCTAATGAAATTTATTTAAACTCTTAATTTAACAAAATGATATTTTAAAATGAAAGAATATTTTATATAGTGTACAAAATATTCCACATCCAGGCTAAACGAGCCACTAAATATTGTTATTTAATATTGTAGTTTTCGTCAATATATTATATTGGAGGCTATGAATAAGGCTAACTATATAATGTTTTCACAAGATTATATATTTTTTTGATATTAATTCAATATATTTTATAGGCATAAGATAATATCTAATCAAATTTCACATAAAAAAGATGTATTTTTTAAAAAAATAAAATTTTACTTCCTTTTAATTGGAGAATTTTCTTAAAAAAGTAACAATTTATTAAATTTTATTTTTAAAAAATAGTCATCATTTTTGAAATGTAAATATAAAAATTTACTTTGGTATATTTTTTTTATTTTTTTTAATATGATTAGTTTTTTGATGAAGAGTGAAAAATACTACATTTCAATTGAAAATGTACTTTTCATATAAATAATTTATAATAATTAATTGTATATTAATTTTTTTATTGTATTGTTGTTTTAGTTAAACGTCAATAAATCTTATTTTGGGCACTGAAATTAATTTCACATTGAAATTTGATATAAAAACATTTCAGACTTTTGGCCTTTTTAAGTTCAAAACCATATTTCTCGTTCTGAATATGAGATCATTTTTTAATTTAATTTTATCTATTTTTTTTTGAATTTTTAAAAATGGATTCCATAACAGAAATCAATAGGTAAAAATTTTTTAAGTAGGTCCCTTTTATTTTTTTACTATATGATTGATAAACTAATTAACTTTTATTACCACACCTAATGATAAATCGGGTAATTAAGGGTTAAAACAATGTCATAAGTTTTAGAAAACTATCATAAAAATTGTCCAAATTTTGTTTCATAAGTTACTATAGACCCAAAACTTCCTTTTACTAAATTTATGACCTCTTAGTGCCACATTTGTGACTGTAATTCCTTTTTGGTATTTTAATTTAAGAAAATTCTACCTTTTCGCACTAATATTTTTAATAAGTACAATGTTTTTATTATATGGTAATATGGAGGTTTTTGTCAACCATAAATCAATTTTTGAAATCCCAAATATGTATCTTCATGATATATTTTTAAAAAAAAATAGAGAATATATAATTAACTTAAATTTTTTCACAATATTGATGTAGTAAGTATTTTAGTAATTGAAATATAAAATAAATGATATTAGAAATATTAAAAAAATATAATTTTTTATAATCAATGTCAAAGAAAAACCATCCAGATTCCCTCCATGATTTATGGATTTATTAAAAAAAATTATTAAATATTGTTGTATCGATATTATGTAATTTCAATGAAATTAATAGTGTCAAAATTAACATTAATGGTCTATTAAAATAAATAATATATTACTAAAAGATTTAAAATTATTAAAATTGTAAATATATGAAAATTTATTTGGATAAGGTTTTAAAATTTATAAATTATTCATTTATGCATATCTATTCATTTTATTATAACTATATTAACCCTGAAATTGTAAAAGTTTATATTGTAGCTTTAAGAATTTATGGGGTCAAATAGGGTTAAAACCAAAAGATAAGGATAGAAAAATAGTCAAAATATGGAGAAATTTTATTTTATTTTTTTATATTAACCCCTTATCATGCTATATTCTTTATAAATCTTTTTTGAGAAATTTGGAAATGAAAAATAATTTATATTATTTTATTATTTCAAGAAATTTTAAGATTTCCACTCCCCTCTCTTATAAAAGGGAATATATTATTCTCTTTTTATCGCACTTCAATCCCTATTGGGTTTGGAAAATAATTATAAATATTCCTTTCTAGAATAACTACATGCATTATAGAGGGCTCTTTTTAGAAATAACACCACTCTTACTGCCATTAATCTTTAAATCAAAGGTTATTGTCTGAAGAATAGGCATCATTTTTAGTCAAATTATTCATCCACTACATTCAAATATTCTTCAACAGAGATTAAATAATCACTCTAGAATCCTCCATATATTTATATTTTATGATCTCTATTTAAATACATATATCCATATCCACGTCCATGTAATTTTAAAAGAAGTAATCATTCAAGTGTACGGTGGACTACGATATCAAGAACCGATGAAAATCATATTCTATCGCAAAATCTAAAGATTAGTTTTAATTATGAAATTAATTATTATATATGATATTAATTACATATTTCAAATTATTAAATGATAATATATCATTTAAATTCTTATCTTTTTATTCAAAGAAAAATGATAACACTGTTTGTGCGTACAAATGAATTATCTCCTCTATGATGTGATGTGACTCATTTTTCATCCCCACGTCACATGGATGATATATAAATATATGTATATTTAAATTATTAATGATATATTAATGATATTATGATCATTATTTAGTGAAAAAATTATACTTACCCTCTATCAGTAATTATCATTGAAAAATAGAAATGCCACTCATGCATATGTATGACTTATTGTCTCGACGATTATAACATGGTTCATTTTTTATTTGCATATTTGATGCATATATTTAAAATTATAATTTATCAATAAAAATTAAAATTATGTAATTATTATTATTCTAGATATGATGTACTAATAACTACGTGTACTATTGACATCATGCCAAAGTAATATTGGTCTCATGTACCAAATATCATCAAAATATTTGACGTAAACATAAATAATTAAGTAATTGTTATAACATGGTAATAAGTGGTATAAGAGTAATAATAAAAATTAATAAGGTTCACAATAAATTAAATAATTAACATAAGTTTGTTATTCTGTATGTTTAACTCACACGTGATGCATTAGAGTCAAGGTAAAAACTCTAAAACTAAAAATCCTTATTTTAAATGTAAGAATGAATTATTTTTTAAATCTATCAATTTCATATACAAGATTTTAATAATTTTTTTTGAATGTATTTATATAGACACAAGTGTTTTAAATAGTAATTTTTCTTAATTTACCTCAAATGTTCTCAAAAAGTAATATTTTAAAAACAATTTCTCTTAAAACTCATATTTTAATGTTCTAATTTTAGCTCTACATACAAAGGTCAAAAGAATTTTTTTTAATAAATATGAAAAGAATAAAATTTTTGGACTTTTATAAATATTAATAATTTAATGATTCCTTTATAATATTTTATAATTTTTTTAGTGAAAATTATTTCATTATTCTGTGTTATGTTTTTATATGTTAAGAAGTTTTTTTTGAAAAAGGTATTATGATTTCTGAAATTATTTTAAATTTATTTTAAAAATATTTTTCAAGTGTTTAATTCATGACATTGTATATGAGAATTATATGAAATGGGTGATCCAGATACATCATATATGATTGTTTTATCCCCATTATATAATGCAAGTGACCCCAATAGAGATTATATGAATGGTTGGTAACCATTACAGCTCATAAGAAATGGATCATCCCGATGTATCTTTAATGAATCATTGATAATAATGTTATATCACGAGTGGGCATGATATATCTTACAATATGGGTGATCCCTATTACAGATCTCCAATTCATTAGGTAATAATAATATTTCATATTAGTCATACTATTATTCTTGTTGAAAAGTTTTTAAAAGGTTTTTATGTATATGATACTCTAAATCACCTAAAGGTGTTTTAATTTCAGGATATAGGTTTTAATGATTTTCTTTGGGAAAATATGTGTATTTTTTATGTAAAAATATTTTATGTTGTATTATCAATGACTATTGAAGATAATATTAAACATTATATAAGTTTTCATTTTATTACTGATCTAAAAAATTCCTTTAATTTTACTTACTGAGCTTTTGTGTTTCTCCCATATTTTAAAAAACATTTCACACGGTTTATGGATGGTTAAGGTAAAGGAAGAAATCATGTTCATCGTCTGGGAGTTTATCTATGAAAATAAATCCTGAGTAATTTAAAATGAGTTATATTATGGGAAAAAAAGATACTGATCTGAAGTGACCACTTTTTATTTTGCGTTTTTTTAATATATGAGTTATAGCCAAATTCTTTGAAACTATAAATGTGAAATGATCCTAAATGTGAATGAAAGTAAAATTATTAACATAAACTCAATATTATGTAATAACTTTATTTTGGGATTTATAGTTTCTATTAGAGGATGGTAACATTATGGGTTGGGACATTTCTCTAAACAATGGTTACGTTTTCATTATATTATTTTTGAAAAATCATTGTTCTATAAATATTTATTATCTAGGAAAATAAACTAAAAATTACAGGGGGGAGATTAAAAATAGCATTTCAATCACCTCATAATGACTTATTTTTAATAATTATTTCCAAAACATGTCCATATAATTTTTTAAATTTTACTAGAATATATGACACATTAAAATACTTTTATGAAATATAAAACACCTCCTCTATAACTTAATACTAGTATGGTTCATGGTTTTTTAATAAAAGATTATTTTCCCAATTTTCTCATATTTTCCAAAAAAGTAAATAATACTAAGTCATTTACAAAAAATTTACACCATCATGAGACATTGAAGAACATTATGATCTGAATATAGATTCCAATGAAGGAGAGACTCATGAAGTATATTTAAATTTAGTTTTAACATTTAATATTATAGTTCAAACATATGGTGTATTCAAAGGACCTTTTATTAGATTTTCTAAAAAATATTGGTCTAAATGTTTTATAAAAAATATGTTTTATCAGATGTTTTTAAAATATATTTTCAAACACTATTTCTACTCCAACAATAATACAACCCATGTTGATCAAGGTGAATTTGGAAAATGGAAGAAAGGGGCTATGAGGAAGCTCTCAGTCATTGTTGCAATGTGTGAACCTTCTATCTATGTGAACATATTGATGATGAAATCTGGAGAATACCGTGATCAAGGTACAAGGTTATTTATTATAGGAATATTTTTATTTATTTTATAGGATATTTAAATTTATAATACTGAGATATAAAAGATTTTGTGAATTAATAAGTTGAGGTAATTCTGGGTTGAGATGAAAAATGAAAGTTATAAGATAACATTTGAGGATAAAAATTTCATATAAAGGATGAATCTAAAATTTTAAATTAATTATGTTTCCTTATGTACATATTCTATGTCATAAAGTAATTCCTCAATTATGGGAAAATTATTTTGAATAAAAATGTAATTCATTTATATTTATTACTCAAAATCAATGGACCCTTAACCCCTCACTAATTTACAGTTTCTGTTGGTAAAATTTATAATGTCCATGTTATCTATCACTTCCCATCATAACGTTTTTTTATTTTTTTCTTCTATTTCAATTTTTTCTACATGTAACCATATTATGTGTTATTTTAGTTAATCTACATACTTTATTTTTTCTCTTTTAGAATGAATGTTTTATTGACGCTTGTTCTGATATGAGAATTCAATAAAGGTATCTAGGAAATTCAAAACCTAGTCACTAAGCCTGATTACAGTTTTTCTAGGATGAAATTTCTGTTAGGTGCTAAAAATGTAACATCCCAATATTTTAAATGTAATGAATATGTGGGATGACAAACAAAATATGCCACATCAACAATAAATGATGAACTAAATATTATAATTTAATATGGTAGTTATCACATAGTCATTATATTGGTGGGTGTGAATATTAATAATTTTATAATTCTTCACATGCTTATACAATTTTTTGAAATTATTTCAGTATATTTTATAATCACAAGATAATAACAAATCAAATTCTACCCATAAAACATGATTTATTTAAAAAATTTATATTGTGTTGATTTTAATTGTATAATTATTTTAAAACAAAATTTTGACACTATTATAATTTTTTTTACAAAATAAACTTCATTTTTTAAATCAAAATATCAAAATTGACTCTAGTTGAACTTTTTTATTTTTCTAGTAAGTATTAATTTTTATGAATATTATAAAATAATACATTTTAATTGAAAACTGAATTTTCATATAAATATTTTCAACGGATAAATTATCTTATAAATTAGTTTTAAAGTATAATTAGTACTCTGATAAATAGATAAATCTAATTTAAATCACTGTAATAAATTTCACATAAAAATTCGATACAAAAACATTATTATCTTTTTTAATTTTTTACTTTCAAAACACTAATTCTTGTTTTATCCATGTGATTAATTTTAAATTAATTTTATCTGTTTCTCTGTTGGAAATTTTAAAAAATGGATTTAATATTTGGAATAATAAGTTAAAAATTTATTAATTATTATCCTCTTATTTGGGTAAAATATGAATTTTAATCATAGTATTTTTTATTTCCATGATTAAGAGTAATCGAGTAATTAAGGGAAATAATAATTTGATAAGGATTAAAAAATTAGTCTAAAAATTTTCTAATATTATTGAATGATTTTTGGTAAAATAAGAAAAATATTTTACCCTAATTTAAGAACTATTTTTCACTCTTTGATTACATTAATCCCCTTATATTATTTTATTTTAAGAAAAGAAAAACTTGTCAGAGTAATGGTTTTAATAAGTATAGGTTTTTTAAAAAATGGCAATCCAAAAGATATGTTTGACCAAATATAGTATTTAAAAATTTAAAATATTTATCTTCATCATATGAAATTATTTTAACTTTTTAGTGAATAAATAATTACCTTAAATTCATTCACAACAGTGATATAGTAACAATTTAAATAGAAATATTAAATAAATGATGTTAAAAATATTAAACTAAAAATAATTTAAGATATTTATTTTAAAAAAATTTATATTTGGACTTGAAATTTTAATGATGTATTAAATTTTTTTTTGAATATATATATTTTTTGTTATTTTTAAATGTAAATGTAATGAATACAATAAAATTTGGTGTCAATGATATTTTAAATTAAATAATTTTTTTTAAAATGATATATAATTATAAAAAATTTAAAAATTAAGAAACATATATATATATATATAAGGTTTAAAATTTCATCAAATATCAATTTATGGTTTTCTTTCATTTTATAGTTACTATATTAACCCTCAAAGAACAAATGTCCATGTTATCCCGATATGAATTAAAGGTGTTAAATAAGTGTAAAAACTAAAAGATAAGGATTAAGAATTATCAAAATATCTATAATTTTCAAAATAATAATTTTATTCAACCCATAATCATCATATATTTTAAATAAATCATTTTGATCCTTTTTAAAATGAAAAATAATTTATATTAATTTAATATGATGAAGAATTATAAGAGTACCTCTCCCCTCTCTTATAAAAGGGAATATCTTATTCTCTTTTCATCACAATTAAAAACCTTTTTCGTTTAGACAATACCTATCCAAATACCTTCCTAGAATCCCTCCACACATTCAAAATCACTTATTTTTTTAATAACAACACCATTATTGGACTTAAGGTGTTTAGAAGAAGAGATTGTCTAAAGAAGAGGTATCGCTTTTAATCAAGAATTAATATTTTGTTTCATCTTTGATATCATTTAATTATTTATCCATAATTATAGAGTGAAAAATAATTTATACTAAATATAATTATATTTTATTATGTTAATTTCCTTAACAATCACTATCTCCACTTCCATCAAATGGGAAAATAATCTATCATTTGTGTGTGTGGAAGACTATCGCCTTGTGAACATTTGAAATTTTTTTCCTTCAATGTCCCACAAGACATGAAATAATTATCGAAACATTGCATATATATAATGTTCATGAAGTATTAATAATTATTAAAATATAATATACCATTTATTTTCTTGTCTTTACATGCATAGAAAAATGATAATGTTGTTCATGCGTACGTGTAAATTATCACCTCCTCAAAGCGATGAGACTCATTTTTTATCACCACATCACATGGATGATATATATATATGTATAATAAAATTAATAATATGGCTATAATGGTGTTTTTATCATTACAGGAAGATAAAATTATACTTTTATTCTTTTCATAAATATCATCGAAAAATTGAATTGTTACCCATGTGTACTTATGGATTACAGTCTCTATGATTGTATCATAGTTATTTTTTAAATCAAAATTTAATTGATGTATTTAAAAGTATAAATTATTTCTAAAACTAATTATTATTTCATGATTATTATTTTTTATATGTTGTACTAATGACCACTTTTATTACATACATCATACAGAAGTAATTTTGGACTACTGCATGGAATTTCCTCAAAACAACCGATGTAAAATTATATAATTAAGTAATTGTTATAACATAGTAATAACTTTTATAAATGAAATAATATACTATAAAAAGGTTATAAACAAGTTAAATAATTTACATATGTTTTTTATTTTGTAATTTAAATACTCATGTGATGAATTAAAATCAAGGTAATTGACTCTTTAACTAAAAAACCACATTTTAAATGTTTTAATGATATATTTTCTAAATAAATCTCTTTAATTTATTTATTTTTAAAATTATTTTTATGAATTTAATTATATATATAGGAATTAATTAAAATTTTAATTTTTTTATTTCACCCAATGGTTTTAAAAAATGAATCATTTTATGGAAATTTATTTTAAAAATCCTTTTTAAATTCCTCATTTATCTCTTTTTACAAAGGTCAAAATAAAGGTTCTTTTAGTAAGTATGGCATGAATAGAATTTCATGATTTAATTATTCTCTAATAATATATTTTTTTTATATTTTTTTCATTTTTCCTTTCATAGAAAATGATTTCCTTATTCTACGCACGATTTTTAGATTTTACAGGTAAATTTTTATGAGAAATGGGTATTTGATTTCCAAATATGTTTTACACAAGGGTTTAAAATTTTTTTCATGTGTTTAATTCATAATATGTTTCTTGATAATAATACGAAACAATTACGCCCAATATTGATTATAAAAAGTTTTTATGCCCCTTATTGCTTATAGTTGAGCATGGTATAGCTTATTCAAAGGGTTGATCCCCATTATATATCATGAGAATTGGGTGGGCCCGATATAGATTTTACGAAGGGTTCAGCCCCATTGTAGCTCTTGGGTTAGATCAATATATCTTATACAATGTTTGATCCCCATTACATATCTCCAACACATTGTGTAATAATACAAGTGAATTTTGGTCATAGAGTTATTCCAATTGATATGGTTTTGAAAGGGTTTTATATATATGATTCTCTAAGTCATCTAATGGAATTGTATTTACTTTTTAATAGATTTAATGATTTTCATTAAGAAAAATATATATTTCCTTTTCAAATGAAATTATCTATTTCATATTCGAAATGAAATTGGAATATAAAGGTAAATATTATATGATTTTTCATCATTTCACTAAAAAAATTATTTCTTACATTCTTATAACACTTATTTATATTTTGTTCTCATCCCATGTCTTTAAAATATTTTCCTAGTGTTTAAGGATTGGTATGAGAAAGGATGAATTCTAGTTAAAATTTGTGGATTTTTCCATGAAATTAATTCAAGATTTATTTTTAACGTTTTATATTATATGAATAAAATACTCTGATTGAAGGTGTCTAAATTGTATTTTATGGTTTTATTATGTATGCTTTATTCCCTATTTTTCTAAACTATTAAACTTAAAAGACACTCTAGGAAGAGGAATCTAAAAGTATTGACATAAACTCAAGATTATGTATTCATTATCGTTAGGGCCTTACACTTAGATATGTGAAATATAATGATATTATGAAGAACAAGGAACATAGTGATGCATCATAATTTGATGTTAATGATGAAAAACATAAAAACATATTTTAATGAGCACACAATTATATTCATGTTTTAAAAAAGATGAATACTTCATCCATATAAATGCATAAGGATGTGTCAATGGAGGTGATACAAGGGAGGCAATGAGTTATCCCTAAATTTTTGGTAATTTTGGTTTTTGAGGAATGGAGTGACCATGTTGAAAATCTATAATACACTAAAACTAGTGAATCATAAAATATTTTGGCACATCGACCCATCATCATTATGTGATCCTTGGACATGTCCCTTTATAGTTAACTAAAAAATATATTTTGTTATCTGAATTTTATATATATAATTATATAATTGTTTTTATATGAAAAAATCTAATAGTTTTAGTAAGTTCCTACATTTTTATAACATGATACTATAAATAAATAAAAAGTTGACACCCTGATTTAGCCCTCGCCTCTTAAGGTGTCTTGGGTTCTAGGAAAAACCCACATTAAAAAATAGTAATAAAATCATCTTTTTATTAAAATATAATATTCCAAAATGGAATTATAAAATATTATATAAAAAAATATTAATAAGTAATAACACAATAATGGAAGAATATGGTTCAATATTAAACTTTAAAACTCAAAGAAGAATATTTGAGTTACCAATATCCTTTATGGAATCATATCCCAAAAAATGATAAATATTTATCAAAGGGTTTTGTGGTAGGAATGTATATCTTTGATAAACCATGATATAGTACCACATAATGAAATAAAATGGAATAATATACAGAATGTATATGAAATAAGTTCAGAAGAATGATCATTACACAATGAACAAATGTTGAGTTATAAAAAACCCTTACTATTGGGGAAACAATTGCATTAAAATACACTTGAATATTAGAACATGGGTTGGAAATTCAATAAAATTAATTAAAATCCATAAAATATCATAATAAAAACATGGTAAGTAAATAATCCATAAAAAGATAACATGGTTCCCACAATATATTATGTCTTAAAGAATTAGAATTGAGGCCAATAAAATCATTATAATTTTGGCATCTTTTGAATCGAATTCCATGTAAATAAATAATATGATATGGATTTTCAAAACACATGAATTTCAAAATTATAAAAAATATATTCATTAACTAGTAATAATTGAACATAAAATAAAATATGGTTCACAATATCACACATGTCTCATGAATTTTAAAATGAGACAAAGAAAGCATTTTAGCAAACATAATCCGTATTTTAAGAGTAATTTGATAATGATGTGATAAAGAAACTTTAGAAACCCCAATAAAATTATTAAATAATTTTTAATTTATTGATAAGATAGAATAAATCCTTCTTTAAATAATAATGTTTAATGAGAATGTTTGTAACTCAATGAAAGAAAACTGAGTTAGCATAATCCTTTAACTTATTTTAAATTCATTTTGTGCATGCCCAAAAAAATCAGAAATAATTAAATATTGTCTGTTATATAACATCATAGGATCATTATTATTCTATATATTATTTTATATTCACCATTTATTATCATAATATATTTATATGTTATATAGTTATATCTAATATTAGCATCAAAAAATAGTTTCTCTCGACTCATTTTGAAAATTATCGTTGTCAAACATTATATTTTAATAAAAATTTAAAAAAATAATATTACCATTATTGAACTCTATAAAATGTATTTCAATTTAACTTATAAAAAAATTGGTATTTATGTTCTCACATTCATCCATGATAGAGTTTTATAGTACTGGTCATATAGGTGGTTAAACCAACCCCAACATGAACTTCATATATCTCAATAAGATATTATTGTTATGGAAGTATATAATATAATAATATAGTAATAATGAAATTATTTATATTTTTTAAGTTTTTGGATCATATTTTATATGGATTTTATAAATAGTGAAATTCAATATATATAATGAAACATTTTGCTTCATGGATGTTGTAGTCTACCCAATGCAGAGTTAGAATTATTTTTCTTCAAAAAGTGAATGGATATGAATAAATATTTATTTTTCATTTAATATAATAAAAATATTTTATAATAATTATTTTCAAATCATTATATTTCTATTTTTATGGTTGTTTTATAAGATAAATAGTGACAAGTAAAGGAATGGAATAAGTGATACTCGCTTTGGTACCTCAAACTTTTGCTTGAAAATATTATTAGAAATAAAGGGTTTAAGAGATCTTATATTAAGAATGGTCATATGAACATGGGAGAGGTATCTAGGAGGATAATTATGGTATATCTTAAAGAAGTAATTTTAAGGAATTGGTCTGGCATGAAGAGGTGGTTGTGTCCCCATTTTGTAACTGAAGGAAAGGAAAATTTTGTGGGCACTCCTTATTTGTCACAAATTGAATTATAATACTCAATGTTCAAAGGCTCTAAATGGAAGAAATAATTGGTTTTTTTGGTGATTTAAGGTTGATAAATCCACAAGAAAATTTTTTTCGCGTATTTTAAACAAATTTCGACCCACTTGTCACTCAATTTTTTCATTTTACATGTTGTTTTTATCATAGTCACTGGTTTTTAATCTTGTAGTTTATATTTTATTTAAAATTTATCGTAACACTTATAAAAAACTTTAATCCAAAAAATAAAATTAAAACAAAATGTAATCCAATTAAATTCTTAATTAATATAAAATTAAATTTTAAATCAATTCACTATATATATAAGAAAATTGTTTCGAATAAGAAACGTTATTTTCACCATTAAGTGTTATTTATATTTTTTAGTATTGATTTCCAATTAAAATAATTATTATTTATTTAAATATAGTATTATACAAATTCTTACATAAATTTAAATATTTAATAAATTTATTTTAATAAATAATCATTACATAAAAAATTTGATTAAAATATTTCTTTATAAAATAGTAGTTTCTTCTATTATCAATGTCATTCAAATTAATCATATTACCCTAATTATATTAAAAACATTAAAAATATTTAATAAAATAATATGATCATGTTGATCTACAGTATAAAATACATTTTTTGGACTTAATATCAATATGTAATGGAAACAAAATTTTACATTTAAATTAATAAATCAGTTTTTAGAATAAAATATTAATTGTGATTCCAAAATGGTATACATGGGTTTTTTGAAAAAGAACATTGTGATTTTAAATGAATTTTTGTACTTATAAAAATATATTTATGATAAATAATGTTTCTAAAAACGTTTAATTTTTTCTTCACTCATTATAATGTCATAAAATTTATGGTTATCCCAATATCGGTATTTTTTCACTAATCAACTAAAAATATATTATTTTAGAAAAATCTAAAAAAATCATTGTAAGATAACAATTTTATAAATAATATAAAATTATGTGAATTTATAAAATTTTATATTCTAAAATTTGATAATTCAACATTTAAATTAAAAAATCAATATATAATGACATTTTTTCCATATGAAAATAAGATTTTAAAATATTAACTATTTTTATTTTTATTTCTTATTAATTACAAAAGAATTTATGTTAATATAGTATTCATATCAAAAATATATTTTGATCATAAAATATTTAGGTAATTAAAATAAAACATGTAAAAATATAAAGTTTATTGAGGTTTCATTTTAAAGCATAAATAATTCATTTTAGTTATTTTCTACACTAATTGAATTTTTATCAACGCCTTTATATTAAAAATGACCTTTATTTTTATTTATATATATATATATATATCATTTATTGGTTACATCTATTTTTTCACCATTTCTATGGATTCATTCTAATATCTAATAGTTTTAGTAGTTATTTTTAGCTAGGTGTTGTGTGAGAAGAATGTTATTAAATAAATCCTGATTTTAATGAGAAAATATAACATATTATCTTGGAGTGTTACACTCCTATGTATCACATATAAAATATTTTCACATTAAATAAAATTATAAATGACAATGAAAATCATGAAAAGTTTATAAAATATTTTCCAAATAACACATAACTTAATCATGAAAAAGTTTCTTTCTTTTGACCAAGGAAGCACCAACTCTCTAAGAAATGACCTAAACATTACCTAAATAACCAAATTCCAAATATTAAACCCCTTGAAACCCATAAAATCTGAAATGCATCACCATTATAGTTCATCATGGAAGCTAAAACCACATGTAATGAATGAAGGTAAAAGAGGAATAAAAGAAAATTGGGATTATCCTAAAAGAACCGTTTGAAACTTGTAAAGAGGATGCCAAAAATACAAGCAATATGGGAAGGGATCCTTTGAGACCTTAAACACATAATCCATATGAGTGTGTAATCATATTAAAATAAAATTATTCTTTAATTGGAAATAAAAAATATTAAAACTATGAATAATACATAATGGCTTGACTAGCCCAATCACAATTTTATAAGGCTCCCCTAAAGAGGAATAGAACCAAAAGATACCTTCTGAGAGTTTCATCATGGTGAGACCTTATCTCATCATGGACCAGTAACCCTTCTCGTAGGCCTTCATGGCGCATCACTCTCCGTTATGGCATGTAGACCCCACCTCAATGCTTGGTAGAATCACATCCATTCTTCCAATGTCACATCACATAATTAACTATCCTAGTCATGACATGGACACTATAATATAGAGCTGTAGGTTACCCAAAACCCATATTATGGAATGAACAACCTATTTCATTGCATGACCTAATGCATACAAATATTTAAACTAGTAAAACAAAAAAAACACTTATAATTTTTATAAACTACAAAAAAACATATAATTTTCAAAAAATCATAGAATATAAATTTCCATAGTGACATTTGGTGTCACAATTATCCCCATCGTGCCACTTTCATCCCTTATAAAATCAAGATCAAAGCTATAAGAATTATGAAAGAAAAACCTAAACACTTATCATAAGAGGTCAGAGGGTTGGGTAAAACTCAAGAGGACCAATGAGAAATGTGTAGTAAATATCTATATAGATTTCCAAATTTTAAAAAATTAAAATTTGACATCATGAAACATATCTTTGCAGTATCCCAACCACTATCAAAATTCATTGTTGTTAAAGATCACAAAGACCTATAATAGGTCTTCTTACAAATAAGAATTCATATTAAATTATAAAATGGGAAATAATCACTCCAGAAAAATTATACCTCCATATCCAATGTGTCTTGTAAAATTACCACAATAGAACCAATATTCACCAATCAACAATAGATAACTATGAGAGAAATGCTTAAAATTTTCAGTAGGTGACACAAACCCCAAAAGAAAACCCAAAATACAAAAAATAAAGGTGAAACCATCCATTATGACCCTAAATAATATGAAATATTAGATAAAAAAGAAAAACCAAACCTTAACAAATAATTAATATGTGATTAACCGTAGGGTTACAATGAAAAAACTTAATAACATGGGACCTGGATCACAAAGCAACCATCTATGGAAGACCTAACAGAAAACCCAAAATAGTGAAAAGTATAAAATGGTTTACTATCCAAAAAACTATCTAGACTAGTATATATGTAACACCCTAGTATTTTGTTATGTTTTTTATTTAATTTATTATATTCAATATCTTATACTACACACAACAACAACTTTTAATGAAATGTGACATAATATTAAAATGTTATTATTTAAAATGACAGCTATCACTTGACCATTGAAATGATGGGTATAAATATGATTTACTAAATTATGAAAATATATAGTTTAAAAATTTATATAAAATTAATTTTTTGTACCCAATTAATTTTAAATGAAAATAATAACTCTTTCAAAATAAAAGAATGTTTTCACTGAAAAACTATTTTTCTACACACAAATTATTTTACCTAAATAAATTAAGCAAATCACTTCTGTTGAAATATTTTAATTAAATTTTTATGTTATATATTTAATCAAATTTTTAATATTCATATTATGTGTTCTCTAGACATGAGACAAGAATAAATACAATTTAAGGCATAAAAATAGTGTTTTTAAAAATTAGTATGGTCTGATTTTTTGCAAATAATATAAAATAAAAAAATATCAATTTTTTTTATTTTAAAAATTGAGAATTTATTTTTGAAATCATAATTTCAAAATTATGTAGGAGTTAATTTATGATAATTTTTGAAAAATATAATTTTTAACTGAATAGTGACAAATACTTGTTTCTTTTAAAAACTACCTTTTCTTTTAATTAATATTCAAGGTAAATTTTATTTTTATATGGTTTAAAATTTTAAATTCCTTAAATTATATATTTATTAATACAATTTATTCATTTTATTCAATTTTATATTACTCAATTATATAAAACCATTTTGGAACATTTTAAAATTTTTCATTCTGGAAAGTACTTTCTCGCCGCATAAGAGGGTTTAATTTAAGGTAAATTATGTAACCACAAATAATTAAATTTTAAAAAATATATTCCATAATTTGAATAATACTAATTTATATAATAAAATAAGGAGAACATAATTACATGACAAAATTAATCGTAAATAAATAAAAATAATTACAATAGTTAGGTTTAAAATGGGATTAATGGGTGTTAAAAAAAGGACACAAATATAATAAAATAGATATATTTTAAGGAAATATTTTTACCTTATAACATATAATATGTGATAATTACCCATTTTTTGAGCCTTGTGGATTATAACTACATGGGTATACATTATTTTTTTCAGAAATTCCATGTATGCCCTCTTTCCCCAAATTCAAAATGACACCCACACTACTCTCCTATTAAAACATTAATTTTGTTTTCAACAAATACCTACCAAAAAATATACCTTGCTTCACTCCCCATACAATACAGAACATATTTTTATTAGGATTCCTTCCTAGAAAGGCTTTATATGTATATCTAAAGTGGATCTCTAATTATTCGATATATTTTTTAAACATGCATTTTCATTTTTTTCATCCCATAAATCCAAAAAATATTTTTTATATATGATTATACAATAACACTAGAATCTAAAATGTACTCATATGTCTAAATCTTATTTTAATAACCAATATATATATCCTCTTCAATCAAATGGTAAACGAATATGTCGATCGTGTGTATGGCGGACTACCACCTCACGAACTGATGTTATTCGTTTTCCATCACCACCTTCGAATGATTGATATTTTGACGTATTTAATTTGTATATAATATATTAAATATATTATTATAATTCAAGATTATAATATCCCACATTCATTATTACCATACATCCTTTGGAAAAACAATAATGTCTCTCGTGTTTACAGCGGATTATATACTCTAGAACTGATGTGATGTATTTTTTATTTCTACTTTAATTGATTTTCATATGAATACATTAAATGATAATATATTTTATTTTTAAAAAAATTATAATTGTTTAATTACCATTTCACATATACCTTCTTACATTCCATTCTAGTGGAGGTACAATAATGTCGTTTGTGTGTATGGGGAATGACCGCCTCGTGAAGCAACGTGATTCATTTTTCACAAATGTTGTTCCTGGAAATCTATAAGGATAATGTCAATAAATACATATTATTTACTTAAAATAATAATTCCTCTATAATGGTTAATTATTATTTACCTTTATTTTCTTCCATCCATCAAAAATGGAAAAGGGTTAATGCATACAGGCTACCTCTCATTTCCATGAATGTTGAATTTTATTTTATTTCACTAAATTTTATAGATTACTATACCTAAATATATAATGAATAGACATGATATTTATATCATGGTTGAAAATAATTAGATAATTATGCTATTATCAATCTAAAATGATCCCAAATTTCAAGGAAAACATACATGAAAAGTAAAGCAAGTATTACCCGAAACATGATTTTAACAAGGACTTATTAATAAATAGTTAATAAAAGGTCATAAATAAATGACATATAGAATAATATATATATTAATTTTTCATTAATATGTGTATAATGAAGCTATATTTAGTATACTGGAGGTTCTAACATATACGAACAAAGTTGAGACTTAAGGTAAGGGATTTTTATCTCAATTTTCATTCCTTAATACATATGTAATGTTATGCACCAATATTATTTTATGAGGTGTATATACATATCATTTTAAAGTTTATATCAATAAAATACTTATATTATTGATATTTTATGTTTAATATTATTTCATTTTTTTACAGATATTGTGATTCAAATTTTACCAATGTCGTTAGGGTTTGACGTTACATTCTCATTTTTTATCAGGATTGTTTATGGTTACATTTTCGATGGTGAAACCGTATGATATATTTTTCAAGAACATCGTGAAAATTATTCTCTTCTAGTTACCTATTTATATTGTATATTTTCATTCATTTTCCACTCTTTATGTAATCCATGTTACAAATGAATTTTTTTAAGAAAACTCACTTTATTTCATTCATCAGTCGAAAACCCTTTATCTTCCACATCCTCAATATAAAAGAAATTAAAAGAATTTTCTAATGATCCTATAATACATTATTATGTTTTTAAAAAGAATTTAAAAAAATATAATGAATGTTTCTTCTTTTTCAAAATAATTCATGTTTGGATTTTCCTAAAAATGGGAATGGAATATGTGTGTTAATGTCCACAACATGAACAGTACATACTTCAATCGTGAATGGTCAATTATTTCAATGTTACGTTTTGATATTCATTTTTTTACGAAGAAAATGTTTTCTTTGATATTTGGGAAAATTTTAGATATAAAAAATATATTTCAATGTAAAAATGTATGATCTCCAATAAATGTTTTAAATGAATTTTAATGCTTTATTTTACAGTATACAATGTTATTTTAAAATAAAATTATTTTTAAAATATTTCACATTTAAAAAACAAAAATTTAAAATTGGAAAGGATATTTTTCTAAAGAAATGATTCAAATTACTTTTAAGTATTCCTTTATATATTTCCATGGTTATTTTAAAATAATTTTTTTAAATATTATTTATGTTTTAAAAAGTTTTTTTCAAAGTGGAAAGAATATTTCCCTTAATAAATTATCCGTGTTATCTTTAGAAATAATTTTTAATATAATATGAAATTATTTTATGCCACTTATGATTTATTAAGGATATGATCCAAGGAAAAAATTATTATTCTTTCTTTAAATGGGTTGTGTTTATTATGGCATGATGCTTATGAATTCTACTTCTTCTTTCAGTTATGATATGAGGAAATGATTAAATGATTGTAAAAATAATTTCTTATACATAGGTTATTCTACGATGAATTTTTTATGAAACCAATTTACTTTTATTGGTTTTGATATGATGAATTTTTTCTATAATATTGTGGAAAATTTATATATGATTTTTATTATATGAATGTGGTTATGTTATAACCAAGTACGATAGTTAAATTATAACCAATGATGGTTGTTCCATTATATCCAAGGATGGTTAGTAATAATATCTCCCTATAATTCATTGGGTAATGATTTATATCTCACGATATAAATAGGAGTGCATGGGGAGTGACACTAGTTAAATAAGGTACTTTATCAATTATGATAGTCTTGGGAGTGAACATTGACTACTAAGATGGTTTAGAGAGTGAACCCATGCCACTATGATATAATTTTAAATCATCATTCACTAATATGTAAATTCTTTTTTATAAATATGTGTATGAAAAAAATTTCATGCCTTATGTCAATGTTATGCTCCCATTGCTCATGTCCTTTCATTTCTTTATGATTCATGTTCTATAAACTTCCAATCATTATGACATGACTCAAAATTTTTATCATTTATATTCATGGTATATTTTTCAGATTTTAAGATAATTTTCTCATACATTTATACAGACATTTTGTTCATATATTTCCCTTCATTGCTCTTTCCAAACATCTGATCACAACCTTTCTTATGTATGTTTTAATATGGTTATTATGATAGGTTTTACGTGTTATATATATAATAATGGTTCTAGATATGAGGATATAAATGGGATATTATGTATAATTTTTATGAACTATTTTTTAGTGATTCTATGTTTCTAATGACACTATACCTTTATGATTCTTAGGTTTGTGTTTTTGTAATGGAATGAAAATTCATCAAAAAAAGATGTAGTATCTATATATGAAAATACTAGGTCACTACTGTTGGTGTCATAGTATTGATTTATTTAACCTTTAGAGATTATAATGAGAAAGACTTAATAATATTCATATGTACAGGTAATGTTATTTCTATGGATATGTCTAGGTATAGAACAATTTCTTAAAATTTTGGTGAAGGATAGTAAGAGTGGTATAAATGAAATTACATCACTATCTTGATACTATAAGTGGATATTGATTTATAATAGGCATAACTATGGGTAAAAAATCTAAAAATGGTGAATTAAGATATACTCAATCATTACATAGTGCATGAAAGTGGGCCTTATTTAACAGAAGGTTTGACACTCTTGTGGGATATGATTTGTAAATTTACAAACTCTTAAAAATAATTATGAGGGATTTGAACAATTACCATTAATGGACTATGTAAAAGAAATGCTTCATATATTTAAAATGATTTTCCATCATTTAGTTATCTCAAATTTTCTATTTCAAAATTATGTGGTTTCTCATTCGGTAATATATCTCATACTATGATTTTTTCTTTTAGTAAACGGATGGAACCAGAATGACCTCTGTTATTATTGAATGTGATAGAAAATGTGTTGATGAGAATCTAAATGGTATGATGAATATTTATAAGGTTATTTTTATTATTACTAATTATTTTTCAAAATATATTAGTATCCACTTTCACCTTAACCAACTCTTGGACTCATCAAGTATGAGAAAAATAGAGTTTGTTGAGATATCAGGTGGTGTTGACCATGAAGGAAAGAATATGATGTTTCCTATATAATGATAATTTGGAATTAAACACTCTAAGGACTGTCTCAATTAAATAAGAAGATGTTTCATATGTGTTCAATAAGGGAACATAGTACAAAATTATTGGAAAATGAAAATTTTAGTTAACACAATGGATGAGAAAAATGGTTTCCCAATGGTATAATCATTGGATTTATGTTATAAATATGGAAAGAATTGGAATTATAAAAATTTATTTCTTATAGGGTAAATGCGTAAATATAATCCTTAAGGTGGTGTGATTAATTGTTTTGATGTTGATAATGAAGATACCACAAATTTCATATGAATATTATGGGATTTTTTAAGAATTTTTTTAAGTTAAATGTTAGATGCATTATTAAAGAGAGGTTAATGATTTTGAAGACATAAATATTATTTAATATTGTAGGAAATAGGTATTAAGTAATAAGGTTATTATGCCTAGTTAATTTTTTAATAATGATGTGGAATTATTGAACTATTTATATATGGAAAATAAAGAATTATGTAAATAAATCATGAAATATAATATGGTTGTTCTAAATAACTATTCATTTATAGATTAACTAGAATGTTTCGAATGGAACTGATGACCTAGAAAATGTATTTAATGGATAGGTGATATATTATAGAAAACAAATGAATATGGGAAGATAACCATTAATTTGTTATTGATGTTGATAAAATAGTGTATATTTTAGTCAAATAAATGATTGATATGGATAATGTATACTGGATTATACTGATGAGGTATAATGTATATTTTCATTGAGATTTTATGGTTATTTTGGTTATTACTAGGATTAAAGAGGATATATGACCAAGTTATTCAAATCATTGGTATAGTACCATTAAGATCTGTATAATTATATTAGATGAATTAATGAAAATATATTAAAAAAAATTAGTGACCTTGCTTATAAATTTTGAATTTTGGAATGTTTATAAGGATAAATATTTATGAAATGGTTTATGGTGAAATTTGGATATGTTTTTAGATATTAATTTATTATGTCACTATATGAATATTTATTCATATTATAAAACTTTTTCTAATCGTTTCTTTATAATGATAACTATAGATAAAAAGAAAAACTTATCATTCTATTATGTATCTTACGATATGTTAGAGATTAAAGTATAAAAAATTAATTTTCATTTCATGGAGTAAAATGTTAAGTTGAAATAGATCAAATAATAACCAAAGGATGAAGTTGTGCTTACGATATACTTAAAATATTAGACCTAGGTGTTGTGGTCCCTTTGAATGTCTTGATCATATCGAGATAGTGGATTTTTGTTTGGAACTATCACTGAACCTCTCTCATGTTCAGGATGTGTTCCATGTATCACTCATATGGAATTACATATATGGTCCTTAAAATGTAATGAAATTAAATTTTGTACCACTAGATAATGATATTTATTATAATGAAAAACTAATTGATATTTTTTATCATATAGAGAATGTTCTATGATATAATACCACTCATATGTTTTGTGTTTTGTGGACAAACAACCATATTGTGGATGATGTGTGGGAATCTAAGGATATAAAATCAGAAGTATAATTAGTTGTATATATTAATGTGATTTAATATAGAGGGAAAAATTCATTTTAACTTTAGTAAAATATGACACCCCAATATTTTATTATTTTTTTCATTAAATTGAATTTCATTAATATCTTTTTCTACACGCATCCATGAGTTTTAACTGAACACTACATACTATTAAAATATTTTTATTTAATATGAGGGTTATCTCCCAGAAATTTTAATAGAGGGTGTAAATAATATTATCTAAATTACTAGAATATATGGTTTACATATTTAAATAAAATTAATTATCTAGTAACAAATTAATTAGAAAATTAAACATGTACTATTTGAAAATAAAGGTAATATTTCTCTAAAAAACTATTTTTATGCACATAAACAAGGTTTACATTAATGAATAAGATAAATCACTTATATTAAATAATTTTAATTAAATTTATTTATTATATATTAAAAAAAATTAATATATCACTTATTTATTTTCTATATATGAGATAAAAATAAATCCATGTTTACCCTTTAAAATGTGTTTCTATAAAAAGATGTTTTCCAAAATTTTGAGAACATATTTTAATATTAAATTTTTAAATTTTTTTAAAATTAATAATAAAATATAATCTAAATTTTTTAAATTTGATTTTAAAAATTATCTAGGAGTATATTTTTACTTTTTACTAAATAGATAATTTTTTATTAAATAGTAAAAAAAGATATTTTTATTAGAAACAATGATTTAATTCAAAGAATATATACGAGAAATTTTATTTTTATATAGTTTTAAAATGAATTTAAGTTAAAATATATATTTATTAATCCAATTTATTTAATTTTTATCAATTTTATATTAAATTTTAACATAAAATATTTTTAAACATCTAAAAATTATCTCTTTGGAAAAGTTCATTTTCTTGGAATTTGAAGATTTAATTGTAAATTATATTCTTCTACTTATGTGAATGGAATTTAGAAAAAAATGATTCCATATATTTCATCATAATAATTATATTATATAATATGTTTACCTTATTTTTTGGTTAAAATTAATAGTAAAAATAGTAAAAATTAATTATCGTATTTATGTTTAAAACAGATTTACCGAGGGTTAAACTAAAATGATAAGAAGTAAAATGAACTAGAAAATTTCCCAAAAACTATTTTTTGACCATATTTAGATCTTATAACCTCTAATATTCAATAATTACCTATTTTGGATCCCTGAGGTATATGAAAAACATTAACACACAATATTCTTTTCAAATATTCCATGTGTGTCCTCTTCCCAACTTATATAAGGCCACCCCTCTCCTCTTCTCTTCACACATCCATAACCCACTGGTTAATCTAATACCTAACCAAATATATTAATTAATTCTCTCCTCAAATACTAGAGGCCTTTTCTGATCAGTTATCCCTCCTTAGTAGGCTTTAGTGGTAAACCTAATGATCTTCTCTAAGGAAGTGGTATGGTCCTTAAACTTTAATTTAAATTTTATTAGTTCTTATAAAAACATAGAAAAATTAAAATTTACTAATATAATAACAAAAATTTATAAAAACATACTTATATGTATTTAGGTTAAATTCATAACATATATTCATCTCCACCACCATCAAATTGGAACTAAAACCGTACATCATGTGTATGTCGGACTACTACCTCACAAACCGATGCTATTTTTTTCCATGACCACCTACCATAGATAGATATAATAATGTATTAAATAATTATATAATATATTTATTATACTTATTAGACTTATTTAATTATAATATGTCACATAATTTCGTATAGATAATCCTTTTTAAAATAATAACGTCGCTTGAGTGTATGATAAACTACTGTCTCACAAAACAGTGAGATAAGTTTTTCATTAATTTTTTACATGGAAGGTAATTGGGATATATTAAATGAATATATATGATATTTTTAACATGATTATACATAATCAATATATCACATATACATTCTGACTTTCAATTCCATTAGTTATATGATAGTGTTGTTCGTACGTACAGGAGACTACAGCCTTGGGAAGCGACATGATTAGTTTTTCACTAATAATATTGATAGAAAGTAATATAGATAAAGTTCATATATATTTTTGATATACAATATTTCATAACAATTCGATAAATATGAATTATTATTTACATTTATTTTGTTCCATCTGTAAAAAATGAAAACAACATTCACGCATATGTATAGCCTACTGTCTCCATGAATACTGTATTTCATTTCATATATCTAACATTTATTGATTAATCCAAATACTTATATAATAAATATATATATGATATTTATAAAATGGGTAATATTATAGATATTGTGTAACTATTATCAAAGTTAAAGGATCAAAAATACAAAATCAGAACATACTTGAAAAAAACAGTAGTTATTAACCAAAACATGATTTTAATATGGAATTGATAATAAATTAGTAATAAACGTTCATAATTAAATAATATATTGTATGAATACCATTTTTATTAATATCAAAATTTTCAAAAAAATCAATACTATTTTAATGTTACTCTGGGATTGTTTGAATTCATTTTTACCCGTGGTTAAATTTTTTTTAAAATGGATCAACTGTAATATTTATTTGTTGTTTCAAAAATGTCCCATTTGGAATTTCTGAAGAATGTGATAGGAATTAATTTTTTAACATACTAGGAATGAAAAAAAAATCTTTCTATCATTACTAATCAGTTATTTCAATCTTCCCTTTCAATTTTTTTATGCTTTTTTTCTTTAAGAATTATTTCATTAATCTATGGTAAATTATTTGATTTTAAATATATGATTTAAATGTTAAAATTTATTTTAATCGAGAATTGTTTCTTTATATTTATAATTATTCATTTATGAGTTCCCAATGTTATTTTAAAAGAAATAGGTTTTGAAAATATTTTAATATTTAAAAATTGTTCCTAAAATTTGAAAGGTTATTTTCCACATGATATTTTTTAAATTGTTTTTAAATATATCTTTATATGTTTCCAAGAATATTTTCAAAAAATGATTCCTAGAAATTTTAGTTTTTAATGAGTATTTTTAAATAGGAAATTCTATTTTATTTAGTAAATGTTCCAAGTGAAATTTCAAAATAATTTTCTATATATTATTACATCATTTGTCAGTACTTATTATTTACCATTGATATGATCCAAGGATACCATTTTTATCCTTTCTCCAAATGGTTTATGTTTAATATTACATGATGATTATGAAACCTCGTTCTTTTTTCATGGATTATACTATAAAGAAATAATTAAATGATTACAAAACTTATTTCTATTCCATATGTTATGATATATCACCCTCTAATGAATTTTAGAAAAAATGATATCTTATAAGATAAATATGCCTTTAATTAAGAGTTAACTGAGTTCAGTATAGTAGTTTTTCCCCCTTAATGGTTTTGGTGGTGAACATTGATTAATATAGTGGTTTTGGTAGTGAACAAATTCTACTATGATAGAATTATAAATGATCCTTAACTACAATGGAACATATTTTATATGTATGTGTATACCACAATTCCATTCCTATGCCAATGTTTTCCCTCATGGATCATGTTATTTTATTTACTTATGATTCATGTCTTCTAAACTTCAAATATTTCTACCATGACTCTTGATTTTGATCATTGATATATTGGGGTTGGATTTAATATTTATGATCATGTTCTCACTACCCTTATTCTCAAATTATGTTTATAAATTTTCCTTATTTACCCATACTAATCATTTGATCTAACCCTTCTTTATGTTTCAATTTCCTAGGTTTTGATGAAAATTATTATGTATGATATGCCTAATAAGGGTGATTGTTATGAGGTACTAAGTGGTAGATGATGGAAAACTCATATAAAC
This sequence comes from Viscum album, assembly GCA_963277665.1. Lineage (NCBI taxonomy): Eukaryota > Viridiplantae > Streptophyta > Magnoliopsida > Santalales > Viscaceae > Viscum > Viscum album. Next base: position 525,829,296 of record OY728165.1, read on the forward strand.
CTATTTTTTGTGATTCTAGGTTTCCATAGGCCCTATACCTTTATGATCAAAATGGTCGTGTTTGTGCAATATAATGAAAATTCATCAATAATGTTGTAATATCTGTAAATGAAAATCCTTGCTCAATATAGTAGAACACATCATAATTACTAAAGATCCTACCTAAATTTTTTATATGAGAAATTAATCAATATATTACACTCATCAAATGGATGAAATAATATATAAACATCAAGATACATAACCAAACAATGACGCTTGAGAATAAAAAAATCAGCATCCCAGAAGATGATCATGGGGAAAAAAATAACTTAAATAATGCATGAATAAATATTATCCTCAATGATAAACATTCTTAAAACTCATGGATTTGAAATCCCAAAATACATGATCACTCATGTCTAGGATATATCTTAGGCCATGTATTAATAAATATTTAACAAAATATCATTTATAATTAAAATATTGTTAATTTGAGGTTTGAAAAAAGGCCTCTCTCTAAGAAACGAGAACTTATAATGTCATAGGAAACTATCCTGGGAGGAAAAAAATAACTCCATGAAATAATACGCATATCTCTTCATTGATCTCTCACTTAAATGAAGCATCATATAAACTATATCTTTAAAAAATGATGTTTCATGGGGGTTCTAGAGAATTAGAGTTTCCCCCAATTCTCTTCCACCTCAATATCACATAATTAAAGCCCTAATAACCACATAAATTAGATGACTAATGACATAAAAAGACTAAGAAAACTAGAGTTTTTTCGATTTTTTACTCTATTTACAGTCTGACTATAGTCAACAATTATAATAGTTACACATAAGAAACTAGAGGAATAATTCCATGTATAATCATTATAGTCATAATTTTAGTGTTCCATCATGTCCATTTTGGGAGGAATACTCCTAAAACCATGAAATCAGATATCGAAAAAACCACAAAACCAATCACACAATACCTACATATCCAATGGACTAAACTAAAACTGCAATTCCACTGAAGTAGAATACCCCTCAAAAATACATTTCTCTAAAATCAACACATTTGAAAAAAAATATTATAATGTATCATTTCAGAATGAAATACACAATCTAATAATTATACAACCTTAAAATACACATAAATTCATTTTTGAAATAATAAAAGGATTATTTCAAATTTCCAACATGTTTTATAATACAAAATTCCCTACTATGAAATTTAAATCATTTATAAAATTCACATTCAACACAAAATTGTTTCCAATTTCCAAAATAAAATATACCACTTTAGAAAATACCCTATCGAATAAGAAAATTATTTATAAATGAACTATGACACATATTTTTAAAACTAAAACACGCCCACTAAATTCCTAAATAAAACCCAAAAAAAACCCAGTTTTAAAATAAAAAAATTCATGAAACATAATTTTTTTTAAATAAAACTATCATTTTAAAATACTTGTATAAAAAACATTACATGGAACATAAAAAATTCCACTCTATTATTATTGAAATATTATCAAACGCAATTTCATTCCCCTCTAATAAGTGGAAACAAAACTTGGATCAATTGGATATCAACTAAGGTTCAAATATTAATTCAAAAGGGATATAGGGATATTGATTATTTTCTTACATGTTTTGGATCACCGTGAAGTTACCATATGGAAACCTTCAAGATATTTTCGGAACCATGTACATAGAATATACATGATTTTTGTATACTATTAGAGGTAACTATGCAACTAAAGATCCTTCCAACTATTATCCATAAACTCTTGGAAGGCTCCAAAATTATATGATATAACTTGATATGGAACAAACACATCCAATAATAGTCAATAATTCAACACAATTCAAGACTTGAATCCTGACTACCCATGGATGATCACGATTTTTTCATGAAAGGTGATTAATAGTTACATTCTCATTACCATCCTTTACAGTTCCAAGAGTACTATTTCCAAACTACCAAGATACACCAAAATTACAAGATAGGGGTCCAATACCCTTTTGTAACAAATTTCTCTAGTTCATCGAGAGAATTCTCTCTAATCACTCTATCATATGGTCTACGGTGAATTCTCAATCCCCTAAATGTGAAACTACTTGAATGGTATCATACTATAAATGGTTGTAATATTATCCCACACAATTGATAATAATAATAAGTATAACAAACTTACTATGAATTCATCATGGTAAACACTTACATTTTACAACCATGTATATCAAATAAACACATAAAAATAAATAAAAATAGAGATATATATTAAAAAACAATTAACATAAAAATAATCCATACTCAATGTATATGATAAAACTAATTTTAAAATGATAAAAATATATAATAATACATGATAGTTTCCCAACCTCAACCAAACCATATTTTAAATACATGAAGATAATAACAATATGAAATTGAGATGATGAAACCATAATTCCAAATTAGCAGATACACAAGGATACAAAAAATAAAAAGGCATCCCATGGTACCATAATATATTTCCAAGTAACACGTCACCAGTAACCATACCCTCAATTTTCATCAACAAATGAATGAAAATAAATAATCTAATATAACATCTTAGGAAACTATATCATGACATGGGAGCTACATTCATACATATATATGTGTGTCTATGAAGTGTGTGAGATTATTTTTCCTAGTGGTATTTCACCAAATATTTTATATAAACTCATTTATAAAACATTTTATAAATTATAGTTTGAATTTGATTTTGAAAATAATGTTTTCTAAACATAAATAAAAACAAAAAAAAGTATTTGGAGTTTATCCTTTCCCAAAATAATAATTTAAAACCATTTTCACAATAATACACTTTCTTACAGGAATCTAATATTTCATACCCAACTAATTAAATCCCACTTTCCGTTCAAAATATGATGTTTCAAAACAACATTCTTACCAAGGGGTTGAATCTATTATTTAAAAATGAAAAAAACATTAAAACATTACAATGGTGTATTTATATTTTTTCAAAATCAAAATAAAACAAATTTTCCATATTTTAAAACATTTGGAAATATTCATTTTTAGGAAAAATTGGAAGGATTCTGAAACCACAAAAAAGATGACATGCAATCAACGGTTCCTATCATAACTAAGATTCATACTCTATACAACCAATAATAATGACAATATTTTCATTAAACTAAGATTGGAACTATGTGATTTAATCCAAGTATGGGGGATCCGCCAATATAATCCTTAAATATTAATAAGAAAAAATAGAAACACACAAGGTTCTAACATAAAGAAATACTAGACCTATCATGTGAAACATTGAGCCCCATGTGAACTTCAAAAAATAATCCAATTTTGGTGAATCTCTTGATATCCCCAAAAAAGGACACTAGAATGTTATCCAAATAAAAATGATCTTCACCCATCCATAACATCTAAATGGTGACCTATGGTTCCCATTAAATCAATCCATTAGTGGTTATATAACAAGTAAATCACATGATCAACATAATTATCAATGATAAAATATAAAAAAGTAATCTCATAATTAATCCACATCTACCTCAAAGGAAACAACTACTTTTATGTCATTCAACTGTCATATAATAATAATTAATACATTTACCATAAATTGGAAAACGTATACAAGAAACATCCAAAATAAATGTGGGATCATATCAAGGGAATTATATGAATAAAAAAATGACATTTTAAACATTCCAATCAGGCCTTAGAAAAGTGAAATATCATGTAATAAAACCATCCATTTCACACATTCCATGTTATTATATTTATCAAATTTAAAATAGACCAACAAAATAAAATGTGAATTATAATTCCTATACCCTATCTTGGAAAATAAAAAAAGGACTATATATTTGAAAATAATTACATTCCTCCCATGGGATTTATTCAAAAAACAAACACACAATTAATGAAAAAAAGCCTATACATCCTAATATGAATTCTTAATTAATCAAAAATAGGATCAAAACCCTTCTTTAAACATCATGTTTCACATATTATATCATTCTAGTCATTTTCATAAACAATTTTCATGCAAAAACATTTTCCACTGAAATGAGCACATGAAATTTATTAAAATCCTTGATGGAAAATCAGGAAAACATTTGAAATGGTTTATATAACTCAAATGTGGATCATATATCAGAATAATTTCATATTAAATAATTTTATTAACATTTTATCACATCATTATAGGTTTTATTAAATAAATTCATAAAAATAACTATCTCAATCGAGTAGAAATATCATATCTTTGTTGGAGGAATCAGAACCATCAAGGAAAAAACCTATAAACTCTATCGAGAACCAAAACCTTCTTATTAGACTTATATAAAACCCTAAATTAATCCTTTTCAAGTTTTATGGTATATTAGTGGAATGAAAATCATGTATATTGGAGGGAGGGAGAATATGAGAGGATTAAAGGAGGGATTTACCTTAAAGAACTTCCTAAAGCATATTTAGATGAGGCAAAATTCAATTAGTATGTGGTTAGGATCACCAATTATTTATCCTAATAATTGGTATAATGAGAAGGGAAATAAAATAGGGTTAAATCCTTAAATTTTAATATTTTTACAACTATATGTAAACAAAATTAAAATTGGGTACATCAAGTCTTGTCACAACCACTCATATGAAAATAATTCATGCCTCGATCAAAGACACACAGAATCACATTTCTCTTCCTAGGGTTAGGTAATGATGAGACCTTACTACATCATGGATTTACCACACCAGAATATGACCTTTGTGGATCAACACCCTCTATCAAATCATGGTTCTCCTTCCTTGATTCTTGGTTGAGTCTTTACCATTCTGCCAAGGTTAGTTTATTTCACAACCAATGCAGGTCAAAGAATGAACTGTTATAATCCATAAATATTGGTCACCCAAAATAAAATTTGAGACCAGATCACCCTATGCCATGGTGTATCCTACATCATATGGTTTTGAAAACCTGTAAAAATAAAAAACCCCTGATAAATCCTAAAAAGTACAAAAAAAAATAAAATTAGACAAAACATATAGAATAAAAAATTACCACAGTGGCATGGGGGTGCCAAATAAATGGAAAATGGGTCAAACTACTCACTTTCCGAGGGGCTTATGCCTTGTCTTGAAAAGTGATGGATAATTATTTGTGTCTTGAGGCTTACTCATTTAGTGATCGGTAATTTAATATACTTATAAGCCTTTAAATACAAGGATTATATGTACCATGTTCTTTGGAAGGATTTGAATTTGTATAAATATAGTTGAAATTTGATTTGGGTTAGTAACATGAGTAATGATTATTTTAAAAAGTTACACATTGGTATTATTTGAATATATTGATTTTTTAATAAATAATATTCCAAAAAAATAGAATCATGTATACATAAAGGTAATAATGTGAGATAAGATATTGAGATTAACTCCACATCAAAATTATAAGTGTTATATTATTTCCAAATTTTACACTTTTCAATACCTCAATCGTTCAACCTATTCAGTTTATGAAAAAATCAATTCCCCTATAATATCTTATGTATTGAAAAAATGTAATGTGTGACTTTAATAGGATTAGTTACATATTATTATAAGTTTATCTAGGTTAAAATTTGACAGTAAAGATTATGATATGGGACACCAGTGGAAAATAGTTCAGTTTGTATCCATTTTGTGGATTTAGTCAAATGGTTTTCCACTCAACTATCCAATAATCATGAAATATTACCTAATTAGTTATGTAGTGATTGGAAAAATAATGGGGAATCATTTAATAGTGAACTATGGATCTTGGATTACTAAGGAATAATATAAGTTTAAAAGAGATCATCTGTTTTTTTGGACCACATTTAAAACAAATTATTTATTATATATATGTACAAAATGATACCCCTTTGGATAAATCATTTTTTGGACAAAAAAAAGTCATTCAACAGTAATTTGATATTAATAATTGAATAGGTGTGTATTAATGTAAGAAAATCAAAATACTCATAAAATAATTAATATTATTATATAAGATATAGTTATGTGTTTGATAAAATCCCATGCAGAGTAACTAACTATTGATGTATTTCAAAAAATTAATCTAGATTCTTATGGGATGAATTGAATAATTCATCTAATGTTTCCAATCCGTTATATTTAAAATGAGTTAATGGATTTTATTATCCACTCATATGCCCAATATGACTGCTTACATTATTGACTTGGAAGGACATGAGGTTTCCTTTAGGAATGTTTTATATATGGAATTAATTTTTTCCCATTGAATGATGTATTGTATTAATGTCATTGAGTTGAATAAGATATTACATGATATTCTCATAAATTTAAGCATAGTTGAACTCAAAATTTTATGCCTAGGTTATTATTTTTTATTAACTTTAGAAGTGGGTAAAAGTTAAAACCTGAATAATAAAAGTATGTTCAAGAGTGAAACTGTGTTTATTCATTTATTAATAAAAGCTAATTGTTATCTAGATTTTTCATGAATAAGGATTAATTATTCCTTGGGATGTAAATTTATAGAATACCTAGAGTTTATTATAAAACTCCATGAAATATTTATGGTAAGTTTTTGTGTTAGTGATATAATTTTTTATTTTGAATGGAATATGTTACAAAATTATTAATTAATAATTTTTTTGAAAACTCATGACTGAAGAATCATGGTCTGAATTGATAAATCATTCTATTTCTTTTAAATTATTATTAAAGTAGTTTCAATATAAAATATTTAAATTTAAATAAATATGTCAATCTCTGATTGATATTTAAAAAGGATGTGTATATTTATCTCATTTTTATAATTTTATAATAGGTTTTTCCTGTTAAGAAATAGTTTTTATAAAAAAAATATGAGATAATGAATTCTGTTATATATGGTTTATTATTTACCTTACTCTATAACATGTATTAAAATGATATAAGGGTAAAATAATTTTTATGAAAGCTAAAATCTATATGTTTCTTAAAATATAAGGGAATTGAGATTCCCCCACTATTAGTGAAATATTATAACAAATAAACTCTTTTTTTCTTAAAATTTATCCAAACACATAGAATAACATTTGTGATATAGATATTATAGTCTATTTTTTATTTACTCTTTATAAAATTAAATAAGTTTCATTTTTAAACCCAAAGGGTGTTATGGATCATAGCTTGATATGATAAAGAGAATATAGTATCTAAGAGGCTAGAGGACATGTGTTCATACATAAAGAAGTTTAGACATATCATTTAATATATTATTCATATAAAAATAAAAAACCAAATGATTATTTTTTCTAAAAGATTTTAGGGTATTTTGGTAAATACATAAACATTTAATGAAATAATTTATAGAAAATGATCCAATAATGATGATGTTTTACTTAGAATTATTTATAAATAGACAACATGTGTTTTCAAAATGGTAGCATGGGATGTTGAAAAATTAATAAATATAAATATTTTCAAAGGTTCTCAACATAAGAAATATGATTCCAACGTACCATAATTATTCAAACTAGATAGTTTCATATATGTTATTCACTATAAATTTAGTTAGATGTTTTTATCTTATAATTATATAGATATGTAGTGGGAATTACATAGAGATTTGATACCTTTAAGAAAACCCCCTGAATATATTGAAAAAATAAGGTCTTTTTGGTAGTTTATCATATAAGATATGTTAGATCCAAACTTATTCTTATTTATTTATATATTCTATAATAAATTTAAGAATAAAAAATTAATCAAGTTATATAAAAATTTAATCTTCACATTATCTATTAGAAATAATCAACATGAAATGTTTTTTTCCTTGTTGATAAGAATGTAGAATGAATCGTCAAAGAACTCAATTCTAGTGTGTTTAGTTTTTTTAGTTAGTTCTATAAACAAATTATATTTTAGAATATTTATGAGTCAAAATATCTTTAGAGAGATATCATGTGTTTTGGAAAAGTATTTTTTCAAAAATGTGGAGTGTTTTAAAAAGGTTATTTGAAAAGGTATGGTATTTTTTAGAAGGTTATACCTTGTCGAGAAGTGTAATGTGTTTATGAAAGGGTTCTCTATAAGGTATACCCTATTAAATGTTTTAGAAGGGTCGTCAAAAGGGTATAACTAATTCAATGGAATTCATATGGGTATATGGAAGGGTATACGAAAGGATATTTTGTAAGGATACCATTGAATGCTAACATTCCATTTTAAAAGGGTAACTACATTTAAGATTTTTCTAGATATAGTCTGCTAGCTATATATATGATGATTTTTTTAATTATTTAATATGATTAAAAAATCATTTTACTTTCAAAGTGGGAATAAATATATATATATATATTTAGGAATAATAAATCCATTTTTTATTATTTTAATAGATACTATGGTTGAATATGTGATATATGTTTGACCACACACATAGAAATTTTAAACAATAATTTTGAAATTTAGAAGTTACTAAATCACTTTTTAGGGTACATTTATTTTTAATATTAATATTATAATAAGTTTAAGGATCGTGTTTTTTCAATTTAATTACATTATTAAGTTATATATTTATTGAATTAGAAGGATTTTTGAATTGGAATTAAAAAGGGAGAGTTAACATGTGGTATTTTAAAATGGTTTATATAGAAAAATATAAGTGAATATTTTAGATAAAAATTAGGGAAATATATTTCTAAAATTAAGAATAATATTTCTTCATAAAAGGATTTTACATTTCATAAAAAAATAAAAAATAGTGGAATATGACTTATTCTTAATTAATGTTGGAGAAGAGATAAGTTTTTTCATAGCAATAGACTCACACTATAAAGATTTAGGATAAGATAAAGGTAATCAAGGGGAATCTTTCTAGAAGTTTTTTAGTGATGTTATTCAAGAGGAATAATGTTGAAAATATTGATACACTGCCCTTGGGATTGTTTTCCTATACATTTCATGGAACAATAAATATCACTATGATGAGTACTGTGTTCCCAAATTATGTAATATTAGTGACCATTTTTACTTTTTTTAAACAAATGGTTCATTATAATGACTCTAAAACATTTCATCAAGATCATTTAACTTTATTTATTTATGTATATAGGAACATTATGAGGCATACTACATATATTAGAATGTCTGGGTAAACAAATAAATATATTATGTGGCGCTATTTTATTGAATTAATTATTTCATATTGTTCGAAAAAGTGAAACAAGAGTACCTACTAAAAGTGGGAAAACATCCATGTAGTGGAAAAAAATTTAAATTGAGATGAATTTATTTCCGACACCCCTCAAGGTTTAAACATTGTTTTGGATTAAGAAGTTGTATCAAATATGATGGTTTCTAGTGCAGTTTGGCATCTATAATAATATGTAAAACTTTATCTTCCATATGGGAATCTATATTTTTAAGGAAAAAAGTTATAGTTATGGAAAAAAATGAAGTAACATTATTTTGAATAACTAGGAATGGATGTGTACATGAAATTTTTTCTTGTAATCACAGCCATTCTGGTGAATGGAGCTCTATCAATGAAATATCATGAATATATGGATGTAGATGAAAAAGTGGCCAATGAATTATGGTGAATATTTCCTTTATCTGTACACAAAATGGTGATTAATTAATAAACTTCTCAAGAAATTTAATATAATATTCACAATAGTTATAAGAGTGATAAAGATGTTTATTTTGAAACGAAACAAGTATTATAGAATAAGTAAAGAGATTTAAGAATTACATCAGATGAAAGAATTGATTCATTTTTCATTAACACAAAATCATGGGGGAAGACATGTGTAGTCTTGGATAAGAAATTGATGATTTAAAAATGACTACAAAATTTGTAAATATTAAACCCCAAGATTCAATGATAAAATATTTTTCTTTAAGATAAATATAAAAAGTATGATGCATTATAAAAATTTTTTTTAACTATAATGGCTTAGAAAATATCAAATGATGATAACAAAAATGATATAAAAGTAAATTATTAGTAGTTATAATTCAAGGATATGAAGAAACTCTCATTCATAGAATAACCCATAGATTAAGAAGTTGATGAGATGGTGTTTTTCTCTTATATAATCATAGAAGACAAAAACTAAAATTTAAGGGAAAGATTCCACTCTCTTTGAAATATTAGCACATGTTATCCGATTAAATTTCAATATGACTTTGAGGACGAATAACTAGTGACAAAACCCTTCAAATTCGAAAATATAAAAATGACACAAAAAATAATTATTTCACAAAATTAACTTTTTATCTCACAAATATGAGGTCTTATAAGATATAGAAGTGAAGGTGTCAAGGATTATAGATACCTCAATAAATAATTCAATTAGGATATTTTCAAAAACCAAAAAGTGGAGGAGAGTGATGATGAAGGTGTTTTAACCGATCGAAGACATGATTTTAAATATGTATTAGAGGTTCGCATTAATGAAAATTATATTTTAAGTGCATAAATAAAAAAATAAATTTAGTAGTAAATGAATTCAAAACCTATATCCCATAAAAGAAGAGGATAAATAAAAATTGAACATATAAATTTAATTTATCACATTAATAAATTCATGAAAAGAATTATAGATCTAAAAAAATAGATGAAATTAATCAGATTAGTGATGTCCTAAACAAAACAGTTAAATAATGGGGTAAAATAATATATGAAAATAAAAACAAATAAAAAATATTATAATGAACATTTTATTACACAAATTTCATTATAAACATAGTATGACCTATGGATGTTCATGTGATTTATCCAATAAGGAATTTAACAAGGTATCCACTAAATAGGTTGTTGTTATCCCTTAAGTGTGGTTTTTAGAACAAAAAAATATAGAGTGATACATTAGGAAAATAAGCAATTAGTGGTGGTTTATGGAAACCCAAAATTCCCACTCATCAACACAAATAAATTTTGGGGATCTCATAGAATATTCAAAAAGTCAAATCTAGATCGATGAAGTAAAAAACTCACCAAATTTTGTTTATTTTTTAAATAATAATGGAAAGTTATTATACATTTTTATCATATAAAAAATTTATTTCTTGGAATAAGAGAAATAAAAATATATGGAAGAAATACATACTGTCAGTTTTTTAATGTATATATATATTTTTAATATTTTTGGACATAAATCAATGAATTTTTCAATAAAATTAAAATTAAATATACCAAAGGATACTCAAATATGGAGAACATAGTAGCTAGAAGCTTCCTTTTGAAGAATAAAAACATATAAAATATATGAAAACCTATAATGAGGGTAAGAATCTATATATCCAAAGGAGGTACAATTATATTTAATACCTAATGAATTGAAATAGTGAGCATCGATCAAAAATGAAAACTGTGATAAGAAAAATGTCATTAAAATTTCATAGATAAAAAATGGATATATTGAAAAAATGGATTTTATATAGAGAATGAACATTATACATGATAGGAAATAATGAAATTTTTACATGGATAGAATACAAAAATGATGAATTTGTGAAATTTTGAAATTATGAGGGTATAAAAATCATTATCTCTAGAAAGGAAAAAATAAGAAGAAATAATTTAGGGTGTATAGGATTCATGTTAGGGGAAGTCCTTAGTCACAACCTACTTAGTGTAAGTGAACTATGTAAATTTCGGTGTGTGGTAAAATTCTAGAAAAATACTTTAATCATTAATTGAAAATGTGGATCTATAGTTTCACAAGGTAGGAACACTATTGTAAATATAAATCTCATAAATAGATAGGATGATATATTTAATAAGTCTAATGTGGAAGAAAATAAATTTTTTCATTGGAGGGTTGACCATTTGAGCCAAAAATCCTTAGAGGACATAAGGAAAATGATGGATCATGATACCTCCCTACAATTTCAATAGATCATGCTCACATGTATTATAATTGTTTAAAAGATA